>JARFIW010000581.1:3855000-5140000 GCA_036346225.1 Platerodrilus igneus | reverse complement strand
GTGCGCGTGTGTGCGTGTGTGCGTGTGTCGTGTGTGCGTGTGTGTGCGTGTGTGTGTGGCGTGTGTGTCGTGTGTGTGCGTGTGTGTGTGTGTGCGTGTGTGTGTGTGTGTGTGTGTGTGTGTGTGTGTGTGTGTGTGTGTGTGTGTGTGTGTGTGTGTGTGTGTGTGTGTGTGTGTGTGTGTGTGTGTGTGTGTGTGTGTGTGTGTGTGTGTGTGTGTGTGTGTGTGTGTGTGTGTGTGTGTGTGTGTGTATGTGTATGTATTATAAAAAAGCTATTTTGACAGACATCACTTGTAACAACAACTTTCAATGAAATGACGTTACGTGTTAAAATAGGTTTTTTACAAAAAGCACATTAAGCAAATTATTTATAACTTTTATATATGTAATTTAATGTATTTTATTTAATAAGAAGTAATTAACCCTTACTTGTAATATCTTTGCGAGAGTTCTTAAGATATTTTTGTATTATATAAGTGTATTGAGATAAAATAGTGAGATTTTCGTACTTAAGTAACTAACTGTTGGATTAAAAGTCAACCATAATAATAGAAATGGTAGTAGGTAACCTACATAGAACTTCAGTCTTCACTTTTACTTTCGGGGAATTAGGTATAAAGGGATAACGAGCTGGATAGTTTTTGACCTAACCAACGCGGAAGAACACCTGCACAGTTATTTGTATACCGAAGGCTATTTACCTGTAAGAACAACAAAAAAATATACTGTTTTTGTACCTTTAGAGTGCTTTGGAGAAATAGAGACTAATTTTAATATTCAGGGAATAAACCTTATTGTCCATTAATATTGCTTCGACCGTTGACCTACTTGTATTGCTTTAAAAGTTGTATTTTTTATTTTGCATCGTTTAACATTTATTTGACAATAAAATATAATGGGTGCTTAAAAATGCTTTAAAGGCACTTATAAACGAATGTTATACGCTTTTTTTTTAATATATGCATAGGTACCTGCATCAAAACTTCAAATGTAGGTTTACATATTACTGAATTTATTTCAATGTGTTAGTCGTATTATAGCCATGGAAATAATTATAGTTTTCAATTAGTTTGACAGTTCGTTTGATTAATATTTTGATCATAGTTAAAAGATTTACGTTTGACATAAAATATAATTTGACAAATAAATATAAACCTGTAGATGTTTTTGCTTAGCAACCTTTAAAACACTAGTGCGATAAAGATCAATTTACGCACGCTAATTAGTTCTTTAATAGATATTTACGTAACCAGTTATGAAAAGACTAATTGTATTTGACGTGAAATTATAATTAAGAACGTTTACTTACTCAATGTGAGATAAAAGTGAAAGGACGGTGGAGTATCTACTCGTGCGTTTTTCGGTCCGAAAAGTTCGGGCCGGCCCAAATCGTTTGGTCCGCCTCGGTCCTAAAACGATAGGCCCGGCCCGGGTCCGGCCCGAATAAAGTAGTCAACGGCCCAGCCCGGATTCGAGCCCGAAATCGGGCCGGTCCCGGGCCGAACCGGCCCAAAAGCCTGAGCCCGAGTCCATCCCTAGTCACAAATATTGCTACGGTTTAAAAATCAGGTGGCATCTAAAGATATTATTAGAATATATTATCCATTTATAAAAATGCTTGTACAACAAAAACTTTTCTATTTTCCTGTTTTTTGAGGCTTTGTTGCGATAGTTATGCGTTAATTTTCAGTAGAATTAATTTAAAGGTATTACACATGGTTGTGTAATATAGGCTTAGGGAGCAATTCAATTATGGTTCAGAGGATTTCCCCGGTATTGCTTTAAAGAAAATAACCTTTATTATTTTGTAATTTTGTTTAAAGATCGTTCCAGCCGGTTGTGGATCTGACATGTTGTTTTCTCGACCAATCAGAACGCCTTACAAAAAGTGGTTGTAGTGTATAAGTTAAAGAACATTCAACCACCATGATCATTTTTGATGTAACCAGCTATCTTGATCAACTTGTAACGTGAGTGCATTAAATATTATAATGGAGCGTTTTCTGTAGATCCACATTCGAATCCATTTATCGTATCTTTACCTTGCCTGTTGTCGTTTTTGTTGTAGAAATCCAACAAACTTTGCTAACGAAATTGTTCTAGAGTATCTGCGCTCCGTAAAACTAAAAATAAGAGCATTAATTTAGAGCTAATCGAGTTATTAGCTAATTTGCGTATTGTAATTTAGAAAGTGAATTGTTCTTCTTTGTTTGTAAATTCTGATAATATAGTACGCCTTCTATGCGAGCATTCGATTGACATTGGTTAAACGTATATAATATCGCGCACGCACACGTCCACATAAGCACACACACAAACACGTGCATACACGCGCGCGGATGCAGCAAATGCCAATGGCAGCTTGTTTCGGCTTTGCCACATCAAGCATAAGTACTTATGTAACAGGCTCAAAGTTTTACAGCTTCAGTTGTTAAACTATTTGTTAAACCTTTTCGTTTTGCTATAAATGGGCAAAGAAACGTACTAGCGTTCTTGATTATACAAGAAACGACGTATCGCTTACACTAGACGAAATGAAATTCACTCACGCTACCATCATTAACCGTTAATTGTTTACTCAACGTCTAAATTTTTTTTATCGATAATCTACGTGGACTTAATCTGTTAATCATGTGACCTCCATCTAAAACGCAGCACATCACCAACCCTTACTACAACGGAAAGACTTTTCACCGAAAAGTCGTTGTCGCAGGTGGAAATTGAATCTACAATCTTCTGAAAAGTTCAAATTGCAAATCCACGGGTACATCGTCTGATCTTCATAGACCATCAGAACAAAAAACATCAGAAAAATTGTTATCGAGAAAATTTTACAAACGCACTTTTCAAATTGTTTAAATTTGGGTACCTTAATTGTATCATCTTCTTATAACACTTAAAAATAGATGAGCCCGGATAAATTATGGTAAAGACGTGCTTACTAAAAACACATTTAATCTTTGTCTTGACAGGAGAATGAAATACGTATGCAAAGTAACTTAAAATAATGGAAACACGATTTAGCCTAACGTATGAGTATTTTCATTGAAAGCAACCTTTAGCTGAGCTTTTTATCAACTACAAAATTGCCGACCCGTTAACAAATACAGCGCTTCAATATATTCGCTTCCAAATACCCTAGCGTAATTCTTTGTTTAATTTAGTGACATTTTACAGGAATACTGATCGCTCGAAAAATATCCATTTATTTAGTAGGTATGTCGCATGAATCAAGTTTACGAGACTTTCTATCCGAGTCATTCATTGAATACTTCTGCATGCTCATAGTTAACGTCTAATCAAAGATCCTGCGTATCTTACACAAAGCGTTTAGAGCAGTGTTTGGGTTTGTTTCATACTACTGCGATAATGGTTTTCGTTGTGACCGTAGCTTGCAGCCCGAGTTGGGGTTTCATGATAAATGTTCTGCCCAACTCGCACCCTAATCTTCTGCATTGCCACGAACACAATTATACTCCTACTACTCGACTACAACTTTGTTCTAAGCCAAAACACACAATGTTTATTCATTTCGCTCTCCTTCATTTTTACACTTTAGAAGAGTACGCTTAGATATGAAAATGTAAATTGTCAAGGTAATTATTAAATTAATTTAACAATGATTGTAACACTGCAATACTGCAACTTGATTAATACTGTATACTGTAATAGGTATTACTTTTTAAAATGTCACATGCACGACATGCATTTCATGTTTGTTTGGTTGCTAAATTATTAAATGTAATTTGTTCAATATACTAAGTGTAACGTGCAGACCTATCAAGTATCGTTTCTTAAAAATGCACATAACTCTTAAAATTGCACCAATAAATGTCAAATTACGACATTGCAAATTATACGAGAGCGAGTCAAGCAGCCCGCAAAAGCTATTGTGACACAAGTCGTTTTCGTTTCTGTTTATTACACAAGTTACGTTTCGGGCCTTAGGAGCGGTCTTTTTAAAAACTTTTTCCAAAACTTCTTGTAACAATTTATTTCTTAAACAGATATTAAATATGGAATTTTGACAAATGATATAATTATTCTAAGTTCAAATAAAATAATGATTGAATTAATATTAGAGCGAGTAGCCTAAGCCTTGAATTTACAATGTTGCATATAACTTAAGTTTTTTTATAAATTTTCTAATAATTTCTATTGTACATATATAGATTGGGGGATTCGTAACTCCTCCCGACGTAAATAAAAAATTAAGCGTTATCTTGCTTAATTTTTTAAATTCATTGTCCTTAAGGGTACTTCTTTATTTACCTTTGTTTCCTTATGTCTAAAATTTTTCAATTTATTCTTATATCTAAGATACATTTTGTAAAATACTATATAGTTAGAAAAATGATTAAAATGATTAATACAATTGTCCAAACGCTTATATTATCGTAAGTGTAAGTGTAACTTTGGCACATTCAACTCACTTAAGTGTTCTTTATAATTGTTCATTAGTTTCATGGCGTGGTTGAGGTCGTCCAAGTCTAGGTGTTCTAGTTGCATGGGTTTATTAATTATTTCGTCATTTATAGGTGGTGCGATTCTTTTAGAATTTTAATTATTTGTTCCTCGTTTTTGTCCTTGGTTATTTGGATTTGGTATATTCTCTTGTTGTATATTTTTGTATATGTTACGGGATTGGGGTTGGTTAAAGCGTCCGTAATTATAAATTGATTTGGTTTTACATCGAATGCTTCGTTTAAAATTTTAATTACGGTTTTTGGCTCTTCGTTCTGTGTCGAGTGTAAAGTGTCTATTTCTTCTGGGTTTTTTCTTATCTCTGTCTTGTCTACGTTACCTATAATTGATTCTGTTTCTAGTGCGTTGAGCTGTATTCTAATTAAAGCGTCTGCGTTATTGTTATAAATTCCTTTTTTTGTATATAATTCCGTAGTCATACTCCTCTAGTCTGATGCTTCATCGTTGTAGTTTTGAATTGGGTTCCTTAAGTTTGCATAACTATACTAATGGTCTATGGTCTGTGTATATATAGAATTTTCGTCCGTAAAGGTATGGTCTAAAATAATTCGTTGCCGAAATTATGGCTAATAATTCTTTCTCTGTTGTACTGCATCTTTGTTCAGTCTCGTTTAGAGTTCTGGATGCGTAGCTGATTGGTTAATCGCTACCTACTTTTCCTTGGCCCAATACTGCACTTAGTGCTACGTTTGATGCGTCGGTTGTAATGTAAATGGTTTCATAAAGTCTGGGTATTCTAATACAGGGTGATTCGTGAGTATGCATTTAATTTTGTCTACGACTTTAATGAATTCTGGGGTGTGTTCAATTTTATCTCCTTTTTTTAAACAATTTGTCAGGGGTTTGGTTATCTGTGCGTAACCTTTAATGAATTTGCGGTAATAACCACTAAGTCCTAAAAATCCTTTGATGTCTTTACTAGTTTTGGGTAAGGGGTAATTTAGTACTGCGTTTGTTTTGTCTGTGTTTGGCATTACTCCTTGTGGTGTTATTATATGTCCTAAAAATGATACTTCTTTCTGTAAAAGTTCGCTCCTATCTAGTTGAACTTTAAAATGTACTTTTTTTAATCTTTCTATGTGTTCTACCAGTGATGTGGTATTTCCTATGATGTCGTCTAGGTAAACAAGATATTTTTCGTACTGTATTCCTCGTAATATGTTATCCATGACTCGTCGAAAAGTGGCGGGTGCGTTCTTCAGTACAAATAGCATCCGTTTATATTCGTAATGTCCTCTAGGTGTGCTAAATGCGGCTTTCGCTGTGTCTTTCTTATCCTTCTCTACTTGGTGGCATTCTGAGGCGAGGTCTAATGTTGAAAAATATTGACACTTTTCTAATTTATCTAAAATCTCGGTGATATTGGGTAGTGGATATTTATCGTCTACGGTATTTTCGTTTAACTTTCGATAATCCATTACCATTCTATATTTTAGTTTGCTGAGACGTCTATTTTCTTCGGCACTATTAATACGGGGCTGCTCTATGGTGAGTTGTATGATGTCTTGCTCTAATAAATCTGCTACTTGTCTATCGGCTTCTTCTTGGCTTGCCTGAGGTAGTCTGTATGCTTTTGTAAGAATTGGCTTGTTGTCTGTTAGTTTTATATTGTATTTGACTGTATTGGTAAAGGTTGAGGGTATTCCTCCACAATGGAATATATTGCGGTATTCAAAACATAAGTTTTTAATTGTCTCTCTCCCACGCTTTGTTAATGTCGGTGTTGAAGCGAATGCTACTTAAATTTTCTCTTAGCATCCTGTTGCTTTCTGTTGGGTTGTAATCGTTTTCTAAATTTTCGTCTATTTCCATTTCATTAGAGTTCAATTCTTCTACGTTAATTGGTTTTGTTAGCGATAGTTCTACGGGGTAGTTATTTGTGTTTAGAATTGTTGTAGTGGCATAATTGTCTTTATTTGTACTAATGCGGTGGGTGTTTCTACTCCTTGTTAAAATGTTACGTTATTTATAATGCCTACGTTGTTTTTCGAATTTACTGGAATTTTTATTTGTTTCTCTGTACGGGGTTTTAGTATTGGTGTTTTGTTTGGTTTGGGTATTTTGGAATTTAATGGGGATTTGTTCGTGTTTTGTTCTTAATAAACGGTTTTTTATATTAATGTTGGTTCCTAATTTTCTTAGGAGGTCCATTCCTGTTAATCCGTCCTATTTATGGTTAAATTCGAAAAAGCAAAATTTATGTTGCATTTTTACGTTGAATGTTTTTGGTAGGGGTATGTTAGCTATGAATTGATGTAGTATCATTTGATGGGCTGTTTTAATTTTAAAGGGTTTTCTTTCCACAAAATCTAAATAACGTTTTTTTACGGTTCTGGAGCTAATTAGTGCTTTTGAAGATCCGGTATCGATTAATAATTAAAGTTCTGCGTGGGGTATTTCTATGTATGGTAATATTTGTCGATTGATATTATTTTAATTGATTATGTTTGGTCGTTTATAAATCGGTCTATCTGAAAATTTGAGCGCGCATTTTCCTCGTCTTCCTCTTCGTAACTTTCACATGGTTCGTCACGTTCGTAATTGTCTAAGTGGTTTGATTCATCATCGGATTCTTCTACTTCTTGGTGAAATAGTTCTTCCGAGGTAAAGCTTCGTTTTTGGTTATGGCTTGGTCGGATTTGCTATATTTTTGTATTTTGTCTGGTATTACCAGATGAAGTGTCCATAGGAGTTGGTTTGTAATAACTGTTTGGGTCATCATTGTTATTTATTATCGGTGTATTTCTAATGGGGTTTGCGCCGAATATTTGCCTTTGTGTGTTTATGTTTTAGTTAAATCTTGGTGTAAATGTGAGATTTGTAAAATTTGAGTTGAATATTGGAATCAGGAATTGTCTAAATTGATTGTTAAAATTTGTGTTATTAAAATATGGGTTGTTAATTCGCGGTTGATTTGTTTGCGCGTTAAATGGTGTGAATTTTGGTTGGGTGGATGTTTGTCTTGCGGCTTGTATGGTTTTTTATCGGTGAGTAGCTTTTATTCGCGTTATGGTTATATAATCTATTTTGATTATGTATGACGTTTTCTTAATCTATGATCATATACATTGTTTCTTCTAAATTTTAGGGATGTTGGAATCTTATCTTATATGATAAACGTTCGGGTAGTGGTTTATATAGGTGTCCAATGCCACTTCGTCATACATTTTTGTCTTTAGTAAGCGGATATTTTGGTCGGGTTCTTCAATCTTTAGTTTTGTCAGAATTAAACTTTTACGTCTTGGCATTTCATCCCGAATTGATATGGGGATTGATTACTCTCCGTTCTAAGGTTTATTAGATCGCGAATAAGACATTTGATGTTTCTTTAATCGCCGAAATATGCTATTAATATGCGTTTAAAATTTTCCTATTGTTCTATATCGTCTCGGCTAGGCTATTAGCGTTAGTGCCATTCCGGTCAGTTTACTTATTATTAGGCGTAAAAGTAGAACATTTTGTTCGTTATCTCCTGGTTTGTAAAAGGTTTTCAAAATATTTTGCACGCGGTAATAAAATTTTCTTGGAGAGCTTCCTCTCAGTTAAATTGAGGGATGCTTTCGAGGCAAATCTTCATATTTAAACCCATGATCGTTAAGGGTTGTTTTAATAATTAATGGTTACTTTTGGTTTTGATTAATTTCAAGTTTTTGTATAAATTGAGATTTATTTTTAGTTTGGTTTGTGTTGGGTTATTTAAAAAATCGCCTTACTTATTTTTATGCGTAGTTATAAGGTATTATAATTAAATTAAAAATTTGTGCGTGGTAATGTATAGTTATTTGCTTTAGCCTTGGTTTGTATATTTTATACTTCGCAGATGTTATAGTTGTCGCGGGTTTTAATTTTCTGAAAGGTTTTATTTGGTTAATATTTTATTGTAAAAATTGCGTATACTTTGTACGTTTTCTTGCGCCAGTTACGATTTTATTTCAGTCTTGCTGAGTAATTAGTGTCTGCTATAATTATCTCGTCTCCGTCTCGTATTGATCGTTTTGATAAATGCATAAAATGCTTCCTGTATAATTGCACAATCCTGCTACCTTAAATGTTTAATTATAAAGTGCTATTTCAGTCAATAAATTGCATCGATGTTTTTTTTATAATTTATACAATGGAATTGTTTGAACTACAAAATTTTTAGTCTCCTGAATGGTGTTGTTTCAGTCTCGGTGAAAAGTTAATAAATTGCATAATTGCTTTGGTATAACTAGATACTTTTGTGCTGAAAAATATTTAATTATACTTTATAAAGTTGTGAATGGTTTTTATTTACTGATGGTTTCCGATATGGGAATCGCGTTATAGATTTGCACGCTTTGCTGCGATAATTTATTAATAATTACAATAGGTTTCTATAATTTAGCCACTGAAGTGTTTAATTTATAGAATTCGATGAAGGTTAAGCTGTGAATAAATCGTTTCTATAATTAGTTGCATATAAGAATTGCGTTTTATTTTTATACTGTCTTGTTTTGTATTAATAATTCGTAATAATTTGTACTAATTTTGCACATCTAAATGCGTCTTTTTAGTTTTTTGTTTAAAAATAATTTCTCTTGTTTAAAATAAGTTCTTGTGTTTAAAAATAAGTTCTCGTAATAAAAATCATTTCTCTTAGTAAATTATTTGCATAAAATGGCATAAATAGCGATAATTAGAAAAAAATCTGTACTTTACATAAAATACATTTTTCTCTTACTAGCTAGCATTAATAATTTGAAAAGAATAAATTGGTTTAGGGTAAATGAACTTACATAATTTTCATCGTCGATTTCATTTGTTTTCTGACTGCGGTCTCGATCGATTTTTGTACCTTGTCCACGTTTTGTTTTTTTGGGCTCGGTCGATTCTTATACCTCGTCCAAATTTGTTTGGTTGAGCTCGGTCATTCTTGTACCTTGTCCAACTTTGTTTGGGTTCTTCCAGATTGGGAATTGAAATTCTTAGTCGCCAGTTCTCCGATTTTTGAATTCGTAGTGCCTTTCTGGATCCTACCGATGCACCAGTTACGTTTCGGGCCTTGGGATCGGTCTTTTTAAAAACCTTTTCCAAAACTTCTTGTAACAATTTATTTCTTAAACAGATATTAAATATGGAGTTTTGACAAACTAATATAATTGTTCTAAGTTGAAGTAAAATAATAATTAAATTATTATTAGGGCGAGTAGCCATAGCAAACAACAATGTAAAAGCTGAAATACTAAGACCGACTAACTGATCTTGGGCTCTCGGGGTATTTATGTTGTCCCTGCCCCTCACATGTCTGTGGGTACTTGCAGAGCTCATGTCTGCTTATTTCTTAATTCTATTCATTATACAATGTAACAATCTTAATTTCTAAGTTATCGCGGCTTTTTAACCGTCTGTGACTTGCACCTGCAGAATCACTTACGTCTGGCATACAATGTATTACTTCCGTTCTCACAACTTGCTTGTGAACTTTCAATAACTTTTTGATTTATCCTTGAACTTACAATGTTGCCTATAACTTAAGTTGCTTTATAATTTCCTAATAATTTCTATTTGATTGTACATATATAGATTGGGGAATACGTAACTCACATAGTAAAAAAATATCTAATATAACGCTAACGACTGCCGATTTTCTTAAACAAATGCTATCCAAACGTTTTGATTTCAGAACCTTTGTAAAATTAAATAGTGCTTGAAGTTAGCACTACGCGCTATAATATGAAAGCAAACTCTAATCGCAGTGGTATTTTCCCCACAAATTGCGTTCAGTATCCCCTAAGATTAAACCGTATACTGTTAAGAACAAAAAGTTTACAAACAACTTAAATCAGTGCCACCTTGTGTTCAGTATCAAAAAAGTTTCTAATATCTCGGATAGCCATTTTGTTGAAACAATGTAGAACCTTATTATTAGGTATCAGTTCATTTCACTTTATTAACTTAGAACTTTACCAGGATCAAAAATTTATCTCTTTTGTTACGTTCCATTTCATAATTTGAATATTTTCTGCATCTTACACTCCGTAGTATATTTTAATAAATGCTTGCTCTCACGGTTGGTACCGTTTAATGATACATTAGCATTCAATATTTATTGTAGTTAAATAATCTAAGTTTAATTGTAATAAGTCAAAGCGAATCGTGTGCGCCTTGAATGGTAGAAATATGCTCAAAGTTGATGCTATTTTATAATGTATTTTCCATAAATGTTTTATGATAAGTTCGTTGAACAGATTCTATTCCTTTTCTAGAATTTGTTTGCGTGGGTTTATTTGTGACAAATATTATAAGTCCATCCGGGCAATTACAAAGTCTTTATAGTAGAAACTTGCTTTCTCTTTGTGTGGCTGGTAGAAAGGTAATGTATTTTTAATAGAAATTTTAATGCTTTCAGCTCGGATTTGAATCCACATTTTAGGTTCTTCGTACCAATGTTTGCTTAGTCTCGTTATGGTTAAAACACATTTCACCTGGTTGCAGTTGTACGCAGATTAAGTTATGATGAGATAAGTGCATTATAGTTACCAGTAATCCCTAAAAACCTACGTGAAGAAATATCATTATAGTCAACAGGCAACGTTTGTTTTACTCACCTCTGGTACGTAGGTTTTACTTGTATTATAAAAATACTAAGAAATTTATGAACAAACCCTTTTTGTCCATTTTATGCTATTATTACTAGAATAAGAATTTAGTGTAGGTTTGTGTAAAATTTGGTTACGTTCCATTTAGAAGTATAAAATTTACTGCCTCTTTACTTTAAAACCATTTTGGTTTCTACTAATTTAAATATACCAGTTGCTTTACTTTTGTTATTTCAAGCTCACTCAGTTGAGCAGCCAACTGTGCTCGTCCTTTATTTACTTATAGCAGTTCAGGTTACCTCCGTTAGGCAACCAAAGTTGCTGGTCTTGTATTTAATTCACGAGTTCGCTTGTTTATATTTCTTGTGGTCCCTTATCTAGGCATAATTATGTTTTAGTAATTGGGAATTTTCTAAATGTTACTAGTTTAAAGGTAGTTAGGTAAAGCAACAGTGTTATCTTGGAAAGATAAACATGATCCAATTTATTTCTTCTCTATATGAAATTTTTCTGATTGTTTCTTCAGAAAACAATTTTATAACTACATTGATTGAACGCGTTTACTAGATATTTAGCATTAGTTTGCGTTGGGTCTTCTAGACCAAATAAAAGAAGCCAAACGAGCAGATACAAATCTTTATGTTAAAAACCGTGCCTTTTTTTACGTGATTGGTAGATAATTGACAGGTAATGTTCTTTTAATAGAAATTTTAAAATATTCATCCCGATATGTAATCAACATTTTTCGGTTCCTGGGATTAACGTTTGCGTGTTTGTACCACAGAAATTTGCTTTATCGTTACAACATATTTTGTCTGGTTGACGTATTGTATGTGGATCAAGCTAGAATGAGATGGGTAACCGTTGTAGTTACACAAATTCTTCATAGCCTGCATGCAGGAATAGCATATGATGATGACCGACAGGTTTTTGCTTTACTTCTGAACGGTATAAAGTATACCTACATGCTAGCAAAGTTAAGACCAAAACTTTAGGCTATCTAGCTTATCTATTAATTTGGAGTTTTGTGTAATTAAATGTACTATTTGTAAATATGTATTTTGTGTACTTGTGTGTTTCACTAGCTTCTAGTCAAAAGGACTTCGGCCCGTGTCAATATAATAAGTAAGTGTTTTTTACCTACCTTAGTCGTAAGTGGCACGTCACTGAGACGAGCTTCCGTAAGTTGCATTTACTAGGATAGCTGTGAAGCGGGACGTAAATTTTTACTTACTTCTCTTAGGACGTAAATGATTGTCATCCAAATAAAAGAAGCCATGGTTAAAATCCATGGTTACGGGTCTAAGCTTACATTAAATAATTCTCTATTCTTATTTGAATTTTAAACTTAATTTAAGAGCATGTTTAATAATTTTGAATTTAGATGTAGGGAAAAAAATTATATACATAGCGCGGGACGTAAGGGATTTACGGTGCCTTGACATTTTGCAGCCCTTGCTTTGCTAGGGCTGCAACCCGTCTCGTCACCGTAAATCCTACTTACGTCCCTTAGTATGTAATATACTTTTAGTATATGTTATTGCTGTGTATATATGATTATTATTAATTGATTGCAGCGCCAAAACAAATTATTATTAATTACGGTGGTTAAATACACTTAGTTTTGTTATCCTACATTATGCGCCAATATTTAAATGATGTATAGTTGCATAGTTGTTTTATTTACAAAATACCTTCGTATTGATTGTTACTAGCATTTAACGAGGAGTGGAGGATACAGATGTTTGTCCTTAAACCAGCAATTTAATACTGTGTTTTGATATCCAAATTCCTAAAAATCATTTTAGAGTTATACTTTACATGTGTATTGTGCTTAATAATTTTTTCAGGTACAGGTGTTCAAAATAAAATGAAAATTGGTATGTGTATACTCGTGTCGTTATATAGATCTCCCAATTGGCCGAATATACTTAACGCGATATGTGCCTTTTCCTCTTTCTCTCCTTTCCTTTGTTACCTCGTAATTTTGGCGAGCATTTTGTCACCTCGTTCTTTCCTTACTGGTCCGCTTGTATTACGGGTAGCAATTGTTTTTTATATAGATGGATAGCTGAGTTAGTTGATTACAAAACTGCATATGGGCTTTATTATTATTCATCAGCTGTGGTATTTGATTAGTCATTGGTGCTGGCTTGTTGATTGCGTATAAATACACTATCGCAAATATTTGTTTTCTTTCTTAGGTTTAGTAGATTCTATTGGAGCAAGCTCTTATTCGTTAACGTAGTAAGTTAGTAGGTAAGATTATTTTCGCATTTGTATTTATATGTGACATATTGCTATGTATTACCAGGTATAAATATGTCTAAACATCCTGAGATATACTCCATAATTATTCTGTTTATTTTTCTGTTTAATTAGTTGAGAGTGGTATTATATTGTATTGGACATACTAGCGTTCTGTTCGCAGATATTTGTTGTATGTATACTAATCATTCTTTACCAGAATGAATTTGGTTGTGTTCTTTTGTTTCGTTCTTTAGTCCCCCAATTTCCGACCGTGTTATCGTGGCATTCATTTTCTTTCTTTCCTTTCTTTGTTATTGTAATTCGTGCGAATATACCGTTAGTGATTTCATTCGTTTCTTCCTGGTCCCTTCGTTTTATGTGTAACACGTTCAGCAATAATCACTAGTAGAATAGGAATAGCAGAACTGTTTATTTATCTCTAGGTACTGTTGTGTTAGTTGCTAGTGTAATAGAGAGTACCCAACACTACGTCAACTTCTCACAAAAGTCAAACATAAGACGATATTTGTATCCGTAGATGGCAACTGACTTTTGGGAGACTTTCGGACTAATTCTAAACTTTACTTCTGCGGGCTGAGACTGTTAGGGTGATCGTTTAATAAATAACTGATAAGCCAGGGCGCCACTACACAAATAACGAAAAAAACACCTAGTAAACATCGTCGAATAAACGTGTAGAAACTTCAACGAACAAATTACGTTTTAAAACCATAAAGGTTTGACCTTGAATTCGTACAGACTCTATACTTGAAATAAAACATGAGGTTAAATAAATAACATGAAACAGCAGCTTTGCGTTTCTTTATAAAAATATACCAAAAAGTATTAAAAATATGAAGCGTAGATCTCGGTTGGAGTTGGAACTCACACATCACACTACTTGTGCGAATGTAAATATTTCACTCGGTTCGTAGCATAAATAAGTTCTTAAATTAATCACTGAGTAAGAACAAATTCTTTCTTTTATTAGTAGGTTCCCAAATGTTACCAGAAGTAAAAATTTGATATAACCAATTTTATACATGTATTGAAATTAAATATTATATCCATATATGAAAAATAAATATTAACAGAAAGCATCAATTATTTTGTTCAGTCGGATATTGGAATGATTTTTGTAAACTCGGTAAAAAGCGAACGTAGATGAATTTCATGTCTTTATCAAATTCATAGGCATCTAGTTATTTCATTAACAATGAGTCTTATTTTATCTATGTTAATACCGATACCAGATCTGGTATTGATTTACAAAGTTTTAAATGTAATATTCAACCAATAAAACTTATAAATAAGAGGCTCTAATTCACTTTGTATTTCTTGTTTAAAACAACTAATTGTATTATGGACAACAAGGTATAAATAACATATATGCGTTAAATTTTAACTTCAAGAAAAATATTAACACTTAAATTTTTAACAAAATTTACGTAACAATATGACATCTTCGACAATTTACGATTCCATAGCAGATGAGTAATTTAAATTTTATCAATCGCACCGAAACAAACAACAGCTTGTCAGACAATAAAAAGTTGACTTACCGACTGATATCAAAAGTCACCTTCATAATTACCAAAAACATCCAATAGCGAACAGCTTTGGAACACAAATAGCAAGATAGTTGTAAATTTCCTCTTGAAAAACTGGTTTATTCCAGATGGTAATTGACCAAACAGCAGGAGATCCTTCAGGGTACAGGAATTATTCTTAGTCCATTTTTTAATAATAGCGAGGTTCTAGATTTAATAATAAAACGAACAAACTCATTTTGTTCACGTAATTATAGGAATTTTATATAAAGCAAAACCAGATCCCAAGTTGTTTCTAAACTGATTTCTAAATTAGTTGTTCAGTTAATTATTTCATAAGTTTGTTGCTAGATTAGTTAGTAGGTTTTTTTTGTTGTTGCGCATTGTTGAATCAACCAGATAGGGGCACGTATTGGAAGGCTAATGTCGATCAAGTGCGATGCGAAGATCGCTGATATTGAAAACTTTTCACATCTTAACTGCGCAAAATTCAATCAGTGAGTGACAAGAGGGGCTTAAATAACCTGTTGCAAAACTCGTAGCATTTTGCATTGTTGGACAAATAAAAGACTCGATAGAATTATATTCGACCTTCAACAAATGTAAACCGATTTATTTAAATTTTGTGTTAGAGGTGGATAACGACCGTTATAATTAATTTGTTGCAGTCTAATTAAATTGTGTCATCTAGATTCCAGTCCGTTGGCGAGTACAGTACGCACTTCCAACTCCTTTACGATCGTACCAGAGGCAGACAGCTTGTTTTAAGAAACATTTATTCTGTTTTCTTTTTTATGATGCTGCTCTGGAAAACAGGCATTTCTTGTGCTGTTGTAAACCACGTATAAGACGTAGTTTGCTTACTAGTGGTTGCACCATAAATTACAGACTGCCCGTAACAAATCTACTTTCACAGTGCATAAGTGATTACGTAACAAGTCTTCAAAGTCATAACTAGTATAAACCAAAGCTTGCGTTAAGAGCACTTTTTGTAAATTAATGCTAACTCCAACAGCATGTTTACCAAATTATAAGTTAGAGTAATTTAACACTTGGTTTTTCTGAGATAGGGTTACCTTATTTTCTTTAGGAAGTGCACTTTTCAGAACAGGTAAAATTAAAATATATATTATGCCTACTTTTCTTGTATATATATTTAAGGTTGGATATATTATGTGAATATGTATATGTTATTTAGATTTTAAGATTTTACATCTATATTGGCTTGAATGTATATTACCAGGAGTTTTTATATGCAAATTGACGCTTTCGTTTACATCACGATTATAACAGGATGATTACGTAAATGTTCAACTTGGTCTCTGTAGATATTACCTTTTATACTATGTTAACTAACGATTTGTCAATAAAAATCTTATTGAGGTGTCCAATTTTTCTTTCTATGTGACCTACGCCACTCTGCAACGTTTTAAGCCAGCACGACATCCAATTCTTTTGGATTTCTATTCTACCCTTTTGTTTTGTTGCGGTATTCGGTGTGAGCGATTTTCTTACCTATTTTAATACTTTCTTTTGTTTCTGCGTGGAATACCGTAACAACCTGCCTCTCTCATGATAATTCACTTTAACTTAATATCCCCCAAATTTCCCTTTTCATCACTTGAATTCTCTTGTTATCATCCTTTACTTCTTATTCAATTTTATTTAGACACGGTTTCATCAAATTAAAAAAATTATTCCCTCATACATACAATACATGAAAACTATGAAAAACTATTCTGTAGAATTTCACCGATATATAAAGCGTGGGCTAAAATTTTCAGAAGTTGGCCTAAAATCCCGCTATCAACACCGCTTACGTTATTCGGCCCATAAACAAACCAAAAGAAATGGACTTCTTTCAATTTATAAATACGCCCATCTAGCAAAAGTCCTCTGTACCTTCTCTCCAAAAATGCATTCTTCAAATCAATCTACGATAAACCTTCTTATTACCAAATCTTGCAAAACATACTATCAACCGAAGTTGGAAAATTAAACTTTTTATTATAACGTGGACTTACATTTTGCATATTTGACTTTAATTTCTTATAGACATCGCTTCCTTTTATAAAAATTACATGATTTACAAAATGATCACTTACTTTCTCACAGATATCATTAAATTTTCTCTCTTCCACATTTAAATTTTTCTCACTGATACCCTTATCAAAATTTTTCTCAAACTTATTTAAATTACTGTCACCATCATTCAATCCATATTCAATCTGATTTTCATCAAATTTTTTTATTTTAACTTCGTAACTTGTAGAAATGTTCATTCTTCATTTTCAGCTCACCATTTTCAAAACATTCAAACAACGCAGACTCTACTTTGTCTTGTACTTTATCTGGATCCTAAATACTCTTTAACTATTCTTCATTTACTTCTACCTGTACCTCTTTTACTTCTTCTTCCATTTGATCAACTTCTCCTTTAACTTCACTTACTTCTTTATCTCCTATTTCTTCATATACTTCACATAAATTCAAGAAAATAAAGTCTTTCTCAACTTCTATATCTACCTCATCATCCCATTTAAAATATTTTTCACTACACATAACCCGTTCTTCTTCGTATCTATTACCAACTTTAACCTACTTATCAGATTTATTCCAAAAGTCGCTTCCATCCTTAATCCAGGTGCAATCATAAATACTTGTTTAAATTCTGTCTTACATAATTCACATCTAAGGATTGCCATGCTACACTTGCAAACTTTCTGCTGCTTGGTGCTACTAGGTTACGTTTATTTATGGTTATCAAATCAGTGTTTAAGTTTTGTACGTTGTTCTTAATAAAAATGCTCCAAAAGTAGCAACGCATCAGCTTCCATATCTATAAGTACTTTTATAACTTTAACTTCTACATCTTTAATATAGGTAATAAGTCTTTGTTTACACTTTCATTATTTTCTAAATAAAATTTTATAAATTCTCGCTGATGTTCGTACTGGTTAATTTGTAATAGTGCGCTCGGTTTGCCTTTTATTGAAAATCCGATCTCGCCGTTGACGGTCATTGTCTGTTCACTATCTTCCGATATGTCCTTTTGTTGCAATTGCCACAGATTGTGAGTTTTCACCACTCTCCCTTCCTAGTATTATAGTTCTATTCCCAATGGTACGGGATTCATTGTTCTCCCTTCTTCCGTCTCTCTTGATGGCATTTTTGACTTCCCTTGCTTCTCTGTACATTCCATCTTTCGAATGTTCTGTTCTGGTACCTCTCCTGTCCATTATTTCTTTGATACCTAACTGCATTTATGAGCTTGCTACCTGGTCTTTTCTCCATCCATTTTGGTTGACCCATCTCATCATATCGTTGACGATATTCCAAAAACACTCTTCTATCTACAACATTTTGTAAGGCAAAACATTGTCTTACCTCTGTTTCGAAGTGTGCTGTTAAATATATGATAATTAGTTTGTCTTCTAAAAGAAAATCTAGTTGTTTGGCAACACTAAATTTCTTTATGGCATACAACTTCCTTGTAATGCATGAATCTGACCTTAAAGTGCTGATTGTCCCCACCTAAAAGTGTTTTAAAAATATAAATTCGAAGTCTTTGAAACAACTTATTTTACTTTCAATCATTTCAAACCAAATTCCTATACTGCCTTTTAACATGGACCTTACAACATTTAACTTGACTTGTTCATCCCAACTGCCCTATATTAAACTTCTTACGTTATTTTAAAATATCTTAGGTTAAGTTTATTATCCCCATAAAATTTCGAAATTTGCTCCAACGGAACACTAGTTGGACTCCTTTTCATAGGTTCCCAAAAATCAATATTTTTAACTGAATCTTCTGAACTTTCAAACTTGTTGCCCAAGTCAGTTTTAATATTTTCCAAATTATTTCTATAAGTTTTAAAACCTGTTTGGCAGCTTTCCTCTTGCTTTCTTTTTGATCTAAGATTTAAATTTTCCCAATAACTTCTTTCTCACTTGCGTCCTGATTCGTCTGCATTTGAACAATTTTCTTTTTAACGTCATCCATATTCTCTCAGATCTCTACTGCATTTCCCCTAATTTCAAATTTCATTCTCTCAATGGTTTTGTTAGTTTCATTTAAGCCCAAAGTTAGTTTTTAACCAATCTCTTTAAATTTCTTTCCATTTTTTTCACTTTCTAATCTTAAACTGTCACCCAATTTTGCTATATTTTCTTTAAATTCCGCTCGTAACACCTGAGTATTATTATCATATTTTTTATCCATTTCTTTTATACTTTTTCATTCGTTTCATGTATTTCACTCATTTTTATGAAATTTCTTTTATTTCTCTTGCTCATTTTTTATATTCTCTCTTAGTGTATGCATATTCTCTTTTATCTCTTTCATACCTTTCTCAATGTTTTTCGCATTTCTTGCATGTTTTTATTAAAATTTAACAATAGAACCGTTATTTTTGATTCCTGCGTCTCCCTAAATTGTGTATTTTCTTGTCTTCTTGAGTCCCCCTTTTCGGTTCTTCCATATGAACGCTTCCCTGAGAACCAATTTCTGCCCCTGCAGCTCTCAAATCATCATAAACTTTTTTATTCTATCAGTCATACTGGAAACTAATCAAATATATGATAAAGAAAAACTCCACAAAATCCTACGAAACAAGACACTTTAATTTACAGACAGTTTAATCGGGCCCACGTTGGACAACAAAAATTATGCTATAAATGGTCTGTGTAAACATTAAAAGCCACAAATTAATGATGTGACTTGGTTTGTATTAATGATTGTATTGCTACGAACTATTAGGCAACCCGTCAAACTCGCAAGCTGTATAACTGAAGTGTATTCTACAGAAGTCTAGAACCTTCAAGCAAACACCAGACTATGAATCATCTATTTAATTTTAGGGTATATATAAGATCGGTGATGAGTGTACATCAGTTAGTCTATATCCAAATGTCGTATGTAAATCATATTGCGTATAGTGAGTTGGTCGTTACGTATCGAAAATCCTATAGTAAATATAAATTTGTGTTATGTGAACGTGCATATTGTACCGTCAGCTTGTACGTAAATAGACAAAAGAGTAATAAATAAATTATAGTAGTGTAGTGTTGTTAAGAAGACTTATGGTTAAGGATTTAGTTTAAGAAGATATAGTGCTTGTCAATAGTTTTAGTGTGATAGTGCTTCATTGTTAATTGGACTGAAAAACATCTATAAATAAGGCATATATTGTTAATTAGACCTGTGAATAGTGAGTAATAAAGACTTTTGATATTACTTGTTCTAAATTGCTGAACGCGTTAACAGTAACCCGCTACAGTATTAATGAGGTTGCAATACAAAATATGAACTAATCATGCTGTGTCCTTTTTCCTGCCCGGCTAGCTCAACGAAAACTATGCTGTGTATCTTACGTAAATGAAATGAAACACTCGAGAGACATCTTTAAACAACCTTTATACGTTCAAAAACATCTTTCTTTTACACACATTATCTAAATAATCTCCTACCTACACAGATATAAATAATGCTTGTAGATACAATTTACAGCTTACGTATAGAGAGAAAATTTTTCTTATGACCGTTTATGTATTAAAATAATCTTTACCTAATCTTTTTTAACAATTGCAGAACTCACAGTATCTTTTGTGTCACAACATTTTTTTTTAAATTCTCTGTATCATTTATCTATCCTTGTATTATTCGGTTAGTTAGTGTAGTTGGCCAACAATGCTGGACAGAAAATTTTATAAAGTTTAAAATGATTCGAGATTTGACCTCAAAATTGCTGGTTTAAATTATCCCTTGACAAATAATTTTTATAATATAAAAACTTATTCTAGCTTAATTTACTAAATGATACTTAAATATCCTACTAGGTTACAAAATAAAAAACAAAATTATACTTGCAGTTGGTATCGTCAAATAGCGCTTATAAAAATGTTATTTAGTAATTAACGGCATTGAATACTTCCTGGTTCTACTTCAAATCTCCATTTATAACCAATCGTGGCGTTGAAATATCATTTTGCAAAGTGCATTTATTTTTAATCGATTAAAATCAGCAGTTGATCTTCTTTCTACCATTCTTGGGATATAAGTAGAGCTTACTAAAATGCGTCCTCTTATCTATTTTTATGATCTTTCGATAGTGGCGCTTCTTCGTTGGTTTGTTTATTTAATAGGTTTTAGAGCATTTCTCAAAAGCAAATTACGTATTCTTTTATTAAATAACGCAAATAGACTTTGTTCTAGAATTGCTTCTAAATGTACTTCTTTTATTAAAATCCCATAAAAATGGCATTTTTTAACGAGGATGCACTACTTCATGCAATTTGTTTTAAATGATATATCTGTGCACCAAAATTCATTTAGTATTTTTAAAGTGGAAAAATGTAATTTAGCTTATTATGCTTGTTAAATAAATAACGCTTATTAAAGATTGATTTTCTTTCAAGAAAAGTGCGGTTTTGAGCTTCGCTTATCTTAAAGAAGGTAGCTTGAAATCTATGTCATTTAAAGCGGATGTTTTGCAGTCTACAATAAATGCCTATACCCGGATTTTCATATTAATACAATGAATGAATGCTAATGTTATAATTGGGGTTTGTTTGTATGCTTTATTAAAATGAAAACTTGTTTTAAGGTATCTTGCAGGAGTAATTATTTACACACGGCTGAAATGAATTGACATAATCAGTGAATGTTAATTTTCACGGATTTCGAATTAGCAAAACAATGAACTTAAAATTAGGCTTTATTCTTAAATTGCGTGTGTAGAAAGTGTGTTATTTTACATGAGAGTCTTATTTTATGTGCTAATAGTGTACACTTATGTTTATACAGGATAATGTTAAATATTGGGAACTTCACTTTTTTGTTTTAGGTCGGCTATCTGACACAATGTGGTGCTCAATCATCTTTCGTGACCTCATTATCACATCAATGTATACATTGTGGATCAGCCAAATGGAATAAATTCTTTATTTCGGTAACTGTGCATATTTAAGAAAAATGGTCAAACACGTCTATTTTAGATTATGAATTAACATTCTGCAACAAAAAAATTTGATCCATACATTAAACCCCCTTCGAATGACAGTTACAACTCCCCCATTTTTTAAATGGGAACTACGGGATTGTGATATATCGTTTGAAAGGTCTCTTCTTTCTCTATTCAAAAATGTTATTGCTTTCCCATGTCTTCTTTAAATGGCATCAATCAAAAAGACATAGAGAGTTACCATGGCAATGTTGGTTTTGTTTAAAACGCCTTAGCACATTGTTGTGTGGTTATAACTGCATGACAATAGTTGTCGGTGTTACACTTGTTTGAGTTTCGATAACTGCAATTCAGCAACATGGGCAGATTAACAAATATGCACAAAATAACAATTCCACAGATGATTGGTTATGGAGATAGCACACGACCTCAAATGAAAGTTGCACGCCGAAATCATGAAAAATTTGCGGCGAGAATTGATAGAATGGCTAATCCGATCACCGGATCTTACGTTATTAAACTTCTTGGAGATATGTGAAGAATATTGTGTACGGAACTAAACCCCCTGATTTAGATGTCTTAAAAAAGACGAATAACGCTTGCAATTAGGTCGGTCACGCCCTGGATTTTAATATTATTTAAGGTTAGAAAGTTGCCAGGACTCTTGCGGCGAGCATTTTGAACATCTACTTTATTGACATTCATGGCTTTTTTATCATTTTTAAATTATAAACACATGAACAGTATTACGTATTAGTTTTTGAGTGTGCTAGCGGATTTCGGTAATCGAATGATTTTATTTCTTTTATATTAATTTTTGCACCAAATATGAGAACAATAAAATTTTTGAATAGAGAATGAGCAGACCTTTCAAACGATATATTACAAGCCCGTATTCCCCATTTAAATAATTAGGGACTGTAATTGTCACTCGATGGGGAATCAATGTAGGGATCAAATTTTTTCGTTGCAGTATGTCAATTCTTAATCTATAATTGACGTGTTTCGGGATTTTATTTAAATATGTTCAGTTACCGGAATAAGGAATTTATTTCATTTGGCTGTTCCACACTAAATAGTTAATAAAAACAAATAATAACTTAGACTTTTATTCAAAGCCTAGCTGATTATTTCATATCGATCTAGTAACTGAAAGATGATAAATATATGGTCACAGACTGGATACGTAACTGTTTCTTCGACTTTCGCTGCCGATGCCTTCTCCAAATTTCACCACCGAGACTCCTGATGACAATTCAACAACTATACGAATCTAAATGCAACCGTACATCAACCAAACTTCAAATTATGTTTGTCATTTTTGTCAATCATATCTGACAGACCAGAATCAACCGCATGGTAGGTTATTGTACATGTTTTATTATTTTTATTGTCCTCACTTTTAGAATACCTTATCCGAGCTAAAACCCACCTCGACGTTTTCCCAACAACCTCCCTTCACAAGTTCGACATGAAAACGGGGAACCATGTCTGACTATCAGAGCTTTAGACTTCGTTCTTATAGTATAGTAAAAAAATCCAGGAATAAAGACAGATATTAAATTTTAAACGTAACAAAGTTTGTTGATCCGCTTCAAGCAGGAGGTATTATGCAATAACTACTACAGTTTCGTAGTAAAGCAGTTTCTATTACTGTAAGTAGGTACGCTGCGCTGTTGTATAAAATTTAAAGTTAAATTTTTGGAGAATCAATTTTTCAACATCGTACGGAATATTGATCCCAGTTAATCAATCCATTTATGAGATTCTTAGTGCAAATCCACGTAATGCCGATACTGTTAGAACTATTCGAATTCTATAATTATATATATTCTTAATTGTAACATTTAATATCATGCGCCTTTACACTTCTACTTTTCACAATAATGAGTTAATTCTCGATTCCTATATCTCTACTCGAACAAAAGCAGACATGTCCCTTATTAAAACATCTTTGTATAGGTATGTATTATCCTTTTACTTTGTTGCGCTTCATTTGGCTGTCTCCACAACGATTTTATTTTATTAATTAGTTTATGAGACCTTTTCTTGTAAAATTAAGTAGGTTAGGACGCATAATATGAATGCGGTTTTAAGTTCCCAGCACTACTTGGGACTTTTAAAAATAGTTTTATTTATTTACTATGTATTTCGTGGGAATCAAATGTTAAATAATATGTTTTCCACGTTTCAAAAATGTACGTCGTTGTTTTCGACTTATCAGAACGCAAAACTAGAAAGTGTAAGCAGCTTAAACAGGTGAGCAAGCCTGCCGTCATGATGGTAGACAACACTAGGGTATCATATCATAAATACGATCGACAAATAGTGTGTTGTAATGCAGTAAGTTACCTGTGTAATCCTTGGCGTTCCGTACCTAGAATACCTGTTTGTTTCCTGTTTGAATGTTATGGGTTAATAACGAATTCTACTGCAATCTGATGAATAGGAACCGCGAAAACACATACGACCCAAGCTTGGAGAAACAATGCGTAGTAATATCTTCGGCGGGGTAATTGCCATAATACAAGAATTCATTAATTGGCTCTACCTTAATCTGACTATCGATGTGGAAAAAGGTAAGTTTGATTTATTCATTGAGTTAATTGTTCATTTTTTATTGCAGAATTTGTGCAATATTACTACGCCCTCTGTACGAATACCCGATGAGTTATATTACCTTTCTACCTGTCTAATTGACAAGTAACAAGTTCTTCTGAATAAATACTTTTTCACTGTTACATTAGTAACCCCTAACAAGTGTCAACATTTATAAAATACAAACGTGTCATTTTCAGCCAACGTGATAATTGACAAGAACTAATTCTCTGAATCAAACTCTTCAAGGTATGTTATATTCAAAGACCTGCCTACGTTGATATACGACCCTAACTTGAAATTCAAATTGAGTCCCAATTTATCTTTAAGTATATTTATGTAAAAATTGCTAACATTTTACGATACTTGAATATAACAGGACTATCGCAGAATCGATAAAGCTAAAATTCGATTTCCTTTCTAGAACCTGTGATAACCACATCTGATATTACACTGAAACAAAGCTATTTCTGTAAAGCATTTGTATTTTCTAGATTGCATGAACTTTATTAAAGTAACATTAAAACGCTAACAAACTCACCTGATCCTTCTCAATGAAACCAATAAATGCAGTTCGTTCAATTTCAACGGGTTGACCAGCTCGATCATAAAGGGCGATGACGAAGTGGAAAAAGTTCGACTTCCGTAGATTGCTCGGGGGTTGCTTCTCAAAATGCGCTCTGCCGACAGTAGTTCTGAAACAGATGTATTATTTTATTAACACGTCTTGAACACCTCTTCTAATAGGCTATAGTTATTGTATATTGTCATCCCTCTGATCTAATTATTTAACACTGCTAAGATAACAAAGTTAGTATTATTATTGGAAGTGTCAAAACACCATCTGTGCAAAAGGGTTGGACTATAAGCGGTCAATGAGAATCCATTGTCCCGGTACATTGATAATAATAGCTTAGGTGCTATTTACGCTAACCCTAACAAGATAACAGAAACGTAGTACATGTTAGAAACGTGAATATCCAGCTACCGCAGGCGTGAATATTACGTGAAGGTTAAAATCATGTGCCGTAAAACCTCTCGTTCCACAGTATTCACATTTCCGGGAGATGCATCAGTATCATTCGAATGCATTAGTGATGTACATTTGAATGGTTTAAATTCATTTATAGAAAATACAGGGAACAAACTAAAATCCACAGTCGCTTCACAACAGTGTGGTTGCAAATGACGTACGGTTACTTTTATATCGAACACTATTGTCCAAAAGCTACAAGCAGGACCGCATTGGAGCTTTTTGGCGTTCTTGTTAGAATGATTGCCCCTTCCACTCAATAAACTTTCGACTTAGTTTGAAACGTTTTATGAGATATTTTAGTATAAAAATAAGATTATCATCATCATATATGAGTAATTTAATATCAAATTAAACGTACGCCAAATTTAATTGATATTCCATTTAAAAGAAATCAATTAAATGAAATTATAAATTATTACAGATATCATTATAAACATAATATATACAAATCCTTGTAATCAAATATTGGACTAAACTTAGATTAGAAATTAAAACTACATCATAGAAATAAAATAATGTATTGAAAAAATAGCTTGTTTGCTTCCATTTTTGCAAATTCATCAATTAATTCTTCTATATCTAATTCATTACAAAGGTTAGGTCGATTGGAATGTTGTGTAAGTTTGTATGCTTTTGACCCATTGCAGAACAGAAATGGTCTTTTATTATTCTGAGTTTTAAAAAAGACCGTTCCTTTTCGATAACCGATACAGGCATTGTCAATGAAATGCGGAGAGGTTTAGAAAAGTATTTATTAAATCATGAGAGTAGAACAATTGTAATATTTCAGATGAATACTTTTCAGCTTCTAAAAAAATGCTAAAGTGTTTCAGCCTCACCTACAAACTCAAAAACGAAATATCCAAATGATTATTACTAGTTAATTAAATTTGAAAATCTGCACAAAATTTTTCAAGCTAACTTTATTTGTTGAACCTAATTTATCGAAGTTGTGTGTTGAAGTGTCGACTTGGGTAGACGTGCTTTCTCTATTTATAAGACAATTTTTAATTTCAATTTATAATTTAAAGTTACTGATACTTATACAACAACGTAATGCTAATAACGTGATAAGTATAATTAATCAAACTTGGTATGCTTCTTAATCTTCTTTGGGAATTAAACCACTCATAGTTTTTATTATTTTGACAACGATCCTAGGTCATGGATCGAAACGTAAATAAAAATAATTTTAAGAACTATGAGTGGTTTAATTCCCAAAGAAGTTTAAGAAGAATATAAACAAACCACAACAAACATACAGAGAGTATTAATCAAACTTGGTGCTATTGTATATTAGTAAATATGCCGTTTACTCGTGACGTGGGCGAAATTTACACGTGTATTGTAAATGCTAATAAAGATTTAATGGTAAATGAGGATTTTCTTGATGGTATTGTTAAAACGGTTTTTGACCGCCTAATTAGAGTCTTCGAAGAAAAAGTACAAACAGCTGTGGTTGAACTGAAAACGCAAAATACAATATTGAAAGAAAAAGATAAAACCTATGAGCAGTACTCGAAATGGAATAATATAAAAACTTTGGACTACCAGAAACGAAAATATAAATCTCTAGAAAGCAAAGTGATATTACTTTTTGTCCAACAGACGGGCCTGATTCACAACTTCATAGAAATATTTTAACTAATATTTAAGAAAAGAACGTAAATTCATATTCACGCAAAAAAAAATTTCTTAAAAGCTAATAACCCAAATTTTTAAATTGATGTTTTTAAGAAAGAGTGTACATGTAAATGTATTGTAGGGAGGCGACACACCACAGTTTCTATCAGTAGTTCATTGTATCGTACAAAGTTGCGATTTAGGGTTTTTTCGACTGTATAGGAATCCGTTAATTGATGGTAATAATAGGGGCATAGAGTAGGATTTTTGCATATAGTGCAAATTCCTAAGTGACTGGTGATCTTAGGCTACGCTCGGTAAACATTGAAAGGGTTGGTGGAATTGAACGGCCTATAATTAAATAATCAACTGTCTTGCACTGGTGTTATAAACTTTAAATTGTAATCCCTATTCTAAACAAGCTTACCTAAAACATAAACATGTGTCATCTTTTCAAGCAATTTACGATGTTAGTTAGTCTTAGTAACTAAAGGTGTAATATTATTCTATGCATTACGGTACAACGACTTAAATGCTCCTGCATTATGTATTATGTTTTTAGTCTGCTAGAAGCAGTTGCTAACAACAAACGTTATTAAAGTCAATACCTGGCTTTGTAAATTTCATAATTAATATTCAACAATTTTAGCACATTTTTTAATTTATAACTATGGATGACTCTACTAAAGTGGAGTTAATGGATATCGTTCTAACGTATGGTAAAACCGGGCAAAATGCTGCATCCGCACGCGAACTGTGCAGAGTACGTTATCCTCGGCGACAGTTTCCAAATATTCAAGTGTTTATAAACACGGTGCACCGTGGTAGAGAAACGGGTCATGTGTGTCCACGTCGTGGATTGGGAGGCGGGAGAGTTCGACTCTATTAAGCAGAAAACGTCGAAGGCAAAGAACTAAATTTCGTTGCGCTCCAACCCAATCTTAGTATACGTCAGATTGCTGCGATGACTGATATTTCTCAACCAACAGTGTGGAGAATATTGAACGACGAAAGACTTCATCCGTTTCATTATCACCGTGTTCAGTGCTTACAACCTGGAAACCATCGGCAAAGAATTTAAAATGGTTGGTGAATCAAAACGACATTAATCCTAATTTTGCACATAACATTTTATGTACGGACGAATCATCTTTTACAAGAAATGCTGTATTTAATAGACATAACACCTAATATTGGTTTATCGAAAATCCACATGCAACAAGGCAGGTCCATTTCCAACATCAATTTTCTGGTAAGGTGTGGACTGGAATGATAGGTAATAGGTTGTTAAGACCAGTTTATTTACAACATCGTTTGGATGGTGCAGGTTACTTAAATTTTTACAAAATGATTTGAAAGATTTGCTGGATGACTTTCCTTTTCAGGTTCGTCGCCACAGGTAGATTTTACTTGACGGCGCTCCTTCCCATTACGCTGTACACGTACGGCAGCATTTAAATCGGGAGTTTGATTAACGATGGATAGGTAGAGGAGGGCTAGTGCTGTGACCAGCACGCTCGCCCGATCTCAATCCAATAGACTTCTTTCTGTGGGGTGCTTTAAAAGATATCGTGTAAGCCGTTAATGTGAACATTAATAGCGTGGAACAGTTATGCCGACGCATTAGTGATTCGGTGGAAAAAATACAAAACTATGAAGCAATTGTCTATCAAAGTATTTTGCAAAACTGGCTCAGAAGAGCACGTTTGTGCATACAACAAAATGGAGGGCATTTTGAACACCTTCTATAAACAGTATAACTTGGTAAGTTGCTACCTTAATTTCAAAGTACAGTAAACACACTGCTGTAAACATTAGTTTTGTTTTTAAAAGTTTTTTTACTTAACACTATCGCCAAACTCAGGCATCAGTTATACTTCTACAAAGTTAAGAACACTGCGTGAATCACAACTTCATACAGTACATTGAACTTCCGATAGAAACTGTGGTGGTCGACTCCTTATTTGTGTGGTATGTCGTCTCTCAACTATATATTATATGTACACTCTATCTTAGAACATCAGTTCAAATTTTGGATTTTTAATTCTTAAAGAAAAAAATTTTTTTTGCGTAAATATGAATCTACGTCTCTTTCTTAAGCATCAGTTAAAATGTTTCTATGAAGTTAGGAATCACCCTGTTTATAGATTTTAAACGAGTTATCAAGAAAAGTTAGATAACAGTTTCCTGTAAGCCCACCCGTTTCCATTATTCAAGGTAATGAAGTGATATTGAAAAATACATGTTTTTTAGAATATTTTCATTTAGGGTAGAGACTTGAACTTGAAAACAGGTACACGTTAGCTGTTTACTAATACAAATTATTACACTTCATTTCAACAAAATAGGTCAATCCATTGGTGTAGAATAAGGGGGATTATCAAACAATTTTGACCTATACCTTTTGCACATCCTGTATTTCTTAAAAATTAAAACTCATAATTATTATTCCTCATACAATTTGCCGCAAAAAAGGTACCTATCCAACGGCTCACACAATTCGCACAATTCTCAAAATTACCGTACACAATAACACAACCGTCGTTCGATTCTGCTAATCTCGTCGTTACCTTTTGACGATTTCCTATAAATTCGACCGCCGTTGCCAACCGTCTTCTAAAACTCACAATTTTGTTGTACAAACAAGTATTTTACGCTGAAAAGCTCATTAAATTTTCTAACCGTTTTACTCTCGTCTGAAGCCCCTGTCCACTGCTATAACACCCAAACAACCAAAACAGGTCTTCCACATGCGCATACATACCATTATCTCAGTTCTATTCGTATCACTATATGTTCTATTCTTCATTTCACACCCTACCTAACTTTCTTATGTTAATTATACTTTTTTGCATCCTTGTCTAAACCATGTTTTCTATCTCTTTGCCTTCTCCTTCTATAACCACCTTCTTCATAGTCTTTACACCCTACATTTCCTTACACCTTGAAAATCGATATCTTCTGCAAACACGCTGCATCACTGTCTCGCTTATTATCTTTAAAAATGTCCTCGTCCTACAGACGTTTGAAAGTTACTACAACTGACCATATGATATCTTTCCTCTGTTTCTAACGATGCCAAATATAGTCATTCGCTTGATTTTATCAATCTGTTTCTACATGTAACCGTTCGTTCCCTACTATAGACCGGCTGTTTATGTTAACGATTTTTACATAGTCTTTAATTAATATATTCTTAACGTTTAAAAGCTTTTCTGGAGCCCTTTTATTTTCTGCACATTCCTTCTTTGAAATCTATAACTGTTATAACTTGTTTAGATTATTAAACCTTGGAAACTTACAGAAATGTTTAAGCTAATTATTTTATATCCTCAAGGAATTCACCTTCCTTGAGTAAATTATCGATTTTTACACTACGCCTGACATGACAAGCTTTTTATACTAACATATTTGTACACTACTTTTAAGCTTCAATATACTTGTTTACCTTGCCATCCTTCCTATTAGTAATTAATCATTATCCTAATTCTGAAATGAAGCACAAGAATTAAACCTACATTTTTTTACATAGTACCATGCCTATTCTATCGTATTCAAAAACGTTTTAAATTAAAAATTGATTTTTACATACAGAATACCTACAAATAATTAATTGTTTGACTTATGTAATTTGATTTTAGTCTATAAATCCATAGTAATGTATATATATATATATATATATATATATATATATATATATATATATATATATATATATATATATATATTGTAGTGAATTTTGACATTTATAGATTGATTTAACAGTTAAAAAAATACATGGCTGTAGATTAAAGTAAAATAAAAATTAAGTTCCATACAGAACCCTTTTTCTAACGTGAAATTTATCTTGGCTACGTAGTTTCTGTTCTAAAAAAAATAGAAACCTTTTCTTGGTGATTGGAGGGTCTAGTAGTAGTTGGAGCATATATAGAATATCACTGTATGTTTAAAAAAGGTTTATGTAACTATAAAAAACCATTTTGTACTTTATTTGAGCATCCAATGCAGGCGTAAGATGTTAACCGATGAAATAAGTCCATTTTGTAGCGTTGGAATGATCTGTTAGTAGTTGCAACATTTATACAGTATTACTATAAAAAAGAAAATGTGTATGTAATTTGTAAAAGCAATTTTGTATTTTAATTTTAGCATTTAAGGCATGTTTAACGTATTGGACATTTTAACCAATGAGAAGTTTATGATGTGTAATATTAGAATTTTGATATGTAATTTAATCCAGTGATTTGTTTAGAAATAGTTTTTGTGTTTATGATTTATGTAAATTATATATAATAGTTGGCACCAAGAAGAAATGAAAACTAAGGCGTAACTAGGTTACAGAAAGGTTGTTGATTTATAAATGTTTTACAATTATATTCTGAAAATAAAAATTGTGTTTTTACTGAGCTCATGTTTTATTTAATTTAAAAATAAAATTGAACTTGTTTTTAAAGCTAGCAAGGCTTAATGTAATAGTGACTACGATTATACATGCAATCGGTGTACTACTAAAATATTAGGAGATTGAGATTTTGTTCAGGAGCCCCAACATAAAATATAACCTGTTGGTGTAGCAGAGGTGTCCCAGATAGCAAGTCGTCGAAGTTATTTATTTGCAAGCAGTAGAACAAACAATTTTGCAGAGTTTGTGTTTTTGTGGTCGAGATCCAGAAACAAGAAAATTTAATACGAGTTAGTGCTGAGGATATCTGCATCGATTAAGTTATTCATTGTATTAATATTTAACATTCTGATTTATATCCATTTTATTCTGTGCTAAAACAAATGTCTTGGTACTAAAACCATTTTTATTAATAGATTTACCTGGTATTCAGAGAATCTCTGCATGCTACAAGTGTGAACGGCACTCCAAAAGAACAAAAGGACTACAGGTGTTATCTTTTTCATAAGCGTAAGTAAGCAAAAACTAATAATCCCGAATAAAAGTAAAAATTTATAATTGCTTGTAAACAAACAGATCAGCCATTTGCTTTGAGATAAAAGTGATTTCTGTAAATTTAACACCAGTGGTATAATAAATATCTTAAGAGTTGAGTTAGATTCAGAAGAGGGCGCTAAGCCATAACCATTTTTCTTTATCTGAAGACCCACAGATAAAGTGAAGTGTTTGTAATTTTATTGAATTTTAATTAAAATTTTACCCTGAGTAGAGTTTCAAGCTTAAAGTTAACAGAGCTAAGCCGTGGCAAACAAAAATAACTATTTTAGAGTATTGTATAGAAGGTTCTAGTGGTTCGTTTTTAAGTTATTAGGCCACCTAGCGAAGTGAAATTGTATTAATGAATAAGAATTGTTTGCCCGATTGTTTGGTTGCCTAATAACGCAGGTAATCGTTTTTTTTAACCAAAAAGGTGTACACAGACAGAATTTTTCAGATGTTCACACTACGCGAGGAAAAATAATAGATTAAAGTTGTGCCCAGTGAAAGGTGAATATTTTAAGTGGCGCCGCAAGCGAGGGACTCGTGTGGAAGTAGCACTTACTTAGAGTATTTGAGCATTTTTATATAGGTGGGGCACATAGGAGGTGATATTTTTTCTGTAAATAAATTAATTTGATTAGGACATGGCGGACCAGGACAGGACAACAAGGTCTGGAAGAATGTATGGGGTTAAAGCAGTTTCAAGTGGACAAACGGATGTTGCAGTGTGGGTTGAAGGAGATGTTGGAGACGAAATAAGGGTGTGTGTTGAACCGAAGGTAGTAGAAATTGAGAGCGAAAAAAAAACAACAGAGATGGGACGACAAAAGAAGGAACAGATAATTTGAAAATGCAGGATATAATGAGATTTTTGATGGAATTTAAGGCTGAGGTTAGGGAGTCGTAGATAGATTTAAAAAGGCCTCAGGTAGAACTTAGGAAAAGACTAGAGGCAGTGGAAATGAGGAACGAAAATATAAAACATCAATGCAGGATAGTTTAGTTTCATGAAATTTGTCGGGATGTGGAAGAGCGGGTACATATGGTTGAAGGAAATTTGGTATATGTATTGACGTAAGTAAGAAGCGAACTGAGGGAAGTAGATCAGAGACAGGTTATGAGCGTAGAGAATTTAAGAGAGATTGTTAGAATGCGGAAACAGGAGCATTTACAGGCCAGGGATAATATTTTAGGGCAGTTGCGTGTGAACCAGGATGTTAATGAAGAACTAAAAAGAGATCTTGTTGTTATGGGAAAACAGATGCACAAAAAAATGCAAGAGATAGAAGAAAATTTTAGACAGATTCAGGCACAAGTTGGTGATTTGGAAAATGTACGTGGTGTCGGGGACGTAGGATATCATTATAGGTTGGGAAAAGAGACATTGCCAAGGTTTGAAGGTAGAACACAGGAACAACCGATGGTGTATTTGACTAAGTTGGATGAGATCGTAGAGGGTGAGCTTGAGAGGGTACAATTACAGATTGCTAGCATGACATTACGTGAAAATGCTAAGAAATGGCATTCTATTATTAGAAAGTAGTATAGTAATTATGAGGGACTTAAGAGATTGTTTATAGACCAGTAATAGGTAATACACAACAGGCAATGATTAGGACAGATTTGAATACAAGGAACTATAGGACTTTTCAGGGCTCTAGGGAAAATTATGTAATCGAAAAATATTATCAGGCGCAACATTTAATCCCCAAATTAGAAGAAGACGAAATCATTTTACTTTTATCGAGGCACATGGAATCTGAGATAACGAGAGCAGTAGCTATACAAAACGTAAGAACATTACGCGAGTTTCTAGAGGTAATGAGAAATTACGACCTAGCAAAGGAAAATCAGCAACGGAGTAACGCAGAAGGACAAAATTGGGATAGAGCTAGAAACAACACTGACAACACTAGGCCAGGACCGAATACAGATAGTTATAGGTGACAGGGGCAAGACAGATTTGAAAATACTAATTGGAGTAATGGAAAAAACAACTATTATGATAAGTACAGGGGTAATTCGAGAGGTTCATATCAAAATTGAGGACAACGATACAAAAGGGATGACAATTTCAGGGGGAATTATGAGTGGAATAGGAATAACAGGACAGACATGAGTTCCGGTAACACAAGGGATGATTACAGACAGGATACACAAGGAAATAGGGAACGTAGACATCAGGACGAGTCGCAAAGATACACCGATGGTGGGGCGAAAGAGCTCAGGGCTGGCAGGAATATGAAACTCCAGCATATGACAACAGGGGACATGAGAAAGGAACAGGAGGACCGTATCGAAAGAGTAAAGGTTCATGCGGAACCTCTTGTACAAAAAAAAACTTCATGTTATTAAAGTTATGCCAGTCAGATTTAGTAGTAGTAGTATTAGTTTAGTTGATAAGTTGTTCGAATATAAATTTGAGTTTAAACGGGGGTCACCATTTTAGGAGAGTGTACATATACGGTGTTAATAGATACTGGATCACAGCTATCACTTGTACGAGAGGATATAATTTTAAAACATGCGGATGTATTAGAAGGGAAGATTTTCAGAATTAAAAAGGTGAATTTATGGTCTGCGATGATAAAAAGATTAACTACGATTGTAAAAGTGGTAAGGGTGTCAGTTGTAATGGCCAAAACCAGGCTAGGTGAGGTGGAGTTTTGGATATCACGAGGGCTGTATTAAGATTTTATAGTAGGAATTGATATAATTGAGGAGTTTGGTTTAATTATAGATGGAAAAGCACGTACGATTAGGATTTTAAACACAGAAAAGAATTGGGTGGTCCAAAATGGTGAGATTAATAATAGGAATGAGAAGATTAATGACAGTATAGGATTAGGGAAGACAGTGGATAGATTTTATGATGATAAAGATAGGTTGCGATTATGTAATATAGTTGAAAAAGTATTTGATGAGACACAGATTGGTTTAATTGGGGATGATTTGAAGAAAAGATTACACGATTTGTTTACTAGACATGCTGGAGTATTCAGTAAGGAGCCTAGGTTTGCCAAGGAATATGTACATAAATTGGAAGTCACAGACGAGGGTAGTTTCAGTACAAGGGTGTATCCGATTCCATATGCAATACGTGGTAGGGTTAAATAAGAGATAAAGAGGATGTTACGAGAGAATTATAGAATCTGCACGGACGCTGTATATAAGTCCTGTAGTTGTTGTGCATAAAGCGGACAATTTAGAGTTAAGTATATGTTTAGATGCTAGAAAATTAAATTCCATAACAATACCACAATTTGAGCAGCCAAAATCGTTAGACAATTTATTATATAAAATGAGTGATATGAAAATATTCAGTAAATTAGACTTAAAGAATTCATTTTGGCTTATTCCGTTACACGAGGACAGTAAAAAATATACTGGTTTTAGCATAGAAGGGGAGATTTACCAGTACCGAGTAGTACCGTTCGGCCTGTCTACCAGTTCTGCAGCTCTAGTGAGAGCAATGCAGAAGCTGCTAAATAAATATGAGGACTTCTGCACACATTACGTTGATGATATCTTGATTTTTTCTAGGAACGGGGAAGAACACATGGAACATTTAGAGAAAGTGATACGAAAATTAGATGAGGGAGGTTTAAGATTGAATTGTAACAAATGTGAGTTTTTTAAGGACAGAGTAAAATATTTAGGGTTTATTATTGGTCGAGAGGGTATTAAAATTTGTGAAAAACGTTTGGAGGAATTAAAGAACTTGAAACAGTCACGAAATCTGAAAGGCTTAAGAACATTCTTAGGTGTGTTGAACTATTATCGAAGGTTTATACCAAGGTTTTCAGAGTTGTGCGTACCATTGTTGGAGTTGTTGCGAAAGGACGAGAGGTGGAGATGGACAGAGCAGAGGGAGAAGGCGTTTCAGGAGCTTAAAACCGTGTTTTATAGAGAATTGTCACTTACATATCCAAATTTTGAAGATCGTTTTATTTTAAGGACGGATGCGTCAAAGTTTACAATTGGTGCCGAGTTGGTACAAGTTCAAGGAGGGATAGAAGTTCTAATTTGCATTATATCGAGGGCATTAAAGGACTGCGAAAGTAGGTATTCGGTTGCGGAAATGGAAATGCTGGCCATTGTATATTCGGTTACAAAATTAAGGTTCTATTTATTGGGAAACAAATTTCTCATTGAGTCGGACAATAAGGTGGTGACATTTCTGAAAAAGAAAGAATTCTTAAACAGCAGATTATATAGATGGGCATTGGTGTTACAGGAGTACGAGTTTGAGATTAGACATAAATCTGGAAAGGATAATATTACTGCCGATTTCTTTAGTAGGAAAGACGAAGGATCGATACAGAACGAAAAGAGTAGGTTTTTGATCGCATTACAGGTATTTGGGGACGTGGAGAAGTGGTCGAATACCAGATTTGTGTGTATGCAAGCACATGATGAAATCGGAATAGTTAGGGAAGAATTGATTAAGCGAAATGTAGAAGTATATAGAGGTTTTTGTATAATAGATGGATTCTTAGTCAAAATCTTGGAGGACGAAGAGTTGTTGATGTTAACGAGACATCTGGCAGTAGAAATGATTCAAAAAATTCACCATAGGTTTGGACATATAAGCATTCGAAAAACATTTCTAATATTTAGGGAAGCGTTTTATGTCAAAAACGATATAAAATTTATAAAAGATTGCATTAATCGGTGTGAAACTTGTTTATTAGGAAAAGATAAAAACATGGTATTACACAATCAAGTTCGGTGTATTAGAGCAGCAGGTCCATTGGATATAGTAGCGTTGGATTACTTAAGTAACTTAATACCAAGTGAAAACGGTTACCAGCATATATTGGTTATGGTTGATATTTTTTCAAAATTCGTGAAGCAAGACGATGCAATTGAAGGCATGTTCTGAGGTGTGTGAGGAAGTTTGTAGAACAAGTAGGTCGAATGGATAGAATTTTGTTAGATAACGCAACGTATTGTCATAATCGTAAGCTAAAGAATGCATTAAAGGATTAAAGAATCTGTGGCTAAAAATACAATCCAGTTCAAAACGTCGTTGTAATAACACATCATGTCCAATTGTAGAATTACTTTTCTAAATATCACAATCTCCAACATGTAGAAAATCGACTTACTAGGTTTTACTATATAGGGCAGTTTTAATCAATGTATGTTGTTAATCAATGTTCTTTTGCAAACCATTCGACTAGAGATCGTGAAATACAAATTTTCTATGAGCAAACAATTTTCTCCCGATGTACTTTTTGAAACAGGAAAGCGTTTCTTTGCCTTCTTGTATTTTTAGTACCAAAATGTATAATTACAAATCCAGACAAGTAAATCCGACTAACAAACGCTAATATAAATTAATACAACGACAGCATCGAGCTTTTATTAATTGGGTGCTATCAACGCTTTTGGCTCGCGCCAATCCGTCAGACTTCCCTTTCACGCACACCGTCAGTCCTCTACATAATGACAATGTCAGAGCGCATTAATTTTTCTCTGTAACTACATCGGACTTTTTACGTAATTACCATTACTGGATTAGTTATAGTTAGGCACTCCCAGGAATAATATTAATTGTTAACTGTCCAAACGCAAGTCGACTAGACTCGATGATGTACTTAGGTAATTACCTGACTTATCTCATGAAATCAAGTAATTACCGAATGCTCAAATGCTGTACTATAAATGTACGTCTGATGAATTACTCGAATTAAAAACGTAATTTGGAAGTACTTTGCGTCAATCAACTAAAATGATTGTTTCTGGTAGCAAATACACAATACTTTATTAAAATAGTTTGCTCAGCTGTACGAGCCTTGTATAAATAATGTTAGTGTTGGTTTAACCGCATGAAGTGGATCAATTGCAATCAGAACCATTTGTGGCTAGAGCGACGCCCGGTTTGGTCCACAGGAATTTAACATTGAAATATGCCCCCCAGTCGCGTGAATTACACCATCGCAATAATTTATACCTCGCTTCTAATCAAGGTGGTAAATGCTCGACTTGTTGGTTTCCATTAAATTCATAGCATACGATAAAAACTGAAATGAAGCTGTATTTTGCAAACTCGCTAAATCAGAGAGATCTATATTTTATTTGAATGAAAATTTAAATTTGAATATTTGGACTGGATATATGTATTTTTAGGGTGTCTGCTTGTTCAAGGTGAATTTTGTTTAATAGTATATTGATATGTAGGTGTCAGTTTCATAATTAAAATATTTTCGTAAGCTTGGCTAGTTGTTTGATATTCCAGTTTACTTAACACGAGTTTGTATGGAGACCACTTCGTACCGAAAACTAAGTGTAAAAATATAAGCAGGTCTCGTGACTATTTATCCGCCGAGAGTTGTAGGATCCCATGAGAACCAACGCCAGAGCTCTTATTCGCTCTGACACTTTCATTCACAAATCACTTCAGGTCATTGCATTTTTATTTGTAGGACATTTACGAACTTGGCAATTTCACAGTAGCAATTCATTACAATTCACAGCCTTACAACCACACGCCTTTGTAAAAAGTATATCCATATTGTAATTACATAAACGTTCAGTTCCTGTTAAATATTTTTATTCATTACTCAATTTAGGCACAACTACTCAAATGTACGCTTTATTCACCACATTTTTATGCTGCATAATTGCGTCAGAAAATAATAAGTAGATACCTAAAGATGTGAATAACAGTGGCAAAGTAATTAAAAACGACAGATCTCACAAGTTCTTTAGGTAAATTGCCTACCGGGCAAGTGCCTGGTGTGTCAGTCTCATAAGGCGTCGGCGACGCCGATCTGAAATCTACAAATTTCTAGGAATAATAAGTATTTAAAAATGTTCTACTGAAAATACCACCACAACTAGGTAATTTCCTGAAAATTATATCATTGATAGTGAATCGTGTAAAAATATGTTTGCGAATAAATAACAGGGTAACAGGAATAAATACGAATGTCTATTTTTATTCGTTAATGAGTGCTATCAGAATGTTTGCCTTCGGGCTTAAAATTTCTTAATCTTTACGTTTGTAATTGTTTGGATATTATGTGAAAAAAAAGCTAGTGCTCACCCGTGCATAGGCCACTTCAGCGCCCATTTTGACGTCTTCCGGGATACGATTTTTTGTTACCTTGTAACGATTTTATTTTCTGTCATTATGTTCACAGATATCTAACATATTTAAATTAATAATAACCAACTTAAGCATAATGATACTACACAATCTACGAATTACATATTACATATTGTCGAAAACAATATTAGCTTTCAATTCGAAAGTGTAAAATTTTTAAATTATGCGGTGACAAAAGATGCCTTTTGTTAGTGTCATCATAAGAGTTCCCTCTGTTAGACGATTGTAATATTAAGCTTGTTGTCAGGCGGCAACCCGCGTGATATTATCACTTCCAACTCAGCTGTCATTAGAAGAAGTCAATTGTTCCTCGAACTTAAGGATCATGACGTTTATTCAGTCCACGTGTTGGAAGCACACGAAAATTAAAAGATTGTTTTCTTGTAATGATATCGTCTCAGCGATGCGCATTTTTATGTCCACACTTGCTGGAATTAGCTCGCAATTGACGAGACGTTAATTTGTTTGAATGGCCTTTTAGTTAACATGCAACTTTGGTTAACATATAATTTAGGATAATTAGTACATCTTAGTTTTGAAATTTAAGAAATATAACTAATTTATTTGGACAAGAAATGAAATTTATCAGTATCTAGTGAAGTTTAACCTTTGTACGAATGTCGAATTGGCGTGCATCAAATATTTAATGTGGACGCCGTGATGTTGTGTTTGGATTTTCAGTATGCAACTAATTTGGTTGTATGGAATTGGAGATTCCTGTATTTTAGTTGTTGAAACAAGCGAATTATAAATCATCAATTATAATTCCGGGTATGGCATATATACCTAGCAGGTATTTTTCCATCGTATGAACATCTGGTATGTAGATTACTTTCATATACGTCAGCTGTAGTATTGGGTATAGCAGACAAATAATTTTTTGTTTGATCACGTGGTAATGTTCAAGTTCATTAGGTGAATGACAGACTAGTTATTTTTCAAATTAAGCAACAGGAACCTGTAAATTTTCACATTAAATCTTTTTATTAATACTATTAATACACGGCAGATGTCATTATGAAAATAAGACAAGTTGAATTCTATATTTAAAGAAAATTAAATTGATTATTTAAAACTTATTTATTCAAATCTTGGAGAATTGAATTCTTACATTTTACATTTCACTAATTGCTAATTGGAATATTTAATCATAGAATGTGAGGTTAAGTAGTGCTACTAAAACCAACCAATGCTGTAATTTAAAGTTAAACATTCAGAAAAGAAATTCATACTCATTCATTTGAGAATAAATTTTTGCTAGACATTGCTAATATAAAGTTATCATGTTTGATCTGTGAGAAGTACTGATACTATCAAGTACATATGTACATATCTTTCAATAATTTAGTTTATTCAAATTTATCAGAAGAAGATATCTTGTAAATAACTACTTAATATTGAAGGAATAGATTTTGTTTGGTCAAGTCTAGGATTATTGATTGGAGTGAATGAGGGTTGATTCAAATTAATCATTAAATTTTGGATATTAAGGCACAAACAGTGCTATCTTTGTTTTAATCTGTTCACAGGTGTAGCAGTGCATCTATAGAGGTCAATATAGAGTCATAAGGTAAGAAAACTTTAGGGATTGTATTTCAGTAATATATGTATAGCGGTAATTGAGTAAAGGTTTCCGCATTCGCCTTATACAAGGGACTTAAGGAAGGTCTTCTTCGTATACAAAAATTCGGTGGCGCCATATTCTTTACATTTTTGGTCGCAGTCCAACCCCGACCCACAGCTCATGTTCTACCCAGAGCAAATAGCTCGACTAGCCGCTTAGCCTTTTGAGGTTTCCTCATCTACGAGCTATTTTCCACCGAAACTTGCCGTGGGCTCTTTACACTTACTGGAAATCCTCGTCAAACTTCCTTGTGCCTTACAGCTGGTCACATAGGAGTAAAAACCAAATAATAAACCCCTTTTAATAATTGAAAAGGTTATAACCTGATAAATATAATTTTGCCTAACTCTTTCCAATCAAGATAGCTGTATGAGCAACACGTGCCCCATTCCTTACTCCTTATTGATCCGCACCTAAATCATGCAGACTTAAAAGCATCACCGAAAAAATGGGTTGTTGTCATGATGGGACCACGAAACTGTTATTAACTTTGTCATTGCTCGTGAGTGTTAGGTATAATTACAACACTATTCTAGATCGCTATGCAGTTAAAGAAAGTTACAGTCCAGTATCAAGGATAGAATTAAAGTAAGTGATGATGTTTATCACCGAAAAAGGGGTTGTTGTCAGGAAGGAACCACGAAACTGGTATTAACTTTATCGGTGTTTGTGAGTGTTAAGTATAATAATTACAATAGTATTCAATATTGTTATACGGTTAAACAAAGTTACAGTTCAGCATCAAGGATGGAATTAAAGCAAGTGGTTATGTTTATCACCGAAAAAGGGGTTGTTGTTGTAATGATGGGACCACGAAACTGTTATTAACTTTGTTATTGCTCGTGAGTTAGGTATAATTACAAGGAAACCCCATTAACATGAAATACAGCCTACATACATGATTTCTATTTATACATACAATAACTAATTACATAACAATAAGCATATTAACTAAAAAACCATTATTTCGGCAAATTATAAATGTAGGGGGATCTTGGTAGCCACAGGTTGCTTAACCCCCTTCACTGAATCTCGGTAAAATAAGACATAAAATTAGAAATCTCTCAATTGTATAAATAGAAACATGTTAAAAAATGTTTTCCAATTCCCAAATTATTAAATTTATATAAAATTCACCAATAAAAATTAATCTGCTGATTTCACGTTAAGCGTATTGGCTACCTTAGGAAAGTCGATCCCAGGTAGCAACACAAATTGAAGGCAATCATTCTTTTAAACTTTAAAAATTTTTGCTTAGTGTACTCAAACCAAATATTTCAAACATCAATAAATCAAAGTAACCTTCAATTTATGTCATAAACGTCAAACTTGAAGTTTTTATTATTTTGACAACGATCCTAGGTCATGGATCGAAACGTAAATAAAGATCATTTTAAAAACTATGAGTGGTCTAATTACAATAGTGTTTCAGATGTTAAATAAAGTTACAGTCCAGCATCAAAGATGGAACTAAAGTAAGTGATTATACTTATCACCGAAAAATGGGTTGTTGTTGCTATGATGGGACCACGAAATTGTTATTTACTTTACAGTTGTTCGTGAGTGTTAGGTATAATTACAATAGTCTTCCAGATCGCTATACAGTTAAAGAAAGTAACAATCTAGCATGGAAGATGGAATTAAAGTAAGTGATTATGTTTATCGCTGAAAAAAGGGGTTATCGTTGTTTGGAAGGAACGACAAAATTGTTATTAACTATATCGTTGTTCGCGTTAGGTATAATTACAACAGCGTTCGATATCGTTATACATCTAAACAAAGTTGCAGTTTAGCATCAAGGATAGAATTAAACAAGTGGTTATGTTTGTCGCTGAAAAAAGGGGTTGCTGTTGTCACGCTGGGACCACGAAACTGTTATTAACTATATCGTTGTTCGTGAGTGTTTGGTATAATTACAGTGCTTTTCGATATCGCTATGCAGTTAAAGAAAGTTACAGTACAGCATCAAGAATGGAATTAAAGCAAGTGATTACGTTAATCGCCGAAAAAAGGGGTTGCTGTTGTTGTCATGATGGGACCACGAAACTGTTATTAACTTTATGGCTGTTCGTGAGTGTTGGGTATAATTATAATAGTGTTCCAGATCGCTATACAGTTAAAGAAAGTTACAGTCCAGCATCAAAGATGGAATTACAGTAAGTGATTATGTTTATCGCTGAAAAAAGGGGTTGTTGTTGAAATGATGGGACTACCATATTGATGTTCGTGGGTGTTAGATATAATTACAGTAGTGTTCGATATTGCTTTACAGTTAATGAAAGTTACCGTCCAGCAACAAGAATAAAATAAAAGTAAGTGATTATGTTTATTACCGAAAATAAGGGTTGTTGTTGCAATGATGGGACCACGAAAATGTTATTAACCTTATCGGTGTCCATGAGTGTTAGATAAAATTACAATAGTGTTCGATACCGCTATACAGTTAAAGAATGTTTCAGTCCAGCATCAAGGGTAAAATTAAAGTAAGAGATTATCTGTGTCACTCTAGAAAGATTTTGTTGATGTCATGATGGGACCACAAAACAATTATTAACTTAATCGTTATACATGAGTGCCAGGTATAATTACAATACTGTTCGATATCACTATACAGTTAAACAAAGTTGGTTTGTAATTTGTATGATGAACAGACTAAACTAAATGTGATGAAAGGTTTATTAATAAATAAATCAGAGGCCTGGTACAATTTTGGTAGGGCAGGATATAACGTCATATTTAGATTTTGAGGAGAAATTCCTGAAACATTATTGGGGTGATCATAGACAGGACCAAGTGAGGGATGATCTGATCACATGGAAATACGAAGGGGAGTTTGCAGGATCCCGTGAACAATATGCGATTCGTAAATACAGTATAGTGAAACAACTAAGCCCACCATTAACCGATTGTCAAATAATTAAATATCTAGCTAGGCATTTCGAGATAGAGGTCAGGCAACATGTCGCATCACAAAACATAGTTGACAGGGAGACATCTTTGGAGTACCTGTAAAGGTATGAATATGTAAGTTCAGGAAGACCAAGGTAGAGTAGAGAGCGAAATACAAACCTAGTAAGATTTGACAACAGGAAGGAAAATTTCTATATTCAGAGAGGTACAAATCATAATCAGAATTTTAGGAATCACTGGGGACAAAGAGGTAGTTTTTATAGGAGCAGTAACAGTACGAGAAGTACTACTCCAAGACCGGGAGTGCAAATGCAAAATATCTCGCCAGAAATGAACAGGACATCTACGAGTGGTAGTAACGTAGAAAGAGCAGAGGGTCTAGCGACAAACAGGAGAACGTATGCGCAAGTGGTGGAAGGACAACCAGGACCGAGTAGTGAGACCAGGGCTAGGCAGGATTTTTAAATTTTAGACAAACCACTAGAAGTTGACGTATGTAAATATGAACATCCGCGCGAATTTATGAATATAGAGGAAGAAACAGAAATTTTTTTGCCGGTAGTAGAGATTAAATTTTTAAATCAATGTGTAGGATCCTTGCTCGATTCAGGAGCAGAGGCGAGTTTAGTATCGGAAGAATTCGTTAAAGAGATCCAAGCTAAAATTCATGCTAGGATTATGCCAATAAAAAGGAGCCATTTGATAGCTCCTAATAAAAAAAGGTTTGCTGTGATAAATAAGGTAGTAATATTGGGGGTAGAAATAGGATCGGTAAGCTGTGAGCAGGAATTCATTATCGTTCCTGGACTTGAATTTAAAACTATTTTAGGGGTTGATTGCATGATGAAGATTGGAATAGTGATTGATTTTGATAGGAGATTAGTAAAGGTTAGGGACGTAGTATTGCCCTGAAAGCGAAGTTATAATGTTACTGAGGATGGCACTAGGTTAAACGTAAATGTTATGGAGGGAGACGAAGAAGAGATTAGTGGATTGAATGCTTTTAAATGTCCAGAAGAGAAAGGTGAAGATGTTCAAGCGTTATTAAGCAAACATTTGGAGCTGGTAGGAGTACAGGAAAGCACAGGATTAGGTTACAAACATGTATTGGAGGTCGATAACTCGGAACCATTTAATACAAAAATCTATCCCATACCCGTAGCATACAGAGATCAGGTACAACAGTAACTCGTACAAATGTTAAGTGATGGCATATTTTGGAAAAGGTTAAGTGATAAGTTAGCTTGTGATAAATTAAATTTGAAGAACACATTCTGGTTAAATCAAGTGTATGGAAATTCTACAAGGTACATAAGGATACGTGTAGGGGGAAAATTTGGGAATTCGGATTTGGTACCGCATAGTTTGTCTGAAGTAAATATGAGGAAAGGCAAGAGGAATTTAGTATATCAGGAAATGATTACGTATATTGTGATAGTGATAGGAGAAAAGCTTAGAATCAAGGTGGCAAGGCAGATTAGGAGGATAATGACTAAAATTAGGAAAAGGGTTAGGTTTAAGGTTAGAAACCCAGTGGTGATTAAGAGCCTACGTGAGTTACGGTTTGGGTCTTAAGAGCTGCGTTTTTAAAAGACGTTTCCAAAACTTAACAAATTTATTTTTAAATTGTTACAGAAATTATTATGGAATTTTGACAAACTGATTTTAACTTTAAATCTAAATAAATTAATTAATTGAACTAATATTGTGAATCGCGTAAGCAAACTGCAATGCTAAAGCTGAATACTTTGACTGACTGCCGGATCCTTGAGCTCCCGGGCTTTTAATAATGTCCTACCCCCTCACATGGCTGTGGGAACTTGCAGATCTCATGTCTGATTTACCCTTAATTTTACACTTTGTTACATTGTTTTAATCTTATTTCTAGGTAATTACAATATCTTAACCGTCTGTGACCTGCCACCTGCAGTATCACTGTCGTCTCGGATACAAAGTTGCATATCCTTTCTCATGAACTGTTAATAACCTGTCTGGTTTATCCCTGTAATACATTGTTGCAAATGACTTATGATTTATTTAACAATTTCTAATAATTCCTATTGGATTCTATTATTTAATATATAGATGAATTGGGGGATACATAACTCGTGTAAGACGTAGAGATTTAAACCCATGTGCAAAATACATTTGCCATATGAGGGACCGTATGAGATGGGTGAAAGTAGTAGAATATACCTACGTGCTCCCTGATATAGAAACCCAGGTAGAGAGGGGGAAATTTCATATTAATCTATTATTTCTATATAAGCAGAAGGATAATGATTAACACAGGTTAAGTTCAAGTACTGTATATAAGTTGTAGTTTATAGGTGTTTATAATAATCGATAGAATAGGGTTAGGTATAAAATAGTGTACATACAAATTAGTTAGGATATTTGAATAAAGAAGAGAACTAAAAATTTTAATTGCTCTCTTCATTACAAATAGGGGGGATTATACTATGTAATTTGAAGATTAGAAATAGATAGATCGGTCATAGGTCAAACTAGCGAGTGTAGATACTACTTATTCAAAAGTTAATTAAGTGGTATAAAAATTTAAGGTAATGATTATTCAACTTAATGTAGGAATTATAGAGTTAGTTTCAATATAGTTTCAGCTTTGCATTTTTATTTGTAAGGAAATATCATAATATTTACAACGATAATTACTATACATTTATCAAGAAAGCTCGATTAGTAAGTGTACTGGATAAAACCCAGCTTTAATTATAATATAAATAGTGTACAACGGTTAAAAAGCTGTTTCAATTTCTTTAGCGTAGAATCGATAATTTTAAGGGCATCTTTTACTAAAGTAGAGACATCTCAATTTCGTTTAACATAAGATAGCATTTGAAAATACGAGCTTGTTATAGATAGCAAAAAAAAATCAATATTTTCTACGAATACCAATAAACGTTAAGGCAGACACGGACCGATATCACAAACAAAGACGGACTTTGTTACAGCATAGAAAGAAGGAAGATGCATATGTCAAATATCGGTTGGACTTCGTAATAAACAAGGGGACAAGGATAAACTAGAAGCTATAAGCAGGAGTAAGATAGAAGGTGTTTGTATCCATTTAAATTAGGGAGAGAATTTAAGAGATATAATAGAACGTTACAAGTAGACGCGTGACAGTTTAAAAGTTAAAAAGGGCACATATCCGAGTGGGAATCGTAATAACGTAGCATGAGCAAGAAAATGGCTGTAGATGAGAGAAAAAAGATAGGACTAAGTTCGTTTCAATTGTGGCGTGAATCTAACAGAAATCAATTTCCGTTGAGGCTAGTTTTTTGCGAAGACACCGACCGTTGGAAGGGTATGAACGATTTTCTAGTTATTGTTTTATGTTCTTACGTTAAAATGCATGGAGGGTGAAAACCGTTGATGTTTGTTGACAAAATTAAGTAGAATTTTGTGGCGGTTGTGATTAGAATTTCAAGAAGCGAGCCAACGGTTGGCAGAATACCGAGAATCTTTGTTTATCCGTAGTGAAATTGTGCGAAACTTGGAAACAGGGGGGTACTTTTGGCTTTATATAAAGACCTTAGAGGTAGGAAACTGTATTACTTTCTTCGCTCGCCAGCGAGGTTGACTCAAGTAGTAGTAATATTTTTCATTGATTTTATAACAAATATTGTAAGTTATAATTATACTCAAGTTGGTGTGTCGTGGTAATTAATTGGCGTTTTTAAAAGTCTTAAAGTAAATACTGAATTAAAAGCGAAGCTTTTATAAAGTATGTAAGTACAAACTATTGCTATTTGGGTTGTTGGAGCGTATAAGGCGTTCTAAGATAGAATGGTAATGGTGAATTAATTCGAGTATTGATTTGTTGATTGTAAATGGAATTGTAATAGGAAATTTCGGAGATTTGGATGTACTTTCAATAGTAAATTAGGGGAGATTTGGGTAGCAGCATGCCGAGGGAATGGTGACTCCACTTGGAGCGATTCCATAGCCTAGAGTAATTCTTGATGGCAACATGATCGGGGGCTGGTTTGCAGATGCATGCAATAAAATGGTTACCAGCTAACTGTTTTTTTATAAAACTTTGTTCTGGAGTTTCTTTGATGTGCTTTAACTCTTTGTGCTTTTGAGTGATTATTTCCATAAATTTGATGGACTTGAAATTTTCTTGAACATTATATGTAAATGAAAACATGTTTATGTAGAGAGGGATAATTAATGTAAGGATAACAAGACTGTTTTGTACAAAGTAAAGGGGACATTTATTATTGCACTGCTATAATTTTCACACAGATATAAAGAGTTTTACTGTGATCTCATATTAAGACAAGTGTTAAAGTCAGGTATGTTAGCCCATTTACTTTAATAGGGTATATGTATGATGAAGATATTTTATCCAAACACATTCTTGGAAATGAATTGTGTCTAATCAAAGATATATTATTGTATGTAAGTGAATAGTTGTAATGAAAAGAGTTTTGGAGGATGTAAATTTTATTTCGTGTAAATAGGGTGTGATGTATTTTGATAGTTGCGTTATTTTGGATAGGATTGTAGGGAAGTATTTGTCTTACAGATTGCCGCATGGTGACAGTTAGGAGGAGTTTGAGATTCAGAAGGTCAGGTAAGCTTCTTTGTTAGTTCATAAGCTTTGTAGGAACGGAGCGTAGCAGCCGTGGTAAACTTCACGAGTCCAAGAAGCTGAACTTCACGATATTATGGCAACCAAATTGGGGGACACGATTGGTCCTGTTTGAAAGTTCCTACGTAAGCTTCACAATATAATGGCTTACCAACGAGAGGAGCCCGACTACCCGATAATATATATATATATATAATGCTGTGATAAGGGGTTGTTTAAGGGTGTATTTTATAGCAATGATCATGTAGTAATCAGAAATTATAATAGGAAGCAGAAAACTGCATTTATTTAGCAGAAAATTGAGTAATTGGGATAGTTTGTAAATAGTAAGCAGTTAACACCCTGTATATAGAGTATAAGTAGTTTTAAGCGACGCAAATAGTAACAATAGGACGCATAGTTAGCAGAGAAATAAGTAATTCATGCATTAGGTGAATATATTATTGAGTAAGCATTCAGAATTAATAGGGTCGAAGTCGAGAATTGCCACGGGTTATGTGCACAAGTTGGAAGTAGTAAATACAAAACCGTTTAACACTAAAATATGTCCTATTCCAGTAGCATATAGGGATAGAGTGAAGGAAGAAATAGAGGAAATGTTACGTGAAGGTATTATAAAAAGCTCCAGTACACATTTTGTGAATCCATTAGTCGTCGTGAAGAAAAGTGATGATAGCATTAGGTTATTTTTAGATGCAAGAAAGATAAATAAGCGAACGAAGCCGCAACACAATTATCCACGAACGATGGATAGCATATTAGGGAGAATAGGTAATAGGAAAGTTTATAGCAAATTATATTTAAAGAGTTCATTTTGGTTGATTCCATTAGCGCGAGAATCAAGGAAGTATACGGGTTTTTCAGTAGAAGGAAAGATATATCAATTTAGGGTGGTCCCGGTTGGTTTGTTCTCGAGTACGGGTGCATTAGGGAAGGCGATGCAGAATATTTTGGGACCGCATGAGGAATTTAGTATCCACTACGTGGATGAAGTAGCAATATTTAGTGATAGTGTAGAGGAACACTTAGTACATTTAGATAGGATTTTGTTAGAGCTGAATATAGCTGGTGTTAATTTTGAATATAATTAAACACGCATTCAAAAAGAATTCTAATCAGTTATGATAATACAGAGATAAGAGATAAAACGTAAAGAAGTGTAGTGTAAGTGCGTACAAACAATTAACAAATTTTGATACGTATAGGTAATTAAGAATGCGTAAATAAATAAGCATATATGAAAATTGAAAGTCGAATTGCATCAGGTATTTGTGTATAATATGGAAAAGCGATAATATTTTTCAAAACACCGCATGTCTGATAACAAAGCATCTGTAAGCAAACAACAATTACTCGAAAGGCAGGGAATGTTACATCAGAAAATTACTTTAAGTGTAGGAAATGGAAAGCTTTAATTGGTTAAAATTAGTAGGCCAAACCCACAGACAGAGGGGAACCTACTCATATATTAACAACGAGAAATGATAACGAAGCTCAGTTTTCAACTCAACAAAGGCCAAGGTGCGTCACTCTGAACCTGGGAGTAACGCGTAAGAATAATATTGAAAAGTGAAAATTGTTTAGTGACAGATAGTGCGACGAAGATGAAAATTTCTAATGCCGATGAACGTAAGTAGAATTTTGGGAATTTATTTAAACTAAAATATAATAATAATAGGGCTCTAAGTTTGGGTGCGAACAATGAATCTAAGTCTGACAATAATAATCCAGAGAGGGACGATAACATTCTAAGTTGGGCGATAATAAATCTAAGTGTGATAAGAATAATTCTAAGTCTGAGGCTAGTGAGAATAATTGGAGGGTGTATAATAATCCAAGTTTGAGAGGGACGACAATAATTTTAATATAATAATTCAAGCGTGTGGATAGATAATATTTTAAATGGGTATATAATAATTCCGAATTGGTGGAAAATAATTTCGAATACGATGGATGGTATAATAATGCATGAAGAATTCTAATTGATGTTAGTTGATAATGGATGCGTCGATAATTTTAGTTGCGAGAAGGAAATAAAGAAGCTCACAGACCAGGTTAAATCTTTTTAGTTTTAAGACATATTTTTATTTGAATTTAAATATTTAATTGATTAATTAATATAAATTAGTGTAACTGAGTCAACAACGAACTTGCATACGTAGAAAGTACGTAATATAATAAAGGGGTTTTGAACGTTCCAGGCTTCTTTTATAAAAACAATAGTTTTTTTGGTGACTTTAGATTGATTAAAAAGCATATGATTTTTTAGACAAATAAGATTTACAATATTAATTGATAGAAAGTGTATTTTATTAATTTTCAAAACCTGTATACAATATTTGTTTTCATTATATGGAATTGAATTAACTTCATCTTATAATTCAAAATAAAAGCAAGTCGAGACCGAATAATAAGATAAGTGGGAGTGTAATTTGAGAATATAAACCGAGAGGAGGAGCTTTAAGTTAAATACGCCATTGATACCGAGAACGGCGTTATCACATCAAGTTTTGTTATTGGTCGACACAAGGTCGGTCCACGATAGTTTCAGTTAATTCATAGCATAATTTATATGGCCGCCCAAACAATGGTGCACGAATAATTGTGAGAGTATCATAGCAAAATTAAAATGACTGCCCAAGCCTGGGGACGATAATCCTGTAGTAACACAGCAATATATATATATATATATATATATATATAAAGTTATATGAGATAAATTACTAAAACATATTGGTAAAATAACTAGTTCTTTGATATAAATTATTGTAGTGATCGATAGAAGTTAACATTTAGTGCTTCGATAGTTAATTATAGTGCTTAGATGGTAATCAAAAAGAGAGCATTGTAGCTTTAAGACGTTAGTATTTGTACTGTTAGCGATTAGATGGAGATAAATTGTCGTGAGTGCTTTAGAATTTCACGTTAACAACGTTGAAAACGATTGTGTAAGCAGTTAATAATAAAGAACTGCTGTTATTGCAAAAAAGTCTACGTTGTAATAGATTACAGTCAGGTTATAAAAATAGTATTGTTTAATATCAACACGATAAAGTTCAAACCCCTTGTAACAATGTACTTAATTTTTCATACAATATTAGTAAATGCATCTTGACTACAATACCATTAAATGATCGACCAGACTAACTAAAGTATGCATAGGCTTTTTAAAATTGAGATCAAGGATTTTGCAAAAGACTGAATAGCCGTAGGAGACAATTGGTTACAGAACATATTTTATAACATGTTATATTCTTGAAAAAGTATTACGCGCCAGTAAATATTTGAAAATTTTTCTTTTATTACGTATTTAAATATTTATTGATACATGGTCGAGGTCAGTTTGGCGACTTCGACAGTGATGTCTTAGATATAATGTTTTTGAATATTTTAAATTCGGTAAATTAACATTGTAACAATTTTATTTTTGATTAATAAATCCCTTCATAAAATTGCGAGAATAATAAAACACTTTTATTAAAACAATAGTAAATTACATTTAACAACTAAAGTAATACGTTAAAGCAGCATCGTCCTTTGGTATTCTATTTGTGGTTAAATATCTGTGTCTTCTACAGCTATTTGCAGGCGCGTTTCTGTTTGACTGTCCCCCTCGGACGCCTCGGTCGCCCGAGCTAGTTTTGTAATCAGTCGGCCATACGTGGAAGAAGCAATAAGATGTATCAAAAATTGCAGGCCGGCAATTTGCGTATCAACTTTGATGAGTTAGGACACATCTTCGAATAGCGGTTGGTAACGTATAAAGGTTATTAACTTGTTTAATTTGAGATAATTTATTTAGCGCGACAAGACATAATGCTACAATTGACAATGCAACTCTGAAAACACGAAATTTAGAAGGCAGTTTATTAAGAAGACGACTTTGCTACCACTTACGATGCAACTTTTAGAATAGAAAATTTAAGAAACCAATTTTATGAAGACCACTTTGTTATACAACGTAAGGATGCTACTTTGATGAGGCGGCGTGATTCAACAACCGGATTGCAGCGGCTGCCGAATGTATCATGGCCGTATTTGATTCTACACGTGGAACAACTCCATAGTAGAAGTTGTTTAGTATGAATTTGGTTCACACTACTCGCAGTGATCTTTGCATGAAATAACAAGTACCTCATCAAGGCGAGAAATGCAGTTTTTGGTTCGTAGATAGCTCTAAGTCCTTTTTATGTGTTTCACACTAGAAACACGTTAATTTGTTCTAATGTGTAAAAGCATGAATATTATAAAAGTTTCAACTATTGCTGAGCTGGATTTTCCAGTGTCGAAATTAAAATTCACTGATTTGATGTTTTGAGAAACAACACGCGTGGTTCATTATGAATCGTTAGTAACAACAACAGGTGTTACTGACGTCACATATTTTTCTGTAGTATACTGCTGACAGATGTATCCTTGAAAGCAAATGCTTCGAACAGCTTTAGCACAAGTTATGTAAACAAGAGTATTTTTGTGATCTGCTTTATAGAAACTAAAACTTGCACATGTAATTTAAAAAAGAAAAACTTGAGTAGTAACATTTTTAGAAGTAATTAATTTGTTATCTTCCTGAACAGATCTGCACAGGTCGGAGCCTTTTTTTTTGTATAACAAGTTTACAATATACTGTAAAATATTTGATTAAAAATAATTTAGATAAACCTGAAGTTGAAAACCATGAAGTGGTTCAGTTATTAATTAAATTTTTGTTGCAATTCATTTTATTTTAAAAGAGATTCTTTTTAGTAAACAATTGGTTCAAGATTAAAGTTTTTTATTTTGATCAAATATGATCAAACCTAAACACATAAAGCTAACACCCTTATGAGTAGAATTTTGATACCAACTTTATATTGAAAATACCTTTTTACTACTTCTTTATGTATATTTGCTGGACACAAATAGTGTTCCACTTTTTATTTATCTAACTATTACAATTTCTTACAGGAACAGCGTCTTATTTTATTAAAACAGGTTTTTGTCATCGAAGGCGATCTTTTTTTCTTTGGATCTCCACGTCCGCCCTTAGAAATATGCCATGCCATTATCATGAATAAGTCCGGACTTGGTGGCGCCTATTTGGTTTAGATTAAGTTTGACCTACAAACAGATTTCGACTCCCCATTTCTCATAGCTCTAGCCAAGGAATAGACCCCTAGTTATGTCGGAAAACTTAGTTTCACTGCCACCCAAAATGGGGCTGGTGCCTTTAAGAAAAGATACGTTTCAACATAGGAATGCATCGCATGTTCAACGTATCTCTATACACTGCGATGTATAGAAAAATATGTAAAATTGTGATATTACAAAAATAAAATTTTGGTTTAGGTAGTTCAATGGTGTGAAATAGCAACCGCAAAAAAGAGCTTCGTAGATATAATAAACTTGTGAGTCTATGGTTTTGTTCCAAAACATAATAACTAGGTCTAAATAATCATAATCATTTGACAATGGGTGGAACTTTTTTACTACACCATTCAATCGCTTCCAAAATTCAACTTACCTAGAGCTTTTATTCCCTAAGACAGATTGTACATTAAGGGTAGAACTTTTAATTGTACACACATACATTGTTTTTTTGTAGTTAAAACAGGTATTAACAACAAACCAACGAAAAACACAAAACTTTTGTTATTAGAATAAATATGTGTATCAAACACGCGGTGGCACTTTCGTTGGTAAGTAGGCAGTTAAGTGAACAAGCTGCTAATTAGATTTCTCGACCGCAGTGCGAGCATTAAAAGCCCACCCTTACTCTATAGCCTGCAAACGAGTGCTAATAAAAAACAGAGTATAAAAGTATATTCCCAGGAGAGTATAAGTCTATAAAGTAAAATAGCTTATTGTTGTATTTTTTCTGCAGTTTGATACAGAGTTTTGCCTACGTACATTTGTTTGGCAAAAAAAGGATTGGGCTTTAAGAAAACTAAAACGTTACATTGAGTTTCTGATGAATCAATATGTTAGACTGAGCTTTTTGTAAAAAGTGGTAATAATTTGTTTGGAAAATTATTGTTTTTCATTTTAAGAGACATTTGAAAGAATTTGTTTTTAATTGTAAGAGAGAGCTATATTTCCACGAGAATTCCCTAAAAGCAATTCTATGCTGAGCTTAATACCATATGCAATATGCATGAACCTAAAAATTCAGCCTCCAACTACTGCTGATATTTAATTGTACCTAATTTAAAGTTGATGGATCAGCGGTGCTGTGCAAATAAAACCCTATAGACTTCAGAAATCGCCCAATATTATTAACTATTCTCAAAACTGCCAGAAAAATTCAGCTAGCGTACAACTTAACCCACAGCACCTTCTCCGAGTATACAGTAACTAAAGCAGGCTATGGTATATTGATACATATAAAAAAATCTATAGTTGCATATTGAATAGGCACCAGGGTTGAATTGAGTCACAACTTTTTGAACAATTGGCCCGATGATCTGAAACAGGTTGATCCAAACCTAAGATCTTTCACCCAAACTATTTTACTACCATTAAATATAGTACATGTGCTGTGTGATTAACTGATAAATACCTGCAAATCTAAATAGCATGGCGAAAAAAAAATTTCCACTTTTAAACCGTTTAATGTTGGTTAAATTTTTGATTGGAAATTTAGAAAAAATCAAAAATTGTTTTCACAATTGCTTTTAATGACGATTGGTGTTTAATGATAATAGTAATTTGTATCCTTTTGCTGTCTGGCCTTTAGCAAAGCGCAACTGCCAACCTAAGAACATGAGAGGTGTCGCTGTTTTCATTAATAAAAATGCACCTGTTGCACAGGTTCCATTACAGACACACGTGCAAATCTCCACTATTTGAGATGCAAGTAGAATCTTCCCGGACTGCACTATGTAAGCTTTTGGACATGGATGTGCAAGGCGGTATGCGAGCAAGAGTGAACATAATACCTAATAAACCAGTGTGTGCTGAGTTGAGGAGTCGTATTAGCGTTTATTTGCGAATTCTACGACGAATGATAAATGCAAGCAACGAGCTTGCATTAAGCTTGGTTTAAACTTGGCGAAGTTTTATGGCTATGTTCCAGAAGCAGCAGTCGTCACAGTAGAACAGTCCACGATCACCGATACCGAAAAAAGTAAAATAGGTCAGAAAACAAAAACGATTTTCATCATTTTTTCGGACATCAAAGAATTGTCCGTCGCGTGTTCGTGCAACTTGGTATTACGGTGTACTCAGATTTTTATTGTGGCAGTTTGAGGCGGCCGAGAAAAAAATGTGTGACGAAGAAGACTTAAATTGCGGAAAGAGCATAACCGGCTCTTGCATGACTACAGTGCACCTGCTCACGTTTCAATGAAAACAACACAGTTTTATGACAAAAACAATACGACCGCCAGGTCACATCATTCATATTCACCAGACTTAGCAATCCGACATTGCTATGTTCCGAAAGGGAAAATTCACACACCGTTTGACACGTTACAAAATATTCAGAACAAAACGCAGGAAGTTTTGACAGTTTCCGGGCATGAAACAAACGCTGGATGCCATTGCATCAATTCACAGGGAGACTAGTTTGAAGGAAATGAGAGGCATTAGTAGTCTAGGCAAGGACTTATATGATAACATCTTGTGTATCTTTAAAAATTATTTGAATTAGCATTATGCAACTATAAAAAATTAATCTCAGATCACGTTAAAATACATATTTCTATTACCAAATGATTAGATATTTCAAAGCTCCCGCCAAGATGGCGTACTCAGCGTGAGAACTCGAATCTATACCAAAACACCACCGAGCACATTTAACAGCAACTAACCATGAGAACAGGATAAAATAGGTAATAACAAGACCGTTAATCTGGTAAAATATCCATTCCAGTTATACTTAGCATTTATCTAAACACGTAGTTTTTTGCCGAAGTTGTGAAATAACCTTAGCACTTAAGTAAAAAATAAGAAGAAAGAGGGTTACGAAAATTTCACCGTTGTCCCAGCATTTCGAATTTAAAAAGCAAAGATTTAAAGCCCGATAGTAGGGGAATATTGACATCCACGCACAGATTTAGTTCCACCCGATCTTCCCGATTCATATATAACCTAGGCTTTTGCATGTAAATTCCCATAAGGAGGATCCGCTAAGTCTTATTTTAAAGGGATTTCCTCCTTGCTCTTTCCTTGCTCCCTCCTTGCTGGCTCCTTGCTCGCTCTTTGCTTAGGTAAGAGTGTTCTTCGACTAGCCATATTCAGATCGAATTGGATCTACCCGATCCAGCCAATTCATATCTAACCTAGGTAAGAGTTTTCTTCGCCTAACCACTTTAGCCTGATCTATAATTTTCTGGACAATCTAACCCTGTTCAAATTTTTAAAATTGAATCATTCACCGAGGAGATACTCCCATTTTTAAAATTTTTACCAAAACCGCTTGTTAGCAACTTTTTTAAAGTGTAACCTTTTTTAAGATACACATAATTAAGGAACAAAAAATTTATTAACTGTTGTCAATACAACTGGTGCCTGTTGTTAGTCAAGTAGTATTTTGCAGATTACAAAGATAGCAAAATGATAGAAAAATATTAGCAGTCCAGTGAACACCACGGGGAGGTAATACGCACACTTTTTTCACCAGGATAGTAGTGTGGTAGGATAAGAAAAGAGGTAAGGTGGAGGGAAAGAGCTTAAACTGCTATATACAAAATCTTAAAATTGCTAAATACAAAAATTTAACCTATAACAACTTAAAACTAGGTGAAATAGAAATCGTCTATTTTACCGTGCCCCCAGGCATACGTATTAACCGTTCCAGGAATGATAAACCGTTTATCGTCATTCCCGGATAAGCTGATCTTGTTGATGAGCTTCGTGTACAGTTCATATTTAATGCTTCTAATAGATGTCATTGTATGTCTGAGGGCACCTGTATTATTATACACAATGTTCTTAATTTCGGTGACATTAATCCCAGCCACAACACTACGACTGACGTATTTGATTTTTTTACAATGTCTTTGTCTGTTTTAATGTAATAGGATTGAACTCTAGTACCCACATACTCTAGAACCAAATCCCCATAACATTCATCTTTAAATTTACCCACCACCTTCTTATTTACTAAGCGAATACCTACAGGATTGTCACTGGTACCAAAGTAGTCTAACTTATTACTAATGTCTAAATATAAATCAGCAGTTTGTACGCTATAAACTAAATAGTCCGTGTTTGTATAAAATAGGCGAAGTTGATCGTCATACATGGACCGCATCACGTTATAGTGGAAATCATACATAAGAGTCTTTTAAAAGTCTAGTATCGAAAATCCCGCATAAATGGGTTTATCATAAGTCACTTTCGCCCGGGCCATTTGTATGATTACCAAATTCTCACTGAGCGCGGTACAACTGTGAAAGTTCGGGCAGGCGATCAAACTACTCGCGCACAAATAATTTCCTTCCGGCTCCCAGCGAGTTACAATTTTCACATTTACGCGATTGTTCACAATCTCCATAGTTTTCCCGAAAATCACGTTTTTCGTCAATTTAAAAAAGTCTTTTTCAAACGCAGTTTTCGCCAGTGTTCTCAACCCCGCGTTGCGTTCGATATACGGTTTCAGCCACGTAGACTGCTCGAATTCCATAACTGGTGTATCGCCGTGAGCCAGGGTCCATTTTTTAAACACTGCTGAAGATTTCGGTAATGTATGATATAATTCTTCTTGTCTTCCAGCGAGGCGAGTATTTTTGTGTTTTTAGAGCTGGTGTATGGTGGGGTTTTTGTTTTCGAACAGAAAGGTAGATCGTTGTGGGCACCGTGCAGTTCTTCGGGGTACTCTAGGTCTACTTCCAAAATATAACCCACCTCACAGGTTTCGGGAATATTTATAATTTCCTGTCTGATGTGCTCGATTTGATTTTTAGGCAACCACCTACACCCTCCATTGATAAATGCTGGCTCATAGCCCAACCATATAAATTATTGGCGTCGAGGTACATTAGATAGCTGAATGGAGTAGTAGCATTATAATTCTGCATGTATTTCTTGTTGGCCTTAGCATATCTCCCAAAGCATTGCGTAAGACTTCCCTTATGCCAGCTTTCGCAAAATGGTGCATGCCAATGTTGGTGAACAACCCTAATTTGACATTTGTCAACTTTAGCATCGCATCTCAACTAAGGTTTGGGACTGTCATGTACTTTAAGACTGATGTCCTGTTGTTGGCCTACGTCTTTGAAAATTTTAGAAACGTCTGCATTGACACGTACGACCTCGACCCAATAATTTGTATGATTGGGCTATAAGCCAGCATTTACCATTAAGAGCGTTTAAGTGGTTGCCTAAAAATCAAATCGAGCACATCAGACAGGAAATTATAAATATCCCCGAAACCTGTGAGGTGGGTTATATTTTGGAAGTAGACCTAGAGTACCCCGAAGAATTGCATGGTGCCCACAACGATCTACCTTTCTGCCCGGATACAAAAACCCCACCATACACCAGCTCTAAAAACTCAAAACTACTCGCCACGCTGGAAGACAAGAAGAATTATATCATACATCACCGAAATCTTCAATAGTGTTTAAAAGATGGACCCTGGCTCACGGCGATACACCAGTTATAGAATTTGAGCAGTCTCCGTGGTTGAAACCGTATATCGAACTCAACGTGGTGTTGAAAACACTGGCGAAAACTACGTTTGAAAAAGACTTTTTTAAATTGATGAATAACGCGATTTTCAGGAAAACTATGGAGATTGTGAACAACCGCGTAAATGTGAAAATTGTAACTCGCTGGGAACCGGAAGGAAATTATTTGTGCGTGAGTAGTTTGATCGCCTGCCCGAACTTTCACAGCTGTACCGCGCTCGGTGAAAATTTGGTAATCATACAAATGGACCGGTTGAAAGTGACTTATGATAAACCCATTTATGCAGGATTTTTAATACTAGACCTCTCAAAGACTCTTATGTATGATTTCCACTATAATGTGATGCAATCCATGTATGACGATCAAATTCGCCTATTTTATGCAAACACGGACTCTTTAGTTTATAGTGTACAAACTGCTGATTTATATTTAGACATTAGTAATAAGTTAGACTACTTCGGTACCAGTGACTATCCTGTAGGTATTCGCTTAGTAAATAAGAAGGTGGTGGGTAAATTTAAGGATGAATGTTATGGGGATTTGGTTCTAGAGTATGTGGGTACTAGAGCTAAATCCTATTACATTAAAACCGAAAAAGACATTGTAAAAAAATCAAATGCGTCAGTCGTAGTGTGGTGGCTGGGATTAATGTCACCGAAATTAAGGACATTGTGTATAATAATACAAGTGCCCTCAGACATACAATGACATCTATTAGAAGCATTAAACATGAACTGTACACGAAGCACATCAACGAGATCAGCTTATCCGGAAATGACGATAAACGGTTTATCATTCCCGGAACGGTTAATACGTATGCCTGGGTGCACGTTAAAATAGACGATTTCTATTTCACCTAGTTTTAAGTTGTTATAGGTTAAATTTTTGTATATAGCAATTTAAAGATTTTGTATATAGTAGTTTAAGCTCTTTCGCTCCACCTTACTTCTTTTCTTATCCTACTGCACTAATATCCTGCTGAACGAAGTGTGCGTATTACCTCCCCGTGGTGTTCACTGGACTGCTAATATTTTGCTATCATTTTGCTATCTTTGTTATCTGCAAAAAACTACTTGACTAACAACACGCACCAGTTGCATTGACAACAGTTAATAAATTTTTTGTTCCTTAATTATGTGTTTCTTAAAAAAGTTACACTTTGAAAATGTTGCTAATAATCGGTTTGCATTGACACGTGCGACCTCGACCCAATAATTTATATGATTGGGCTATGAACCAGCATTTACCAATAGGAGCGTTTAGGTGGTTGCCTAAAAATCAAATCGAGCACATCAAACAAGAAATTATAAATATCCCCGACACCTGTGAGGTGGGTTATATTTTAGAAGTAGATCTCGAGTACCCCGAAGAATTGCACGATGCCCACAACGATCTACTTTTCTGCCCGGATACATTACCGAAATCTTCACAGTGTTTAAAAATTGGACTCCGGCTCACGGCGATACACCGAGTTATGGAATTTAAACAATCTCCATGGTTAAAACCGTATATTGAACGCAACACGGGATTGAGAACACGGGCGAAATATGCGTTTGCAAAAGACTTTTTTAAATTGATGTATAACGCGATTTTCGAGAAAACTATGGAGAATGTGGACAATCGCCCGCCCAAACTTGCATAACTGTACCATGCTCGGTGAGAATTTGGTAATCACACAAATGGTCTGGGTGAAAGTGACTTATGATTAACCTATTTATGCGGGATTTTCGATACTAGACATCTCAAAGACTTTTATGTGTGACTTCCACTATAATGGATGCGGTCCATGTATGACGATCAAATTCACCTATTTTATATAGACACGGACTCTTTAGTTTATAGTGTACAAACTTATATTTTAAACTACGTTAGAAAATGCTGGGTAGCTTTCTGTTCGCGTGTTTCGTAGATTGAACGTTTTTACGACCGGTTATAAAAAGTAGGAACCTGAATGCTTTAGCCTCTAATAATTTGAAATTTTTAGTTGTGTGTGTTAAGGAAAATGTGTTAGTTTGATAACCCAAATATTGGTAACTGGAAGGACAGCAAATGGAGATATAGATGGTTTCTGGAAATCTTCAAATTTAAAGGTATATTTCGAACGTAAACAATAAGTAATATATGATCTCTTATGTTTATACTTTTTAAGTTGCATACGTGATATTACGTCGACGTGGTAAATGGTTCGTGTTTTATAGCTGAAAATAAACAAATCATGAATGTAATTATTTTGTTGAACTATATTAGCGACAAAGTTACTGTTTGTTAAATTAAAACATAACGTTACCGTGTAAGGAAGTTTGCAACATTTAAAAATATTAATAAATGTGTACATATGGAACTTTAAATGTAAATTTTATTAGCAAAATTTAGTGTTAATTAAGGAATGGAATTTTTAGTATTTTAAATAAACAAGTGCATGATAAAAAAGTTGGATAATTAACACTCTTTTATGGTGTTGTTAAAGGCGTGTAATAAAATATGGTAAACGGGATAATTGGAGTGATAGTATTATTGATGAAATTAATTTAATGCTTTGTATGAGTTTTTTTAAAATACCTGGCCAGCATGAGCTAAGAAATTATTTTTTTAAGGAAAATATATTCTTATCTATCTTGTAGTTATTTGATATCAATTGAGGCTAAATATACGTTGAATTCTAACTCCAGTCATGTAGTTGTATCCGCGACAGACTTTTATATTGAACATTTCTTTATTCACGACAAAACTTTAGTGGGCATGTTTAAGATATAATATACAAACGTAGAGTATATAGTTACAACGTTTAAGAAACCAAAAGCAAAGAAGACCTATCCGGAATAATCGTCTTCTGGGTAGTGAAAATATCGAAGGAGTTACTAAGACTAAATGGTTCGACTTCCCTTAATATGACGTAAAAAAGTGCATTTTAGTGTAAGTGAATATAGTAACGTAGTTTTGTATTTCAACCATTTTTTTATTTTTATTTCGATTAGTATTTATTATTTCGTCCTTAAAAAGCCATTCCCGCACCACTATGGCTAGCCGATGCATCCTTATATTGTTACGGTTTTCCTCCCCTTCAGGACAAATTTAAATTTATAAGTTAACACTTATTTTACCAGCAAAAATTATTAATTTAAAATTATACTGTAATCTAACTGCTGAATATTTTTCCATTCTGTTATTGTTTGACATCAAAAATGTCAAAATTGATAAATTTTCATATATCAAGCACATGATGATTTACACTAAACCCTCGCATAATTTTTAAATGAAATTTGGAAGGTAGTTGGGCAAAGAATTTTACACTGTCATTTTTTAATTATCTAAGCAAATATTCGTTATGCTTATTGACAGATTTGTTCATTTACAGATTCGCTTGGTTAAAGATTTGCTTATTTAATGATTTGATTATTTAGGGATTTTCTTATTTTCGGATTTATTTATTTACAGATTTGTTTGCTTATTTAATAATATGCTTATTTACAGATCGCTTGTTTACAGATTTGCTTATTTACAAATATGTTTATATACTGATTTGTTGATTTACAGATTTGTTTGTTTATAGTTTTGCTTATTGATAGTTTAAAAGTTTGCTCATTAATAATATATTTGCGAACAGACTTGCATTTTTAAAGATTGATTGTTTACAGACTTACTTATTTTTAGATTCGTTTAATTACTGACTGGTTTATTAACAGATTTGTTTATTTACAGATTTATTTTCTTACAGATTTTCGTCTGCAGATTTGCTTATCAACAAATTGCTTACTTACTGATTTGTCTATGTACATCCTGCTCCCATAGAGTTGTTTTAAAACCCTTCATCTTCAACGTTTTAATATGAGTACAACAGAGGAAAATTACGAGGTGTGGCTACACAATAACAGCAACCGATGCTGTAAAACTTTTTATTTTAAATGTATACTATGTTTAGTTATTATCCCTTTCAATATCCCCCATCCAACCCCTCATACCGCCACACCCCTACATGTGAAATCTCCGCAGTTCCACACATAGTTGGAAATCGTCCTTTGTGAGCTTCTTTTACAGCTTTAACAACCCGAAATTTTGTCACTTCTAATGCAGATTTGACTTTGAGGAACACATAAAAGTAACATGGTGCCAGATCAGACGAATAAGACGGATGATCTAAAACCGGGACATTATACTAGGCTAGAAACGTCTTGAGAGACAATGCAATGCACGCCTGTGTGTTGTCCTGATGAAGAACCTATGATTTCTTTGTCTACAATTCGGGTCTTTTTCTGCTTGGTCAATTCCTACAGTTTCAGCAATCGCACGAATAGCTAACCGACTGTCAGATCGGATCAGATTACGTGATAAATATTCGTTGCCACTTACTTTTTAATAAAAGATAAGATTCAAAACATAAAATAGTCCAGACTAAAATGTCTACAGAAACGTGAGAGATAGTAGTCAAAAGAGAAAGGTTTACGCTACACGCATTAGCTGAATTGCAAAATCACTCAAATTGATAATCTGACTAAATATATAAAAAAAATTGGCCTGCAATAGCGTAAACTAGTGGTACAAAATAGACGGAAATATACAAGTTTTAACTTCATGACCAGCCCTTTTTAAAAATGTAATACCAACGATGGTTTACTCATTTACAAATAATATTTATTGAATCAAACCTTCTAGTTTGTGTATACAATATAGATGATTGTAGGTACAAATTTATTATTTCTGGATCTTTGTATTAGACTTTTGTCATTCTACGTTAGGTAAATGAAACCCTTATTAAGATTTATAAACACTTGGGTCTATAACATAAAAACCAATCGCTGCACCCAGCGATACTCTGTAGCTGTATAGGATCACTCAAATCGTGAACTAACAATTTTATGAAAATGTATATCCATTTAAAATAATATAAAAATTAATTCAGTTTTCTAACCCATAACTGGACGAAATTCCATTTGGTTCTAGTTTTTTCATAATTTTATATACTCAATGAACTCGGTATATAACGAAGCTACGCTAGCAGCGGCGTCAATAGACGGGTGATTATATTGAAATACTGTCGCCTAAAACGAAATATCTGCAATGATATATGTGCGCCACCCCACACTTGCACATTAAATGGGCTATTTATTTGATAACGATGCCAGAATGATTGTTATGTTAATACCGTGCAAAGTAAATCTTTTAAGTTGCAATTACATGCATTTCAAAGCCTTGATCGGACAGTATTGTGAAAAGATTGTGGTCGATTACACAAAATATTAATGCATGGAAAAATTGAGGGAGGAAAGTCAGCATAGTGACGACAAGTGTAATTCATCAAAAATTTTATGGACGAGAACATACGAGCTTACGTATAACGTACAACGCCATTACAAAGCTGTTCGCTAACTATAGAAGCTTTCCAATTTCATGCTATTCAAATTTGCGTGCTATTAGACGAACAATTACAGAGAGTAAGTATTAGAAGTTTCTCTGGTCTTCAAGCTAGCGGCATCCCATTTTTCTGGTGTTTCAAAAAAAGTTATTTATTATTTCATACATCCAACTGAAATTAGTAGACCGAATTCGGACTATCTTTATCTACATAAACCCAAAAAACACTAATAAACATAAGTGACTGTTAATACAAGTAAACCTCTATGATACAATGATATCTAACAAAAGGTATTAAAAAGAAAAGCTCTAACGCAATGAACGATTTGTCTTTTCTAAGAAACTGTAACTGTTTTCAACAACTTTTTCCTAAAAACAATATCTTAGTTATAAAATTGATGATGAGAAATAACTTCCTCACAGCACATATCTTATATACTAAAAATGAAGGGTTCAGAGCAACTCACTCTTTCACATACTCTAAGCAAATCCTAAACACAACTCCATAAATAAATCATCATCGCCATGATTAATATGTACACTTTAAAATCCGCGTTAAACGTGGCTAAATTTAGTTATGTTCAATTTCTACTCTGTATAATGGCAAACCTCGTGCGCAAGTTTGCCAAAAACTCTTGAAATTAAAGAAAGTGTACCGTTGCATTCAAATCTCACTCTGAAACTAAAATAAATAAATGAGTTTTTAGTAATCACTTCAGTTTCGAATGAACTTGCACGTTGACGAAGTTCTAAATTACTAGAACAGGTAAAATGACTTGAGTATTCAATTAGCTAGAGATCCGATCAAAGGTTTTACCAAATTGGTGGAGTCTTTGGTGAGGAACCTGACTAAAACAGGTCCCCGTAAGAGGGCAACGGCTCCTTCGGTAGTTAGAGTGACAGAGACCATAGAGGTCGGTATGGTATTCTAAAACACACTACTGCGATGTGGAAGGCAACCTAAAACACCACTACCTCCCAAGTACACAGCGTACCTAAATTGTAATAAACATGGACAAAGGGTATCCTGAATTTAATAGAAGAAAAACGAAAATACAAAGATAGATTAGACAAAAAAAGAAAACAGAGATACAAAGTCATAAAATGGAAAATTATTCGCAAATGCAGGAAAGCTAAAGAACAATGGATTGATGAAAAGTGCAAAGAGATTCAAACTAATATCGAAATAGGAAAGACACGCGAAGCATACAAACTAATTAGAATGGATTTTATGGATATAAAGCCATATATAAAAAATATAAGGGACGCGGGAAGAAACGTCATTATGGAAAATGTAGAGAAAGTAGTTAGATGGCAAGAATATATAGAAAATTTATATGCAGGAGATCAACTAACAGCATTAGAACAGGAGACAGACATTGAAAATGATGATTAGGGATACCCTATACTTAGAGATGAGTTTGAATTAGCATTAAAAGTTCTGAAAAATGATCCCGGGTGCAAGCAGAAACTCTAAAATCCGCTGGACAAGCAGTAGCAGAACATGTTTTCCAACTTGTAAGCTTTATGTATGCGATAGGCGAGATAACCAAAGATTTCAAACGTAACATCATTGTAACTATACCAAAAAAGAGAGCTCGGAGAGATGTGAAATTTTTCGAACAATAAGCTAGACAGTACACGTGTCATAAATATTAACTAAAATTATTCATAGACGAATGGAAAAACGAGCTGAAGAAATAGAAAGAGAATATCAATTTGGGTTTAGGCGAAACAGGGGAACACGGTAGGCTACCTTAGCACCGAGAGTGATAATGGAGAAAACAATAGAAAAAGGGAATAGCATGTATATAGAGTTTGTAGATCTGGAAAAAGCATTCACAATATAAAACAGAAATAATGTTCAAATTTAAAAAAATTGGTTTTTTCATACGTAGTTTTTACCGGCCCACGGTTAGTCAGAATTTTTCACCTTTTAAACAAAGACCTTTTTTACACCACCCTTTTTTGCGGTCCTTAAAGAAACCAAAATTAAAATTTTTTCCGAAAGTCATTTTCAACCACCCCCCTTTTCACATAAAACCCACCATTTTAAACAAACCCTTTTCCCAAAAGTAAAAAAAATTTCCACAAACTTCCCATTTCGCAAAGTTTGCCTAACCATTTTTCAGCCCAAAACCAATGGCCAACCATCTTTAACAATTTCACAGATTTTTGAATTTTTCATTTCAACTTTTGGGCCAAAGCCCGCGGCCGGTTGCCCCCGAGCCCCAGCCACGAATTTGCACCAGCCTTTGGGGCCAGACCAACCGTTTGCCCAATAAATTTGCCAAACCCATAAGATTTTCAAACGAAACCAACCAACCGGTTCGGCAATGCACATTTCGTTAATTACAATTTGCCCAACCGCAAGAAACCCAAAACCCGAAACGAAAGATCCGCGTTCAACCGGTAAGAGAAATCCCTTCCAAGCAAAACCCATTCCCTCATGAATGGGAAACCAACAATCCAAGCACACGGACCAAAATTTGCGGTTTTTAAAGGCGCAGCACCCTTTAAAAAGCCTCCACACTTTGGTTAAAACGGACCCAAATCCAAACAAACACGTCATTAACACCTCCCGGGAAAAACCTTCATTTAAAACCGCACATCCGACGGCCCCCATTTATTTGCCACTCGAAGAACCGGGGTCACTTGAGCCGGTAATTTAAATTTAACCACACCTTTATTTTCCACCAAATTTCATACCATTAAAAAACCCATTAAAAACCAGATACCATTTCCAAACACAATTCATTTCCGAAACCCTGCCCTCCACTAAACATTTCACAATTGTTACATCCACCTTAAACCAGGGTTTGCACTTCCTTAATAAAAACTTTTTCCAGCATTTGAAACCGACCAACTTGAAAGGATAACTTTAACCCGGCCTTTGACCGCGCCTTATGCATGCAAATTTTTCCATAACCGTTTTGGCCGGCGTAATAACCAAACGTTGCAACCGATTTTCCCACAAACCCGCGCAATAATACGTCTACGGCTCCTTTACCCAACAAACCCGCCTTAAGTTCAAGTTAACCAAACCCAAGGCTTTAGGAACCACTTTTCCAAAGCATTCACCTTTAGGTTAACCAGTCACAATTTCAACCACCCAAAATGGATTTTTAACCACCGACCCACGGAACAAAAGCCACCTTAAACCAAACTCACCTAAGCACCGAAGCATTTCAAATCAAAAACGAAACCATTAACATTCAAATACAAAAATCAATTAGAGCTTAACAATTTAGCCCCTCCACTTCTTATTACGCCCAGGCTTAGACCCCAACATAACCAAGTACCATTCACTTTCCCTAACCAAACTAACCAGCCTTATTCCGTTCAACATTTTCAGGACTTGCCCGGCCAAACGACCAACACAAAGTGCGCCAAACCACTTTTTAAACCCAATTCCCAACCTTTTCCCGAGTCCCAACCGAATAACAAACAGCGATTTACCCAACCCCGACCAACGCAAGAGCCATTTTCCCAAACACGCTTTTCACCGGAACCATTAACACCCCTTTTTACCCAAACCCCAAACTTTCACATTCACATTCATAACCAGCCCCAGGCCCTATTCGCTTTCCCCGCGGCCCCTTATCATTTTAAAAACCCAACCTATGACAAACCCGCCTTTAACCAAAACCCCAATACACCACCACCCTTTACAACCCTTTTGGCCATTTCCACATTCCCAACAACTCATTTGCATCTTCATGCCAACTAACCACCCACTTCCCGAAAGCACCAACTCCATTAACGAAGAAACCGCGTTTAACAGAAATAAATTTTCGACCTCAATTTCCAGGAAAGAACCTTTCTTTTAATCACCTTTTAACCCTTACCTTGAACATTAGAACATCCTTTCCACGACACACCACCAGGCGTGTACACAAAATTTCATCCAACACGCACCACCCGCCGCCCACCAGTCACCATCCCGCACCAAACCGTAAGGCACCTAACGCAGATTACCATAAGCAACCAACCGCCCTGACTGAACCTTTTTTCTGCAAACACTCGAATTTTTCTCAAATCCTCAATACCCCCTTTGCAAAACCCCTTCACCCATTCCCCTTCAGTCCCGAAACCCTTTCGAATTTGCAGCCCGGTTAGGAAACTCACCGCAATTTTGCCATTTTTCATTGGGTCCAAACCCACCAGCCCCAACCCCCCACGCACAAACCCCCGTTCCTTTCAGCCACCAAGTCCTTAGCAATTGCATGGAAATAATTTAAAAAGCCACACCGGATGGCAAACACCCACCAATTCCATTCTTTATGACCGTTGCCACAGCAACGATCACCCCACTCGTTCATCAATTCAAGAACCACCAATTTCCATTTCAATTTTCCTTGACCATTCCGAACGCACATTCCCAGAGTTCACATTTGCCACAATTCCAACCCCAGGCCAACTTTTTCCTCATCCGGACCCTTTTTTTAAAAACAAGACATTAAAATTTCGTTTTATCAAGTTTTAAAAATCATTTAACAACAGGAAACTTCCCAACATTATTTACCTTTTCCCAACCACCCTTTTTCAAGGACGAACCAAAGTGCGAAAACGGCCGGTTAACCCCAAAATTTTTTGTTGAAAACTCCCGCCCAGATTTTTCACCTTCACCAACGGGCAAATCCCTTTTCCGATTTTTCCTCAAGCCCAACGCCATTCATTTACTTTCCAAACACAAAGCAAACCGATTTTGCCCGTTCCTTTAACAAATTTACCACCAATTTTACCCCTTTTCGAATAATTGGCCGCCCAAACGGAGCCCGCCCCACTTTGAACTTCGATACCACCCAAATTTGTCAACCTTTCTTTGAAGAACCAAACCCGCCCAGCCCAAAACCAACCGTGCCCAAACCTCGACAAACAAAACCAATGCCGTTTCATTCACCCAAATTTCCGCCCGGGAACCTCCAGCCAAAACGTTTTTTTCGATTAAACCAACACGAACTTCACATTTTGCCCACAAAAAGTCCCAACAAACCCGCGCCACCAAGCCACATTTTCCCCATCGCGATTTTTACCGCAACGACCACCCACAACCCCCCAGACCAAACTGGAAACCCATGGTTTGCTCAGGCATAATCCCCAAATGCCCAATCCATTTCCAGAGTTTTTACAAAATTTTACACATTAACCAATTTGGTATCCCATTAGAACCAGTTTTCCAATTCCCCCCAAGGTTTAGCCAGGCCCCGCCGGCCCAACCATTAAACCTTTTTAATGGCCCATTGTTTTTAATAAAAACCAAGTAACAAAAAACAATACATAATAATAATTCAATTAAATAGTGTTTATTAAAAACCAATTAAAAGAAAGCTAATGGGGAAAAATTTTACCACATTTAAAAGGGCATCCCAGTTAATTCAAATGAAAAAAAACCCAAAAAAGCAATTATTTTTCATTTGTTTATTGTCATATGTAGGGGATTACGTCAAAAGTGTTAAATTTGAATTGTTTATCAACTTTGTAGAGATGGGTTCCCTTTTCGATGCGCATCCCTGTCGGCTTAGGTTGGATAACAACATATTCGACTATCTTCGGCAATATACGTCCTCACTCTGTAGAATACGTAAGAAACAATTTTTTCGTATTCAATTTAGTATTCGATAGTAGCTAGAACGGTAAACATGAGCGTCTCCAAGTGATTAACGTTTCTCAACTTTGGGAATAAAGTGAAACCGGCAAATGAGCGATTTGGATTATGGCTGTTGACAGAAAATATGTGCAACAATAATCTGGTAAAAGATATTGGTAATATTTGTTATGTCGAAGGCGAACAGATGCTGACTGGTGGACACACACACCAATTACAGAACCATTTTGTGACAATATAATGTTGGTTAAAATTTGCGACCTTTCTGACCCGAACAACATCTGCAAACAAAAGGATGTTTATCCTAAAAAGAAATTTGTGGTGCATTTAACAGCTATCTACGAAGAAAGTTCAACCGATTTGTTTCGCTAGGCATGGTGTTAAAGCTAAGCTTCCGTTTTCTGGAAAGCACTAACAAGATGGGCCAGAGAGTAAAAGAAATTATCGGGAAAAGAAGACCCGAATGCATTAATAAAAATTCCAAAATCCTATATGTGTTCCATACAAAGTGGAACTAGCAGATGTTAAGTTGGAAACTTTATTGGAGGAACTACCAGATATATTAGACGAAGTCGAAAAATTATTTCTATCTTTTGACATGGATGTAACCCAAGATTTTGCGGGCATATTTAGCAAGATGGAGATGTGTAATATTTAACTACAAAGCATAACTTTGCTATAAGGAAAATACGAAGAAAAGTGTAATATTATAGTTGACAACGATAAAACTGGGGATTGATTGTTTAACATGGCTAACAACCAATGCAAGAATTAAGATATAAACAAATTTGTGTGTCAGATAACAAGTCCTGGTGTTAATAAACAACTTGGCAATCATATACTAGATTTTTACGTTGTCCAGATGTACGTTTAAGGGAAACATTTGCGTCTACTTTGGCAAAGAACATGGTATTACGCGATTGGAAGCGAAATATACAACTGTGCAATTGGAAGCTATGTCAGTGCGGAACGAGTGTTAAACCCTTAAAAGACTGTTTAACCTTATTGGAAGATAGTGTTATACTTCCTAAAGGCGCCAATGTACTGGTACCACTTGCCAAAATGTGGAGTAGGCTATCGGACAAGCTACAAAATAGCTGCTGTTTAGCGAATAATAACCTGCTACAGTAGGTATTGGGGAATGGCAATACAAAGAAATTGACGGGCTTGCAAATTAAGTTGTCCGAAAACAAAAGAAAGGAAAACATTGATAAAGTATGTGCTTTGGCTTTTAGTTTTAACTATTTACCCGTAAATTATTTGGAGATAGTAGAGGAGCAAGACAGCCAAGATAAAATAAAAATCTTACACAAGTGCTACATTAAAGCAGGTAGTAATATTTTACACAATCTGCAACACCATATTCTACAATTCCAAAAGAAATAGTCATTTCGGAATTGGGATTGATAAATACACCCAACATTCGCCCAGAGGTTGTACGACAACGCGCAAATATTGGTAGTAAACTCTATTCCGTTTACGTTAAAGGAAATTGCCCCATTATGTATGCCTTATGCTGTAAGTGGAAGGAAAAGACAACTGGAATTAGAGGAAATGGATGCAAAAAGGCGAAAATTGGACTACATGGAAAACACTGCGACAATACGCGAACAATACAAAGATGTGTTAGACAAAGAACATCTTATTAGAGAAAATGAGGAAGAATTAAAAGATTATTTTATGTGTCGATGGAGTGACTTAGATACATCCGGGTTGTACAAGTTGTATGCATTTGCGGTTAGTAAGAAAGACTCTTTAGTTATGTAGACGTTCTTGCAGAAAAGGATGGTACTAAATCCGTATACTTTTTAAAAGGTTATTCTAAAAACGTATTTATCAAAATGGCAGATAACAAAGACGAACTAAGGAATGCGGGTTTCGTAATCTTTGCGTACACCACACGCAAAAGGGGTTCCGCTAAACATTGTATATTTGCCTAGTAAAGAACCTCTCGGATCATTTAAAACCGAGGGTCTTACAACCTATAACAACCATATATTCCCAAAAGTGGTGGATATGCAACTACGCAACGGTGTGTGGGAGAAAAAGGATTTCCTCCAATACCGACAAGAAGAAGTCGATCAAGCTAACAAGATAGTATGCAGGATATTGTGGGAAAGCTGCGATTAAAAGATTGTCACAAGCTGAAGAATTACACGAAGGAATGGATCTGGTTGTCGGCGGAATCAAAGACTTTAAATATAGAGGCAAACTTCGGTACATTTTACAATTCGAAAACCTAGACGGTCTCTATGTATCAAACTATTGGTTAGAAAAGGAGATAGAGGACTTGGGTATCGATTTAAATTTTAAGCTGCGAATAAAATTAGATAAAATTAAAGCCACCCAAACAAAGCATAAAGAAAGGACTGTCTTCTGTGTATAACTTTGTATTAAAATTAAGTTTAAATGGATCCATGCTTGGCATTAGTTGTTTTTTAAATTTGTTATGTATAATGTCAGAATAAACATTTTATAATAGTATATAACATTGTTCTTTATTTATAAAAGGCTGTGACGTTACCACGAAATAGCAGTCGCACAGAGAGGGGTGCGCATGGGCAGCGCGCATGGGCAGGGGTGCACGCGCAGGGCGCGCATGGGCAGGGTGTGCATGCGCAGGGGTGCTCATGGGCTGGGATGCGTCTGGGCGTACACGAGGGAAGCGGATGTTAACAGTCACCAAGCATCCAATTCCTTTATTTGGTGTGGAGTACTTGCGTATGTATCCAGAGTAAAAGAATACGATTTGCATACGCGCTTATTAATAAAATTAGTTTATCGAGGGAAGATGACAAGCGTTACGTCACCCTAATAGTACAACAATCTACGCATGGGGGGTGTAAAGATATAAGATAGTTGTTTAGATTTGTATATATTAGTTTTAAGATTCCATAATTTTTAAGTTCTTCTCCCACCTTCCAAATCCTTCCGGCTTCTATCCTGGTTGACAGAGTATACGTGTTATTCCACGTGGTATTTGCGGGACACTGCGGTTTTAGAATTTTAGGGAAACGGTTGGTTAAAGCATATGTCTTGCATAGCAAAAAGGGTTTTCAAAGATGGTGTTAAATAAAGATGAGCAAAATTAGTCTTTAAAACGCATAACTTTGTATGGGTGGTCCTATTTAAAATCTGTTTACAGATTTGGGGTCCCTAGAAAATTTAATATTAGTGAACTTAACAATTGACACTAGTGACTACCCTCGAGAAAAAATACAATATCCCTTGTCAACAAAAAGTTGTAGGAAATTTAAAGACGTATTTAATGGGTGTCCGGTATTAGAATTTGTTGGTAGTAATGTTAAGTCCTACTGTATTGTAGGCGAGAAAGAACGATTAAAAAGATTAAAGGGTCTCACGAATTGTAGTTAATAAAACCGAGGGTCTTACAACCTATAACGAGCATATACCTCCAAAAGGGGTAGGCATGCAACTACGAGCAGTGGTGGGAGAATAAGAATTCTCCAATAAGAAATTAAAGTTTCCATGTACGTAGCACCAGTCATTGGGTAATGGTAGAAATGTTAAACCTATAAAGGCGATTATTAATTGTGGTTTAGAAAATAGCAGTTTTCGTGGATAAATAAAATAGCTTAGACTGGTTAATGTATATGGTTACATACTCGTACACATCCACAAACATCTGTTTACGTCCACAATTCGATACCGGTAGTTTTGTTTAACAAATAGTAGGAAAGATACGTCAGGTGTTAGTGCGTGGAAGCCCATAGGATCGTTGGAATTAAAAAGAACGATATGGCGGAATGTATGGTTGTTCCCGTTAGAATAATCGAAAGTGGTTAATTGATCGTATTAGATGTTTAAATAAGCGAAAGTGTAAAGGCCTACATAAACAAAAATTTAATTATCCGACAAAAAGTGGCGATGTGCTACACTTATAAAGAAAGTATGGAATGGTGCTTTGCATCGGTCCTAACAATAAAAAGGGCGACTGACTTTTCCAAGCAACTACAAGAATAGCAGTAGCGCAGAGACGGGGTATGCATGTATTATACAGTTGCTGCAAAATATGTTAGTTTACGCGTAGCTCGGATGTGTAATTGATCACGACTTAAAGATCCTCGGAGGTTTAAAATTCTCGCCCATTGTCGTTTGAAAATGTTTGTAAATTATCAGAACAGGAGCGGGTCGAAGTATAATGGATGATTGACTGAGTTTTTCTACCTTTACGAGGGAATCGGAAATTGACAGACATCGAGCATCTAATTTCTATTTGGAGGATATCGAGTACTTACCGGTTCTAGAAATCAATACGTGCGGCCGACCGCTATGCGAAAGTGTAAAAGCCTACAGAAGCAAAATTTAATTATCAGACGAAAAGTGGCGATGTGCTATAGAAAGTATAAAAAATGGTGCTTTGCCCAGTCTTAACAGTAAAAAGGAGAGTGACTTTTTCTAGCAATTACAAGAATAGTAGTAGCGCAGAGAAGGGGTATGCATGTATTATACAGCGCATTGTTGCTATAAAATATGTTAGTTTACGAGAAGCTCGAACGTCACAAATTAAATTTTAATCTATAATTAACCATGGTCGTAAAAATGGGAAATTAATGGGTAATTTAATACCGCTAACATATACTTTCGCTTGGTGATTCATTTGGAAAATATTCAAGCCTACCTAAAATATGACGTAGTTATTTAAAATTAAATTGTTGTAAGTATCCTGTAGACAACAAGTTGGTATTTTCTTAGTAATGGTTTAAAGTGTTTTTGGTTATAGTAGCACTGCATCTTCTACGACGACTTGCACACAATTTGTGTGCGTGTGCTACCACCCTTTGGATTTTTAATATGCACGCGATCCGTATAACATGGAAGACGTTTTCCGGTGTTTCTACTAACGGCATTCGCACCATCGACGAAGCGAACCAGGTGCATGCATTGGCGCTAAATGTATTGGACGAGCAGCAAGGATTATGACGTCATTTAGTTCCCGCCGAATCCTCAACTTCGTTCGGTGTCTTCGGAAACCTTCGGTTTGCATTCTATAGGGTACATAAAGCAGGTGCGCAAGAGTAAACTCTTTAGTTATAAGTTAGTTCGCTTACAAGTCAAGTCTTATAGTGCGGATTTTGTTTTGTACCAAAATGGTATCTGCAAACGTTTTTGCAACCTTGCGGTGCTTCCTATACCTGGAAAAATGCTCTCAAACGGCACCAGAACAAATGTCGTGGTGTAACATCGTCCACGGTTGCTTTATACATCCGTCAGCAGCAAAGTACTTAAACTGTGGGACTTGCGGTTTCGCTTTTACGAGAATGGACAACTTACAGCGACACAAGGAAAACAGCACGGTATGTCATTAAGCCGTAAACGTTCAACTCCGCCAGCTGTTAAAGGACCTTGTACGAAACAACCACGAATTATGTGTAAAGTATGCGATTTCGAAATGGAAAAGACTACCTATGCCGCACATTTAAGGAGCAACAGACATAAAATGCATCAGTTACCGCTACTGGCGAAGATGGGTAGAAATGGTTAGTACAGCGTTTAACAACCGTATGGCTAGCTATCGCATAAAGAACGCCAGTGTCGACGATGGAGTGCCGAGTTTTTGGAAGCAGAAAGAGCGATTTATTCGATTAATTAAATGAAAAAGAATACAACATACAGCAATAAAAGTCTATGCGAACTCTACGGCGTTTACACCAAAATGGGGGAAGAGACTACCGATGTGAAACTTTAACACAAAAAATGTGGTTATAACGTCTTCTAGTAATCTGGAAAATATGTACGAGGTCTTAAGCGAAACCATAAGAACAAAATCAGAGGAATTTGAAACATGTGGGTCCGGTTGGTCTTTGGAAAAGTGCTCTATTTAGAAATAAATATTAATAAGTATGGCCGATATGAGAAGTTCTAGGTTGAAAATAAAAATTGTGAATATGTATTTAGAAATGTGGTTTACAAAATTTAAACTGTATTAGTAAAATTGTCTGTAAAAAAAGTTTTAAGAATGGTTTTAGATTTTCTTTAGTATAGCCGCAGGAAATTATAATTTAGAGGGGTGTGTAAAATGGTAAGGGTGGTCCTGTTTTAAATCTTTTACAGATTCGGATTCTACATAAAATTCTAGACTAACAAGATGTATTCATGTATAAAAATTTATAAGAACGTCAAAATCGCTACAAAAAAAAAATCTTAAAATGGGGTAGCCTCTGGGGATGGGCTATTGAAAATTTAAAGAGATTTGGGTAGCTGAGAAAATTCTAATTTAATTGATACCAAACAAGGTAGGTTTATCTCGTGGGTGGAAATGTGGAGAAAGATTTATCTCGCAGAGGGTATATGTGTAACTTTGCAGGGCGTGGTCGATTTCAAATCTGTTTACAGATTCGGATGTGGTAAAATTTTAGACTAAAAGATGTATCGCATTAAAAAAATTTTAAGAACGTCAAATCGCAACGGTAAGAAATCTTAAAATTAGGGTAGCTCCTTGGGGATGGTGCAATCTAAAAATTCCTAGAATTTGGGTAGCTGAGAAAATTCTAATATTAATTGATACCAAACAAGATAGGTTTATCTCGAAAGATGCAATTGGTAGACGAAGAAAACTATTTGTTAGGTTTGCTTATAAGCAAAGAGCAAAATTTAGAAGATCAGGACTTTAAAGGGTATAACTTTGCAGGGCCCCCCCCTTTTTTTTTTTTTTTTTGTTCGATTTCAAAAAATTTAAAGAATCAAAATCCTCGGTAAAAATCTTAAAATTATTTGGGGATGGAACTAAAAATTCCTAAAATTCGCTAGAAAATTTAAAATCCAAAAGGTTTACTCTGGGTGGAATTAAAAATTTTCCTGGAAAAATGGGGGTGTGAAAGAAAATTTTTTAGAAAAACGGGTAGGGGTTTTTCCTATTTACTCCAAACATGTAAATTGGTCCAGATGGTGAGGAAATGAGGGATTCTGGAGGTGATTGGGTTGCCTGATTTTCACAATTTATCCCATCAATTTTTTAATTGTACATTGAGAAATGAATACTGTCAAATGCAAGAAGACATTTGCAATTTTGGAGAAAGAAGATTGATATTTAGATTTGCAGATGATATAGATAGCATCTAAAAATTAAGCTGCTGTTTGAAATGGAAAATTCAACGGAGTTATGAAATTAATAAAAATAAGCAAGGGTAGTATGCAAAGGAGGCAAAAATAAATTAAAAACAAGAATACACATACGTAACACGACTTACAAGAGGATAAGGATTTCTGCTACCTAGGAAGACAAACAACGCAAAGTGGAAAGAGCGCAAAAGATATAAAACAAATATTAGCCCAAGGTTGTTCTACATTTACCAAGAAAAACTACTGTGTTCAAAGACAAAAGGAAGGAAATTTTAAAACAAATGTAAGGCACTTACGGTTGAGGACAGTAGGAAAAACAGAAAAAATAGAAACCTTTGAAAAGTGATGCTACAGACGTATGATGCAGCTATCTTGAACAGACAAAGTTAAAAACAAAGAGGTCTAGAAATGGTAGGAGAAGAAAAAAATATGTGGAAAACAGTAAAAAATGGTGGAGATATGATAACAGGCCACATACTAAGACATGAGGGAATAGCGTGAAATATATTAGACGCAGAGATAGGAAAAAAAGTAGAGGTAGACCTAGTTTGAAAAATAGGTGAAAATTCCAGGAAATTTAGGTAGCTTAGAATGGAAATCAATGGAGGTACCCATCCAACCAGTTTCAAGACAGTAAAATAAATAACGAAAAATAACTGTCGAAATGATGATTATTATACTGCAAACAGTATTGGTAATATTCGAAAATGTAATAAAACTGAAATAATAAAGTATGTAATGATCTTGGCAGCCACATTCTGCTTGCCCCCCTTTACATGCTTTACATGTGATTTTCCAATGCTCTACCCGAAGGTACTACATTGGTCAGGAAACGAGTTTTTTTACCTTGAAAATTTGGAATTTTGCCGAACTTTTGCTGTTTCAAGCAAGGTAGGAATCTTTCACGTGCGTGACAATACTCACACACCGGACCTCTATTTTACCTCTCATCCGAACGAGGGTGTATTTTTTGTGAAAAATTTTCGCCTAACATTTTTTTAAGCGGACCCTGTCGGGATTCGAACCCGGGACCTTGGGCGTAGTAGTCACACACATACCACTACGCCACGGAGCCGCCCCTCCCCTTCACATACCGTGCATTTATATTTCCAATGCTCCACCAGAAGGTACTACATTGGCCAAGAGGCGAGTTTTTTGTTGCCTGGAAATTTAGAATTTTGCCGAACCCTTGCGTTCCAGGCATGGTAGGTATCTTTAACGTGCGTGACAACACTCACACACGGGACCTCCATTTAACCTTTCATCCGAACGAGGGCGTAATTTTTGTGAAAAGTGCTCACCTGTCATTTTTCAAGCAGTCGGTCGTGTCGGGATTTGAACCCAGGACCTTGGGATCCGTAGTCTTACGCTTACTACATTGATCCACGGCGACGCCTTCCCCTTCACATACTACTAAATATGGGGAAAATAGGGTATATAATTGTAAAACAATAGAAGGGAACCGAACTGCATCTAACAAGAAAGAACAGCAGCTATGTTCAAAGACAACAAACTTAGAAACAACAGAAAATTGCTGAAAGCATATGTGCGGAGCACTAGGATGTTGTGCTTCAGATGTATGAGGATGCAAGCATAGACAGACAGAGTTAATAACAAATAAGATATAGACGTAGTAGGGGAATAAAGATATCTGTAGAATACAAAAAAGTATAGGAGAAACATAAGTGTAGGATACGTTCTAAGGGATTTTTGAGAATAGTACGGGATAAATTACAAGCAGAGATAGGAAAAAGAGGTGGAAGTAGACCTAGATCAGACGATCGCACGCAGACAGTGATGCAGACTGTGCAAATTTTAAGGAAATGTGTAAGTTAGTTCAGAATAGAAAACAATGAGGGTACACGTTTAACCAGATCCAGAACTGAAGACCAAATGATGATGAGTAATCACTTACATTATCTAAACAAATTGATTTAAACTTCACCGTTACAGATTTTCTTGATGGCTTTTGCAAAACATAATAATTATAATTCAATATTCCATCTTCTTTAAACGGCCATTTTTTGTACAACTTGACCTTTTCATCGATAACAAACTATTCGAATCATATATGTCTATTTCAGTTAAGAAAACTTTATTTTGCAGTGGCTTAATTATTTTTAATTATTTATTTTTAATTTGAAGATTTTTAAATAATTGTCATTGTCAAACATTATTCATTTTGTGTACGCACTTACTAACGTACCCTAGTGTCAGTATATCAAATAATATACTCTGGTCGGCGATTCGAGTAACATTGTACTTATGACTGTCCGATATTGGATTTTATAAGCCAAACTCTCTAAATGTCATTGTTTTTAGTTGAGTCCAGCTGTTTCCCAAAAGTTTGCTTTATTTCGCTATGCACCATATCCATGTTCTAGTTTATCCTAGAACGTAAGTGTGTCATTTACATATGCTATTTTAAGTTCATTGTCTTACTACTGTTTCGGACTATTTAATAATTGGGCGCATTGTTTACCTATCTCAACACGCTATCGCTCTAAAACATGGTATCATTTATCTACGCTTTTTATGCCTTAATGCTATCTACTTTAATGAGTTAAACTAAATGTAACGTTTACAATTGAAAACACGATCTTTTGTTATCAAGTGGATATTGTTTTACAGTAATTCTGCGCATTTGAACGTAAAGTTCTCTAAACATAATGCTTCTATTACAAAATATAGATGAAATTCTACAATAGCATTAACACAAACACGATATTTTAATAAACTATTTGATAAGAATGCAAACTTTTTTAATGACCAGTTGTTTATGCATGGAACGTACTAAATATCTTTATTTTATCTAAACCACGAATCTTTTGTTAATGAACTCCTCCCGATACAGTAAATTGTAAAACTTGAAATTGTTGACTTACCTTCCTTTCTAACTTTGTTTGGTAAAGATCTTCACAAACAAATATTATATGATTAACAATTATTATTCTAGCTTAAATTAAATGCCAAAAACTTCAATTTCAATTAAAAATAAATTTAAACGTAATACTTGCAGAATCCACAAAAACGCTCTTCGTAATTAAATATCTTCTTGTTTTAAATTGACGTCAAATCAGCTTACAAGATTTTCCATGTTTAAAATCCTCATTTCAAACAACAGCTACCAAAGTGCAGTTCTGGTTAAATCTTCCTGTCGATTATTTAATAAAATTTTTAAGATAGCGATATATTGACGAATTTTCCCTCTTCATTGTATTTAATAGTTTCCGATTTTTATGTAAGTTACGTTTAAAACACCACTATATTCATCGTAACAATTTCATTATTAAATTACAGTATGCTTACTGTATACATCAAATATTATATTCGCAAAGCTACACTTTGCGACTCCAATCAAAATAACATTTTACGGTCGAATTTATGAATCACCTTATTTAACAAACGTTTCTATTTAAATATAATTTATGTATATTCAAGTACTTTCAATGTTGGTATGGAATTCCATTCCAATGAACACGCCTCTATATGGTGTAATCTTGAGAGAAATCCTCATTAGCTTTCAAAATTGTGGAATTTTATTACCTCGTTATTTCGTTCCAGTTATTAATGAGGCGCGCTGCTTCGTCTTTGTCTAACACCCAAGGTTATTGTGTCGCATCGCTTCTCTCCAACAGTGAATGCGGTAGATCATACATATTTTTATCAGTTATTCCATGGATTTTACGGTTTTTTTCAATGATCGAGCCGCTTCTTGGAATAAAAATCTTTTTATTAATTAGTTCATACAAATTTGACATATTCTTCCAAAACTACCTTCTTAATCTCATCTATTTCAAAAAATTTTCTATTTAAAATTAATTCATGTAATCCACAGGAAAATTAATTTAAACTTTAAATGCTTTCAATGTAAAAGGGGTTGTATTTTATATAAATATTTGCTTTTACGACAAAAAGTGTTTTAATACCGGAAATTAATACTAAAATTGGGATTTTAAATACACGATTGATTGTAGCTTTTATGCTAAATGCAGATAGATAGCACTATTATATTCTATTTACAGTGAAGGGCATTTTTATATGCGTCGAAAATGTATTGATAATTAATAAGTGAAAATAAATGGCTTTGAATTTACCTTAAAATGATTTGTGTTCGCATTGAATGCGTTTTTAGGGCATCTAAAATTATTTATTTTTACATAAACAGCTTACATTATTTGCTATGTATTTACAATACACTTATATCATAGAGGGTTATGATTATTAGAGAATTTGCACGAACGGTAAGTCAAGTTCGAGTAAATGGATCAACTGATGGTGTAGATGATGTGGTAGGTTGTAATATTCTTTGGGACAGTTTTGGTCAAGAATAGAATAAATGTCAATTAATCATTTATTTAAAATTACTTGACGTTTCGCTCTAATATAGAGACCTTAATCATAAGTCTAAAAAGCAAGGTAATAAGATAACATTAAATCAGTGTATAACTTACATTTAAATTTGAATAATGCTATTTATAAAACCATTACTAGATTCTTTGTGACAGATATAAAATTTGACAGAAGAATAAAATTGGTTTTGCTGGTAACTAGAATAAAGTAAATGTCACTATGATAATAAATTATGAATGTAAAAAATTGAATGAATTAAAAGTCCATAACACTGAATTTAATGTTTATATAGTTCAGAGTAAACCACACTTAAGTTATCGAGATCTTTTTTGTTTTTATGCTTTTTTCTTCTTTATTTATGTGAAAGGATTCAAGGAATATGCGTTTCTTATAGTTGTTTTCTTTTTCTAAAATTTTTGTTTCATTAAATGCTGGTGTATGTTTTGTAGTATATATGTGTGTAGAAAGGGCACAGTTTTTTCCCAATTTTGCATCACTGCGGTGTTGTGTCAATCTCAACTTTAGCCATTGACTGGTGTGACCTATGTAGTGGTGGTTGCAACTGCATTGAATTTTGTAAACTAGGTGATTGCACATTTGAGTGTCCGTTTTATCTTTTAGTGGTGAAAATAGTTCTTTGATTGATTTTGTATAATAATATGCAATTTGTATATTAGGTTTCTTTAAGATTCCAGTGATTGGAGAAGTGGGCTTTTCAATGTATGGAAGCTTGTGGAATACTGTTGGTGCAGTTGTTCTTTCTTGTTGGATGATGTTGGTGTCAATTATTTTGTCTATTAGTCATTATTGATGAGAACTTTTTCAATTCTTCGATGTTTTTTTTATGAAGATTGGATTGCTTATTTTTGTGATGCGATGTTTAAGTACTAAGATGGTATTGATTTTGTGTTTGTTGCAATGATTGGATTGTAGTATATGTATCTTCTAGAATTAGTTGGTTTTTTGTAATAATCAAAAAGTAAAATGTTGCTTTCTGATTGAATAACTAGTGTGTCAAGGAATTGTACTTTCTTTCAGCTTCTTTTTCTATGGTGAATTTAATGTGTTCATTGAAATTGTTGAAATGTTCAAAAGTGTGGAATAGAGCAAATTATGTCATTAACATATTTTACCAAAAAACTCATTTGAAAAGGATGATTGGGAATAATTGTTTCCAATAAAAAGCTAAGATCGGCGAGCGTGGTGAACCCATTGGTGTACTAAAACATTGAAGATAGGTTGTTTTTTCATATATGAAGTGTGCGTTGTTGAATATTAATTGAATGGTACTTACAAACATAGTTTTTGATAAACTACAATGAGGTTCGATTTTATTCCATTGTTCTGATATGATTTGTAATACTAGTTCTGTTGGAATGATGGTAAATAAAGATATGGCATCCAGTGATATAGGTATATGATCTGCAGGTTATTTGAAATTGTTGTAAGTTTCTACGAAGGAGAAGTTATCTTTGGTGTTGTAGCCTTCAAGAGGAAAAGATTGTTTTAGAATATCTGCACAGAAGTGAGTTATATTGTAAGTAGGAGTATATATTGATGAAGTACTTGGTCTCAAAGAAAGAGTCGGTTTGTGTATCTTTGGTAGACCATAATATTTTCCTGGATTGCAACTGTTATTAATTAGTGTTTTTTTTGGTCTGTTGATATCATATTTTGTTGAAAAAGTACTCTTATGTGTCCGTTAACTTTCTTTTGAATTGTAGTGATTGGATCCTTTTTAGGATTTTGTAAGTGTTAGTGTCTGATAGTAGTTCTAAAGATTTTTGTTTATAATCTTGAGTCTCCATTATCACTGTGACTTCTCCTTTATCTGCTTTTAATATTAATAACTCTTTGTGCTTTTTTAAGAACTCTTTTGCTTAGAAAACTTTATGTGTTGAACTGTTGTTGTTGTTGTTAGGGTTTATAGAAAATTGGTGATTGTTTGTGATTCTGGCACGTGTGTTGTTTTTTTTTCTTGTGTGGTATTTTCAAAATTTTCTATGATTGTTTCAATATCCGCTAATAGTCTGCCTATGTGAATTTGAGAACTATTGATCTTTAAATTTAATTTAGGTCTTAGTGAGAGAACGTTTTTGCTATCTTCTGGAATTGTAACAATGCTTAGATTAATTAACCATTTGCTGTTGTCACTTAACATTTGAGAACTTTGTGTTTGTTTATGTATAAGTAGGTTAAACTTTTTGATGTGAATTTCTTTGATGTGTATATAAATTCTTTTAAAGTATACATCTTGTGTTTTTGAGAATTCATGTAACACATGTGGATGTATAGACAAAATAATTGACACCAACAAGAAAGAACAACTACACCAACAGTATTCCACAAGCTTCCATACATTGAAAAGCACACTCCTCCAATCACTCGAATCTTAAAGAAACCCAATATATAAATTGCATATTACTATACAAAATCAATCCAAGAACTATTTTCATCACTTAAAGATAAAACAAACACTCAAATGTGCAATAACCTAGTTTACAAAATTCAATGCAGTTGAAACTACCACTGCATAGGTCACACCAGCCAATGGCTAAAGTTGAAATTGACACAACACCGCAGTAATGCAAAATTGGGAAAAAACAACTGTGCCCTCTCTACACACATATATACTACAAAACATACACCAGCATTTAATGAAACAAAAATTTTAGATAAAGAAAACAACTATAACAAACGCATATTCCTTAAATCCTTTTACATAAATGAAGAAGAAAAAAGCATAAAGAACAAAAAAGATCTCGATAGCTTAAGTGTGGTTTACTCTGAACTATATACACATTAAATTCAGTGTTATGGACTTTTGAATTCTATCTTCTACTTTCATAATTTAATATCAAAGTGACATTTACTTTATTCTAGTTACTAGCAAAAACTTGACCAAAACTGTTCCAAAGATAATTATAACCTACTATCGAATATATATATATATATATATATATATATATATATATATATATATATGGAATTCACAAAAATGTTTTTTTGGACCTTACAATTTCCCAAGTTAAATCCCTTATGAAAATGGATTTTTGCGTTTGTACGTAGGTCAGAGTAAGGGTATCTAATGCATATATCAGCACCCGTATTCGCAGCACACAGTTGGACTTTTAATGTGAAAGGGGATATAAGGATAAAACTGAAAGTGAAAGCAACGGACTTGTCCTGGTGACGTCACACTGTCCTTTTAAGAATGACTTTGAAGTATACAAAAATGACCAGAATGTACCTTAGATTTTCCCGTAAGAAAATACATGTATAAATGACACTTTTTGTGCTCGTACGACAATAGCTTAAAATAAACGTTTTGTTTACTAATGAGTTTGTCATATTTTATATTAACTGACGTATTCTCTCAAAAATTTCTTTTTAATCTCGTATATTCCAGAGAATTCTTTATTTAAGGCAAATTTATGTAATACAGAAGTCAATTTATGTGATTAATTTAAAGCTTTATTGGCTTTCTAATGCAAAAAAGTTGCATTTTTGTAGAAAGTATTTGCTTTCACGGTAAAAAGTGTTTTAATACACAAAATTAAGATTAAGTGTTACTTTTTAACAAAATTGATATGATTTTTATACTAAATTATGCATAGGGAAATGTAAATTTTTTGTTAATAAGTGAATATTCATCGCTTTGTGTTTATCTTGCAGAGATTATTTAAAACACTGAATTGTGTTCTTGCTACTGCACATTAATTGCTATGTATTTACAATACGCTTATATCATACAGGGTAATTATTTATATACACGAAATTACATTTTTTGCTTGGCAAATGGTAAGCTCGTAATATATACGGTGTATCCATGCATTTTCGGAAATTTCAATTTTTTTCGGATTCTTTTATATCTTGGTGGGAATTATTTGTAGAATTTGGGTTTCAGTGACCTCTTGTGACTCTCTTATCACGTCATATATATATATATATATATATATATATATATATATATATATATCACAATTAGTTAAAAGTGACGACCAACAGTGTATTCAATTAATAATAACAGGGATAGTTGATCTTCTTTATAATAGAGCCCTTATTTGTTTTCATCGAGCTTTTGATTTATTTAAAATCTTCTTCAGGATGCTGCAAAGTAATTGTAATTGTCACTGACATAAGAACTACTAAAGGGTACTTACAAAAACTGGAGTTAAAATACTATCACTCACGAATTTGACAAATATCATTGAAAGTTAAAATAAATAACACACGCATACACACACATACACGCGCGCGCACACACACACACATACGCACACACATATATATGTATATATACACACACACATTTACAAGCAACATACCAGTAGATAGTAGATATATTGATAGCAATAGTATAAAACGAAACGTTTTAGTATGTAATAATAATAATAATTACACACACACGCACAAACACAGCACACGCTTTCAAGCGCGCGAGCACACATACACACACAACACACACACGCACACACATTCACACACAGATACCCTTGGATACTTAAAATTTCCAATTAGTGTAAAAAAGGAAACTTTGTGCGTGTGTGTGTGTGTGTGTGAATGCGTGCGTACGTACATGTGTGTGTGTGTGTGTGATAGTGTGTGTGTATAGTGTATGTGCGTGTGTGTGCGTGTGCGTGTGTGTGTGTGTAAGGTTTTGTTATAAAGCGTTGATTTGTTTAGAGGGAGTTTATGTGATAAAGACTGATAGCTAGTAATAACTAGAAACACAAAGTAAATAAAAATTCTTATAAAAGGTGTGTAGTTTGTTCAACTTTAAGTAACTGATCTACCTAATAGCGGCTACCTTCATTTAACTAATTTGTCAGATTTGGTGTGGTTGACAATTCCATATGGAATTCTTTTTTAAAAAACAAGTACAATGCTGTTATTTTTTAATAATGGCGATAGAAATGATTTGCGGTGTCTTCTAAATTTACCTTGAGTGATTTTAAGGTTTTAATGTTTACTTATCGATAATTTTTGAGATATGATGTGCCGGATTCCAAAATTCGATGCTCAGTTGAGTGTTTTTAAATTTGCGTTTAAACGGAAATTTTTATAATACGTTTCGTTGCTTTTAAACGACATTTGTGTGAAACTTGGTCAATTTGATATTTCCTGTTCCTTTGGCATTATTATTTTTATAAAAAAGAGCAACTGACCTTTATTAAACAAGAGAGGTTTCTAGATACAATTTATTATTGTTTAACCCTAAGCAAAATTATATTAAGTTGAAAATTTTGAGAAGAATACTTTTACGAGTAGTTACTTGTTTCATGGCAACTAAATTATAAAATTAAAAACTAATATTTCTGTGGACTTGATTGGATTATTTTTGTTTCAGGTTTGATTTTGGAGTCAGTATAATAAGGGAATATCATTTCCTTGTAACGGTAAGTAAATTACATCATAGTGAGGGAAGTGTGTCCTTGTTTTTGCTAAATCCTTTCACATTCGAAGATAGTTTTATTTATAGTACCGACCTTCATTGAATATAAATATATACAATAATGTTTGTAATTAGATATACCCAGAAATCAAATAGTAGGTTAAACCAAATAAAAGTTACGTTTTATATGATCGATAAAATTGAGGTTTGATTAATTAAATCAAACCTCGTTTTCGTGTGAAAGTGACTTCTACGGTTCAAATTGAAAATAAAATTTTACCTAGAATTTAAAGCAGATAGAAATAGAATAGTAAACTTTCAAAATAGGTTACTGAGAATTTATTAATAAAGTTGGGATGAAATTCACAGAAATATATCCTGTAACTTTTGAAAACGTTAAAATTAACGCTTTCTAATGTCAGGAATTTAGATTTTCTTCTTAAATTCTTCAAAATAGCAGTTCATGGAATATTAATGTGTGACCGATTGCTTACCCACAATCCCGTTCAGGTTATTAAGTACGTCATAAGCTACATAAGAAGCCTTAGCAGATTCCTTGGTTATTCTTGGATTTGTTATTATTCATTAAGTTTCTTAATTCCTGTATTACTAACCATGTTTTACAGTGTCTTAATTACACTGAGAAATGATTATTGGAATTTATTAAGACTGCGCGTTGTTGAACTATTTTCGTCAAATAATTTGATGAAAGCATAAATTGTGAATCTGCTGTGTACAAAACAAAACAGTTTTGAATACCGCTAGCAGTACGAGTAGAGAAGTAATGCGGGTAGTGCATTTATTCAAAATAAAAGCTTGAGATGAAAAGAGTGCAAAGCAATTTGTATTATTGAATTTTAATGTTACAAGGTCGAGCATTGTTATGAAAGGTCAGCAATGTTTACTGCTCACATATAAAGATTATTCGTTAATCTTAAACCGCGTGGAAACTAATGTCTCTATTGATTAAAATTATTGTTTGCTGTGGCCAAAAAATGTTGTATAATTTTATAGGATACGTCTAGAATAGCTATATTTTAAAAAATGATTTGAAACAGTTATACTGTTAACTCACTGGAAATTTTATCCAAAGGGAATTGACTGATTTTGTTGTACACGCACTTTCTGAAAATAATAATGATGGGAAGAAAGTGTCTAGATAAAGATTTCAAGTTTTAATCATAAAATGAGAGAAGAAATTTTTATTTAGTGTATGGAGATGTGTAAATGTGTGCTAAGGGAGAAAAGTTCTACCAAATTTATAAATCTTTTGTAAAAGTTTTTGATGGCAAGTATCTATAAATTAAACCAAAACTAATTATTGTATTTAGGTCTCACATTTATTCACCACAATATATTCAGCCGAAAGGACTATAAACCTAAAAATGCTATTAGAGTAATGTAACGTTCGGGACAAGGCGGTAAAATTGGAAAAATTCCCGAGTCTTACATAAGTCGGCATTGCCGTACTTGGGAATCGAACACGGGATTTTTCGGTCAAGGTTTTTAGAATGCTCTATTGTGCAAACGTAGAAATTTGTGGCAAACAAAAATAATTCGTCTGCATTTAGGAGTTTTGCAGGGTTAAAGACTATACCTTCTTGTGAGGAGGACAAAATAGGAAAAAAGTACGCAATAGGTGGATATTGGAGAATAAGCACAACTATATTTCTCTTAAAAAGAGCTACAAATAGGACGTTTTGTAGCATTTGTTATGGGATAATTTAGTGGTAATTTGGATAGGTAACTGGCAACAGTATTGTCGCTGCTATGGCTTTTTTAAAAAAACGCCAGCTTTGTTTTATACATTATGGGTTATTTTTAATAATACATTATAATCTTAGGGATGTAGACTCAATTCAACCGGTAAATGCTACACAAATGCAAAAAATACCTACGATTTTTAGCGTAAAAACTTCTAACCAAATTAGACTAACCTCTGAATTACAGAAAAATAAAATCAGGATTTTGTCAACTTTCTAGGACTGATGTGTACCTAATTTTTGGTTAGTGCAACATTTGTGCTGCATTTTTCTACATTTGTTGACATAAGCGACATTTTATAATAATTATATGACGAGCAGATGTTTCTGATTTACTGATCAAAATAAATTCAGAAAATTGTATTGTTACTTATTTGTAAAATTTTTGTCATTAAAAGGTTTGTATTGAAATATTACTGCAAAAATAACAACGAAACAAGGTAGGCAGGTTGCAATACTATCTTGTAACATTTTTTACTATATTTTTAATGTTTAGCGCTTAATTTGCTCATGTGTTTTATACTGATTACATTGAATAATAAATTTACATATTTACGGAATTACGTTTACAATATCAATATTTGACTTGACGAAGGCCCTCATAAAAAAACCAAATCAATTCAACTTGAGGCTTTCAAAATTAAATTAAATTTTTCAGTAGCAGCTTAAGCATCTTATAATTTTAAAGCGTACGTTATTCCGTCGGATTAATACCTTGCAATTTTTCGTGCGCCAATATTTACGTTAGAACGTTTAATTATATTAAAAGAAACTTACCCATTTTGATCTTGCATGGAAGTTTGCATCCAAGATCTTGCAGTCGATAAGGGTTCTTCTTTAAGACTAGGACCACGTGGTTGATGATGATGATGTAAACCTGCAGCATCCTGATGATGATGCAGTCCAAACATGAGCCCAGCTCCAGGAACTCTAGATCCACCGGTGCCAGGATAAAGCTTTCGACCCCACGCTGCAGCCACCGGGTCCAGTTCGGGCGCCGGTAACGACAGCGCTGGCCACGGAGACGCCGTCGGATAACCGCGCTCCGTGGGGCTGTTCTCGTCGGACCGCGTTTTGAAAATCTAATAAAATCCGAAATTGAAATATAATGATAAAACTAAAAGGTATATTTCAACCACGCACTTAAACTTAAACGCGACGATAATAATGTTTATAGCATATTCCCAGTGGAAAATATTTGATGACAACAGTGCTACAATCTCGCGAGACACTACTTGTGCGCGTACCTAACTAGAGAATAAACACGACTGGGAAGCTGATAAGAATCAAATGGTCGACTAGCAATTTGACGGTTTGCGACCTCTCGAGGGTGGAGAGATGGCTGTTCTGTTTCTCGCAAATATTACAGCATCGTAGCGGACGCTGAGTTGCCTCCCAAGGGTTACTTCCTGCCCACCTCCAGAGACCGCCGGTTCCAGAAAGACGCCGAGCATCGGTCTACATGAATAGCGTCGCGTGAGGGTGATGGGATGCTCTTGCCGCTCAACCCCGCCAAATATAACCAACCGCATGAGAGTTCTAGTTTCTCGAAGCACCAATGAAAGTTCTCATTGAGGACTTTGGGGTACACCCTACGGTGTCATAGAATTATCAACCGTTTTCTCTAAGGAGAAGGGATAGACAAGCAGGGAATGTGCGGTATTGCAAAGAGGCAGCATATTGTGCTGAGCTCTACCGGTTGTCATTTGAAGCGGAAAATTCAGCTACCGGATACGGGTTGTAAGCGCTATTTTGTATCAGGACGTGTAAGTAGGCGCCGCATAGTAGCTAAATTTGAAAGCAGGTGTTCTACCTGTTTTCGTCGTATAATATTTGAAAAGAGCTTTTAGATAAACATTTTTGTACCTTTTACTATATTTAATTAGCAGTACGTAAATTAATTTACACTTTGCCGAATAAAAGCTTTAACAGTTTAAGCATGCAACGTAAGCAAGCCTACAGTAAATCACCAACTGCCTTTTAAACACCACCCACAAACATTATTTAAATAAGCTCCGTAATTTAAGAGTCTGTAGGTATTTCATATAATAACATTAATTGTTAGTGTTCATTTTATAGCTATAAAGCTTCTCATTTCACCCAAATATGGTCAGTATTATTTCTATATACCAGTCAAACTGCTTTAAAATTCTTTGTAGATATGTAATGCAACTCCCATTCAAGAAATAATTATTGTAACAATGAGTGACAAAAATTAAGCTCTGTAGGTATATAAAAACAAGATTCTTATTGTTGTGTGCTTGCTGTAAGGAAATTCTGTACAAAACTTTAAAGGTTGCTTTCCGTTTCCTCTGTCGTATTATGTTAGAGTGAATTTGAATGACTTACAAACGTTTATGAAACTATAAGATAAATCATTGAGTGAAGTTTTCAAGCACCATTGACCGTAATTAGGTAGAACTCGTGACTTGTGATTATTAACAGCTGTTATAAGATACGCTTAATAATTCGAACGAGTGACTGAGATCTTACATATGTAATAAAATATTAAAACAAATCCACCAGTTAAGTGTGACATTTATAACGTGAGCAAAAACATTTGTGGTCTTAGAAGGCTGCGTCTCATAAACCGTATTTCGTTAATGTAACAAGCAGAAACATCAATTGTAAAATAACAAACTAGTTACAATGTTACAGAAATGTCCAACTATAAGCCAGTCAAATTAGGTTTGAATTCGGAATTAATTAGTGAAAAGCTGAAAATTGTTTTAATTGCTTAAGTATAGGTCTAGTATTAGGGGAATATGTTTTTCCCCCCCTCCGAGGTCGGCGTTAGCCGCCATCTTAAAAAACCGGCTCCAAAATCGGAGTTTTTTTAGTTTTTTGATAATTATTCAAAAACTATGAGTTTTATGAAAAAATGTAATCCGGTCTAAAATATAGAGCGCTAAATTCTCTACAAAATAAAATCTAAAAATAATAATATCAGTCTAAAATTAAGATTTATAAGTGACGTTAAAAAAGTACGTTTTTTGAAGTTTTTTTAAAAAATTGATTTTTTTAGTTTTTTATTTTTTTTTGAAATCCGTTGATTTTACGACAGAAAGTCATACCTTACAATTTGTAGAGATTATAATTTTACGTCTAACAGTGTTACATTCAATAATTTGGACTTAGTATCAAGGTATATTTTGATATTCAAATATGTACTCATTTATACATTTTAGTAAATGTAGTTATAATTATTACAATCAAGGTTATTAAGTTAGTAGTTGAATGAGTATAGTTACTAACAAATAATATTATGCAATTAAATAATAATATGCTATAGTTTAAGTAACTCGTTCAACACAAAAAATTTAAAGGTATTGTAATTTTAATATACATACATCATCATCATTGGGTCTTCAGTCCTGAAACTGGTTAGACGCGTACCATCATTGTTTCCTATTCTGAACTAACCTACAGATTTCCCCGAAATTTGCACAGTCTGCATCTATCACTATCTGATCTAGGTCTACATCCGCCTCTTTTTTCCTAACTCTGCTTGTCATATATCACATACTATTCCCCAAAAATGCCTTAGAACGTATTATGCCCTTCTACTTCTCATATTTTTTCCCAAAGATATCCTTGTTCACTTACTGTTTCTATAACCTATTTGTTATTAACTTTGTCTGTCCATCGTCGAACATCTGAAGCACGGCATTTCAAATGCCGCTACTGTTCTTCTGTCCGCTTTTCAGACTGCTCGTATTTCGAAGGCATATTGTCTGTGCTGTGCTCCACACATACGCTTTCAACAACTTTTTGTTCTATGTTTGTTGTCTTTCATCATAGGTGCCGTTTTTTCTTGTTAGATGCAGTTCGGTCACCTTCTATTGTTTTACAATTATATACCCTATTTCTCCGACATTCAGTGGTTGCGAAGGGGGGTAAGCAAACTGTGGCTGTCAAGTTCCCCCAGCACTTGAACATTTACTGATTTAATATTTTTTCCAATATGTCTTTTCGTACAGTCAACATTAGTTGCAGATATTTCACAACAAACAATTAGTTGTCTATAATAATCATCAGATTTGTCTGCGCTTATTTTTTCGTCTTTGGGTTTCCCGTCTCAAAACTGGTTGGACATGTACTTGCACTTATTTCTTTTCTATACTAACCTACATGGTTCCCTGAAATTCTCACACAGTAATACAGCTCGGTTCCCCTTTTATTGTTTTTTAATATTATGCTCTATTTCACAGAGATTTATTGAAGGGGGTTAAGCAACCTGTGGCTGCCAAGATCCCCCAACACTTAGACATTTGCCGAAATAATAGTTTTCCAGTAAATGCTTTCACGCAATTACCATAATTCGAGAATATTTCCCATCCAATGCTTGTAGTTGCTTATAATAAATATCATGTTTCTTCTATTGTTTTCTAATATTATGCCCTTTTTCACTGAGATTTATTGAAGGGGGTTAAGCAACCCGTGGCTGCCAAGATCCCCCAACACTTAGACATTTGCCGAAATAATAGTTTTCCAGTAAATGCTTTCACGCAATTACCATTATTCGAGAATATTGCCCCTCCAATGCTTGTAGTTGCTTATAATAAATATCATGTTTAAGTGCAGCTACTTCCTTCGTCATTAATTTATCCATCTTGGAACCGGTTGGATGCGTACCTCCATTGATTTCTCTTCTGAGCTAGCCTACACATTTCCCTGAAACTCCTACAGCCTACATCTTTCACTATCTGTGTGCAGTAGTCTAACCGAGGTCTACCTCTTCTTCTTTTTTTTCCTATCTCTGCTTCTAATATAATCCGCACTATTCATTCATGCCGTAGTATGTGGCCTATCATCCTATCTCTCCTATTTTTTACCGTTTTCCACATATTTCTTTCTTCCCCTACCATTTTTAGTACCTCTTCGTCCTTAGCTTTGTCTGTCCATGATATCTTCATCATACGTCTGTAGCACCACATTTCAAAGGCTTCTACCTTTTTCTTGTCCGCTTTTCCCACTGTCCAGGCTTCACAGCCATACAGTGCTGTGCTCCACACATATGTTTTGAGCAATCTTTTCCTTGTTTCTATGTTTGTGGTCTTTGAGCACAGTAGTTGCTTTTTCTTGTTAAATGTAGCACGATCTTGTGCTAATCTTTGTTTTATATCTTTTGTGCTTTTCCCATCTTGCGTTTTTTGGCTTCCTAGGTAGCAGAATTCCTTAACCTCTTGTAAGTTCGTGTTACATATTTGTATTCTTGTTTTTGATTTATTTTTCCCTCCTTTGCATACTAGTACTTTAGTTTTACTTTTGTTAATTTTCATACCGTATCTCTCTGTTAGAACCGTTTCCATTTCATTGAGAGCAGCTTCTAACACTTCCTTGCTAGATGCTAATACCGCTATATCATCTGCAAATCTAAGCATATCTAATTTTTGTCCCTGTATAGTAATTCCAAATGTCTTCCTGCATTTGACAGTATTCATTGCCTCCTCAATGTACAAGTTAAAATTTAGTGGGGATAGGGAACATCCCTGTCTTACCCCTTTCCTGATGTTTACTTCTCGACGTTCCTGCTCTAATTCTATTACTCCTGTTTGCTCTTTGTATAAGTTAGGTACTATCCGTCTATCCCTATAACTCATTCCAATCTTTTTGAGTATTTCAAACATTTTTTTCCATTTTACATTGTCAAATGCTTTTTACAGATCTACAAACCCTATATACACGCTTTCCCCTTTTTCTATTGTTTTCTCCATTATCACCCTCAGAGCTAAGATAGCCTCCCGTGTTCCCCTGTTTCGCCTAAACCCAAATTGGTCTTCTCCTAGTATTTCTTCAGCCCGTTTTTCCATTCGTCTTTATACAATTCTAGTTAATATTTTTGATACGTGTGCTGTCAAGCTTATTGTTCGAAAATTTTCACATCTATCTGCGCCTTTCTTTTTTGGTATAGTTACTATGATGTTATGTTTGAAATCTTTGGGTATCTCGCCTGTCTCATACATATAGCTTACAAGTTGGAAGAGACGTTCTGTTACTGCTTGACCAGCGGCTTTTAGAGTCTCCGCTTGCACCTTACCATTCTTCAGACCCTTTAATGCTATTTCAAATTCATCTCTAAGTATAGGATATCCCAAGTCATCATTTTCAATGTCTGATTCCTTTTCTAATGCAGTTAGTTCTTCTCCTGCATATAAATTCCCTATATATTCTTGCCATCTACCCACTTTCTCTACATTTTCTATAATAACATTTCCTCCTGCATCCCTTATATTTTTGCTATACAGTTCTATATCCCTAAAATTGATTCTAATTAGTTTGTATGCTTCATCTGTCTTTCCTACTTCCATCTTAGTTTGTACCTCTTTGCACTTTTCATCAATCCATTGTTCTTTAGCTTTCCTGCATTTTCGAATAATTTCCCATTTTATGGCTTTGTATCTCTGTTTTCCTGTTTCGTCTGATTTATTTTTGTATTTTTGTCTTTCTTCTATTAAATTCAGGATATCCTTTGTTATCCATGGTTTCTTATTTACTTTTTGTGTACATCCCAGAATATCTCTGGCCGCCATGTCGAGGCTGGATTTAATGTTATTCCATTCTGTTTCTACTTCCTTAGTATCAGATATTTTCCCGATATCTTTGAGCAATTCATTTGACCTTTTTTCGAATCTTTCTTGAATATCTTTCTCTTTTAGTTTCTGTAGGTCCAAGTGCCTTTTTCCGTTTCTTTTTTTCAAATTTTTAAATTTAAGTGCGGCCTTCATAATTACGATGTTGTGGTCAGTGTCTATATCTGCTTCTGGGTAGCTTCTACAGTCTTTTACTTGATTTCTAAACCGTTGTCTAACAAGAATGTAATCTATTTGATATCTTCCTATATCTCTTGGCATCTTCCACGTATATCGTCTTCTAGCATGATGTTGAAATAATGTGTTTGTAATCATTAAATTGTTCTTGTCGCAAAATTCTACCAGCCTATTTCCTCTGTCGTTTCTAGTGCCTAAACCAAATAAACCTACTATCGCTCCTTCCCTACCCTCACCTACCACTGCATTAAAATCCCCCGTAATTATTAAATTTTCATATCCTTTTACGTGTCTTAATATGTCTTCGATATCTTTGTAGATTGCTTCTACCTCTTCGTCACTGTAGCTAGAGGTGGGCATGTATACTTATATTATTACTGTGTTTATCGGTTTAGATTCTAATCTAACCATGAGTAAACTTTCATTTTTTTATAAGTAATTTTCTACACAGTATCCTATCTTTTTCCTCATAACTATCCCCACACCCAAATTTCCTTCCTCTGCTCTTGTATAAATTACCCTGAAGTCTCCACTCCAAAAATCCCCCGCCTCTCGCCACCGAACTTCGCTGATCCCTACTATGTCTAATGATAACCTATTCATTTCGATTTTTAGGTTCTCTAGCTTACCCACTTGCTTCATAGTTCTAACATTCCACGCTCCGACTCGCAAAATGTTCCCGACTTTTATTCTTAACTTTCCGATCGCATCCTCCGAAGTAGTCCCCTCCCGGAGATCCGAATGGGGGACTATTTTAACTGGCGTCGCCGTGGATCAATGTAGTAAGCGTAAGGCTACGGATCCCAAGGTCCCGGGTTCAAATCCCGACACGGCCGACTGCTTGAAAAATGACAGGTGAGCATTTTTCACAAAAATTACGCCCTCGTTTGGATGAGAGGTTAAATGGAGGTCCCGTGTGTGAGTGTTGTCACGCACGTTAAAGATCCCTATCTTGCCTGGAACGGCAAGGGTTCGGCAAAATTCTAAATTTCCAGGCAACAAAAAACTCGCTTCCTGACCAATGTAGTACCTACAGGTGGAGCATTGGAAATGTAAAAAAAAAACATGAACGGACTATTTTAACTCCGGAATCTTTTACCCCAGAGAATGCCATCATTTTATTATAATTTAGGTACGCTGTGTACTTGGGAGGTAATGTGGTGGTTTCCCGTTGCCTTCCACATCGCGGTAGTGTGTCTTAGACTGCCATACCGACCCCTATGGTCTCTGTCAATCTAAGTACCGAAAGAGCCGCTGCCCTCTTTCGGGGACCTGCCTTAGTCTGGTTCCTCACTAACGACCGTACTACTTTGGTTGGACCTGTAGTTTGGCTCTTTAGCTCATTAGAACACGCAAGCCATTTCACCTGTTCTAGTAATCTAGAACTTCGGCAAGGTGCAGGTCCATTCAAAATGGAATATATATACATACATATTACATATATACAAATGTTATATTATTTACAAAATTTATTCAATACTATTTGAATTTATTGTGTATGTTATGACCCATGTTATCTTTTTCGACTGCTATTTCTGATCTACTTCTTTCTAGAATAAAATAATTTAAAATTAAAATATAAGTAATTATTTTTAAATATACAGAAATAAAAATATAAGATAATTTATACACACCACATTAGTTAGCTTTCAATATTTTCGATGTTGATGGCCCATAAAAATTTTCTTGGTCCCTTTCTTCTATCTGGTCTTCTTTATCATCATTTCCTTCATGTTGTTCTTCTAATTGATCTTCTCTATTATCGTTTTCTCCATCTGTTTCACAGTAGTTTTCAATTATTTTTTCAAAATCCTCATCAGTTTCAAAATGGGCTTCTTGATCGTCTTTTAAACAGTTTGTACATGATTGTCCCCGACAATTAAAACAAATATTTGAACAAGCCATGCCTAGTTTTCGGCAACTACACGATCCTCCGCATCCCTTCGCACATTTACACGAAAGTTTATTCAATACCGATTGTGGAGCTGGATCTTCATTCGTGGTAATTGGAACAAGACCGTATTGAGTATTCTTCCAATCCCAATCTAGGGGATTTTTTTCATTTCCAATCCACATTTGAATTTGGTGATATGTACGTAAGGAATGCTGACGTGCAACTGCTTGAGTAGGAGGTAAAGAAGCAAGATTGAAATCCTTTATCATTAAAGATTTCGCAAATAGCTGATATCGTAATTTATCTAATGACAACATCTCGACACACATATCTGCATACAGCGCAGTAATAAAAAGTTGACGGGCGTCATCGATATCATTTGCATTAGCGTTCTTATCAAAGAAAATGGAAACAATATCTTGCAATTTCTTATTTTTATCTAACAATTTCACGAATTGTATTTTTCCCTTTCTGAAAAATGACGAAGTTGTGTCACAGCCACTGAAAGCATGGAGAAATAATATGTTATCCTTAACATGCTTTAAATATTTGAAGTTGTTAGCACTATAACACAAATGGTCCAATTTCCCTTTTCCTGGTTTCAAAAAATAAATGTTGGTACAAGATGAAGGGGATAGAGCTGATAGTAGGACCAAAAGATCAGTGTCTTCGCCAACCATAACAACACACTCTGCACTATTTGCGATCTCAATAGTACTACGAACAATTAAAGTGTCAGCATCCTCAATAGCTTGCTTCACAATAAAATTTTTATTTTCAAGCTTTTCCCGTAAAAAAAATATTAGACGTTGTTTGTTGGCATCATTGGAAAGGAATTGCTCTTGAGACATAGTTACACACATTGTCTTGTCAAAAAGTACATTTGCAGCTCTATAACGAATTGCTCTTCGATAGCGTTCTGCTGATTTGGTACTTTTAATTGCATCATCTGGATATCCATCGAAAACAATAGTGACACCATTTTTGTAATATTGCTTCACATAATTCACGTACTTATTTAAAATTTAAGAAAATGTTTTTCTTATTTGCCAAACAACTCTATGTAAAAGAAAATCACCATCAATTACGTAAACCGCGTTTTCAAAATTATAGTCAGTTACAGGATTAAACAAATTATAAAAAAATGATTTCTTAGTCTTACGCATTCCTTTTTTATCGAATAGTGAGAGAGGATAGGGAGCCAGTTCAAACTCAAAAAGTAGGGTATAATCAAGGATCCTGTGACCACATTTCCACCAGCATCCACATTTCCACACACATCTGGACCAAAAAGTTTACTTCGACTAACCATTTTCATCTTTCGAGATAAACCTATCTTAAATTTTTTTTATGTTTCGAGATAAATGAGCATCCTCATTTCCTCCCACATCTGAACCAAAAAGTTTTCTTCGACTAGCCATTTTTTTATCTTTCATCTGAACCAAATAGTTTTCTTTGTCTAGCCATTGCATCTTTCGAGATAAACCTATCTTGTTTGGTATCAATCAATATTAGAATTTTCTCAGCTACCCGAATCTCTAAGGAATTTTTCAGATTGCATCACCCCAAGGAGCTACCCGCAATTTTAAGATTTCTTACCTGTAGCGACTTTTGAGCGTTCTTATAAATTTTCTTAGTCACGCGATACATCTTGTTAGCTTAGAATTTTATGCACATCCCGAATCTGCAAACAGATTTAAAATCGGACTACTCCTTACAAAGTTACACTTTAAGCTCTCAAACCTCTAAATTTTACTCTTTGCTTTATAAGCAAAACTAACAAATACTTTTCTTCGTCTAGCCAATGCATCTTTCGAGATAAACCTATCTTGTTTGGTATCAATCAATATTAGAATTTTCTCAGCTACCCGAATCTCTAAGAATTTTTCAGATATCATCACCCCCAAGGGAGCTACCCCAATTTTAAGATTTCTTACCTGTAGCGACTTTTGAGCGTTCTTATAAATTTTCTTAGTCACGCGATACATCTTGTTAGCTTAGAATTTTATGCACATCCCGAATCTGCAAACAGATTTAAAATCGGACTACTCCTTACAAAGTTACACTTTAAGCTCTCAAACCTCTAAATTTTACTCTTTGCTTTATAAGCAAAACTAACAAATACTTTTCTTCGTCTAGCCAATGCATCTTTCGAGATAAACCTATCTTGTTTGGTATCAATCAATATTAGAATTTTCTCAGCTACCCGAATTTCTAAGAATTTTTCAGATATCATCACCCCCAAGGGAGCTACCCTGATTATAAGATTTCTTACCTGTAGCGACTTTTGATCGTTCTTATAAACTTTTTTTTAGTCATGCGATACATCTTCTTAGTCTAGAATTTTATGTAGAATCCGAATCTGTAAACAGATTTAAAACAGGACCACCCCTTACCATTTTACACACCCTCTAAATTATAACTTTCCTGCAGCTTATACCTAAAGAAAATCTAAAACCATTCTTAAAACTTTTTATTACAGACAATTTTTACTAATACAGTTTAAATTTTGTAAACCACATTTCTAAATACATATTCACAATTTTTTATTTTGAACCTAGAACTTCTCATATCGGCTCATACTTATTAATATTTATTTCTAAATAGAGCACCTTTTCCAAAGACCAACCGGACCCGCATGTTTCAAATTCCTCTGATTTTGTTCTTATGGTTTCGCTTAAGACCTCGTACATATTTTCCAGATTACTAGAAGACGTTATAACCACATTTTTTGTGTTAAAGGATTTCACATCGGTAGTCTCTTCCCCATTTTGGTGTAAACGCCGTAGAGTTCGCAATAGACTTTTACTGCTGAATGTTGTATTCTTTTTTCATTAATTAATCGAATAAATCGCTCTTTCTGCTTCCAAAGAAACTCGGGCACTCCATCGTCGACACTGGCGTTCTTTATGCGATAGCTAGCCATACGTTGTTAAACGCTGTGCTAACCATTTCTACACAATCGTCGCTAGTAGCGGTAACTGATGCATTTTATGTTTGTTGCTCCATTAAAGTGTGCGGCATAGGTAGTTTTCCATTTCGAAATCGCATACTTTACACATACATATCCGTGGTTTTTCGTCAAGTGCCCATTTCGCAACTAGCTGCGCGGAGCTGAACCGTTTACGGCTTAAGACAACATTCGTGCTGTTTATCCTTGTGTCGCATGTAAGTTGCCCATTCTCGTAAAAGCGATACCGCAAGTCCTCACAGTTTAAGTACTTTGCTGCGGACGGATGTATAAGCAACCTTGGACGATGTTACACCACAACATTTGTTCTGGTGCCGTTTGAGAGCATCCCTTTCCTGGTAAAGTAGACGTGACACAGCTCGCATTTAAAAACGTTTGCAGATACCATTTTAGTACAAAACAAAATCCGCACTATAGCACTTGACTTGTAAGCGAACTAACATAACTAAAGAGTTTACTCTTGCGCACCTGCTTTATGTACCCTATAGAATGCAAACCGAAGGTTTCCGAAGACACCGAACGAAGTTGAGGATTCATCGGGGAACTAAATGACGTCATAATCCTTGCTGCTCGTCCAATACATTTAGCGCCAATGCATGCACCTGGTTCGCATCGTCGATGGTGCGAATGCCGTTAGTAGAAACACCGGAAAACGTCTTCCATGTTATACGGATCGCGTGCATATTAAAAATCCAAAGAGGTGGTAGCACACGCACACAAATTGTGTGCAAGTCGTGCTGTAGAAGATGCAGTGCTACTATAACCAAAAACACTTTAAACCATTACTAAGAAAATACCAACTTGTTGTCTACAGGATACTTACAACAATTTAATTTTAAATAACTTCTACGTCATATTTTAGGAAATGGGGGCTTGAATATTTTCCAAATGAATCACCAAGCGAAAGTATATGTAACGGTATTAAATTACCCATTAATTTCCTATTTTTACGACCGTGGTTAATTATAGATTGAAATTTAATTTGTGCACGTTCGAGCTTCTCGTAAACTAACATATTTTATAGCAACTGTATAATACATGCATACCCCTTCGCCGCGCTACTGCTATTCTTGTAATTGCTAGAAAAAGTCACTCTCCTTTTTACTGTTACGACTGGGCAAAGCACCATTTTTTATACTTTCTATAGCACATCGCGCACTTTTTCGTCTGATAATTAAATTTTGCTTCTGTAGGCTTTTACACTTTCGCATAGCGGTCGGCCGCACGTATTGATTTCTAGAACCGGTAAGTACTCGATATCGTCCAAATAGAGAATTAGATGCTCGATGTCTATCAACTTCCAATTCCCTCGTAAAAGGTAGAAAAACTCGGTCAATCATCCATTAAACTTCGACCCGCTACCGTTTTGATAATTTCCAAACATTTTTCGAACGACAATGGGCTGAGAATTTTTAAACCTCCGAGGGATCTTTAAGTCGTGGTCAATTACACATCCGAGCTACGCGTAAACTAACATATTTTGCAGCAACTGTATAATACATGCATACCCCTTCTCTGCGCTACTGCTATTCTTGTAGTTGCTTGGAAAAGTCAGTCGCCCTTTTTACTGCTAGGGCCGCTAAAAAGCACCATTCCATACTTTATTTATAAGTGTAGCACATCGCACACTTTTTGTCGAGTTAATTAAATTTTTGTTTATGTAGGCCTTTACACTTTCGCTTATTTAAACATCTAATACGACCGATTAACCACTTTCGATTATTCTAACGAGACCACCATACATCCCACCGCACCGTTCTTTTGAATCCAACGATCCTATGGGCTTCCACGCACTAACACCTGACGTATCTTTCCTACTATTTGTTAAACAAAACCACCGGTATCGCCATTGTGGACGTAAACAGATGTTTGTGGATGTGTACGAGTATGTAACCATATACATTAACCAGTCTAAGCTATTTTATTTAGTCCACGAAAACTACTATTTTCTAAACCACAATTAATAATCGCCTTTATAGGTCCCACATTTCGACCATTACCCAATGACTGGTGCTACGTACATGGAAACTTTAATTTCTTATTGGAGAATTCTTATTCTCCGCGCACTGCTGCGTAGTTGCATGTCCATCCTTTTGAGGTATATGCTCGTTATAGGTTGTAAGACCCTCGGTTTTATAACTACAATTCGTGAAACCCTTTAATCTTTTAATCGTATCTTTCTCGCCTACAATACAGTAGGACTTAGCCCTACTACCAACAAATTCTAATACTGGACCCCCATTAAATACGTCTTTAATTTTCCCTACAACTTTTTTTTTGACAAGTGTTATATTGTATTTATTATACGCAGGGTAGTCACTCTTTTAAGATAAATATATTTTGCTAGGTATCAACTAATATTAAATTTTCTAGGGACCCCAAATCTGTAAACAGATTTTAAATAGGACCAACCCATACAAAGTTATACCTTTTAAAGACTAATTTTTGCCCATCTTTATTTAACGCCATCTTTAAAACCCTTTTTTCGCTATGCAAGACATATGCCTTAACTAACCATCTCCCGAGAAATCTAAAACCGCCGTGTCTCGCGAATACCACGTGGAGATAACACGTATACTCTGTCAACCAGGATAGAAGCCGGAAGGATTTGGAAGGTGGGAGAAGAACTTAAAAATTATGGAATCTTAAAACTAATATATACAAATATAAACAACTATCTTATATCTTTACGCCCCATGCGTAGATTGTTGTACTATTAGGAATGATGTACCTTTTGTCATCTTCCCTCGATAAACTAATTTTATTAATAAGCTGCGTATGCAAATCGTATTCTTTTACTCCGGATACATACGCAGGCAAGTACTCGATACCATCCAAATAAAGGTTTGGATGCTTGGTGACTGTTAACATCCGCTTCCCTCGTGTACGCCCAGACACATCCCAGCCCATGAGCACCCCTGCGCATGCACACCTGCCCATGCGCACCCCTGCGCGTGCACACCTGCCCATGCGGCTGCCCATGCGCATCCCTCTCTGTGCGACTGCTATTTCGGGTAACGTCACAGCCTTTTATAAATAAAGAACAATGTTATATACTATTATAAAATGTTTATTCTGACATTATACATAACAAATTTAAAAATATTTAATGCCAAGCATGGGGTCATTTAAACTTAATTTTAATACAAAGTTATACACAGAAGACAGTCCTTTCTTTATGTTTGTTTGGGTGGCTTTAATTTTATCTAATTTTATTCGCAGCTTAAAATTTAAATCGATACCCAAGTCCTCTATCTCCTTTTCTAACCAATAGTTTGATACATAGAGACCGTCTAGGTTTTCGAATTGTAAAATGTACCGAAGTTTGCCTCTATATTTAAAGTCTTTGATTCCGCCGACAACCAGATCCATTCCTTCGTGTAATTCTTGCAGCTTGTGACAATCTTTTAATCGCAGCTTTCCCACTATATCCTGCATACGTATCTTGTTAGCTTGATCGACTTCTTCTTGTCGGTATTGGAAATCCTTATTCTCCCACAGACTGTTGCGTAGTTGCATGTCCACCACTTTTGGGAATATATGGTTGTTATAGGTTGTAAGACCCTCGGTTTTAAATGATCCAAAGGTTCTTTACTAGGCAAATATACAATGTTTAACGGACCCCTTTGCGTGTGGTGTACGCAAAGATTACGAAACCCGCATTCCTTAGTTCGTCTTTGTTATCTGCCATTTTGATAAATACGTTTTTAGAATAACCTTTTAAAAAATATACGGATTTAGTACCATCCTTTTCCGCAAGAACGCCTACATAACTATAAGAGTCTTTTTTACTAACCACAAATGCATACAACTTGTAGAAACCAGATGTATCTAAGTCAGTCCATCGACACATAAAATAATCTTTTAATTCTTCCTCATTTTCTCTAATAAGATGTTCTTTGTCTAACACATCTTTGTATTGATCGCGTATTGTCGCAGTGTTTTCCATGTAGTCCAATTTTCGCCTTTTTGCATCCATTTCCTCTAATTCCAGTTGTTTTTTCCTTCCACTTACAGCGTATGGTATACATAATGGGGCAATTTCCTTTAGCGTAAACGGATAGAGTTTACTACCAATATTTACGCGTTGTCGTACAACCTCTGGACGAATGTTAGGCGTATCTATCAATCCCAAGTCCGAAATTACTATTTCTTTTGGAATTGTAGAATATGGTGTTGCAGATTGTGTAAAATATGTACTACCTGCTTTAATGTAGCACTTGTGTAAGATTTTATTTTATCTTGGTTGTCTTCCTCTACTATCTCCAAATAATTTACAGGTAAATAGTTAAAACTAAAAGCCGAAAGCACATACTTTATCAATTTTCCCTTTCCTCTGGTTTTTGGACAACTTAATTTGCAAGCCTGTCAATTTCTTTGTATTGCCATTCCCCAATACACGTACTGTAGCAGGTTATTATACACTAAACAGCAGCTATTTTGTAGCTTGTCCGATAGCTTACTCCACATTTTGGTAAGTGGTACCGAGTACATTGGCGCCTTTAGGAAGTATAACACTATCTTCCAATAAGGTTAAACAGTCTTTTAAGGGTTTATACACCCGTTCCGCACTGACATAGCTTCCAATTGCACAGTTGTATATTGTCGCTTCCAATCGCGTAATACCATGTTCTTTGGCCAAAGTAGACGCAAATGTTTCCCTTAAACGTACATCTGGACAACGTAAAAAATCTAGTATATGATTGCCAAGTTGTTTATTAACACCAGGACTTGTTATCTGGCACACAAATTTGTTGTAAATCTTAATTCTTGCATTGGTTGTTAGCCATGTTAAACAATCAATCCCCGCAGTTTTATCGTTGTCAACTATAATATTACACTTTTCTTCGTATTCACCCTTATAGCAAAAGTTATGCTTTGTAGTTAAATAATTACACATCTCCATCTTGCTAAATATGCCTGCAAAATCTTGGGTTACATCCATGTCAAAAGATAGAAATAATCTTTTCGACTTCGTCTAATATATCTGGTAGTTCCTCCAATAAAGTTTCCAACTTAACATCTGCTAGTTCCACTTTGTATGGAACACATATAGGATTTTGGAATTTTTATTAATGCATTCGAGGTCTTCTTTTCCGATAATTTCTTTTACTCTCTGGCCCTATCTTGTTACTGCTTTCCAGAAAACGGAAGCTTAGCTTTAACACCATGCCTAGCGGAAACAAATCGGTCGAACTTTCTTCGTAGATAGCTGTTAAATGCACCACAAATTTCTTTTTAGGATAAACATCCTTTTTGTTTGCAGATGCTTGTTCGGTGTCAGAAAGGTCGCAAATTTTAACCAACATTATATTGTCACAAAATGGTTCTGTAATTGGTGTGTGTAGTCCGCCAGTCAGCATCTTTTCGCCTTCGACATAACAAATATTACCAATATCTGTCACCAGATTATTGTTGCACATATTTTCTGCCAACAGCCATAATCCAAATCGCTCATTTGTCGGTTTCACTTTATTCCCAGAAGTTGAGAAACGTTAATCACCTTGGAGACGCTCATGTTTACCGTTCTAGCTACCTCAAATACTAAATTGAATACGAAAATTTGTTCCCTTATGTATCCTACAGAGTGGGGCGTATATTACCGAAAATAGTCGAATATGTTGTTAAAAATGTCTTACTATAACAAGCTCACCCAAAATGTCTGATATGCCAAATTTAACTCCTGCTGACATACAGGATCTGACCATATGACCATATGACCATGACCACATGAACATATGACCATGACCATGACCATATGACCAATGACCAATGACATGCACATGACCAATGACCATGACGTGACCACATGACCACTGACCATATGACCATATGACCACATGACCATATGACCACATGACCATGACCGCATGACCATATGACTTAATTGCTTTTAATGTAGTTTTCTCATTAAAACCCATTAGCACTAATTGCTTTTTAATGAGTTTTTCCATTAAAAACCAAGTGTGGACCTAGGTTAGATAAAAGGAAAATTAATAGGTTAGGGCCAGCGCCGGCGCTGGCCTAACCATATTACATTATTGTCACTTGATTTTGTGTGGTCATAATGGTCATGTGGTCATGATCGCTCATTGTGGTTCATATGGTCGATTGTGTCATGTGTCATTGTAAGTCATGTGCGTGCTAGTGGTCAAATGGTGATTGGTAACGATGAAAGTTTGGTAATATGTATCGCTAGGTCGTGGGCTCATATGGTTCCAGATAGTACGTGAATGTGGTTATGTGGCTAGGAATTATTGGGCTGTGAAGGAATAGTTATGGTATGATGCATGTAATCTATGCGTAAACATGGTTGGTGAACGACACTTCGACGCTGATGTTTTCGTTTACATATACGCCTTCCCTATGACGACTGACCATAAGGTGACACAGAAGTACGTAATAATTCCAATCAGTATTGAGGTGAACAGAACTGGGTAATGGAACTATGAAAAGTGTACTCAAAATTAGAGGAATGAGACGGTTTGGGGCAAGATAAATGAGCATTCGGACATTACATCGAAACCTGAGGCAGAAATTGGTGAAGGATGGGACTTGTGGCGTTGAATTTAAGTGCATAATATAAAATTAGCCCATGACAACAAAAATCTGCTGTTATCTTGATAAAATTAGTAAATGACCCATGTTGGATTAAATGTTTAAATGGTAAATGAGTAAGCTTTAGTTAATGTCGTTTTAAAGGCTGGACGTCAATATGCAAGAGAGGATGCTCAGCAGACCAGGGCGACAGGTGGTATGGACAATAAATGTGTGGTGTTGGCAGATTGGGGTACGGGGAATTTGCGATAGCTCAGACCAAACCTATGGAACAATTGCCTGCTGCAACGTAAGAACTTTGAAAATGTTATTAATAACCTAGATATAAGAAAGAAAGTTACTGTCGTAAAGTAATTTACAGCTGGCACGATTAAGAAATTGTTTTTCGATGATTAGATCCATTCGTTGCCACGGTGCAAACTCGGTAATGCCGTTCGTTTCGCTGTAAACGCGTACAGAAGGGGTTTAGAGGGGTGAAAAGAGAAGTTGGTAATGGGCTAGTGGGTTATAAAGATGGACCTAATGATTTTAAAAGAAATTTAGATCCTTAATGTTCGATTGAGCTGAAATTAATATGCTATGCATGTATGTTAATGGAAGACTTCTTGGAATAGAACATACTCACGAAAATATTAGAGCAATTCAAAAGATTATTCTATACTGTTGTGACATGGTGAACCCAAGATTTGCGGTCATATTTAGCAAAGGGTATGTGATGTATTTAACCGGATCAAACGCATAACTTTGCTATAAGAGTGAATACGAAGAAAAGTTGTCAATATATAGTCCTGACGAACGATAGCAAACTGCGAGGATATAGGCGATTGTTGGTACAAGTGTGCTGGACAACAATGCAAGAATTAAGATTTACAACAAATTGTGTGCCAGATAACAAGTCCTGGTGTTAATAAACAACTTGGCAATCATATACTAGATTTTTACGTTGTCCAGATGTACGTTTAAGGAAACATTGCGTCTACTGGCCAAAGAACATGTATTACGCGATTGAAGCGACAATATACAACTGTGCAATTGAAGCTATGTCAGTGCGGAACGGTGTATAAACCTTAAAAGACTGTTTAACCTTATTGGAAGATAGTGTTATACTTCCTAAAGGCGCCAATGTATCCACAAAATGTGGAGTAACTATCGGACAAGCTAAAATAGCTGCTGTTTAGGTATAAAACCTGCTACAGTACGTGTATTGGGAATGGCAATACAAGAAATTGACGGCTTGCAAATTGTTGTAACAGGGGAAAATTGTAATTAGTGCTTCGGTTGTTTAACATTACCTGAATATTATTAGGAAGCCAAATTAAAATTACAAAGTGCCATTAAGAGTAGTTTTACCTCTGAACCAATTACAATTAAAATTCGTTAATCTGGTTGGGGAACACGTTGGTGAATGACTTTTAATGTCGATCTTGTTGAAAATTGCTGACTGCAGGAGAGTGTCGTGCACAAGCAAACTTGCTATGGTGGAAGGGTGGTTGACGGATGCGGGATTGTGTTGGCTAAATGGAATGGGATGTTCAAATGAAGTTTGTGTGGAAGGGATGGCTGTCGGGAACAACAATCTGCGTTGTCGATCGTTTGAGGCATTGCGTGGACTGGCTTGACGCGATTGAGCATGTGCGTCGGTCAGGCTGTTTTTGGAAGATATGGTATGCTAAAAAGTGCCCACAAATGTTCGGCCTAACATGGCTGTTTAAGTATGTCTCAATGTTGGAACGGCGGATTTGATGGAGTGGTTAGTAAGAGGAAAATGCAAATGGGCAAGTTGTACTGTTGAGAAATGGAAATTGGCTTAAAAGCAAATTTGACTGGGGGTCTTTAAACGTTTACAATTTGGGGTCCCTGAAAATTATTCAGTAAATACTCGACATTTTATGTTAAAAGAGTGACTACCTCGTTTAATCAACAGTGAAAAGATGTCCGAGTAAAAGGATTTAGGGGCAGATAGCTTATGGAAATGAAGCCTACTGTGTGACAGAGAACTGAAATGTTAATGGATTTAGGAATATAGATAATTGGATCGAAACGATATCATATCTTTACAGGATGAACATGATTTGCAGGAATGTGAAATAGATGTTCCATTATTAATAAAGTAATTTTGTAAAGATCAAGAAAATGTAATAATTGACTATAAACGATAAATGCGGGTTATTGTTACAGTTTGGATGATAGAATAGTTAATAATTATATGGTTCTACGTCGTCTATAAATTCTCAAATGATCTGGTTTCTGTAACGTTATGGGAAAATTCGTCTATGCAAAGCCATAGGATGTGGATTGAAGAATGCAGTGGATTGGTGCTTGTTAGAAAGAAGGTGAAAGCGTAATACTGTTTAATATTGGAAAGTTAACTTCAAAGGTTAATTGAACTGACAAAAGATGTGGTAACTATGAAAGAAAAATGAGCTGCCTTAAGTAAAAGGCGACTGTTTCGGAATGCAATAATAGAGTGCTAAAGGATGATGTATTAATTGCTGAAAAGATATTTAGGTGTCTGTGTATGGCTGTTAAACTCGAGTTTGAATTGGCCATTGTTGAAAATTTTGGAATTATCGTACGTACGGGTCAAGTTTTGGTGATGATTTTTACTTTCGGATGAATTGTCACAGCACATTTATTGGGTACGTCTTACGGTTCGAATAAATGGCCGACGTATGAATGTAATCCTCAGAGCAAAATTTAATTCGCAAGTGCGCTGTGCATAGAAAGTATAAAAATGGTGCTTGCCAGTGTAACGTAAGATGATTTTACTAAATTCAGAATGCATAGGCGATGGGTATGCATGTATTATGCATTGTAAAAATGTTGTTTACGGAAGCTAACTAGGAAATTGAGTTTAATCTATAATTAACGGTTAAATAGATTAGGAATTTAATACCGTTACATACTTTCTTGGTGATTCATTTGGAAAATTCAACCCCATTTCCTAATGGTCGTAAAATTTAAAATAAATTGTTGAAGTATGTTAACAGCAAGTTGGATTTTCTTGTAATGGTTTAAAGTTTTGGTAAGAGAACTTGCTTGCAAATTTGTGCGTGTCACACCTTTTGATTTTTATATCCCAACGTGTAACATGGAAACGTTTCCGGTGTTTATAAGGATTCACACGACGAGAACCGGTCAGCATGGCGTATGATGGAAGGAAGGATTAAGATTTGTTCCGTGAACTAACTGTTCGGTGTCTTCGAAACCTTATTGGCATCTTGGGTACATTTACAGTCGAAATAAACTCTTTAGTTATAATTGTTGTTAAAGAAGTGATAGGCGGATTGTTGTAAATTTTAACTGCAAAAAATTAATAAAATTAAGCCACCCAAACAAACAAAGAAAGGACTTCTCGGAAATTTGTTTAAAATTAGTTTAAATACCCCATCTTGGCATAAATATTTAAATTTGTTAGATATGCGAATAACTTTTAAATGAATAACATGTCTTATTAAAAAGGTTGCTTACCCCGAAATAGCTCCAGGGCCATGGGAAGCTGCACACCGAGGTGATGGATTGATGGAGGCTCATGGGCTGGAGGCGGCAACAGGAAGGATGTTAACGTCACCAAGATCAAACTTTTTTGAGGTTAACTTGCTGCTAGTATCCGGATAAAAACGTTTGCAGAGTTTAATAAATTGTTTATGAGGAAGAGCAAAAGTATCATTCAATATAAAAATCACATGGGGCGTAAAGTATAATAGTGTTTAATTATGAATAGTTTTAAATTCCAAAAGTTTTCACCTTCCAAATCCTTCGGTTATCCGGTTACAAATAGTATCCAGGGATTCGACACGGCGGTTTTGTTTCGGGAAGGTTATTAGAATTTATAAAAAAAGGGTCAAAGAGGTGTTAAATAAAATGGAAAATAAATTTGGGTTTTAAAATAACTTTGTATGGGTGCTTTTAAAAGTTTAAGATTTGGGGTCCTAGAAAATTTATTTAGTTATACCTGCAAAATTATTTATTTAAAAGGTGTACCTGGTAAAATCATTAAACTTTAAAAAGTTGTAGAAAATTAAAGACTATTAATGGGGTCCAGTAGAATTTGTTGGTAATAGGCTAAGTCCTACTGTAATGTAGGCGAGAAAGATACGATTAAAAGATTAAAGGGTTTCACGAATTGTAGTTAAGTAAAACCGAGGGTCTTACAACCTATAACGAGCATATACTCAAAAGGAATGAACATGCAACTACGCCAGTGCGCGGAAAATAAGAATTCTCCCAATAAGAAATTAAAGTTTCCATGTACGTAGCACCAGTCATTGGGTAATGGTCGAAATGTGGGACCTATAAAGGCGATTATTAATTGTGGTTTAGAAAATAGTAGTTTGTGGACTAAATAAAATAGCTTAGACTGGTTAATGTATATGGTTACATACTCGTACACATCCACAAACATCTGTTTACGTCCACAATGGTGATACCGGTGGTTTTGTTTAACAAATAGTAGGAAAGATACGTCAGGTGTTAGTGCGTGGAAGCCCATAGGATCGTTGGATTCAAAAGAACGGTGCGGTGGGATGTATGGTGGTCCGTTAGAATAATCGAAAGTGGTTAATCGGTCGTATTAGATGTTTAAATAAGCGAAAGTGTAAAGGCCTACATAAACAAAATTTAATTAACCGACAAAAAGGTTGCGATGTGCTACACTTATAAATAAAGTATGGAATGGTGCTTTTAGCGGCCCTAGCAGTAAAAGGGCGACTGACTTTTCCAAGCAACTACAAGAATAGCAGTAGCGCGAGAAGGGGTATGCATGTATTATACAGTTGCTGCAAAATATGTTAGTTTACGCGTAGCTCGGATGTGTAATTGACCACGACTTAAAGATCCTCGGAGGTTTAAAATTCTCAGCCCATTGTCGTTCGAAAATGTTTGGAAATTATCAAAACGGTAGCGGGTCGAAGTTTAATGGATGATTGACCGAGTTTTTCTACCTTTTACGAGGGAATTGGAAGTTGATAGACATCGAGCATCTAATTCTCTATTTGGACGATATCGAGTACTTACCGGTTCTAGAAATCAATACGTGCGGCCGACCGCTATGCGAAAGTGTAAAAGCCTACAGAAGCAAAATTTAATTATCAGACGAAAAAGTGCGCGATGTGCTATAGAAAGTATAAAAATGGTGCTTTGCCCAGTCGTAACAGTAAAAGGAGAGTGACTTTTCTAGCAATTACAAGAATAGCAGTAGCGCGGCGAAGGGGTATGCATGTATTATACAGTTGCTATAAAATATGTTAGTTTACGAGAAGCTCGAACGTGCACAAATTAAATTTCAATCTATAATTAACCACGGTCGTAAAAATAGGAAATTAATGGGTAATTCTAATACCGTTACATATACTTTCGCTTGGTGATTCATTTGGAAAAATATTCAAGCCCCCCATTTCCTAAAATATGACGTAGAAGTTATTTAAAATTAAATTGTTGTAAGTATCCTGTAGACAGCAAGTTGGTATTTTCTTAGTAATGGTTTAAAGTGTTTTTGGTTATAGTAGCACTGCATCTTATACAGCACGACTTGCACACAATTTGTGTGCGTGTGCTACCGCTCTTTGGATTTTTAATATGCCACGATCCGTATAACATGGAAGACGTTTTCCGGTGTTTCTACTAACGGCATTCGCACCATCGACGATGCGAACCAGGTGCATGCATTGGCGCTAAATGTATTGGACGAGCAGCAAGGATTATGACGTCATTTAGTTCCCCGATGAATCCTCAACTTCGTTCGGGTGTCTTCGGAAACCTTCGGTTTGCATTCTATAGGGTACATAAAGCAGGTGCGCAAGAGTAAACTCTTTAGTTATAGTTAGTTCGCTTACAAGTCAAGTGCTATAGTGCGGATTTTGTTTTGTACTAAAATGGTATCTGCAAACGTTTTTAAATGCGAGCTGTGTCACGTCTACTTTACCAGGAGGGATGCTCTCAAACGGCACCAGAACAAATGTTGTGGTGTAACATCGTCCGGTTGCTTATACATCCGTCCGCAGCAAAGTACTTAAACTGTGGGACTTGCGGTATCGCTTTTACGAGAATGGGCAACTTACAGCGACACAAGGAAAAACAGCACGGTATGTCATTAAGCCGTAAACGTTCAGCTCCGCCAGCTGTTAAAGGGCCTTGTACGAAACAACCACGAATTATGTGTAAAGTATGCGATTTCGAAATGGAAAAACTACCTATGCCGCACATTAAGGAGCAACAAACATAAAATGCATCAGTTACCGCTACTAGCGACGATTGTGTAGAAATGGTTAGCACAGCGTTTAACAACTGTATGGCTAGCTATCGCATAAATAACGCCAGTGTCGACGATGGAGTGCCCGAGTTTCTTTGGAAGCAGAAAGAGCGATTTATTCGATTAATTAATGAAAAAAGAATACAACATTCAGCAGTAAAAGTCTATTGCGAACTCTACGGCGTTTACACCAAAATCGGGGAAGAGACTACCGATGTGAAATCCTTTAACACAAAAAATGTGGTTATAACGTCTTCTAGTAATCTGGAAAATATGTACGAGGTCTTAAGCGAAACCATAAGAACAAAATCAGAGGAATTTGAAACATGCGGGTCCGGTTGGTCTTTGGAAAAGGTGCTCTATTTAGAAATAAATATTAATAAGTATGAGCCGATATGAGAAGTTCTAGGTTCAAAATAAAAATTGTGAATATGTATTTAGAAATGTGGTTTACAAAATTTAAACTGTATTAGTAAAATTGTCTGTAATAAAAAGTTTTAAGAATGGTTTTAGATTTTCTTTAGGTATAAGCTGCAGGAAAGTTATAATTTAGAGGGTGTGTAAATGGTAAGGGTGGTCCTGTTTTAAATCTGTTTACAGATTCGGATTCTACATAAAATTCTAGACTAAAAGATGTATCGCATGACTAAAAAAGTTTATAAGAACGATCAAAAGTCGCTACAGGTAAGAAATCTTATAATCAGGGTAGCTCCTTTGGGGTGATGATATCTGAAAATTTTAGAAATTCGGGGTAGAAAATTCTAATATTGATTGATACCAAACAAGATAGGTTTATCTCGAAAGATGCATTGGCTAGACGAAGAAAAGTATTTGTTAGTTTTGCTTATAAAGCAAAGAGTAAAATTTAGAGGTTTGAGAGCTTAAAGTGTAACTGTGTAAGGAGTAGTCCGATTTTAAATCTGTTTGCAGATTCGGGATGTGCATAAAATTTAAGCTAACAAGATGTATCTGACTAAGAAAATTTATAAGAACGCTCAAAAGTCGCTACAGGTAAGAAATCTTAAAATTGGGGTAGCTCCTTGGGGTGATGATATCTGAAAAATTCTTAGAGATTCGGGTAGCTGAGAAAATTCTAATATTGATTGATACCAAACAAGATAGGTTTATCTCGAAAGATGCATTGGCTAGACGAAGAAAAGTATTTGTTAGTTTTGCTTATAAAGCAAAGAGTAAAATTTAGAGGTTTGAGAGCTTAAAGTGTAACTTTGTAAGGAGTAGTCCGATTTTAAATCTGTTTGCAGATTCGGGATGTGCATAAAATTCTAAGCTAACAAGATGTATCGCGTGACTAAGAAAATTTATAAGAACGCTCAAAAGTCGCTACAGGTAAGAAATCTTAAAATTGGGGTAGCTCCTTGGGGTGATGATATCTGAAAAATTCTTAGAGATTCGGGTAGCTGAGAAAATTCTAATATTGATTGATACCAAACAAGATAGGTTTATCTCGAAAGATGCAATGGCTAGACAAAGAAAACTATTTGGTTCAGATGAAAGATAAAAAAATGGCTAGTCGAAGAAAACTTTTTGGTTCAGATGTGGGAGGAAATGAGGATGCTCATTTATCTCGAAACATAAAAAAAATTTAAGATAGGTTTATCTCGAAAGATGAAAATGGTTAGTCGAAGAAAACTTTTTGGTCCAGATGTGTGTGGAAATGTGGATGCTGGTGGAAATGTGGTCACAGGATCCTTGATTATACCCTACTTCAAAATATTCTTTAAATTCTTCCTCCGATGTTTTCATGTATGAAATTCGTCGAAAAATAACATCAGGACTAACAGGAATCTCTTCATCGTAAATTTTTACTTTTGAAGTAAAACCTCGTAGGGGCATCACTCAATTTTTTCGTCGAAACTTGACTTGGTTAAAATTACTTCCAAATACACTTGACATTGATTCAATACCTATTTCGTACGCTAGATGACAATTTATCTCATTATCTCCTATCATTCCAGTAGTTATGTACATCACATTTTCTGACTTGGTAAAAGGATCATGAGATTTAAACCAATACAAAAACTTGTTTACATCAATGGTGTCTCTAGTACTGATGGACTCGGGCTCGGGATTTCGGACCGGCCCGGCCCGAGCCCGGCCCGATTTCGGGCTCGAATCCGGGCCGGGCCGATGACTACTTTATTCGGGCCAGGAACATCAAACTAGGTGATTTATTCATAATTCAAAAGTTTGCACGATTTATATTATGTATATGTATATACCCCAAATCTCAATCATGCGGCGAACGTCGATATTAGCAATCGCGTGTATAATTTATGTCTACCGCCTAAAACACTAGAGAGTTATTGCAAAGTTCATTTTACCAATTTTTTTATAAAGTTTTCCCTTATTTGACATTTACACATGGGCAATTACACCTTCAATGTTTGTACTTTATTAAAATACAGGACACCTTTATTTAATTTAAATACAGGCAGGGAATGCTTTTATTTAAGGCGCCTTAATTTTGACATATGCCAAATGCTTAACGTACAAACTTACATATAATTGTCTGCTTTGTGTATAAATATAGCGAAATAAATGGTTTTTTGTAGTGTTGTTTCCGTAATTAAATTTAGAAATATAATGTTCAAGTTTATAACACGAAAAAGATATAAAACGTTAACGCTCTAAATACGAGGATGCTGTTTTGTAATGCTTTTCCTAGAAGTAAACTGTAAAGATCCTTTTGAAAACAGAAATGCTATATGCTTGGAAAGGAGTAAAAACAGTGTCTTGAAGTGAACTTAAAAAGTATTCCGTGAAAACACTTTGACAACACATACAAATGTTATCGAATCAGTGGGAAATAAAAGACTCAAATAATAAAAAAAGGTTTATTTTTGTGTGAATACAATTTCTTTGATTTTTTCCAATATAGTTAAACATGTATTATAGGTCACCTTATCACAAAAGAGATTATTTCTTTATTCATTTTTAAAACACAACCTATAGATATAGAATACTAAGCATATCTCAGAATAATGAGTAAGGGAAAAAACTCTTGCACTAACACTCCTTTAGATTGGATGCAGACTTTTAAAAAAGATACTTTATTTGAAGATTCTTTTAATAAAGTCTGCTTGGATTGAGTTTGTAACAACTCTCTAATTTCAAGTAGGTAATTTTAGTAAAATTCTTTGCAGTAGGAACGACAAAATAAAGCGGACGCAAATTTATTATAAAGGTTATAAGGTGCTAAACATTTTGTACCTTTGTTACCTATTTCTAGGATTTTTTAAAGAATTGTTACGTTTATTTTCAGCATAAATCAATTACCCTATTTTTCTTTCTTATTAATTCAATACCCGCTCGAATAAATTCTGTTTATACTGTTAAATTCTTCAACATAATAATAAACACGCTCTCGAATAAATTCCTTAACTTAAATATAGTTGCTTTGAAACGACAAGTTTATGCAACAACTAAATAGTTATATCCTGTTTCAGGTACCCGTTATCTTGGTATACATTACGACCGCCTATAATGATTTTCTCTATTTATTTCCTGTTCGACAATTAGGAGGTGTCTTGCGTGGATTGCTTTTTTTAACTGAAGGCCAAATGGGTTCTTCCTTTCTGCTTTTGTGCGTAAGTCGTTGCTGTAGTTACGATGCCAGGGTGAATGGATCCTGAATACCGCAGCGTTTCTGTGATGACTCACCCCCGACGGTTTTCAAGCTAAGTATCCGGACACCTATAGGTATGCAACTCGTTTTCTTTTGTGTGTGTTAATGGAGTATTCCGTATTAATATTTGGTGTAGTTATGTGACAAGAAACGTCACATTGTAGAACTATTGTTCGTTGCTGCTAATCGATATTATCGCTCTACATGTGTGATGTACCTGTGTTAAAAGTATTGGACAGAGACACGCTTATTCCTTTGTACTGATTAGTTTATTTTACAAACGGTACTATGTACGATTTAAAAGATATCTGACCAAAACTCCCACATGTTAATTCTTTCCTACTAATTAGTTATTTTACAAAAAGTGTTAGGTGAAACTTTAAAAATGCTTGACAAAAGCTCTCACAGGTTTATTTACTACTGATTAATTTTATTTTGTATAAATACGAGATGCGCACTTCATATCTAATGTACTAAATTGTTCATATCACCTAACTGTTTGCTTTCAAATAGTAACGCCTAATTTATTGCTCTTGCTTGTTTGTACAGAATCCGTTATTTATTTTTATTTGTTAATAGATCATCGTGGGCGATGTGTTTTTTGTTTCTTTTTGGTATGTAGGGGAATCCCCTCACTCTCCGCGTTTAATAGTTAGCCTGGTACTTACTTTTCTTCCGGCTACGTCTAGGTACGTAACAGAATCAAAAATAAAACGATATGCTACGATATGTTCCACAAGTATCTTGATTGTAATTCAAAATCATTATACTCTTAAATTAAACAAAAGAGCGATAGTTACTTGTTGAACACAACAGAAAAAAATATCTTCTTATTCGCTGAATAAAAGTACGGGCCGGCCAGGCCCGGCAAGCCGGGCCGTCAATTTTTATTTCGGGCCGGGCCTCGGGCCGGACCGGTTACTTTTCTGCTTCGGGCCGGGCCGGGCTTATTAAAAGCCCGGCCCGGTCCGGCCCGAGTCCATCCCTAGTCTCTAGATATCCGTGATGTTCTAGCATCAACATGCTGTTCAGTTGTAACAAATGAAACGCCACAAAATTGTTCTATTTGCTGTGAAATGTCTATCATAGTAGTCATTGAGTTAATCCATTTGGTCATAGTACTCTCAGTTATACCTCTTCCGTGAGTTAATCCACCATTGCTTTTCATAGACCTCATGAGTGTCTGCTCGATCGTCATGTCTGACCATATTCCAGACCAAAACTTGTCAGATTGTCTAATTGTGAAATATCCTTTTGTTACGAAACGTTCATAATCTAGATTTGTCAATTTAGATTTTTAATTCTTGCATATCTTGTAAATAAAGATGACATGATTTCGCATACAAAAAATGCCTACTGTTAGACGTAAAATTACAATCTCTACAAATTGTAAGGTATGACTTTTTGTCGTAAAATCACCGTATTTCAAAAAAAGAAAAAAACTAAAAAAAATTAATTTTTTTAAAAAACCTCCAAATATGTACTTTTTTAGCATTACTTATGAACCTTAATTTTAGACTGATCTCATTATTTTTAGACTTAATTTTGTAGAGAATTTAGCGCTGTATATTTTAGACCGGATTACATTTTTTCATAAAACTCATAGTTTTTGAATAATTATCAGAAAACTAAAAAAACTCCGATTTTGGAGCTGTTTTTTCAAGATGGGGGCCAACGCCGACCTCGGAGGGGGGTGGGGGAAACATGTTCCTTTAATACTAGACCTATACTTAAGCAAGTAAAACAATTTCCAGCTTTCCACTAATTAATTCCGAATTGGGTCATTTTTTGGTCTAATTTGACTGGCCTACTAGTAGTGTCTCTTGGTAGGATAAGTAAGGTATGCTGTCAGAGTGTTCCCACAAGTTGCTCGAATACAGTTTATTCTTGATATTTGGGGTAATGCTGGGGAAAGATCGCACATATAATCAAAAGCAAATTATCAAATTTATTTAATTTAAAAACGTAATGGAAGTTGGACAGGGCCGTATCTGGGTCTTTAGTGGCCCCGGGGCAGAAAGTACATTCGGAACCCCTATATTTTATAGTATATGAATACACTATACATTAGCAATTAGAGATGAAGGGAAAAGCAACAACAATAACATTATTAGTTATTCATTCAAAGTTTATTCCAAATAGCAACAAATATTGTAATAACACCTTATCATACGTACTAACACTACAAACTGTAAACCGTTTGAAGTTTATTTAAAATTCTGACCAATATGTGGTTTAGTTTAGAATACACACAAATAGGGATGGACTCGGGCCGGGCCGGGCTGGGCTTTTAATAAACCCGGCCCGGCCCGATGCAGAAAAATGACCGGCCCGGCTTGAAATGAAAACTAACGGCCCGGCCGCTGGGCTGGACTAGCCCGGCACGAAATTTCGGGCCGGCCCGACCATCATTCAGTGAATGAGAAGATATTTTTTTTAGTTGTGTTCAACAAGTAACTATTTTGCTATGAATTTTAGTAGCAGCCAACATAGAAACTGTAACTGTAATGATGTTTATTTAATCTAATATAAACCAACGGCTATATAGCAGATATATTTAAAACATTGTTGCAATCGGCAATGAATCTATAAATTCGCATTTTGAATCAGTTTTAAGTGGGAGTTTTTTAGGTTTTAGATTTAATAGTATTCAAATTCGTCTTAATCAACTTGTATAATTCCGCAAAAAGTTTCGAAGAATTCCAAGTTATAATTTTGAGAGGTCTGAAATTTTATTTGAGGATTGACAGGGAAAACCCTAATATAACTTAATCAAATTTAATATAAAAGTTTTTAGTTTTTTTAATAAGAGTTCTTTGAAGCAAAGTGGAAACTGGTCAAGCAAGTAAATTAGAATAAGTAGGAAATCACTTTCTGACGGTTGAATAGCGTGAGCGATAGGAACAAATGTGCAGGTACAAATTGGTGTAGGTAAGGTACCTATTTGACATTTTAGAGAGGGAACCTTTCACTTTCGTTTAAATACAATTGAGAAAGTTCAACGAACAAACATAGTACCACCACCTGCCTCATAATCCCTGTGATGTTATATGAAAGAAATACTATTTTCTACCTAAGACCTGAAGAGTTGGACACCTCGGAGAAGCTATAACAGCTGTTGCTTTCATTCTAAATTTGTGTCATTAAATAGGTGTGAGCACATATATTATTTTTGGCATATATGCCAACAAAAATTACTTTCCTAAATTTTTCAAGCAATAAAAAGTATATGCCTACCTACGATTAATTTGCAAAAAAATAAAATATGTAGTTAACCCCAATAAACTGATTATGATAATGCAATTTTTTCCTCTTTATTGATGTCGATGTAAAGTTTAGTTTAGATGCCATTTGAAAACATCTTAACTTTTGTAAGTAATATATATCTATAGTTCCTCTATACACAAACGCCTAATTTTGAAATTTTAAATTCTTAATTATAAGAATCAGTAAATATTATGCCCCACTTTTGACTGGTACATCTCCTTTAGAGTATTCTCCTTATAAAATGGGTCCTTACTGAGTCCGGTCTGGTCAGCATATGCAAATAAAACTTTATATTCACTTTCATGAACTGATTTTAAATGATGTTTTAAATTGGTGGTGCATGAATATTTAATTTTGAATTCCACCCTGCCTTTTTCTTTTTACACAACAAACAAGACGCAGTTTTTGTATCATTTGAAATAACACCAAACTCAAAAAATTGTTTATAGTTGCTGCGGGATGTCGACCCGGTTGTCATATCAAAATGTAGGTTTGTTTGACTATCAGCAGCACTATTACTACTTTCATTGGAATTATATTTAGGGTATTTCATGCTATCGTCTCTATCAAAGTCTGACATGATAGTTATTATATCCAACAACACTATCATATATGAAGTAGATATATATTATTTTATTTGTTATATATTTGTTATACTCAGTAGTCTATATACTATACTAGAAATAAGTGTTATTATTAAATTCAAGTAAAGGCGGTCTTGAGTACAAAGTTGTCATCGACGAACTGAGACCGGGAGACCTGAGCAAAACTTTTAAAAATCTAAGGAACTACAATATATAATTTCTAGGAAGTACAATTACCATAAAAACCAACTGTTTTCTACACGAACTTGCATCTGTACTAAAAATATTATGTACAAAATGTACGAGGGATTATAAGGAATGGGTACATCCAGTTTTTCGGCAAACTACCAATTTAGTAAAGATACGCGTTGTTTTTAAACAACCTTACCATATTTTTAACTTATAGCTATGAAACTATAAATTTAAACTACGAAAGCTATTAAAGACAACATGTGGCTGCAAAATTTGCGCATATAAAGACTTAAAACAGGTGTATAATTTTATGGGGTGAGTAAATCAATATGCAATTTTTGAAAAAGAGGGTCGACAGTAAATCCTACAATAAATTGAAAATAGAAATTTGTTGCAAGAACGCATTGACATCGATTGGACTTTTATGTAAATTGAGTGTACGCTTAATGTACCTTATAACCTTATCATAAATTTGTGTCTGCTTTATCTTCTCGTTCCTACTTCAAAGAATTTTACTAAAATTTCCTACTTGATATTAGAGAGTTATTGCAAACTCATTCCAAGTAGACTTTATTAAAAGAATTTTTAAATAAACTATCCTTTATTAAAAGCTTGCATCCAATTTAGAGGAGTGTTATTGCAAGTGTTTTTTCCTTTACTCTTTATTTTGACATATATGTTTAGTAGTCTATATCTGTAGGTTATGTTTTAAAAGTGAATAAGGAATTAGTGTCTTTTGTGATAAGGTGAGATGACCTATAATACATGTTTCACTATATTGGAAAAGATCAAAAAAATTGTATTTACACAAAGATGAACCTTTTTTTATTATTTGAATCTTTCATTTCCCACTGATTAGATAACATTTGTATGTGTTGTCAAAATGTTTTCACGGAATACTTTTCAAGTTTACTTCAAGACACTGTTTTTTACTTCTTCCCAAGCATATAACATATCTGTTTTCAAAAGGATTTTTACACCTTACTTCGAGGAAAAGCATTACAAACCAGCATTCTCGTATTTACAACGTTGACGTTTTATATCCTTTTCGTGTTAAAAACTTGGACATTAAATGTCTAAATTTAATTACGGAAACAACACTACAAAAAGCCATTTAATTTCACAATATTTATATAGAAAACAGACAATTAAATATAAGTTTGTACGTTAGGCGTTCGGTATATGTCAAAATTAAGGCACCTTAAATAAAAGCATCCCTTGCCTGTATTTAAATTAAATAAAGGTGTCCTGCATTTTTAATAAAGTACAAACATTAAAGGTGTGTTAATAGCGCATGTGTAAATGTCAAATAAGGGAAAACTTTATTAAAAAATTGGTAAAATGAACAAATACAAATAGGTAACCAGAACTTACAAGAGATTAAGGATTTCTGCTACCTAGGAAGCCAAATACCGCAAGTTGTGAAAAGCGCAAAAGATATAAAACAAAGATTAGCACAAGGTCGTGCTACATTTAACAAGAAAAAGCAATTACTGTGTTCAAAGACAACAAACATAGACACAAGGAAAAGATTGCTTAAAACCTGTGTGTGGAGCACAGCACTGTACGGCTGTGAAACCTGGACAGCAGGAGAAGCGGACAAGAAAAAAGTTGAAATTTTTGAAATGTGGTGCTACAGACGTATAATGAATATATCATCGACAAACAAAGTTAAAACAAAGAGGTACTAGAAATCGTAGGGAAAGAAAGAAATATGTGGAAATCAGTAAAAAATAGGACAGATAGAATGACAAGTTACATACTAAGACATGAGGGAGTAGTGCGAATATATTAGAAGCAGAGATGGGAAGCAAGAGAAGTAGAGGTAGACATAGGTTAGACTCTTGCACACAGATAGTGAAAGATGTAGGATATGGGAATTTCAGGAAAATGTGTAGGCTAGTTCAGAATAGAAATCGATGGAGGTACGCATGCAACCAGTCCTAAGATGGAAAAGCTAATGACGAAAACAATAAATGTACCTAAACATAGTGATTATTATAAACAACTACAGGTATTGGTCTTGCAATATTCTTAACTAATGTTCATTGTATGAAAATATTTACTGGAAAACTATTTATTCGGCAAATGTCTAAGTGTTGGGAGATTCTTAGCAGCCACGTGCTGCTTAACCCCTTCACATACCACTGAATCTCGATGAAATAGGCATATAATTAGAAAACAATACAACGGGAACCAACCTATATATAGGCTGTTGTATGAATTTCAGGGAACTGTGTAGGCTAGCTCAGACCATAAATCAGTAGGGTACGCGTCCAACCAGTTTTAAGACGGAAAATCTACTGACGAAAAAATAAGTGTACTTATATCTTATGATTATTATAAGCAACTACAGGTGTTGATTGTGAAATGTTTTCAACTAATGTTGATTGTGTGAAATGATATATTAGAAAACTATTAATTCGAAAATTGTTCAAGTCCTGGGGGAACTTGGCAGCCACAGACTGCTTACTCCCCCACACATACCACTGAATATCGGGAATATATAACTGTAAAACAATAGAAGGTGACCGAATTGCATCTAACAAGAAAGAACAGCGAATATGTTCAAAGGGCGGCTCTGTGGCGTAGTGGTATTGTAACGTATTTTTTTTCTGGTTACATTTAGTTCAATAAAATAAAAATAAAACAGCTGTATTTTAAAGTATTTAATTTGTGAATTATCATCCAATAAAAATTAATATATAATATTCATAATAACACATACATTCTTGTATATATATATATATATATATATATATATATATATATATATATATATATATACTCTAAAGTTCGTTACCAAGCGCTGTCAAGTTGTCAGTCGGCACTTTATTCTCAACGTCCGAGAGTGCAAGCCGCTTTTGCAGACGACGTAAAGTCGAAATGGCCCTGTCGAAATACATGGCTTCTAACAAAGTTAGGAAAAAGTAGAGAATAATAAATTCTTGGTGTCTGGAGGTCGAGCCTAACAGCGGTTGCGTGAGCATGATTTTCGGTAAGCCTCGCTCCGAGCAGTTTTAGTTGATCCCGACAGGCCTGAGAATATGGAACCCCTTTGGACATCATTTTAGACAGTTGGTATATATTAATACAATAGATTATACTAATATTTTTCATCTTAGTGCAATATCTTAAGGACATATCTTCAATAACATTTTCGATAATAAACTAAAACAAATTTTTATGGCAGTAATTTAAAGCAAAGATTTATGGTTTCGTTATATTCAATTTAATATGCAGTAAAGTAAACGCTGATTCCACATGGGACATCGATATTTCAAACTTACCGATGACTAATATCACACCCGGATATTACGATGGAAATGTCCGACAGCTGACGTCAAGGTCTGGCACCTGTAGTACATTTTTGATGCACGTGAGTGTTTGTAACTTTTGAAAGCTTTGAAATTATAGTAAATTATTATGAATTATCCAACATTAATTGTTTGAGTAACGTAAATATAAAGTAGTCTTTTTAAGAAGCCAGTAACATTAACAAATAAGTATCTTGTTTTACAGTTTGTTTGCACATGTACGCAAACAGTGTATTTTATGAAATTCTGAATGACAACCTATGTCAGACAAAAAAATATGTAGATTCCGTTTTCCAATCTAGACGCCATATGCTGTCTTGATTAAGTTTACATTATGTTTAAAGACTTTCAGGTCATGTAAAGGCACTTTCATTGATATATGAAATTCGCGTGTGTATTGTAGATTACAATTAAATTAGAATATTTGCATTTTAAAATGTCTGCTCTTTGATAATTAATTTTTGTTGTTATGATCAAGGAAGTACTTCTCTGATTAAAAGAAATTTAGGTGTTATGAAGAATTAATAAATAATATGTTTATCTAATCAAATTTTATAGATATGATCTACTCATAGATCTTAATTTTGAATGTAAAACTTCATTAGAATTATTATGAAAAAATTATGAGAAAGATACAAACTTAAATATTGCAGTCACATGAATATAATCAGAAATTTATCCTAATAGAATCCCTTTTGTTTTTGAAAGACGTTTTATTATTCAACATTTAAAAAAGTGCAAGTCCTCCCGGAATAGAAAGAGTGTGTAATGAAAATAAATTCCCTCAGTATATTTTAGATGCCTAAATTCTATTATTCTATTTTTGGCAAATGTTTTTGAGGAAACAAATGGTGTCCATGTTGTGCTTTTGTTTGTTCACAGGTAAAGCTGAGACATCTGTATGACATCTGGTGGTTGAGTTCTTGGTAAGTGTGTCCGAAAGAGTGAAATTCAAGTTTTATGGCTATGTTAGTGGTGTTAAGGTAAGGTTTCCGCATTCCCCTCATACAAACACAGTTAAATTTTTGTTGGTTATTGTATTAAAAAATACGGTGGCGCTCATTAAAAATATTTTTGGTCTTTTATTCACCCATGACCCTAGCTCATGATCTACCCAAAGCTAACACTCGACTAGCCGTTTACATCTTAAGAGTTTTTCTTTGTCTCAAGCCATTCTCCATCCGACATTACCTTGGGCTTAAAAGAAAAAGAAGAAATTCTCGACCTTGTGATATCAGATCAAGATTTAGAAAATTGGGAGGTATAATTTATAGCTGATAGTTACGAGGATAAAGAAATATAATATAAAATAGTAATAATTTTATAGTACAGTATGTGTGTGACTACTACTCCCAATCGCTTCCTGGCCAATGTAGTACCTTCAGGTGCAGCATTGGAAAATCACATGTAAGGATATGTATAAAGACAACACACATAGAGACAAGAAGAAAGCTGTTCAAAGCATGTGTGGAGCACAGCACAGTACGTCTATGAAATAGAGGCAGTAGGAAATGCAGACAGAATGAGATAGAAGCCTTCTGGAATGTTGAGCTTCAGATGTATAAGGACAGGATGGACAGACAAGATTAATAACAAATAGGTTAAGGTAATAGTAGAGGAATAAAGAAATCCGTAAAAAACAAAAAAAATTGCAGAAATAGAAGGGCAGGATACGCTCTAATGCATTTTTGGAGAATAGTACAAGATATAACACAAGCAGAGATAAGAAAATGAAGTAGAGGTAGACCGAGATCAGGCTTTTGCACGCAGATTGTGATAGATGCAGACGGTGCAAATTCCAGGGAAATGTGTTGATTAGTTCAGAATAGGAGACAATGAGGGTACGCGTCTAACCAGTTTCAGGACTGAAGACCTAATTATGATGAAAAACGTTATGGGAAAACAATAATTTTTTGTGGCACAAGAATTCTTAACTGATACTGCTTTAGATTTATAGCATAATATCAAAAATGAAATTCATACCTGGCAAGAACTGGTAGTTGACTGGAAAACGGAATTCCTTGCTCATGATAATCCCTTAAAAAGTTTTAACGATTTACGAAACCCAAGAGTACAAAGACTTGATGAAAAAGTTATAACTTATATTACCTTTCGCTGTTGTACCGTTTAGACACAAAACCTCTCAATAAGGAAATTGTCTGAGAAATTATAAGGAATCTACATCCGTAAGTTGCTAAGCATGAACGTTTGCAAACGATTTCTACCATATTTCATCTCAAAGATTTGTCGTTCCCTTCGAGATTGTGATCTGAATATCGTACTCAATTTTATAAAAAAGGAGTTACTGTAGACTCAAATTTATCTTACCGTCCTGAGCCTTCTTCTAATACGTTTAGATAATAATAAACCTCAAAATAAAAGTAAGGTTTCTTGTTGGATTTGTCAATAAGATCATATTTAAAATACCTATAGAAGACAAATAAATATTTTGCTACGGATGCGGTTTGATAGAAGTATGTACTCCAAAATGTTCTCGTTATTACCCTAATAATTCGGAATACTTTCGCAGAAGTGTTCCACTGGACGTATACGTTTCTTTAAACTGAAATCTTCCAACACAGAACCGATCCAATACCTACAGATGTTATTAAAACTGAATGTTAAACCTTTTGCTAATAATACTACCTTATCTATAAGTATGAAAATAACTTTATTAAACTATCTTCCAATCGATCTTTAACTTCTTTATCTGAAATTAGTCGTACAACATCAGAAAAATAATCTGATTGGTTAAAAAATGTTTATCCTTTTCATTATCTTACCGTCAGTCTTTGCTAAATTATAAACTAAAGATCTCCATAATCCTACTCTTTTATCTATAACGTGTAGTTCTCTTACTGTACTTGTACTGTCAGCCTGATCGCTCCTGGACTTCTCAGGTTCAACTTACTAATACAGCATTAATTTTATTCCATTTTGGCTGCCTTGTTGATGTCTGTTGTTTCCAACATTACCTTAATTTTGTTTAATCATCCAGTATGTTTTTTGGAGTGAGTTTCCTTCTATACACATTTCCGTCCAGCGGTGGTGCTACGTCTTTAATTTGTTGGAGATCTGAGTTGTCGATGTTTTCATATATGTTTGCAGCAAGTACTTTATAGTGCGCCTCTAATGTTGGACGTTTTAGGTTCCGCTTTAAAGTCTCGTTCCTTACGAAACATGGGGCTGCAGTGATCGCTCTCATCGCTATGTTTTGGAATGCTTCTATTTTTGTTCTGTTGATTTTGGAAATGAGTGTGTACCATGTTTTTGTAACGTAGCTAGGATTGGTCGTAGATATGTTAGATAAGTCTTTAGTCTGATGTCCATGGATAGATTGTTTCTGTGTGTAAATATTCCGTTGAGATTCCTTTCTCTCTTCTGTCCTTGTTAAGTGTTTCCTTGACATGTTTATTGAAGTTTAGTTGTTTGTCGATGTGAATTTCCAGATATTTTATAGTTGGACTCCAAACTAGTTGTTGATTTTCGAGTCTTGGTGAATTTATTGTGTTAATTTTCCGTGTGGTGAAGAAAATGCATACTATTTTTTGTATGTTAAGTTGGGTTTTTCATTGCTGGAACCAATCAGGTAATATGTACAGAAGCCGTTGCATTTTAACGGTGGTTTCTTTGGGGTTACGTCCTCCTGTTAGAAATAGTGTGTCATCAGCGTACATAGCGCAGAGGGCTTCCGAGACACATGGTATATCTTTGATGTACGAGTTAAACAGTATAGGTGAGAAGTATCCTCCTTATGGAGCTCCAGCTGTTATTTGTGTTGGTGGTGATAAGACAGTTTCTACCTTGACTTGGATTCTTCTATTAGGTAATAGCTGTCTAGTAGTTGTATTAGCGAAGTTAGTAGTCTGTGGATGGTGGCGAGGTTGAATAATAATCCATTAAACCAAACTTTCTCAAAGGCATTCTTGATATCACGGGCTACAACGACAGTAGTTAGTCCGTTGTAGTTGTTTGCTATTTTAATTGTTACTCGTATTGCTTGCAGTATCGTTAAATGTCGTTTTTTGAAGGCATATTGTGCTTCTATCTTGCAGTAGTGGTATTGTTCTGGTAAGTAGATGGCATTCCAGGATTTTTGATAGTGTGCTTAATAGCGAAATCGGTCTATAGTTTTCCGCGTCCATCTTTTGTTTTATTTCCTGGTTTTGGAATCATAACGACTATTTTCCAGGCATCTAGAAGGTATCGAAGGTTGATTATGCTGTTGAAAATTTTTGTAGGAAACGCCAGCGTTTTCTTTGTTATTTGTTTCAGCGCCTTCTGAAGTATTTCATCTTTTTCAGGTGCCTTTCTGTTACTGTGCATATTAATTATCTGTTCGATTTCTTTCGGTGTGGTGTGTTTTATGTCGCTTTCTATTGGTGTTTGTAAAATGTGATCCATGGATGTGTTTACGAAGCTTGTAAAGTTGTTGTCATTAGTCTGATTCGGCGTGAAGGTATTTTGTTTAACTTCTGCGAATTTTGTAGCTCGGTCTTGAGCGCTGTATAACATGCCATTTGGTCCTGTTAATGACGATGGGCCTGGGTTTCTCCATGCTATCAGTCTGCGATTTATTCTGTATAGGTTGCCCTCTGTTTCTAACGTAGTATTGATGTGGTTGGACCAGGATTCATTCTTGAATTCGTCTAACGTAAGCTTGATTGCGTCTTGTTTGCTGTTAAGCAATCTCTTTACCTGCGTATTACATATATTTTGCTATCTTCTCACGAGGATTTTCCTATTTTTGATGGCATCCTTGATGTATTGTGGAATACTCGCTCTTTTGTCTGTTGCTTCGGTGCTTTGTTATAACGTTTCTTGTAGTGTGCTGGTTAGGTAATGTAGCGATTCATCGATGTCATGTATGCTGTTAAAGTGTGGGTTTCCGACTGAGATTTTTCTTTGGAGCGCTTCATTAAATTTTCTCCAGTTGTATTTTGTTCTGAGGCAGTAGCGAATTGTTTGCGGCTGTATTTGAACTTCGATGAGTATTGGTAAATGATCTGAGCTAAGATATAGGATCGCTTCTATTTCCATTTGGAACGGGATATTTTTAGTAATGGAAATATCTAGGGTGCCTGCTTGTCGTTACCTTTCCGGGGAATTCCTTTTGGTCCACTAGGTTCTACTACATTGAAATTATTGTTGAGTGAATGCATGTAAAGGATGCGGCCATTCTTGTTTGTTGTTTTTGATCCCCAAGCCTTGTGCCATTCGTTAAGGTCACCGGTGAGGATTGTTCGTGAATTGTTATATAGTAGCTCCTCTCTTTCCTCCGAGCGTATGTCTGCGTGATTTGGGCTTCGGTAGACTGCTATTACTTGGGAGTACTTGCTATTAACTTTGAATTTGACTCCTGCTGCTTCCATACTAATCGGTTTTAGAACGAGTTCTTCGTAGATAAGTTGTTTGCGTATTAGGACAGCTATTCCAACTCTCGTAGGCTATCCTGGTGGTGGATTTCGATCTTTTCTGTAGACACAGTAGTTTGCCACGTTGATTTGTTTACGGGGCGGTATCTTGGTTTTCTCGATCATTACGTCTACGTTGTGTTTTTGAAGAAATATCTTAACGCAGTCATTTTGTTTTGCAGTCCGTTTGCATTCCAGAATAGGAGTGCTAAATTTTTGTTGTCGGTTCATTGTCCATTACACGATTGTAATATATCGCACAGCACCGTCCAGATCGAAGTGGGTTCGAAACTTCCTGAGATGTACGATGTTATTAATTGTAAGCCCATTATTGAATTTTGTTGAAAATTCTTGTGAATTTGGATGTGGAATTGGTGGTCTGTTGTGATTGTTGAGGTATTATGCTGATGTTAGAAGATGTGGTGGATTGCTCTTTGTTTACATTGATTGGTATTAGATCCGGTTTAATAATGTTTTTCTTATTTCTATGTCTCCTTCTTGGTCTCTTGTTGTTGCTGGTTTGTTTGGGTGTTTCGTTTCCGGAGCTGTTTTAATCTTCGTCTTCTGTGGAGGTGTCGCTGGCGTTGGCGATCGTCTGCGGAATAGTAGGTAAACCGCTGGAGTAGTTCCATGTCTTCGGTTATTTGTTATAGGGAAGCCTTCTTCGTTCGTTTCGAGAGGGACTGGTGCACTAAGTCGTTGTTGTGTTGTTATACTTGTTCTTCTTCGTTGTTCCTGATAGGTCGGGAAGTTTTTGTAATTTTCAGGATGTGGACCTCTGCAGTTTTGGCATACCGGAGACGTTTCTCTTGTTTTACGCTAGTCTGCTGCAAGATGTTGTTTTCCACATTTTACACAGTGTGGACGGAACCCGCAGTTTAAACTGCAGTGTCCAAACCATTGACAAGCAAAATATTAATCGAGCTTACCCTGCTTTCGAAAGGGACGATCTTGATTCGATTGCAGTATACGAGATTCGTTAGTTTGTATATTCGTCTGGATGTCGAGTTGTTTACTATTGCTACAAGAAAGGTATTGCTGTATTGTCGTTCTTTGCTTTGTAGCTTGATTACGTAGATAATTGCGAATCCTATGCCGGTCAGTTCAGCGCGGACGTCTTCTTTTGCAATGTTGGATGCTAGACCTTTGATGACAACTTTTAATTCTCTTTCAGACTTGATCGTGTATGTGTGGAACTCGATATTGTTGTCCTTGGTATATACTTGTATGGTTCTGAACTCACTGCTGTCGGTGGCTAGAATACGCTCTCCTTGTCCGGAAGCTCTGATGTCGACGTTCATTTAAGTCAATTGTTTAGTTCTCCGGCACGTTGTAAGAAATTAGGAGATTTTTAAATAAATATAGACAAAATGCGTTTGTTGCAGCGCATTGATGTAGATCGTAATTGTTTTTCTGTGTCAGAAGTTTCCATTTAAGAGGTGGAGGCGGATTAAGTTTTGAGCATTTGTGAAGCCGCACGTTTGCGCTAAACCTTCGTAACTACTTATTAAGAGTGGCCATTCCTCTGGCTTACTGCTAAATGTTGACAAATCCTTCTGCAATCTTTGCTTCGCTGCCCATTGGTCGGTATTCAGTGTCTCAATCTGACGGGGTACTGTCACAATTTTTACGCTGTGAGCCTTACTTGGACTAATGAAGTTGGAGTCTTGCGGGTTTCTAAGAAACATAAAGTCGGGTTCTACCCAAGATTGTGATGCATAACTAACTGGGTATGAAGAAAGGCCAATTCGGCATGCCTTTGGCAGTTAGTTGTATTGGCTGTAAAGACGGGATTAGTCTGTCGTATGATGAGACGCATCCCGTTTGGACAGCAGTAGGACTACTGGTAAATATTAAGTGCTTCTGTGGAAAGGAAACAGCACGAGCCTCATAAGGCAGTTTGTATTACCATTGGGTGCTTCACTACTGTAGTTGGATTACACACGATTATAACCGGTGGGAGTTAACGGAATTGTATTAGCACCATAATGTGTTTGAAGTGCAGTTGAAGATGGTAACTTAGAATTTGATTTTAAAACACAACTTGAAGCGTTCGATATCCACTTATTGGCTGTGCCATCCTGAGGTTGTACATCACACTCCTGCATACCATTGTCCTCTCCGCTGTCCGAATCGCTGGCATTTAAAATGCTATACTTTTTGTTTAAATAAACTTGATCTTGATCCTGCATGATACGTTTATGCATTAACTCACGTTTTTTCGTTTTAAATACGTTCTTCTTCTAAGCGTTGTAGTTGCAACTGCTTTGTTTTGGCGAACGGCTTTGAAGATGTTATTGAAATCTTTTCAGATATATAAGGTACTTGGCGTAATGTTGGTGATAAATTAATAGTGCACTTGGAGCACAGAAATTCCTTTTCTTATGTTGATTCGGTAACGTTAACACATTGAAAATGGAACCATGAATCACATCGGTCGCACTGGACCATCTCTTCAGTTTCAGGCTGCTTGAATTTTGGGCATCTATGTACACCCGTCAGTGGTGACTGCTCAAATGAATTTTCCATTGCGTAACCAAGTTAACCACGTACTTCACAATTAGAAAATTTTTTAAATCGCCTTAGTTTACAGAATCCCCACAAACAGGAGGTTCACAGGGGCAAAGAGCGATTAATGAGTTCTGCAATAAGTTGTTAGGACGTATAGACAGATATACGTACAGTGGGGAGCACACACACACAGGAATAGTACAAAATACTATGTACAAATTATGTGCCGTAGGTGCTCAACCAAATCGTACTTTGTCTATGGTATCTGCTGGGTTATGTAATTATCGCACCATTTTATTGCAATACACCATCTTCTATCCAAAATGCAATATATATTCACAAAATCCAAATAGAATACAAGTTTAAAGGCTGTTGAGGCGAGTACCGAGCCTCAACATAATAAAATTTAAGAGCAGAAAAAGCGTTTCTGTTATTAAACATGTGTTCACAGTTTGGATTAATACACAGTCTCGTTGTTTAAATTTGTGAACATCCAAATAAACCTAGCTTTTTAGTATAAAAAATATAAAAATTATTCATTAAAACTTATTTTTGAAAAAATATGTCAACTGGAAACTACTAGATTTTTTTCTAAAGTGAACAACAATTAATGACACAACTAATACAACAAATCAACATACTGTGGAGTGAAACTTTTACAGTAACAATTGATAAAGCAAATTGTAATACGTAATTGTTATATTTGCAAAAGGATCCACATCGATGAGACTTTTCTCATATAAACAATTGTGGAAATTAACTACAGCTGAAAAGTTCGTGAACTTATGTGTGTCCAGAAAGTAAAGCAACAACCCGACATCAGACGGTACAAGCCTTAAAGATTCGTTAAGTTGTTCAAGCAGAGGACGTGTCAACCACGGAAAAATACATGCGGCGAATTGTGCAACAATAACAACAATAGGAATATAAAGGACGAACATTTAAGAAAAAAAAATTAAAATATTTAAGTGCACTGCCAAATAATCCCTTAAAACTATGGAAAAAAAACGGTGAATTTTATTGGGATGAATAACATACCTAAGAATGAAAAAATGTGAAATAATTCAGAGCTTAAGAGTAAGTTATATTTATTCAAGAATAGGTATAGTCAAAAGAGAGAAATTCATTTTGGATAACGATAAAGCAGACAAAATACATTCAGATAGAAGTAGAAATAAAGATACCGCTTTATACTAATCGTTAAGAAAAGAAAAGGTTTTAAATCTATAATATGTCATGGTACTTGAGATTTATCATCAGTATCCTGTAATTTATAAATTAATAAAGAAACTGCACGACATCCGCTGCATATAATAAATTTGGAAGCTAATTTTTCAAAGAACATTTTCATTACTTAAGATAGGACATGGTTTGGTTTTATCTTTAATATCAAAAGTCCAAAAGTAGTTTCATATGACTTTACATGTAGATAATTCAGGAAAGTTAATAGTATATGCAAGATAAAATCAAGCACAGAGTAGATACAATAAAATTGATACAGATATTTGTTTATAACTCAGAATAAAAAAAAATTTTTTTCATAAAAAACAAGCTTTAAGTACCAAATAAAATTAGGTGATTGAACAAATTTGTATAAGCAATACCCTACAGAAGGTTAGTTATACAGAACTTTTTGCTAGTTAAAAATGCTTAAAAGTTATGTTATCTCATTATGGGTGACGAATTTTAATCAACTTTTTTTAAGATTAAGGTGTTATCTTTCGATATCTGAGGATATAAAGGAACTTAAGCACAAATCATAATACACACGCCTTCAGACACGTAACATCCAGCAATAGGAGCTCTTGCTTGATTTACGTGGTAGGAAAGTTATACAATGATTCCCCCCAACACAAGAGGAAAAAAGTATGAACGCTAAGCAATGGACAGAGAACGCTTGAAATTAATTATTTTCAACCATATACAAGAACAAATGCGCGGGTAAACGCGATTAGGTCCCGCTGACTTTTGACATGCCCTGCACATTTACAGATTGGGACAATTTGGTTCTTAGCACGAAAATTGGTAATAAACACCTGATGGCAAATAAATTTACTTTTGGATCAAAAGGAATTCTTATTCACCTGAAGGTGTAAACTGTAAGTTATAAGCTCGTTAGAATTGTCGTTTTTTTTGTATTGTGGAATTTATGCATGATGTTTTGGTATCATATAGTATTGATAAACTTCTAGAACGTTTATTTTTGGTTAAAGTATAGCGTTAACTTATTAAATGTATAACATCTGGGCTTTGTCAGTTTTTAATTAAAAATTAGAGACGCATCGCAAATTATTTTCACCGAATCATCGATATTATGATTAGTTCAAGATGAACTGATAAAGAAACTAAACAATGCTGTATAAAAATAGATTTAGGTGACTTATTAAGTTAAAAATTGTTGCTTTATTTGTATAAACAGATAGGTAGTAGCACTTTGCAGAAAAAAATCTATTTCACCAGGAAGATCGACGTAAATCAAATCCTCAGAAATATTTGATTAGGGGATTCTCACTAGGCTAGAACTGACTGAACGAGCTGTCGCCCATGAATTTGACAGTGTTGAAGGACTTTCAAGGTAAGTGACGTAGATTGAAATTGCACATAGGTAAATGTTATATTTATATGAACTTTTTTTCATTTCGTTCTATTATTTCTATGAGGACCCACTCCCGTACCATTGTGGTTAGCTGTTGCACCCTTAATTTGTTACGAGATTCAGGTCCCTTTTGGACTATTCCAAATTTAAGGCTTTATTCACCCGTTACAAATACAAAGTTAGGAAGTCAAATAAACACAAAATTTGTTTGGAATGCATACCTATTTCATATTGATAATTCCAATTAAAAGTAAATCTCTTAATAAAATGTAGTATGTCATAATTCCTTTGAATCGAAGATTGAAACAGAATATTTTCAATTATTACTTTAACTCACTTCATTGCTATACAAGTAGAGTTTACATAAAAGTGCTAAATTTAAACTTCCTCTTAAAGAATAGTATTTTGTGAGTTTGCAAACTGTACCAATAAAAAATAAATCAACTTTTGCAATAAAACTTAAGTGAGTATTTAACATGAAAGACCAATTAAACAAATTTATATAGATAATAAAAATGGTAGTTGTTGGAAATAAGAGCGCAGCAGAGCATTTCGTTGGGGTAGAATGTTGATCAAGTATAATGAAGGAAATTAGGCTTAACGCATCCTTGGTTACAGTGCATGTTTAAGGGAGAAACTTTTAATTCAATGGAAAAACGTGTAGATAAGTGTGGAAGAATTGGGATATTTAATTAATTAGAAGGCAAACTCGGTAAGTGTCATTCTGGAAGATTAGTTATTCGAAAACGTCTTGCATTTAAATAACCGAAAGAGCTATGAATATACTAAATAAATGCGTCCCCATGCATAAATTTATAATGTTTAAGCACATAAAGGTATTCCTTGCAAACGCAAACACTATAATGCAGTTTGGTAAAAGGCGGTAGCTTACTAACAGTGGTAACTTAAAAGTTATTTATTACAGTTTTCAAATTATACAACAGTAATGCAACAAATATTAGCTTACAACCTAAAAGATAGACCCGGCAGTATTGTGCTTTGTATTTATATAGCTTGACCCAATAGCAAACCGTTCTAAAAACTCAATTATAGGTTCTTTTCCTTACATTTGATTTTCCAATGCTCCAACAATGCTACAACAATCATACAATATTTATTTACCACTATTTACAAATAATAATTCATGGTTATGTACAGTTTGGTGCTCAAGTTACACCTCAATAAATGCTATCTTTATAAAGTCCTTGTTTTTAAAATTGAAATTTTAAACACATTTAATGCAACAGGAGTAAATGGGCCCCAAATAATACCTTATCTTTATATATTACCGCACACTGGAGTATGGTGAGCTCATGATAACCCAGTTTATTAATGTATGCTTTCCACTTTGCATACTATGACTACAAACTTAATATACCCATGTACTCTTAACAATTAAATTTAAATTCATCAAGAAATTTAATAAGCTTTACGTACACCTTTTGTTTTATATTCCAAAATACCATAATAATAGTCAGTTATACGTATCTTTCTCAATACGTTAAATTACCAAAAATAACCATCAAAGTTCACTCACACATCACAAATAATTTCAACAGTTTATATAAAAAAAAACAGCAGATTCAAATGCGTTACCTGGAAAAAGCGTCAAAAGTCCATCTCCGTTAAAGAAGTTCTATATCCCTGAACCCCTCGGCTTCGTGATTATGCGTGTCATCTACCAGCTATTTATAGATGACAACTCAGTTTCAGCTGAGCTTCGTGTTACCAATTAACACCAATTTCAACATCCAAATCCATATATATTACACTTGTTTATTATTTTATTATTAATTTACGAGCTTGTTAAAGTATTCGTGGACCTCAGTTAAATTTCAATTACACTCTATTACACTCGCGTTACTAACTATAGGGCCACAAATAATCTAATACTATTTCACTGAATGTTACAAATTTTTAATACTCACAAGCTTTGTCAGTTGGTTATAATACGTTGTTAAGCGATGCAAAATTAAAGAGACCCTTCCTAATTCTCTCAGAGTATTTATATCATAAAGCTAGGCCCCCTTTGGCCACACTTTACGCAAAATACTTAATCGAAATTAATATTTCCGCAAATTTTGTATAACCGTTTTAAACTTCTCGAAATATTCCCGCGTCAATACGCTATATCATACAAAACTATCACATCCACCTGTCGCGTGTTCATCTGTTCTAAAACTATCTATTTCGACCAATGATACATTTCAGTGACGTCTTAAAACTCCGCCTGCAATATCTCTATTCCTGTCTTATGCATATTTGATGTCGCATTATAACCTTGCTTGCGTTGTAGAAAATTGATATAGCTGCCCGCGTCTTCATGGACTACACGTAGATCGAATACGTGCCTACTAAAGTGAATGCTTTTATGCCCGTCTCATTCTGAAGCATATTATTGATTGTTCATCCCTTCCGCTCTTTAAGAAATTTTTGTTAGCGTTTATGCGAAACCACCGACGGTTGAACAATATTTCCTTGAAGCTCGCCTCGTTATCTTCACAAATAAGCGGAAGATAACCTTTCCAACATGCAGGTGTGTTTAATTAATGATCGTTTAAAATAATAGTTTTCGGAGCTTACATTTCGCAGTATTTTATACAACCGACGTCTGTTTGTTTGTTAAGAAAGCTTTTCGCCTTGGGATTATTGATTTTTCATGCTCTGATGCGCTTTCTGACGTTATAACCCGTTGAATTAAACTAAATTAAATTAATTAATAATTTCTATTGGCTTATAAAACTGATTTCCTTTATGAACCTATTAACTTTTAATCCCTAGTTATAAAATTATGTCAATACTTGTTAATTTAAATTAAATAAATGAAATAAATTTTGCGCGTAAATATTATGTTTCTCTCTCTACACAGGGTGTTTGAAATTGCATTGTTTATACCCAAATTTAACCCTTTAAATCCACTACAATATATATATATATATATATATATATATATATATTTTATAACGCGATCTAAAACTTTCCCCAGCACCGGTAGCAAGCTAATTGGACGATAGCTGCCCGGATCTGACGCATCCGCCTTTCTAGGTTTGGGTATAAATCTCACATTCTGGATTTTATATATATATATTTAAATCACAAGGGAACGTTATTTATGCACTTTGGTAGTTCAACAGATATTTGAAAAATATACCACTGTTCGCAGCTGTACTGAACCTATATTTCATTTATCTAATACTTGATCTATAAATACGGTTAAAATTGGATTGACATTTTCATGCTAGGTTCAATACTTTTAGATAAAATTTTATGATTGAAAATTTCTCCCTCATGAATACCTCGTGTCGTTTAGGACACCATTAATAAATATTAGTACACAACTATTTACATTTATTATAACTGAACTATTAGCGGTACAATTTTAGTTGATCTTTAAATTTTGTAGTCGCCCCTAGTTAAATTTAGGGCCTTTAAAAAATTTTATTTACATTTTTAGATTATATCGTAGAGAGCAGATCTGATATCTTCGATTTACATTATAATTTGAATAAGGGGCCGCTATACTTGCGGCCACGTCCCCAATGCTCCACCCGGAGGTACTACATTGGGTTTAAACGCGAAAATAATCGTGCTTCTAATTCATTCCAACTTCATAGTTAATCCACCCTAAACAAAAAACTAAATAAAAATCTAACAAACCTAAAAATCTAACAAACCTAACAAGCTCTAACAATCTAACAAACATAAAATCTGACAAACTAAAACAAAAACTAAAAACAGGGTTGTAAATAATGGAATCCCTAGCGCTGACTTTGGAGTGTACCCGATCAACAAGACACAAGCAAAAATGAGAGGGGGAGGGATCCGTAATACCGGATAGCAGACGCCGGCTCTGCTTACCAGTGCGACCTGAAGGGTCGTCTTAAAACTATCCAAATCTAGCTAACTAATTTAAATTTATCCCTAGCTTTCAATAATCATTCCCTAACTGATTTATATTATGATTACAATCTTCTCAATTCTGCTCTTCCTTCCCAAATATATACTGCAACCAAAATGGCGACAGAACGTCAAACAAAACAAATATGCAACAAAATACTACAATACATGCTAATAAATATAAAGTGTAAATATAAAATATAAATAAATATAATTATATAAATATATAAATAAATGTCTAATAAGCGTTAAGCATATAGCAGTGCACAAAATAGCAAAAGCATAACCCTATTTATCAGGTGCACTCCCACAAGCATATGTCGGCTAGCGCCATTACACACAAAACGTGCTTGTTAAATTATTTCAAAAACTACTAATTAATGTAAATCAATGCTTGTGCGAGTACAGCCGCCACAATTTAAGTCTTACCACCATGATAAAATTCTCCTGCATCCGAAGATCTGGTCGTCTGCTTACATTTAACTGTAACTTACTTCTAAGGGGAGGATGGGGTGCACTGCTAAAGTCCTGGTGGGTATGCACTAAATGTTCTTGGGGGGATCACAATCACTATCACTATTACTTCACTTTCAAGTCCGGGGGGGGGGGATGCGCGGTTTCACTCTATTTTATTATCTTTGTTTATTTTATTGATTTAATTTAAGGAGGGTTTCTGATTTATTTGTTATTGTTTATTTGTTATTATTTATTCCCGATTTCCCGATTTTCCGCACATAATTATGAAGATAGGCAGCGATTGTATTAATGGTGAGGGGGTTTCTCGTGCATATTGGACATTTGGGTATAATTATCATGTTATTTTATTATTATTATTATTATTATTATTATTTTTATTTTTTTTTTTTTTTTTTAATATCAGGTTTTGGTTATATCTATACTCGTATCCTTACTCATGCCAAGTCGATCTAAAATTTTCCAATCCTCCCACCAACCCCACCGAATTTTACACGCGGTTATCATTGTCTAATCTCGCGACCCTTCCCGCGAATTATTATTATTATTATTTTTATTTTTTTTTTAATATCAGGTTTTGGTTATATCTATACTCGTATCCTTACTGATGCCAAGTCAATCTAAAATTTTCCACTCCTCCCACCAACCCCACCGAATTTTTACACGCGGTCGTCATTGATTGTCTAATCTCGCGACCCTTCCCGCGAATTCTTAAGGCTGTCCAGAACGCCTTCTGGTTAACCACTTCCCCGACTTCCTCTAGGCTCTTTGGCCATGCCAGACCTAGGATAGCTAGTTTGCTATCAGCCAACCCTCGATTTCCCGCCTCAAGCGGGCAGTCGAAGAGCACGTGCTCTGCGCTTTCCGCGCCCTCACCGCATTCGCAGCGGTCGCTGTTGGTTAGCCCGAAACTTTGTAAATACGCCTTTAGGGCGCCGTGCTCTGTTATCAACTGCACCATTTTGTGATCGAGCTTAACCTCGATCCTACCTCTAACTTCTATGCTCGGAATGAATTTGTGGGTCAACCTGCCCGTGGCAACGTTGTTCCACCTCTCTTCCCATTGTCGAATTGATTTTTCGCGCAGCTTTCTTTTGATTAAAGACCTCGGTATCGATGAATGTGATATCCGAAAGTCGCCCGTCGCGGCCTCTTTAGCTAATTCGTCAGCCCTATCGTTTCCTGCGTTACCATTGTGCGACCTGACCCAACAGAACTTTAAACGTCAAAACTTGAGCGCCGTACGCGCTATCCTCCAGACGTCCGCTTGGAGATCTGTCGAGGTGTTCATGTTTGTTAAAGCCGTTAGCGCCGATTTACTATCACTGATTATATAATACTCGTCTCTGCCCGTATGGTTTATTACGTAATCGATAGCCTCTCGTATGGATACCAATTCGCACTGGAAGATAGTGCATCAGTTCGCGAGTTTGGTTTGAAACCGAAACACCTCCTTTTCCTGCTTATACACGACAAACGCCGCGCCTGCTTACCCATCGTCCATACGTGAACCGTCCGTATAAATTCTGTTACCCATCGCGCCCTCATCACCTTCGACAAACTCGATTCCTCTAATATCAGCCGGGTGCCCCAACTCAGATACAACGATCTTTCTTGCAATTTCTCTATTACCAAGATTAAGATCTTCGATAATTTCGCGCCCTTTTCCTATATTTATTAATCGTCTATCTCTAATCTCCCTAACGACATATTCGATAGGGAGAGTCCTACTGATCACCAGGACAGCCTCCGTGGAGGTGGTCCTGTACGCCCTCGCCGCTTTTACCGCGGTTATGCGTTGTACGCTCGTCAATTGACGCATCTCCCGGACTTTACAACCTTCTGTCCATACAGAAGCTGCGTACAGTATTGCCGGCTCAATTGCTCCGGCATAAACCGTCCTCAGCGATTCGCCCCTGAAACCCCACTTTATTTTCGCTGCCGCCATCATCTTATTTGATATTTCGCCGCCCTTACTTTTTACGTATTGTACGTGCGCTTTCCAATTTAATTTATTGTCGATCTTGACGCCGAGGTAGGTAATACAATCTTTAAACGGGATTTTCTCCCCTCCTAGCTCTAACCTTGGAGGTCTCTGTCTTGGTTTCGTGCCGAAATAAAGCGCCTCTGACTTCGCCGTGTTAAATTTTAATTTTACCGCCCGCGACCATTCGTGTAATTTATTAAGCGTCTCGTTCGGTTTTGTGCGCATATCCATTAACAATCTCGATCTTACAATTAAAAGTGTGTCATCTGCAAACCTAACGATTGAGCATCCTGCGGGCAACTTGACCCTAAAGATGCTCTCATACAACAACTTCCAAAATGTGGGTCCAGAAATGACCCTTGCGGGCATCCCCTTTCCACCTCACGCGACAGAACTTCACCCGGAATTTCAACCTGTGCCAATCGCCCCGAGAAATAGCTCTTGACCAAAGACATCAAGTTTCGCGGACAACCCCTACGATTTAACTCGCAAACGATTAATGGCCACCAGGCAGCATTAAATGCTCCTGAAATGTCCAAAGCAACAACGACACAGTACTCTTTAGCATCTCTTGCCTGCTTAATTTCCCCGACAACGAACTCTAACGCGTCGATAGTCGACTTGCCCTGCACGAAACCAAACTGTCGGTTATTAAAACCGCCGCTGTCTCGCACTAGGTGCTCAACACGCGTAGTCATAACGCGATCTAAAACTTTCCCCAGCACCGGTAGCAAGCTAATTGGACGATAGCTGCCCGGATCTGACGCATCCGCCTTTCTAGGTTTGGGTATAAATCTCACATTCTGGATTTTCCAGCAACGCGGAAAAACGCGCCTTTCTAAACAAAGATTAAACAACCCAACAAAAACACACGGGGCTAACAGGCACGCCTGCAGAGCTGCGTCTGAAGTGATTCCATCATGCCCCGGTGCCTTCTTAGGGTTCATCCTCCTAAGAGCCCTGACGACCTTGTGAACTAGGATTGCCTTATCGGCACCTGTTCCTTGCGCCTCTGCAGCTTCCCGACGTACTAAATCGTGCGACCCTTCATCTCCCTCGGGATTATCCGATGGGAAAAATTTCTCTAGTAAATATTCCGCTGGGGTTTTAAAACCTTCCGTGTATTCGCCATTTGTTTTCTTTATATTACTGAGCGCGATTTTTTGTTGTTTTCCTCTAATTACGCGGTATGCGGTTCCCCAGGGTTCTTTGTTTGAGTTTTGCGTGCAGAATTCTTTAAATTTATTCGTTCGCGTTTCTTCTATTAATATTTTATATGCGCGGTAACTTTGATTATATTCTATTCTCCGTTGTTCTCTTATTTCTCCCGAGGCGCGTTGATAGCGGCGCTTTAGGTTACGCGTTTCTGCCCGCTTGGTGGTTAGTTCCCGGGTCCACCAGGGTACGCTGTCTTTAAATGTTTTCTTTTGCGGCATGGAATACGACGACGCGTCTACCACCGCGCCGTTCAATTTTTCCGCGAGTGTTTCTACTTCGTCTGCCTCTCGGCAGTTAAATAGCTCATTTTCGAGCGCAGGGATACTTTCGCCAAATTTTTCTTTAAACCGCTCCCAATTTGCTTTTTTATTACAGAACTGCGGAAATATAGTTAGCTGCTCGTTTGCGCTTGCTTTGATTTCAACGTCCCATGTTATTAATTTATGGTCAGAGAGCGTTTCCTCGTCCGACCTTAGTTTCCAATTACAAATCGTTTCTAAGATTTCGTGCGAGACTGCAGTAATATCTATAAAACTGCTGCCTCTATGCGTCTCAAACGTAGGTGAATCATTAGTGTTTATCACACTAAGGTCCCATCCCGTAAAAAGATCAGCAACCTGCGAGCCTCTATCGTCTTCGATAGGGCTGCCCCATAATGGCGACTTAGCATTAAAGTCTACCCCGATGATTAAATTTCTATTTCTACCGATTTTACGAAGGATTCCTTCAATTTGATTTATTAAGTCCTCTGTTTGAGGATTCTCCCGCCGGGAATCGATCGGCGGAAAGTAAGTGCTTATCACGTGAAACGTATGTAATCCCGTTTTAATTTCTGCGGTGGTTATGAACTCATTCGACAGATTGTTTAGGATTATTCCGGCGCACGTCCCATTATTTATTATTATTCCGCTACGCGGTCGTTCGCTGTTTGCGTTTAAAACGGTAACTCCCTTCCCAAAATCTGTTATTTTGTGGCTATACAGGTGCGGTTCCTGTATAAGCCCGATGTCGATATTATTTTCGGAGAATAACTTTACGAAGTTATTTGTTGCCCCTTTACCTTTCCCAAGATTTAGTTGCGCGAATTTAATCTTCTTGCTTCTTATGGACTTTTTATCTTCACAGTCCATAATCGATGTTTCGTGTGATTGCGTTCTTCAGACGCTGCATCGTGGGGCATCTACTCGACTTGGCGTCGTGGCGCGTATCGACCTTCGCGCCACCGCCAGTTCTGTCGTTTGCCCTGGCGCAAACCACACAGCAGGGGACTGCCTTCCGGCAATTCTTAAATTCATGCCCGACCTCGGCACAGTTACCGCACCACTGTACCTTCTCCCTGCATTCCATCGATCGATGGCCGTACTCGTAGCACCGGTAACACTGGGTCATCGAGAAGTGGTCCCGGGCCCATACTCTTCGCCACCTGAGGTTAATAGCATCAGCTAATATGCGTCTCCGAAGTGTGGGGGTCACTTCGAAGACTACGTTGGCGAAGGGATCCCTAGGGCCCTTTCCACCAAACCTGAACCTCTCTCAGGTGGTCTTCTAGCTTTAAATCGCCGAAGCAGGGATTCTGGCTCGCAATCAACCGCACGAACTCTTCAGCCTTTATCCCCGCTTCGACCCCCGGAAGAACGACCCGTGGACGTTTCTTCTCGATGGTCTTCGCCACGAGTTCCTTGCAGTTCCCGCCGACCTTCAACTGCAGCTTCTTGGCGTCGTCGCGACCTGCGCACTCCACAACGACACCGCCCCGACGCGTCCTACGAGCTCCGACAACAACAAACCCATCTCGAGCGGGATCGACCCTCTGCATCAGGGTTGTCATCACGTCGTCCTTCTGGCCTGGCCTGGCGTCGACCCTAACTGCAAAGGTAGGCGTTGCACCCGCAGCAGCTGCAGCATACGACACCTTCCGCGGCATCGGCACCTCCTGGCCCCGGGAACACTGCTGCCCTGAAACAGAAGCAACCACCGCTGGATTTCCCCCGACAACACCAGCTCTCCCAAGACTATCTAGGCAAAGACGAAGCGCCCTAACCATCCCTATAAGTTGGTTCGTAACGTCGCGGATATCATCCACGGCGTGCCGAACCATCTTCCTGTCTTCTACGACGATAGTGGCGGAGGTCGCCGGCACCTTCCCATAGACGGCAGCATGCGCCTTCCTCACCCTGAACTTTAAGAGTTCTAGCTCATCGAGGTCGCTAGCATCAACGCTAATGTTGCTGCCAGTCGACATCGTGCGCTGGGCTCTCGAAGTAAAGGGCAATTCTGGCGCCGCAACTACCACGGGTGGCCCCGACTCCCCCAACACGACCGCCGCAGACACAGACTTCTCTACCTCCTCCTGAATTCCTATCATAACGTCTTTTAAAACTACCTTCAGTTGTTCCCCCCAACAGCGCCCTCAGCCACCAACCTATCAGACTCCGACCGATCTCCCCTCTTCTTCCTGGGCAACGGCTCCTCGTCGCGGTGAACCACCATGCTGACAAAACTATCAACAAAGAATGACACCTAAAACGCAGCTCAAAAAACGACTTGACCGTTACGACGCTAAAAGAACGACGAGGAAGAGCGCAAAACGTTGGTCCAATAAAAATGTTTTGTTTAATGGTGAACCGTAAACAACCTTGTATTTATTAAAACTTCAAACCGCCCAATTAAATATCAAATTTTAACAAAAATACAACAAGCACTAAGCGTCAAAATAACAACTAGAATCAAATAAATTCCCTAACGCAATAAAAATATCTCGATTCAAAATGTACCGTAAAGAACACTATTTATTTATTTTAAATTTTTAAACCGCCAAATCAAATTTAAATAAACTAATTACTTCAAAATATTAAAATATCTAATTTATAAATAACAACACTTTATTTTTAAATGTGTAATTAACAAAATAAGGTCGAGTGCAATCGGAATGTGGTAACCGGAAATGACCTTTCACTTAATCACTTGCTAACTAGCACAACCCGTAACTGTTACACCGCATAATTACACCAAAATCGATTTTAAAGGAACTTTTAAATACGCGTGTACTTAAATTACGGAAAATTTATATTAAAATAGTTTTAAAATTTATAGTTTTGAGATATTTATTTGATTTAAAGAGGCTTAGATTTTTGTTCCTTGGTTATTATTTGACTATACGCGCACTATAAAAAATTCACACACTTTTTGGTTGTTTTACCCGGTTTTTTACTCGATTTACGCGGTTTTTATTTAAAATTTATTATTAAAAATGCCTTTTTAAGTTATTTAGGAATTATTTTTGAATATTAGTTTAGTAGACCTTTGTTTTATTAACCCGAAATTTATTTAGTTTATTTTAAAACGCGGATTTGGTTTAAATTACAAAGAAAACGCGATTTATTTAGTTTTTATTTAGTTTAAATTCTATTTAAAAATTTTTATTTTACTGCCCTGTATTTAAAATTTGATGGCACACAATTATAAAAATAAAACACAATAAAAAGCAAAGCTTCAAATAAAATAATACAACAATAAATAATATAAACCCTAGATAAAAACTTACTGTTATTGCTGAAGCGGGAGCTCGACAAAAACAAGTCCGCTCGCTTCAAGCAGCAACTAGAAAGTTTATCTTCGATTTACATTATAATTTGAATTAGGGCCGCTATACTTGCGGCCACGTCCCCAATGCTCCACCCGGAGGTACTACATTGGGTTTAAACGCGAAAAATGATCGTGCTTCTAATTAATTCTTACTTCATAGTTGATTCACCCTAAATAAAAACTAAATAAAAATCTAACAAACCTAAAAATCTAACAAACCTAACAAACTCTAACAATCTAATAAACCTAAAAATCTGACAAAAACTGGAACAAAAACAAAACAAAAACTAAAAACAGGGTTGTAAATAATGGTATCCCTAGCGCTGACTTTCGAGTGTACCCGATCAACAAGCAAAATGAGAGGGGAGGGATCCGTAATACCGGATAGCAGACGCCGGTTCTGCTTACCAGTGCGACCTGAAGGGTCGTCTTAAAACTATCCAAATCTAGCTAACCAATTTAAATCCATCCCTAGCTTTCCTATCGTTCCCTAACTGATTTACATTATGATTACAATCTTCGCAATTCTGCTCGTTCTTCCCAAATATATACTGCAACCAAAATGGCGACAGAACGTCAAACAAAACAAATAAGCCACATAATACATGCTATATATAAATAAATATAAAGTGTAAATATAAAATATAAATAAATATAATTATGTAAATATATAAATAAATGTTTAATAAGCGTTAAGCATATAGCAGTGCACAAAATAGCGAAAGCATCACCCTATTTATCAGGTGCACTCGCACAAGCATTATGTCGGCTAGCGCCTTTACACACCAAACGTGCTTCTTAAATTATTTCAAAACTACTAATTAATGTAAATCAATGCTTGTGCGAGTACAGCCGCCACATTTTAGGTCTTACCTCGATAATAAAATTCTCCAGCATCCGAAGATCTGGTCGTCTGTAACTTACTTCTAAAGGTGGGACGGGGTGCACTGCTAAAGTCCTGGTGGGTATGCACTAAATGTTTTTGGGGGGATCACAATCACTATCACTATCACTTCACTTTCAAGTCCTGGGGGGATGCGCGGTTGCACTCTGTTTTATTATCCTTGTTTACTTTATTGATTTAATTTAATGAGGGTTTATGATTTATTTGTTATTGTTTATTTGGTATTATTTATTCCCGATTTTCCGCACATAATTATGAAGATAGGCAGTGATTGTATTAATGGAGTGGAGGTTTCTCGTGCATATTGGACATTTTGGTATAATTATCTTTTTTTTTTTTTTTTTTTTTTTTTAATATCAGGTTTTGGTTATGCTCGTATCCTTACTCACGCCAAGTCAATCTAAAATTTTTCAATCCTCCCACCAACCCCACCGAATTTTTACACGCGGTCGTCATTGATTGTCTAATCTCGCGACCCTTCCCGCGAATTCTTTTAAGGCTGTCCAGAACGCCTTCTGGTTAACCACTTCCCCGACTTCCTCTAGGCTCTTTGGCCATGCCAGACCTAGGATAGCTAGTTTGCTATCAGCCAACCTCGATTTCCCGCCTCAAGCGGGCAGTCGAAGAGCACGTGCTCTGCGCTTTCCGCGCCCTCACCGCATTCGCAGCGGTCGCTATTGGTTAGACCGAACCTTTGTAAATACGCCTTCAGGGCGCCGTGCCCTGTTATCAACTGCACCATTTTGTGATCGAGCTTAACCTCGATCTTACCTCTGGCTTCTATGCTCGGTATGAATTTGTGGGTCAACCTGCCCGTGGCAGCGTTGTTCCACTCTCTTCCCATTGTCGAATTGATTTTTCGCGCAGCTTTCTTTTGATTAAAGACCTCGGTATCGACGAATGTGATATTCGAAAGTCGCCCGTCGCGGCCTCTTTAGCTAATTCGTCAGCCCTATCGTTTCCTACGTTACCATTGTGCGACCTGACCCAACAGAACTTTAAACGTCGAAACTCTAGCGCCGTACGCGCTATCCTCCAGACGTCCGCTTGGAGATCTGTCGAGGTGTTCATGTTTGTTAAAGCCGTTAGCGCCGATTTACTATCACTGATTATATAATACTCGTCTCTGCCCGTATGGTTTATTACGTAATCGATAGCCTCTCGTATGGCTACCAATTCGCACTGGAAGATAGTGCACCAGTTCGCGAGTTTGGTTTGAAACCGAAACACCTCCTTTCCTGCTTATACACGACAAACGCCGCGCCTGCTTGCCCATCGTCCATACGTGAACCGTCCGTATAAATTCTGATACCCATCGCGTCCTCATCACCTTCGACAAACTCGATCCTCTAATATCAGCCGGGTGCCCTAACTCAGATACAACAATCTTTCTTGCAATTTCCCTATTACCAAGATTAAGATCTTCGATAATTTCGCGCCCTTTTCCTATATTTATTAATCGTCTATCTCTAATCTCCTAACGACATATTCGATAGGAGAGACCTACTGATCACCAGGACAGCCTCCGTGGAGGTGGTCCTGTACGCCCTCGCCGCTTTTACCGCGGTTATGCGTTGTACGCTCGTCAATTGACGCATCTCCCGGACTTTACAACCTTCTGCCCATACAGAAGCTGCGTACAGTATTGCCGGCTCAATTGCTCCGGCATAAACCGTCCTCAGCGATTCGCCCTGAAACCCCACTTTATTTTAGCCGCCGCCATCATTTTATTTGATATTTCGCCGCCCTTACTTTTTACGTATTGTACGTGCGCTTTCCAATTTAATTTATTGTCGATCTTGACGCCGAGGTAGGTAATACAATCTTTAAACGGATTTTCTCCTCCTAGCTCTAACCTAGGAGGTCTCTGTCCTGGTTTCGTGCCGAAATAAAGCGCCTCTGACTTCGCCGTGTTAAATTTTAATTTTACCGCCTGCGACCATTCGTGTAATTTATTAAGCGCCTCGTTCGGTTTTGTGCGCATATCCATTAACAATCTCGATCTTACAATTAAAAGTGTGTCATCTGCAAACCCGACGATTGAGCATCCTGCGGGCAACTTGACCCTAAAGATGCTCTCATACAACAACTTCCAAAATGTGGGACCAGAACATGACCCTTGCGGGCATCCCTTTCCACCTCACGCGACAGAACTTCACCCGGAATTTCAACCTGTGCTAATCGCCCCGAGAAATAGCTCTTGACCAAAGACATCAAGTTTCGCGGACAACCCCTACGATCTAACTCGCAAACGATTAATGGCCACCAGGCAGCATCAAATGCTCCTGAAATGTCCAAAGCAACAACGACACAGTACTCTTTGGCATCTCTTGCCTGCTTAATTTCCCCGACAACGAACTCTAACGCGTCGATAGTCGACTTGCCCTCCACGAAACCAAACTGTCGGTTATTAAAACCGCCGCTGTCTCGCACTAGGTGTTCAACACGCGTAGTCATAACGCGATCTAAAACTTTCCCCAGCACCGGTAGCAAGCTAATTGGACGATAGCTGCCCGGATCTGACGCATCCGCCTTTTAGGTTTGGGTATAAATTTCACATTCTGGATTTTCCAGCAACGCGGAAAACGCCCTTTCTAAACAAAGATTAAACAACCCAACAAAGACACACGGGGCTAACAGGCACGCCTGCAGAGCTGCGTCTGAAGTGATTCCATCATGCCCCGGTGCCTTCTTAGGGTTCATCCTCCTAAGAGCCCTGACGACCTCGTGAACTAGGATTGCCTTATCGGCACCTGTTCCTTGCGCCTTTGCAGCTTCCCGACGTATTAAATCGTGCGACCCTTCATCCCCCTCGGGATTATCTGATGGGAAAAATTTCTCTAGTAAATATTCCGCTGTGGTTTTAAAACCTTCCGTGTATTCGCCATTTGTTTTCTTTATATTACTGAGCGCGATTTTTTGTTGTTTTCCTCTAATTACGCGGTATGCGGTTCCCCAGGGTTCTTTCTCTGAGTTTTGCGTGCAGAATTCTTTAAATTTATTCGTTCGCGTTTCTTCTATTAATATTTTATATTCGCGGTAACTTTGATTATATTCTATTCTCCGTTGTTCTCTTATATCTCCCGAGGCGCGTTGATAGCGGCGCCTTAGGTTACGCGTTTCTGCCCGCTTGGTGGTTAGTTCCCGGGTCCACCAGGGTACGCTGTCTTTAAATGTTTTCTTTTCGGCATGGAATACGACGACGCGTCTACCACCGCGTCGTTTAATTTTTCGCGAGTGTTTCTACTTCGTCTGCCTCTCGGCAGTTAAATAGCTCATTTTCGAGCACAGGGATACTTTCGCCAAATTTTGTTTAAATCGCTCCCAATTTGCTTTTTATTACAGAACCGCGGAAATACAGTTAGCTGCTCGTTTGCACTTGTTTTGGTTTCAACGTCCCATGTTATTAATTTATGATCAGAGAGCGTTTCCTCGTCCGACCTTAATTTCCAATTACAAATCGTTTCTAACATTTCGTGCGAGACTGCAGTAATATCTATAAAACTGCTGCCTCTATGCGTTTCAAACGTAGGTAAATCATTAGTGTTTATCACACTAAGATCCCATTCCGTAAAAGATCAGCAACCTGCGAGCCTCTATCGTCTTCGATAGGGCTGCCCCATAGTGGCGACTTGGCATTAAATCTCCCCAATGACTAGATTTTTATTTCTGCCGATTTTACGAATAATATTATCTACTTCATTTATCAAGTCTTCGGTTTGGGATTTTCCGCCGGGAATCGACCGGCGGGAGGTACACGCTTATTACATAGAACGCATTTTCCCTGATTTGATTTCGGCCGTCGTTACAAACTCGTTCGATAAATTATTTAATATAATTCCGGCGCACGTTCCATTATTTATTATTATCCGCTACGCGGTCGTTCACTATTCGCGTTTAAGACGGTAACCCCTCCCAAAACCTGTTATTTTGTGGCCATACAGGTGCGGTTCCTGTATAAACCCGATGTCGATATTATTTTCGATGAATAACTTTACGAAGTTATTTGTTGCCCTCTACCTTTCCCGAGATTTAGTTGCGCGAATTTAATCTTCTTGCTTCTTATGGACTTTGTTTTATCTTCACAGTCCATAATCGCTGTTTCGTGTGATTGCGTGCTTCAGACGTTGCATCGTGGGGCATCTACTCGACTTGGCGTCGTGGCGCGTATCGACCTTCGCGCCACCGCCAGTTCTGTCGTTTGCCCTAGCGCAAACCACACTGCAGGGACTGCCTTCCGGCAATTCTTGAATTCATGCCCGACCTCGGCACAGTTACCGCACCACTGTACCTTCTCCCTGCACTCCATCGATCGATGGCCGTACTCGTAGCACCGGTAACATTGGGTCATCGAGAAGTGGTCCCGGGCCCATACTCTTCGCCACCTGAGGTTAATAGCATCAGCTAATATACGTCTTCGAAGTGTGGGGTCACTTCGAAGACTACGTTGGCGAAGGGATCTCTAGGGCCCTTTCCGCCAAACCTGAACTTCTCTCAGGTGGTCTTCTAGCTTCAAATCGCCGAAACGGGGATTCTGGCTCGCAATCAACCGCACGAGCTCTTCAGCCTTCATCCCCGCTTCGACCCCGGAAGAACGACCCGTGGACGTTTCTTCTCGATGGTCTTCGCCACGAGTTCCTTGCAGTTCCCGCCGACCTTCAACTGCAGTTTCTTGGCGTCGTCGCGACCTGCGCACTCCACAACGACACCGCCCCGGCGCGTCCTACGAGCTCCGACAACAACAAACCCATCTCGAGCGGGATCGACCTTCTGCTTCAGGGTCGTCATCACGTCGTCCTTCTGGCCTGGCCTGGCGTCGACCCTTACAGCAAACGTAGGGGCAGATCCTGAAGCTGCAGCGGCGTAGGAGACCTTGCGCTGCACCGACGCACCCTGACTCTGGCCTCCTGAAACGACAGAATTCACCGCCGGACTTCCCCCAACAACACTTGCTCTCCTGAACCATCTAAACAAAGACGCAGCGCCCTAACCATACCTATCAGTTGGTTCGTCACGTCACGGATATCATCCACGGCGTGCCGAACCATCTTCCTATCCTCCACGACGATAGTGGCGGAGGTCGTCGGCACCTTCCCATAGACGGCAGCGTGCGCCTTCCTCACCCTAAACTTTAAGAGTTCCAGCTCATCGAGGTCGCTAGCATTAACGCTACCGTTGCTGCTAGTCGACATCGTGCGCTGGGCTCTCGAAGTAGAGGGCAATTCTGGCGCCGCGACCACCACGGGAGGCCCCGACTCCTCAGACACGACCGCCGCAGACGCAGGCTCCTTCCCTACCTCCTGTACCTCCTCCTGAGTTTCTAACAAGAAGTCCTTTAGCACTACCTTAAGCTGTTTCCCCCCCCAACAGCGCCCTCCGCCGCCGACCTAGCAGACTCCGACCGATCGCCCCTCTTCCTCCTGGGCAGCGGCTCCTCATCGCGGTGGACCACCATTCTTCTTCGATTTACACCAGAATTTGATTTTATATTAATATGATACATAAAATTAACGTAAGCAATGATTAATCGAATTAAATGTTTATTTAATTTCTATTGAGCATTTATTCAACCGTCTAGTCTAGCACTTTGAATCTCTGATTAAACTACTTTTACTTATAACTAAAATTTTTATACTCTAATAACCTTCAAAAGTAAAATCGTTGGACTTGGACAGCAAGGGAGATTTTTATTATGAAAACTCATCATCTGGTTTCTACGTCATGAAATGTGGCAGACCCCAAATAACAGCCGCATCCCATAAAGGTCTCTTAGCATCAATCTCGGATTTAAACGAAAAGGGCCAAACGGTTCTTCAGACCGGTGCTAACCAATGACATTGCTGACCACTTCAAAAGATATGAGGTAGGATTTTTTTTTAACCAAATCACAAACCATCATTTACAGTTGAAGCATATTTTAAATGTGCCTTCCAGTTTTAAAAATATATTACATTATTAGCCGTAAAGATTATAAAATTCCATAGTTTAAATTAATTTGATTTAATTAGATATAACTTACGTAAAATAACTTCATATAACTGCGCATTGATTAACATCACCCCGGGTCTTTCTACAACTACAATTTAGGAGGTCGCAAACTCAATGCGATTCTCCAGTTGCTGGAGCTATAAGTCGGGAAAGACATCCTTGCTCAACGACAGGTAAAAGCGACTGACCAGTTTTGAATGTTGCAGCTCGGTGTCGCGTATTGAAACCAACCACATCAGGCGTGACCTTGTATTGAAAACTGCACAATTTTTAGATTAACCTTGTTTAAACTTAAACACAAAACTAATCGTACTTGGAAGTTTTTCGAAAACGAAATTTTGTTTATGAGGGACAAAAATATACCAATTACTTTATTATTTATTATTATTATTTATTAATTTAAAAACTTTATTACAATATAGCTGGGATGAGCAAACAAAGTTAAATATTGTAAGGTCCGTGTAGAAAGATAGCGCCAAAATTTGGTTTGGATTAATAGAAAGTGAGTTAAGTTCGTTTAAAGATTACGAAATTAAATTTTTAAAGCATTTCTGGGGAGACACCCAGCAATTTAAAGTGAGAGCTAATTTATTGATGGGCAAATATAGTAGCGATTCAGGTATTACAAGAGTTGTATGTGATTAAAAAATTTAGCGTTGCCAAACAACTTAATCCACCTCTAGAGGACAAGCAGATCATAATGTATTTAGCAGGTCACTTCGAAAGCAATGCATAGCCTTACAAAATATTGTTTATAGAAATGTGTTTTAGAATATCTTCAACGTTATGATGATATGGGTCAACTGAGGAGGATGGAAACCAGACCAAAGAGCCAGCCCATGATTATATTTAGATTCTAGAGGAATAATGGACAGGAGAGGAATCAACGTAGACCATTTGAAAGGTGGAATAGCCAAAGAAATAATTGGAATAGAAAATATACCATTAGGAGGGACGGGAGAAGGAAAAAACTGAATCCCTGACCATTGAGAATAGAACCGTTACCCAATGTAAAGAGAAATGGCATAAATAGTAACACCGAAAATAGAGGACCTATGCAGAGATAGTTAATCACTCTGGAACGTCAGGTAGGCAGTTATTTTTGAATGTAGACAAATTAAGTGACGAAAATATAGAAATTAATAAATATGAATATGCGCATGAATTTGTAAAATTTGAGTTGGAGAAGAGTGAAAAAATTAATAAAAGAAATGATTTACTACCTATAATAAAATTTCAAGTAAAAGGAAAAGAGATAAAATTACTGGTATGTAGAGGAGCTGAAGCAACATTAGTAACATTAAGAGTGGATGACATTCTGGGAGTGGATTTTATAAGTAAGATGAAAGGTATAATAGATACCGAGAATGAGGTGATAATTATAAGAGATGAGAGGAATAAATGGGACGAAGAAGTCCAAATAAAAATACAAGGAGATTGTATAATTTGGAATCAATTTGAGAAGAAAATGGAAAGTGAAGGAAATAGAAGTTTAAGTATTAAGTGCCCTGGTGTAGCTAGAAGAGAAGGCGTAGCGTTTTTAGAGAAAAAGACAGAATTATTTGAAACTGTAGTAAATGATGTTGAAGAGATGGAAAAAATAGATGAAATTGATGACAATAGTATGATTGTAGGTGTTGAAAAGGAGATATAGGAGCTTTCTGTAAATGCAGCTCTTAAAAATAAAATGAATAAAGGTAGTAAAATTTTAAATAATGATGAAATAATTTGGAAAGTAGAACTTAATAATTCGTTTGATAATTGCTAGTAGAGAATCAAAGCGTTATGTGAAATGCCGTATGTATAAATATGCAAAAGTAGTGCTTGGTTTGTCGAAATATGCATTTAAATATGCGGATGTAAGAAAGAATTGGAATTGTAGGAAAAAGAAAAAATTATTGAGATGAAAGAGAATGAATTATTTTGAGAGAGAATATGAAAATAATGTAGATGAGGGAACCATTGCTGCTATATATCCAGGTGAAGCTGTAAGTGAAATAGAATCGTTGTTATAAGAAAAATTGTGTAAATTGGAAGACAGAGAGTAAAGAATTGCTAATGTTTGCGAAAATAAATTAGAAGTTATTGATATTGAACCATTGAAGACTAAAGTTTATGTATAAATGAAGAGTAGTTGAAAGATGTATGATTTGGAAGTAACGTAAGTAGGCTAGATATAGAGATTCTATTCCATAATTTTTTTACGTAAGTAGTATAGTTGAATAGTTGCTGGCATAACTTTATCAAAATTTTATACCCTATATTTTTCCAAGATTTTGATAGTTTAGAGAAGAATGTACGATAATATGATAAGTTATGTATGATAGTGCAGAGAATCTCGTTTGAATGAAACTTAATGAGACCGTATGTAACTATAGGAAAAAGTTAGAAATATAGGATGGAAATGTTAGAGTGTAGGTGATACTGGAATAGAGTTACGGAAAGTTTATTTAATTATAAGATAGAAATAGGTGGATTGTTAAAAGGAGAAAATCCCTAGTATGAAAAATTATGCATGTGTATTATAAAACTTATAGAATTAAGTGAAAATAGCAAGTAGTTAGAAATAACAATACTAAAATTACTTATACATACGGAAAAATAACGCAGACTTCGAATTTTATATTTTAATTAAGGGGAAATTGACGTGATTAGGAGTCACGAGAGGTCATTGAAACCGAAATTCAACAAATAAATCCCACCAAGATATAAAAGAATCCGAAAAAATATATAAATTTCCGTAAACTCATGGTTATGCTTTGTATACTACAAGCATACCCTTATTCATTGATGTACAAGCGAAAAATGCAAATGCGCTTCTATAAATAATAACCCTATATGATATAAGTGTATTGCAAATAAATAGCAAATAACGTAAGCTGTATATATAAATATAATTAATTGTACGATACCGTAAAACGCATTCAATGCGAACGCAAATCTATCATTTTAAGATAAATACAAAGTTAATTATTTTCACTTATTAATTATTAATACATTTTTGATAAAAATGCTTTTAATTTGCTGTAAATAGCATGGAATAGTACTAGCTTTACGCATTTGAATTGAAACCAGTAATTTCGGGTATTTGAAACCCTAATTCTAATAGGTGTATTAACAACACGTTTTGATATTAAAACCAAATATTTTCTATAAAATACAACCCCCTTTGCATTAAAAAGCAAATAAAGTTTAAATTAATTTCATAGTGGATTACAGAAAATTATTTAAAATAAAAAATTCTTTAGAATTTTAGTCATACGTATTTAGATCTACCCAAATAAACTAATTGATAAATGAAACGTTTATTCCAAGAAACTAAAAACCCAGAAAATGTAATAGAAATTGATAAGAAATATTTATGATCTCTATTCACTATTGGAGAGAAGCGCTACGCCAAAATAACTGTATGTGTTAAACAAAGACAAACAGCGCGCGTCACGAATAAGTAGAACGAGATTACGGGGTAATGAACGCCGCGATTTTAATGCTAATGAGTTTTTGTGCGAAGCATTGCATCATAATGTTCTATACACATTTGTATATATAAAGAAGCGTTTATTAATTAAGGAAAGCACTCAATTTCTAAGTTCAATGGCGAAATGTTATTTTGATTTAAGTTGGGAGGTGTTGCCTTGAGAAGACAATATTTGAAGTATGCAGTAAGCATACTAAAATTTACTAATTACGATGGTACAATAAACAAAGAAGTGATGTTTTATATGCAAATTACATAAAAAACTGAAATTTATTAATTACAATAAAAGAGAAAAATCCTTCAACATAACGCTATTTCCAAAATTTTATTATATAATCGAAAAATAGATTTAACCAAAAATGTACTTTGGTAATTGCTGTTTGAAACAAGGATTTTAAATGTGGAAAATCCCGTAAGCTGATTTGATCTCAATTTAAAATAGAAAAATATTTAACAACAATGAGCGTTTTTGTGGATTCTGCAAGTATTATTTTAGATTTATTTTTAATTGCGGCCCTTATCATAGCACTCTTTTAGCAGCGACACTTAACGCCGGCCATATATAGATATAATAAAAGACAAGTTATTTGCAGTCCGCAATAAGAAATTGTGTAGAACAATATATAAAATATACTCTTATGAAAATAATAAGAGTTTATTGACGAATACAAATCAGGCTAAGAGTTGTATAGATATTAACAAAACAATAGCTTTATTACTTCACAGGGGAGGAAACATCCACTTAACCGGTCGGTTTCAGCTTCCTTAAGCATTTTCAGAGCGAATTAGTTTCTAACCCTATGAAATAATCGAAGCTATAAACTAATATAATTTCGAAGGAATCCTTGTACTATGGCAAAAGTAAGTAATATCGCCATCAGGTGGTAAAACACCAACACTACTAAGCGTGGAAGTACAAAGATTGATTCGAAACTACATCGTCGTTCTATAGATGGCTATACAAGTATGTCTAGCCTTTGAAATTTGCGGAATGTTACAGCAAAATTTATTTGCAAACGTAACAAACCTTCTCCTGGCGACACCTGGTCTTATCCCAAAGGCAATTCATAATAATAGAAGACTAGTTATTTGCAGTCCGCAATAAGAAATTGTGTAGAACAATATACAATATATAAAATAAGATGTATCTGTAAACAAACTCTTATGAAAATAATAAGAGCTTATTGACGAATACAAATCAGGCCAATTATTTGTATAGCCATTAACAAAACAATAGCTTTATTACTTTACAGGGGAGGAAACATCCACTTAACCGGCCGGTTTCAGCTTCCATAAGCATCTTCAGAGCGAATTAGTTTCCAACCCTATGAAGTAATTAAAGCTATTATACTGATATAACTTCGAAGGAATCTTTGTACTATGGCAAAAGTAAGTAATATCGTCATCAGGTGGTAAAACAGCAACACTACTAAGCGTGGAAGTACAAATATTGATTCGAAACTACATCGTCGTTATATAGATGGTTATACAAGTATGTCTGGTCTTTAAAAATTGCGAAATGTTACCGCAAAATTTATTTGCAAACGTAACAAATCTTCTCGTGGCGACTCCCGGTTCATGCCCCAAAGGCAATTCATAATAATAAAAGACAAGTTATTTGCAGTCCGCAATAAAAAATTGTGTAGAACAATAAACAACTAATTCTCTGTGAAGATGCTTATGGAAGCTGAAACCGGCCGGTTAAGTGGATGTTTCCTCCCCTGTGAAGTAATAAAGTTATTGCTTTGTTAATGGCTATACAACTATTAGCCCGATTTGTATCATCAATAACCTCTGATTATTTTTATAAGAGTTTGTTTACAGTGTACCATTTTTTTTTTTGCATCCACTCGTTGGATACAAGTGAAGCTTTACTTGTTCGTGGCTAAGTCTGGGAATTACCCCAAGGGTGAGCAATGAGAAAGGGCGTGGGGATGGTCTAAACTCTACAATAAGCTAACATAAAAAGAAAAAGGGGGATTGAGCGCCACTGTATCTATATGGATGATAACACAAGAAACTCTATACTCCTATGAGAAGATACAGAAACTCATGGGATATAAGCACCACTAAAAACCCACAACTCAATGAACCAACACATCTGGTAACCTATGGAACATACTTACAACCTCTTCGATCTCGATGACCCTGAAAGAAAAAGTACACAACAAATTTTCTATTAAAAAGACACTGTTTGTGCTTTTTAATAAAAAAGCATACTAATAATTACGAGTGGATAAACTTGAAATTACCACACCAAAGATATTTGAATCAAAAATGAATACCTAGAACAAATCAGTTGTAGCATATCTGTGTTTTTTAAATTACTTCAGCGTTTGTCTAATTTCATTATTCAAAAACTTATTTTCTTTAAAGAAAGTTATAAAAATTAATTGTGCATGGAATAAAACACGAGTCCAAAAATGAAAATCAATATAGTTTCTCTCTTTTCGTTTTTTTTTTTGAATATGATTACAAATATGGAATAATAAAATTGGATTCTTTATAAATCTGTCTTGGCATTACAAGACCTTAATTTTAATAATATTTTATAACAAAATTTCTGATACCAAAAACTCAGATCTGTTTATTGGTTTACATATGTTTCACATCAGTTTAATTTATTTCTAAAAAAAAGTAAATCACGTGCAGCTAACTTGGATAAATAACATTTCAACTTATTCAAGTATAATGACCTTATTAAAATTTGACATCTGTAATGAATTTTTAAAAAAACAGGAAATGGACTTTAGAATCTCAACATTTTAACATGTGAATGCTCCGCGTGTCTTGCAAAATTATTTTAATAGTATTTCTTAACAATTATATTCCACGTTGTTCTTTGTGCACAAAATTTAGTAGAATTAACAATTTTCGACTACAATTTTAAGTGAGCACATTCAAGGTCTCACAAACATAACAAAAGATAGGTTTGATACCTGTTTTTAATGAAGACGTTACTCCTAATTATCGAACTGCGATGCATGTTTTCTGGAATCTGCTTACCAATCTGTTGCAACAAAACATCGAACAAAAACTGTAATTTCTTAATAAACGAACATTGTCCCAATCTCTTTAGATGTATTTCTAGTTACTTCATGCGCTAAGGAAATAAAGATATTTCATATTAGTATTAAATTACTTGAATAATGCGATCTTACCGTTAACAAATACTGACTCGAACCATTTCAAGAAGAAGCGTGGTCTAGTGCCTTGCCGGAGTCATAGGAATGAATCTTCCGTGTCCCAAGACGACCAGTCCTCCTGTCTCTATCTCGGCACGCCTATTCTGAGGCCCCACTTATGAAGAACTTGGGAGCCCATCTGTATATGATGCAGTCTGGACTACATTTTCAAATACAAATGGCTGACTTCGTTATTCGTACCGTACAAGTAAGGGACGGCTCATCTGCTTTGCGCGTCACCTCGTGACCGTATTCACGCAAGCGCTATCCTAATTTTAACGACTGAAAGGGTATAATCCGCCTGTAGGTTAGGCAACACAAACCACTAGTTCCCTTTTAAATATGTTTCCTGAGTGTATATTGTTATTAAATATTTCAGGGTAAAGCATTTAAACTAATTAACCGGTCATGATTTCCTGTTCCATTGTGGAATTGTTTTTTTCAGATATAACAGTATCAAATACAAGAATCAAATACCACAGACTAAAATTGCACAGATGTGATTCTTCCAAAAATAGTGCTACAGAAAATATATTCGTTACAACAGATACATCTTATTTTGTATATTGCATATTGTTCTACACAATTTATTATTGCGGACGGCAAATAACTTGCCTTTTATTATTATGAATTGCCTTTGGGGCAAGAACCGGGTGTCGCCCCGAAAAGGTTTGTTACGTTTGCAAATAAATTCTGCTGTAACATTCCGCAAATTTCAAAGGCCAGACATACTTATATAGCCATTTATAGAACGACGATGTAGTTTAAAATGAATCTTTGTATTTCCACGCCTAGTAGTGTTGGTGTTTTACCACATGATGGCGATATTACTTACTTTTGCCATAGTTCAGGGATTCCTTCGAAATTATATTAATATAATAGCTTCGATTACTTCATAGGGTTGGAAACTAATTCGCTCCGAAGATGCTTAAGGAAGCTGAAACCGGCCGGTTAAGTGAATGTTTCCTCCCCTGTGAAGTAATAAAGCTATTGCTTTGTTAATGACTATACAACTATTAGCCTGATTTGTATTCGTCAATAAGCTCTTATTATTTTCATTAGAGTTTGTTTACAGATACATCTTATTTTATATATTGTATATTGTTCTACACAATCTCTTATTGCGGACTGCAAATAACTTGTCTTTTATTATTATGAATTGCCTCTGGGGCAAGAACCGGGTGTCGCCACGAAAAAGTTTGTTACGTTTGCAAATAAATTTTGCTGTAATATTCCGCAAATCTCAAAGGCCAGACATACTTGTATAGCCTTCTATAGAACGACGATGTAGTTTCGAATCAATCTTTGTACTTCCACACTTAGTAGTGTTGGTGTTTTACCACCTGATGGCGATATTACTCACTTTTGGTATAGTACAAGGATTCCTTTGAAATTATATTAGTATAATAACTTCGATTACTTCATAGGGTTGGAAACTAATTCGCTCTGAAGATGCTTATGGAAGCTGAAACGGGCCGGTTAAGTGGTTGTTTCCTCACTTGTGAAGTAATAAAACTATTGTTTTGTTCATGGCTATACCACTATTAGCCCGATTTGTATTTGTCAATAAACTCTTATTATTTTCATAAGAGTATATTTACAAACACATTTTATTATATATTCTTATATCCGCCCTTATTACTTTACTTTATATCACCCCTATTACTTTACTTTCGCTTTGGGCTAATACCTTCTTTATTTATTACTTTTTAACTTTAAACAAAATTTGTTTAACGACTTTTGTCGTCGTCCCTAATGATTTCAAATCGAGGTGCTTTAGCAAACGTTTGGTTGGTTCTTTTTTTACTAATTACTATATTTTATATGCCTCGACTATTTGAAACTTTAATCTCAGGGTTTTCTCACCTACTCACCGTGAGTTCAATCGTGAGTAGATGTGCTCTACCCAACCAAACTGCACCCTCGTTTGTTTTACCACTTTTTTAATGTACTGAATTTACTATGTATGCCAAAATTTTAATAGATCAAAGTTGCCTGATGCCAAATTAATTTATGTAACTGTTTATGACTTTAATTTTTGACGTTATGATATATTTACGGTTCTTACCAGAAATATACCGCGCTGAAGGCCTTCCTTTAACTGCTGGCTCAAGTTCGAAATCGCCGTACGCACTTTCACAAAAGATTCTCCAATATTGTCCGCTTGCGTACTGCCTCCAGGTGTTCTTAAAACAAATTTCGTTGACCCAAACCTGAAATAATGTTACCCCAATTTAGAATTTAGCAAAAAAACCGTCGTCTACTTCCCCTGCATTAATTCCTCCTCTTCGTATATCGATCTCCTGTTCCTCTGCTTCGTATCCCACTTAATCCTCTCTTCGTACAATCCAATTCAAACCCGCTGTCCTAATACAAATCACTCCTAGTCCTGCTATTCCAATTATCCATACGATGTCCTTACTGCCGTTTAATCTTCTCAATTCAATCCAAATTATTTGTATCGTCGATTCCTTCTGTATCCACTCCAATCTCCTACTGCCGTTATACCAAATCTATCCCAAAACCAACACAAATCTTCTCAATCAAATAACCGTCGCTTTCCCCTTTGCACTAATAACCACTTCCAAAATCTTCTTTAAATACACGCTGACTTTCCCGTTGCACTTTTAAACACTTTTACTTTTTTTAATACTCGTCGCCTTTTTTTACTCGAAGCTTCTTATTCCTTTCACACTTGGATTAAATAATACTCGATGATACACATATAAACTTTTATTTTATTAATATTTTACAACTTAACGCAGGTTTCATAAAATAGGTCTTTATCTGAACAAATTCGAAAAGTAAGTCCCTTATTTATTTTGCTTAGTTATTAAATCAACAAACTTAGCTTACTAGAATAACATTTTTAAACATATAACATCCAATAACAAATCATCTTTCTTTCAGTGTCCAACATACCTTCGCTACAGTCTTTATAATAATTTTAAATTTCTACTATTGGTCCAAAACACTTCACTAAACTCCAATAACCTTTTACATTTTGATTCACTTTAAATTTTGATTTACAATTCGTCCAAAAGTTTGATTCTATAAAAAGGAAAAGCCAAATAATTTATACACGACCTGGACGCTTTGTTATATTGCAGATATCCATAAATGCGTTCGGCTTTCCGACGGCAAATGTACTCTCAACTGGCTCATGAAATATCAACTCAGTATAAAACCTCAAGTACCGTGCATTATATCAACGTCATAAAGTCATGTTATCTACCTTTTGGCATATAAGTTTCAATCTGAAATGGTACATACTTTAACGTATGTAAAGTATAGCAAAATTTATAGTTTTTAAATTATTAAATCTGAAATATTGATCCTATCGTTCGGCATACACTCCTATTAATACAAATATACCTTTAGAAACCTTATACCCCCCCCCCTTACATAATATTGGCCCCACTGGTTTTTAATAAAATTGGAAATTTCATATGTTTTTCTCTTCCCCTGGTGTGCAAAAATTTCTGATTTTCATTCAAAACCACCCTTTCGTTGTTTTATTTTACTTTGGCAACCCGCATTCGCCTTTCTCTCACATCTATCACCCTACGCTATATTCTAACCTATACTATACTACTATAACAAAACAAAAACAAAAACTAAACTTTCCGTTGCATGAACCACATTATAACCTATCCTGTTAAACCCTCTTCCTGTACTACTCTATATGGGTACAAATTCTCCAAATGAAAACGCCCGCGATATCCCCTTGTCATATTCTCCAGCTCAAACGTATTGCCTTCAGCAAAAATACGCGTGATCCTGTACGGCCCTTCATAAGGAAACAACAGCTTCGCGCAAATGTTTTTGTCGCGATTTGAAACCCTTAATCGTTTGACGACTACCAAATCCCCTATTCCAAAAATCGTTCTTTTCTTAATTTTCCTACACCTTCGTTCGATGTCCCTACGCTGCATCCTTTCGATTCTACGCCTGGCATTACTTAGCAACTCTGTTATGTCTTGTACCTCGACTTCCTCCCTTCATGGTCTAGCTGGTATAATCCTTCGCATTAATGTTACCGGACATGTTTTCGTAACCGAACTCGGTACGCTGTTCATAAAATTTTCTATTTGTGGTAGATACCTAACCCATCTGTCGTGATGCTGCTGTGTCGCCAATCGTAAATATTTTATCACCTCTCGTATGTAACGTTCGCATGGATTAGCTTTCGGATGTCGTATGCTACTAAATGATACTTTAATATTTGCCCTTTTTAACCCGTTCCTGAATCTTTGATTGTTGAAATACGTTGCGTTGTCTACCAAAATTCTTTTTATCTTCCCGACCTGGCTTTCAAATTCTCCAATTGACTGCAATGCATGCACCGTGTTACCCCGTCTTGCAGGAAATAATTTTACAAATTTAGAAAAACGTCGACCACCATCAAAATATGTCGATACCCTGTTCACTCGTGATCAGGTTGCTTAAATAATCAATCGCCACCAATTCCAATGGTCCATTTACGCTCACGCTCATCGGCATATTCTGCAGCACCACGTTCTTGTCTTTACCTAGAATACAAATTTCACACCGATTTATCCTTTCCTTAATCACCGTGATATCATTTTTGCGTAAAACGCCTCTCTGAATACTAAAAATGTTTTTCTGATACCTATGTGTCCGAATTTTAAATGAATTTCGTTTATGATTTCAGCGGCAACGTCTCTTGATAGCACTACCAGCTCTGCATCCCTATTCTTTTCACCACAAACTGCCCTACTATGGTAAATCCCTGTACTCTTCCATATTTTCTCTTGTTAGTTTCTCTCGTATCGAGCTCACATCACTGTGCCTCTGCGCCTCTATAAGTTTGGTGTTTGTCCATCGACCAACATCCCGGAACTCCTGCAAAGCAATTAAACACCCTTTATGTTCTGATTCGATTCCACCTGCGGTCTGCTCAGAAAATCCGCCGTCACATTCTCCTTTCCTGGCTTATGTTTAATTTCAAAGTCGTATTCCTGTAACACCAATGCCCATCTATACAACCTACTGTTTAAAAACTCCTTTTTCTTCATGAACGTTACCACCGTGTTGTCGGATTCTATTAGAAATTTCTTACCTAACAAATAAAACGCAACTTCTTCACCGCGTATACTATGGCCAACATCTCCTTCTCTGCCGTCGCATACCTGGTTTCGCAGTCTTTCAACACCCTAGAAATGAAAACAATTGGTACTTCAACTCCATCCTGTACCTGCACCAACTCAGCCCCGATTGCATATTTCGACGCATCCGTCCTCAAAATAAAATCATCTTTAAAATTTGGATATTTTAATGCTAACTCCTTGTAAAATGCACCTTTTAAATCCTGGAACGCCTTCTCTCGTTCAGCAGTCCACTTCCATCTCTCCTTTTCTTTAACAAACTCACCAACGGTACGCACACTTCAGAATACCTCGGTATAAACCGTTTGTAATAATTTAGCACCCTAAAAATCCTCGCAGTCCTCTCACATTCTTTGGTCGCTGAATGTTTTTCAACTCGTCCAATCTTTTATTGCAAATTTTCATCCCTTGTTCGCTAATTTCAAACCCTAAGTATGTAACCTTGCTTTTAAACAACTCGCATTTCTCTACGTTCAGCTTTAAACCCCCTTCGTCCAGTCGTTGGATCACCTTCTCTAAATGCTCCAGGTGTTCTTGCTCGTCCCTTGAAAAAATTAACAAATCATCGACATAATGCGAACAGAAACATTCATATTCATTAAACAACTTCTGCATCGCTCTTACAAGTGCTGCTGAAGAACTACTTAAACCAAACGGAACTACAGAAAACATATAAATCTCGCCTTCGATACTAAATCCTGTAAACTTTTTACTGTCTTCATGCAACGGAATTAACCAAAACGAATTCTTTAAACCTAATTTACTGAAAACTTTCATTTCATATACTTTATACAATAAATTATCTAACCCTTGTGGTTGCTCATACTGCGGTTTTGTAATCGCATTCAATTTCCTCGCATCTAAACAAATCCTTATATCCCTTTTATTTGGTTTTGGTACTATAACTACTGGGTTCACATATTGAGTTCTCGCTGGTTCTATAATACCCTCTTTTAACATTCTGTCTATCTCTATTTTAACCCTATTTCTTATGGCAAACGGAATTGGATACACCCTTGTATTAAATCCGATGTCTTCCGTGACCTCCAACTTATGTGTATACCGCCTCGCAAATCTTGGCTCTTCATTAAATAACCCTACATATTTATTAAATAATTCTCCTAGCTTCATCTTAATATCATTACTCACTTTCCCTATCTGTTCATCATTAATTAATCTTACAAACATATTACATAATCGTACTTTAACCTGTCCATCATTATACTCTTTAATCATTCCTAATCCTGTACTATCTATATCATTTCCATTCCTATATTCCTCACTGACCGTAGGTACCACCCATGACCTATCTTTATCACATATTCTAATTGACCTATCCTTTCCATCTATATTCAATCCAAAATCCTCTATAAAATCCATACCCAATATGAAGTCTAACTGTAACCCTTTCGTAATTAAAAACTCTGCATTCCCTGCTTCTTTATTTCCTATATATATCGGTACACGGATAACATTATAAATCGTCGTTAGCTTTTTGTTCATCGCTGACCATAAATTAACCCCCTCAATTGTTCCTATTCTTTCCTTTAAAAATTCTCCCTGTTCGACTACTACCCTCTCATTTACCAGCGACAACTGTGCCCACTATCCACTAGAGCAACATAAACACGGTCCCTTAAACTAATATTTATAAATAACAAATTCTTTTTATTAAAAATGTAACTGTTTAACAACAAATCCCTTATACTATAGCAAACATCAATCTTTACTCCTAAGCAGTCGGTCGTCCAAAAATTCGCGTTTTTTTTTCTTGAGGCGACTCGTGAATTTCCACCACCTCAATCCTGTCCGGGTCCGTTGTAATTGCGCTCGTCGTCATATGTTGGACGTTTACGTCCCTGTCCGTCCGGCTATTTCCATTTTGTATTCCGCCCCCAGTCGTCCGGCCGTCATCCTCGCCGTTGTCGTGCCGGTTTCTGTTTTGTCCATTGTAGGCGTTATCCCGGTGATCCCTATTGTGATTCGGTCGTCTATGTACCTCGTGTCCCCAATGATTCCTATGTCCGTAGTTAAAATTTTCCTGTCTATAATTTGGTCTGTTTTCGTGGTACGGTTGTCGTCAACTGTCTTCCCTGTAACCCCTGTTTTGTTCCCAATGGTGTGTCCGCGTTTTCGCTTCCAGTACTGTCGCTAGATCAAAATTTCTCATTACTCCTAAGAATTCCCTCAACGTCTTGACATTTTGTACCACTACCACTTTGGTAACCTCCGGTTCCATGTGACCTGCCAGTAGAAGTACAATGTCGTCCTCGCTCAATTTCGGTGTTAAGTGTTGCGCCTGATTAAACTTGTCAATCGCGTATTCTTCGCGTGTGCCGTGAGTCCTGCTATAATGTCCTGTAATTAGATTCGTCCTTATGTCGGTCTGATGTGTAGTGTTCCAAAACTGTTCTGTAAAGAGTCGTCTGAAGTCCGCGTACGTGTCATACTGTTTACGAATAATGTTATGCCATTTTCGGCATTTCCTGTCAAACTCGCCCCACAATCTGTAGTTTTGTTCGTTCGTTTTCTGTCCCTACTATCTCGTCTAGTCGGTCCAGGAATCCCATGAGCTGTTCTGTCTTACGTCCCTCAAACTTCGGTAAAGCGTCCCGGTTTAATCGAAAGTGCGGTCCGTAGTCTAGTCCAATTCGCCTCCTTTCTATGTCGTCGAGTTTCTCGTGAATTTGTCTAACGTCCTGTCCTACCCTGGTTTCTAATCCCGTGACTTTGTCGTCAAGTTTTTCGTCCAGTTTTGTCCTACCGTGTACGTTTTCGTTTTGTATGGTCTCTAATGTTTGTCCTAAATTTTTGTTGTTGGTCCTATGTCGTTTGTCACATGTTTCTATTTCTGTACTTAAATTTGAAAACCCGCTAATCATCGTTTCTTCCATTGTGTCTACCCGTGTCTTAATTTCCGTTCTAAGGTCAGTCCGTGTCGCGTTCAAATCTCCCTGCAAATGTACTCGTGTGTGTTCTAACTTGTCGTCAACCCTGTCTACTTGTTGTTGGACCTCTGTCCGCACGTCGTCTTTTGCAATCTGTATTTGAGTTAGTAAGTATTCCTGCGTGTGGTTCATTTTCGCCGTCAGGTCCGCGTGCGCTGTCCTAAACTCGTCCCTTAGCTCGTTGTGTGATTGCGTAATTTTGTTTGTCAGTTCTGTATGTGATCCCATAATTTTGTTTGTCAGCTCTGTCTTTAATTCTGTCTGTGATGTCTTAAAGTCTAATTTTAATTCCGTCTTCAGTTCCGTCTGTGATTCTGTAATTTTTATAGCTAATTCATTTTTTAATTCTGTCTGTGATGTCTTAAATTCGTCTTTTAAACTCATATTTGACTGTTCCATTTTTTTCGTTAAATTTGTCAGAAATCTCCTAAGGTCCTGGCTTCCGTCGGCTTCTGCTGCTCTCACCTCCGGTACCGTCGCCTGGTCCATGTCCGTGTCTGTCACCTCTAACTCTGTCTGCCTCGTGTCCGTCTCCTGTAGGTCGCCCCCTGCGTCTAGCTCTATGTCTTGTCTCCTTACATCCATTTCAACCCCGTATATTAGTCCCGATCTTGTGATTCTTTTTGTGTCCTCGTCCGTCATCTCTGTTTCCTTGTTTTGAACTTGTTTCCTGTAAATAAAGAAAAAAACTTGCGGGCCCCACCTAACTCGGGCTCCCGGATTCTACTCTCTTTCACTCTAACACCTTTTTAACCTTTTTCTCGAGCCTCACGTTGGGTTTGCCACCTTCTTATATCCGCCCTTATTACTTTACTTTATATCACCCCTATTACTTTACTTTCGCTTTGGGCTAATACCTTCTTTATTTATTACTTTTTAACTTTAAACAAAATTTGTTTAACGACTTTTGTCGTCGTCCCTAATGATTTCAAATCGAGGTGCTTTAGCAAACGTTTGGTTGGTTCTTTTTTTACTAATTACTATATTTTATATGCCTCGACTATTTGAAACTTTAATCTCAGGGTTTTCTCACCTACTCACCGTGAGTTCAATCCTGAGTAGATGTGCTCTACCCAACCAAACTGCACCCTCGTTTGTTTTACCACTTTTTTAATGTTCTGAATTTACTATGTATGCCAAAATTTTAATAGATCAAAGTTGCCTGATGCCAAATTAATTTATGTAACTGTTTATGACTTTAATTTTTGACGTTATGATATATTTACGGTACTTACCAGAAATATACCGCGCTGAAGGCCTTCCTTTAACTGCTGGCTCAAGTTCGAAATCGCCGTACGCACTTTCACAAAAGATTCTCCAATATTGTCCGCTTGCGTACTGCCTCCAGGTGTTCTTAAAACAAATTTCGTTGACCCAAACCTGAAATAATGTTACCCCAATTTAGAATTTAGCAAAAAAACCGTCGTCTACTTCCCCTGCATTAATTCTTCCTCTTCGTATATCGATCTCCTGTTCCTCTGCTTCGTATCCCACTTAATCCTCTCTTCGTACAATCCAATTCAAACCCGCTGTCCTAATACAAATCACTCCTAGTCCTGCTATTCCAATTATCCATACGATGTCCTTACTGCCGTTTAATCTTCTCAATTCAATCCAAATTATTTGTATCGTCGATTCCTTCTGTATCCACTCCAATCTCCTACTGCAGTTATACCAAATCTATCCCAAAACCAACACAAATCTTCTCAATCAAATAACCGTCGCTTTCCCCTTTGCACTAATAACCACTTCCAAAATCTTCTTTAAATACACGCTGACTTTCCCGTTGCACTTTTAAACACTTTTACTTTTTTTAATACTCGTCGCCTTTTTTTACTCGAAGCTTCTTATTCCTTTCACACTTGGATTAAATAATACTCGATGATACACATATAAACTTTTATTTTATTAATATTTTACAACTTAACGCAGGTTTCATAAAATAGGTCTTTATCTGAACAAATTCGAAAAGTAAGTCCCTTATTTATTTTGCTTAGTTATTAAATCAACAAACTTAGCTTACTAGAATAACATTTTTAAACATATAACATCCAATAACAAATCATCTTTCTTTCAGTGTCCAACATACCTTCGCTACAGTCTTTATAATAATTTTAAATTTCTACTATTGGTCCAAAATACTTCACTAAACTCCAATAACCTTTTACATTTTGATTCACTTTAAATTTTGATTTACAATTCGTCCAAAAGTTTGATTTAATAAAAAGGAAAAGCCAAATAATTTATACACGACCTGGACGCTTTGTTATATTGCAGATATCCATAAATGCGTTCGGCTTTCCGACGGCAAATGTACTCTCAACTGGCTCATGAAATATCAACTCAGTATAAAACCGTGCATTATATCAACGTCATAAAGTCATGTTATCTACCTTTTGGCATATAAGTTTCAATCTGAAATGGTACATACTTTAACGTATGTAAAGTATAGCAAAATTTATAGTTTTTAAATTATTAAATCTGAAATATTGATCCTATCGTTCGGCATACACTCCTATTAATACAAATATACCTTTAGAAACCTTATACCCCCCTTACATAATAATATATATATATATATATATGTATATATATATATTTATATACATATATATGTATATATATATATATGTACATATATATTATATATATATATATGTATAAATTTATATATATATATATATATATATATATATATGTACATATATATTTATATATATTACTCATATTTAGACCAGGGTAGAAAATTAAATAATCACATCAAATAATTTTAATCACCGTGTAGAATCTTTGGGAAAAGGTACGCGTTATTAAAAATACCGTGAAGCATAAAAATTCATTCGTTTTATTAAAAATAAGAGATTTAAATTATTTATAAGACGCTTTATATGAAAGGAAGCAGTATTAGAAAACTTTACGTGTAATTTAATTATTCCTACTAAAGAAACAAAGAGAAATTACGTGCAAAATTTATATTAATTAACCCTATTTTAAGTAACCGGTATTAAACAAAATGTACTGATAATAATTGAATATTTAATTAGGATTCACTAAAAATTAAAGGGTATTATTTTAATTGGAGTTAATTGAACCGTTAGTAACAGATAATATCTATAAAAACTTGTAAAAACCCAAAAAAATACCATGAAATAAAGCTCTGAGAATTAATGTTACGTTTGAACACACCTGTGTATTTTTAAAAAGCAATTTCAGTTTAATTTGTTTAGATAAACATGTCGATTCTACGGATATTGGAAACGGTCGGATGCTTTAGCACGAAATACAGAACACCTGCGTATTTTTAAAAAAGCTTGTTCCGCGTAAAATTTGCAGATAACAAATGGTTTCAGAGAATGTTGGAGAAACCGTCGCTTATATTAACGGGAAGACTAGATACGGGGTTATTTAACCCAGATAACAGTCCATGTGGACTGAAATAATCGATAGTAAGGAATATCAATTTGCACCACTAAGAACAGGTTAGAGAAGGAAAGATAATGTGCGTAAGACAAAGACACTAATAATTAAAGGCGTGATATGAGCAACGTCACGAGGGTCACGATTGGTTGAAAATAAGATGCACATATGAGAGGTAGAAACAACAATTTCTGTACAAAATTTAATTAGTTATTTTTGGACATGTTTGCGTGCCGTGTGAGAATTTCTGAGATTTTAACTGGTGCGAGTGCAAATTTCGTAAAAATCGCATGCCGGGCTGCGGAATGGGAACATAGCAGGCGAAATTCTTTAGAATTGTCCGTTTTGGAGACTCGACCGACAGACAGGCTAACCTCTATATATACCCAGGGGAATATGAACAAGCTCTCTTAAATCTTCGACTTGATTCAATGTGTTAGACAGTGCTTTTTAGTTATCCGGTTTTGATTAAATAATTTAAACAGTTTGCTCGTATATTTTGGTAATTTAAAAAACAGTTTGTTCTTTACGTGCTACAATGAGTGTACTTTAGTGCACTTAGACAAGAAGATACAAGGTAATAAAGTTAGTATCACTGTACTAATTAGTCAAAATTTGCAACGACAAATGAATACACAAAAGTAGGCAGTTTTGGCGTATATTGGTGAAAGAAGCATGAATTTCTTTGCTATTTTTCGAGGGTGTTAATAATTAAATGGTTCGTAAACATGACTGGATCCACAAAACAAGATTCAGATATACACAGATGAGTTCCGGAAAAGCCCAGAAACAACTTTAAATAAATGGTGATGGAGAAAATTTTTAAAGCGTTGAGAATCAGAAGCCGTAAATATAACCCAGTTGAAATGGTGTGATTAACAAAGGGACGATGTACATTGAAGCTACGAGTGCAGTAACCGTCAGGTAAATTATACTATTTTGTTCGAACTTTGATATTTTGGTGTGTGTTGAATAACTTTATAATTTGTTTATTTAAAATGGACAGTAGTGAAATTGTACTAACAATAATATTTTAATTTTAAGGTGAAATTTGCTTGTTTAAGTAGAAAGGGGTATTTAGTATTGATGTTGTGGATTATAATGAAAATTTGGGTATGTCTTTGAGCTCAATTAGACGAACCTGGTTAATTAACGTAAAGGGGTGGTAGATGCTCCCTTTGTACTCAGACTCAGGTCTGCATATATTGTTATATTAATTAGTAGGCATCCTACAAAGACTTTAATTTTGGATGCACATTAAAATGATAACAAACTTAAATCTTGAAATTCTCTGATACTGAAATTTATGCTGAAATTTTAATTTTGAAATTTTGATGTATTGTGAATATTGATGTAAATAGAGGTAACGTTGATGTTTGTGGTAGGAATGTGTTTGTTTTTTTTTATGATTGAGGATGAAGGTTTATCTAGGGGAGCAGCCGAGGCGATGAACAGAAGAAAGTCAACGGACCAGTTAAGTTAGTAGCTTTTTGTAGGTTTCACAGCATTCTTTGACGCACAATTCGTGAGGCTCGAATCTAAAACAAGGTTACACAGCAATATATATGTACATATATATATTTATATATATATATATATATATATATGTACATATATATTTATATATATATATATATACATATATATATATATATATATATTGTAGTGGTTTTAAAAGTTTAAAGTAACTTTATACAAAGCAATTTGAAACACCCTGTATAAAGGAAACAACCAGAAATTACGTGCGAAATTTATTTCATTTAGTTCATTTTTGAGTAACAAGTATTAACAAAATTTTACAAATAATGATTAAAATTTAGTAAGTTTGCAAAGAAATTAAATTGTAGAGGCCAATGCAATTAATTTATTAATTTAATTGAGTTTAATTGAACGGTTATTTACGTGTAATATGCATAAAAGCATGAAAAATCAATAATTCGAAGGTGAAACGCGTTGCTAACACAGAAACAGCCGTTGGATATAAAATACGTTGAAAAGCCAACTCCTAGAAATGTTGTGTTAAAACGTCGGTTAATTAAACACCTGCATGTTTTCTAAATGTCAGGTTCTCCTTATTTTTATAGATAGCAAACAAGTTTCAAACAATATTGGTAAACAACACTCGCCAAGCACGTAATTTGGTCCACATGGAGTGAATAGAACGCGGACAGTAATATCGATTCTCTACCACTCAAACAAGGTTAGAAGGATATGCATAAGCAAGGGATAGCGTTAATATAAGCGGGGTTTTTAAGACGTCAAGGCATATACTATTGGTCGATATCGTTAGTTGTACAACAGACAATCACGGGGATATTTGAAGTCGGGTTTATTGGAAAATATCGTAGCGACGGGCTAAATTTCGGGGATTTCGAAAACGGTTGAACCAAAATTTTAAGAACGGGTTATTTTAAATTAGATTTTTACGGTAAAAGTGCCCGGAGAGGTTACAGTCGAAGCATATAAATACTCGATGAATTAGCACGGCTTTCTCTCTCTTTTAACTTCGTCTCTTTTAACTTCGTTCTAATAGTATGTACATCGCTTCAAATACGAGTTTGAAAGTATAAATAATTTTAAATTAAATAATACAGTGTTGGTCTCATAATTTGATACGCGAATAAGTGTCGAGTCTAAATTTTAATTTGAGGTGCAACATTGATTTTAAACAAGCTGGTAAAGTGACGTGAAGTATTTAACGTACATGAAATTGAATTTAACTAAAGTACGCGGTTATGAAAGAAGAGTAATGAATTTGGATTTGAAAATGGGATGTACCGTGAAGGCAGCGCATGCAGCACAACATAAATGATGTCCTTCTACAAATAGCTAGAGGCGGCCAGCAGAGCAGAGCAAACCTACATTACCGCATCGTCAATGGAGCAGAGATCTTTGATAAATTCCAGGTAACGCTTTAAAATTGTTGTCGTTATAAACTATGAAACTCTGAATATTGTCTGACGTGTAAAAGTGAATTTTGAAGGTATTGTGCATTATTTTGCGTATTGAAAATAATACGTATAACTAACTGTATTAGGGTATTTAAATAGAAATCTAAAGGTATATAAAGCTTATTAACGTTCCATTAGGAATTAAAAATTTTTATTGTTACGAGTACATGGGGTTTTGTTTGCAGTCAGCGTATGCAAAGTAAAAAGCATACATTATTCATAATTAACTGGGTTATCATGAGCTCACCATATTCCAGGGATTACGTAAATTTAAAATAAATTATAAAGAAAGAATGAAAAATAAGATATTATTCAGGGCCATTTACTCCGGGTACATTCTATGTGTTGGATAATTTAAGTTAAAATACAGGACATTACAAAATTAGGATGTATAGAGGTGTAACTTGATCACTGAAATGTGGATAATAATGGATTTTTATTTGTAAATAGTGAAAAATAAATATTGTATGATTGTTGTATTTTGTGGTTTTATTGAGAGTGTGCGTGAACGATGCAGAGTATAATAGTGAATCTAGGTATCCAAGAGGAGGCCCAACTGAGCTAGTCTGTGAACTGAAAAAGTATTAAGGTAAAGAAGAGAGAGGAATCTAGGTAAGAAGTTTTTTTGAATTTTTTTATTTTTGGTAAAATTTTCGATTTTTATATAAATTAATTTTCGAATCTATTGAGAATCCTGAGAGAATCTACGGCAATATATATATATATATATATATATATATATTAAGATATAAATTTTCTTGACCATATATAAATAGTAATGAATGTTCCTGGAAAATGGTCAGGTATAAGTAAAACAACTCAATTTGTTTTCATTGGTTTTCATATATTTTCATGCTTTACGCGTTTCGGTTCCAAATAACCATTTTCAAAATTGCAGTTGCACTAAAACATTTTTAAATAAATAACAGATACATTATAACTATTGTACGTCGTAAAGGTTTAGAAATGTTATACTGAATGACTAGATTAGGTTAACTGGTTAGAAACCATTCCTAGAGCTCCATCTATTAAGAAATTGTAAAGTAATTTTGTTGCCGGGCAGCAACTCGCTTGACCCCGACACTTCCAATACAGCTGTGGTGAAAGCAGGGCGATTTGTTCCTTGAATCCGAGGACAATGGTTTTTTGCAGTTTTTCGTGTTGGAAGCACGTGCGGATTAAGTTGTTCTTAGAGGAGAGAATGTCATCTCCGAAAAGGCACTTTTGATTGTCCACTTGTTGGAACAGCTCGTAGATGACGTGAAATTTTTTTGGTTGAAGGGCCGTGGTAACATGCAGCTTTATTTATATATAACATGAAATTTTACATATAGTATTCAATTTAAATTAACATGCAACGTTTGATAATTTTCGTGGTTTAATTTATACATAAAGCAACTTTAAATTAGCATGCAGATTGGTAATCAGAAGTCTGGTTTAACGTAATTTTAATTAAAAGCAAGAAGAAAATATAGGAGTTTACGCTTTGTTCAAGTGTGGACCTGGCGAAATTTAATTACTTAAAATGGATGCCGAGTAATGTGGAGTTTCAGTAAGCAGAAAAGTTATTTGTTCTAAATTGGAGATTTCCTTATTTTAATGCTGACGCAAGATTCCTAGCAGGTATTTTTCAGTCAGACGGAGTTTTGGTATGTAGAAATTTGTTTTCGTATGTTAGCTGAACTATGGACATAGCAGTTAGATAATTTTTTGTTTAATCAAGTATTTAAACTTCAAAATAGGTCAAGGACAGACTATAAATATATTTTCAATATTAAAATAGGAATCTGTAAATTTTACATTTCTTAATATTTTATTAATTCACTGAAACTACGGAAGATGTCATTACGTGTTAGAGAAAGTAAATTCTTCTATTTAAGAAAAATTAGAAATTAAACTTCTATGTTTGCTATTTCATTAATAACTATTTGGAATTATGTATTGTAAGGCTATGGTAGATCTACCCAAACTAACATTTTTGTTATCAGTAAGTAACAGTTTAGAAAGCAACTTTATGCTTTATCAATTTGTTAATTAACATTGGCTAGTTATTTCTTACGGAAATAACCACATTTAACTTGATTGGTACTGATTATATCCAGTGTCTTTGTAAATAATTTTCACAAATTAAATTAATCAAAATATAATATAAAAAAAGGATAATTTGTAAAAAAGCACATAATTGAATACTAAAGGAATAGATTTTTATTTTTGAACAAGACTATTCTTTTTAATTAGGATGAATGAAAGTTGATTCCATTTGAATTTTAAAATTTTGAGTATAAATGCCCAAACAGTGCTATTCTTTGTTTAATCTGTTCACAGGTGTAGCAGTGAATTACTAAGGTCAAAGTCGAGCCATAAGGTAAGAAACTTTAGGGATTATGTTGTCTTTAATAAACTGTATAGCGGTTATAGAATAAAGGTTTCCGCATTCGCCTTGTACAAGGGACTTGAGTAAGGTCTTCTCTGTATAGAAAAATACGGTGGCGCCTTATTCTTCATATTTTTGGTCGCAATCCAACCCCGACCCACAGCTCATGTTCCACCCAGAGCATATAGTTCGACTAGCCGCTTTGCCTTTGAGATTTCCACAACTTTGAGCCATTTTCTATCAGAACTTACCGTGGGCTCTATTCGCTTATTGGAAATTCTCGTTAAATAAAATCCCATAACTATAAAGGCTATAATACTAAATTCTCGAACGTAAGTAAATAGTTAATAGAATAGTTGTTGAAATCTTGGGATGCAATCGTTCATAAGCAATAAAAACTACAGTGTCAATTGTAATTCTATTCTAACGTTTGCACATTATACCTTCTTCAAAGACTAAAATTTGCTGAAATAGTTACAGGTCTGAAGCAATACAATCCATATACTTACATGATTACTTTGACTTTATATAAATGATGGTAACAAAATAAAAACGCAATTCCATACATAACACAGCATTAATAAATAATTACATAACATTACAATTAAAAGTAGCAAGTCAAAAATTAAAAATACATTAAACACTACAATCAAAATAAAATAAATAACTGTCTAAGTAACACATCAATTACTATATGATAATGGTTCTTACAAAATTATTTATCGGAATACAAGCTATTACACAGTACGGAAGTAGAACAATATAAATCTAATAATGTGTATATTACAAGGACAAATAGGAATATAAAACTACGAACGTAGATTAGCTTTGTTATGCAAACAACGTATCTCACGTTTAGTTTTTAACTAGTTACCCATTTGTCCTTGTTATCGTCATGTATTAGATTTATATTGTTATCTTCCGTACTGTGTAATACTTTGTGTTCCGATAATAATTTTGTAAGAACCATTATCATATAGTAATTGTTGTGTGTTACTCTAGCACAGTTATTTATTTTATTTTGATTGTAGTGTTTAATGTATTTTTAATTTTTGACTTGCTACTTTTAATTGTAATGTTATGTAATTATTTATTAATGCTGTGCGGTATGTATGGAATTGCGTTTTTATTTTGTTACCATCATTTATATAAAGTCAAAGTAATCATGTAAGTAGATGGATTGTATTGTTTCAGACCTTGTAACTATTTCAGCAAATTTTAGTCTTTGAAGAAGGCATAATTGTGTGCCGAAACGTTAGAATAGAATTACAATTTGACACTGTAGTTTTTATTGCTGTATGAACGATTGCATCCCAAGATTTCAACAACTATTCTATTAACTATATATATATATATATATATATATATATATATATATATATATATATATATATATATATATATATATATATATACACACTTTCGGGTGTTACTTCTAACTACGTGTCGACCGCATCACATATCATACTAAGATATTTTGTAGCTGTCTGCTCTTGCATCTATATAGTTATATAGTACGAATATAGCTAGAAAGCACAGGGCCATAGTTTGTAACAAAAACAGTTTAATTCGTATTTTATTGTTTGGTTTTTATGTACTTTTCCATAAGAGAAGGTCACTGTTTGTAATATAATATCCAATTGGTTACTGATGCAGACAGGAAAACTCAAACGTTCCCAAGCGAATAAATTTGAAAAAGGCTATTGCTTTTTTAAAATCAAAATGGTGTAATGTTGCGCGAAACGTTGTTTTATGAGAAAAGCTTTTAGGTGTGTATAGTCTTGTATATCATTTAGATACTAACGTTATTTTACATGAGCGCGACAAAGAGGTGGCAGTATAATCAGATGGCCGAGTGCTGGATCCTGTTGAGCCTTTCTAAACTCCCTGGCCTACTTGCCCAATCCATCACACTTTTTACCGATCTTACGGCGACAGATATCTGTATTCATTCAAGAATGTTGTGTCCCGAAGAGCTTTTTAAACATACGCGTTTATAAGCTTTTTCGTCAAGTATTACTTCATCTACTACACCACAAAATGTTTTGGACTAAGGGCAGGTAGACCGTGCAGTATAGAGTTTATATTCATACCTACAAAAATTACAATATCGTTGATCACAATTTCAAGAGTCTTTAAAGGATATTTATCCAGAAGCACAAAACCCATGGGATTGCGTTAACGAACGTTTCATCTAAGTTTGGATTATTTATTCCTTTTACTGCATCATTCCTAATCAACTTGAGTGATAACTTCTTATTCAAAGCCGACATGGGCATTATTTTTGATTTTCAAATGCATTTTCTGTGTAGGCGACAATTTAATTGTACGAGCTTTATAAAAATATGGTTGATATCAAAGACGTTATGAATTTAAGTGTAATTCTTGATGTGATATTAAATACTGTCCCTTGTGGTGTCCATAGTATAATCCCTTTATAACACAAAGTTTAGATTACAAAGATTTTTTTAAATTGCTACATACACATTTAATAGTTGAACACGTTATACGTAAATTTTTTCGAATAGGGGCGTAAAGCATTGCATCTGACGAAGATCGTTATCATCTTTTATTCTGTCCTATCTATATAGGAACGTAAGATATTTCCACACGCTTCATTTAAGAAACGAGAAGCTATATTGAAAAATATGATTTACAACCATACGTTCCAGCCACCAAAGAGAATACACTTTAATGCATATTTTAGAAATTTTTTCGAATTGAACATTGAAGTATTGAGAATTGTAAAGGGATTAGTAGACAGTTTTACAAGTAGTAAATTTATCATTTGTCAATTCTATGTTGCTATTGTCACTAGGAATGAACCTAGTCCCAAGGGACCATATTGTTAGTGCGTCTATTACTGACTACTAAGAAGAATGTCCAAAATGTGATGATGTAGATTGTGTGCTATTCACAAGGTATAATGCTGTTCGTGCTTTATGTTTATATTACGCTTTGTCGTGGTCGTGGTTTTTAAAGATTCGCAGATACCTTGATTCCTTCTTTTAAGTTTTTACAGGTAGAGTGATTTAATTTTTTCAAATGGATGTATGTCTGACCGTGATGCTCTGTATTGTTGCATATCGTGTTACAAAATACAATTGTTTGATAATATAAATCACCTATAAAGATTAACTTTTAAATTTGATGATGGATAAGCCTAAATAACATCACATTGCGTAAAGCACTTTGTTATACCAATACTTCTATTTAAGGGTTACTCCGGTTACTTTGCAATTTAAATTTAAAATTTGTATTGTATTTTCACTTATTGCTCTTATAACGGTAGCTTGAACAATAATTTATTTATATCTATTTTAGGTCAATTAAAAATAATTGCTTACTGGTCACTTGCAGTGGCGTAATAAGACAGCCTGGAGCCCTATAGCCAGATAGTCATATAGGCCCATTTTTTCTTACTTTTGAAGGATAGTCACTGCGCTGTAAGCAATGAGTTATTTGATAAAATTCAAATATACACAAAAAAACATATTTAAAGCATAAAAGGTAAAAAGCATTTCTTTGTTGAAACGCCCATTAAATTAAAACATTATACTGTTTGTTCAATTAAAAATATTTTGAAATACGTAAGTTAAGTAAACAAGTATACATCACATTGCACATTACGAGTTTTAGCTTATAGCAAATAATTTGGTGATAAACCTAAGCTCCAGTTTATTTGGTAAAAGAAACAATTTTTAAAATCATAAAACAACAACAACCAAAATGTTTCAAAGCAAGTAAACTAAATAAAACATATCAAACATTAGGTTTGTCATCATGATCAGTAGGTCTTCAGTCCTGGATTCGATTAGACGCGTACCTTCATTGTTTCCGATTCTGAGCTAACTTACACATTTCCCTGAAATTCTCACCATCTACATCTTTCGCTATCTAAGTGCAATAGTCTAAACTAAGTATACCTCTACCTCTCTTTTCTCTGCTTCTAATACATCCCGCACTATTCCATCATGTCTTCAAACGGGTCCTATCATTTTATTTTTTTTAATTTCTTACACTTTTCCACATATATCTTTCTTCCCCTACTATATTTCTAGAACCTCCTCTTTTTGAAGTTCTTAACTTTGTTTATTCATATCTTCATACATCTGTAGCACCACATTTCAAAGTGTTATATTTTTTTCCTGTCTGCTACTAATAATATCTACATTTCATAGCCGTACAGTGCTGTGCTCTACACGTTGCTTTCAATAATTTTTTCCTTGTTTCTGTTTATTGTCTTGGAACATAACAACTGCTTTTTCTTGCTATAAACAGCACGGCCTCGTGCTAATTTTTACATTTTTAAATACCTTCTGCACTTTTCCCTAAAAATATGCCCCATTTCATCGATATTTACTGGTACGTGGAGGAGGTTAAGCAACCTGATGGCTAGCAAGATTTCCAGCACTTAGACATTTGCCGAACCGATAGTTTACCAATTATCTATTTCACACAATCAACATTTGTTGAGAATATTGTTGAACTGTAGTTATTTACGATAATCATCAGATTTAAATACCATTACTTCTTTCATCATTAGATTTTCCGCTCTGAACATGTAGGTCGTGTACCTCCATTGATTTCTATTCTAAGCTAACGTAAACATTTACCTGAACTTCCCATAACCTACAACCATTGATGTCTGTGTGAAATAGTCTAATCTAGCTTTACACCTACTTTTCGTTTTACTTTCTTTGCTTTTAATTTATTCGTCACCCTTCTCACATGCCTTAGTATGTGACGTATCATCCTACTCTGCTATTTTTACTGTTTTCTAATATTTCTTTCTTCCCCTACCATTTCTAGAACCTCTATGTTCCTAACTTTGTCTATCCATGATATCTTCATCATACGTCTGTAGCGCCACGTTTCACTACCGTATACTACCGTGCTCCACACATATACTTTCAGCAATCTTTTCTTTGCACATATGTGTTGTTTTAGAACATAGCAGTAGCATTTTCTTGTTAAATGCATCACGGACCTGTGTTAATCTATGTTTTATTTTTTTTTTATATTATGTCTTGTTTTATTTTTATATCCATAAGTATCAAACATTTTTAACTTCTTCCAAGTTCTCGTTTCCTATCTGTATTTTTGTTTTTGACTTATTTCCACCCTTTTCTACATATTGGCCCTTTAGTTTTGTTTTCGATAATTTTCATACCGTATATCTCTGTTAGTCCTGTTTCTATTTCAATAAGAGCTGTTTCTAAATCTCCCTTACTAAGCCGCTATATCATTTGCAAATTTAGCAAATCGATCGTTTGTCCCTACATAATAATTGCAAACGTTTTTCTACATTTGACAGTATTCACTGTTTCTTCGATACACAAGTCAACAATTAACGGTGATAGGGCACATCCCTTTTCCTAATATTTACTTCTCTACGCTCCTGCTCTAATTTTATTACAGTTGTTTGCTCTTTGTACAACCTATGTATTATCCGTTCATCCCTACAACTCATTCCAATCTTTTTGCGTATGTCGATCATTTTTTCCATTTTACATTGCTGAATGGTTTTTTCCAGATCTACAAACCCTCTATACACGCGTTCTCGTTTTTCTATTTCTATTATCGTTTGAAAATATTTACATCTATCTGCATCTCTTCTTTTGCTTCTAGTTCCAGTCCTGCATATATATATATATATATATATATATATATATATATATATATGCAAGACTGGAACTAGAAGCAAAAGAAGAGATATGTATAGATATAGATATAGATATAGATATAGATATAGATATAGATATAGATATAGATATAGATATAGATATAGATATAGATATAGATATAGATATAGATATAGATATAGATATAGATATAGATATAGATATAGATATAGATATAGATATAGATATAGATATAGATATAGATATAGATATAGATATAGATATAGATATAGATATAGATATAGATATAGATATAGATATAGATATAGATATAGATATATATATATATATATATATATATTATGCTGTGATAAGGGGTTGTTTAAGGGTGCACGTTATAGTAAAGGTCGTTCAGGAATGAGTAATTAGAATAGGCAGCAGAAAACTACACTTATTTAAGGAAATAATTAAGAAATAGACATAGTTTGTAGATAGTAAGTAGTCAACACACTGTATATAAAGTAGAAATAGTTTTTGGGAGACGCAGGTAAACATAGGAAGACGCATAGTTGGCGTAGGAATGAGAAATACATGTATTAAGTAGATAGTAAATATTAAATACCCTGTAGATAAAGTTTAGTTAATTTAGGTAAAACAAATAAGGATATTTTTCAGTGGAAGCACGCGTATATTTAGAAATAAATGATAAAGTGTAATTAGACACGCGTTAAAAAAAAGAGTTCCAGACGATTAAACTAATACGGATATAGAAATAGAGTTTCAGGTAGTTAATATAAATGTGTACAAAGATCTAACCATTTTGATAAGAGAAATGATTAAAAATTGCGGTAATCGCATGTAAACATGAAAACTTAAAGTCGAGTTGCATCAGTTGTTTATGGGAAAGCAAGTAATCTATCAAAATACAGCATGTTGATAACGAAAGACAGCTGCGGGCAGGTTGTGATTATGGGGAATCGTGGAGCATTACATCAGAAACTGCTCTAAATGAAATTATTTGATTGGTCAGAAACAAGCGACGAGTTCTAGACCATACCCACGGATGGAGTGGGAATTCGAAAATATATTAGCAAGCAACTTGATAAGAAAGTCAGTTTTGAACTCAACGAAGGCCGAAGTGCGTTGCCATTAAAACAAATTAATACGTAATAATTATAGAAGTGAAATAAAATGAGTGCGAATATGAAGATTATAATTGCCGTTTAAACGTAAGGACGCTTTTAATGAATTTATTGTAAACTAAGACATAAAAATAATAGGGTTTCGAGGTCTGAGGGAAATAGACTATGATTCTGATGTTAAGGGAAAAATACAGTAATACAATTTAGATGTCCAGGGGAAAAGAAGAATAATACAATTTTGAAGTACAGGGGTGAAACAAACTACAATTTTAAGTCTGGGGCAACAATGATAAAAGTCTAAGTTTGAAGAATTGAGATAAATTGGGTCCATAGCGTAATAGCAATAATTTGAATGGAATCCAGAATTGGGGAAGATCCTTTTTATTGGAAGCGTCGATGTAAAAAAAAGATAAAACCAGGTCAGATTTTTAGTTATAAGACATTTGTTTTTCTATATAAATTTTTATTTTATTTTTAATATTGAATTTGCTAAATATGACATGCTTGTGAAAAAGTCAACAAAAGAGGTTGCATACGTATAGAATGAGTAATATGATAACAGGTTTAGAATATTCTACACTTTGTTGGTAAAGATAATAAGTTTTCTTTGGTGACTTTGGGTTTTTGAGTAAATAGTAGATGGTTGTTAATAAATGAAATTTATAAGGTTAACTAATAAAAAAAATGTATTACAAATAATTTCAAAAGCTGTACATAACATATTGGTTTCATTATATAAAATCGAAATTTACTGAATTTTATAATTCCAAATAAATGCTAGCCGAGGTCATAAGATTTAAATAGTACAAAGGCGGAGCCACAAGTTGAATAGGAAGTTGATAACCCGCAAGGCGGTAACGTATCGAATTTTGCCATTGGTAGATAAAGTTGTTTAAAGATAAAGTCCAGTTGATAGCAATATTAAGAAGACAGCCGGCGGAGGAGATAACTACAATTTATAGTGAATATTAAAATGGTGGTCCAATAATTTAGAGTACGTAGAAAATTAATAAGGCGCACAACGAAGGGATCAAGAATTCCAGTTCATAGAAATAAAAATAATAGCCCAAAGTAGGGCAAGAAAATTCCGCGAATAGTATAGCAATATATATATATATATATATATATATATATATATATATATATATATATATGCAAGACTGGAACTAGAAGCAAAAGAAGAGATGCAGATAGATATAAATATATATATATATATATATATATATATATATCTGTTACTTACGGTAATGAAGCCGTCTACCATCTTAAACAATGGGCAACATTAATATATATATATATATATATATATATATATATATATATATATATACAAAACACTACCACATATAAATTTATTAACCCAAAAATTAATTCAGATATTTAAAAAACATAATTTTAAATTGTCGACAAAAAATGTACTAACTGTAGAAAACTTATTTACAAAATTGAATGATAAAACGTCAACAATTCAACAAAGAAATGTTGTTTACCAAATTAATTGTTTAGAATGCGACAGCTTATATATAGGACAAACGTCCCAAACTTTAAAGCAACGAATCACTCAACATAAGAGTGACATCAAATTTAAATCAAATTCTTGTGCTTTATCAAATCATTCATTTACTTTAAATCACAAAAAAGATCTTCAGAATCCAAAAATTTTAGAAATGGAAACAAATATACAAAAAAGGTTATTTTTAGAGATGTATTACATATACAAAAATAACAACACTATGAACAAAAAAACAGACATTAGTGGCTTGAATTTAATTTATACTTACCTACTTAACTTTAAAACTTAAATTATATATTAAATAAATTGTTTTTATATTGTGCGTATGTGTGTATGTTATACGTTATATATGTGTATATGTGTATGTGTATATGTGTGTATGTATATATGCATATATATGTGTATGTATTTGTATGTGTGTATGTATGTATGTACAAACAAAAAACGACCACGCCGACTACTAGATGTGTAACACAACATCAGACAAGCACACCAGAACAGAACTAGTTGGCTAAATAAAAAAAAAACAACTAGGACACAACACGAGATCCAGACCACTAGGTGGAAAAACAGACACCTAGAACATTCGCACGACAAATGATACAGACAGGACAGCAGAAACCACTAGGTTAACGCTGACTACTAGACGCGCCCTGAGAGGGCAAGATCAACCAGAATAATAAAACTATTGTGCAGATATAAGATGACAATGTTATTTAATACTGTTTCTAGCTGTGCAAATATTTGCTAATATGGTGGAAGAGTATATTGTAAGATAAAGGCAAATTAGAATTTTATTAAATTATCCATACCTGGTGCTAAAAAATGCTTAGTTGAAAAAAACTGATGTGCAGATTTAAGATGATAATGTTATTTAATACTGTTACTAGATGTGCGAATATTTGCTAATATGGTGGAAAGGTTTACTGTAAGATAAAGGCAAATTAGAATTTTATTAAATTATCCATGCCTGGGGCTAAAAAATTCTTAGTAAAAGAAAACTGTTGTGCATATTTAGGATGACAATGTTATTTAATACTGTTACTAGACTTGCGAATATTTTTGCAAGTGTGGTGGTGGTAGTTGTGATGGTGGTGGATTTAGAACTGCTTTCCTCGCCCTACTCTTTACCTTCCTGATGGAGACCAATACAAATATTAAAAGCCGTGTCCATCTTTTAGGTTCTGCTTTTATCTATCGTTTCATCGCTGGCTCTACTAGATTCTTCAGGTTTTAATGTTAATTCTAAGTTATCCAAGAACAATTAGTCATTGCATTTTCAAATTAGGTTATACACCTATTTTTTTAATTTGCAGTAGTGTAGGTACTCTGTGGTTTTAAACACTTGAACTTTAACCACTTTATTAATAGTTTTCTTTTAGAAATAATACCACGGTTCTCAAAACAAATACTATTTTATTCAACAGATTCTGGTCACGCCTTTTATAATATAATAATAACACCACCTTGGTTTCGTAACTTGGAAACTCATTTCCTGCCTACAATTTTTCTTTTACATAAATAAATACAATTTTAATCTCAATTGAACACATTTAAAACTACCTTAGCTTAGTCCTCTGTGTTTAACATGACTTTTGATTAGTACAAACAAATATTGCTGCATTGTTAACATTCATTTAGCTTAAATAACATATTTAGACATCCTTTTTAGGTTTCACGCTCGTTTACTTCTACATATGGCTGCAAATAGTTTTATCTTCACATTAAAAGTCAAACACCTTCTGGACAAGTATAATTATGTACGTTATGTACGTAGTACTATTCAACCTGAAGATAAAGCATTTAGCAAATTAGCATCGTTTCTCACTACAATTAATTTTTGTGTATAAAATTGAATCTTGTATTGCATGAAGTCCTATTTTATGGGTACATCTGTACTATCCCCCGTACATTATATAGTGAAGTTTACTACAACATAAGTTAGTTGCACAGCTATATGTAAATTTTTAGTTATCTTCTCGTTCTGTTTCATGCAATGCTTGTTGATGTCTGCCTACAAATGACCAGTTAGTTACAAAGGTATATTTATCTATAAATGGCATTAAACTGAAGTTGTATGAAAATCTAAGACTTAGAACAGTTAGTTGACGCATATCGAATGGATAATATAGGAACGAAGGTAATGATATTTCGAAAAATACAATGCTCTTCAAAAATATAAGCGTTTTGTTTTTTTAAATAATTTTTAAGCGGCTAATAAACATTTTATTGTTATAAAACACTTTATTAATGTGGTTTCATTTAATATTTAATCAAAAATATATTACTATTATTGCAATTTTTTTTTAAAACCAAAATAAAAAATGAATTGCGTTTACATTTTTAATAGGTATTAGGTAGCTATAAACAATGGCGACATAGTTTGTGCTAATATTAATACGGACTTTCAAACGAGTTATCTGTCAGTAAAATTTACTTTGTATTTTGACCAATTGGTATATATTAATAACAGGTATACATTATCCCTTGCCTTGTAAATTAATTTTGACGTGAACGATATTGCGGAAATCCTGGTTGTGATAATACAAATGAAACATATCAACCACGATCGTTTATGTCATATTATTTACTCATTATGATTTATTATTACTGATAGATGTATTTCTGTTGATCAACAAATAATTTAGGGAAAAGTCCAGTTGTAACGTTCTCTATACATATAGATAATAATAAGTACAAAAGTATACGATGATAATAAAGAGGAGTTCAGTTATTGCTCAAACCTTTACTTGTACTATTAAACTTAGTGGTTGACACAGTATCCGAATTGTAATATCCGTTGGCAAATAATTGAAACTAAATTATTGTTTAAGCTTTGAAAACTAAAAACAAGATCGGCGCAGTCAGTAGGGTCCAAAGGGCTTAGTTAGCAGAAAAAACACTAAAAGCTGTTGATTTTAACTTTTAACTTTGGGTCCAGAACACTACTATCCTTGGAAGAAGAACTCTGAGAGTTCTACAGAAATAAGGTCGAGTATTTTCTATTTATAATTTTTTACATTTTATAAATTTTGTGTAAATATTAGATAATAGCAAGTGAGGATTTATATAAGCAAACTTTACATTTATTGATTAAATTAAGAGTGTTTTCATATCAACTGACAATATTTAATTAAAATTTTTAAAGATATAGATATTACTAATATGGCAACGGTTAGGGCCGAATTAAGCTTTTGTGGGACCCGGGGCTAAGAATTCGAAAGGGGCCCTTTAATTAAACTAAGATATAGTCATAAAATATATTATGTTCTACAGTATGGATACTATCAGAGATACTTCCTATTATTTAATTATAATTTTGCAGTAAAAATTCTCAAAATCCTAACAAAATTTTTTTCTCGCTTTGCTGCTTACAAAATCCAGTATTATATCGTCGAATGTCAACTGATTCATAACGCCCTTTTCAATACACCTTAAAGACAATGAAGACAGGCGATCCTCCTACATGGTTGTCCTATACTTGTTCTACATGCATGCTAATTTCGAAAATGACCGCTCTGATTCGCAATTAGAAATTGGTATAGCTAAATAAATTCGCAAAAGGGTGTATACGTTACGAAAAGTGTCAATCAGTTGAAGTTTTAAGATATACTTTAAACACTGAAGGGGGTCATTTAGTTTATCAGACTGTACCTTGGAATTTGCAAGTAGTTCACAAAAAAATACTAACTCGTCCACTAAGTTAATATTTATATCATCTTTATACACGTCGCTGATTTTCACTGAAAACTCTACAATTTCGGTTCTGGACAAGTTTGAATTAAGTTTTGAAATTAATCCAAATAAATTAACAATATTTATGGATCTTTAAACTTAAAAACCCAAATTCTAAATTGCAAAGATAGAAGATACGTTTAGACAAATACGACTATTGTGTAAGCATCACACCGTGTTGTAATTCGATCACGAGTTTGTCAATTATAAGTATAAAAGTTTGTGTCCTAAACATTTCTCTTCCGTTTAAGGGTGCTTTATCTATGCCGTCGGGAAACTTCTATATATATATATATATATATATATATATATATATATATTGCTATGTACTGCTGGAATTATCGAGCCCCTACTTTGGGCTGTTATATTATTATTGCTATGCTCCCTAAATTATTCGCGCCCCATCGTTCGGGCGACCATATTATTAATCTTGCTATGTATAAACAAGAATTATCTCCTCCGACGTTGGGCTGTCTTATTAATATTGCTATAAATTCCCACCAGAAACTTAACTGGATTTTATCATGAACCAACCTTATCTACCAATAACAAAATTTGATACGTTACCGCCTTACTCGTTATCAATTTCGTATCCAACTTATAGCTCTCCCTTGAACTGTTTAAATTATCAAATCACTCCCATTAACTTTATCTTATGACCTCGACTAGCATTTATTTGGAATTATTAAATTCAGTTAATTCGAATCTATATCATGAAACAAATATTATGTACAGTTTTGTAAATTATCTGAAATACACTTTTCAATTAATAAATGTTGTAAATCTCATTTATCAAAATCATATACTTTTAATCAAAAACCCAAAGTCACCAAAAAAAACCTATTATCTTTATAAAAGAAGTGTGAAACGTTCGAAACCTCTTATCATATCACGCACTTTATACGATTCAAATCCTTTGTTTTGGTGAACTTCGTCACATTAATTTATATTAAGCAAATTCAATATTCAAATAAAAAATATAGAAAAATAAAATGTCTTATAACTAAAATCTGACCTGGTCTATTTTCTTCGCATCGACGCATCCATTTAAATAAAAATTATCTTCTCTCAATTCAGGATTATTACATGCCCATTCGAAATATTGTCTATCCACAAGCTTGAACCATTGCATTTAAATTGTTGCTATCACCCTCTGGACTACCATTATTAACTAATACTTATGCACCCCAATTTATTGTCATCTCATTCAGACTTATTACTTCTTATCAATTTCCCCAAACTAAGAATTGGATTATCATCATTTATTTTCCCTTGCTTCAGAATAGAATTCTTATTGTCATTGTCCCCTGACTCGAAATTACATTTATTCTCCACGGACTCGGAAGCCTTATTATTATTATGCTTTAGTTTAAAATAAAATTCCCCAAAATCTACTTACGTTTAATCGGCAAACGTACTTTTCATCTTTGCACTTTTACAATTTTTCACTTTGAATTATTATTACGTATCACTTTATTGCATAGTGGCGCACCTCGGCCTTTGTTGAGTTCAAAACTGCCTTCGTTATCACTGTACCTGTTAATATATCTTTTATTCCCTACTCCGTTAGTGGGTATGGTCTACAAACTAGTCGTTCATTTTAACCAATCAAATATTTGCTTTTAAAGTAGTTTCTGATGTAATTTTCTATGCTTTCCAATAATTGTGACCTGGTCGCAGCTGTCTTCGTTATCAAACATGCGGTATTTTGACGAATCTAATTGCTTTTCCATAAATAACTGATGTAATTCGACTTTTAATTTTCATATTTACGCAATTTTTAATCACCTCTCTTTCTCAAAGTTCTTAACTACTTGTACGCATTCACATAATGCTTCTCGAAGCTCTATTTCTTATCTCCGTATTAATCTAATTGTTTGAAACTCTTTTGAATGCGTGTTTATTACACTTTATTATGTTTACATATAAAATACGCGTGCTTCCACTGAAAAATATCATCACTTGCCTTACCTAAATTAACTAAAACTTTATCTACAGGGTATTAAATATTTACTATTTACCTAATGCATGTGTTCCTGGTTTCTACGCTAACTATGCGTCCTCCTGTGTGTATTTGCGTCGCTTAAAACTACTTATACTTTATATACAGGGTGTTGACTGCTAACTATCTACAAACTATCTCCATTTCTCAATTCTTTACTAAATAAATGCAGTTTTCTGCTGCCTATGGTAATTTCTCATTTCTAAACGACCTTTACTATAAAGTACACCCTTAAACAACCCCTTATCACAACATAATTCCCCCAAATTAAAATATAAAATTTTATAACAATGCCCTTTTTGGCGCCCAACGTGACTTAAACCACATTGGTATAAAATTATTGTATTTTTATTTAATTTCATAAAAATCTAACTTTTGCTTTATTAATCCCATATTTACATTCATCTAATCTCATACCTATGTCCTATTATACTACCCTATTCACACCTATACTTATTCTTATATTCATATCCTATTCCATTATCCTATGTATACCTATTCATAAATTTATTTTACATTTCCTTTCATTTATTCATGTTCCCTTGCATAAGTCAATTAAATTACATTTATCTCTAACTTCCCCCTTATCACTCTTGAATCTGGGTCCTTTCATTTCATGTTTCCTAGTCATATTTTTAAATCGGGGTCCTTTTAATTCGTATTTCCTAATTCTACTCTTATTATATATTCTATACCCTAAAAATCTAACCCTACTTTGAAAAAATTCACACTTTCCTAAATTCAAAATCAAACCAGCTATATTCAGCTCTAACAATATCCTATCTAAATGTACGTAGTGTTCCTCTACACTATCACTAAATATCCGTACTTCATCCATATAGTGGATACAAAATTCCTCATACGGTCCCAAAATATTCTTGATCACATTCTCTAATGCATCCGTACTTGAGGACAAACCAACCGGGACCACCCTAAATTGGTATAATTTTCCTTCTACCGAAAAACCCGTATACTTCCTTGATTCTCGCGCTAATGGAATCAAACAAAATGAACTTTTTAAACATAATCTGCTATAAATCTTCCTATTACCTATTCTCCCTAATATTCTATTTATCTTTGGTGGACAATTGTATTGCGGCTTCGTTCGCTTATTAATTTCACTTGTACTTATACACAATTTAATACTATTATCATTTTTCTTCACGACGATTACTAATGAATTCACAAAATCCGCACTGGAGCTTTCTATAATACCTTCACGTAACATTTCTTCAATTTCTTCCTTCACTCTATACCTATATACTACTGGAATAGGATATATTTTTGTGTTAAGTGGTTCCTTATTTATTATTTGCAACTTGTGCACATAACCCATGGCAATTCTCGACTTCGACCCAATTAATTCTGAATGCTTATTCAATAATATATTCACCCTATTTCTTAAATCATCTGGACACTTAATATCTTCATTTTCATTACCCTCATTATCTATTTCATCACTAAACTGATTAATATTCACGCAGTCGTCTTCTATTTCAATATTCTCCTCTTCATACCATTTAATATATTTCCCATTACACTCAATCTTTTTGCATTCCGCATTTACCTTCAACCGCAACTTATCTATTATATTCATCCCAAATATAACATCTATCTTCAATCCAGGTACTACCATAAAATTTTTTTCCCATTTCATATCTCCCATTTCACATCTCAGAATTACCATTTCATTTATCACACTAAATCTCTTATTATTTGGTGCCACCAAATTACACCTTGTTATAGGTATCGCTTTATCCCCCAATTTTTTTCTTTTAAGAAATTCTTCCGCAACAAGTGATGCTTCTGCTTCAGTATCTATTAACACTTTAACTATTTTATCTTCCACCTTTAAATTAATTATTGGTAATAAGTTCCTTTCAAATCTTCCTAATTCATTATCCATTTCATGTTTAATAAACTCGCGTTGGTCTCTGTATCCGTTAATTCGTAGAAGTTTCCTTGGTTCGTCCGTACTCAAAAATCCTGATTTCGCGTTGAAGGTCCTGCCTGACTCATTATCCCTGTATCTGTGCGATTCGTATTCCTTATTTTCATACTATTAATATCCCTTGCTTGCGTCCGTCGATCATCATTTTCCTGCCTATTTATTCCTCTACCATTATAATTTCCTTCATGATTCGTTCTGTCCATTCGTTGCCTTGGTATCTGACAAGTATTCCTTTTTTGTCTAAAATCATTATTAAAATTGCTATAGTTCCCCCTATTAAAATTTCTTCCACGATCATAATTATAATTGTTCCTTTGATAATTATTCCGAGTCTCCGTATTCTTTATAAAATTCGTGCGTCGATCCCTAACATTATTTTCTATTTTATAATCAAATTCCAAATCATCATATCTCTGTAAATAATCAATAAATGTATCCCTATCTACTATATTCTGCGTCGCTATGTATCGCTTTACTTCAGCGTTAAAATGACCTGCTAAATATCTTATAATATCTTTATCTTCTAAACGAGGATCCAATTGCCTCGCTACAGTAAATTTCTCAATCGTATATAATTCTCGCGTTATTCCTTTTGCCGAATCGTATCTTCCCATACTTAAGTTATTCCGAATCGATCTTGCAGATTGTCACTCCAAAATTGTCTTAAAAATTTACGCTCAAACTGTTTAAATGTTTCTATTTCACTCTCAACTAAATTGTACAATTTTTCAGCATTTCCCCTCAATATTGCTTTGATTAAATTTAATTTGTATAATTCATCTGTAGATCCCTGTATGAACATTTTAAAAATTTTCAGAAATATCTTCGGATTTAATTTTCCGTCCCCGTAAAATTTAGTATACTGTTCAATTGTAAGATTCGTTTGAACTAGCCTAATTGGTTCTCTATTAAAATTTATTGGATTACTTTTTAAATTATTTATTTCTTGATTTATCGATCTGAACTCCGTTTCGCAATTTTCTTCAATTTTACCTAATTTAATACTTAAATCCGTAATTTTATCGTTGGACTCGCTTTCGTATTTTTCTTGTTTTGTTTTCACTAATGTAATATGGTCCCATAGACTGTCTATTTCCTCAGAAACTCTTCCAATTCTTTCTTGCATCTGTGCCTTAATTTCAGCGATCGTTTGGTTCGTCTCCTTCAGTCCATTACTAAGAATTTTGATTTCATTCCCCAATTTCTTGCTGTTTTTATCCATTTTTGTTGTAATTATTTTTATGGCTTCCTAAGTCCTATCCATCTTATTGTTTAATGCCATTAAGATCTCCATCATTTCAGTTTCTTGTGAAGTTCGCCTTTCTTCAATGGAACTGGTTTCCTAAATTATCACACTCTCCTGGGATCCTATCTCCACTCCTTGTTGTCTTAAAGCTTCTCTTGTTTCCCGTATTCTTTTGTCCATTATTATTTTTACTCTAAATTTTTAAATACTAAATAAATGTATATATATATATATATATATATATATATATATATAAAAATATATGCTTCACTCTTATTTAATGGACTGGTCTAATATTTTATGTTTTTTTTAAATTAGTTTTGTAGATGAAAAATTGGGATGATGTAGTCCAAATCAAAATCCAATATTGTATTTAGCACAACATTTAATTAAGACCTTACGTTTCGGCAAGGTTTTGCCTTTTCAAAGGTACTGCAAAAATTGACATATAGAATGACAGTTAGTTAAAGATTAAAATATTTACTTAAAAGTTGTTAATGCAGAAATACATATATATTGTTAAACACCACCAAAATTGAAATGGTGAGGTCCCAAATCATAATAACAAAATGGAGCACTCACTAGGGTGTACAAAGTCATTTTAATAAAAGATTGTCATTAATACGTATTATAATGTCAAGTGACAAGTAATGACTGAAAAATTTGAAAAGAATGCGTTAATCATATGTAGCCTATTAAGTTATAATAAAAAGCTAATTAGGTGACATTCGGGTTGTTATTAAATGTTTGGTAATTTATTTAAAATCCTGTACAAATTTTCATATATGGGATGCAAATTTTTTAACCATTGGGTGGTGTTACCGATATAGGTTTTTCCACAGGAACAAGTTATTTTATAAACAACATTACTTCTAAATAGTATGTTAGTTTTGTCTTTTAATTTTGTGAAAAAGTTTCCATTGATTTTTCATAAATATTTACTATTGAGAGATTTGGTTGATGTAAAATTCTTGCTAACAAAGGAGTTAAAGTTTGTATAAAAGGTAATTTTTTATAAATCAAAGTGTTAGGTTTGGGTTCAATATTGCCAAAATGTATGTTGGTGTAAACTAATTTTTTAACCAGTTGTTTGGGGTATCCATTATTGCAAAGAGTCATTTCTAAAATTTGTAGGTTTTTCTTTATAAACTGTGGTTCTGCGATCATCTGTATCCTGTGTTTTAGAGCAAGTGCAGTGTTAATCTTATGGCCAAAAGAATGATTGGAGAAATAATTTATATATCTTCCAGAGTTCGTGGGTTTTTTATAATAATCAAATAACAATTTATTTGCCGAATCTCGGATGACTAGAGTGTCTAGAAATGGAATTTTACCTTCAACTTCAATTACATGGGTAAACTTCAGATGTTGATTGAAGGTATTGAAACAATCTAAAATATGTGGTATTTTTTCAGGTGGAGTAAAAAGCACTAAAAGAATGGAGTAATATTACTAAGATTACCGCAAAACTCCATACAAGAGGCGTTTTTCTACTTAAATGTAGACAACAAAAAATTCTTCCTCGTCACATCACCGACAGAACTAACAGATGGAGAGATTTATTAACACATTCTAACCACCATTTCAATACCAGGGTTAACAATTTTATCACCAGGTCTAGTATTACTCTTTTAAATTTGGAAATTGAAATTACACATTCTAAAATTAACTTTTGGTCAAGAAAATTAAAATCAATAAAAGATTCCCTTCAGGCATCTTTAACCTCAGTAATATTTTTCGAATTCAACAAAAGACAATTTATTTCTTACAAAAAGCTATTAAAAAAGTACAAACAAATTTTGTTTAAAAAATTTCAGTCATTAAAAAAGCTCAATACTGAATGTAATAAACTATTTTATAATAACGATAAATGGATAGTGAACTTAAGTGATAAATTAGTGCCTATCGATATCCTTAATTTTTTGTCACTAGGACCAAAATTTATATTAAAGACTAATTTTAGTGACATTAATATGGGAAAAATGTTGGGTCATATTGAAAACATTTTGGACAATGATGAACTTTCGCAACGAGAAAAAAACAACTTACGATCTAGAGTTACCAATTGTATCACTAATTATATCAGTAATCCAAAAAACAGAAACACTTGTAATTTAGATTCAATTTTGTATTTAAAAGTGAAGAAGTTTCTCAAAGAAAATTCAGACATTATTGTTACAAAAGCTGATAAAGGAGTGGTCACTGTAATTTTAAATAAAAAAGACTACATAGAAAAATCTTTAGAGTTGCTTGATAATAATCACATTTATTAAGTAATTCATAAGGATCCTACTTTCATGATACAAAAAAAAGTTAATGATCATATCAAAATTTTACATTCTAAACGTATGATTTCAGACTCTCAAAAAAAGGAGCTAACAATTACTAATTCTGTACCCGGAAAGTATTATGGCCTTCCAAAGATTCATAAAGATAGTTGTCCATTACGACCAATAATTTCCACTCTTAATACTCCGACTTATCAATTAGCAGTATTTATTGCAAAAATTCTTCAAACCGCTTTTCCTCTTCAAGGATATAATACAAAAGATACTTTTACTTTTGTTGCACAATTCCGTCAATTTCAATTACCTGAAAATCACATTTTACTCTCATTGGACGTTTCCTCCCTCTTCACTAATATACCTTTAGACATGGCTTTAAACTTAATTTCTAATAAATGGGATAACATCAAACCACATACCACCCTTTCAAAATCATTGTTTCTGGCATCTATTACACTAATTTTCAATAACACTTATTTTGTTTTCCAAGACGTTTTTTATTTACAAAAGTTTGGTACCCCCATGGGTTCCCCATTTTCACCTATAATTGCCCAAATAATAATGGATCATTTGCTAGACTCTGTCATACCTAATTTGAATTTTAAAATGATTTTTCTTGTTAAATATGTGGATGACATCTTGTGTTCAGCTCCACCTGAAAAAATACCACATATTTTAGATTGTTTCAATACCTTCAATCAACATCTGAAGTTTACCCATGTAATTGAAGTTGAAGGTAAAATTCCATTTCTAGACACTCTAGTCATCCGAGATTCGGCAAATAAATTGTTATTTGATTATTATAAAAAAACCACGAACTCTGGAAGATATATAAATTATTTCTCCAATCATTCTTTTGGCCATAAGATTAACACTGCACTTGCTCTAAAGCACAGGATACAGATGATCGCAGAACCACAGTTTATAAAGAAAAACCTACAAATTTTAGAAATGACTCTTTGCAATAATGGATACCCCAAACAACTGGTTAAAAAATTAGTTTACACCAACATACATTTTGGCAATATTGAACCCAAACCTAACACTTTGATTTATAAAAAATTACCTTTTATACAAACTTTAACTCCTTTGTTAGCAAGAATTTTACATCAACCAAATCTCTCAATAGTAAATATTTATGAAAAATCAATGAGAAACTTTTTCACAAATTAAAAGACAAAACTAACATACTATTTAGAAGTAATGTTATTTATAAAATAACTTGTTCCTGTGGAAAAACCTATATCGGTAACACCACCCAATGGTTAAAAAAATCGTATTATTCAACACAAATCTGATGCAAAATTACATAAAAAAAGCTGTGCTTTGTCTCAACACATTAGTAACACACTTCACACTCCAAATTATAAAGAGGTAGTTATCTTGGATTCTGAAACTAATTATAAAATGAGACTTTTCTTGGAGGCTTACTATATATACAGTGAACTTAATGCCATTAACTTCAGACAAGATACTCAAAATTTGCATCCCATATATGAAAATTTGTACAGGATTTTAAATAAATTACCAAACATTTAATAACAACCCGAATGTCACCTAATTAGCTTTTTATTATAACTTAATAGGCTACATATGATTAACGCATTCTTTTCAAATTTTTCAGTCATTACTTGTCACTTGACATTATAATACGTATTAATGACAATCTTTTATTAAAATGACTTTGTACACCCTAGTGAGTGCTCCATTTTGTTATTATGATTTGGGACCTCACCATTTCAATTTTGGTGGTGTTTAACAATATATATGTATTTCTGCATTAACAACTTTTAAGTAAATATTTTTAATCTTTAACTAACTGTCATTCTATATGTCAATTTTTTGCAGTACCTTTGAAAAAGGCAAAAACCTTTGCCGAAACGTAAGGTCTTAGTTAAATGTTGTGCTAAACACAATATTGGATTTTGATTTGGACTACATCATCCCAATTTTTCATCTACAAAACTAATTTAAAAACATATATATATATATATATATATATATATATATATATATATATATATATATACTTTCTGTGGGAGTAAATTTTTTGCTTCTTCAATAACATCAAATTGGTCTCGGTATGAAGAAGTAATTGCTATAACATTTCTCAATACATTCTCACCAAATAACAAATCAAGGCTTGCTTTCTGAAATATTTTGTAAGCCTCACCAAAATGTTTTAGGACTTTATTCTAAAATGTAGTCATAACAAAAATTTTTATTTTTATCATTTGTTTAGATAGACCCAGCGCTTCTAATTTTGTTTCATATTTTTCTAAAGAATTCTTTGTTATCTTTTCTATACAAGTATATATTTGTGAATAACTTGTACTTAAAGCTTTGCCGCATCTTTCCTACAGCTCCAACGAGTGCTACTAAGCGACTTAACGGTATAGTTTTTTTTGTATATGCTGTTGTAGTAAATGCTACCGGTATATGGAGGCTCCAAAAAATGCATACAATTTTTGAAAAAAAAAGAAAAAATTTTGTGGTCTCAAGGCATACCGCAACAGCACATTCTCCAACTAAATTAAGTGAATGCGTAAAACATGGGATAAAAATGCAACATCTACTATTTCGCGAATGTAGGCCTATAGACACTTATACTGTCCGGCCATGTTACTTGCGTTGTCGTATGACTGCCCGTGACAATTCGGTAACAAAATTGATCACCACTTCGGCTAAGGATTTTCCTGTATGAGAAAAAATAGGTACAAAGCCTAAAAATCTTTCTTGCACTTGTACGCCTCCTTCAGTTGAACAGTCGCGAATAACAATTGATGATTGATCCACGTGCGGCAGATCTGGAGTTGAGTCCACTATTAGCGAAAATACTTCGCCAGATTAATATCCTTTATAATTTTTGAGCGAATTTTACCGGACATAAATTCGATTAACTCTTCGCATATGGTTTTGGACGGGTAGGAAACGTTGCCCTTTCCTTTATTGCCTAAATTATTAATGTGGCTCTTTAGAAAAGGATCAAATGTAGCGACTACTTCCAATATTCCCATATATAGACCGTTTGATTGGAACCCAAAAATCTCGTTATCGCCGCGAAATAGTAAACCTCTTTCCGCTAAAAAGTTAATTACAGCAACAATTCTTTTAAGTACTTCTATCCAATAAGCCTTTTCTTTTGAAAATGCTTCACAAATATTTGCATCTACTCTACTTTTGGAATTACCCCTTGAAAGAACCATATTCATAGCCTTTCTATGATCAGTGCCGTTTTCGTGTGATGCCATTTTTGCCATGCCTTTTTTCCAATCCGAAAATCCACGGATAACTGAAACGTTTTTGTTTCGATTGAAAAGCCTGCAAGCAAAACAGAAAATGTTGCCATTGCTAGGGGAATAAAACAACCACTGGCGTTTAACAGTTGCTCCATTCACCAGAGTAAGAGTTTCGTACAACATTGTATCGGAAAACTTTCTATTTTGTAATTTATATGATCTTAATGAAGCCTTATATTGTTTAACAGATTTACAATTTTGAAAATACTCGGCTCCTTTTTCTATGTAACTATCAATTAAATTATCGTTGACTATCTCAGGCCATTAAGCCGGATCGCTGTTTGGTAGGCAATAATCATCCCGATTAGGAGTCGATACTGGAAAGCTCTTTGTAAGTCCTACTAAAATTAAATTTAGAACTAAATATGAGTTATACCCGCAACTAGAAACATTACCTTCGCGTGGTTGCAAATTTCGCGAACTCACTAAACTATGTAGATTATCACTGCTACTTATGTCGTCATTTGTATTTTCTAGAAAAATTAATACCCTTTTCTAAATATACGAAAAGAATATTAGATAGAATACCTTCAATTGTTACGTTGTCATCATAACTAAAATTTGCAAACTTAACTATTTCCGCATTCGGATTACTTGACGCTACTGAATCAATCACGGTAGTACAAGCGTTAAAAAACAGTAATTTTGAGCAATTTAGTTACAGCTTCTAATTTATCATCAGCCGCCTATAATCATTTTAGCAAAATATTGTAGCAGTGGCATAAAAAAAGTTCAACTTATTTTTCTTTTCCGAAAGCCACTCTTGTGACGATTCTGTTTTTTATTCATGTTAGTAAATTTCAAACTGTTTATAAACGCAAACACGCAATAAGCAAATAAGGTAAATAACGTAGTGTAGTGTTCAATTAACTGCACTATAGTAACAGTAGTAAATACGCTTTCAATTATACCTTTTGGGCAACTGAATAAGAATAAGAATATAAAAAAGAAAAAGAAACTTCTAACTGCAAAATTATCTTACCAGGTTCAAATCCAAGTATACTGTTCCGCCAGACAACAAAAACAAAGAACCGAAAGTGCCGTATTATATCTGCCACCCACACGATTAGATTAGTTTTTAGTTACCTCTTGAAACGACTATCAGCAGAATAATAAAACATAAAGGTGTGCATTTAAAGCAAGGAAGATTATTCTTTTTATTTTAAATAAAAATCTAAGGAATTGAAACGACAGGGTTTTGTCTTGCTTACTACTAAACAAAAACTAGATGAGAATGCTGTCGAGATATAAAAAAATCAGTAAAATACAAATGACCTTCATTGATGCGGGGCCCCATAATATCATGGGGCCCCCGTTGGTCCCCCCCATAATCCAGGCCTGACAACGGTACAAGCGGCAAAGGATATAGCAACCGCTATTAGATCTATTTCAGGACTTAACTAATACCTGAATTTATGTATAAACGCGGTAGATAAATATTTTGATAGATTCGGTAGAACGATAGATGATCGCGTTGATGAATTTGTTTTTGCTTAAAATGGGCAATAAAATATTGACGAATATCGTCTGCTTAATCTGTAAAACCACTAAGTCCAAAAAGAAGAATTTTACAGGAGACTAATAAAACTTTTAAAATTATTGTATTACATAATACCAAACAGATTAAAAGTAAACTGTCATTATTCAAATCAATACAATTTATTTATTTGTTTAATTGGATAAAATCGATGCATTATGTATATATAAATAGACTTACAGCATTTTTCTGTATTTTTGTCATACTTTTAAAGACTTACGGGAATTTCTATTTGATGTTAAATAAATAAGATTACAATTAAAATAAAACCAAAGGTTTTAGTTTCTTTAATTAATGTTATAAGAAAAACAATAACGCTTTTATACTTAGTTTTATCAAAACTCAACCTAGATTCTAGTTTTTAAAAACTTCATATAAAAAGCATTTTGAAATATTTCAATAAAAGGTAGGTTTCGTAAAAGTCATGATAATCTTTTTTAAAATACTGTTTTTCAGCTGTTGTAGATGTAAGTATTTCTCATGTTTCATAAGTATAGGTTGCTTGTAAGGTTGTGGCAAGTTATGTACGTCAAGGGATAGCTTTTGGCGAATACTTTTATTCACATGACTATATTCTAGCTCTTCAAATTCATCAGTGTGTCTCAGTTTGTAAAAAACGGAACTATCGGGTTTATACTGCAATGCTCTAAATGAGTCACCAGTGGATCCCCCATTTTTCTACCAGGTCGTAATGATCTTATAAAATTGATTTTGGTGAAGTCCTTAAAAAAATCGTAATTTAAGTATGTCACTTTTTTAAGGTTGCTGGCTTCTCACGAGCTTTCAGGCAAATTTCAACATAATTAGCGGGTACGTTTATATTGGCGGCTTCGTGGCGTAGTTGGTATGCGTGTGACTACTACGTCCAAGGTCCCGGGTTCGAATCCCTACACGGTCCGCTTGAAAAATATTAAGCGAGCATTTTTCACAAAAATACGTCCTCGTTCGGATGAGAAGTAAAATGGAGATCCCGTGTGTGAGTATTGTCACACACGTTAAAGATTCCTACCTTGCTTGGAACAACAAGGGTTCGGCAAAATTCAAAATTTTTCAGGTAAAAAAACTCGCTTCCTCGCCAATGTAGTACCTTCAAGTGGAGCATTGGAAAATCACATGTAGGGTACTTTTATATTGACATGGCGCAACTTTCTCCCAATAGTGGAGTGAATGAAATCAGCCTCTATTTGTGTGTGGTCTTTTTCAAGGGATCTCTGCTCTATGTTTATATTAAGCCTTACAGATATATTTATAAGTGCATTTTCTAGGATTTAGTTCCTATTTTGTGAGGTACATCTATCACTGTACAATATAATGTTTTGCTCATGTTGTAACTTTTCAAACACATTCAACTCTATGAATTTACAAATAATTGTAGCATAGTCGCTTGCTAACACACTTCCGTATGATTCGTGCCATATGTAGCAATAACCATCTTTGTTTTTAAATCAAATATGTTAAAATTGTGTACTGTCAATTTTGTTTTAACATAAAATTATGAAGTTTCGGATTTGGGAGCCAGAAGCGCACACTGTAGATCCATGCAAAATACTTGATTTCCCGACTCTTTATCCCTATTTTTCTCCTCTCTTGCTTCTTTTTTCTTTATCTGATGAATTTCGAAAGCCTGTTGCGATAAATTACCTGCTCAGTAGGCAACGTAGATGTCACACTCATCTTTCTTTGGCTGGAATTATGCTAAATCCATTTCCTCAAAAACATGATAAAATGTAGCAACTGTTGCAAAAGGCGCAGAATTTTATTGACACCACTACTTGTAAAACTTAAATAGTGCTGATTTAGATTTCCAATTTGATTGCAGATACAGTTTAGTGGTTGACGAAGGGCAATAGTGTGATTCCATTTTCGGTAAATCCTTAAAAAAAGTTTTTAAATTCTCTTCGAGATTTCTGTATCTATCTGACTTGAAGTCAGCTGCTTTTTTGTGGTATTGCTACTTATATGGTGCTGGTTGTTATGTTTTTTAAGCCAATCCAAAATCACATTCTCCTTTACATTGTGAGTATACAAAAACATATTTTTGCATTCTCTAATTCGTTCTTCTCCCTTTTTCATGTAATAAACCAGTGATTATGTCCGTCGAGAAGTTTTATCTATTCTATTTGTTGGTCTATTTATGTTTCTGAGCTCTACCAAAAATGTCGCATATACTTTTCTTTCCGCCCAACTCATCTTAGACCAGAAGCGTGTAAAATAGGTATTCTCTCTAATTCAGAAAATGCGCGACATTTTAAAGTTGATCCCCTTTGAGATAGTTTGCAGTTGCAATGTGGCTGAATCATTTTTTTTTCCTATTTAATATCGTATATCCACTTTCCATATACCTTCTTGTTCCCAAAATATTTTTCTCCTTTTTCACACTTGGCGTTATTCTTGTTTTCATTCCATTTGTTTACATTTATAAACTGCTTTTTATTTCTTTTTCAAACATTTTCATTTATAGTAGTACTTCAATCAAAGTCACTATTTTTGCTTATATTGACATCTTGTAGATCTGCGTCTGGTACATAGTCATCCTTCTTTCCCTTTTATGACTCTCTTGTAAATCACAGTTTTCTTGGTTACTAGGAATGTTCTCTAGACAACTGTCAAGTGTGCTGCTTTTTACAGCATTCATTATTACGATATCTTCCAATGTGTTACTAAATGTACACGATGCTTTCGGATTGGATATAAATAAGGTAGAATTCATTGGAAGCTCATCGAGATAGTTTGTGTTATTTACAGTAGATTCTTGCGCTACTTCCAAATCACAGAAAGAGGTAGCTTCCAATTCAATACAAATACGAGTATCAAAACAGATTAATTGCCTTTGTTGATCATTTTCAAGTAATACATCATGTATTTTAAATACTGCTGGATCTATAACATTGCAGCTAAGTTCAAAATTGAAATTGACGGCATTTTGAAATGAAGTGATATCGGCAACATTGGTTTGTATGTGCTTCAACTGTTCGGAAACTAAATGTATAACATTTTCATCAAAAATTACATCTCTTGGTGGGCCAATATCGCTAAATAAGGAATTAGTTATATCCAGAATATTTAGTATTAAGAGGTTGCAGAATGTTACAGGAAAATTTATTTGCAAACGTAACAAACCTTCTCGTGACGACACCCGGGTTTATGCCCCAAAGGCAATTCAAATAAAAAAAGACAAGTTATTCATAAGAGGTTGTTTACAGATACATCTTAGTTTATATACTATTTCTTATTGCGGACTGCAAATAACTTGTCCTTTTTATTTGAATTGCCTTTGGGCATGAACACGGTGTCGTCACGAGAAGGTTTAGTTAGCGTAAATTGCAAATCCAAAGGCCAGACGTACTTTTATAGCCATCTATAGAATTTATTATGTAGTTTCGATTCAATTCTGTACTTCCAAACCTTAGTAGTGTTGGTGTTTTATCACCTGATGGCTGTATTATTTACTTTTGCCATAGTACAGAGATTGTTTCGAATTATATCAGCATAATAGCTTTGATTACTTCATAGAGTTGGAAACTAATCTGCTCTGATGAGGCTTAACAAGCCCAAACCGTCGGTCAGTGGATGTTTCCTCCTCTGTGAAGTAATAAAGATAATGTTTTGTTAATGGCTATATAACTACTAGCCCGATTTGTATTTGTCAATGGCTCTTATTATTTTCATAAGAGGTTGTTTACGTATACACCTTAGTTTATATCCTATTTCTTATTTCGGACTGCAAATAACTTGTCTTTTTTTATTTGAATTGCCTTTGGGGTATGAACCCGGATGTCGTCACGAGAAGGTTTGTTACGTTTGTAAATAAATTTTGCTGTAACATTCCGCAAATCTCAAAGGCCAGACGTACTTTTATAGCCATCTATAGAATTTATTATGTAGTTTCGATTCAATTCTGTACTTCCACACTTAGTAGTGTTGGTGTTTTATCACCTGATGGCGATTTTATTTACTTTTGCCATAGTACAGAGATTGTTTCAAAATTATATCAGTATAATAGCTTTGATTACTTTGTAGGGTTGGAAACTAATCTGCTCTGATGAGGCTTAACAAGCTGAAACCGTCGGCCAGTGGATGTTTCCTCCCCTGTGAAGTAATAAAACTAATGTTTTGTTAATGGCTATATAACTACTAGCCCGATTTGTATTTGTCAATGGCTCTTAATATTTTTATAAGAGGTTGTTTACAGATACATCTTAGTTTATGTATATATATATATATATATATATATATATATATATATATACACATATTCACTTATGACTTTGATTTATTAATTTTTGATTTGAATACATTAGGTGAAAATTTTAAAATTTAGAAGAATCAGTACTTTCAATTTGTGTTGCGTCCTGGGAACGGCTTTTTAAAGTAGCCAATACGCTTAACGTGAAATCAGCTGATTAATTTTTATATTGTTAAATTTTATATAAATTCAAACTTGATGATTGGAATTTTTATTATTTTGACAACGATTCTAAGTCATAGATCGAAACATAAATAAAAACAATTTTAAAAACTCTGAGTGGTTTAGTACCCAAGAAAGATTAAGAAAAATACAAAACAAACCACAACAAACATACAGGGAGTATTAATAATAATTTCAGTGAACCGATGCGACCGAGGAAGCAAAATTGAAAATTTTTTGTCATGCGATAATCTGAATTACGCAGGCAACTGCCCACCCTCAACAAATCACGACTATCTAGAAACCGACTAAGGCTACGGAGTTGTTTACTAATAAGTTTTCCAGTTTTCATATTTGCAATCTCTTGGGCAAAAACATTTGTTTAAACTCTTTTAATCAGTAAATGTATAACCTCTTGCTACCGAGCTATAGACAAACCATCAGAATATTTTGAACGCAAATCCGCCGGACATTGAACGTTACGAATAAAATGACGAATACATGTAATAATTCTACAAATTTTCTGCAGTTTTAAAAATTTATCCAATAACAAATCTAAGAAATTCTCAGGCATAAGGACTGTTAACGACAGAGTACGATATTCGACGTCCATCTGAGATGAGTCGATAAGTTTTAGCAGCGACGTTATTGGCCATTCTTCGCTACGACGCATTAACCAGGAAGGTCTTGTCCACCATAATGGATGATGCACCAACTCTGAAGCCAAAAGTCCAGGTCAGGCACAATTCGCAGGGTTGTCCTGGGACTTAACATGAAACCACGAAGATGTAGGAACACGTTCTGGAATATAAGAAATGCGATTGCTAACAAATGTCTTCCACTTATACACGGAAGACCGAATCCAAGACAAAACAACAAATCTGACCACGCGAAAATACTACTAAATGATAAACTATCTCTATAAGTATTTTTTACGAAATCTACTAAATCCCCCAAGAGTACAGCAGCACACAATTCGAGACAGGGCAATGAACCGCGATTAATAGAGCAACCTTCGATTTTGCGTATACTAATAACATGGCAATATTACCTTCTAAATCGAACAAACGAAAATAGACGACAGCTGCTTACCCGGCTTCAGAAGCATCACAGAACCCATGCAACTCCACCCTTTTAAAATTATTACAAATCATGCGACGCCCAATCTCAATATTCGAAACCGCTGGCAATTCACCCAAAAAATGTTTCCATTTTTCTATGACTTCTAATGGCGGCTCTTGGTTCCAACCGAGGCCTAAAAGCCAAAGATCTTGAACTAAATATTTAGCGAAAAGTACTAAAGGCGCTATCAAACCGAGAGGATAAAAAATTTTTGCGATAGCTGACAAAATAATACGTTTAGTGAAAGTGCACTCTTCAGCGTTTAAGTTGTATAAAAATACATCTGTAAGAGCGCGCCACGTAAGGCCCAAAATTTTTATTGAACCATTATCTTTATCTTAAAATGTAATTTCTTCCAAACTGGACAGGGACTCTTTCAAGTTGGACATCACTTCCGGGCAATTACTTGTCCATTTTCTTAATTGAAAACCACTACTAGCGCAAATACTATTCAACTCTCCAATTGATTGATTTGCAGCTTTAATCGAATAGCATCCAGTGACTAAATTAACAACATAAGTAACGTTCGTCAATACGAATGACGCGAAAGAAAAATTAATCAATTCTAACCTTGCCAATTCTTGAACATTACGCAAGACCAAAAAAGGCGACGACGAAACTCCATAAGTCACAGTATTTAATTTAAAGTCCATAATAGGATCCGACGGAGAAAATCTCCAGACGACACGTTGATAATCACAATGAGTACCTTTAACCAAAATCTGCCGATACATTTGTTTAATATCAGCTGTAATTACAATAGGATGCACACGAAAGTGCAATAACAAAACTGCAATGTCTTTTTGCAGAGCAAGACCAATAGCCAAGCTATCATTTATCGATTTTCCAGATTAATCCTGACACGAAGCATCGAATACCACACGCAATTTGATGGTAGTGCTATCACACTTATGCACAGCATGATGGAGAATGTAATACATCCTCTCATGAACAGACGAATTTTCAGGCGATTCCACTTGAGCCATATGACTGCTTTTCAAATAATCCTCCATAAATTTTTTATAATCCGAATACAATTCAGGATTTTTTAGCAAACGACGTTCTAATGACAAAAATCTTTCAATTGAAACCGATCTCCTAGCCACGAATGAGGGTTCAGAAATTTTAAAGGGCAAGGACACTACAAAACCACCGTCCTTGATACGTCTTTAATTTTCCACAAATTCCTTTTCACACCTTTCTTCTTCAGGAGAAACGTGTTTCTTGAAAGAAAAATTTTCTATTTCCCAAAATCGACGAATGTCGCTGTCTAAGGACTCAACAAAAACACACAACGACGTAATAGAAATATTCGGGGAAACGACCTTTCCCGTTAACACCCAACCAAAGGTTGTTTTAATAGCAACTGGAACACCCCAACGAGATTCGTTAAACAAAACCTGAGCAAAGACTTCAGCTCCGAGTAGCATGTCAATCTTTCCAGGAATATTAAAATTAGGATCATCTAAGGCCAAACCTCAAATATGTGATCATTCCTTGACTCCTATAGACTACAAAGGTAATTGATTACAAATTTTAAGTAAAATATAACAATCAATTTCATATGCTGGAGAGCTTGCTCCCGAGGGGCTGACTACACACGATAGTGTACCAGATACCAACGACGAATTCAAGCCAAGTCTTTGAATAGTGACATTGGTTCTTCGTTTCTTTAAGCCTAATTTCTGACGGCACCTTTCAGTCATAAAACCTTCCATGGATCCGTTATCTAAAATTATACGAATAGGTTGCAATTTTCCTGTATAATGGAGCACCGACACCATTGCTGTAGCAAATAGCGTGGTTGAATGTTCAAATGACGTCGAAATTAACGAGCTAGTAGCAGTTTGTTTATGCACAACCGCCGACGACAGATTGTCTTCACTAGGTCTACTAGTAGAAGCAAGTCTAGACACCGCTCTCCGAGAAGACGCTGACCTTTGACGATGAGTTTGTCTGCGTGGAGACACCAATTTTTCTCGTTTATCGAAGTTTAGCGAATTGTGTGACTGTTGACATTTTCTACACGACCAATCTAACTTACAATTTTTTACCGAATATAAAGTATTTAAACATTTGATACAAAGATTTTTAACCCTTACCACCTCAAATTTTTATTGAGAAATTTTATCGGGAAATTGCTTACATCTATAAATAGGATACACGGCTTGACACAGACTACAATTTTACCATTATTGGTAGTACCAGCTAAAGAAGTTGCTACGTTTATTTTGAACATCCCGTACATTTCTTCTGTTGATAAAAAATACGCGGTCTTATAATTTTCAACTCAAATCCCTTTGGCGTTAAAAAACGAATATTAATTCAGTAAATTAAAATAACCCTTTCACGTGTTAATTCATTTATCTATTTGTATAAATTCGATTCCTATTGTTACATCCTAGAGCCTAATTAATTATAAAGAATAAGAATAAAGAATTCCTCAAGGTAAAGTTAATGCTAAAATTAAACAGCCGATAACTGGTTCTAGGTATCTGATAATTGATTCTTATGTGTATTACATTGAAAGCTTCGTCGAATTAAAGCCGCGTATTATTTCAATAAACCGTGTTTTTCTAGTTTTATTTCCTTAACATTAATATTACTTTGAGCTCTGGTCATCAGTGGAACGAAATTAATATTCACTTGCTTTTTAATCTACACAGAGAAAACACGCGTAGAATGGTTGGGTGTTTTCGTTTTTCTGTATAAAAAGTTTGCGCACGCCTTACAGCGTGGTGCGTATTTATGGGTTTTTTAAATTGTACTTTTCGACGACTATAAATCAATTTTATTTATAATTACTATAGCTCCTTTCGGTGGCCCTTAAAGCCACAATGAATTATCGTCCCTTGTTGGGATGGGAGGACCACCCCAAAGTGGGATCACGCGCATCTCTGTTTCGCACCGTTTTTACAGACGGTAGGAGCCAACTTGACGGTGGTGACCCGAAGGTGAGTGTTTCTACACTAATTTTCTTATATGGGTACCCGGTAGTTGTTGGAAACAACATATGTACACGGTTCCACGGATGCATCATCTTGTTGGTGGTAAAATGACTGGTTGTTTGTATGTGCGAGGATATTATAATGTTTACTGATTTTTTTATTAAGATAATTTTATGTATAGAATTCCGTACTTACAATGCTGATTTCGAGTAGTGATTTTTAGTGGGGTAATTGTGTTCCTTTTTCTTGTTTGAAGATTAATATAGGGGGTGACCTAAAAACTGCAGCTCGCCATGTTAAAAATGATTCTTTTTTTTATTCGTAAATATGTATATTGTGTACCTACGAATTGTTTATTTTTGGTGCTATTAAGTTTTGTATGAAATTTTGTTTTTTTAAATTGGAGGTTTTTGGTTTGTAAATATTTGATTGTGCGTGAGCGAGTATATTTTATATTTCAGGCCTCCCTTAAAATTTTTTTGTAGGTATAATACCCGCCCACTCGCCGATTGAGCCCGGTCAATTTCTTCTTTTTCTTCCTCGTTTTTATTTTATTTTTTTTAGACTACGTCGCTAAACGTAACAAAGTTTTAGCCGAAGTGCTAACAAACTTTCCTTTTCCCTTTTGTTTCACAGAATCTCGAGATTTTAAGTATGTTCTTGAAGCAATTTCATTTATTTCTAATACTTTACATTGTTTTTCCTTAAATTTTTGAAGGAGGGAATCTCGTCACCATTTTCTAATTCGAAACGCTTTAAAATGTTTGTATCTAATTTTTTCGATAACAGATTAAACAACATGAAATCTAATAAATCTATTTCCATCTGCTTTAACGCGAATATATTTTCAAAAAAACAACTAATTAATTGCCGAAGTTTCGTGTGCGTGTTGAGGAACTTACCTTAGGACATTTTTTTGAGAGCACTAAAATATGTCGAAAGTAATAACCTTTTGAACTGATAACGATTAGTAACGATTTTACTGACTCCAGCGTATGCACAATGGTTTAATGGCAAATGTTTTATTAACGCACGCAACGAGTCATCTAGTGTATCTGCGAGATAGCAAAATTTATCGACAGAGGACAAACTGACATTATCATGAATCAATCGCTTATAGATTGCATGATAACTTTCAAAGCCCGAAATACGTCCTGAAAAATGCGGGACTGATAGGTGTTTTAAGTAAATATCACTATTTATCGACAAAGGATTATTTTAATTTTCCACCTGCGGCTTATTTCCTACGAAATCTTTCTTCAGCGATAATACGAATATCTAATAAATAATCATCGATTTTTACCCTAAAATCCGAGAATTCGTCCAATTGTTCACGTTCTTGATCAAAGAAAATATCCTTGCAAAATAAATTGAAATGAGTTTAAATTTGCTCGACATTTTTTATCGATGTTCTAATTATCGCAATCGATACATTTTCCGGTTTATTAATCTTACTGTATATATGATCCAACTGTTTTACTAGAAAGCTAGCTTCAAAAATAGTTTTGTCAATTTATATAGCCATATTTGATTAATGAACGCCAATAAAAATTAACATAAAAACAATGCGTACCTCAATACATCACGATCATTAATTAATCTACGAAATTAAATTATTAATCGACAAATGCAACTAATTACAATTCTCGCTTAACAAAACGTTTAATGTTTCAAAATAAATGCCTACAAATAACCCCTTTGTTGTACTATCCAATAAGTCGGATGACCCGAGTGGTGCATCAAACTCGACGAACGTATGGTAAAAATTTAAAATACAATCCTCATAAATTTCTACAAAGTTTACATAAAGTAAACCGACCGACGATTAATCCTTGCCACAAAGAAAAAGAGATGTATTGTAAATCTACCGTTATATCCAAATGTTTCTACCATTAAATGTGCAAACAAGATGTTAGCCTCTTTGTAACACGCCCAAACATAACAAAACTACGACATTTATTAAATTAAAAGTATCAATGAGGAACGACAGGAATATGAACTAATTAATTACTCAAATAAATCGGCTCAAAGGGCCATTTTTTTTAACGCGCGAGGAGTCTTATAATTTTATATATCGACTTATCTCAGGCATATTCTATTGTTCTATAAGTGTCGTTCCTACTCCTCAACGAAGTGGACTGTATGACGATTTATTAAAGATGTTACGTACGCACTAGCACTGTTTTTTAGGAATTATTACATAAAATTACATTCGGCGACACTAATGACTTAACTCACTCGACCGAATCAACAAACGTTTCGCTTCGATGTCTATGAGCAAGTGTCTGTCACTACCCCTTTTTTGAGCTTAATTTATACAGGCACAAAGTAGGTTTTATGACAGGATATAACGGCACAAGGGATGACAGCTTTGCTATTTGATTTACAACTACGAATTTACAACGACTTAAAATTAAACGCGAAAACATGCGACAAAGAGACCAAACACTTAGTGAGGTCAAGTTTGCTCTAAATCCTCAAGCTGTGCTACTTGGGTGGTTGCTCTCTTTGCAAATTGCAAAAGAACATAAAATTTAGAAATTTAGCAGTCCTAATTACTTTACAAACTTTTTTAAAAATTCTTTCGCAAAGGTTTAAAACTAAGGAGAAGGAAACATCCGTCTATTCAATTGAGACATTGATAATTTTGTAACAGGTGAGTACCCTGATTTTAAATTACAATGTATATCTTTCAACTTAGTTAACTTAAAATGTTGGGTTTGTAGTTACAAGAGTGCGGGTTCCTGTGGGTACAATTTGTAGTTGTTTGAATATCTAAAGATATCTTAGTTGAAAGCTCAAAGCTTTAAAAGCTTTTCGCACGGAATTGTAGCTGAAGAGATTAGCATACTCATCGCTTACAGAGACTATCGCGTACTTTGTAAATTATGAATTAGAATAACTTATTGCAATACCATCTTTTAATTTTCTTACCAAAACTTCTTATATCTTGGAATTTAAGTTATTGATCTATAATTTAACGAAGAGAACTGCTTTGTAGCTATACAAGAAATTACGAATTACCCATAAAGTAATGATGATTTTGTTTCTCTGTAAGCGTGCGATTGTATGCGAAGGAGAGTGAACTTAATATGGCACGTTATGAGGAATGTTAGTGTTATTATCTCCATTATTGGCACGAGAGATACGGTAACGACCGGATTATGGGCAAGCACAAACATAATATAACAATTTGTCGCACAGAATACACACATTATACCGGTTCAAATAAGAGCCGCGCGACTTTTAGGGTTTGCAATATCCTTCCGCGGGAAGCAATTTGTTTTCATTCCCGGCGGTAGCGGCGCAATCAGGCCTTTCCGACATCATCTAGCGACCAGTGAACATGTGCCGCGGGAATTACAGATAGTGGTAAATGGTTATTGCATCCACCACGACATTCATATATGTATTGACTTTCGGCATAATGCGTTCGTATATTGGCACTTTTGTGGTAATGGGTTAGTGATCAGCTCGCAAACTTGAAGCGCTTCCTTATGTGGAACGCACGAAAGCAGCCGCCTGAATGCAATAAAAACACCAACACAACAAATTAACTTCCACAAGACCTGTAATAAAAAGAAGCCGCTCTGTTTGGTTACTGCCGATATAGTTAGCGTAGTCATTCGATTAGGCGAAAAAACACTAAAAAGCAAATAACAATCACTGAAAGTAGTCCACGCGTGCAAGTGTGCGGTTGGCTATAGCGGGCAATCGGACAGTCGTAACTACTAGCTCGAAAATAGCCCCCCTGAGTAGCATCAGAAACGGGTTCGCTTTCTATCTTACCGGCGTCTTCTATCTACTTTCATTTACTGACGCTATATCTTTTTAACCCTATCTAGCAAAGCATGTGGCGAAAAGAGGGATGAGATTGACGATAAAGCATCTAATAATGAAGGCAACAGTAAGGAACGTAGGAAGTCACAAAGACAATGGTGTTGCTAGTAAGTCCCACGACGATCGTCCGACAACCACGTGCCCATTACACAGGTATTTACCCCCAGCGGCTATTGTAATTGGGGGAAAGCTATGCTACGGCGTTGATTTCAATAGTGCGTTATAAAATTAAATAACCCAATGCTCAGTATTTAGTTCTCTGCAGTAATGCTGTAGAATTCATTCTCTTTAGAGTATTTCATATTAGCGTTTTGCTTACGAATAAATATATTGATTTCAACTAAATAAATTTAAAGAACGTAGTACAAAATAATAAACACCGACAATTTTCTAAATTATAACGATTCATTTCAAAAATCTAAATCTAGGCATATTTATAATATCAGTTATTACTAAAACAGAATTTTTGAAATTAATCCACATCTCTTTATTCTTTTTCATAGAAATTATACTACAGGGAAAAATATTTTTCTTATAGAATCATTTCAAGTGCCAAATATCATATCATGTTACTCATTTCTATTAAAATGTTTTGTAGAATTCATATTTCTAAGTCAGGGCTGTCAAAGTATCATACGAGAGAACTGCAATATCAAGTAATAACTACTTTATTAAAGCACTTTGTTAAGGGTATAAAAAGCGTTAAATTCTAGAATTTAGAATTGCCCAGGAGCGGGAATCCCGTAACAAAATACAGATGCTGGGGCAAACTACATTGGTGCGGAAGAGGGTCCCTATATAAACCACTAAAAAAATAGAACAGAAAATCGAATAATTACCAATTAACTAGATGCAATTTCAAGCTACGTTACCAATAACACTTACCTTGAAAGGTTTGCAACCTATAGTAACTTATGGGCGCCAACTCATCTGGTCCAGTCTGGTGAGAAACTTTTGAACGACGAGTATTGTTGGGGACTTTAATTTCCTCGACCTTCTGGTAGGATGCTACCCTATGTGTGTATACACATAAAACATCAAATTTCTGATCATTGCTTTGCCTAAATCTATTTTAATGCCGCATTAACTCATTATTCCTGCAAACATGTACATATACAAAATTTTAAAGTTACATCGATTTAAACATCGGCGACATAAAAATATTCCTGTAAACAAATACACACACACACACAAAATTCTGAAATTTTATAATCAGTTTACATTCATTAACCACAACCTTGATGATTAGACTATAATAAGCTATAGCACGTCTTCAATTTTTCAAATAAAACTTGCACTGTCCAAATTTTATACATTTAACAATTTAAGACTATACTTTAACTAAAAGTGGACTTTGTGTAACGTTATCAATATTTTACGAAACAGATATCATGCATAAAAGCAACCAAAAAGAAAAAAGAATAACTATCTTCAGGAGGCTAAAGAATTACACAAAGCAAGGAGTAAATTAGTTTGGCATCGGGTTCTTATTTCCAAATTTTTATTGCTTGAAACCAAGCCGTCCCATTCTGATTTTGTCGGATTTTGTCGACAATCCGCGGGATTTTACTACGTAAACGCCTGTTTGTTAATTCATAATCAAAGGGGATATACTCGAGTAACCTCACAACTGTAAGTGAAAAACTAAATTAACGGATATCCGCCCATTCTCTCGGATTTGTCAATTCTTTCACTTGTTTTCATGCATTCAAGTAATTATGTCATGGAATAACATTTCTATAGTGTGAATCAAGCATGAACACATATGGTTCCATCATGCGAAGTTCAGGTGACCACAACTATTGCAGTTTCTCATCAATCTAAGTAAACACGTTGAAAACATTTTTGCTTTGTATTGATGATATCCGTTCCGAATAGACCTGTACCTTGCCGTAGTTCTAGGTTTCTAGAACGGGTAGAACGGCTTGTGTATTCCAATGAACTAAAAAACCAAAACAAAGGTTTTACCAAATTGGCAGGGTCTTTGGCGAGAAACCAGATTAAGATCGGACCCCGAAAGAGGGCAGCGGCTTTTTCGGTACTTAGAGTGGAAGAAACCATAGCGGTCGATATGGCATTCTAAAACACACTACTGCTACATGAAAGGCAACGAGAAGTCACCATAATACCTCCCAAGTACACAGTGTACTTAAATTGTAATAAACATAATGACATTCTCTGGGGTAAAAGATTCCGGATTTAAAATAGTCTCCCATTCGTATCTCCGGGAGGGAACTACTCCGGAAGATACAATCGGAAAGTTCAGAATAAGAGTCGGGAATATTTTGCGAGTCGGAGCGTGGAATGTTAGAGGTATGAAGCAAGTAGGTAATCTAGGGAACTTGAAAATTGAAATGGGTGGGTTAGCACTAAACATAGTAGGGATCAGCAAAGTTCGCAGGCCAGAGGCGGGGGATTTTTGGAGTGGAGACTTCAGGGTAATTCATATAGGAGCAGAGGAAGGAAATTCGGGTGTGGGGATAATTATGCGAAAAAAGATAGGACACTGTAGAAAATTACCAACAAAAGAAGAAAAGAGTACTCATGGTTAAATTAGAATCTAAGCCGGTAAATACAGTAACAGTGCAAGTATACATGCCCACCTCTAGCTACAGCGAAAAAGAGGGTAGAAGCGATCTACAAAGATATCGAAGACATACTAAAATACGTTAAAAGGTATGAAAATTTAATAATTACGAGGGATTTTAATGCAGTGGTATGTGAGGGTAGGGAAGGAGCGGTAATAAATTTATTTGGTTGAGGCACGAGAAACGACAGGTATAACAGGCTGGTAGAATTTTGCAACAAGAGCAATTTATTCATCACAAACACATTATTTCAACATCACGCTAGAAGACGATGTACGTGGAAGATGCCAGGAGGTATAGGATGATATCAAATAGATTACATTCTTGTTAGACAACGGTTTATGAATCAAGTAAAAGACTGTAGAAGCTACCCAGAAGCAGATATAGACACTGACCACAACATCGTAATACGAAAGCCGCTCTTTTGATGAAGATATCAAGATAAAGTAAAGAACAAAGAGGTACTAGAAATGATAGCAGAAGAAATAACTGTACTTAAACCTGAAATTTATTACAAACAACTACAGGTATTGGATTTCCAATCTTCTCAACTTATGATAATTATGAGAAAGGATTACTGGAAAACTATTAATTTGGCAAATGTCTATGTGTTGAGGGATCTTGGTAGCCACAGGCTGCTTAACCTTCTTCACATAACACTGAATCTAGGTGAAAAAGGGCATACAATTAGGAAACAACAGAAGGGGGGGGGGCGAGATATGCCTAACCTGGGTAAATTTTAGGAAACTAGCTCAAAATTCGCTCAAAATTACGGCCTATAGCCGTAATGTTGAGCGCTGCTTCCTGTCTATAACTATAATAAGTCAAAACTTGACAATGTCAGGAATGATTGACAAAAATTCCAAACGTAATTGAGAGTTAGGTTGATGTATAGTTGTGTACACGATTTAGATTTGTAGATTTTCCGATTATCGTCATCGGTCTCGGTCTTGGTAAACGCATGGTCCTAGAAAGACTAAGATGCAGATTCAAGTCTTGACCAAGACCTTATATTTTCCTCTTTTAATTACTAGCTCAAATTGAAATGAGCACTTGGGCTTTGCATAAAAGTCTAGGTTATTATTTTATCTTATTAACTATATATTGACGAGATAAGGAATTCGAGAGGTCATTGAAACCCAAATTCTACAAACAAATCCCACTAATATGTAATAAAATCCAAAAAAATAGAAACTTTTGTAAATTCATATAAAAATAATTAATTGTAAGATAACGTAGAACGCATTCAATGCGAACGCAAATCGATCGTTTTAAAATACATACAAAGCCACTTATTTTCACTTATTAATTATCAATACATTATTGATAAAAAAAAAGGTTTTCACTTGCTGTAAGTAGCATAAAATAGTACTAGCTTTACGCATTTAGATTGAAATCAGTAATTTCCTGTATCTGAAAACCCAACTCTAACCTTAATAGGTGTATTAAAAACACGTTTTGATTTTAAAGAAAATATTTTGTATAAAATTCAATCCCTTTTGCATTAAAGAGTAATTAAAGTTTAATTTAATTGCCCCGTGGATTACATAAATTTATTTTAAATAGAGAATTTTCTGAAATAGACGTGTTTAAGAGAAAAGTTTTGAGAGGAATTAGGAGAATACGTCAATTCGTGTGAAGTCACTAGTAAATAATTATTTATTCCAAGAAGCGCTCCAATCATTGAAAAAGCCTTATAACTGATATTATTTATTACTTCTTGTATTCACTGTTGGAGTGAAGCGACGCCACAATATTCGTATATGTGCTAGAGCAGGACGAACAGCGCGCGTCACGAATAACTGGAACCACATAACAAGGTAAAAAAGCTCGACGATTTTGAGCGTTAATGAGGATTTCCAAAAAGATTACGTAAGATAGGCGTTTATTATTCAGAATGGAATTGCGCACATTCTACTACCTTCTAGAGAATAGATAAATTTGAATATATAAGGAAGTGTTTATTAAAAACGGGGATTAGTTTGATTCATTTGATTCATAAATTTGATCGCGAAATGTTATTTTGATTTAAGTCGCGAGCTGTTGTTTTGCGAAGATGATATATGAAGTATGCAGTAAGCATACCTTAATTTAATAATTAATGTGTAACAATATGTATAAAAGTGATGTTTTAAATGCAAATTACATACAAAATAGAATTTATTAAATTGCAATAAAGAGGGAATATTCTTCAACATAACGCTATTTTAAAGATTTTTTTATTAAATAACTGAAAAAAAGATTTAAGCATAATGTACTTTAGCAACCACTGTTTGAAATGAGAATTTTAAGTACAGAAAATCTTGTACGCTGGATTGACGTCAATTTAAAATAAGAAGATACTTACGAAGAACATCTTTGTGAATTCTGCAAGTATTACTTTTAGATGTATTTTCAACTGATATTGGAGTATTTGTATTTAATTTAAGGTACAATAATAGGTGTTAATCATATATATTTTTTTGTGAGGATTTTTTGCCAGGAAAGTTTGTGTTCACAGTTCGATATACTCTGACCTTTTAATGGATTATCTGTCATTGATATTTTGGTCAAAACAATTCTTCCAGGCGTGGAAATAATCATAACCAGGTAAACCATCCATAAAAGATTAAATTTAATTCCGTAAATTTAAAATAAGGTAAGGAACTTTTTTTTTAGAAATTATTATATATTAGAAAGAAACGATGTCGTAAATGTTCTATATGCTTTTATATGAAAGAAAATATTTGATACTGTATAAATACTTTAATATTGCTGTATTTTATTTGGGTACCATCTACTACAATTGGCGCATACAGCATAACATTTACTTTTGTGTGCTACCATGCCCAAGACACAATCTGCTGTTAGTCTGGTAGCAATACCGTATTCTGCAACCTTTCTGTCCAGGGCTCATTTAGCCGAAATTACCAGTTGGTCAGAAGGTGCTACGAATATCCAAACCAGTAAGTTTCCTGTCGTTTCTCTTCAGTTACCAAGAGCGTGTGACAGCAAATCAATGAGGATGTGACTGTATTAATTTAAATCACGTTGAAAGTGATAATTTTGAGATATAAAGTGATGCAGTATCTATTAAGTGACCGGGTAAAATTAGAGAGCAACACGTTTCTTTATTAAATAAATATTCGAAGTTGGTGAATTCGAAATCAACGTTTGCTAGTGGCTATGTTCGTAAATTAGAAGTTGTAAATACAGACCCGTTTTATTAAAAAATATTTTCAATACCTGCAGTGTATGAGTGTCAGGTTAATGAGAAATCGCAACTCCTGATGAAATAGGGGATAAGAGAAATGTGATGGATGCATTTTAGTAGATCGCTAGCAGCAGCAATTTAAAAAGGTTATAAGAAATACAGAAATTCTCAATGCAGTATTTTCCTATTTGGTTTGTCTTCTTCTACAGATGCGTTAGTCAAAGCAATGCAGTGTATTCAGGGTTTATATAACGAATTTTGTATCCACTACGCGGATGATATATTTAGTCCGTATAAAAAGCAACACTTTGTCATCAAGAGTTAATTCTAAAATAGTTACGTATTGCTAGACTTAAGCTAAATTTAAGAAAGTACGAATTTGTTTTGAAAAAAATTTGATATTTAGGTTAGTAATTAAGTAATTCATTTACTCGTATCCGCTCAAAGCGATATATTTTGTCTTACAATTTAAAAGCAAATTCATACACTTTAAACGTTCACAAATACAAACCCGCAAGCGCGGTATATTAGACACCACAACAGTTGGTAGCGCTAATCTTATACAGATTTGGCGCGCCCATCTGCCAATGACGTCACCCAATCAGCAATTTTAATTACGCAATATATAAATTAAATTAGCAACAATTATGTCAATAAGATACTCACATAAAAATCCGACGTCTTGCGGGGTTGAGTTAAAGTTGGCTTCTGTTGAAGTCCATCAGGGCTACGGATGGCCCTTTTAAGGCAATTAACGGAGGGTACGTCTGACGTACATCCAAATGGCTTCGACGAGATCTCAGGGCTCCACTCCGGAGTGATTAAAGATGGTGCTCCGGCGTGGAATGCGGTTCAGCCAAGGCTACAAATTTATCACCTACCTATGCAGGCAACGGATAAGGAAACATGGTATAAGGGCGATAAACAGAGTAGGGTAGCTAAGCCGGTTTGGCAACAGAGATCCACAGCAAGATATGTATACGCCGGTTCGAGAACAATATGAACAGCTAAGCCGCTTTGGGAAACAAAACGTGCAGCAAGATATGTATACGCCGCTTTGAGAACAAAATTGTCTTTGTGTGTAAATTTGTTGCGTCGGGGGGTCGTTAGGTCTTTGGGGTGTGCGTTCGGCGGGGTCGTTAAATTTTTGTCGTGGGGTGGTGCGCGTGCGCTGGGGTGGAGATATTTTCTTAAGAAATTTTTTTAGCAGCGTTCCCGACGTTAAATATTAAATATTAAATTTTAAAAATGTTGTGTGTGTAGAAAATGGAGTTCACGTGTTGGTTCGTATTTTCTGGGGTAGGTTAAGCTAAAATTAAAACACCGCTGTGAAGAATTTTTAATATTAGGCAAACGCGTGCAAGTGGTAAAGAGTGTTTTAGCTCTCCTCATAAGCTGCGTTTTGTACGAAGTAGCAAATAAAATTGAGAAAATATACGAAATGTTATATGATGGAGGTCAAATTTTAAACGTTTGCAGGTAAAATCTTGTAAAAAGAAGTCGTTCACATCTCGCAATTTCAATGTCGCGATAAAATACTAAGAATTTGCATGCAGTCGAATATAACAACGTGTTTTTATCTGGCAATATATATGTAAATCACGTCGACATTCGACTTTTAATATAATGTATTTAATTAACATAAGGTGTGTTTGCAAAAACATTTCAAGACAAGTATGTCGTATATTGCCTTTTGGTTACATCATCCCAAAATAATTTATACAAGTACACTGAACTTGCAGTCGGATCTAACATATAATCTTTTAATTATACCCGTATGAATTTAAAATATATGCAAATTATACCAATTTCAATGTCACGATAAAATAACAAGAATTCGCAGTCGAATATAACCTCGTGTTTTTATTGAAATTATAGCTCTCTGGTAATATATATGCAAATCATTCAACTTTTAATATAATGGATTTAATTAACATAAGGTGTGTTTGCAAAAACATGTTAAGACTATTTCCGTCTTGGTATGCAAATTATACCACCTTTCATAACGATTTATTTGACTCTCAAATAAAAAAATTAATTTGATCTTATATCAAGAGGTGTTCTTGCTTACATTTTAGGAATTTGAATATATTTAAATATTTAAATGTAATTATACATTTAATTTATGTGGCAATAAAAATTCTTTTACTTTTAGCGGTTTGGTGATTGTATGTAGATGACGTATTAGACATTGTATATATATAACTCGTTTAATTGCACAAACGTGATAAAAAATTTATAGGTTATGCAAAAACGTGCATGTAGTGAAAAATTTAGCGGTGATCTTTAGAGCTTCGTCATTGTTTTTATTGTCGTTGCTTTAGTTAATTAAAGAGAGATTTTTAGGTTAAGCAAAAATAGGAAATGTGGTGGATGACATAATCACTTTCAAAATGATGAATGGTGGGGAAGGAGCTTCTAAACGTGCCCTAAACGGGGCTCTGCCCCATTATTTTGTATTAAATTTCAAAAAGAATAGGAGAAATTATTCGACTCGTATTTTATAATGGTTTCAATTTAAAATATTGGCGTGTGTGCAAAAAAAACATGTTAAGACAGGTCACTCGTTCTGAACTCGTACCCGGATCTATATAACCTTTAAATGTATGCAAATAATGTCGTTATTTAAAACGTGGTGAAGAATTTGGATGGAGATGTACTAATTCTCAAATGCGGAATGGTACTCCATAAGGCGTTCTGAACGGAGGTTTTGCACGTATTAGGTGATTGAATACTTCGGAGATTTTTAGGTTAAGCAAAAACGTGCACGTGCTGAAGAATCCCCCGAGATTTTTAAAAAAATATTTTTGTATTAAATATATAATTTTAAAAGAAACACACAAAATTTGAATGTTTTATTTATATTAGTTTCACTTACCAGCTTATTTTAATTACATGCTAATGAGTTCATATATTTTCATACAGTTTGATTGATTCACTGCCGAAACAAAACATTTTTTACACAGCTGACAATACTGGGTGTCGTTTTTTCAATACAATATCAATAACTATTTACAATACAGCTGAATACTGAAATGTAAAGTAACTTTCACACATTTACCTACGTGTACTTAAATTTAATTGAATTCTAAAAAATATATGCATATCTATGGCAGGCAACCCAGCATACACCAATTATATATTCTTAGTGTAAAATTTTATTGTTAGGTGAATAACCAGCAATTTATTATGTAATATTTATTGCTACAAGCATGGTAATAATAATTTGCAATGTGCAAAATACCTCTTTTGTTGTTAAAGACCGATTTAATTAAACACTATAAAAGATTGTGAATTATTTATTCTAGTTAAATTTTACAGTGCTAGAGACACTAATTATTATTAGTACTAGATATAGGTATAACAAAATTTGTATTCCAGATGATAGTATGTTCAAAGGATATTATTATTTAAAAAGACTCTGTAAACATGATTAGTGAAATTATTAAAGTTAAGGAATGTAAAGCAAAAATTTGTCCATAAAAGCAAATATGTTTTCTAAAAGATATGCATAACTTGCGGATCTAAACGTTTCAACATTTCGCAAACTGAGATAAATATTACTTATTTCTTTGCAAAAAACGTTCATATAACGCCCTTTAACAACCGCGTTCAGTAAAGTGCATGGTAGTTAATGACCTCGGCGATTGTGCTATTTATAGTATAATTATAACAACATATCCCCATATGTAAAATTATATGGTTCTGGTTTATACCTAAAAACAACTATTTTGCATTATATTTTGTTGATCCTGGCAGAATAAATTACAAGTATAGCTACGTTGTCAATACATTTTATTTTCAAACTCGTTTTAATTATTGTAGAATTTAGTACTTATAAATAACCTACTTTAATTCAATAAGTTATTCTTAAATTAATAATTATTGTCAAGAGAAATATATACACATATGGTAAATAATTGCAAGAATGTCTATAATATATCTGAGTTTTAATTCTGTTAAATGGAACATATGACAACAAGGTAACTTCAAAACATTTTAGCATAATTGTCAATTACCAAAATTCACAATTTTCATCTTATATCAGCAAATGTTATTAAATTGATGCTAAACAATAAAAATAATACCGTTATATTTCAAATCATTTTAATAGAATTACGCAATGTTAAGTCGTAATTAAAAATTAATTTAAACAGAGTTTTATTGTTATCGCCGTCTGTTGAAGAATCGTAGCAGAATCTGAACTATATCGCTTTTACAAAGCATGTATTCAAGATCACATTTAGTTAGTTTCAAAAAACTTTTCATCATTGTATACGACTTGTTTTAACTTGCAGTAGGTATCAATGACCGAATCAACATTACCACCCGAACATGGTTGACAACTTTAAATTTTATTTTCCTATTACTTTCAAGGTATTAAACATTGGTATATATATAGATTTAGCGACATCAGGCAACCTTTTCTTAATCTTCGTTGGGAATTAAACCACTCATAGTTTTAAAATCATCTTTCTTTACGTTTCGATCCATGACCTAGGATCGTTGTCAAAATTGTCAAAACCACAACAATCATAAAGGGAGTATTTATCAGGCAACATATTTCTCGCATGGCTATGACAGCTTTTTGTGCTGTATGTAGAGTAATGATTAACGTTATGCTCTTTTGATTAATTTGCAATTTACCGGGCATGCATCCTTCGTTAAAAGTGAAGGATATTCCCATAGATAATTTGAATAACAATCTATCACCACCAACACACCTCTAATTGGATTTTCCTTAAATATATTGCTCAAATTCAACAGAGTCGCCTTGCCAGAGATCATCTCGAGGTTGTTGATTTGTTAATGCTGTTACAAAAACTAGTGGGGTATTTTGATGAATGTGCCATAAAAGCTAGGTACTTGGATAGATCTCGCAGTGAGTGGAACAACAACGATAGTGGTGCGAAGTTTTCAAGTTAACATGGACAATGTACTGTACGATTTGTTCGAGTGAACAACGCATTTTACACCAACATCTGAAACATGCCATAGTATTGAATGATGTAGACAAAATCAAACGTATACTGTTCAGAGTAGGTGTTCATGTTCCTTTAAAGCCTTCAAATGGCTAACGCTGACCAATGATACATCCATTGATGTAATGGACATGCTGTTTAATCAACAGAGTAGGTGCGATCAATTTGTATCAAACTTCATTGATGCTTGCAACGGCAAAACAGAGTTAAAATGTCATCAGGTGCGCGGTGTACTAGACGCAATAGAGAGTAATTATAGTTTGAGCGATGTATATTTCCTTGAAGAATTACTAACCAACCGAGCTGTATTGAGTACGAAGGCATTTCCTATCATGAATATAAAATGCAACTATAAATCACTGGCCACAGCGATTGACGATATGATTGTAGATGTTGTATATTTCGCACAACCTATGGTATTAGAAAAAGTATTGAAGTTAATTTTAAAGTATAAGGTAAATTATAAGTACCAACCTAATGTAGTTGGCCCTCATAGAACAACATATAACTGGCTCCTCAAGAATTTGGCAATGGAGGGCTCAAAACAGCAACCAGGATGGACGTGTGGTCCGGATTCGGGAAAATGGCCATCAAATAGTATAGATGATTATAAAAAAGTGTATATGCTATTAAAGTTATTGTTTTAGTTTAATACTATTTTTTGTATGTAAATCATGTCATCTTGGTAGTCTTAGCTGATGCGCTATAGATAGCACTTATTAGATATAATGGAGGATGCTATTGTACGTGTCGCATACCTTTTACAATGAATATATATACCTCGAGTGTTGGTCAAGTACGGGGAGAAATTGTTAGCTGAGAAGGTAATGTGTTTTACCTGCTTATTATTTACACATATTCACGGACATCGAAATACTCAAGTTCAACCAAAACAGCGAAAATCAACCTACATCAACGTTTTGCGCTTCGGGCATGAGGAATTATAAACAACTTTCTTGACGTAGAACTAGTGTAGTAATTAGTAGTACATAGATGTAATTTGTGTGCGTGTGTGTGTGTGTGTCGCTATAATAAATCATATAACAGTAAAAAATTTTTATTGATGAATGACATATGATGGTAAACAAACACGTAACAGCAAATCTACAAAATATGATTTTGGATATCCAACTATTATGGCTAGAATCTAAATTTAACCATTTCACATATACTTGATTTTAACTCTCTTCAATACTTTTCCACTAAATATACATCCGGATAGTGTGTTCGTTGAAGTTCTTCTGCATAGAAGCCGCCTAATATTGGTTGTCCTCGACTATCGCGCAATAGGTACGTTAAAGGATTAGTCAAATGCACTTTGTACACCGTAAAAATTTCGTTAGACCAATTTGGTGTGTATCCCTTGGTAAATTGGCCTCTATGTTTACTAATGCGAACATGATCCCCAACAGAAAATTTTTTACTCTTTAAGTTAACTGTTTTGATCGTACTGTACACTGTATTAAAAGTTTGCGTTCATTGCGTTTTGTCACATCTACAGGTCGCATGCCGATTGTTCGATGTTTGGTGTTGTTATATGCAGTCACGAGTGAGGATAGTATATTCAGCCATAGATACGAACCATTCAAACTAAATTGTTTCCACATTTTTGACTTTAAGGTACGATTAACGCGTTCTACTACGCAAGCTTTTTATTGCTGTACACACTATAATGTGTAATCTCATATTTTTCCATTAAAGCCTTAAATGTTGAATTATAAAATTCTTTTCCCAAATCCGTTTGAATGTACCGTGGAATACGATGGTCTTTGTTGAAAATTGATTGAAAAGCGTTTGAAACAGCCTTACCCGTCTTGCGCTTAACCGGTACGGCCCATAAGTATTTAGAAAATACATCGATAACAACTAGAATGTATCTAAATCCTTTATTTATTTTTGCATATGGGATCATTTCCACCAAATCGGCTTGAAACAGCTCGTTTAATCCTTTTGTGATTACATGTCTTCTTGGAAAGTTAATGCGAGCAGGCTTATGTAACTCGTGGACGATTTGCTCCTTTACAGACATATTGCTAATATGTGTGTGTGTGTGTATGGTTGACGGCTATATGCGTGCGTTTTAAGTTTCTCTTGCAACTGTTGAATATCTGCTTGAATTCGTGCAATGTCTATTCTAAATTGTGCTTTCACTTGTTGAATAGCAGCGTCTAATGTCTTATATATGCTATTCATAGAATCATCTATCCGTTTGCTTACGATTTGTGCAACATTAGCGTTCACAGTGGCTGGAACAAGGTTACGCATCATCTCTTCAAAATGGTTAAAGTCTGATCTTGTAACATACTCGCTCGAGAATTGTGTTATCATACTGTTTGTTGTCTCCTTCACAAGCGTGCCTATATACTGCTGAATAGTGGAACCACTTCCAAGCGTTGGTTCGCCCTCTTGCTGGTGTAGCGTTGCTAACCGCGATTCTAAGTACGCTTTCGTGACTGCATCATCATCTTCTTGTGGTGTAGCGACGCGCGCTAATCTCATGTTGTCAAAATCGTAGTAATCATCATAAGAAATATATGAAGCACAGTCAGACGCATGTCCAAACTTGTCGATAACCATCGTGATAATGAATAACAAGTCGCACAATCTACGCTATTATACGCAATTCGCGTAATTCTTCCATAATCGATGTAATTTCGTTGGTGTGACCGGTGTTACCTGCATCTTGCGAGGCGACCAGAAGCTTGAGCCGTTCGCACAGTTCGTTGGGATCATCAAAGTATACATACTCTAGTGGCTTCTCGTTATAATCCATGAGTAGACCACGACCACTCGGGTTTATAGTTTGCTGTCGTAAGCTATACATTGCATTACTTCTTTTTTTAATGTCCGCATAATCGTTAATTTCTTTAAGTGAGAATTTACCCAAAGGATTGAGAAGGAACAGTTGCTCGTACAACCCTTTGCTACCGTTGTAGCAAAATCGTTCTACACACCTTTTCACCAATCCCGAAGATAATGTCCGAATCACCAATCATTAATTTTCCTGTCTCCGGATTATAACGTACTTTATCCCTGCGCAAGTGCTCCGTGTCATTGTTATAAATACCAGTAAAGTTGGAAAACAGATTATCGACATAGTATCTTACCGATGGTAAGAATCGTTGTAAGTAGGTCTGATGTTCTTCGCTGTTTAGGTACCGTTCGTACTCTGTATGGGTCTCTGGAGTGTTGCCGCTACTCTCCGATTCTTCGAATGTGGACTCCACAGACTGGACTGGGCTATGAGGATTGTGTTCCCATGCCTCCTCTATTGGTGGTGCGGCGATTGGTGTGGAACTGCGCACCTGATCGAGAAATTTAGGGCGTCTTTTAGGAGTAGATTGTACGTCATGTTGTTGTGGTAACCAGTGCTGGCTTTCGATCTTGGACTCCTGTTTAATATCTTTCAGCAGACCGGTCTGAAGTGTTTGTAAACGTTTTGTAATAGGTGCATAGACTTTACTTAATGCAAGCTCCTTTTCAACCACACCTGCTTTTAGCGCTTGTAATTTCCTTTTGACTGCCTTTCGTACTTTTATGAGTTCTCGTTTGGTTTTCACGTCGTCTGCCATCGTCTAGAAACGGGTAGGAAGTGATGTGCTATTTATGTGCTTTATAAGTATATATAGGTGTCAAAACCTTTTCGGTAGCGACCGTTCTGCAAATCGCCATCTTTATTGATCACCAGGAACCCATACCGATCTCGCCAGCATACGCCGCACAATTCTTTAAACCGGTTAAACGACATATCCGTGTTTACATGGTCAGCGTATACGTGTTTTAAATTGAGTTCGTCTTGTTTGAATAGCACTAGGACATTAGCATTGTCTCTAATCAATTGTTTAGGTATTTTGGAATAGGTCTGACATAGGTAAAACAATCAATGGCCTTATGTCGACCTAAAGAAAAATATTCTCGCATTACATTTTGTTTATCGCACGACACGTCATCGAAAATAAATATCGAATTAGGTTTTGCTTCCGCTGGAGTAACAATTGCATCCCATTTGTTAAACGCAAAATATCCTATTTCTTTTATTGGTTGTAATAACCTCTCTAGGTACTGATACTTTGGTTGATACAAGGATTTTGAGTAGAGATAAACGTTTTCAAAACGTACACCATTCGGATGTTTCAAGAGACCGATGACTACATTAGTTTTACCACAATTCGATGGACCTGTAATGATACACCGTATTGTTGATGGTAATAGTAGTCCATGCTTTTGCACGTTAGTGTTGTTGCTGCAGTTGTGGTCCGTAATTGGCAACGCCAATTGTTGCTTTACCAGACGCATTCTATCCATATACTAAAACGTAATTGCAGTATGGTAAGCATTTAAGCGAGTAATTCTACACGCATGACCAGTCTCCTTTAAACCTTTCGACTGACAAGATTAATGAAATCCTATCGTGGCTACGGGTTACTCAATAGTGCTATCAATCGTTTACCGGTAGAATTACATTTACCAGGCTATCGCTTCTGTGGACCGGGTACTAAGCTTCAGAAACGCCTCGAGCGTGGTGATATAGGTCGTAATCCCTAGACGAAGCCTGCAAACTACACGACATCGCCTACGATCTTTCTACAGACTTAACAACCCGACACCAAGCTGATCGACGTCTTGCCGAAACAGCACAAAACGTCGTACTGCACCCGACGCTTCGTTAGGTGAAAAACTTGCTGCGTTTGCTGTTGGTTCTGCAATGAATGCCAAAGTTAAATTTGGTATGGGTTGTCGCAAGAAAACGATAAGGTGTAAAGGAAAACGACGTGGTCAGCGTCTACGTACAGGAAGTGGTATACCATTCAAGCGTTTAATTCGCACCATTTGGGAACGCATTAAAACGTTCGTCCGACCGATCTTATTAAAACTGCTAAACTTGCAGTGGCACCGATTAAAGATATAACAGATGAAATTCGTGGCATCCCACGTGTAATCCCTGTACCCAAAACTGGTGGTTTCCTACCTTTGATACCTATTTTTGCAGCCCTTTCCGCAATTGGAGCGTTGTCGGGTGGAGCAGCTGGGATTGCAAAAGCTGTCAACGATGCTAAACTTGGACAACAACAATTAGATGAAGCAAAACGACATAATATGGCACAAGAGGCAGTGACACTTGGAAAGGGTCTCTATTTGAAACCTTATCGCCGTGGACATGGACTGTACCTAAAGCCTTTTCTTACACACGGGCAAGGTTTGCGTAAACAAAGACAACGAAAAAAAACTCAACGCATTCGTTAAACCTACCTATGCGAGCGTTGACCAATGTTGACTTGAACAAATACATAAAACGTTTACCAATATCCCACTTTCGTGGAATATTCATGCGCAATTCACTTCCAAACACAATTCGTTGGCGAGAATGTGGTATTCTTAATCATGATACTACACGTGGTGTGGGAACTCATTGGACCGCGTACAAAAAAGATGGTTCAAGGGCAGTCTATTATGATAGCATTGGTAATCTACGACCTCCGAGGGAACTTGTCAAATACTTAACCTCATCAGGACCATGCACTCTCTATTATAATTATGAACAATTTCAACCGCTTAACACCGTTACCTGTGGACACTTCGTATTGAAATTTTTACTGCAAAATAGTCCTCCGTTAAGTTTCTAACAACGTTATATATTATTTGATTTTAGTGTATTTTTAACTGTTTTGTATAAAAGTGTTTAATTAAAACCATATATTGCAAGTGTTTCAGGAATTTGCTTTTATTACTCCATCCCAACTACGAATACGACTAGTTGTTAGGTTTATCGTCAACCACCGAACATGTACACATTTACTTTAACTGGAACTGAATCTACGCTCACCGCAATCATCAACCCACCAATTGTTCTCGATGATGACCATGAATACGTTATTGGTCTTACAAACTTTGATACATATTTTCAATTCCCAATGTAACGGAAGCGAACAATAAATTTTACATTGATGACATCGTGCTTACTTTACCAGAAGGAACTTATGAAGTGGCAGATATTAATAAGTTCGTACGACGTAATCTGAACGATCCTCGTGAACGCACTTCATCCAAACGTTATCTTATTGATATTCGAGCCAATAATAACAGTTTACATACAGAAATCAAAGCATCAGGTATAGTGGATTTTACACAACCAAATTCACTTGCTTCGTTGCTGGGTTTTGAGAAACGTAAACTACCAGCTCTCACTACTGCTATTTCGGACCATCCGGCACAAGTCTTTCCAATCAATTCAATATGTATTGAATGTAATCTTGTGGTCGGATCGTATCGGAATAACAAACCTGTACACATTTTGCATCAATTCTTTCCTGCAGTTGCTGCAGGGTACAAGATTATTGAAAACCCCGTAAACGTCACCTATATGCCACTTAATACAAGAATCATCGATCGCATCATTGTTAAAATAGTTGATCAAAACGGTAATCTCATCACTTTTCGTCGGGAAACCATCACGATTAGACTTTATCTAAAGCGTCTTTAAAACAATGGTTTTGCGCTATGAGCATAAACCACCAAAACCTATTAATAGACGCATTGTCAGCACCTTTACCAGTTACAAGACACCAGTGCACCGATTAACACCGGAAAACGTTAAATTTCTGCAAACATTAGGACTCAAAGTGCTACATAGCTAAAATGGATAGTAATATTTTAAATGTTACGCAACGTGCTATATTTGATACAACCATCGTCAATGCCGACAAACATATGCATACTCCGTACTCCAATACCACGTATGAGAAGAACGATGTTATACGGATTCCAATAGAAAACGAAGATGTCTATACACTACCATGGGACAGCGTAATTTATATTGAGGGTACAATGAATAAGTCAGATGGTGGCGTTTCGCCTACAGCCGATTTTGTCAACAACGGAGTTTTATTTTATTTGATGAAATTCGTTATGAACTTGGTGGAAAGACTATTGACCGCGTTCGTAATCCAGGTATAACTACGACTATTAAAAATTTCCTATCCTACGATTATAGCGAAAGTCGTCGCTTTAGGAACGCCGGTTGGTCCCCCATCGATAAGCTTGATCTCGTTGATGCTAATGGTCATTTCAACGTATGCATTCCCTTGCGCATGGTTTTAGGATTTGCGGAGGATTACCGAAAAATTCTTTTGAATATCAAACAGGAGCTTATTCTTATTAGAAGTAGTGCTGACGATGCAGCTATATCGAATTCTGATACCAAAGAGTCAATCAAAATTACTATTACACATATATCATGGCGGATTCCACATATAACCGTTGCAGATGCAGAGCGCTTAAAACTACTCAAACATATTCAACGCAATGCCACCATGGACATAAGCTTTCGCAGTTGGGAACTACACGAATATCCAGAATTACATACAACACACACGCATACGTGGGCCGTGAAGACGGCTTCTCAAGTGGAGAAACCGCGTTTTGTTATTGTCTGCTTTCAAACCGATACATCGCGCAAAAAGGGGCGCAGTCAGTTCGACCACTGTAAGTTGACCAATATGAAATTACATCTGGGTTCATCTATGTATCCTTACGATAATCTTAACATTGATTTCGATACCAATCGCTATTCTATACTATATGAGATGTATGCACAGTTTCAACAATCGTACTACGGGGTATCAGCGAGCCGATATTAACACCAATGAATTTCAAACGCACGCTCCACTTGTAGTCATCGATTGTTCCCATCAAAACGAAATAGTGAAAGTGGGAGCGGTTGACGTACGATTAGAATTTCAAGTGAAAGAAGCGCTTAAAGCTCACACTACAGCGTACTGCCTCATTCTACACGATCGTTTGGTCCGCTACAATCCTGCAACCAGTATTGTGAGTGAAGTCTAAAATTAAAATTTATTAGTTGTCGACGTTCAAAGGTTTAAAATTGCACATAATAACTTTGTGTTTAAAGAAATGGCTGTTTTACAACTATCCCTATCGAATGGAGTTGCAATAACATATGTGCTGAAACCACCATATTCTTGGAACTGTCTATCAGCTCGCTTCAAATACCAAAAGGTATGGTTAAGCAGAAACTTTCACGGTATATCTTGAGATGATGGCAATTTACAATGAATTTCCACACCTAAATGTTATTAACCTAGAAGATTTAGGGTGTACTCCTCTACATAAATTAAAGTATTACACCAATTCACACAAGTGTTTCTACCATACCACACGACATTCGTCATTCAATTGCGCAACCACAGATGTAATTGTACTCAAAAACTGGTTTGTACATATAACCAATTATTCATTTTAATAAAGAATAATGTTTACATTAAGTAGTGTTTTTATTTGTATATTTTATACCTACATACATACATATTCCTTGAGACTAGTAAGATGTGTTTCAAAAAATGTCTTGAAATAAGTTTAATTGTAAAACTTACTAACGAATCTGTAAGTATCATATTGAAAAATTCCTCTTAACGGATATGTATTTTGCATTTTATGCAAACTTTATGTTACAATAATACAATTAAAAATTATATTCTACTACCGAGGTATTAAATTTTAAAGTATGTTATAGTTGTGTAAACATAAAATGCATTGCATAGGTTTTATCATCAAAGTAGTACATTTTATTTAATCCCACCTGTAAAATGATTAATTTCTTAAACCTAAGTTTCATAAAATTTATTCTCCAAAGATCAACCAACTATAAACCAGAACTACTAAATTTACATAAATTTCGGTGTTATTTTAATTTAAACTATGCTCATAAAAAGTCGTTTATATATATAGCACCAACATTGTTACTACCTATAAATATCAAATCTTTAAAGGAATTTACAGTCATGATTAATTAATAAGTGGTCTTTTCATTTGTACACATTTTGTATATGTTGTTTTAGTTCCATTGACGACCTATTATTAGTAATCTGTTTATTATTTTATTGACGATATAAATTTTAAGATTGGAAGGGAACGATAAGAAATCTTCCTCTGACATTTATATGCACTCCGCATAGTTGTTTAAGGTAGCAAATATAAATAAGCTGTTTAATGTGTTGTAGAAGAATTTTCCATTGTATTATCGATATGTATATACTTACTTACTTAATGTGTTTTTAACGGAAGTAGAAATTATGAATTTTGGTAATTAACAATTATGCTAAAATGATTTGAAGTTATGCAGTTTCCATATATAATTTACATATATCGGTATGTTGTTATAAATATCACAACCTCAAGGTCATTAACTACCATGCACTTTACTAAACTATAATTAATAAAATCCCCGTACATTTAACTAAGATACATTTTTCTTAATGTGGAAGTCTTATCTATATTTTATTCAAATAAGAATCTGCTACCGCCACCTACAAAAGATAGGGACAATTAAAGAATGTAAGTTTTGTAAATAAAACATTAAAATATTGTGTGTTTCTTTTAATATTATATATTTAATACAAAAATAATTTTTGAAATTCTCGGGAGATTCTTCAACACGTGCCATGTTTTTGCTTAACCTAAAATCTCCGAAGTATTCAATCACCTAATGCGTGCAAAGCCTCCGTTCAGAACGCCTTATGGAGTACCATTCCGCATTTGAGAATGAGTACATCCCCATCCAAATTCTTCACCACGTTTTAAATAACGACATTATTTGCATACATTTAAAGGTTATATAGATCCGGGTACGAGTTTAGTGTGGTTGTATAAATTATTTTGGTGATGCAATCATGAATAAAATAACGAGTGACCTGTCTTAACATGTTTTTTACATATACACACACATATTAAATATATATTGAAATTGCTAAATGTAAACAAGAACACCTCTTGATATAAGATCAAATTAATTTTTTTCTTTGAGAGTCAAAACATGTTTTTGCAAACACACCATATGTTAATTAAATCCATTATATTAAAAGTTGAATGATTTGCATATATATGACCAGAGAGCTATAATTTCAATAAAAAAACACGAGGTTATATTCGACTGCGAATTCTTGTTATTTTATCTTGGTAATGAAATCGTGAACAACATGTTTTTACAAGATTTTACATGCAGACTTTATAATTAGATCCATTATATCACATTTCGTATATTTTTAAATGTTATTCGCTACTTCATACACAATACAGCTTTTGAGGAAAGCTAAAAAATTCTTTACCACTTGCACGTTTTTACTTAACATAACAAAATTCTTCATATAGGTAAAATCACCACTTCGCTATGCTCTCGGCTACCTAGTTTCGGCTACTTTTCCAAGGTCGTTGTGACGTCATAGCCTTTTATAAATAAAGAACAATGTAATACTATTCTAAAATTTTTATTCTGGCATTATACATAACAAAATTTAAAAATATTTAATGCCAAGCATGGAGCCATTTAAACTTAATTTTAATATAAATTCGATTGTTTAACATGGCTAACAACCAATGCAAGACTTAAGATATACAACAAATTTGTGTGTCAGATAACAAATCCTGGTGTTAATAAACAACTTGGAAATTATATACTAGATTTTACGTTGTCCAGATGCACGTTTAAGAGCAACATTCGCGTCTACTTTGACCAAAGAACACGGTATTACGCAATTGGAAGCGACAATATAAAACTGTACAATTGGAAGCTATGTCAGTGCGGAACGGGTGTATAATCCCTTAAAAGACTGTTTAACCTTATTGGAAGATAGTAAGTTATACTTCCTAAAGGTGCCAATGTACTCGGTATCGCTAAAATGTGGAGTAAGTTATCGGACAAGCTTCAAAATAGCTGCTGTTTAGTGTATAATAACCTGCTACAGTACATGTATTGGGGGGAACGGCAATACAAAGAAATTGACGGGCTTGCAAATTAAGTTGCCAGAAAAACCAGAGAAAAGGGAAAAATTGAAAAAGTATGTGCTTTCAGCTTTTAGTTTTAACTATTTACCTGTAAATTATTTGGAGATAGTAGAGTAGGAAGACAGCCAAGATAAAATAAAAATCTTACACAAGTGCTACATTAAAGCAGGTAACATATTTTACACAATCTGTAACACCATATTCTACAATTCCAAAAGAAATAATCATTTCGGTATCGGGGTTGATAAGTACGCCTAACATTCGCCCAGAGGTTGTACGACAACGCGTAAATATTGACAGTAAACTCTCTCCGTTGACGCTGCAGGAAATTGCCCAATTATGCACGCCATACGCTGTAAGTGGAAGAAAAAGACAGCTGGAATTAGAGGAAATGCATGCAAAAAGGCAAAAGTTGGACTAAATAGAAGACACTGCGACAATACGCGAACAATACAAAGATGTGTTAGACAAAGAACATCTTATTAGAGAAAGAGGAAAGGATTAAAAGATTATTTTATGTGCCGATGGACTGACTTGGATACATCCGCGTTCTACAAGCTGTATGTATTTGTGGTTAGTAAGAAAGACTCTTTTTAGAATTTTAGAATAGTATTACATTGCTCTATATTTATAAAAGGCTATGACGTCACAACGACCTTGGAAAAGTAGCCGGAACTAGGTAGCCGAGAGCATAGCAAAGTGGTGATTTTACCTATATGAAAATGAAAATAAAGAACTTTTAAATTTTTTTAAATAAATTTTGGTAGGAAATATTTAATAAATAAGTATATTTTAATGAAACACATATTTTCTAAATGATATTGGTGCTAAGGAAAGCTATTTTTATTAAGTTCTATAGTTTGAGAGTGATGCTACACCTTGAGTTGTAAAAGTTAATACATAAGCCTTGATATAAGATCAAATCAAATAATTTGAGAGTCAAATAAATCGTGATGAAAGGTGGTATAATTTGCATATATTTTAAATTCATACGGGTATAATTAAAAGATTATATGTTAGATCCGACTGCAAGTTCAGTGTACTTGTATAAATTATTTTGGGATGATGTAACCAAAAGGAATTATACGAAATACCTGTCTTGAAATGTTTTTGCAAACACACCTTATGTTAATTAAATACATTATATTAAAAGTCGAATGTCGGCGTGATTTACATATATATTGCCAGATAAAAACACGTTGTTATATTCGACTGCATGCAAATTCTTAGTATTTTATCGCGACATTGAAATTGCGAGATGTGAACGACTTCTTTTTTACAAGATTTTACCTGCAAACGTTTAAAATTTGACCTCCATCATATAACATTTCGTATATTTTCTCAATTTTATTTGCTACTTCGTACAAAACGCAGCTTATGAGGAGAGCTAAAACACTCTTTACCACTTGAACGCGTTTGCCTAATATTAAAAAATTCTTCACAGCGGCGTTTTAATTTTTAGCTTAACCTACCCCAGAAAAATACGAACCAACACGTGAACTCCATTTTCTACACACAACATTTTTTAAAATTTAATATTTAACGTCGGGAACGCTGCTAAAAATTTCTTAAGAAAATATCTCCACCCCAGCGCACGCGCACCACCCCACGACAAAATTTAACGACCCGCCGAACGCACACCCCAAAGACCTAACGACCCCCGACGCAACAAATTTACACACAAAACAATTTTGTTCTCAAAACGGCGTATACATATCTTGCTGCACGTTTTGTTTCCCAAAGCGGCTTAGCTGTTCATATTGTTCTCGAACCGGCGTATACATATCTTGCTGTGGATCTCTGTTGCCAAACCGGCTTAGCTACCCTACTAAACAGATAAGCAAGGCAAGGAAATGTACATAGATAAAGATAAAGGCACGATACGATACCTGAACAAAACCGCTCTCCACGAAGGTCAGAGGTAAAAAAGCCACGTTACCGCGTCTCACGGAAACACTTCTCCCCACTTTTTCGTCCTTTCACGCGTAGGCGCGAAATTATTCGTCCAACCCACTTTTGACGTGACGGAAATACGCGCACCGAGTCTTTTGAATTTATGGCGCGAAACTTCCGCACATAAAAATTAAGCTAAGACAATGTTTAGTGCCACTTTGGCACGTAAAAATCGCGACAAAGCCACAAAAGAAAAAACTTAAAAAAAGAAAAAGTCTGTTAGCACAGTAACAGCTTAAAATCTAAATCCTAGTTACCCTACGTAAAACCTAACTTAAAACCTACAAAATGTTTAAATAAGGCGCCACCTGGTTTTTCGACCGATAACACGTACCGAAGTACCAGGAAACGGAATATGTAGCCCCATTGTTTTTGACTACACTAATGATCGACAGCACAAATTTGTCGGGGAGAATGAAACACTACTTAAATTAAAACAAATGCGACAAGTCGCCTAACCTATCTAAACTAAAGCTAACATTAAAGTTTTTACGTGCAAACACACATGAGCGTTGCATCAAAACTGTTCCTTGTTGGCAAAAAGTGCCCAAATTTGAAATGTTCCACAGAGTGCATTAGTCTACACTCTAGCAAATTTTAGTTACTGGTACTTTGGTTTTCTAACGATACACATCAAAACTTGTCCATGACATGGTTGTGAATCAACAAATTTACCAAAAGCACCACCCTACTAAATCCTTATATCACTAACATAACAAATTACATTTCTACATCAGGTTAGCTTTTTCACTTAAATTTCAAGAAAAATAATTCCCACGTCTGGTCATAAATACCAAACGTTAGGAAGATAAAAAGATAAAACAAGATCTCAAATTGTTGTTAAAGATAATAGATAAGATAACAATATTAAGCTTAAATTGTTATCATCAGAGGTAATAGATAAGATAACGATATTAAGCTTTAGTTATTATTTGAGATACTAGGTAAGATAACGCGATATTAAGCTAAAGTTATTATTAGAAATAGTAGGTAAGGTAACGCGATATTAAACAAAAGTTATTACTAAAGATAATAGGTAAGATAACGTGAAATTAACTCGAAGTTATTACTAACGGTAGTCGGTAAGATAAGATACTAACTAAAATTATTATTATAGGTAATCGGTAAGATAACGATATTAAAACTAAGGGTATTATCTAAGATAATAAATAAGATAAAGATATTAACTTAGATATTATCAAAGATAATAGATAAAGATAACAATAGAGTGGCTCCGTGGAGTCGTTATATAGGTAAGATAAGACATATAAATTTAAAAAAATTCTAGGCTCTAACGAGTGCATCCACTACGATAATAAAATCAGACAAAAGTTGACACAACAACTCAAAAGTATCATTACAGATACATTCACACAAAAACAAACTGTTTTAAGGTAGTTTTTTAAAACGGTAGCACCCTAAACACACAAAAATGCTCAATTATAAGCAGTTAAATACAGATACACTGTCCCATATGCTAAAACAACCGAGAATTTAATAAGGTATCAATAAGAAGCAATAGCGCCTTACCACAAAGTTCAACAAAAAACAATGAAAAAAAATGTTTATAAGTTATGTTGATTTGGTAGAAAAAGAAAGAAATAATGATATAGTATAATGTGGGCGACTGCAATAATTCAGAAGAAGAACACATGGAATAGACAATCTCAGTTTTTTGAAACTGCGAATATGAACTATTTCTTTCAATGGCATAGGCTGCGCGTGTCTTATGTGAGCCCAAAGAAGAAAAACATTCCCTCAACATCAGCTAAAACCAATCATAAAAATTCAATGAGTTATTGCAACCAAAGTTACGACAATTACCACACAATTAAACGATGTAAGACAAATACTAAAAACCAAATAATATGCAGTAGGAAAAGTTCGAGAGTTAAGTAAATGAAACGACAGAGTTATATTGGGGGTGTAGAGAATGAAGTGATATATAAGTAACGGTATGGTCAAGGAAAAGTCAACCAAAAGAAAAAGGTTTAAGGTAAATGAGTTAAACGTATAAAACGTAGGTGTATAAGAGAAGGAATAAGTAATTAAAGATACTAATTGATGGTGAGAACAAAAAATATTAGGTAAATCGTAAGGGGATTGGAACGTGAAAAACTTAACTATCATTTGGGTCAGCAGAGAATGGCTTAAGGTCTTTAATATGCCACCTGCCTTGGCGTTTTCCTTCAGCATCTTGAAGTTCGTAGATAAGGGGACTAATGACACGAATGACCTTACAAAGGATGAATTTAGGGGCTAATTTTGAAGAAAATTTCTTAGATGCATCCGATAAGACATAATACTTTTTCGAAACTTGTTCGCCCAAGGCGAAGGAAATATTTCGTTTACGTAGGTTATAGTGGTCCTTACTCTTTTCGAAAGCTTTTAACAAATTTTTTATAACGTCGTTAAAGATAGAAGGTAACGATTGTTGGTCTTTGTCCCAGCGTACTTTATCGTCAAATTTAATTACGTTAGTATCGTCCGGCACTAAACCATAGTAACTCCCATCGATTGGGGTATATCTTCCAAAAACAAGAAATGACGAAGTGAATTGGGTTGCTTCGTGTTTAGATGTACGCAAAGCTTGAGCAATTTTAAAAATATGTTCATCCCATGTAGTATGGTCTGAATCAATATAGGAAGAGATAGCGGTAACTAAAACTCTATTTACTCTTTCGGTAGGGTTTACTTGGGGATGGTATTTTGCGTTAAATCAAATTTTTTGTACTTTGTAACTTTTAACAAAATTCTGAAAATCTTTAGAAATAAATTGTGCCCCATTGTCGCAAAGAATAATCTGAGGGACACCAAAGATAAGAAATACATTTTGTTCTAAGAATTTAATTATAGCAGCGGATGTAGCTTTACGTAAAGATTGCACCATAACAAATTTAGAAAACCAATCGGTGACAACTAAAAGATATTGGTTACCTCTTTTCGATCGGGTGAGAGGTCCTAATAAGTCAAGCGATATTAATTGAAAGGGATAAGATACACGTTTAAAGTTACCCATTAAACCAGGACGAGCGTCTTGCGAACTCTTATGAGAACCACAAATTTTACAGTTCTTAATATAGCGACAAACAGATTTCTTCAGTGTGGGCCAGTAATATAATTCAGATATTTTAGCGAGAGTTTTTGTAACACCAAGGTGCGCAGCTATGGGGTCATCGTGACATAATTTAAGCACCTCACTGCGGTTAGCAGTAGGGACGACAAGTTTCCATTCAGGAATATTAGATATTTTATGTGGAGAAGAAGATACAAATTTATATAGTCTATTATTAGTTACACGAAAGGTAGGAAATTTATCGGGATTGCCAGAAACTTTTTTAATCATATTAAGATACCAGGTATCAGGAATTAGATTTGGAATGTTAAGAGAGACAACATTACGAGATAAGGCATCAGGTACGATATTTAATTTGCCAGGCCTATGCCTAACATCAAAAGTGAATTGGAAGATACGCAAGTTCCATCTTGCCAAACGACCTGCGGGTTGTTTTAAGTTATTAAACCAAGTGAGAGCAGAAAACATTAGGTACATTGTCAAAGAAGTAAACGTGAAAAGCTCTTAGATATACGTAGGGTTAAACGATTTTAAAGATAATTTTAAGGCATTTAATGAGGTTCAAATCGATCTGTAAAGAGAGAGTAATCGAGACTCGATTCACTAATAAAATTGTTGAATAACAAAAAGATATTATATAAAGCATATATTTACTGGGATGGGAAACTCTCATTTGAGTTCTACCCAAACCAATAAAAAAAAATTTCAACATCATCATTTAAAAAAAATGATTACAAATTCTAAAACGACAAACTTATCAACCAAATTCTCGTCTAGACTTATAATGCTTAACGACTGGTCCTTGGGTCTCGTTCTAGACTTACAGAGCTATACGACCAAATCCGACAGTAAATTCCGCTTAATGGATCTTAAGGTCCTACGTTGAAATATCGATATCTAAAAAAATATGCTTATCAAGACAAACTCATACTCGCTATACAAAAGAAAAATTCCACGATACATGTATAAAAAGACGGTATTCCAAATTATTGGAATGTTCTTTCGATATTGCGAGAGTTATCAACAACTATCGTAAATCAGTTTAAATAATAAAACGTTAACGGAAATTCCTTTATTTTAGTATTAAAAGGAGCAGATATAAAGCCATTCAGTTTATTACAACGTTTTGAAAGGTAAAAGATATGATTAGGTAATTTCGTTACTATATATAAATGGAAAATCTTCTTTAAAAAAGGCATTCGTAGGGTATAATATTCAAATTTAATTACGCTAAGTATCCAAATCACTAAAGAAACGCGTTTAGAACTGTATGAGGGCAAGATTAGTGTTTAATCAAAGAAATATATCATTGATAAGCTACAAAAGACACTCCAAATTATAAAAAAAAGTAGGTAATGTGTTATTTAACCAATGCAACAAAATCCCGTTAATCTAGCATTTTCAAAAGATATTCTAAAGGGGCAATTCACTACAATAAACGTTTTTAAATATAAGGTTTCTTTAAAAGTGAGTTCGAATAACATAATCAAACAGGTAAATGACTAAGGCACTTTTTTTTTTAAAGTGTAAACACACAAGATAATTTATGTACGGTTTTTTTTTAAAACAGCAAAGGTTATGTTTTAATCTGATATAAAGTAGATAGTTTCATAGTAAACCGTGTTTAAGACATGCAATTACTTAAATGTCTATTTATTATTTAAATATACTCACGTGTAAAAAGTAGGGTTAACGGATTGATTCTTCCTAAAAGCTTATATATGCATCCAAAAACAAACAAATCACACATTTCAAATAATTTAAGTTATAAATGACACTGCATTTAAAATTTTTAGAAAATTAGTTATAATTATTTTAATAAACAATTTCCGGACAAACGTTATACATTGTAATCAGCTGACATGTCATTTCAGAAAAATCTCTGGGGAATTTACAAGATACCAACCTGTAATTTAAAATCCACAGATATATTAGAGAACATAGATAATGACGTTTGTTAATTTCTTTTAAATGAAAAAGCTTTTTAAATAACATTAGTTAATACATTGTATGTTTATAAAGGAAGTATGTATTATAACCTCACACGTTAAAGGCGCTAATTCTTACTATTTAAAAGCAAATTCTTACGTTTTAAAAGTTCACAAATACAAACCCGCAAGCGCGGTATATTAGACACCACAACAGTAGGTAGCGTTAATCTTATACAGATTTGGCGCGCTCATCTGTCAATGACATCATCCAATCAGCAATTTTAATTACGCAATATATAAATTAAATTAGCAACAATTATGTCAATTAGGTACTCACATAAGAAATCCGACGTCTTGCGGGGTTGAGTTAAAGTTGGCTTTTGTTGGGGGTACGTCTGACGTACATCCAAATGGCTTCGACGAGATCTCAGGGCTCCACTCCGGAGTGATTAAAAATGGTGCTCTGGCGTGGAATGCGGTTCAGCCAAGGCTACAAATTTATCACCTACCTATGCAGGGCACGGATAAGGGAACATGGTATAAGGGCGATAAACAGATAAGCAAGGCAAGGAAATCTACACAGATAAAGATAAAGGCACGATAGGGTACCTGAACAAAACCGCTCTCCACGAAGGTCAGAGGTAAAAAAGCCACGTTACCGCGTCTCACGGAAACACTTCTCCCCACTTTTTCGTCTTTTCACGCGTCGGCGCGAAATTATTCGTCCAACCCACTTTTGACGTGACGGAAATACGCGCACTGAGTCTTTTGAATTTATGGCGCGAAACTTCCGCACATAAAAATTAAGCTAAGACAATGTTTAGTGCCACTTTGGCACGTAACATTTGTTAGTCAGCAAGTTTAATACGGTGTTAAAATGGGATATTACAATAGACGACTTTCAATATGATTGATTATTCACTAGGGGTGTAAATTGAAAGCATATTCTTAACTTGGTTTATTAATAAATAGTAATTTTAGTGAAAATATTTCGTTAGGAATTTAGTGGTACTAATTATTATGTTTTTCAAATTTGTTTATTAGCGTCGTATAGAAAATGATAGAGAATTGTGTATTTAAAATATTGTTTTGAGAAGGATATTTTGGACTCGTTATATTTGAATTTAACTCAACTATTTGTCTCAGTGGTGATATTTGATTTTGAATATTCTGATGTCTGATGAGCTAACTACAAGACGTATAAAAAGTAGAGTTTATATTTCAGAAATATCAGTGCAGATATTGGCGCTCGAGTGTGAATTCAGATAGAAGTACATAATGCGTGTTGATACAAAATGCTGGAGTTTTTCAGAGCGGAGAACTCAGCAACGTATAATAAATTTTCACAGGTGGTGAAATGAAAGCAAAAAGATGTATTCTTTTATTTTAACTACCAACCCACTAAGTTATGCTATTAAATTTTCCAACAAAAAAAAAGTATATTAAAAAATTATTAAAATTAGTAGAGGATGAGGTCGATCCTGGGACAGATCCAACTTATGGGATCCACCCGATCCACCCGATTGATATCTGACCTAGGTAAGAGTATTCTTCGACTAAGCACATTAGATCCACCTTATGGGATCCACCACTCGGAGCGCTTTTTCTTAGGGTATGATACATAGGTTTGATCTAGAATTTTCTGGGGAATTCGAATCTGCTGGAATTTTTCAAATCGGACCACCCCTTAAAAAGTTACACCCCTATAAAGCCCTGAACTTTTAAATTTTTTGTATATTTAATTTTAACACGACCTTTAAGTCGTTTTTGGTTACCCGAGAGATACGTTTTAATCTGGAACTTCCCAACTACCCCATACCTTAACACAAACCCTCCACCAACATTTTTAGCTAACGTATTTATAGAAATGTTATTCCAAAAATGGTATTCCATAAAATACAAACGTTCGAATGCTATAAATAATGGTTAGATTGACTATCTTTTCGTAACTGATTCAAATTTGCAATACCAAACTGTTCAAGATTCACAACTTCGTTAGCTGGAAGGTAGCAGGTAATGATGTTTTTCTTTAACAACACTTTTACATAAACGGTCCCATGTACAAGTACTATTTCTTGCAAAAGTAAAGTTAAACGTTGAGCTGATAATTCATTGGTCGCAGGGATGTGCCAGTCTCACCCATGTAGGAGATTTTTACAAAAATCGTTATGCCTTCGGAAATCCTCATCCAAATTTTCACTTCTTAACGGCATATGCAGAATTTCGTGCCATAAATCGTCCGTTCCAACATTCAGTACAGCTATCTTTCACAAAAAATTCACTTGACTTGTACTGGAAGCCCTGGATATCCAAAACATACATGTTTCCCTGGTGAAAATTTGATGTAAATTCACCTAGCACATAGGTGGTCTTACCTACTAGCTTATGGATACCTAATGACAACCTTACATCACTTGTAACGTCAACACCAGAAAAAGACCCATCTATTACTTGTAATTTTGGTCAATTCGACGATACTTTGCCAACTAATGCTCTTGAACATGACTCCCTGACGGCCGAGCGTGCGCAGCTCTTTATTATGTTAATCGGTGTTATACGCAAGTCTTGACTGGAAAAGTAACGCTTATAATTGTTTTGTAGTGGGTTTTACCTGTTTGTACTTATCCACCAACACCACTTAGATTTTTTATAAAAAATAATTTTAGCGGTATTGTTAATATAGCTCCACCGTGTAAGATATTAATTATTATTGTGTTTTTCTCAGATTCTCAAATTGTTCGGAATTTTCTCAAATCAAGCGACTCCTTATTGATTTACAGATCAACCTTTTACAACCCATACGGTGTTCATGTTTAATCTATTTTTAAACAGTATTGGTTTTTTGAGATTAACCCATCGTGGAACTTATCAAAGTAGTATAGAATATCCTGGAGAATCAAAAACAATTATCACTTTTTTTACATATAGCTCCAACAAAGACTCGCATAATGTTTTAATATTCAAAAACCTAACAGCAAAATACCTCTGCCTTTTTATTTAGATGTAACTCAATAATAGAGTATAACTGAAAAAATATTTATTAATATCTTGGACTGTTAAAATTTTCATTTCCAATTATTAAACTGAAAGTTTAAATATATATATATATATATATATATATATATATATATATATATATTAATTCTGCACGGTGGACTTGAGAGTAGTTTTATAATCTATTTTAAATATAATTCAAAATAAGACGTATTTTCTAAATAAATTTAGTAAAATTTATTATCCTCAGCCTTGCATCGTTTTGTTAATGACGTCTGACTATTAATTGTAAAAGGTACTTTCCTACAATTCTAGTTAATATGGGAATTGAGATTCTAATAACTTGATTTAAATTAGATGTGTAACTTATACTTTCCTTATGTGCATAAATACGGGGAAAATGAGACTAAAAGTTCATTTTGAATTTATTTTTGTAAAACGTAAAGTCGTTCAAAATGTAATAGTGTTGCAGAATTTTCCACCTTTAAAAATTTAAACTTCGATTTTCTATTGTTATTCAGAAAATTTACCTGCAAGACACCTTTTATATAACCCGCTTTTAAATGCGTGGAATGAAAACCTGTTGAACTATTCCATATACTCAACTTGTCTACAAATACTGTTTTCAAACACTCTTGGATAGGTTCTTATAAATTCGTATAACATGACCCCAATATCGCTATTACTGTATTTGCTTTTAATTATATCAAGTGCGAGATTCTGTAAAACATCATTCCTATTATACCTTTCCATTGCTACATCTAACAGAAGGAGGTCTATATTAGGAGTACCGTTTTCCGTTAGTTCTCTTAAAGTATTAGCGCAATTGAGAACGATCTGAGATATCCCTAAAGTGTTCTAAAGTTCTTTTGGTAAATAACATATAATTCTCATCAAATGTCACCATCTTCACTAAATAAATCTTATTTAAATAAAAACGCAAGTTGTCAAATTTGCATATCTGAATTCGCACGCCCACTTCCATAGTGCGTATAATAAATGGACGATTTGGTATAAACTTTATAAATACGTTGAGAGATACATTAAGTACGGTCTGCAAAATGATGTCAACAAATCTGAAAGTTATTTTATAATTGTCGAACGGGTTCAAGCTTACAATTCTGATTTTGGAATTTCAAATAGCAACTTGGTTCGCTGTAACTGAATTGCTGCGTTTATGCATCTTCATACGCTGCGGTCGACTGCTTTTCTAAATCCTAAATTTGCTCTCACACATCGTCTGTAATTTTTAGTTCATCCTGGAAATAAACCATCTCGATGTGCTTCTCGTTGTATTTGTTTACGGCATCAGCTCCAATAAAATCGCTTTCACACACACACACACACTGCATGAGATACTTAAGATGTTCTTTCTAGAAAAAAAAAATGATTAACAGTTTTTGAATTATACATGTAAATATTAATTTTTTCAACATTTACAAGGTATCTTGCAGGTAAGATTGCTGGATAACAATAGAAAATTGCAGTTTAAATATGCATGTTTTAAAATGTTGTCTTACTCCAAAATTTTCAAAAGTGGAAAATTCTGCAACACTATTATACTTTGAACGACTTTACGTTTTACAAAAATAAATTCAAAATGAACCTTTAGTCTCATTTTCCTCGTATTTATGCACATAGAGAAAGTATACGTATGATTTGTTCTTACACTTACATAATTTAAATCATATTATTAGAATGTGTATTCCCATATATTAACTAGAATTGTAAAAAAGTATCTTTTACAATTAATAGTCAAACGTCATTAACAAAACAATGCAAGGCTGAGGATCATACATTTCACTAAATTTATTTAGAAAATACGTCTTATTTAGAACTACATTTTAAAATAGATTATCGAACTACTTTCTGGCCCACCATGCAGAATTAATATATACTTAACTTTTTGGTTTAATAATTTAAATGTGGATGCATTAATTGAAAGTTTTAAAAATTCTAGATATTAATAAATATTTTTTGAATTACACTTTATTATTGAGTTAAATCTAAATGAAAATGCATGGGTGTTTTGCTGTTAGGTTTTTGGATATTAAAACATTATGCGGGTCTTTGTTGATGCTAGTTTTAAAAGACGTGATAATTGATTTCGATTTCCCAGGAAATTCTATACTAATTTGATGGGTTACACGATGGGTTTATCTCAAAAAAACAGAGCAATTCTGTTTAAAAATAGATTAAAGATAAACACCCTCTGGTTTGTAAAAGGTTGATCTGTGAATCAGTAAGGGGTCGTTTGATTTAAAAAAAATTCCGCACGATTTAAGAATCTAAGGAAAACACAATAATAATTAATATCTTGCACGACGGAACTGTATTAAAAATACCCCTAAGAGTAATTTTTATAAAAAATCTAAATGCTGTTGGTGGTTAAATATAAACAGGTAAAACCCACAATAAAGCAAGTATAAGCGTCACTTTTCCAGTCAAGACTTGCATATAACACCGATTAACATAATAAGGAGCTGCGCATGCTCGACCGTCAGCATAAAAAACGCAGGAGTCATGTTCCAGAGCATTAGTTGACAAAGTATCGTCAAGTTGATCAAACTTACAAGTTAAAGATGGATTTTTTTCTGGTGTTAACGTTACAAGTCATGTATGAGTTTCATTAGGTATCCACAAACTAGTAGGTAACACCACCTATGCGCTAGGTGAATTTACATCAAATATTTACTAGGGAAACATGGTTTTACAAAATTGAGTAATCAACACTCATATTGAGGAATTTAACATTCCAAATTTGAAAACGTTAAGGTTGGACCGTGGAGGATTTGGTCATTGTCTTATGTATATGGATAACCATTTAGCATGCTTCAAACAAAATGTTTTACTTTTGAAAATTGCTGCCTTGTGCGATTACGCGGTTTATAGTATCTAAGCGGCTCCGTGGCGTGCTGGTATGTGTGTGACTACTACGACCAAGGTCCCGGGTTCGAATTACGATACGGTCCGCTTAAAAAATGTTAGGCGAGCATTTTTCACAAAAATACACCATCTTTCGAATAAAAGGTAAAATGAAGATCCCGTGTGTGAGTGTCACGTATGTTAAAGATTTTTATCTTGTTTGGAACAGCAAGGGTTCGGCAAAATTCCAAATTTTCCAGGTAAAAAAAAATCGTTTCCTGGCCAATGTAGTTCCTTCGGGTGGAGCACTGGAAAATCACATATAAGGTTAATAGTATTTTGGAAAATTGTACCGCAATTTTTTTCAAAATGAGTAGTAAGGCCGACTGCAATATTTAATTCCGGTAAATACAATTTAACAATACTAGTATTAGGGGAAACAAAATTTCACTTCCAAACAATTTACAAAACTGATCACGCATTAGTAATTATAGCGACGACAGTCGACAACGTTGATAAGCAAAAAAGCGGTTTACACTTAACAAATAAAGTACAAATTGTTCAAACTAATGAATCGGCAATGAGTAAATCATTGAATCTAGTCAAGTATTCGATTTCTTTATATAAAAAAATTAGACTTTAAATAATAATTAACCGCGCTCATAAAATGAAAACCAAATGGTTAAATTTAATAAAACTAAGCATTTACTTTCGCTCGGCGATTCATTTAAAAAATAGACAAGCTTACTATTTTCAAAAATATGACGTAAAAGTTATTTAAAATTAAATTGTTTTATTCGTAAGTATCCTGTAAACAATAGCGTGATATACTTTTAGTAAACGTTTAAAGCGTTTTATTAAGTTTCTCTTCAAAAGGTTTAAATTGATTTAGAAAATCTAAATTGATTTTTAAGGTATGAGAGAGATCTATGTATAATTGGTGAAAAATAGAGCTTTTTAGAGTTGATTTTGTTTTGAAAATTTATTAGGTTTCTTAAAATTATCCCGCAGAAGAGAATTAAAAATACTTTAAATTGGTTTCAAAGTTTTGGTGTTATTCTTAAAATAATTGAATGGTTTGCAACTTGCGGTAAATTTTAGATCACGTTATAACATTTCTATAAATACATTAGTTAAAATTGTTGGTGAGGGTTTGTGTTAAGGTATGGGGTAGTCGGAAAATTCCGGATTAAAGCGTATATTTCGGCTAACCAAAAATGATTTAAAGATCAAGTTTAAACAAGAAATTTAAAGGTTCGGGGCTCTATAGGGGTGTGACTTTGTAAGTAGTGGTCCAATTTGAAAAATTTCAGCACATTCGATTTCCCCAGAAAATTCTAGATCAAACTTATGTATCGTATCCTAAGAAAAAGCGCTCCGAGTAGTGGATCCCGTAAGGTGGATCTAATATAGCTAGTCGAAAAAAACTTTTACCTAGGTTAGATATGAATCGGGTGGATCCAATGGGTAGATCTCATAAGGTGAATCTAAATATCACTAGTCGAAGAAAACTCTTACCTAGGTTAGATATGAATCGGTTGGATCGGGTGGATCCAACGGGTGGATCCAATAAGGTGGATCTAAAATCTTAATCAAGGTTTTCAATCTTAACAAAGAAAAACTCACGTATCTAAATCTTGTGGTACATACCGATCATAGCATACGCACCTTGATTATTCGGAGTAAAAGGATCGAATCCTAACTTTTTCAAGATCATCAGACACTTATCAACGATTTTTATACCATGTGAGTCTATGATACCAGTCCCACGGACATTTGGTTACTAGGAACCTAGCCAACCACCTTCTCCAAAGAGACTTGTTTGTCAGTTGACAAATGACTGCCGGACACAAACATCCACTCAGTACGCGCCGAGATGAATAACCATGAATTCTAACTCGAGATGGTATGGCTGTTAACAGAAAATTGCCTATGTGGATGTGCAGTCTTCGAGACAAACCTTCGTTGTCGTAACGACAATCATTGTTAGTTTCCGGTGCAGTGGCAATGTACTTATTCCTACTGCCACGTGAAGACTAGGTTTATAGTAGGGATGATATTTTCTAATAAAAACATTTTCACTTTGATCGAATATAAAAATAACTCCTAGTTGACAGAAGTTTTTGCAAATATAAATAAGAGTAACGAAAATATTTTGATTTTGATCAAATACCAAAGATGATTCCGAATTTACAGTCTTTGCAAATATACATACGAGTGCCGAGGGTTAAATGTTAAAGCAATGTAAAAAGTTGTATGCAAGCAAACAAAAGCTTTGTCGGTTTTAAGAAAAATCGTTAAATAGTGATACTCGTATTGCAGCAGACGTTCATACACTAGTGAAGTATTTTTCTTAATTTTTCTTGGGTATTAAATCACTCAGTTTTAAAATTGTCTTTATTTACGTTTTGATCCATGACCTAGGTGCATTGTCAAAATAATAAAAAATTTTAAGTTTGACATTTATGACACAAATTGAAGGTGACTTTTATTTATTAATCTTTGATTTGAATACAATAGGTGAAAATTTTAAAGTTTACAAGAATGAGTACTTTCAATTTGTGTTGAGCCCTGGAAGCGGCTTTTTAAGGTAGTCAATACGCTTAACCTGAAATCAGCTGATTAATTTTTATATAGTTAAATTTCATATAAATTGAATAACTTGATGATTAGAACATTTTTTAACATGTTTCTATTTTTACGGTTGAAGGGATAGTTATTAAAGAAGTAGTTATGACTTTACAATATTAAATGGCGTTTCATAGATCGACCTGTCGTAATTGTACATTTTGATAACAATGCGACATAAATAAAGGGTAACTGGTAAATGTACGTCACGTTCGACAACTACACCACTGCATTAATTTTCCCATTGGGATTTAGTTACACGCAACGATGATAATTATTTAGTACTATAACATTCAACATAATCACATTATTTCTATAATGGCGGTCTATATAATTATATTTTGCATGAACGTTAAACGAATTATCTCGTACATTATCAAATCCTTTAAGCATTTCCACAACTCCACGTACAGCTTCGTCTACATTCTGAAAAGTAGAGCACAAACCCCAGCATTTTGATTGATAAACGATTATTTTGATCACATAAATTTAGCAACACATTCATGATAAATGTTTAATCAAAATAGGAAAATGTCAAATTGCAATTGAAACTAAACCAAGTGAATAAGTTTCCGTTGCAGAACATAAACGTTGCATTGAAATACATTGTTGTGTTATGTTTCGGAAAGGGTGTGAAGACCGCAGTCAGTGCAAGGGTACAAGAAAATGATAAACACTCGTTATTGTCTGCACGAGGGCGCTCCATCCGGGCGTGACAATGCCAGCTGCTTACCTTACACCCTGCTGTAAAATCTGTTAAAATTAATTATTCTATGACTTGTCACTGTTGATTTACAATCTCCACCCTTTTACACCGCACTTGACTCCACATAAACATTTAAATCCGTTTTGTGTTGTTTGACTTACAACACTATACCTGTCGTTTAAGCAGCAAAGGGTTTCACTGTGAAAGCATGTGCATAACAAATCACGGATTTTTAAAATCATCCCAAACTGTATATTATCTCTTGAATAGTGCAGCATTTTATTGTAAAATTTTATTTAATTAAATCGAAATTTGGCGAGTATTTTCATTGGATTGTAGAAAAAGGTAATACATTGCAACATGCCACTTTGTCTAAGGCTAAGTACCACGTACCAGCTAAGTAAAGTTTTCAGTTTTACTTTAGCTATTTCTGTCTTATCTAAGTTTATTCTACTCCGTACTACTGAATTTGCTTAAATATAAATTAACTTCTATTATACTTAACTATTGTATACTATTAAAACTCCTACTTAATTAAAAAAATTCCTTATGCATTAGTAAATACATTTGGTTAAGGTGAACGTTGCTTTATATTCATTAGCAGAGATGTTATCCACACAAAGTGTGTACATTTAAATTTAGTCAATTGGTTAATTACACGAGTTTTATCTATCATCTTTTTTATTTTGGTTTTTACTTGTTTTTTGACCGGATGGTTAATTTTGTGTATTTGGTTTTCTGATTTAGAACGATCCGGCGGTTTTTGGTTTTGTTTACGCCCAAGGTCCCGGGTACGAATCCCGACACGGTCCGTTTGAAAAATGTTAGGCGAGCATTTTTCACAAAAATACACCCTCATTCGGATGAGAGGTAAAATGGAGGGCCCGTGTGTGAGTGTTGTCATGCACGTTAAAGATCCCTACCTTGCTTGGAACAGCAAAAGTTGGGCAAAATTCCAAATTTTCCAGGTAAAAAAACTCTCTTCCTGCCAATGTAGTACCTTCGAGTGGAGCATTGGAAAAAAATCACATGTAAGGTATCTTAGCTTTAATAAATTCCTAAACACGAGGCCTTATAAACAATTCTGTAAAAAGAGACATCTGTATGCAGAGCTGCAAAGAACTTACTTCTAATTAAAAATGAGTTTAAAAAACCGATTTTACGAGGTTTTCGTTTCTTTCCTTCGAACATTTGGTCTATTTTTGCTTTTTCTCAGTTCAAGGTGCCTGCATAAATGTTTTGTAACAAGTTTTTAATTTAACTTTGTACATAATTTGTAGAAAACGAAACACGTAAACTAGCCGTATAGGTGAAGTGAATCTCCATTTTTAAGCTATATTTGGGTATGGTGAGTGAGAATGTACATGTGTGTGTGTGTGTATGTGTGCAAACACGCGCATATGCATGTGCGCGTGCGCGTATTTGAAGCTTGTTACTTCCGGATTTATTGATTATCAGTATTTCTATAAAAATATTTTGTTTTACTTTATCCTGGTAATTTTATGATTGTTATTATTATTATTGTAAACATGTTTTTTTTCTTTTCTTTCTTATGTTTTTTTTCATTTAAGATTATTTTAGTATCTAAGCGTCAAGTTAGGTGATAGAAAGGGCCCTATGGCCCTAATCTCGCTTGCACGAAACTAGTTTAAATAACAAAGACGTTAAATAAATAAAAATAAAAAACGTTACATCAATTTTATAAACAAGTACCAGAACAGAAAGTTTATCCTTGCTTTGGAATGCATCCTGGGTGTGCATGTTTCTTTGCCTTTAACTTCGCTCTGATGTAAGATCCTGTTGATTATGATTTAATATCATGAAGGAGCGGCGAGTTCTACCAGTTGATATTTGCTTGGTTAAAAGACTTCATTACTCTCGATTTGATTTCCGTTACTTGAGCACTAGAAAAGAAGTTGTATAGGGGTACTACTTGTTACTATATATTCTTCTAAATCTTCTTTGGGAATTAGACCACTCATAGTTTTTAAAATCATCTTTATTTAGGTTTCGATCCATGACCTAGGATCGTTGTCAAAATAATTATTTTGACAACACTCATAGTTTTTAAAATCGTCTTTATTTACGTTTCGAATCATGACCTAGGATCATTGTCAAAATAATTAGTTTCGTCATGGATCGAAATGTAAATAAAGATGATTTTAAAAACTATGGGTGGTTTAATTCCCAAAGACGATTGTTAATCAAAAATGTTAATTTGCATTTACAATCACACAAAGGAAATGATAATTTAAAGGAATATATCACCTACCTTTCACTGGTTGTAGTGGTTGATTGTACTTGCACTGCTATCAGATAATTATGGACTGTATGTATAATGTTCACTAATTGTTGCTAATTACTGATGCTCGATGCACCGAACTAAATCACGAACCAAAGCCAAGCGAGAACGAAGTTGAATAGTCGTCCACTCGTAAATTACCAACCCTTTTATGTCGTTGCACTAAAGGTAGGGATAATGCAGGGGTTCTAGCTGGGGAATTGTTTAAGGACTTAAATTAATTGTGATTGGCATAATACAACTGCAAACAAAATACTTATAAAGCCTTAACAACGATTTAGAAAAATGCTTAAACGAACCGCAACAAACATACAGGGAGTATTGTTACTCTAGAATATTTTGTTCTTCTCTTTAACTAAGCCCACATATCGAAAGTAATAAAATAACTTTTTTGGATGTAATTTAATAAATTTTACAGTTATATAAAAAATTAGTAGGACGCCGCTAATTGAGTTAGCTAGGTTTATATATTCTGATAAATATCTGTAATAATTTTTACGGAAAAGTTCAAACAATGTAAGACAAAGGATTCATGAAATTTTTCGTCAAGAACTACTTTATTTACCGTTTATTTTGTTTCAATAATTTTAGAATAATATTAACATTTAAATACTTATTGATTAATGTACAGTATCTACTGTATTTTATTACAAAGGCTTAAATGATTAAAGAAGTCTACTTATGCTTTGATAATTAATCCACTAAGTTTAATTAATATAACGTACCATATATATGGAATCATAGTTCTGTTTAATATAAGAACCAATCCTTGAATTTATTTACAATATGTATATATTTATATATATATATATATATATATATGTGTGTGTATATATATATATATATATATATATATTGCTGTAAACATAGGGTTAATTTAGGGGTGGGTTAAGTCATAGGGGTCGTAGAATAAACAAAAAAAACTCCCAAATAACCAAAGCACATAATTACAGATATTAGAAGAGTAAATAGATCATTATAAATATGGTTAGTTAAGAGCACACTGTATATAACAGTACAAGCGATTAAACGCATATCCAAGAGTAGTTACGAGCAAAGATAAGAATTTAAATCAATGGAAAACCTGTATGAACTGGCTAGCTAGATATTTAACAAATGCGTTAATATATCATCATATATGCAGGCAGAAATTATGCATTATTTGAAAAGCGTACGTGACAGAAAAGTATTACATTTGTTCAAAAATCCAATTGAACTAGGAAATAAACAAACACCAAATTTATTTCTATTTAGATTAGAATAAAGCAAACAACAATAATACGTAATTTGATGAACGAAGGTTCCTGGAATTTCTGAATTAAATGTGATGAATGCGAATAAATTACGTGACGACATGAGCGTTCTTCCATGCAATTAAACTACACGATTGGTAAAGTTTCCAAAATAACACAAGAGATAAGACAATTGGTGTCGCCCAGCACGTGGAATCAACGAATCGCAAACAAAAGGGGCCATGCTATAAATATGATAACAATTGAGCAACGAGTGAGTGTACATTTGAAACTGGGCAGTCACTATACTCGAAAGGGCTAAATTATTCACGCAAACATTTAATTAAAATTAAAGTAAAAATCATTTTATAAGAGTGTAAAAATTGTGTAAGCGAGCCGCTCTACTACAGACGTACGTAATCCAGATTTAATGAAATTATACAATTTCTAAAAATAAATAAAACAGGGCTCTTGGGTACGATCTTAGATACGGTCTTGGGTACGATCTTGGATTAGAGTCTGGAAGACTCTGGAGATTACTGCCTAGTAAATTAATTTGGTAATCTCTGACAATGGTAAATATGCTATTACTGTTAATTACGGAGATGAAAAACTTTTTATTGGAATAACCTCACTAATAACGATTTGGATAGTATTTTGGTTGGATGTCGACTTTCAAATTCGACTCAAAACATTCAGACTGGACACGAAAACTCTTGGGGATGCAGAGAGGCTACTGAACCACTCCAGGTTAGATACTTTGATATGATTTATTTCTATAAACTGTTTTATTTCAATAATAATTCAAAAATGTAAGAGGCGACAAAACAGGGGTTTCTTATATAAATTTATGAAAGCCAATAGGTATCTTGAAACGTTTCAATAGATCTCTAAATGTAAAAATAAAAAGCTCGTTTTGCTGGCTTCATTTTTTTAAAATCTGACAGATGTAAATAATTTAAAAAGGGAGAAGATATTTAAAAAGGTTGTAAATATTTAATCATTATACTGTGTATTGTAGAATTACTTTAATTAATTGAATCAGCTAGTCGAGGCAAAGAGATTTATAAATTAACATTTTTACAAGTGCTTGATTAATATAAGGAGTATAACACAGCATTTTATGACGTTTAATACGTGGGGCGAGAATAACACAGCATTTAATGACAAGCCCAAATCGTGGGGCTAAATATTAATAGAAACAAAAATATATTATTTCTCTTACAGGAAGATAACACGACATTTTGTGGTGCTCATCGTAGGGACTTGTTAACCCTAAATAAATTAATCACAGCAATATATATATATATATATATATATATATATATATATTAGGGCTGATTCCTAATGCACATGCAGTTAAATTGTTTAGTTCATGAAATTTTCAGTGTCTTGAATTTTTTAGAGCTGTGCTTATACCTTCTAAGATATTTTTTATGCGAGACTTTTGCTTTTCAACGCGACTTATAACGGTTGATGTTAGCTGTACCAGAATAAAACCCAACACTCTTTTGTGCATATATCCCTTCAGACCAGTCAGAAGGGATCGGGTGCGGTTTATGGTAATAACTTTAAGAAACCAAAAACAAAGGAGACCTATTGGAATAACTGCTTTTCGTGTAGGGATAATATCGAACGGGATTGCTAAGACAAGACGGTTTGGAGTCCCATAACTATAACAGTACAAAAAGCTTTTCGGAGTAAGTGAATATTGTAACGTAGTTTGTTTGTACTTCAGCCATTGCAAATGTAAATTATTTTTACTATTTGTATTATTTTTTCAATAGTAACCCACCCCCATACCGCTATAGTTAGCCGGTGTACACTTAAATGTTACAGGGTTTTCATGCCTTAAGGGCAAACCTAAGCTTATAAAGTACCGCTCATTCTACCCGCAACATATTTGTACGATTATAGAGACCTCTTTATTTTAGTGAGAAAATCATGTGGTGAAGTTTTTGTGTGGGATTCCATGATTCCAGAGAACTGAATTTATAAGATCTTGATATTTTTAAATATAAACTAACGCTTTTCAGATTATCTATTCTACCTTTCTATACGCCTGTCCAAAAACTTTGTACTTTATTTACAAGCACACTGCTTTTCATATATACTATAAATGTTTTAAAAACGCAAAAATCCTCTGTGTTTCGAAGGAAGTACCGAGAGACTTATGTTCAAACCTTGAATGCCCGCTTCTCAATAAATTTCGACTTTTATATAACAAATTCTTAATGCATCACCGTCCTTGAATTTCGATTACATTCTAGAAGGTGTGAGTCATACCACGATGTAACAATTTATCGCAATTTCGAATGTTCTTATCTTTAATGGCCTTCCAGTTTAAGGTTTATTGCGATCCTAAAAGTTTCCTATCTTTTAGTAATTAAAGAAACTAATAGTTCGGTTCTCTCTGCCTATTATAATTTTACGAGCTTCTGTAATAATTCATAACCATTAAAACTTGTTTTCTTATCTATGCTATTGCGTACTGCAGTTTTTATAATTGAGGTGCTGTTCATTCATATTGTTTGTTAACGTGAAGATGATGGATTTTCAAAGACTCTGAAACTATGTGTGTCTCAAAGCATGTAAATAATCGCCGTGTATTACGTTTACTAAATGACATTTTTAGAGGAAAATTGAAGATACTATTCTTAAAGTGGATGAAACTTTTCATATCAGAACCCGCTTACGGGTTTTTTAGTCGGCATAAATGCAACACAACTTGTTTTAACTGATATTTTTGAAGAGAACAAACACAAGTTATTCAATCAATGAATGCCTTTTTACTTTCAGCGGCTATAAATTGTTTTAAACAATATTTTTAAAGAAAATTTGTAACAATTAAGAGCAATTTTGTGTGTACTTAACTTTATTGATTTATTACTTTAAAATTTATTGCAGTCATATAGTTTCCCTTCTATTAATGAATAAAATTTACAGTCGACTTCTTCCTCCCTATTATAATTTTACGAGCTTTTGCAATAATTCATAGCCATTAATAGTATATTAATCAACGAGTAAGTTATGATAACCATTACTCATTCGGAAGGTTTGCACCGCGAGCCCGTAAGTGCGAGCGACGTAATACGAATGGGTAATGGCCGTAACTCGCAAGTAGAATACTATAATTATCCCACGACTACACAAATCTTTATTATCAAATATTTCCTAAGCGTTTTAACTGATAATTGTAGTGAATTACGTTTATTAAATCACATTTTCAATGAGGACTAAAGTTGTTTAGTATTTTAAAAGTGGATAAATCTTTACAACTCAGAACCCGCTTACGGTCTTTTCAGTCTGCATAAATGCAATTAGTCTATTTTTTAACTGATATTTTTCAAGAAAATAAATATTTATCCCCGGATTTTTCAGCCAATAGATGTTTTTGTATTTTCTCCGGCTATAACTTGTTTTAAACATTATTTTTAAAGACGATATTTACACATTAATTAAAATATGGGTTTAACTTATGTAATATAATAAGCTTACCATACTAGAATATTATACTGATTAAAATTAAATATTTGAAGGTTCAATTTTCTCAGCTTTGGGTCGGTTTTCTCACAGAATACGGTGCTCAATGACCTCTTATGATCTTCTTATCACATCAGTATATGTATGTATATGTATATATATATATATATATATATATATGTGTGTGTGTGTGTGTGTGTGTGTGTGTGTATGATAAAAAGGTCACGAGTGGTCATGGAAATCCAAATCTTATAAATAAAATCCACCCAAATAGAAAAAAACCAGAAAAATGGAAATTTCCGAATATTCATTTGTTCACCCTTTTTAAAAATAGCGCACTTCTTAGCCACAATTAAGTATGTATCTAAATTTATGACGGACTCTGAAAGATTATAAAATGGATATAAACTTGAAAAGCCCCAATTTTTAAATCAATTCCTTTCAGTCGTGCGAGATGCCCTGTAGAAATAATTTGTCTGTGCTTAATAAAAACGAGCTTCATTTTATTATCATTAAGACAAAAAGCATATTTCCGTGTGTGTAAATAATCATTCTAAATTATAAATAAATAACCAATTAAAATTTCCGCAAAAGAAACATATCAATTTTATTGCATTTAGCAAATTGAAGCTATAATTAATTATGTAATGATATTGAAATCTGTATTTTTATTAGCATGTATAGAAATTACAAGCTTGTATTATTTATGTAATAAATTTTTTGTGAAAAATATGCGCTATAACACGTTTCAAATGTCGTTTGCAAAACCATAAAAAAAACAATCGCACAATTTAATTATTTTTCCCTGTTTGTAAAAAATGCCTTCTTAGTATGAACTAGTTTCAATCTTTAGAATATAAATCCCTTCATTTTTCATAAAAATACACCTTCCGTAAATAAAATGTTAGCCTTATGTATCGTAAAAATGCATTTATTAGGCCTGTAAAGCATACAGAACGCATTTTTAACCTAACTTCTAGAATTTGCTTCAATAATAATTAAAAATACGATATCTGTACCAAGAAATACTTAAATAACCAATTGTTGAATAAACGCTGGTTCGTAGAACTCGCAAGTACAGAAAAATGTAAAGAAATCGATAAGAATTATTGAAAGCTTTTCGCAATTTAATTAGAAGAACTGCGACGCGACCATTATCTTTGTGCGTTAGACAAGGATAAACGGCATGCTTTACGATAAAACGTAAATTATGGCTTGGCGCTAATTAAATCATAAAGCGCGCCATTCGCGGAAATATTACGTCATTCAGCGGTAACTAGGGTTTGAATTAGGCCGCGTAAACTCTAGAAGAATGACGTAGTTAAATTATATTATATATAAGCGGAACTAATCAGCATTCATTAATTCGTTTTAGTTTACGAGATCGACCATCTAAGGTTCAAATAATTCGCAGTTCTTCACCAAGTAATATGTAACGTTGACTAAACATTTTATTCGCAGCCAAATAAGATGCAGTTTTGCATGCTTTTTGATAAAATATAATTTGATTTGTAAAATACAACGAAGATTGAACATTTTTCGATACAAAAGCCGTTCTAAAGCCAATTAATTAAAAATAGAAAATGAACATTGAAAATTAACTTTCTAAATGCAGATTTAATAAAATATGGATAATCTTGTACACTGCGATTTAAACGTCAATATAAATTGGAATCAGTAGGTATTTACTATCATTAATTACGTTAGAGATGAGGTTATGATAAGCGTTATTTTTCAATTGCAAGTATAACATTTTAAATTCCTTTGCTTGTAATATTCAAATATTTGTGAAGTAGCATGGGTTCTCATTTAAATTTTTTTGTAAGAATAATTTACCGAAATTTTTGAGGTCGAAGCTCGAGGTATTTTAATCTGCACTAAATAGATTATCTGTTAAGGGTTATTGGCCAATCACGCCTACAAGCGTGGTAATAGAAGATAAGTGAATTATCCACGTATTAATTAAAGTAAAGGATACTTTAATAATTAAGTATTTCGTTGAAATTATTGTCTGTATGAATTCAAACTGAAAATTGTTTTATAAAATTTTTGCATGAAAGAAGAATGCTTTTGCCTGTATATATATATATATATATATATATATATATATATATATATATATATATATGTTTCTTGGGATGGCTGTGTTTTATTTCATTTTGTAAATTCTATAGTATAGTTTCCGTTCAACCAGCCAGGCAAAAAAACGAAAAGGAAGGTATGATAATAATTTCTAACTTCCCGTTGCTGTACCGTTATCATCATCATTTTGTTTTCGACCTTTTTTAAGGTCGGTTTGACGCAGCTCTAACTTTTTTTCTATACTGTGCTAATCTAAAAAGCTCTGCATACCCTTCACAACCTAAATTTCTAATAATTTGACTAATATAGTTTGGTCTAGGTCTTCCTATATCCTTCTATCTTTTTCCTATCCAGCTGGCTCTACCGTTATATATATATATATATATATATATGGAATATGGCGTTTATGAAAAAAATTGAAATAAACCCTTTATGCTCATCAATAGAATTGTAGTAAACTATTACCCGAAGATGCCCATATTATTTTGCTGGCTAAATCCAACATCAAACTTATCCTAACAAAATATGCATTAATAAACAATCCCTCAAATAATAATAATTGCTACATCCACAAACATCTGTCTTCAATACACATTATCCAAAAAGGTTACTTACATACATGCGTTAAAATCTAAAAATGAAGGGCATATCTTAAGCCTAAGACCATTTCATAATTACTAAATACCAAAAGAGTTTATATAATCTCTCTTTGTAATTAGTATTCCCAAATCTCTTCTTTTGTAGATATCACTATGTTCAAATTTTTAGAGATGTGTATGGATAATTTTAATAATTTTTCTATCCTCTTTTTATAAACGTATCTGATTTGATAAATGTACTATAATTCTTTTTAATGGTCATATTAAATTGCAATTCAAGCTCAAAAATCTTAAATTTATATACTTACAAAAAAATTTAAGATTCCAATTCTTTATGCAAGTTTAAACCCTTAAAAATATAAAGTGAGCATAAATATCTTTTTAAACAATGATATACTTGCGTTTTACCATTAGATTACTCTGAGATTCATTAATTCATCCATGAGCAAATCGTCCATTAAATTACCGTGTCGTTCCATTTTTAAAAGTATTTTACCAAAAGTTTGAAAATCCATATCATTTTCATTTTTTTTGTAAAATTAAATTTATCATACAGGAAGTACTTCTTGAACTCTTTTAAACTAACTTCATTATTATACTTCCAATCTAAGTTGTTCATATTTTTATACAAATTACTTTAGACGTCAAATACTGCATAATTTTAAAATATAATGCTCTTGACACATATATTAACGACAAACAGACAATTGCTAATGGATGACGTACCGAATTATTTTCCGGTTTATATAATTACAAGGTGTTTACGTGATAAACTCTGGAAACTTCGATAATTTTCTAATTGGTTTGATTCAGCGAGGATGATGTAATTTCATCGGAATTGCGCTAATCAATATATTACGTTTTTTAAATAGAAGTCAGTTTTTGATTTATTAGAATGTAAATATCTTAGTTTCTTTCAAAAATGGGCGTAGTTCCAGGATAGAATGAAAATGTTTACTTGTAATAGCCTGCTATAGTGCCAATTTCTGATTTATGGTCGCTAAACGGCTTTATCTTGCATTGCTAATTAGGATGTTCATTTAAATTATTTGTTGCCTGCTTGTACTTACAATTTGATTTATTATTTATTCTCACTACTTGGCAGTTAACTAGAATTTCCAAAATCTAGAGGAATGGAATGCAATTTTAAAACTAAATACACGCTTCTCCTTAAATACTTCCAATCTTGTTAAATAATAAAGTTGTAAAATGGACTAAAAAGTATTTTCAAAAGCACAGATGTTTGAATTGTCTTCATACCGCTTATTAGAATATTTTATAGTTTATTGGAGGATTTTCATAAATTTTTCAACTTATGTAATATGCCCTGGAACGCATTTTAGTCGGTCTGTCGTAGCAAGGGATTAATTGCATTTTTACGGATTTTACCTACGTACTATACTATCTAAAGATACGGAAATAACATACAGAAAGTTTCCACACTGAAATAAGTAATTAGTAATAGAAAATGTTAGAAAAATTTCCTGGATTTTCTTGGATCTTAGGGGTGTTGAATCTATGGGACATGATGCTCAATGACCTCTATGTGACTATTTATTACATCAATATATATATATATATAATGCTATGATAATAGGATAGTTTAAGGGTAGATTAAGTCATGGGGGTCGTAGAATAAATATAAGCAACTTTAGCTTTAAGAGAATCAAATAATTCCAGAAAGTATAAGAGTAAATCGGTCATTCTACATAATGTCAATTAAGAGGACACTGTATATAAAATACACGGGATTAAATATGTCTAAGTATAGTTTACAGGTAAAAATAAGATTTTAAAACTCAATAAATTGCATCAAAATTAAATTACCGGGAAGCATAGATAAATTGGCATTGCAAATATTTAACGATTGCGTCGAAAATATCAACGTAAACGCATTTTAAATAATTCATTATTAGAAAAACGATACGTGACTAGAATAGAACACATTTGTTCAGAAAACCAATATTCTGTGGAAACAAATAAACACCAGGCGGTGCAATTATATGATAAATTAACAAACATCAAATACGTGAGTAAATTAAAAGCCAAAAGTTGGAAAACCATTGAATAATACTGCAACATGTTGAATGCGGACGTGACGAACAGAGCAATCATCGAAGATTTAAACTGAGCAATTTGTAAAAATTCCGAGTTCTGCTAGATAAGGCAAAAGTACAGAAACACGTCAATGAAAACAATTGGAGGAAGGGCTTATATATACGATAGTAACGGAAGGACCTTTTAGTCTACATTTGACTAAGCAACAACTATGTTCGATGGTGTTGAAAGCTCACGTACCTAGTTAAGTAAATATCAAAACAAATCAGTCTTAAAAGTACGACAATTTGTGCAATGAAATATAAGCCGATCTATAGACAGACGTAAGTAAAACAACTTAACTAAGTTCATTTCTAATATTAACAAAACAGGGTTGAAATTTGCGGACTGTAATTTGGGATTGTAATTTGCGGACTTTAATTTGGGACCTTTAATTGGAGACGGCTATAATTTTGGACATATCCTAATCTTGGTGATACTTTAGAAATGGAGATATTCGAATTTTGGAGATATTTTTAAAATAGACATATTATAATTTGGACATATTCCGATTTGGGACGTTTTAATTTTGGCTGTACTGTAATTTGGTACGATTTTAATTGGAAGAGATTCTTATATGAGGCCAGCACATTAATAAGCAGAGCGGACACAGCAAAGGGATGCAGGTCATAAACTAGGATGGAACTCCAGAACCCATTCCAGGTTAGCCATTTTTAACACACTGTATATTTGAAAGATTGTTTCAATTTAATATTTGCTATGCATTGTATATTTGTAAGAGTCATCAAAAAGGTCACTGAAATAATATGAAAATGGAATAGGTATTTTGGAACGTTCGAAGGGTCCTGATTTAATCAAAATAAATATTTTTGCTAGCTCTCAGGAAAGCATAAATCTGGTATATGTAGATATTTTGTACAAAAAGGAAAATGTTGAGTGTTGTAAATATTATCAATTATTATATTGTGTGTTCTAGAATTGCTGTATTTGATTCAATAAGATTTATTCAGAAAACTAGTCGGAGTAAAAATCTTAAATTAACATTTCATAACATTGGGGCTCGATAATCCTAACACAGGGGCTATATCATAGCAACTTTATTACGCCCAATCGTGGGGCATAGATCACAGTAAATTTATGACGCGCAATCGTGGGGCAAATATCATAGCAATATATATATATATATATATATATATATATATATATATATATATATAACTTGGTTAAAGTTTTTCTTTGTATTGATTTAAATAGAGAAACAATTGCAGTAGTTATTAATTGTAATGGTGAAGTCCAGATATTTTTTTAAAGCTAAGCTAAATGATACCGATTGTAAACATGTTGCAGGTCTACTAAATAGGGTTTGTTCTCTCTGAGACAATTTGTGAATTCTAATAGTTTCATTGATTGCATTACAGTAGTACACAAGTAACAATTACTAAAACATTTATATAATTTGGGTTACTAATAACATCCAATGTGTAGCATAATTACTACTTTGACAGAACTTGGACTAGAATGTTGTTTTAGATAATCTAAATAGGATATTTATATGCTAAAACGAGCTGTTTGCGTTTTTATCTTCCCACTCTTTTAGTTGTTAATGATTATGTATATTTTCGTATCCATATCTGAACATATAAATTAAATTTTGAAGCTTTTGGTATAATAGAGAGTTTGGCATTTTGACTTGTATGTGTTTAATTTAGGGTAATTTAAGCCATAATATTCTTCATTTTAGATGTGGTAAAAAATAAGGTCAAATTTCATTAAGGTTCCCTATGCTTATCTATTACGGTTTTTCAGATACTTCGATTTTTCGACAAATGTGATATTTTTAAACAATGCGTGTAATTCCCAAATAAAATAATATAAAAAATATCGTTACACCCTGGAATAGTTGGACATTTGTTCAATTGGTTATAGCATTTAGTACTCTTGAATGTTGTACAGGGTGCTCAAAATGTTACGTTTTTTCACGAGTACATGTAGACGCCATTAATGTTGTTCTTTTAAATGGAATACCCTGTATTTTATTTTTTAAGCATATTGCCTTTTTAATTCTCTATCAAACTACTATAGCGTTTCCTATACTTAAATGTTAAACTTTTCATGTTATTTACAATTTTTACAAATTTACATAGTAGCTTCTCGTAACTCAGTATTTAATCAAGTAGCCTGGATTTTTTTTGATATGGTTTCATCGTAACAAGTACATCTGCCAAATAAACATAAAAGTCCGAAATTTATTGTTACTGTTATGCCTATTAATTTTGAAAGTAAAATCAATTGTATAACAATTTAAAAACCAACATACCTGAAAATCGGGTATTGTACACAAATAAATTCACGAATTGCATAGAGGATTAGGAACAGAAATAATAAATAAATTCTGAATAAAATTTATTTTAAATATGAAAATTTACAAAAGTAAGTGTTCAATATGATGACCATTTTTCTCAATGCAACACCTTATTCGATCCTCAAAAGATCTCCTAACATTTCGTAGCATGTTCGGTGTAATCGAAGTAAATACTTGCATAATTCGCAACTTCATATCATCAGCGGTTGTGTGAAGACTACTACAGACAATATTCTTGACGTATCCCCATTTAAAGAAGTCCATGGAGATTATATCTGGGGATCTAGAAGGCCACTCAGAGAAACTACCCCGTCCTATCCATTTATTTGGGAAGTTTCTATCCAGATAATTTCTCACTCTACCAGTATAATGAGCAGGTGCGCCGTCTAATTGCTGCCACATGCTTTGTCGAATGTCAAGTGGAACTTCATGCAAAAAAGGGGTTAAAAGTTATGTTTTAAAAATCTTAAAAACTTTCTACCATTCAAATGTCCATCAACGAAGTAAGGTTCAATAACAAACTCGCTAATGATTCCCCACCAAACATTCACACTCCAACGATTTTGACGGTCAATAGTACAAAATAAGTGTTCATTTCTGTGTCATAATAATGAAAATTATGTCCATTCACTAAACCGGTATTATGAAATGAACCCTCATCAAAAAATAGAACATTTTTAAAAATCTGTCTATCTGCGCCAACGCGATCAAATGCCCATAAGCAAAATTCTACACGCCTATCAAAATCACGTTCATATAAATGTTGGTGCATTTGTATGTGAAATGGGTGGTGTTTATGCATCCTAAGGATTCTCGATACACTGCTGTGATTTATACCTGTTCCATTAGTAATTAACTCGGTATTTGTATTTGGATTTTCAATTACAGACCACAATACTTCAAATTCATTGTCTTCATTGTTGGTTATTGGTTTAGCTTTAGTTACATTTTTTGTAAGCAACAGTACCTGTATCCCAAAACCTGCTGAGCAAGCGTTCTAATACTTCCTTTCTGCGATGTTCTCTATAAGGATATTTCCCAAAAGAATATTTCCAAAATTCACCAATTACTAGAATCATATCAATTCTTTCTTGAAGTGAAAATTGTTTCATCTTAGCAGGTGCAAATATTTAGTGTACCTACCTACATGAAACTTGAATAACAAATTTGTTTCATCAAGTGACAGCAGCATTCTAGATTTAATCAAATTATTAATACAATGTTATTCGGCTTTTCATAAAGCCATCACTGCTTACTTTAAATACTGATTTTAGAGAACACTAATGTAAATTTGTAAAAATTGTAAATAACATGAAAAGTTTAACATGTAGCTATAGGAAACACTATAGTAATTTGATAGAGAATTAAAATGTCAATGTGCTTAACAAATAAAATACAGGGTGTTCCATTTAAAATAACATGGTTTATGGTGTCTACATGTGCTCATGAAAAAGCGTAATATTTTGAGCACCCTGTACAACATTCAAGAGTAATAAATACTATAACCGATTGAACAATATCCAACTATTTCAGGGTACAACAATTTTTTTAAATATTATTTTATTTGGTAATTACACACATTTTTTAAAAATATCACATTTTTTGAAAAATCGAAATATCTCAAAAACCGTAATAGATAGTCATAACGAACCTTAATGAAACTTGATCTTATTTAATAATCTATAGGAAAACTGTGGCACGATTTGAATAAAAATGAACAACAATCCAGTAGGAATTTGGAATTAAATAATAATTAGCTGTAGTTCCGGAACACTTTAGAGGATATTCTCCTCACCACTTAGGCTGAAGTGAATCTTCCCAACATACAATTTACTATAATATTGCTTTAAACACTATCGAGGATATTATGCTCACAATTCACTTGCTTGTTGTGGAGAACACCAGCTTGTGGGTGAGGAGAATATCCTCGATAGTGTTTAAAGCAACATTATAGTAAATTGTATGTTGGAAAGGTTCACTTAAGCCTAAGTGGCGAGGAAAAATCCTCTGAAATGTTCCGGAACTACAACTAATTATTATTTAATTGCCATTTCCTACTGATGATGACCACATAGTGGTCGAAATACGTATCTAGTATTTTAAATATTTTTTGTGGGTAAGGGTTTTTATTCATTTCTATTGAGCTTATTCATTGCTTAGAAATCAAAATTGCAAGTAAATGTAGGGTGTTCCATAAGAAAAAACCTAACTTTGATATGTCACACTTTCTTGAGACATCCTGTATACTAAAAAATATTTTTAAGTTGGAGTCAATATTGATTCACACATCGTGACTTGAAATTTTTTCCTTAACTTGTACCGTTTCGACGTAAAAGACCGTCCCGTTAGTCCTGATACACCCTGTATAAGTAAGCCTTATTTTCTGTCACTAACAGTTTTCGTTGCCGTGATTTACTGCCGAAATTGCAGACGGTTTTTGTTTTAATATATTTCATGCATTTAAAATGACAATTTTTGGGTTCTGCCTTTCCGTCTTTGCTTTTTAATTCGAGAATATTTTTCTATAGTTCGTTTTCAATACTAATAAACACTTCATACAATTTCAGTACATGTAAAACAAAGATACTTTTCATAGGACAACGATGTTACAAACGGTGACTTTTTTATATTGAAATATTAAGTCGTATAAACTTCAAGCGGATATAGGAAAAAGACAGAAGCTATGAAATGCGTTACTAAAGACGTATGATAGACAGACAATGTTAGGAACAAAGAGGTACTAGAAATGGTAGATGAAGGAAAAAAAATGTGACAAACAGTAAAAAATAGGAGAGACAGAACGATGGGTCAAATATAAAGACATGAGGGCATAGTGCGGAATATATTAGAAGCAGAGATAGGAAAAAAGAGAGGTAGAGGTTCACCTAGGTTGGACTACTGCACACATAGAGTGAAATATATAAGCAATGGAAACCTCAGGAAAATGTGTAAGCTAACTCAGAATAGAAATCAATGGAGGTACGCGTCCAACCAGTTCCAAAATAGAAAACCTAATGACAAAAAGATAATTGAACTTAAACCTGATAATTATTATAAGCAATTACAGGTATTGGTTTTGCAATATTCTCAACTAATGTTAATTGTGCGAAAGCATTTACTGAAAAAATATTAATTCGGCAGATGTCTAAGTGTGGGGATCTTGGTAGCCACAGGTTGCTTTATCTCGGTTCACATAACCACCGAATCTCGGTGAAAAAGGGCATATAATTAGAAAATAAGAGAAGGGGAACCGAGCTGTATCCAGCTGTGAGAATATAAGGGATCTGTGTAGACTAACTCAGAATAGAAATAAGTAGAGGCACGCGGCCAACCAGTTTTAAGACAGAAAACCTAATGACGAAAGGGTAATTGCACTTTACTCTGATGATTATTAGAAACAACTACAGGTGTTGTTTTTGAAATATTTTCAGCTAATGTTGATTGTGCGAAAGCATATATTGGAAAGCTTATAATTTGGGAAACGTTCAAGAGTAGGGGGTTTTGATAGCCGCAGGCTGCTTAACCCCCTTCACATGCCACTGAATATCGGGGAAACAGGGTATATATTTGTAAAATGATAGAAGGAGAACCGAACTGCATCTAACTAGAAACAGCAGCGGCTATGTTCGAAGACAACAAACATAGAAACATGGAGAAAATTGTTGAAAGCATATGTGTCGAGGACAGTAGAGTACATCTATGCAATAGGGGTAGTAGAAAAAGCAGACGGAAAAATGGTAGAAGACTTTTGGAATATTGTGCTTTAGATGTATAATGAGGATATCATGGACAGACAAAGTTAATATCAAAGAGGTTATAGAAATAGTAGGACAGGATACGTTCTAAGGCATTTTTGAGGAATAGTGCGGAATATATTACAAGCAGAGATACGAAAAGAAAGAAGTCGAGGTAGACCTACATCACACTGTTGCACGCAGATATTGAAAGATGCAGACTGTGGAAATTTCATTGAAATGTGTAGGTTAGCTCAGAATAGGAAACAATGGGGGTACGCGTCTAACCAGTTCCAGAACTGAAGACTTAATGATGATGAACTTCAGAAAAATTTAACCTTATATGTAATGGAAATCAGAATCATGTTTCAACTAATACTAAAAAAGCTAAGCATAAACGTAGCAGCTGTAACAGTTGTAATGCAAATGGTTAATTAGATGGCAAGAATTGGTGAAACCAGTTTTTGAAATAATCCTTTAACAATTAAGTTCTTGTATTTTAAATTGTAACGTTAAATGCAGTAAAAGTAGGACTAAGTTTTTTAAGTTAATTACATTATTTGAGATCACCATTGCAATCAGATTAAAGTCATTGTATGAGAAATGTCAGCTTGCTTTCCGATTTGTTTTAAATGTCTAAAACTTTTTATTTGATCTTAAATCGAAATATAGTTAGATTTTTAACAACATTAGTACGTTCTAATTTCTAGCGATTTAAGTTGATTCCAAAATCGACTTGACTTTTACTCCTTCGCGTAGATCTGGTTCAATATAGTAATAAAGTAAATTTGTTCTAAGGTCAGGTAGTATGTTTTGTAATTCAAAATCTTTTAAAATCTGAATATGCCATACGGTGTTCATGGCTCCCCCATACAATACTCTTTAGTTTTCAGAAGCAACTAGCCATGACGCTTTGTATCTGTATGGTCAAATCTAATCCGTTGTCAGCACTGCTATAAGTGATGGTATCAGACTTCATGTGCATTCACAAAATGCACAACTGTTCGTCTACTTTGATGAGCAGAATAATAGAATTATACAATCTATACACTATCTCCCTGCGTCGACCCTTATTATATATGAATTAACATCAGTTACCGTTGTTTTCGCTGAATGAATGTATGAATCGGACAATGCGACTTTACGAATACCTAATGCATTGCTTATACTGTTAACGTCATTAAAGCAGGTCATTTATGATTACTTTGTTTGCTAAAACTTGGATCTATCGGTAAATTAGAATAGCTCTGTTAATAGCTACCGACAAAAACGTATTCATATTCGCTTTGTGGAAATTTTTTAAAAAGGTTGTGTAATAATTTCATTAATACAGGGTTATGACTTTTTGATAATAAGAAAGCCATTTCTTGGTTAGATATTATTAGCACGTTGGATACTAATCAGAGGAGCAGTACTAGAGAAACACTATTAAAAATGACAGACAACCGTATAACTCCAAATAAATTTCATTAGATGTCAGTAAAGTATATTGTTCAAATATTTTTCAATACTATGGCAGCAGCTACTGCTACGGTTTCGAAAACATAGAAACTTATTGGTTCGACCGCTATGGATACTTGAAATTTTATAGAGACCACTAATGAAATTTTTAATTAAGTAACCAGTAGATTACTAAATTAAATTAACTCAAATAGACGTCCATTATCGGTTTTTAATAACATTCCTAATTTGGAGAATGGATTGACTTATTTTCAAAAATTGAAGTATTTGGGAATGGAAAAAAGTAACAATATATAATGCTTAGACGTGTTACGGGTAAAAGAATCGCCAAATGAATTAAATGCATGATATGCCCTGAAAGAGAAAGGACCCTGAAGCTATACAAGGATACATCAACTAACTGTATTAGTGTGGGAGTGGTTTCCTATGGATAAATGAAAAAAAAATTAAGAAAATTTAAAAAAAAGGTGATAAATAGCATGGTTTTAAATACAAAAATTCTACGTTACGTTGCACTTACCTTGAAAGGATTTCTTCTATCAAGATCGAGGTACTTTAAACCGTCTATCACGGCATTTCTTTTGATGTTATCTCTATATGGAAGACGGGTTTTTCGCGTAAAACTCCATTGCTCCGGTCATAATAAAATAAAATTGTCAACTACAAAACTTTTCCAAATAAGATACCATCACTGGGCTAGCTGGATAGCCTTTACAATTAGCTGACTGACGATTTCCTAAATAAATTAAAATAAAAATCAACTTTCGGTTAACGTCTTTCAACATAAAAGAATTTCAATAAACACACAAATATACTTTCCTACAAACAAATTCTTAACCTCAACTATGGCCAGGTACTGCTAAAATAAATATATCTTAAAGAAAGACATTAATTCTAGGCCATTGACAAAAATATTCGTCACGACAAATTTATGTTGTGTTCACATTTATTTATAGGACATTCATAAATCCCCAATAACTGCTACTACACATTAATACAATTTTTACCTAATCTCTTTTAGTACTTGGATACTTCAAAACTTGTCATATGTTAGTCACAAATTTCTGTTTAAAAGGAATTTGGATAATTTTAATATTTGACGATTATCTCGTCTCAGTGTGATTTATCAGTAAACCTTGAGCAGTCTGATTGTAAGGGTAAAACAACCTCAAGATTTAATTTCAAAAAAATTATCCACTCACAACTAATTTTCTATATGCAAACATCTAGTTAATAATGAAACAAATTTTTTGTCTTAGGCTTCAAAACAAAGTTTTGGATAGTCAAACTTTTGCCGGTATTCAGGTCTTAATTGCAACATGTCTTTGAATATAATTGCCATATAAAAATTGTTTTTATTTAAAAATAACTTAATCAAAAAATTCCTGGTTCCATTTTAGATTTCCAGTATAAATATATCTTTTTATGTTGTAGTCAACTAAATCAGTTCACGAAAGTAATTTTGTTTTAATAGATTAAGATATCTAGCTGGCTTTGCACCAAATTAACTGATCATTTATATTGAAGCAATAAATATATTGCCGGTGCGCTCTATAAATAGCGTTGCAGTAACTATCTATAAATGACCGAATGTTGAATGAATCCTCCTCATTATCTACCGGCTTTTTATAATAAAAGTTTAAATACAACATATGTCTCGCACGTTTCGATTGTATTTTAGAAGGCCTGGCTCAACTCATCATGTACTAATTAATTGTAATTTTGTGTTATTTTCTTTAATTACCAGTCAGTTTAAGATTTCTTGCAATCATAAAATTTTACTAATGCTTGGCGTTTATAGGCTACTGCTATAATTTATGGATGTTAAATACGTGTTATCTTATATGGTTTTTAGTTTTACCCGTGTTATCACATTCAATGAACTTACTTAATTGATATGTATTCATTTACGTTAGCTGTTAGCGTATAGATAATGGATTTTAGAACGATTTAAAAAGTAGCTTATTTGAAAAAAAAATCTTTGCATTATATACTTGCAATAGTGTTATAGCGCTTTTAAGAGGAGTACTTGACATTGAAGTTATTTAGTATTTTTAAAGTAGATGAATCTTCACATCTTAGAACTCGTTCACGGTATTTTTAACATCAACTAAAAATTCAATAAAAGCTTGTTCTTAACTGGTACTTTGACGTGCATTAGAAAATTTATATGAGAATTTTTGGTTTAGAAAGGTATCTTTTTATGTATAAATTAAATCATTAATGTAATGACTTTGTCTGCAGATACATTATATTTTAAATAATTTTTATCAATTCGTGAGGTTATTTCTATAGGTTTTTTCGGTGTGAGTATGTTTGTAAGCAAGCCTATAATGTCATTTTTTTATTAAGTGTATTAGAATTTTGATAAAAGTAGGAATTATTTTATATATGTAAAATTTTTGAAATGTTAAAATCAATTTTCTGGTTGGTGGTATTTATGTATGCTGTTAGGGCAGTTGCATTTGGTTTACTGCATATGTCACTTTGGTGCTGTTTTTCCGTTGTTTGGGTTTTGTGAATTTTGCTCAATGTATATGTTGGGACATTGGAACAATTTACTTATATATATATATATATATATATATATATATACATATATATATATATAATATATGATGTTCATTTGACCTAAAGGAATGGTTTTGTCTTTAATTTTAGATAAAAGATTATTTACTGTTGGATCGAATTTTTTTGCAGGTTTTGTATTAAAATTTTAGATATATTATCTAATTAAGAAGTTAACTTATCAAAATATGGAAATACCTTGTAATGAGGAGTTGAAGTGTTTGTAGTATCAATAGAATTTTTATAGTTTATTCCAGTATTGTGGTTAAATATCAGTATTTTTATTAAAGGTGCAGGATAACTGTGATCCTTTAGGATATTATAAAGTTTGTTTGAATTTTTTCGGTAAGAGAGGGATGGCTTGTGTTTCTTATTCTACTTTTCGGTCATAAATAAAATTAATTTTCATACTTAATGGGTGATATGAATAATAATCAAGGTATCTGTAGAAGTGGTATGTTTCTGATACCAGTCTATAATGATATTGTTAGCGTTATCTCTGAATAATAATGTATCTAAAAAAGGAACTAAATAATTTTTCCTTTTTTTATTGTAAATTGAATTTTACTGTTGTAGTTATTAAATATTTCTAAAGCTTTATCGATTTTATCAAAAAGTACAGCTGTAATTACATCATCCATAAATTTTTTAAAAACGTTAATCTATATGGTAGTTTTGGAATTATTTCTTGAATTAAGTCATTCATAATAACATGATCAATTATGGGTCTTAGGTTTGTACCCATAGGACAGCCATCTATTTGTAGGTAGTAAAAGTTATTAAAGCAAAAGTATTCTCTAAAATAAATTCTACTATTTGTATATAATGTTGTTTTGATATTATGCAATTAATTTTAATTCTATTCCATAATTTGTTAATGTTGTCTAGAACTAGATATTTTGAAATATTAGGAAATAAAGATACTGTGTCTAAACCTATTAGCACATGACTGTGAAGTAATTCAAAATTATTAGTAAAAAGTGCAAAGTCGAAAGGGTTTTTAACATTATACTATATATACTTTCACTGATAGATTTTCTGTATAATTTCAGCTATAGATTTGGATAGTTTTTTATTAGGACTATTGTATGAGGCTATTATTATATTCTATTATATATTATACTGCAATAAAGTATTTCAGAAAATCAAACAGCAATTTAAAGAATTTAACAATTTGTCAAATTGTGCCGTATTAAGTTTCCAATACACTGACAATTGGTTTAAAAATTTTAGCAACTACAGTTTCCCTAATAATGTTATAAATATTTTATCATTAGGTCCTAAATGTAGTATCTGCCCATTTATTAACAACAAAACTTTATTAATTTACTTGCAAACCTAGAAAATATCATAACTAATATTGAAGAAGACAAAAAGAAACTCTGTAGATCTCAAGCAACCAATATTATCACTATTTTTCTAAAACAAATTTCCAATACTAAAACTAAAATTTTTACCGAATTTCAAAACTGCAAAAAATATATAAAGGACAACGATGATTTAATTATCGTTAAAGCCGATATAGGAAACGTCACGGCAGCAATGCCAGCAACAGATTACTATGAAAACGTATATACAGGTTATTAATGACACAAAACCTACAAAAAAATAAATACAGATCCAACTAAAAAATTTCAAAAACAAACCCTATATATTATTAAAGCATTAAAAAAATCCAATGCTATTACATTACAAGAAGTCAACATATTAAATACCTATAGTAGTACTTCTCCAAAATTATACGGTTTACCAAAAATGCATAAACCAGATAACCCACTAAGACCAATTATAGCCTCAAACAATAGCCCTAATAAAAAACTATCCCAATTCATAGCTGAAATTTTACAAAAATTTATCAGTGAAGGTATATATAATGTTAAAAACTTTTTCGAATTTGCACTTTTTATTAATAATATTGAATTACTCTATAATTATGTACTAATAGGTTTAGACGCAGTATCATTATTTATTAATATTCCAAAATATCTGGTTCTAGACAACATTAACAAATTATGGAATAGAATTAAAATTAATTGCAAAATATTAAAACAACATTTAATACAAATAATAGAATTTATTTTTAATAGTAGCTACTTTTGCTTTGATAACTCTTATTACCTACAAATAGATGGCTGTCCTATGGGTTCAAACATAAGACCCATAATTGATCATATTATTATGAATGAGTTAGTGCAAGAAATAATTCCAAAACTACCATGTAGATTAACATTTTTAAAAAAATTATGGACCTGTACCTTTTGATAAAATCGATACAACTTTAGAAATATTTAATAACAACAACAGTAAAATTCAATTTACAATAGAAAAAGGAAAAATTATCCTGTTCCTTTTTTAGATACATTATTAATCAGAGATAAAGCTAACAATATCATTAGAGACTGGTACTAGAAACACACCACTTCATAAAGATATCTTAATTATTATTCATATCACCCATTAAGTATGAAAACGCCTATCTGTTGACAAGCACAGAGTTCAGCGATTAAAAGCTTTGTGCGTAATTCTTATATGCAATATTTTGGGCATTTCTACTCATTTTTGATGTATAACGAAATTGATGCGCTATTTCCTGCACGTAGGGTTTCAAGTTATTTGCATTGGTTTTCTTGGATTTTCTTTTTCCTTGCTCACGTACTTCTTGTTTGTACAGTAAATTTGATATACTTTGCTTTTATCACCATGCCGTAATTATTGCTAATCTAGCAAGACGTTGGAATTTACCTTTCGAGTCACGTAGTGTTAATTTAATTTATGTACTAAATTATATGTGTTTTCTATCTTACGCATTTTCAAACCTGCTTGTTACTCATGAATCGCACTATACTAGTAATCCTATCTACCGCTAAATGACCCTTTTAACATAGCAATATATATATATATATATATATATATATATATATATATATATATATATTTTGTCGTGTTATCTTTCTTTCGGAAAAAAAACCTTTGTGATTCTCGCCCCACGAATTGGGCGCAATAACATGCTGTGTTAATTTTCGCCACACGATTTTGGGCGTCATAAAATGCTGTGATATGTTCTTTTATTTAGCCCCTCTGTTGGGCAGATCATAAAATGCTATGATATTCCCTTTTTATTAATCAAGCACTTGTTAAGTTATAGATTTTCTTTGCCTCAACTAGCTGATTCAATTAAATAAAGCAATTGTACAATACACAATATAATAATTAAATATTTACAACCTTTTTAAATTCTTTCCCTTTTGCCAGATTTAAGAAATTGAAGCCAGCAAAATCAACCTTTTGTTATATTTGGAGACCTTTTGAAACGTTTCAAGATGCCTATTGCCTTTCATAAATGTATCAAAAAACCCCGGTTTTGTTGGCTCTTACATTATTGAATTAGACAGTTTACAGAAATAAATTATATCAATATATCTAACCTGGGGTGGTTCAGTAGTCTCTCTGCATCCCCCAAGAGTTTTCGTGTCCAGTCTGAATGTCCAGAGTCGAATTTGGAAGTCGACATCAAAACCAAAATACTATCCAAATCGTTATTCAAAATCCTATAAATTAATCCAATAAAAGGTTTTCCATCTCCGTAATTAACAAAACAGTAATAGAACATTCCCATGTCAGTGATTACCAAAATTAATTTAACAGGAGGTTATCTCCAGAATCGTCTTCAGAGTCGTGTCCAGAGCCCTGTTTTATTTATTTTAGAAATTGTATAATTTTATTAAATCTGGTTTACTTACGTCTATAATAGATCGGCTTACTTACACAAATTTTTACACTTTTATAAAATGATTTTCATTTTACTTTCGTTTAACTGGTTACGTGAATAATTTAGCACTTTTTGAGTATCGTGACAGCCCTGTTTCAAATGTATACTAACTCGTTGCTCAATTGTTATCGTATTTATAGGCCTTGCCCCTTTGTTTGCTATTCGTTGTTTTCACGTGTTGGGCGAAACCATTTGTCTTATCTCTTGTGTACTCCGGGAAATTTTACCAATTGTTTAGTTTAAATACTTGGGAGAACGCTTAAATCATCACGTATTCATTTACATACCATTACATTTAATTTAGAAATCCCAGGATCTTTCGTTCATTAAATCACGTATTGATTGTTATTTGCTTATTCTAATCTAAACAGAAATAAATTTGGAGTTTGTTTATTTCTTAGTTAAATTGGATTTTTGAACAAATGTAATGATTTATGTCACGTACAATTTATTCAAATAATGCTTAATTTTGGCTGCGTATATGATGATATATTTAACGCACTTGTTGAATATTTATCTAACCAATTCATATGTTTTCCTTTGATTTAATTTTGATGCATTTCGTTACATTTTTAAATCTTATGTTTGTTTGTAACTACTCTTGGATATGCGTTTAATCTCTTGTACTGTTATATACAGTGTGCGCTCAACTAACAATATGTATAGTGACCTATTTACTCTTATAATATCTGTAATTGTGTGCTTTTGTTATTTGGAAATTTCTCTTGTTTATTCTACGACTGCTATCACTTAACCTATCCATAAATTAACCCTATAATTATAGCAATATATATATATATATACATATATGTATATAATAGATAGTTTTTTACACAAAGTAGGTCGATATGTATATATATATATTGCTGTGAAACCTCCAAAATCCGTGAACTACGCTTTTCGCCTCAGCTGCTCACCTAATTTTATAAACCTCCTCATTCATAAAATTAAACAACATATTCCTACCACAAACATCAACGTCAACTCTATTTACATCAATATTCACAATACATTAAAATTTCAAAATTAATATTCAGCATAAATTTTTAATATCGGAAGATTTCAAAATTAAATTTATTATCATTTTAATGTGCATCCAGAATTAAAGTCCTTGTTGGATGCCTACTAATTAATATAACAATATAAGCAGACCGGAGTCTGAGTATAAAGGGAGCATCTACCACCCCTTTACGTTAATTAACCAGGTTCGTCTAATTGAGCTCAAAGACATACCCATATTTTCATCATAATTCAGAACATCAATACTAAATACCCCTTTCTACTTAAACAAGCAAATTTCATCTTAAAATTAAAATTTTATGGTTAGTACAATTTCACTAATGTCCATTTAAAGTAAATCAATTATAAAGTTATTCAACACACACAAAATGTCAAACAAAATAGTATAATTTACCTGAAGGTTACTGTCCTCAAAGCTTCAATGTACATCGTCCCTTTAGTAATCACACCATTCCAACAGGATTATATTTACGGCTTCTAATTCTCAACGCTTTTAAAATTTTCTCCATCACCATTTATTTAAAGTTGTTGCTGGGCTTTTCCGGAACTCATCTGTGTATATCTGACCCTTGTTTCGTGGATCCAGACACGTATTTGAACCATTTAATTATTAACACCCCCGAAAAATAGCAAAGAAATTCATGCGTCTTTCACCAATATACGCCAAAACTGCCTACTTTTGTGTATACATTTGTCGTTGTAAATTTTGCTAATTGGTACAGTGATACTAAATTTTATTACATTGTATCTAAGTGCACTGAAGTACATTCATGTTAGCACGTAAATAACAAACTATTTTGAATCACTAAAATATACGAGCAAAATTTTAAATTATTTTATCAAACTAATATGCACTGTTTAACATCTTGAATCAAGTCGCGGATGTAAGAGCTTTTAACGCATCGAATAGTCAAAAGTCTAAGAGACCGAAATTCATATTACCACCGGTATATATAGCAAAAAGCCTGTCTGTCGGTCTGTTCCCCAAAACAGACAATTCTTAAGAATTCCTCATTCTATGTTCCCAGTCCGTCGCTCGCGCGTCGGTTTTTACAAATTTTTCACTCGCCCCATTTAAAAATCAGAAATTCTCACACGGCACGCAAACATGTCCGAGAAAAACTAATTAATTTTGTACAGAAATTGTTGTTTCTACCTCTGATATTTGCATCCTATTTTCAACCAATTGTGACCCTCGTGATGTTGCTTAAATCACGCCTTTTACGATATGTGTCTTTGCTTGACGCATTTTCTCTTTCCTTTTCTAACCTGTTCGTATTGGTGCAAATTGATATTCTTTATTATCGATTATATTTTAGTCCATGTGGACTATCTGGGTTTAATAACCCCGTATCGCACATTCTCGTGAATATTAAGCCCCGGTTTCTCCAAGATTCTTTGAAACCATTTGTTATCTACACAATTTTCGCCATACGTGATATTTAAACTACGCAGGTGTTCAAAATAATATTAATTCTCAGAGCTTTTTAAATAAACCCTGTTTTGTATTTCGTGCTAAAGCATCTGACCGTTTCCAATATCCTTAGAATCGACATGTTTATCTAAACAAATTAAACTGAAATTGCCTTTTAACATACGCAGGTGTGTTCAAACATCCTACTTCTAACTAACACTTCTAGGATTTGCATTTTATTGGGTTTTACAAGTTTCTGTAGATATTATCTGTACGTTTTGTTCAATACCGGTTACTTGAAATAGAGTTAATTAAGATAAATTTTGCACGTAATTTCCATTTGTTTAGGAATAATTACATTACACGCAGAGCTTTCCAATACTGCTTCTTTTGATATAAAGCGTCTTGTACATGATTTAAATCTCTTATGTTTAATGAAACTAATAAATTTTATGCTTCACGGTTTTAATAACGCGTATTATCTAATAATATTCATTATACACGGTGATTAAAATTATTTGATGTGATTATTTAATTTTCTACCCTGGTCTAAATATGAGTAATATATATATATATATATATATATATATATATATATTGTATATATATATATATATATATATTATATATATATATATATATATATATATATATATATAATAAGTAGTTCTTTACACAAGGTAAGTTGATAAATACTAACGTATTAAAATTAATAAGATGAAATAATAACTTAGACTTATTAAGTAAAGCCCAAATGATCATTTCAAATCGAGCTAGTAATTGAAAGAAGAAAAATATAAGGCTTTGGACAGGTTTTGAACCTGCATCTCAGTTTTGCCGGAACTGTGCGTTTACCAATTACGCTATCGATGCCGATGGCTATAATTGGGAAATTTACAAATCTAAATCGTGTACAGTACCATATATAAACCTAACTTTCAATTACGTTTAGCATTTTTGTCAATCATATCTGAAATTGTCAAGTTTTTGACTTATGTCAGATATAGACAGGAAGCAACGCTCAAAATCACGGCTATAAGCCAAGTATTAATATATAAATATTATAAATAGTTTTTTACACAAGGTAAGTTGATAAATACTAACGTATTGAAATTAATAAGATGAAATAATAACTTAGACTTTTTAAGTAAAGCCCAAATGATCATTTCAAATCGAGCTAGTAATTGAAGGAAGGAAAATATAAGGCCTTGGACTGAAAATAGGGCATAAAATTAGAAAACAATAGAAGGGGAACGAGCTGTATAAACATGCTGTATGAGAATTTCAGGGAACTATGTAGGCTAGCTCAGAATATAAATAAGTGCAGGTACGTGTCCAACCAGTTTTGAGACGAAAAACTTAATGACAAAAAAATAAGCGCAGATAAGTCTGATGATTAGTATAAACAACTAGTTGTTGGTTGCGAAATATCTGCAACTATTAAGGACTGTGCGAAAAGATATATTGAAAATATATTAAATCAGTAAATGGTTAAGTGTTGGGGGAACTTGGTAGCCACAGGCTACTTACCTCCCTTCACAATCACTGAAGGTCGGAGAAATAGGGTATATAATTGTAAAACAATAGAAGGTGACTGAACTGCATCTAACAAGAAAGAACAGCGCTTATGAGAAAAGACAACACACATAAAACAAGAAGAAAATTGTTGAATGCATATGTGTGGAGCACAGCACAGTATGCCTATGAAATACGGGCAGTCTGAAATGCTGACAGAAAAATGGTAGCAGCCTTTTGAAATGCTGTGCTTCAGATGTATGAGGACGATAACATGGACAGACAAAGATAATAACAAATAGGTTATAGAAATAGTAAGGGAACAAGGATATCTGGGGAAAAAGATAAGAGAAATAGAAGGGCAGAATACGTTCTAAGGCATTTTTGGGGAATAGTATGGGATATAATACAAGCAAAGATAGGAAAAAAAAAGTAGATGTAGACCTAGATCAGATAGTTATAGATGTAGACTGTGCAAATTTCAGGGAAATATGTAGGTTAGTTCAGAATAGGAAACAATGATGGTACGCGTCTAACCAGTACCAGGACTGAAGACCTAATGATGATGAGTGCACTCGTAAAGAAACAAAAATTTTAAGAGAGTGGAATTTAGAGTATAGCATGCTGTAGGTGTATGCTTGGTAAGAAATTATATTTTGTTTGAAAGTGTAACCAGGGGAAGAAATCACATTTTGTTTAAAAAAAGAAGAAATTATATTTTGGTTAAAAATAGAAATAATTCAGACTGAGATGTACACGATTTGGAAAAAAGTCTTTTATAGAAAATAAAGTTTCGGCAAGGGCATGTGGTTATTTGCAATTTGGGGTTCAGCAGTAGTTCAGTTTTAAATCTGGTTTGAAGAGCAAATTAGATGGGTATCCCGGATCATGTTAGTTAAACTTATATTAATTGGTAAGAACATTCCATATTTTATTTAGTCGCTCTATAAATTGAAGTTTGTCAAAGTTGTAAGAATTTTGTGCATCATGAATTTTAATATTGGAAAGAGCGTATTATTTTCTAACAAGAACAATTAATTTCAATTTGAAATCCTTTTTTTTCTTTACTGTAATTTAAGTACAAGAATAATTTTATGTGAAGGTAACAAAATAACTTGTTGCTTGACCACATGTTGAGATAACAATTAAGTCAATGTGTTTAATTTTTACTATGTCCCAGGTTATTATTTAAAAATTAAAATTCATTCTGAAAATAATTTAAAGTAAAGACAATTTCAAATCATTTGTAATAGTGGCCATTGTAAATTCGCTCACAGCACTGTAAACGAAGTAAAGACCTTATGTGAAATAATTCATCAAATATTTGATATATATTAAGCAGATCCATTAATTTTGTTTGGTGCTGTAAAACGCCATGATTGATAATTTATGGAGACTCTAATGTCATAACTTGTTGTAAATACTTGTAGTATTTAAAAGAAACTCAAGAGAAGATAAATTTATGTTTCACTTAGTCTTATTTCTTTATATCTTAAAAAGAAAAAGGTTATATATATTATTACAGAAATTTGTGAAGTACTATCAGGTTATAGTTGTGTTACTTTGTAATTCTAGCAAAAGGTTTCGACAAGCTGAGTTAGTCGAGGCATATATAATTGAGGTATATACTTAGTCGAGGCATATATAATTGAGACATATACTTAGTCGAGGCATATATAATTGAGGTTCATTAATCAGGACATATGGTAAGGTATTAAAAAAGTTTTAGAAAAAGAAACTACGAAGAACCAACGAGTGGCTCGAAATCACAGTAGAAACAACGACCCAACGAGTGACTCAATATCACAGCTGGAACGTCAAACCAACGAAGCCCGATATCACAGCAATATATATATATATATATATATATATATATATATTGTTGTGATACTGTAGCTATACCTCTATGCGCCCTTTTTATGAATTAAAAGGTAAAAATTTTTAATTTGTTAATTTTTGATTTTTAATAGATAATTTTGATTGCGCCGGCTAGCTCAGTGTTTGAATTACACATGGAGTTTGCGACAATACGACAAACAAAGATTTTAAACCTACTAACTACCTCTCCTGTTTTAATCTTTAAACCAAAACACCATTAAGCACAAATTATTATAATGCTCTCAAAAATATTTAGAACGTATCAAAAGGTTAAAATTCTTTAACTAGCATTTTCTTTTAATAATTGAATCAATAAATTTCATGGTTATTATAACCAAAGATGATCAAAAAGTCAGCAAAATCACTAGTATTATTAATTATTAACTGCAGCCTATGAACGTTCATTTAACCTCATTTATTTACGTAATTTACAACGTATAACCAAAATTAAATTCTGCTGACCCCTGCTGACGTTTTTCTATTAAGGGTAAAACGACAAACCATTAATTTTCCATATTCGGCGGAATAGACAAGCGCAAAGTTCGCTGTTGGTATACACTATGTTTTCGGATATTCCATGATGTTATGGTTGTATATTAACTTTAAGGCGTTCCTTTTGTCACGTACGATTTCAAATTAATCGCAATGATTCGCTTGGATTTTCATACTTTTGGATGAGTAAATCGTTATTTGTTTAAATACCTTTGGTGAACTTTGATTTTTAATAAACATGCTTTGTTTGTTTCCAATAAATCAGGTGTCTATTTTAATTCTCTAGTCACGTAGACGAAATACAATGTATGGATTAAATCATCTGCATCTTCTATCTTAGGCATTATTAAACTGGCTTGTATTAATTAGGATTCTTGATGCGTTATCCATGCGTGCCGCGTTTCAGCTTACATTTATGTTATTTAACGACTTGCGGATTTGTTTTATTGAAATAAATCTTCAAAAATGTTTTTCATTAACTAAATTAATTACGATTATTATTTATATACAGGGCGTTGTCATTTACTTTCCAGTCTAATCATCGTATTTCTTGTTTTCTTCAGAAAACTGAGTGGTTTTCTGAGCCCTTATGTATTTTATGTGGAGCAATATATATATATATATATATATATATATATATATATATATATATATATATATATGCTATGATACCGCCGCATGCCGATGTGATTAACGTTCAGTTTCCTGCTAAACGCCACCGCTCTGTGCCTCTAAATAGCCTCAACTTTAAATTTTAAATATACCTCTTTTTATATGCCTCGACTAGCTCAGTTTAATCCACACAGAGTGCACGACGATACAATAACAAAGAAAATTTAACCTCCCTTTTACTCTAGCTCCTTTATACTTGAATGGTATAAACAAAACAAACCAAAATTTGTTTAATGACAAAGAATATATACACTTTACAGTTTAATATCTTTGATAATTTAATTTACTATTCATAAATTAACCCCCAAATTAAAGTATTATCAATCTGATTATGGCCAAATTATAACTCCCTTAAAGCCAGCAAAAATAACACTGTATTACTACTAGAAGTACATTTTGAACGTTCAAACGACCTTCTTTTTCTCTATGTAAAACTTTTAAAAGATATTTGATGACTCTTCACAAATTAAATACTTCAATATATGCAAAAATGTAAATATTAAAATTTGAAATAAAGCCTTATGCTAATAAAGAATATTCTTATTTCTGACCTACATTTTTCTTGATTGTTTCCAATTCTTAGAACTGCCTCTGCATGTGATTGGCCAGCACCCCTGGATTGTTTCCACTTAAACTTTCTTGTTTACTACGTAGTACAGCTCGCCCAGTCTAACCCTTGGTTGACTAATTTCTCCCTTTAATGCTCATATGCGTATGTAGACCACTGCTTAATTATATACCTTCGCTGGGGCAATTATTTAAATCCGTTTTTTAGGTTAGTTATTTAATAGTAGTTACGTAGAATTTATTCGAGTACGTTACTTAGATTCGTTCACCAGAGTGGTTACTTAGATTCGTTCATTAGATTCGTTACTTAAATTCATTACTTAGAATTCATTAGAGTACGTTACTTATAATAATTACTTAGAGTTGTTTTTTAAAGTTAATGGCAACTTTTAACGTAGATAGGTACTAGAATTATTCTTTTAAAATTTTTTTATCTCGACTTTCACTAAATAATTATTTAATTTATACTATTTTCACTCCGCGTGGTATTATACTTTCAACTGTATAAATTGTGCCTTGGTCGAAGAAGGACTGATTGTTTACCAAGTCCGTGTTCTATATAAAGGCTCCTCGCTTCACCTGTACCATTGGTTTTCCAAGCGTACTTGGTTATTTGAGGCGTTGTACTTTGCCTTATCTTGCAGTTTTCGGATTTTCTATAATGTTACCATCAAAACTCGTGTTGAAGTGATGCATTTCCTTACGTAGGCATCTAATTTGTATAGTGTATTTATCTGAATATCCATCTTTGAACTTTCTTCAAGTCACGTCCGTTTTTATAGCTAGTATGCCATGTTATTTCCTTTCACTAACTGCGCATTTATTTCAATAAAACTGGTTGCGTTTAAAATGTTATTCCTGCGTATTTATTTTCAATTTTATGCTTGTATATTTAATTTAAAATGCATTATATGACGTATAAGTTATTTATCTTACTAAATATTATTTTATTTTTGAAGGATGAGATTCCTTTCATAAATTCAAGTTAGTTGTGGTTTATATACAGTGAGCTCGATATTAGCTTTTTGCATAATTGTCCAGTTTCTTCCATTTTATGATGAAATTGTTTAGTTTTCTAAACTTTAGTGATATTTACATGTAGCGTACGACCCTTATGACTCAATATACCCCTAAATTACCCTATTACCATAGCAATATATATATATATATATATATATATATATATATATATGTTTGTGTGTGTGTGTGTGTGTGTGCGTGTGCGTGTGTGTGTATATATATGGTTATATACGGGTTACACAACGTTACACGAAAAACTGGGAATCTGCAAAGGATCGCGTAAGCTCAATAGTATATGATTGGAGATACTAAATGAATGGTAGAACCAGTCAAGTCAACGATCCCTGTTGATCTAATGTGTCGCTAATAGCTAAAAGCTAAGAGTAGAATTATTAGAATTGTTTAATTTTAGCTCAATCAACCTATTTCTTAACCGTCTGCTAGTTATTTTGTACCAGTGCTACATAATTTATATAAATTAGACATGGGCTTTATCAGCTTTGTTTAGGAAGTATTTGTCATTTCATTAGCTTGTTTAGTATATTTAAAGCTGCGTCTTCTATTTTTTCTGTATACTTATTTGATTTCATATCAGTGCCTATTTAATAATATTAAAAACTTGACATCGATAAGTTTTGTAGCATTTTCTTCCCCTAGAAACTTAAGCAATGGGTTAGCAATAGCCTTTAATCAATTATGATGATTAAATAACTAAAACCGGGAAGCTGTGCTACTGTTTTATAGTGAAAATCATTTATCAGGTTAGGTCATCGCAATCACCCCTACACAGCCCATCAGCAATACCATTGTTGTTTTTTAACTATTCAATACACTCGCCCTTGCATTATGCACGTCTACAACCTGCCACAGTTTCCTCGAGATGGCCACCACCGCAAAACAGATTTATCAGTCCCCTTTGACAGTTCTGAGTGTCCGATGTTTAGGGGAGAATACCCACTGCTTGTTGGCATATAGTTTTTATTCAGCTATTATGATTCTAATTATGTACGGGGTGCGGTGTTATATAACCAACATAACTAAGTGGCAGGCACTACAGAGCCTGCTGTATATTCACGTAACGATCCTGGATAGCTCATGATTAGCTGCATTGTTTGATGAAATATAGACCCATCATATTTTGCTAAAAAACCTGTCGCAGATGTTTACAATAGGGTTTTGCTTCTGTTAAAAATGTGGCCAGATTGGTAGAGTATCAATGACAAGACTCTTTAACGCCTTATGTTGTAGTTTAACTGGGTCCATCCTTTTGTAATTTGTTTATGAGTACGTACTAGAAAGCACCGTTCTGCTTAGAAAATTTCACACTTAACGAAAACCCCTATAAACGGGATCGATGTGGTTTTAAAGTTTAAGTAGCCACTTAGGTTACATCAAGTTCGTTTAGTGAAATCACTAAAGTATTAACGATGGCATGACCAATCATGCAAAATTAGTAAATTTGCTAGGTGAAATTGAGTTATGTTTAACCTGAGTTACAGGATATCCTGACATTTCGACTCTTGAGGTAGCAAATTTTACCTAAAAGCGGTCTCGTTAAAGCATACTTAATACTGTAAATATTTAACTATCCTTGATTTTAGATTAAAGTAAGGTTATTATTAAGTCTTACCCTTGTCAGATTTTGCTTACGTAAACTCCTAGGCATATTAGATAAGATTTGAGACCAGTACATGTGTAGGACGCCATAAACGCAAATACTATTACATAACGGAACTGGAAACAAACTTGGCCTTTTATAATTACAGGGCAAACCGTTTTAGTTACAGGAGTCAAAACAGTTTTATCAAGTGTAAACGTTAAAATTTGTCTTATTACATAGCGGTCAAATTTTTTAATCAATTGCAAAAGCTTTACCCAAAAAAACTTTTTTTTAATTGTTATTACTGCCAGTGTTTACTAATATATTTAATCTATTTAGGTTATACCCAATACTTTGATATCCCAATGACGCCATTGGACACGTACCATACGCTTATCTGTACAATTATAGGCTACTGAAGCAATAAGAAAGAAATGTAATTTTCTTGATAATATTACCTTCAAGCTTCACAATGATAAATATAACATATTAATTTTAATTAAAAAATAAAATTGAAACTTGCGATTCTGTAGCTTTTTTAGCAGATCTTGACAAATTCATTATACGAGGTTCATTCGGGAAGTAAAAAACGTTTGGTTGTATTTTAAAATTATTTTTATTATAGTCAAACAAATCTTTTTTTACAACATACCTGATACTAAACTATTTTTGTACATAATCGCCGAATACTTGTCGTACCGTTTCACCAATTTTGCTATGTCTTCTTCATACTCAATTGCCACCAGGTTGTTTACCCACTCACTAACACCCTCTTTAAGTTCGTAGTCATTTCCATAGTGGCTCCCACCCAAAAAGCCCTTCAGTATTAGAAAGAAATGAAAATAACTTAGGCCAAGTCTGAGTTTTAGGGCGGATGAACGAAACTGTTGCAGCAAGTTCTTCGTCAATGCAGCAGAATGTGATCGTGCGTTATCGTGCATTAGCATAACTCCGCTAGACAACAATCCGCGCCATTTATTTTGAATGGCGCGAGATAGGTGTTGGGCCTTTGGGAGCTTTCTTTTAAATAGGACTTTCTTCCAAAAACTATTCTATCAAATTTATTTACACAGAAATTACAAATGGTTTAAAAAAATAGGTACGCTATGTTCATTAACGTATTAAATCAAATTTATTCAAAGTTATTATTCACTAATTAATTTAATTAAAACTAAAATGAGTAGCTTGAATAACCAACAATGTTAAAGTTGTGAAGCTCGAGACTGACTGGACATCTTGGGCTCCTGAGGATATTTATGCTATCCCTGCCCGTACATCACTTGTGGGAAATGTAGATCTCATGTCTGCTAATTCTTGATACAATACAAAGTATTACATTTTAATAATCTTAATTCTAATAATTGCTGTGACCTGCACCTGCAGTGTCATATTACGTCTGGAATATAAAGTACTGTTTCCGTTCTCATGTCTGGTTTATGAACTTTCATTAACCTTTTATAATCTGTCCTTCAATTATACATTGTAACAATCTATTGTCAAGACTTAAGTTTCGCCTAAATATAAATATATATTAATTTAGGGAATATGTTACTCCTCCTGATGTAGATGAAAATTAAAGGTTGTACTTAATTTTTAAAACTCATGGTATTTAAGGTTCATTTATTATTTCTTTATTTACTTTTGTTTCTTGTTTCTTACGATTAAAATTTGTTCCCTTGTTTCTATATCTAAGATACATTTTGTACAATAAATATACAGTTAATAAAATTATTACAATAATGAATAAAATTGTTCAAACATTGATATTGTCGTAATGTAGTTTTGGCACTTTTAATTCACTTAAGTGTTCTTTATAACTATTAATACGGGTCTGCTCCATGGTGAATTTATACATTTGATGATATCTTGCTTCAATAGGTCTGCTACCTGTCTATCTGCTTCTTCTTGACTTGTTCGGGGTAGTTTATATGCTTTTGTGAAAATTGGTTAATTATCTGTCAGTTCAATGTTATGTTTCACTGTGTTGGTAAAAGTTAAAGGTAGTCCTTCACAATGGAATATATCTCGGTATTCAAAACATAAGTCTTTAATTGCTATCTCCTCTTTGTTATTAATGTCGTTATTAAAACGAATGTTAATTAAATTTCCTTTTAACATCCAATCGTGTTCTGTAGGGTTGGAACTGCTTTCTGAGTCTTTGTCGATTTTCATCTCGCTAAGGTTTACTTCTTGTACGTCTATAGGTTTTGTTAGTGATACTTCGATGGGGTAATCATTTGAGTTTCAAATTGTTGTAGTTGCGTAATTGCCTTTTAGTGTTTCTACTTTGAGTTGAAATGACACGTGATATATAATTCCTATGTCGTTTTTTGAGTTTACTAAAACTTTTATTTGTTTTTTGTCTTAGGCTCGATGGTGTATTTTTGATCGGTTTGAGTGTTTCTGTTTTGGAATTTAATGGGAATTTTTCCGTGTTTCGTTCTTAATAGTCGGTTTTTTACATCAATATTTGCTCCTAATTTTCTTAGAAGATCCATGTCTATTAAGCCGTCTACTTATCGTTAACTTCAAATATGCAAAATTTATGTTTAATTTTTAAGTTGAAGGTTTTCGGTAAAGGTATGTGTACTATAAATTGGTGTAGTGTCGTTTTGTGTGCTGTTTTGATTTTAAAAGGTTTTCTTTCCACAAAATCTAAATAGTTAATCTGTACGGTTTTGTAGCTAATTAGAGTTTACGAAAATCCTGTATCGATTACTAATTTAAGTTCCGCGTTAGGTATTTCTGTGTAAGGTAAAATTTGTTGATTAATGTTATTTAAATTTATTATGTTTGGTCGTATTTGAACCGGTCCAACTGAAAATTCGAGTACTTATTTTCTTTGTCGTCCTCTTGGTAGTTTTCATAAGAGTCGTAACGTTCATGGTTTTCTGAGTGATGTTTCATCGTGTCTACTCGGATTCGCATAATTATCCGCGTCTTGATTATTAATTTCTTTCACTTCTTGGTGGAATAGTTTCTAGAAAGTAAAGTGCCGTTTTTGGGTGTAATCGGGTCTAATTTGAGATATTTTAATATTCTGTCTGGTGTTACCAGATGAAGTGTCCATAGGAGTCGGTTTTTAATAATTGTTGGGGTTGTTGTGGTTATTCGTCATCGGTGTATATCTATTGGGATTTACGCTGAATGTTTGCCTTGGTTGATTTACGTTTTGATTATACCTTGGTGTAAATGTGGGTTTTGTAAAGTTTGAATCAAATGTTGGTCTTGGAAATTCTCTAAATTAGTTGTGGAAATTTGTATTATTAAAGTTTTTATTATTAATTTAAGATTGATTCGTGAGGGCATTACATGGTGTAATTTTCAGTTGTATTGGTATTTGTCTCGCGGCTTGCATCGTTTTCATCGGTGGGTAATTTTTATTTGCGTTAAGATTATATAGTCTATTTCTGTAATACATGACGTTTTCTTCCTCAACAATCATGTTCATCGCTTATTCTAAATTTTGGGGATGTTGAAATAATATTTTGTCCGGTAGCCGTTCGGGTAACGCATTGATGTATGTGTCTAAAACCATTTCGTCGTACATCTTCGTCTTTATTAATCGTATGTTTTGGTCGGGGTTCTTCAATTTTTAGTTTGGTCAAAATTAAACTTTGTACGTCCTGACATTTCATACCGAATTCATAAAGTGATTGGTTAGTTTCCATCCGCAAATTTATCAGGTCTCGGATAAGACATTTGATATTACGTTGGTCTCCGAAATATGCTATTAATATCAGTTTGTAATGGTCTAATTCTGTGAGATCATCGCGACTTGTAATCGATGTTAATGCTCTGCCAGTCAGCTTACTTATTATTAGGCGTAAAAAAAAAGATATTGTGTTCGACGTCACTTTGTTTATAAAAAGATTTTAAAAATGTCTCGCTAGTGGTAATGGAAATCGCTAATAGTGCCTAGTCTCCGTCACATAAGATAATTGGATCAAGATGCAGTTTCATGTTTTTATTTTTATAATCATTTTTCAGAGGAGTTTGTATTATAGTTATTTAAAGGATCACTTTTCTTTATGTATATTGTGCGTAGTTATAGTAACCTTGGTCATAATTACATCGGTTTCAGACTTCTGCTGAATAATTATTTCATTAAAGTAAAGCACATAAAATGTTTGTAATTATATCTCTTCGTTAATTTGTTGCAATGAAAGTGTTTAATTATAAACCTTTATAATATCATCGCGTTTCAAATTTTCTGCATAACAATTGCTGTAACAAAATCGTGTACAAAACATTGTTTTATAATTATACACCTTTGTAAAAATAAGTTTGAGACTTGCTGCGTGAATTTTTTCACAAATAATTGTAATAAATTACAATAATAAAATTGTACATACGAATGCGTATATATAAAAGATTCTTTTGTTTTTTAGTAGCTAATATCAATGTTCAATTGACAACGGTTGGGAAAATGAACTTATGGTACTTACAATAATTTGATTACCAGTTCCATTATGGTTTTTCCTCTTTGTTATTTAACTTGGTCGATTTTTATACTTTGTCCAATTGGTTTTCTTCCAGACAGAGAATTGGAATTCACGACCAACAGTTCCTCGATTTTGGATTCGCTAGTGCCCTTCTGTAATCATGCCGACTGCGATAGATAGGTTTTGGGCCTTTGGGAGCTTCTTTTTAAAAGGATTTTCTTCCAAAAGCTCTTCTATCAAGTTTATTTATACAGAAATTTCAAATGCTTTAAAAAATAGGTACGCTATGTTTATTAACGTATTAAATCAAATTTATTCAAAGTTATTATTCACTAATTAATTTAATTAAAACTAAGATGAGTAGCTTAAACAACCAACAATGTTAAGGTTGTGAAGCTTAAGACTGACTGGCCATCTTGGGCTCCTGAGGGTATTTATGCTATCCCTGCTCTTACATCACTTATGGGAAATGCAGATCTCATGTCTGCTATTTCTTGATACAATACAAAGTATTACATTTTAATAATCTTAATTCTAATAGTTGCTGTCTTATAACCTACTGAGACCTGCACCTGCAGTGACATATTACGTCTGTAATACAAAGTACTGTTTCCGTTCTCATGTATGGTATATGAACTTTCATGAACCTTTTATAGTATCCTTCAATTATACATTGTAACAATCTGTTCTCAGGACTTAATAGTTTCGTTTAAATATACATATATATTAATTTGTGGATAAGTAACTCGTGGGGGAATCGGTGAAGCGTTTGATAGTAGACCGCTGCATTTATGGCCTCCCATATAGGCATGTAATCGACGAGTATAACACCCTTCCAATACCAGAAAGCTGTGGCCATAACTTTTCTAGGGTCAAAATTTGTTTTGCTTTTTTCGGAGGTGAAGAACAGGAACGATGCCATTCTATCGACTGACTTTTTGTTTCTGGAGTGATATGCGAAATCCATGTCTCGTCATCGGCAGCAATGTAATTTAAAAAGTCATTACTATCTTTGACGTACCGACTGAGAAAAGTTAATGCAGCTCCCATTTGTATGTTCTTGTGTTTTTCCGTTAAAAGTGGCGGGACTCACCATGTACACAATTTTTTATAACCCAACTCAGTACTAACAATTTCATAAAAGACTTGGTCAAATTTCAGAAAATAACGAACTTAGTCCATCTATCGTGAAACGTCTATCCTTTTGAATTTTTGTCTCTCAACCTTTGATTTGAGTTCGTCAGTCACAACTGAGGGTCGACCAGAGCGCTCTTCATCGTGTACATTTGTTTGTCCTCCTTTAAACATAATGCACCATTTCCGTACTGAAGCTTTGTTCATCACATTCCCATGAACATCAGTTATTTGTCTATAAATTTGGATAGGTTGCGCGCCTTTCGTATTCAAAAACCGTACTATACCACGAACCTCACGTTTGGCGGGATTGCTGATTCTGTTACACAATTAGGACACGTACTAACAATCCATACACGACCGTATCGAATCGCGGTTACCACCAGACTAACGCGAAGGGAGTGAAAGGTGCACGAATCGTCAGCGGAGGTAGCGGGAAAACTGCGCGAATCATCACATCAAAACGTTGTTTGTATACTTTCCGAATGAACCTGGTAAATAAACTTCAGCGCAAAAGTGATGCCACAAGAAGGTCATACTTCCTAAAACTGGATGGATGTGCTGTTCTTAAAATGCGCGACAATTCCATTCAAAATTTGCCTGTTTAAAGTCAAGAGAACATTTTAATAAATTAGCTCATTCTCGCTTTAACTACAATTGTAGCAACAGTATTGCGGGTGAACAAAGCATTAAACTGTTAAATTTTGAATTGGTTAGAAGGGGCTATAATCCCGTAATAAATTGAGGATGCGCTGGCTAGCTACAGCGGTGGGGAAGTGGATGGCTACACAAACAACCAAAAGGAAAAATCTCTAATCGGGAAGATGATAGCTGCAATCACAAGCTTCGTTACCACTAACACTTACAGACTTTTTTTTGTACCAACTTAATGGGCTACAATTCGTCTTTTCTATGGACGATCCTTTAGAGGACGAGTTTTCCAAATGAATCCAAATTTGGCCGACTTCCTGGTGGAATGGATTTATTATTGCAACCAACCTATATTTTTAATAGAGCAGCACGGGCGCGGACTTCGTGATATTTATGGTATCATAAAAAAATGGTACTACAAATTATTATATTTTATATATACTGCTTTGCTCTCCCTTACTTATTATGGTATTTATATTTTATGTATTTTGCACGAACCTACGATTTTTTTTTTAGTTTATAAATCTCGTCTGTCAACTTTGACGTTCCGTTTTCTATTTTTATTTGTTTCGGCTCGCGCCCACTTGCTATTTTTCAACTACGGCTACCTCCCATGAGTATTCTTATTCTAGGGCTCTGACTCAAGCCTCCGCTTCTACCTTGGGGTGTCGAAGGTTTAGTACCACACAGAAGGATTGATTTTTTTAATTAAACCACAAAATACCAAATCAAAATCAACTCAATCCCAATGAACAAATTTCGAGTGTACTTGTAAAATCTTGACAGATACCCTGTCAGATTTACTTTTGACATACAATGTGTGGTTAGGTATCATTTAACCTTTCCTATTCCGTGAATACCGTACAGCAAATAAATAAATCTCAAATACAAGCAAGTTATCCAAAATATTAACTCACCTAAAATCTTCTCTCTGGGAAGGGTTTTACAATAAATACTTACTCTAATTCGCCTCCTCGTGGATCCTTCCAACCTGTTCACCACTCTGTCTCTTCTTTCACCTGTGCAGCTCTACCTCTTGCTTCACTTACCAGGCTTCCCCGGTACACAAATAACTCCTTCGTTTCTACTCCAAATTTTATTTAAACAAATCAATACTTTTGGTGCTTAATCTTTGACACCGAATAAAACATAAACAATAACATTGCCCAATGCCTCAACTCAATACATGTAAACTCGGATTCTTTCACTTGCCTCTTTAGGCTTACAAACACTTATAGGTTTTAACAGTTACTATTTCTCCTACTGGAGTATACCATTTTAACACTGATAATAAATTTTTCTAACCCCGGACCGAAATATACGACTATCTTAGGCAAAATTCGTATTCAGAATCTTATATAAAATTATTTTTCATTTTGTACATAACGACCACTTTTATCAAGACAACCCTGTGCCTTCTCTTTTTATACTGGTAAAACAATTATTGTCCAATAACTATATACTCAATCAGTTTGTATCTATGTGGTCTTTTTCCACATGTAACAAATCACACCATGCTACATTTCTTGAGAGGGTACAATCGTTTTCTCCTTACAATCGTATATCCTCTAAAATACAAATTTGTCCGAGCTTACGACTACGATTAATAATACCAGTAACAATACTTAACAACAATAGATAACAACTATACAATAATAATACATAACAATAACAAATACTAAATAACACGTAAATGAAACAATTAATATGCCAGTTACAATAATCTTTATGCAGTTTAGCTACTCCCAGCCAAAGATCGGTTTATATCAAAATTTCTATAGTAGGTCCGAAATAAACCTTGCTTATACTTTTGGTACATTTGTTATACCGCGTTCACATCGGTTCTAAACAATTTTTCCCCAGATTTGAAACATCCCTCTTTTGGTTATATGCGTCTTCTACTCCCCATACTATCCATCACAATACACAAGTAACATAAAACTTTGTTTTAAATTAAAACGTGAAAATAAAGTGACCTCTACAAAGAGATCCAGCTCCAAACAGGATTTCTAGAAAGTCTACTTATTTTTGTCGTAAACGAAACGTCGTCTCCAAGGAATCAAATGCAAAAAGGCAGGTTTGAATTCCAATGCTAGTAAGTATTTTTTCGTTGCCAAATCACCACATCCAACTCGAAATTACAAAACCTTTATTGCATTTAATAGTGGAAGAATCCCATAAGATAAAGTCAAACTTAAAATATACAGCTAAAATGTTCCACCAAACCATGTTCCATCTGGGCATCAAGACGAATCAAATCACACTCTTCTCAAGACAAAAGGAAAATATCGGTCGATAATACAATCAACTAATTTTTAAAAGACAATTAGGTAAACAACCATAGTCGTTCTCTAAATTAATTTTTAATTACATATATTTGTTCAATGAAATACTGCGAGTAGAGAATTAATAACGTATAATTTAAATCTTAAGATCAAATTGCAAATGCCTTCTTATACTTGTTCGAAATACACCTATATGCCACATTCTTAAGTTAAACCGCCACAGCAAAGGACGACGCTGCTAAACTCTCAAATAGAAACCATTATGATAACCTACGAACAAGTGATAGAAATATTCTATTATTATAAACGATAACGATACTACACAGCATAACTTTCAAACAATAATACTAAATACAAAAGTAGGCAACCTACATTACCTCATTCAACAATATTGATTGATTGATTTCATTGGAAGGGTGACCAAGCCACACACACTTAGGCCTCAATATGGGCCCATTGTACTACCTTTTTATACCTGGTCCTCAATCACTTAGCCATCCAAGCTTACAGACGAACCTGAGGATATCGGTTCAGAGTGTGTTACTGATTCTGGCGGTGTCTCGCCAGAAGTCACCTAACATGAATCTTCGGAGGTTGACGAGTGCCGGGTAAGTGCACAGGATGTGCTCTGCCGTCTCTTCATTTCATTGACAACTGCGACAGGTTGGGTTATCTGATAAACCCAATCTATGCATGTGCTTTTTTACCTTGCAGTGCCCAGTTAAAACACCTACTAAGATTCGTAGTTTTTGTCTCGGCAAGCCTATGCAAAGTTTTCTATTTTTTGACGAAGGAGACTGAATGAACATTTTTACCTGTCGGCAATATGTTTCCTTTGCCCACCTCTCGCAATAGCGATGGTAGGTTCTCTGTCTTATCATGTTAAATAGCACAAATGGCGAAAGAGAGACCGATGTCTTAGGTCCGACAAAACTCTGAGTCGATCGCAAATAAATAAATCGTTTTTTCTTTATTATGAAGAAACTACTGAAAATAAGTACATCAACCCTTACATCAGGGTAATCAGAAAAGAAAAACCTTTCCATTTGGGTTATATTGAACTATGGTTTCCATTTAAAAAAAGTGAGGTTATGTTTGTAGCTTGAAAACCCATTTCCAATTAAAATTGTCATATACGTTATTGAATTCTACGTAAAAAGTTACCTTACAAGCAGTTTTTATTTTCTCTATAGGTTAAACCGTTAAAAAGTTATTAGCGTTTGAAAAAAATGGCAAATTTCAGTTTTTTTCAAATATCTAAAAAAGTTGAGCATCTAGGTGAGTTTTCAAAAAAGCATCATACTACTCGTAAATTTCTCTTCAACTTTGCTAATTTAACCAACATTGTATCTTCTATAATAAAAAAGTTACCCATATACGGAGATAGATTGTGGGCACCCTGTATAATGGGCGACTACCAGGAATGATTTTGGTATCACTTTCGGGAGCAAATCCATCACCATAAAACTTACCAGTGATGGGGATGTGTCGGCCAAAAACTAAAAAATTTGGAGTATAACCCGTCGACTCATGTTTAGCAGAATTAATAGCAAATTGAATCTGCGCTAACTCAGTATCTCATGTATCATGTTCTTCAAGATAAGATCGAATGGCTGTCCCTACTGTTCTATTAATTCTCTCGACAAAATTACACTGCGGCGCATAAACAGCATTATACCATATTTTTTGAATTTCAAATCTATTACATAACGACCTAAAAATTCGACCAGCTAAATTTGAACCATTATCGCAAATGATGAATTGTGGCACTCCAAACACTAAGAAAACTTTTTGTTCCATAAACTGTTCTATAACGTGTGACTTTGCACTGAGTAAAGGATGTAAAATTGTATATTTTGAAAACCAATCTCCGACTACCAAAAGCCATTTAAATCCTAATTTCGACCGAGGGAATGGACCCATAAGATCCAATGCAATTATCTGAAATGGAAATTTAGCTTCTCTCTCTTTTCCCATTAAACCTAAAGGACCTGCATTAGAAGATTTTTGTGCACCACACACTAAACATGCACGACAAAATTTTAGCACATCTACGTTCATTTTTGGCCAATAATAATTTTTCTGAACTCTGGCAATAGTCTTTGAAAATCCAAAATGTCCCGCAACTGAGGGATCATGACACGATCTGATGACTTCTTCCCGTTGGGCTTTCGGAACTAAATATTTCCACTCTACGATGTTAAATGATAAAGGCAAATTCGACGGAATAAACTTAAAAACAAACTTATTCTCAACCTTCCATTGAGGGTATTTCTCAGGTGACGTCAAAATCTTATCACCTAATGACACATACCAATTTTCTAAATTATCAAGCTTGACCTCTATTAAATTTACGATATGTTTTTCTTCCGGAGTTGCACGACTAAGACAGTCAGGGACTACGTTGAACTTTCCCTTCCTGTGTACTAAATCAAACGAATGCTGTCTGAACCTTACTGCCCATGGACGGAATTTTTCAATGGCAAAGATTACTGCAAGACATTCTTTCTCTGTTGTTGAGTAATTTCGTTCAGCACGATTAAGGGTTTTGCTGGCATATGATATTACACGTCCTTCTCCATTAATATTCTGAATTAACACAGCTCCGAGACCGGTATTACTGGCATCACATTCAACAACAAATGGCGCGGAATAATCTGGCTGCGTCAAGAGTGGAGCAGACACTAAAGCTTCTTTAATCGACACAAATGAACGCTCTGCTTCAGGAGTCCAAGTAACGGTTTGGCCTTTCTTTCTTTTCTTGATAAGGTCATTAATTGGCGAAACTAAAGATGAAAAATCCTTTATAAAACGACGATACCAACTACACATTCCGAGAAATCTTTTGACCTCTGTGGTGTTCTTTGGACGTGGAAAATTAACCATGGCCGATACCTTATCCGGATCTGTTCTCAGAGAATTTGACCCTACGATGTAACCAAGAAATTTGAGTGATCTCCTAAAAAATTCGCACTTTTCTATATTCAAGGTTAGATTTGCTTCTCTAATGCGTTCCTTGACCTCATACAACAACTTCAAGTGCTCTTTAAACGTCGACGAACATAAAATTATATCATCCAGGTAACAGAAAACGTATGGTTCGAATTTCGGACCGAAAATTGCATCAACTAAACGCTGCTGAGTCTGTGCAGCATTTTTTAGACCGAACGGCATCGTCACAAATCTATACTGCCCTCGTGAAATAACGCTAAACGCTGTTTTATCTTTCGACGATTCACTAAGAGGTACCTGCCAAAATGATTTACGCAAATCGAGACTGGAAATATAATTTGCATTACGCAACATCCCTAGTATTCTGTCTATATTAGGAAGAGGGTAGCTGTCATGAACTGTAACATCGTTTAGTGCTCTACCATCAAAGCAAAATCTATATTACTTACTATCCTTCTTCTTGACCAACAACACGGGCGAATTCCACGGACTTTGACACGGTTCTACGACTTTTAAACGAATCATTTCATCTAGTTCTTTATCTAACTCTTTACTAATATAAGGGGACATAACATAAGGTCTCTTTCTGAAAGGTTTTGCTTCGCCTGTATCAATATTCATCTCCATCATATTTGTACGTCCTAATTTATCAACACTAGAAATTTCTTGAAATGTATCGATAGCAGCTTGTGCCCGAGACCGCTGATCTATTGACAAATCATCTAAATGGAGTAGACAGTCACTGTATTTCAATGGGACTGATGATGGGCCTACATACGGAATAATATTCTCACTATCGCTTTGTACATGCCACGAATTATTTCTAAAGTCAGCTATCAATCCGAATAACTTGGCAAAATCACTACTGAATATGAAAGCATGTGGTAAAGATGACACAACTAGAGCACTGAGGATGCGACATTGCTTTCCTATTGAAATGGGCAAATCCACGATTCCTTCTACTGGTTTCAACGCCCCATCTGCCGTAAATATACCTTTCTTTTCTGACTTAAAAATTTTTAACTTCAATTTATCAATTAAAGGAATAGCAAGGGACCCTACCACCGAAGTAGTACATCCTGAATCTAAAAGACCAGTGACATCAAAACCGAACAATTTAACCATCACATATGGTCGACTATCACCAGATTTTTCAATAAATAACGAGTCAGTCTTGGGTTGTGAATTACTATGACAAAAATTTTTTACTACACTTAACCAATCTGACCACTCTTTTTTACTAACATAATTCTTCTGCTCACAAATCATAATTGCTGGCTTTTGAGAAGGAATGGAATGTCGGCCGCGCAACATCCATCTCCTCACTCGTTTTTTGAACACGATAGGCACCTATCACGCATAACTCCTCTATGACCGCAACCAAAACAAAAAATTCTTTTAGGGAATCTACAATACCGAAATGAATGACCACGCCTCGAACAATTCCAACATCCTGGACTAATTTTTGGTGAATCCGTAGAACTAACAGAAGCAGGTACTGGTAAAGACTTATCACTACCTATAATTTGAACTTGTGGAGCAGATGTCTTCTGAATATCTACACGACTTCCCGATGTAGAAAAATCTTTTACATAAACCTGTTGTCTATTTCTTACTGGTAACTTAACGTTGTTGCGAAAGTTAGATGAATTACTCGACTGAATGGAAACTGATTTTTGTTTTAACAACATGACTTTCTCTAATTTTTTATATAATTTTATTAACGTAGGCATATCTTCAATATCAGAAAGAGCAAGTAGGCAACACAAACGACTAGACCCCATATAAATACGTTTCTTGAATGTATATTTTTATTAAATATCTCTGTGCAAAGCATTTAAGTTATTTAAGCGAACATGATTTCCTGTTTCATTATAGAATTGTTTCTCTTAGATATTATAGCATCAAATACGAGAATTAAATACCACAGAATAAAATTATACTGAAGCGATTCTTGCAAACATGGTGCTATAGAATATATATTCGTTACAGTGGAAAACATTCGTTAGCAATCGCATTTCGCATATTCAAGAACGTATTCCTCCATCTTCATGGTTTCATGTTAAGAACCAGGATAACCCTGCGGATTGTGCCTCACGTGGACTTTAGGCTTCAGAGTTGGTTCATCATCCAATATGGTAGACAGGACCTTCATGGTTAGTGCGTCGTAGCGAAGAATGGCCAGCAACATCGCTGCCAAAACTTTTCGACTCGTCTCAGATGGACGTCGAATATCGTAATCTGTCGTTAACAGTCGTTAAGTCTGAGAATTTCTTAGATTTGTTGTTGGATAAATTTCCAAAACTGCAGAAAATTTGTAGGGTTATTACATGTGTTCGTCATTTCATTCGTAATGTTCAATCTCCGACGGATTTGCGTTTAAAATATTCTGATGGTTTGTCTCTAGCTCAGCAGCAAGAGGCTATACATTTATTGATTAAAAGAGTTTAAACAAATGTTTTTGCCCAAGACATTGCAAATATTAAAACTGGAAAACTTGTTAGTAAACAACTTCGTAGCCTTAGTCTGTTTTTAGATAGTCGTTATTTGTTGAGGGTGGGCGGTCGTCTGCGTAATTTAGAGTTTTCGCATGATGCAAAATTTCCAATTTTGCTTCCTCGGTCGCATCGGTTGACTGAAATTATTTTATTAAATTGTCATGAAAGACATTTACATCCTGGAAATCAAACAACTCAATTTTTACTAACCCAAAATTATTGGATCTTGTCCACAAAGAGGGCTATTCGACAATGTTTGAAATTCAGCATTCGTTGTTTTCGTGTAAACCCCGTTGCTTTATGCCCTCCTATTAGGGATTTACCAGCTTCTAGATGGTATCGTTCGGGTAGCTACAGTCAAAGGTTAGTGCAACTATGTTTACTGTCAATCACTTAATATTTATTGGTATGTATACATATATACACTTATATATGTTTGTCGGTTAGGTTTCTTAGTTAATAGCTCTAATTATTTTTAAATATAAAATAAGTTAGTTCATACTTATTTTGGTGAGCGGGATGTTCGGTCTCTTTGTCGCACGTTGTCGTGTTTAACTTTAAGTCGTAAATTCTTAGTTGTAAATCAAATCCTAAAACTGTCATCCCTTGGTTCGTTACATCCTGTCGTAAAACCTCCTTTGTGCATGTGAAAATTAAGCAGAAGAGGGGTAGTGACAAAACACTCTCTCATCGATATCGGAACGAAAAGGTTGGTTCGGTTCGGTAAAGTGAGTTAGTCGATAGTGCCGCCGAATTTATCGATAAACCCCTAAAAAACTCAGTTAAAGTGCAAATGTAACACGTACTATAAATCGCATACAGTCTACTTAGTTGAAGAGTAAGGAACTACATCTTAGAACAATAAAATAAGCGCGGAGGTAAGTCGATATACACATTTATAAGACCCCCCGCGCGTAAACGGATATAATGGTCATTTTCGTTCGTTTTCTGTTCTAAAAACTTTTCGTGCACACACCACTGCGTGGTAAGGACTTTTATTGTTTAAAAACATGTACTTTTCTTTTTTTAGGGGCCTAATTTTTACCTGTACCCTTATAGCTCCTTTCAGTGGATAGAACCGTTGGTTGCCTGGTCCTGATTGATGTGGCGCTTGCCTTTTGTTTATATGGAGGGCATACACGGGATACGTAAGCCCAATTCCATCCGCTCTGCCCTGCTATTAGGGAGGGTGTGATCCGTCCTACGCTGCGACATCGAGGGTGAGTGTTTGCCAAATATTTTATTATATAGCTACCAGGTTGTTGTTGAAACCACATATGTCCACGGTTTTCGGGATGAATGACCTTGTTTGTTGTACAATGACTGATGGATTTATTAGGATAGTTTTATATGGTTGATTCTCTACTTACCATGCTGATCCATAGCTGTTGGTTTTAAAGGGGTAATTTTGTTTCTTTTTTTTGGTTAAAAATTATTATAGGGTAGCAACGTAAAACCGGCAGCTCACCATTTTAAAGATGATTTGTTTCTTATATTTTTCGCTAGGTTTAGTTTGTAATTATTGATTGTTTGTTTCCTTTTTTGTACTACTATACTTTGTACATATTTTGCTTAGTTATAGGTTTCTTTTTTGTATATGTTGTTATGAGTGTGAATGAGTGCATATTTATTTCAGGCCTTCTTTTATTTTTGGATGTATAATTCCCGCCCGCTCGACGATTGAGCCCGGTCAATTTCTTTTCTGTTCTCGCTTTCTGTTATTTTCTAGAACTACGTCAGTGTACGTAACAAATTAACGCCAAAGTTGTGGTGTTAACTTTACCTATCTGCAAAATGAGCATTAAATTGTGAAAATCGATATTAATCTGTTCAAAAATTTGAACAAATTAAGAAGCGTGTTCTATCATAGAACGTAGAACAGCATATTGAAATGGGTGTATGGAACAGGTACAATTAGGTAACTGGAAACCTTAGGCAAAAATACTGCATTAACTGTTTCCATAAACAAACTTTGGACTGTACTGAATCTGATCGTTGTATTATGTCTTGGGACATGCTGACGCCAGTGAAAGGCGCCGGCAAAATCTGTACACAAAACAACAAATTAAACAGATTTGATCTATTAATTTTGTTACGTCATATTCCGACTTTCAAGTCTAATTAGTAAGTTCAGAGAAAAACAAAAACATCGTTACAAACTGGAAAAAACTCATGTTTGTTTACTGATGCTGCAACTTTCTATCAAACTTGCAACACATGCGGTTATTCCGGTCTTTGGGCGCCACTGGAGTCGCACTCAGATAATACTCCAAAACTACTAGTTTTTACTATTTTGGAACGAACAATTAATTCTGTCGTACAATTAATACTCATTCATTGACAAGAGAAGCAATCGTCTTTGAGATTACAAGAGTATTGAACGCATGCCCACTTTTTTGTAGCTTTAAGTTCCCATTGATTACATTATGCACTTTGAAAAGTAAATAATGTAATCTATATACAAACACAAATATGTAAACCCGTCAATACTAAAGAAATTCGCGTGGCATAATTAATCTTACAAAGTTTAGTGATCCGTCTTATCACCCCAGATTATAGTTGTAAACAAATTCATTTTCGTCCACTGGGAACTTCAACTTACTCAATTCCGTAATTCTCGGTTATGCAATTTCCAAGATCGTTAGGAGTACCTGTGACAAACATTCACATGTTTGTTCATTTTCGGCAGATAAGAACCACGAGGTAGAATATTAGTAGTGGTTCTGCTTTACTTTCAAGTAGTAAGTAACTATCAACGATAAATAGCGCACCGAAAGCAAAACGTGAATCAGTTAAACATAAAGTTAGCCAATCGTGTTTTCAAGTTATAATCATTTCTTTGGGCAGTTTATTTAAAGAGCCACGCGTGAGGTTAAAGACTCATATAAAAATAAAGCGTTGATTAAACATAATTAAATCCAGTATTTTTAGTAAGTTGAAAATATATTTAAATACAGAAATAAATTTTGTCTCAATAGTAATAAATATAAATAACAGAAGTTGGGTGTGTAATTTTTCATCATGTCCAACTGTAAATTTTTACCTGTTTTAACTAGTAAGCATTCTAGAGATTATACAGTTCGTATAATGAAATTAATACGTGTAGAATCTAGATGCACATTGAAAGTATCGTGTTCATATTCAGTGGTATGTAAAATACAGGTAGTTTAAACAAGAAATTCAACACCTTGTGAAAGTAAGGCTTCCTAAGGCCTTTATTATGGATTCAAACAGTCAAAGTAGTGATGAACACAAGAAGGCACAGAAAAATATTTCTACAAAGTTATTATTTGCATTCGGTGTCGGACACGTGCTTAATGATGTTTGTTCATCGATGTGGTTTACGTACCTATTGGTATATTTTCATATTGTTCTTCAGTTCGATAACTGGGAAGCTGGATTATTGCTACTAGTAGGCCAGGTAAACATTTAGTGTGTTAGTAATCAATACAGACTTTAAATCCTACAGATAGTCGATGCGATTGCAAATCCGTTTGTAGGTTATAATTCGGATAATGGAGGGTGGTTGTGTAAATATGGCAAGAGAAAATCCTGGCATTTACTTGGTGAGTTACTTTCTCTTAAAGGTTTCTATAAACATTGAAGTGCTTTACAGGTACTATTTGTGTTATTACATCATTTCCGTTCATTTTTTCGCCTTGTATAAACTGCACTGAGAGTCACAAATGGGCGCAAATGATATATTTCTCTGTATTTATTGTGATTTTCCAGTTTGGATGGGCAGCCGTGCAAATAGCACATTTAGCACTAATACCTGAATTATCTCCAAATCAAGAAGAACGTACAAAGCTGACTGCTGTCAGGTAAGCGTTTCAACCTTTTAAGGCGTGTCTGTAATATGATGTTTATAGGTATACTTTTACAGTAATATCAAATGTTTTTGTCTATGCTGTTGCATGGGTAGTAATAGGTATTAATAATACCGATGGAAATCAACAATTAAGTCCAAATGATTCTTACCGATTTCAAACTGTAGTCTGGATATGTATGAGCTTTGGAATTATTTGCACGATAATATTCCACGTTTTGGTAAAAGAAAAGATCGAATATAGTTCACATGACGTTCAAGAAGACGGACCTAAACGTAGCTTCTCGGACATACTTTGCAACCTAGGCCATTACCAGGTAAGTAAATGCTCTGCTTTTGAAAGGATAGTCAAGCAACTGTTAATAAATTGTAGTGGGCGTTCGAAGAAATCATGATTTTTTGATAAACGGCAAATATGTTAATATACCTAAGATTATTTTTGTGTAACGGTAAAAAAAACTATCAAATTGATGTAACTACTCTGATTTATTAGGTTTATGAAAAAGTTAATAGTTATTCTTAACAACTCGATAGAAGAACTTGTCTACAAAAGTAGTTAAAATACTAAACAACTCGTGGTCATACAGTCAAACGTGGTCAAGTCAATAACCATACTTTTTGAATAACTGATGATGAAAACTCATTAATCTTTTAATGTTTATTTTAAGCACTTCAATAGAAATACTTCGTGTTTTTTCTATGCAGAATACGCAGTTCGTGATTTAGAGTAACTCATCAACTTATAATTGATTCACTCTGCTAGTTTTCAATTTGACTTGATCATTTTTACATGCACAAATTCGCCCATATTGGAATTATGACCAAACAGAGAGTATTTCTATTCAATAAAACAACGCGAAGAAAATATTCTTCAGTGTTATTTGTTTACAATGTAATGCTATAAAAGAAAATAAACGAAAGTAGTAATAATAACTGAGAACTAATTCAATTCCTAATCAGACCATAATGATGGCTCTGAGGCTACTTTATTCTTTGCACTGTCTGTTGGTATTATTGACTTATATCAGGCATGAAATTTGAAAGGAATTGCTCCCGTCCTACACAGCTTCAAAAGATATTGCTTTTTCTGGTTAGAAATAGGAATTCTTTAGGGTACAGTCGTGGTATTCCCTTCGGTGTATTGCGTGCAGTACTGCTACTGCGTCCGGCTAAATTGAACATAGAAAATTCTGGAAATTAGCTTGATTAGAACTACTGTTCTTACACTAACCAGTGGAACTGCAGCATTCCATTTTTGGGTCACTTGAAGCAGAGTTAAATATTCCAATATCTAGCGTTTCCAAAAAGGCTGAACTATATGATTAAGGAGTTGTTTGCGATCTAAACGGTTAACATTGGCTTCGGATAAACAGCGCCGGTAGCGAATTCAACAGCGTAAGGGTAAAGGAATGCACCGGAAATAATGGCCTGGAGAGCGAAGGGTCTGCACTTAACCAATACAAAAGGCGCAGATCCCATAAACCTTCAATTTGTGCAAAAATAGTACTCAGCTCTTCATAAGTTAACATATAATTGCCAATAGTTTTGTACAAGTGCATTTTAACAGATTTGATTTGAGATTGTGTAATTTAAATATTTACCTACCGCGTGAGGGTATCCAATTAATAATAAATAATAAATGGGAAGGACCTCTAACACTATAGTACCCTCACGTTTCGGGTCATTGCCTCGCAGCTGCTGCAGTCGGTGAGAAGGGGAGGCTCATTAAACAACAACACACTAAGACAAAATTTCAATTGTTTTATTAAACGGCCTACTAACTAACTTAACCTAATTACATATACATACAAAATTATACAATGATTAACAATATTTACAATAGGGCGCCACCATGGGAATTAAACGGCCCATGGATCGATCGCGGTAATAGCTTTCGTCGCACTTTGTTCGTGGCGATGAACTAAGATTGCAGGACAGAAAATACGTCACTTCACAGGGACAAATGTTATTAAGTTTCCGGCTAACACAAACACAACTTAACTAAACAATTCTAATAATTAGAATGCTAAAATTAAACTAGAAAATAACTATTTTTAGAATTCATAGAACTAATTAGAGCGATATTAAAACAGTATGTTACAATTGTAACTCCCGAAAAAGTGAGGGCTCAAAGGAAGCTTGAAAATCTAAGAAATTTTTCGTAATGCTAACTTGCTACCAATAATTTTCTTATAATTATCGGTTTTCTATAAATTATAAAGTTGATTTAACTCACTTCTTGCACCAATACAGGGTTATTCTAAATAATGGATCCATTTTTAAAAATTCGTATTTATTAAAGTACAAATCCAAAATGAACAATCGTTATACCAATCAAAAGAAGAAGTTTCAAAAGTTTTTTAATACATTATAAATGTTCAATGTATTCACCGTTTGCTGCACGGCAAACATCTACGCGGTAAGTAAACTCAACCCGAGTTCCAATCCCGACACGATCTGCTTGAAAAATGTTAGGCGAGCACTTTTCACAAAAGTACGCCCTCGTTCGGATGGGAGGCAAAATGGAAGTCCCGTGTGTGGTTGTTGTCACGCATGTTAAAGATCCCTACCTTGCTTGAAACAGCAAGGGTTCGACAAAATTCAACATTTTTCAGGTGAAAAGAACTCGCTTCCTAGCCAATGTAGTATCTTCGGGTGGATAATTGGAAAATCACATGTATAGTAGGTAAACTCATCCCACGCACTAGATAGCGTATCTGCTGTTACTGAGTGCACGGCAGCAGTGATACGGGTCCACATACCAATGTAAAGAGAAAGGCGGCGGTTATGGTTCTGGAAGCGACCAGTAGAGTCCGCGCGGCAATAGTCCGTCGTTTCGATTCACTGTCAGGTGTGAGTGAAATGGCTACTGTGGAGCACAAGGTTTTCAGCATTTTTGAGTTTGAAAAAGGTGAGTTGCAAATTGTAGTGCTGCGGACATTCCGTACCAAATTCGGTATTCAACCACCAACTAGAAGAAGCATTAGTCGATGGTTTAAGCAATCTCTACGTCCAGGAAAAAGCACAGGCCAACCGCGTGTGTCAGAGGATTGTGTCAGGTGGATAGAAGAAAGTTTTGTTCGCAGTCCGCGTAAGTCTACCAATAGAGCTAGTAGAGAACTTGGAATACCCTAACCAACTGTATGGAAAGTTCTGAGACGATGTTTGTTGAACAAGCCCTACCGATTACAACTTCTAAGGGCTCTGAAGCCTAATGACAAAGAGAAACGTCTCGAATTTTGTGGTTATGTGCTACAAATGATGGAAGATGACGCGTTTCTACAAGGTAAAATATTTAGCGATGAAGCAACTTTCCACTTTAGTGGAAAAGTCAACAGACACAATAAATGTCCGCATATGGTGTTTGCAAAATTCACATTTAACATTGCAACACGAAAGAGACTCACCAAAAATAAACGTGTTCTGTGCCTTATCCCGTACAAAGGTCTATGGACCGTGAAAAGATCTGTAACTGGAATAACGTACCTGAACAATAGCTGTTCCCCTAAGTTATGGAAGATTCACAGGACTTTATTTTCTAACAGGATGAAACTCCGCCCCATTGGGACCTCGATGTACGAGGTTTTTTGAATAAATCCCTTCTTCAGCGCTGCATAGGGCGCACGGGAAATGAAGACCTGCCTCTACACTTCTAGCCACCGAGATTTTCTGATCTCATCCCATGTGACTACTTTTTATGGGGTTATATTAAGGATGCTGTTTACGTCCCGCCTCTGCCAACAATACTGAACGATCTGCGGAACCGTATCACTGCTGCCGCGCATTCAGTAGCAGCAAATACGCTTTCTCGGGTGTGGGATGAGTTTACCTACTGCGTAGATGTTTGCCGTGAAGCAAACGGTGGACACATTGAACAATTATAATGTATTAAAATTTACCTTTGAAACTTCCTCGTTTCATTGGTATAACGGTTGTTCATTTTGTATTTGTACTTTAATGAATATCATTTTTTAAAGATGGGCCCATCACTTAGAATAACCCTGTACAATTTGTCCCCCGATCACTGTAAATAATAGAACATGATACTCGACCGACTAGAAAAAGTTTGAAAGTGGCCAGAAATAGATTGGTAGAAAAGTCTAACACAAGCTCCAAATGTAATGGTGTTGTGACCAAATATGTAAACCTTTAGCTTTTTACCCCCTTTCGCCAGCCTAAGGTAATTCAAAAAGTCCAGTAGAATCGGTGGCACAATGCAAAAAGGTTTCGCTTCATTTACTCGAACAATGGGTAAGTTCGCCATTTTCGAAAAAAAGTTATGAGGGTTAAAACGTAACAATGATTTAATTCTAAATTAGATTTTCTACGTCGTCCACTAACTCAAATTATACAGTTTAATAAAAATGGAACCAGCGTTCATTACGAATTAGAGACCACTTTCTAATTTTTTAATAGCAAATCATTTTGCAAATATTGGACGTTGCATTATTTTAATACGAACTAACTACGCATTTTCCATATCACAAGCAGTAATGCAACCCGATGAGTATAAAATTCGTAAAAATTATATAATTGAAACCATTGAACAAACCAATTTATTCCAAGACGAAAAACGAGTAACTAAATCGTTGAAAAAATTTGTCTCTTCGTTTGTTATTACCAATGTAATAGGTTTTGCTTCTGCTAAATTGTTTTCATGAATAGATAATATTCTCTTAATAGGCTAGAGTTCAAGATTCTCTTTCAACGACTCTGGACCAGTTGTCTACGCTTTCAAAACCCGAGATAAATAATCACTCGAATATGATACAAATGATAAGAGGAAACTAAATTTTGAATTTGTATTAGTTGATTGGCTGCAAATATATGCCTGCTATACGGCGGCGAACAATCCAACTTAAAACCACTGTACAATCCGATATAGCAATCAATCGTTCGGTCATTATCCGAGATCTAAACCCATTTTCCACAAAATTTAATAACTTCGACAATAAAATGGTGCAACACAATTCTAATTTTGGTTATGGTCAGAATTTTTATTGGTGCAGCTTTAGGTTTGGCCAACACTGAACTGATGCTGACTTCACCATTTGGAGTTATAAGTTAAATAAAAAAGACCACAATATAAGAATTCAGACAAACATCACAAAATTCAATCACCGTGGCCCTAGCACCATATACAACTCTCAAATGAAAAGAAATATTGAAGTTTTTCAAAAGCTGTAACTCCTGTTGTAATTGACTCCACGCGAAAACATATCATCATGAGGGATTTCGCCTCAAGTGTATGAAACCACATTTTTCTAATGATCAATTTACTAAGTAAAGTAACTGGACATAAAATCTACAAGGGTCGAATAAACAAGCAACTGTTAATAAAACGTTTCGTTTAGAATAATCACCTAATTCAACTTGTATACTAAAGGTAAAAATATTCAAACTAGGAGATCATTGTAAATTTAGCACTCTTAAAGCATTTGTAGTGAACGAACTGCTTTCGGACACCAACCTTAATTCAGAATTTCAAATAATAACACGTCCGAATTAACCCTCCATTGGGTTAACTGAAAATAAACAAATTAACTGAGCATAAGCCATTCACGGTTGATCTAAATTTAATACGCTTGTATGTAAATCGTCATTGTAAAAATTGTGTCGAACTACGTCTACTGCTGTTAAATAATTTTCGGCCCCGTCAGTTACTAGTTGACGCAGAGTTCGAATTTTTAGAAATGGAGCGCGTTGGGCGCCAGTTTGTAACGACAAACTACTAGTTTATAACAAGCTAGTGAAACGGGGTTAAGCCCCTAAATATTTATAGAGCATGAGACTGATACTTTTAGACGGGGGGGTTTGGTCAGCTTAGTAGTATTAAGAGAACACAAGTCAACACATAGTAACTCTATTCGTCTTTACAAAATACTTACATAAATGTAATCAAGCAATAATTGACAAATCTTAAGTACGAAACACAAGTAAAGTATTTCTTTATAACTACAAATTATCGAAGCAATGGTTTACCTCTTTTGCTTACTAAATAACTTACGCTCCTCTGGCGATGCTTGACATGAATGAAGGTATTGCAGAATAAGACATGTACCATAACGCAACGATGGTTGCTATAGTTGAAATCTTACTATAACTTTTGCATATTACAGTGTGTTGATAATTGCAGATCTGCAAGGAGCTGCAGAAGTTGAACGCAGTAGTAATGTTTAACAATGATTTTAGAATAAAGATGAAACTGAGGATACAGATGCGAGGATGCCCAGTGCAGTAGGTAAAACCTTAATCACACTGCAGACAAAAAATTCCAACATCTGCGTACAAATATGGATTTGTGTGATTACGCCTCCAGGTGAATAATATCCCACGAGGTTACTAATGCAATTCCAAAGCCACAAGCTTACAGGCTTAACGTGCAACTTCAACGCACAAACCAATGCGGAATTTGCATCACAATAAAGGCCTAGTGGAAAGATCCCAAACGGAATAGCCAAGATAAACGACCATAAAACTCTACTAGAACCATACCAGACTGGACTAGTTGGCAGATCACACCACACTCAGCAAGATGGAAGAAGGAAATCCATTTTCTTTAACTTACCAGCCAATCCTATTCAAGACTTGAAAGAATTATTGTAACAACTGAAATTCAGTCTAATTTATCCAATACGTTTTTGACACAACACGAAATTACAACCACACCCAAAGTGAACTGTAAAAGATCAGGATTGTACTACAAAACTAGAAAGTCACTAGCATTAACATGCAAGGACAGAACAAGTCAACCTCGACCAGCGGCGTACATACAAAAATGTAACAACACCTAATAGCTCCAAAACCCGACCATACGTATGAATTATTAACGCTCGTATAGCCAATCACAACAACTCTTACAGTTATTCATTCAATAACATCCAAATACATCAAATAACTCCGATAAGTAAATTATTAAATTAAATTCCACATGCACGCTCATGCGAAATAATACCAGATCTGAAAATAACAGGATTATCAAATAACCAAACTAACATTAAATTACCAACATTCACGTTACGTGATACAATGATAAAGAAGTAACTATAGATACATATCAGCATAACAGCCATAAACATAAATTTTTTTTACAATTAGACTCGCAATTTATTGCAACGTTATAACTTGAAAATAAACCCGTAACAATTCATCGAATTAAAGTTGCGTATTGCTCCATTATAAACTGGATTTCTCCGTTTTAAGCCTGAGTACAAGATTACGTTGAGCTTTGGTTCTTAGTTAAACAAAATTAATATTCATTTTGCTTTGCAATCTGCACAAGTAAATACGTGTAGAATGTTTGGTTGTTTCCGTTTTGGTTGATGCGAATTTCGAGCACGTATTATAGCGTGTTTTCTTCTGGCGGCCTTAAAGCTGCAATGAATGGTCGTCCCTTGTAGTAATGGGAGGTCAAAGGCATTCTTTATGGGAGCAGGCTCTTCTCCCCCTGCCAGTTGATGTGGACCAGCTACCGACTCAACCCCGACGTCAGCAACTTTGAGGGTGAGTGCTTTCCGTCACTGCTCGCGTTGCAACCATATCCATGGGGATTTTATTGTTTAGGCGCATGCATTTCTACATTTAGTGCTTCTATACAAAAATTATCCTGCATTTCCAAATTTAATTCGTCAATACGTCCATGGTTGAACTCTTTTGGTATTTATTGGCAATGTGTGGTTGCATTGCTATTTGGTTGTAAATGACTAAAACAAAAAATGTTGTGGCCATTCTTATGTATAGGTTAAGTTTTATACTTACGAGGATTTAGAGCTGTTGGTTTGGGGGTGGGGTATTTTGTTTTTTTTTCGTTGGAAATTAAGATAGGGTAGTAGCCTATAGTGTTTAAGAAGTAATTTTTTGTTGTTGTTTGTTTCTTTTTGGTACCACTATACTGTGTACATATTGTGCTTAATTATAGTTTCCTTTTTTTGGTATGTTTTGTTTTGAGCGCAAATGATTGTGAACGTGTGAGTGCATATAATTTTTCCTTCTTTATTTCAGGTCTCCCTTAATTTTTTGTTGTATGTATAAAACCCCGCCCACTCACCGATCGCGCCCGGTCATACCATTTTCCTTTTTTTTTGTTTTTTTTATAGAAAACGTCAATGTACGTAACAAACTCACAAAAATGATCTTTTTGAACCTTATAATTTCCCATGTTAAATGCCATAAGAAAACCGGTTCTTATGATCTCGTTCAAACATAGCGTATCTACTCAAAGGTAACATTATTAAAGTGATAGATATTAACCGGTTGCGCCTTAGAAAATCTCCATAGTAATTGGTGAAATTATTGATGATCTAAATGTACACCGATTCGCAGATACATTTGACGAATATCGGCAATAAAAGCAATTGAAATTAATCTAAAATTTAAAAATGTTGCTTACTTGAGGCTGAAACCTTGGATCTGTTTGTAGGAGACAATTTAACGATTTTTGAGTTGAGGTTTTACTTGAAGCATTAAAAAGCTTTAAATATAGCATGATGCCGGATAAAAAAATTGAGGAGCGTAATTCGTTTTCCGTGACAAACGGCATGTGGTTTAAACTTAAATATTCCCGGAGGATTGTTGCGCACAGGACTGTATATTTGGGGGGGTGCCACATGGTTGTCGGAAAATTTTCTGCTTTAGTCAGCATTTTGACGGCATATTTTCTTCTTTAGTCAGCTTTTTGGCCATTTATTTTCGTGATCGCTTAGTAGTACTTGGGTATTCACATAAAAATAAAATGCCAACATATGTGCTATTAGTTTCGTCGGCAAATTTCCACCACAACATACCGCCGGATAACGTGGTCTACTTACGGCCTTGGTTGCGCACTAGTCATTATACGAAGAATATTCAAGAAAGTTTTTCTCTAAAGAATACAGAGTAGTTCAATACGAATCTCCTAATTCAGATGTATCTTAATTAAAGGCAAAGTTACGGTTGCTAGGGCAAGGCTTGCGGGTAAGGAAGAACCAAAGGAAAAAACCAAATTAAAGTAAAGACTCGCATGAAATTACGTAGCCAAAGGAAGAGATGCCTGGCTAACGTTAATCGGAGATTGGGCGTGGGAAAGTAATCGAAAGCAAAACCCCAAGAAGAAAAAAAACAGAGTCGTTTCTCTGAAATAAAAATTAGTTGATTATAACAAAGACATAGCATTAGTTTGTCAATGAAAAATAAGAATACATATATATCGAAATAAATAATAAAGAATACACTTTTCTGGTAATTGCTTTTCTATATTATACTTTCAAAATATGGTTACAAATGGGATAAAGATTAAACTAAATAGTGTTTGTATGCAACACACAACCACGTAACCATATACTTTACACATACAACAAACATATCACTTAATAGTAAATGAGAACTTAGATGAATGATTGTAAATCAGTACTAATAATTAAATATTCTACACTTTTAGGTAGTATAGTCGCGTGACAAGAAACACATGATCTCGTGCCGGTATCGGACCACATATATTTTAATTATTTAAAACCTGCATAGTTAAATTATATCAGACTGAAGGCTAGATGATTAAACGTATTAACACCGAAGGGGTATTCTTAACACTAATCAGTATTAGTAATGTTGGCTAGCAACAATATACAACGTGACAGACGTAGAAAATTTAGGAAGTCAAAGGATTAGTAAAATGTGAGATTTTCAAAAACTCACTATACGAAGATTAAATGGCCAGGAGCAATACACAGCCACCAAAAATTATAGCTAAGCGGAACCGGGAAGTCGGCGTCACCAAACTTGTTTCTTAGTCAGCAATCTTGGTTTCAAACCCAGTTTGCGAGAAGTCAGTCATCTCACGTAGCGTCGAGGAGCGAGAATGTAGGCGGTAAACAAACCAACTAATCTTAACCATTTCCTAAAACGAGCTCATAGCAGATTTTAAATTAGTGCTACCTTCAATTGTTAACGAATACCTACCCCATACACACAAGAGAAATTTGAAGGGAGGGTGAATGTACCAGTTTGTATAATTTCTTGTACAATCCCCATGGTAATTGTACAAAGGACAGAATGAGTACTCTAACAAAAACCGTAGGTACTAGAAAACAGAGTGAATAATTCATAAATAAAATCCAATGCAACGAGTGTTGATAGGTTGATAGCTTATCTGTGTAACAAATGTTCAACGAAAGTACTCGCAAAACTCGTATCAAATTGATAGTATAATCCAGTATGAATAGGGACCGCTTAGAATAAATGATTTAAGTGCAGATAACTACAATTAGGAGATCGAAGATTAATGTTCAAACACTACGCTCGCCAGAACACGATATGAACTAAGGCAATGATTTTATTTGGAATATAGACGAGATAATAGTTAATGGCTATCGTAGTCACGTAAATTTTAAAAGCAAAATTGGAACGTAACACGGTATAGTGTCCTCATACATCTCGCTATGCAGTGGCCTTATAGATTTCCTCACATATTACGTCATCTGGATGCTGAAAACTATGTGATAGAAGATTCTTTTCTTCTCAAAATTTTGCTACTAAGCTATCTAACGAAAACTCTACTTAAGTGTGGAAAAAGCGAAAAAATTTTTTAACAAAAGAGCATTGGCAACAAATACCATTACAAGAAATCTTGATTTTGTTTCAACAGTAATAGGAGAATGTAGCAAACTCGTAACTTTACGTGATCCTATTATAACAGGAAGCAATTGTGCAGCACTAATACAATGAACAGAAGCGTGCTGATGGAAAGAATAATCTGGAAATGGTAGATCTGTTAAATGCAAAAGTCAATTCAATGTCTTAGGAGTTGATCAGTTATTTTATCAACCAGCAAAAGTTCTAAACGACTAACGTGCGGATCAAAACCTGAAGAAGTAACTAAATTGGCCTTTCCCGGTACTATATGTCTCAACCTTCCAACAAAGACTGCCTATGTTCTGCTAGGTATGTGTTCATGGCAAACTTGGTTAGAATAAAACCAATGTTATAATCAAACAAAAGGAACTAATTAAATTATTGACTTAAACAGTAATTGTACTCAAACAGCACGTACCTAGGGTTATCTCTTTCATATCGCATCGTGATAATTTTCAACCAATTAACACGTTTTCCTATAGTTCTGTTTTTAAAAGTCTTAGCAGCGTGTCTTTATGTCAAGGAAATCATTGTACCTTAACTTTTATTTCGGGCCGCATTTGGAGCGGACCACTCGAAAAATAGTGCATACAAAATACTTCTTTTCGCATGATCTATTGCACTATGCATGGAATTGACTTTCATGCAAGGAATCAAACTCTGTAAAATTGAACTGTATAATATTTAGATTGCTGTTTTTACTATAAACACAAATTAAGCGGCAATAAGTTGCTTTTTATCCTGCCCGCTGCAAGTATCTGAGAACAAACTTAGTTCGGTGGTATTTTGTGGTAAATTTTGAATCTATTGAAACAGACATGTGCCTATTTCTGAACTGTTTCTCTGGTCATTAATTTCAGTCCACGTGTAGCAATGGTCTTTCTGAAAGGCTGTATCATATATTGTGATATTGTATGCACATAGCTTTCTATTATAATACATTAGTAAGACATTTGAAGACGATATTTGCAAAACCCTTTGTAAGTCAAATGTGACGCTTATATGCGCGTTACTTATCTGATAATTCCTGCATTTGCTTCGCCTCTTCTATGAATATAAGATTATTAATTTTCCTATAAATCAATTGCTTTAATTTTCATGTAATTCATACAAGTCAGTCTTTGATCCTTTTTAGGCAAAAAGAAAAACAAATTCAAATTGATACAAAATATGCGGCAGTAAGTTATTTGGGATGCATATTCTTTATTGGTTTTCTTGCGACCTTCAGTATACAAAGCGCACATTTTTGTGATCGATGAATTAGAATCTAAATGTTCTTATTTGGTTGATATTCAATAATAATGAGAGGCCATGGTTGTAAAACTTTTTATATTGAGCATTGACTGATGTAATAGTTTCTGGTGTTGTTTTATTTGCAGACGCATTTTAGCATGTTTGTCACCAGGTCCAGCCTGGGCTGCCGGGGCACCGGGATACGTGCCGGTGCGTCCTCTTGCGCGTCAAAGTTATTCGCATCCCCAGTCTCGATTATGTAGGCATATTGTTCCGACGGCTCCGTGACGTAGTTGGTATGCGTGGGACTACTAGGTCCCAAGGTTCCGGGTTCGAATCCCGGCACGGTCCGCTTGAAAAAAGTTAGGCGAGCATTTTTCACAAAAATACGCCCTCGTTCGGATGAGAGGTGAAATGGAGGTCCCGTATGTGAGTGTTGTCACGCACGTTAAAGATCCCTACCTTGCTTGGAACAGCAAGGGTTCGCCAAAACTCAAAATTTTTCAGGTAAAAATACTCGCTTCCTGGCCAATGTGGTACCTTCGAGTGGAGCATAGGAAAATCACAGATAAGGCATATTGTTCCGTAAGTTCTATGACAAATAAAGCAACAACCATCATCTACAGAAGGTACCGTACCTACCGACCGACCGTTTGTCACAGATTGCCGTATACATAGATCGAGCACGGCAAAGTTAATTTCCAAACTACACTACGAACGTCATTGGAGGTGGCCCCTAACAACTACAAACAGGGTTCAAAACTACGGCTTTCGCAACAAAAGCCATAAACACTGATCGTTTAAACATACACACATACCGAATCAAATACTATTTGATTTGTAAATATTTATTTATTTATATATATATATATATATATATATATATATATAATATAGTTTAGAGATAATGACCTTTTATAAATATGATGATATATTATTAATGGGTTTGAGGTCAGCTGTAGGAAAGTAAACTCTTTTTAAGGCCTAAATTTTCAATTTTATTTAAATTCTTGATCACAGGTTTTCTAAAATTTTACAATTAACTAGGCTAACATATAAATGAATTGATAGTAACTTACAAGACGAGGTTAAACATTAAATTAACATGAAAATTAAATCGAAATCTTATTTTAACTAATTTTGCTTCAATTTGTTATAAGAAAATTGTATAATTTGTATAAAAATAAAAATAAAAATAAAAATGTCAAATTTTGAAACCTTTCAGTTTCACTTTTTTAATTATTTGAAGATTTAAAAACAGAATGCCTATGTGTGCATGTATGCATGTGTGTATGTGTTTGTGTGTGTATGAGTGTGGGTGCGTGTACATGTTATATTTATGCAGTGTCTATGAATATTTGTGATTATGTATATTAATCTGTTTGTTTGTTAGTACGTGTATGTATGAATGTGATAGGATGTGTATGTATATAATGCTAATCACTACAATATCAATTATTGCATTAGGTATATGTTACTTTTGAAAACTAAGTATGTATGTGTAAATCGAACTTAGACCACCAATATCTGTTTTTTTATTTATACAATTTTTTGGCGAAATATGATACATTTCAGAAATAGTCTTTTTGTGTATCTTTTCTAATTCTAAAATTTTAGGATGTTTAAAATCAATTGTGGTAATCCTTATATTGGGCAAACGTTACAAACTTTAAAACAACGTATAACCCAACACAAAAGTGACATTAGAATCAAACCAAATTCCTGTGCTTTATCAAGACACTCAATTGATTTAGATCACAAAATTGATTTTAAACATCCTAAAATTTTAGAATTAGAAAGAGATACACAAAAAAGACTATTTCTGGAAATGTATCATATATTTCGCCAAAAAAATTGTATAAATAAAAAAACAGATATTGGTGGTCTAAGTTCGATTTACACATACATACTTAGTCTTCAAAAGTAACATATACCTAATGCAATAATTGATATTGTAGTGATTAGCATTATATACATACACATCCTATCACATTCATACATACACGTACTAACAAACAAACAGATTAATATACATAATCACAAATATTCATAGACACTCGCATAAATATAACATGTACACGCACCCACACTCATACACACACAAACACATACACATGCATACATGCACACATAGGCATTCTGTTTTAAATCTTCAAATAATTAAAAAAGTGAAACTGAAAGGTTTCAAAATTTGACATTTTTATTTTTATTTTTATTTTTATACAAATTATACAATTTTCTTATAACAAATTAAAGCAAAAATTAGTTAAAATAAGATTTCGATTTAATTTTCATGTTAATTTAATGTTTAACCTCGTCTTGTAAGTTACTATCAATTCATTTATATGTTAGCCTAGTTAATTGTAAAATTTTAGAAAGCCTGTGATCAAGAATTTAAATAAAATTCGAAAATTTAGGCCTTAAAAAAGAGTTTACTTTCCTACAGCTGACCTCAAACCCATTAATAATATATCATTATATATATATATATATATATATATATATATATATATATATAAATCAATTACATATAACATTATGAGTTTTGGTAACTGTTTTTGCATGTCTATAAAACTGTAGTAAAATACTACTTTTGGTGAGGGATAACCGAAGACTTGTAGCGTTTTTTTATGTGACCCCTGAACTATAACTGTAAATGACCGTAGACCAGCACTTTGCTTTATCTGTATGTAAAGTAATCTTTGCCGCACCATGAAATGGAGAAAAATGATAAAGATTAACAACTTTGTTTATTAAACTTCGGTAGCGTCCATCCGTCTTCGTCTCGCGTCTTAAGCGAAGTTGGGCCGACGTAACCGAAGGTGGTCGAATGCCGATCTATCTTTGCCTGAAACATGTCCGCAGTATTGTACCACCTGTTTGTCTTGTTTTGCAAACTGCCGTATTAAGTAGAGAGTGTTGTCTCGCTTGTTCTTATATAACGTAAAACTTCTCCGCCTTCCACTACCGTTTTACACGGTTTGCAGTGTTTATTTGAGTTTCTTATTGAAATGTAAGCGGATTTCTACCCCGTAAACCAAAATAAAGAGTAAGTACACTAACAATGTGGTTGATGTATTCCGGAATTGTTCATTCGGTATGTACTAATTACAATACTTTGTTTTAAAGAGATCGGTTTTTAAAATTTTTTTCATTGTCTGAGGTTTTTCTTTTTAAAATCCAAATATAATGCCACTTTTTATAACCTCAACATCACAATACTTGGTGAGGTATTATTTTATAATTCTATTATCAACCTAAACACATATCTCTAACATTCGAATTATCAGCACCCACTTTTTCATTGCTTTTCGGCGGTTTTAAATACCTTTGCGCTAATAACCTTGAGCAATTAATTTTTATGTAACTTGTAGACTATTAATTCAAAATCAAAGAAGCTTTAGTTGTAACACAAAATACCATTAGATAGTATCAAACACTAAAAAATTAGTTTGATGCTGACTTCAAGCTGAAACTTCCTTTAGAAATTGCATAACTAAAAATGTCACTTATTTTAAAAAATATCACTACACCAAGCACCCTTTTATTTTTTTTCATTTTTAATAATACCTGAAATTATAAAAACATGACTCCTTGCTTTAAAAAAAAATCTATACTATATGTAAACGAGGTGTGCTCGATATGCATCGAGAATAAGTAACAAAAATAAAACTTAACATGTGAAAACAACTTCTTTACTGTTTTTCAGAATATTTTCCACAATGATAGATACACTTTTGCATACGTTGGAACCAACTTTTATAGCATTTTTTCTATTCCGATTGAGATATCTCTAAAACATGGGTTTTGAACGCATCAACCGCTTCTTGTGGTGTCGAAAATCGTTGTCTACGCAGTTTGTTTTTCACGTGTGGGAACAAAAAGAAATCATATGGCGCCACATCAGGATTATTCGGCAGATGACCCATCAATTCGACGTTTTGAGTGCTCGAATGGTCACTTGTTTGAGCCGAGGTGTATGAGCTCGCATTGTCATGATGGAGAATCGGCTTCGTCGCTTTATTTTTTTATTTCTCTTCAAACTTGTGACAAGCAAATGGTTGAATACCAAGCAGAACTAACTGTTCTATGATTCTCTAAAGCAAGGGTTGTGGCATGTTCATTTATTCCGAAAAAACAGGCAACCATTTTCTTGAAAGTGCTTCGAGCGCGGACAACTCACTCTTGCAATTATGAAATCTGGTACAGCATCGATGTTTTCTGGCACAGCAGCCGATTTTTGACGACTTCTTTAAATTTATCCGCTACCGAACTACGGCCACGATTGAATTCGCTGTACTAACGATATACAGTGGTTTTAGTTGGAGCTTCTTCTCAAAAAGTCGAAATAAGTTGATTCGTGCACTGTTGTGGAGATAATCCACGTCGAAAATCGTAAAAGTCAGTTCACGAAAATGTTAACGAGTTAATTCCATCTTTTGACCGATACGAAATTTTCAACTTACTCAAAACAAAACAAATAGTGTTCATATGGTAAAAGTTATAAGTATGTACACTGTTAAAAATGTCAAACTTTAGGTTAAAAACATTAGATCGCACATAGCAACACTAGTGTTATCAGTTCCCAATACATATCGAGCAGCCCTCGTACTATATCTATTCAAAATATTCTCTATTCCAACAACAATACAGAAAGGTACAGCGAGCAGCAGGCTCCTAAGCAATTAAAGAAGAACCTCCGAAGAACACATCTTTTGATGATAATGTGGCAATAGAAACAAATTATTGTGGAGATTCCGATTCCGAAATGTCACAGCCAGATTTTCCACCCGAGTGTGCTATTGCTACCAAAACAGCTACCAAAGGTGACACATCTGATAACCGATTGAATGCGGGTATTTACTATTTCAAGAAGCCTGGACAGAATGATTTATTTTTGTTTTTGCCTGTATCATCGGATTTAATCCGTTATTGATAAGAAAAGTATACTCAAGTCAAATAACAGCGGCAATCAGGAATTTCACTGACAATGGTAAATTCTTTTATCCAATTGGTAATTAAATATCTTCTTATTTTAAATTAACGTCCAAATTAGCTTACAAGATTTTCATATTACTTACATCTCCATTCAGAAACCAATGTGCATCCTCGATTTGATTATTCAACAGAACTTTAAATAGCTTTTTATATTGAAGCATTTTCCATCTTCATGGTATATCACAAGATCTAATAATTGCATTGAACAATTTTCATATTTTTGTGCAGGCTACGATTAGCTTTACTTCTTTATTCACTCTTCCATTGTAAATACTAATTACAGGATGCGTATTGCATGCTCTAAAACAATGGTTTTGAAATTCTTTTCTCAACTCGACATTTTCGTGATTGAATCTATGAATGAATCTATTTAACAAACACTTTTTTTATATACAAAATTATCTATAGAATGTACTAGTATTTACGTAATTCCATTCTCAATAATGTACGCCCGTCTGACGTAATATTCTGGAAATTTCTCATTAGCATTCAAATTGTCGCGTTTTATTACCTCGTTATTGCCTTTCACTTATTAGTTACGTGCGCGGTCCGTCCTTGTTTAACACCCAAGGTCACATACGCATCCAAAAATTGCTAAAGGTAGTAAATAATTTTTATTACATTTTATGGGGATTTTTAGTGTTCCGGTCGCTTCTTGTTATAAACGTTCCTTTATTAATTAGGGCATACGAAGCTGACGTGTTTTTCTCAATTCCTCTGGAAAATACGAGAACATGTTTTATTTAAAATGTTTTTATGCTATACAAAGGCTATTTTAAACTTTAATTGCTTTCTAACGCAAAGGAAGTGCATTTCTATAGAAAATATTTGCTTTCACGGTAAAACGTGTTTTTAATACAAGAAGATTAAAATTGGTGTTTTAAATACACAAAATTATTTATTTTAATGCACGGACAAGGCATTTTTATTGCAAACGAATAGCTTTTGTATTTATCTTAAAATGATCGATTTGCGATCGCATTTAATGCGTTTTTAAGGCAACTTAAAATTAATTATTTTTACATATACAGCTTACGTTATTTGCTATCCGTTTACAATACGCCTATATCAGGAATTTGATTTTACGCTTCTATATCATTGAATAAAAGTACGCTTGTATTATATACAGCGTAACCATGAATTTACGGAAATTTCTATTTTTTACGGATTTTTTATATTTTAGTGGGCTTTATTTGTAGAATTTGGGTCTCAATAACCTCTTGTGACCCCTTTATCCCGTCGATATATATATATATATATATATTATATACATATATATTATATATATATATATATATATATATATTGCGGTTAATAAAATGAAATAATAACTTAGACTTTTATGCAAAGCCCAAATGATAATTTCAAATCGACATACTAATTGAAGGCATGAAAGTATAAGGTCTTGGACAGGATTTGAACCTGCATCTTAGTTTTTCCGGGACCATGCGTTTACCAATTACGCCACCGAAACCGATAAGATAAATGAAAAATTTACAAATCTAAATCGTGTACACAACTATACATAAATCTAACTTTCAATTACGTTTAGCATTTTTGTCAATCATATCTGACATTGTCAAGTTTTTGACTTATGTTAGTTATAGATAGGAAGCAACTACACATAAGGCTTGTTGTATTGTCATTTAGTTTTATAAATAAATTGTTGACCGGCTTTTCGTAGTTATACTTTATCATAAGATTGGGTTGTCGTAACATTTTTTTGGGTAAAGGAGTTAATTTTTGGATATAGGGTATCTTTTTGTAAGTAACCTGTATAGATTTGTCTCTTGGTTCAGGATGTAAGATATTAGTAGAAATGAATTATTTAATAATTGTTTTGGTTAGCTATTGCTGACTAGGGCAATTTCCAAATCTTTGATGTTTTCTTAGCAAACATGGCTCGCTAATTGTCTCAATTCTATGTTTTAGCATTAGCACTGTATCAGTTTTATGGATATAGTAATGATATGAGTGAAAAGTGATATATCACCTGAATTGGTTGGTTTCTTATAATAATCCAAAACTTGAGAACATCAGATATGATTGACAAAAATGTCAAATGTAATTGAAAGTTAGGTTTATGTATAGTTGTGCACACGATTTAAATTTGTGAATTTTCCAATTATCGTCATCGGTCTCGGTGGCGTAATTGATAAACGCATAGTCCCGGAAAGACTAAGATACAGATTCAAGTCCTGTCCAAGGCCTTATATTTTCCATCTTTCAATTTCTAGCTCGATTTTAAATGATCATTTGGGCTTTGCATAAAAGTCTAAGTTATTATTTCATCTTATTAACTGTAATACGATAGCATTTTGAGAAACACTCTCATACGCCACCCCAAATGTTTACAGTTTATAGGAATCACAAATTTAAATCGTTACCTGGAATTTCTAGAAGATCTTCGCTCTGCCATGTAAACTTCTATCTGGTCTGCAGGTCAATTCTCTCAATTACTAGACGACTTCCAATTTCAGTTGATCCGCCAACGCCCCTTCTTGGTGTAACCAAATTCCAAATTTTATTTCACAGTAATCTACGTTATTTAATGTCCCGACACGAGTTGATAATAAATTATGGTGATACCTCAAATTAAATTAAGCAATTTCGGCACATTAACCGCGTTTTTAATTAATTTAGAGGCTATCACTTAAGCAATACACTTTCAATTATTTGTTAATACTTACAACTCGTGTTAATTTTTATACGTGTCTTTGGGACGATCGAAATAATAAGGCACGACGTTGAAAGACAAGAGAGCGAGTCCTCGTTCTCTAGAGTATTTATCTCGTTCGATTGTAACCTCTCCAGGCCCCCAGTTATCCGAAATCCACTCCACACCCCACACATTCTCACAATTTTGCACTCAACCTCAATTTTAAATCTGCGAAAATTCGTACCTCGTTATAAATTTTTAAGTATATCACACTACACTATCCTCGCGTCTATCCCAAGTCAAACTAACATATCGACCAATCGTAGACTTAATGACGTTTCTCAAATCCCTCCTCTACTATTGTGGTCGCATGCTTATACGTTTTCTCCGTCTCAGTTTAACCTTGCTTAAGTGGTTGAAAAATCGATATCCTTGTTTGTTCACTGTTTACACACGTGGACTGTCTGCGTGCGTTAAATAACCCCTTTATTAGCATTTCCCGTGAATATAAGCAACGGTTTATCCGACATTCTCTGTAACCATTTGTTATCTACACAATTTAAGCAGAACTTGACTTTTTTAAAAATACGCAGGTGTTCAATCGTAACATTTTAAATAACAATTCTCTGATTGGGATTTTCCACGCATTTTATCCCTCTTGATATATTTGTACTTTAGCAAATGAGTCTCATTTTATATTATTGGGTTTTTACACGCTTTTATGCATATTATACATCAATACTTGTTCAATTAAATTCAAATTAATTAATAAATTAATGGCATTGGCTTCTACCATTTAATTTCTTTGCAAACCTACTTAAATTTAATTAATTATTTATAAAATCTCGTTAATACTTGATACTTAAAAATGAATTAACTAATATAATTTTCACACGTAATTTCTGGTTGTTTCTTTATACAGGGTGTTTTGAAATTGCTTTGTTTATATTTATTTTTGATTTTTTAAAACCACTATAATATATATATATATATATATATATATATATATATATTGAGTCACTTTAATTAAATTTCATTCTTTGATATTATTTTAAGACTCATTAAATTTACTTATTCTTTATAATTATAATCTTTAGCTATGGAAAAAGGCAGTTGAGCCGAATCTCCTCCGTGCCGACTGTAGATAAAACCTGCAAAGTCAGGTGAAACAGCACGATGGCACAATTTGTGGGCTAGGCAATGCTGTACTTCCCATAATGTGTTCGTGTTAAATATTACATCTTTGCTACTCATGTCCCGATGAGCCCCAATAAGGGCGAAACGCGTCGACAGGATGCCCTTGTAGCTAGTATTGAGTTACTTGCCAATAAATTTCATTCTTTGATATAGGATCTCATTAAATTGGGGATGTGATAGAGATTATTTGGCTAAACAAAAAACCTATAAAGCATTTTACTCGTACATCGATTTTTAAGTACCCGACTTAAGTCAACTTAATAAAAGTTTGAGGATCGCTGTTTTGTGAACAGTTTATCTGATATAAAATACACATAACTGCAAACAAGTCGCTTTATGCACTTTTGCCAGTGGTGTATAGCAGCAGTATGGAAACCGCCTAATTTCCCCTATTTCGTACCGCACTGCTTACTTTCAATTTTGGTTGAAGTTTTTAATTTGGCAATGCTTTTTATGTAAATAATGCATTTTTGTTTCACTTCTTTAGGTTACACTTATTTTTCTACTTGTGTTTTAGGTGGCTCTTACCTACATGTCTACTCTCCTATTTATAAATATGAGTCAGGTTTTTATTCCACTCTATCTACACGAAGCACTTAATATGCCGGCTACTACTTTAGCAGTAATTCCATTAATTGTTTATTTGGGTAGCTTCACAATGTCCCTAGTAGTGGAAAAGCTTAACGCGTCTTTGGGTCGAAAGGTATGAAGGCACTAAATTAGTACACTGGTTTTAAGTAAATATTATTTTAGATAACTTACATTATAGGAGCATCAATTGGTTTGACCGGTTGCGTGTGGATTGGATATGGTTCGGACACTGGTGGCATTGAATATGAAATTAATGCAATTGCTGTACTATTTGGTAAACATTTTACGCACAAAACATAACCTAAATGTTTGTTTTAGGCTTTGGGAGTTCTATCATTCTAATAACAAGTCTTGGTATAACTGTAGACTTGATTGGAGATAAAACTGGAAGCGGCGCTTTTATTTACAGTATTATGTGTTTCTCTGATAAAATAGCCAATGGCTCCGCAGTTTTCCTTATACAAGATCTGTAAGTTTAGCTACTACAGAATATGGTAAGGACTAATAAATTTATATGCTTTAGACACAAATCCTTCCCCATACGGATGTATTACCGAAATGTTTTGGCTTATGCTTGTGGTGGTTCTTTAGTACTAGGGATTTTAGCGGTATTAACATTAAGAGCGTCATCCGACAAAAGTCGAGGTAAGCTCTCTTTATTTAATAGACATACTTCTTTATTATGTTTCAGAAAGGAGTGAATATATCAGACTTGCTTAGTCTAGTCAACTACTTAGTTTTAAGTAATAAAAGTAAATAGTATTGTTGTAGTTCTGGTATGTAAATATCTATGTAAATTTTTGTACTGGAGACTGATTAAATCTGTTTATTGTAACTAAGCTTATATATATATATATATATATATATATATATATATATATATATATATATATATACATCTATATTGTTGTAATTTTTCTATACAGTATCCACGTGTACTTGCTAGCTCTCTGATTTATGGATTCTATTTTCCTAATAAATGGAACCACTGTGACTGATACACATATAATGATTCGACATAGACCCCTTATAACCAATTTTTTAAATATAAAAGGTTCACAACAACTGTCCCTTACAAGCAATATTTTAAATGCGTTTTTCACAATTTTGCTTCACAAACAACAACTGAAATACAAATGTAATGTGTCCACAACATCTTCTTCTCACAACACGAATTCCAACTACTAATATATTAAATTTTAAAATCTTCTTTACACAGCCAAGTCCTTTTCCATTAGCTTCTACACTAGTTTATAGCAAATAAATCTTATACATATGATAATTACTTAAAAATAAATTCTTAATTAAACTTTTCTTACGATAACTATGTACACCATGGATCTTTAGAAGTCATCCAATTCAACATTTCTTCCCTTAAAAAAATCGTGTTAAACATAACTGAATTCAGTATGTTTATGTCACCTACACAACGACAAATTCTGCATGTGAATTTGTCATAAGAAAAACCCTAAAATTTAAATTAAATTGACTTTCGCACAAATCGTACTTTGAGATTTAAGTACTTAATGAGAAAAATAGTTTTTTATAAACCACTTAATTGAAACAAACTATGTTATTGTGCAGTCAAACATCTTTTCGCTGCTGGTTTTAATTAACCAGCGTTGACTTCCCTAAACGTAATAATTACAAACACCTATTAATTAATAACAATAGTACATACTCTATTAAATCTCTTAAGAAATCCAATTTTTATGCAAATCGATCTATTTCTCGTACATTTTAGTATTAAAGCATTTAACCATATACGTTCATTACAATTAATTTTCAATTTTTAAGTAAATTGTATCATAAGTAGTTTTATTTTGTTTTAAATTTTCGATATTCCATTTTAAGATTATAAATTATTATTGACTGCCAATCTAGCCCATTTTGAGTACTAATTTAATTATGTGACCTTTCTGCACTGTGAACGTCAGCACGCTCATTACGACGTTTCAACCCACGCTGATTGATTACCGAGGCGTACATTGGTTCTAAATAACCCAAACCCCCCTGACATAATTTATTCTAGAAGGTTCTAGCAATCTTTGCCATTGAACGCATCTTTTCCACATGTTCACATGTCAGCATTCCAGTATACTATAGACCCTGGGTTATTTAATCATACACTATTTGATAGAACACTCTCTTATGCATTTCACTATGTAATATCTTACTAATTTAATTGTCTAAACTTTCCACGTTGGAATAAATTAAATTAATACGTTTTTCAGTTAAAACATGTCGTTTCGTTATTAATTACAAATAAAAATTCTTTTAGGATATTTACAATTAAGAATTTTTCTTTATGATCATTTTCAAATAATTGAAACATGGAAAATATAAGGTTATCGTTAACTGCAGCACGGCCTTGTGCTAATCTTTGTTTTATATCTTTTGCAGTTCCCATCTTGCGTAATTTGGCTTCTTAGGTAGCAGAAATCCTTAACCTTTTGTAAGGTCTCGATTTCTATTTGTATTCTAGTTTTTGATTTATTTCTCTCTCTTTTATATACTAGTACTTTAATTTTATTTATGTTAATTCTCATACCGTATCTCTCTGTTAGAACCGTTTCCATTTCATTAAGAGCTGCTTCCAACTCTTCTTTGCCAGATGTTAATACCGCTAAATCATATGCAAATCTAAATATATAAATCTTTTGTTTCTGTATAATGATTCCAAATGTGTACCTGCATTTGAGAGTATTCATTGCCTCTTCAAAGTACAAGTTAAAGATTGACGGGGATTGGGCACATCCCTGTCTCACCCCTTTTCTAATATTTACTTCTCTAGGTTCCTGATCTCATTCTATTACCGCTGTTTGCTCTTTGTATAAGCTATGTACAGTCCGTCAATCCCTAAAAATTATTCCAATCCCTTTGAGAATTTCTAAGATTTTTTCCATTTTACATTGTCGAATGCTTTTTCCAAATCTACAAACCCAATATAAACGCTTTTTCCTTTTCATATTGTCTTCTCCATTATCGCCCTTAGTGATAAAATAACATCCTGTGCTCCCTGTTTCGCCTAAACCCAAATTGATCTTCTCCTAATATTACTTCAGCACTTTTTTCCATCCGTATTTTACAAGTTAGTTTATATTTTTGACACGTGTGCTGTTAAACTTATTATTCGAAAACTTTTATTCGCGCCTCTTTTTTTTGTATAGTAACTATGACGTTAAGTCTTGAGGTATCTCGCCTGTCGCATACATATAGCTTACAAGTGGGAGGAGACTTTTTGTTCATCTAGCAGCTTTTAGAGTTTCTTCTAGTACCTTATCTATATCCGGTGCCATACCATTTTGCAGACCTTTTAATGCTGATTCAAGCTTATTTCTAAGTATAGAATATCCCATCATCCTTTTTAATTTTTAATTCCCGTTCTTATGCTGTTAGTTTCTGTCCTGCATATAAGTTCCTTAAATATTCTTGCTATATAATCACTTTCTCTACATTTTCTATAATGATGTTTCCTTGCGCACTCCTTAAATTTTTTCTATACGGTTTTGTATTCCTAAAATTTATTCTAATTAGTTTGTATGCTTCGTCTGTAATTACTATTTGCATTTTAGTTTGTACCTCTGCAATTTTCATCAATTAATTGTTCTATAGCATTCCTGCGTGTGCGAATAATTTCCCATTTTAAGGCTTTGAATTTCTGTTTTCGTGCTTTGTTTGGTGTGTTTTTGTATTTTCGTCTTTCTCTTATAAAATTCAGGATATCCTTTCTAATCTATTGTTTCTTATCTTATTTTATGTATATCACAGAATATATCTAGTCGCCATGTCTAGGCTGGACTTAGTGTTATTCCATTCCTGCATTAAAATCTCGAGTAATTATTAAATCTCCTTGTCCTTTTACACGTTTTAGTATATCTTCCATATCTTTGTAGATCGCGTCTACCTTTTCCTCACTGTAGTTAGCGGATGGACATGTATACTTGTATAATTACTGTATTTACCGATTTAGATTTTGACCTAACCATGAGTGCCGTTTCGTTCTTTTGTGAGTAGTTTTCTACACAGTGTCCTATGATTTTTCGCATAACTATCCCACGCCCGAATTTTCTTGCTCTGACCTTGTATGAATTACCTTAAGTCTCCTTTCAAGAATCCCCCGCCTCAGGCCGCCGTTCTTCGCTAATCCCTACTATGCCTGATGTTAACCTATCGATTTCATTATTCGAGTTCTTTAGCTTGCTTCATACTTTTTACTTTTGACATTCCACTCTCCGACTCGCAAAATGTTCCTGGCACTTATTTCATGCTTTCCGATCACATCTTTCTCCCGGAGATTCGAATGGGGAACTATTTTAAATCCGGAGTCTTTTACCTCGGACAATGCCATAATCTTAAATAAAAAATTCAATTACGCTGTCTACTTGGAAGGTAATGTGGTGGTTTCTTTTTACCTTCCACATCGCATCAACCCCTATGGTCTCTACCACTTTAAAAACCGATAGAGCTGCTGTTCTCTTTCAGGCATCTGACTTAGTCTTGCTGCTGACTAAAGACCATTAATTTCGTTAAACCTTTAGTTTTGCTCTTCAGCTGACGTGAACACGCAAGCCATTGTACGCGTTCTGGTAATCTAGAGCTTCTTTAATGTGCAGGTCCATTTAGAACGGTTCTTTCAACCACTAATTTAAAATAGACTCAAATAGTAAGAAAACTCTGTCGTTCTCGTAACCTATATTATCCAAAGATGAATACCGCAGTACTTAACAAATACAACAAAAAAAATAGCTTAATCTGTATCCCAAATTGACCAAATTTGCGAGCAACAAAAAGGGCATCCTAAATTTATTCAATTATAGGTATTTAACCAAATTAACTTGTTCGTATAGGTTTGTGCAAATACAAAAAGGATACTTCTCGATGTTAGAATTTCCTGTTAACATTACGTTTTTAACTAAGCGCGTACCAAAGTAGAAGTTCCCTTAATACAAATAAATTTTATATAAACAGTGATGAAATATATACCAGTATGAAATATGTAGCAGATAGGAAACAAAGATTCAATGACTTACAGCATGTAGAGTTTGTACAAGATTCAGGTGACCTTGTCGTGCAGGATATAAATGTGGTTGTAAGTAGTCCACTAATCCAACCGATGCTAAAAAGCAACCATCACATGAACAGTTTTCACAAGTAACGGCATTTTCTTCAAATCCGCGATTTACGTTCAGGTTTGGGACCTTGTTTCAACAACAAACCTGAATATAAAACTACCATTACCTGAATTACTTAGCCTTTCAACTCAAATGATGATGGTTGCTTGTTTATCGAATTACCGAACCAAAAAGCTTGAATGAATGAATGTTCCCCTCTCTTATAGTCTATCGGCATTTGCAAGTTTTAATGTTCCAGGAGATAACCCGATTTTTCTTGTTCATATGGTTTGTACGACTTAAACTATCTTAAGGTCGTGGTTAAGGGTATTTTGGTACGTAAAAACGGTTATATGTATCTTCACATTTTTCATTTAATACCGACAGCTGTCTCATCTGTTGATCAATACGGTATAAATTTGATGCTGTTGAATGGGTTTTCGCCTATTGTAATAATTTACAATTATTTCTAATTTTTGCAATTCACGTCAATGTCTACAAAAACACTTTTTGACTGGATTTCTATCCGGAAATTTGTTTATTTTTCTAATTTAATAGACATATTGTAAAGCCCCGGTCTTAATTTCTGGTCGAAAAAGGATGTACTAAAAACTTTTCTATTTATGTTTTGTTTCAATATTATAATGAGATAATCATGTGTTACGTTTCATTTCGTAGTTTGATTATTTTCTGCATTTTAAACTAAATACCTTCTTTTAATAAATGTTGGCTTTCACGTTCCGAAAATTGCAGAGTTATACAAACCGGGCCGCCTATGATAGGTTAATACTCGATATTTATTGTAGTTAAATGACATAGTTTAATTGTAGTTAGATAAATTCTCTGATATTTTTGGGTGCTAGAAATATGCTAAAACTTATTTTTTTTTCTGTAATTATTGGTTAGGAAGCAATTTTGGAATAGTTTGTTGAACTGATTTCGCTATATTTCAAGTGTTGTTTTGCGTATGTCCTTCTGTAATAAATATTACTACCCAATTAGACAGTTACAAAAACTTATGGTGAAAGCTTGTATTCTCTTATGTGACTGTCACGATTTGAACCCATATTCTTAGTTTCCTTAAACCAACACTTACTTGGCTTTAACACATGTTATCCGTTACACGAGTGGGCTATTAAGGAAGAAACGAAATTTGTATCGGAATGATCGCCCAAATTACGGTAAAAGAGGAAGTGAAAGAAAACGAATGTCTTGCTAACACACTCGGAAACTGGGGAAGAGAGGACTTAGAGACGAAGCAACCCGCCACACGACCTAATTTGCCACTTTTAGAACACCTGCACTAGAAATGATAATTAAAGCAAAAGCATATACAAAATATAGCTCTAATAAGTGACTTTTGTAGATTCAAATAGCGTACAATATTAAGCTGATGGTTTCTAGACGAACATCTGAATTCCTTACTCCCCACGTACAAATAACAAATATTAATCATATCAATACTGTAGACAAAAACGCCATTATACATCCCTTAAATATTCCTTTATACCTGAAGGTTAATAACATTAAGTAGCATTTAACAACTGTAGTTCATAACTTTCTGCATTGGCACAGCAAGCAACTAATCAATTACAATTCCACAACGATTGAAACACAATAGCATGACAAATTCACACTGCGCCTGTTGAACTCGATCATACATGGAAAACATGATAACAAGCGTGAAGCAGTTTCAAATTCTAAATACACAAATATGCCTAAATAACCTTAAAGATATACACATAGGGCATAAACGTAAGCATAAATATCACCAGAATCTTACCTAATTACTTAATGGATCGACGCTGATGGAAGCTACTAAAACACAAAAAACAATTACAACAGTTGTAGCAGTGTAAAATCCTGCTAATATCATTATAGGTAGGCAATCCTAATTACGTAGCGTATACATCTATGGTAGTATACAGTTTTATTGCGGGTAGAACAAGTTAGAACGGAGTAGGGATTCGAGATCCGACGGCGATACTAGAGGTCGTCTCGGTTTTCTGGTTCTTGTTGAGTTGAACTTGCAAGCATAATGGTGATTCGAGAAATCGGCTTCTTAGGAAGAATTTGTGCAAAGAAGCGAGTTCGATTTAAAAAGTTTTACTTAACGAAACTTACAGCAGGCTAGTGGTAGGTGAGATTTCTTTTAAATAAAATTTTGCTAATGAAGTATTACAAATTTTAGCTGTCAGTTACGGCTGAAACAAATAACTGTAGTTATTTTAAAAATTAGATGACTAAGGTACCGTTTTGAACGAAAGAGGTTTCCCAGTTATTTAATGGCGTTGGCATAAATTTGGATTTGAGTAAACGGAAATTCATAGGAAGCTGTACCATTCGAATTTAAACAAATAACAGGTGACGAATCCACAAGTGCGAGTTTGGAGAGCAAAGGTTGCTGATACTTCATAATTCCATGTTCATCGCACGGGTCAAGTCAAGTCAAGGACGCAGCTGGCGGCTAGGTTTGGCGGGTTGCAGGCAGATGATATTGTTTTCCTACAAATCATGTAATTAGGTATTTATGACTTTCTTCTCTGATCGGGTTTGGAACAAAATTTATCTAAACAAAAGTGTAAACTACAATAATCTTTATTCGTAACTTACCCCATGATGTTGTAAACATTCCTGGACGTTCTAAATTAATTCTATTTAAAAATTGTTAGTAAGTTACCTGATGCCTGCTAGATAATTTTAATACCGGTATCAGTCCACATTTACTTGAAATTAAATTTGAACTATAATGACCGTTACCTAAATTGAATTTCACTTTGAAAATATAGCAACTTTGCATAAAGTGCTTTGTATACATATTTTGTATTAACAAACAGTGTAACACTGATGAGGTTATGAGTTCAGACACTTATCGGCGCATTTAAATTAATTGTAAATAATTTAACGCAATTTAATTTTTTCCATTAATTGTATATAAAATTTTTACTTATGAAAGTTTATGTCGGTTTGTATATAGTTTTGCTGCTTGAATCTTTTCTTAAGGAATTAAGGCGAATCAGGCTTATTTGTACATACCTTTTCTTGTACATATATTACGAAAACATTAGAAATACTTTGCCTTCCAATTGTTTATTTATTGAACTGGTGTGTTTGTGACTTAGTGCATTAAATGGTACACTACTGTGTTAAGCTATACAGGTCATCCCACCCCTGAAGAAATTATTAGACGTTTTATGCTCTTAAATTATTATAGCTTAGGCTATGTTTTTTGTGTAAGCAAAATTAGTGTTTTGTTTAGATTCTGCCATACTTAGGGAGACGGAGTTTGCAGCCAGTGCAGCAGTCCCGAGGTATTAGATATTTTTTTACTCCCTTACAGATAGGTGTACCAAGGGGTAGACACAGTACATTTAGATATAACCACCAAACTTGCACCAATAGTTTAACAAAACTAACCGCATTAAATATTTAGCACAGGTTTATTTATCAAACTCTTAACAGTTGAAATACAAGCATCCTATGTACCCCATAGGAGCAGGTATGCGATGGCTATTTACTGTAATACTTTCTCACGCAAGTTGTGATGGGTTTTGGAAATTTTCAGGAAGTAGTTTAATAACATTTTTAAGCATTATGTCAAAAGAATTGTTAACAAACCTTGGTACACTTTAATGATATCGTAATACAACTTCTGTATCAATTAGACAACAGCATAAAAATTTTTCTTTCTAATTGTCTGTTGGGTTTACAGTTAATAAACAGTACCTCCGTAAAGAAGCAACAATCGCGATTTATAATGTGAATTACATGTTTTATGTAGGTCAAACGCGAAATACACCTTGAAAAGAAAACTTTCAATAGCATATTAGTAGAAAGCTTTATTGTAAAACCAACATTGGTAAAATATCGTGACAACAGTACCAAAAAGCTATTTTCAATTACATTTTAAATAGCAAACAATAAGAAAACTCTTGAATACCAAACCCATGCCTAGATTTAAGGAAACAGAAAGTATAAATGTGGAGTTGTAAATTAAGCAAAAAGACCATCAAAGTTGGTTGCCTAACTAAGCTATTACAAACTCGAAACAATGAAAGTGTGGCGAACCCGTATATTTAAATAGGTAAAAACTGAAGTGGTTCTTAAATCAAGGGGAGAAGAAAATTTACAAGTACGAAATAGGACGTAACACATACAAACCTTATATTGTCGTACTAACACATTCCGTCTGGCTGCAGGTTTTTCGTAGTTAAGTTATGATGAGAGACGTATATTGCCGTTACCAATAACCCTAAACTGAGGGAAAGTCATCATGGTTACTTTATTCACTTATGGTACGTGGGTTTTACTTGTATAATAGAAATACAGTATTGCCCGAAATAAACAGTACTGAAACTAAGTTGGCGGTGTTTTTTTGCGTGCGCTGTCACACTCAAGTTAGCTAGTATAGACCTGTCAAGTAAACCTCAAACAAGTAATTAGTAGGGCCTAATTGTTAAAAATGGTGTTAAGTACAGAGGAGAAAGTGTTTCTGGTAGAGCATTATTTTCGTTCATACGGAATCGGCCGACCTAATGGTGCAAGTTTGCTATACGTGTCTGATCAATTCACACAAAGGTTTAATAAACGTTCTCCAAGTAATGCTGTAATTTTGAAGGTTATTGAAAAGTTTAGAAATACAGGTAGTGTATTGTGCCAACGAAAAGGAAACTCAGGGCGTCCCAGGACAGTTAATAACAACAATAACCATGAACGTGTTTTGAGCAAATCTTAGAAAATCCGAAAGTCAGCCAGGCAAGGACGGCGTTACAACTTGATTTAAAAGAACTTCCTTTCAAAGAATCCTGAAGGAGCTGGGTACATTTTCGTATGTGATTCAGGTACATCAACAACTACATCCTCGGGATTATCGCAGTAGAGTGGAATATTGCGCCAGAATTCTCGCGTTACAGTATGAAAATTCTGAATTTTTGAAAAATGTTTGGTTTTCAGACGAAGCACATTTTCACTTGTCAGGCTATGTGAATCGTCGCACAAATCGATTTCTGGGCTTTGCCAGACCCGATGAGGTTCAAGAGGTTCCTTTACATAGTGAAAAGTGAGTGTCTGGTGTGCTGTTTCCGGACACGGAATCATTGGTCCGTACTTTATCGAAGAGAATGGTAGGCAAGTCACACTTAATCAACAGAGGTACAGACAAATTTTAACACGATTTATCCCTGATCTACGTCAATTCTGTCGTGCACGTAACTTGGCATTTCGAAACCAATTTTTCAGCAGGACGGGGCAACTTGCCATACTGCTGCCGCAATTCGTCAATTTCTTCAAGAACATTTTCCAAGCAAATTCATATCACGATTTACTGACTTCCTTATCCTTCACATTCTCCAGACCTCACACCTCCAGACGCATACATTTGGGGCATGGCTAAAATGCCGTTTTCAAACGGGCACCACAAACCATTGATGAATTAAAGGATGCCGTTAGAGTCTTCTTCGCAGCCCTGAGACAACCCTTATTCAATAACATGACCAGAAACTTAGAACATCGTTATGAAGTCTGTCTCGAACGAGGAGGTGCACATTTAGAACATATAATAAAGTGTCAATAATATGTATTTTTTAAATATACAAAACAATTACAATTTCAGTACTGTTTATTTCGGGCAATACTGTATTAAGAAATTAATGAACAAACTTTAGTTATTTATTTAATGTTGTTATTATTAGAATAAGGATTTAGTGTGCTTAGTATGAAATATTGTTTTTTTTAGAAATGGATAACTGAGTGAATTGATTTCGAAATTACATATAGATATCAGATTTGGTACATGAATAGTTACTGGTGTCGGTGTGTTGATTACGTCTAAAGACGCTATTGTTCATCTAAAATATCTAGTCGATAATCCACAAACACATTCAGTGAAGAATCTAACTCAAAATTCAACGTTTTGGCGAAGTACCGAAACATCGGTTGTACCGATAAGAACTGTTGCCAACTCATTCAGTGGGGAAGGTGGTGTGTGTTTGAAGATGTACCCGATATACTATCATATAGGAAACACTAGTTTTATCCGGAATTATCTTGGACGTCACCTAATCTCGAAATACGTGGGTTTCTAGGGAAACCCCAAAAGGAATAACAGGAAGATACTATAACCCGAGATCAAGAAAGTGATTCTTGCCTAAAACTGTCACGAAAAATAATTGAATGCATTAATTTAAATAAACCTAAAATAAACGTAATGATAGCTATTTAAAAACTTGCTACCTACATTGGCTTAGCTAGCAAAACAATGAAAAAATGCCCGGGCTCAGTTGGTGAGTAGGCGAGGTCTAAACACAAAAGAAAAATAAAAGAAGTGCCTGCAATAAAAATACACGCACTCAGTCATAATTCACAACAAAACATAAAAAAAGACATCTAATTAAAAAAATGTGTTACAAAGTATAGTAAATTCCAAACAAAAAAGAACAAAATTACCCCTCTAAAAACAACCGCTCTAAATCAGCATTGTAAGTACAGAATTAAATATATAAAATTATCACAATACATAAATCAGTAAATATTATAATATTGACCACATATATCCTCGCACATATATTTTACAACTAACAAGGTCATTCATCTATAGGACCGTGGACATATGTTGTTTAAACAATTACATGGTACCCATATAAGAAAATATTAGGTAAACACTTACCCTCGAGTTCGCTGCGTAGGACGAATCACACCCTCCCTAAGGGCAAGGCGGAACAGATGGAATTGGGCTCACGTACCCCGTGTATTCCCTCCATAAAAGAAAGGGGCAAGCGCCTCATTAACCACGGCCCAAGCAATAAACCGTTCTATCCACCGGAAGAAGCTATAAAAGGTAGAGGTAAAAATTAGACTCGTTACAAATGGAATGTACCTGTTTCCAAAAAATAAAAGTACTTACCACACAGTGGTGTGTGCGCGAAACGTTTTTAGAAAACAACGAAAACGACAATTATGCTTGATTGTATAGTTGCAGGAAGAATCAAGTAAAATGGAATCGTTTAATAACACAAATTCAAAATTCAATCTTCCGTTATCAAATGTGATTAGAAACTCGAAACACGGTTTATCAAACAATACGATATATTATTTCAACGAGTTTCTAGATTGAAGTAATATATAGACTAATTGCGCTCTATAGCAATGTGCATCAAGTCAGCGGACACCTAAAACAAGGTACAGACGGTGTAACTTATCGCGGAAACTTTTTAATTCGCAGCAAATGGGTTTAAATGAAAATATGGACAAGCGTACCTATTGCAGGAAGGCAAAATTTACAGGATGGTGTTAGAGGATTGAAGTAGAATCTACGTAAACGAATAATAAAAGACAAAAAGGTACGTTTTAATTTTACCATTGCAAAATGATCGTAACAAACTACTAGACGTATGAAAAGGTGCCCAAATTAAATGCTAAATTATTTGTATAGCAGTTACGCCTTTAGGTAGTGGCAATGCTTTTTAGTGTATCTAGACTGCAAACTATTACCTTTACAATAGTTATGAAAACACATATGTATAACACTTTTTACTCTATTGGACAATTAAAAATTTAAGTACAAGTACATACAAACATTCTTAAGCAATTACCAAATATATCGAAATATTTAACTTTGAGGGAAAACGTTTTTGACGAACAAAGCTATTTTCTATTGTCTTAAAACTAATAACAAGAACGTACTATGTGTACGTTCAGGTTATACAGTTGAAAATGTTCATTAATTTACAGTGACTGCAGGTCATAGTTTCGAAATTTGCATTATAAATGGCTGAGGAGTACTTTGACTGTAGATACCTTGGAAACAACTAAAATCAATTATATCCTGGACTCAATCTTGGTGTTTTAACCAGAGTCTACTGACTATTTTGGTATTTCGTTAAATGTTAAATATTTCTCAAGCAACATGCTTTTTCAAGAACCAAATCTTCCTAAAAGTAAGATTCAGCAACCCAATTTTAATCGACCATTCATATTAATTAAATCCGATACCTAATCATTCCTCATTCCTACTCAAGTTTGCATGTTGTCTATTTTAATGCTCTGTATGAAGTTTCCAGCAAACGTATTTTTTTTCATAAAACAACTAGAAATTATCTTCTATAATTAGAAAAATGAAATAATTCTGCCAAATGAAATTATTTTGTTGGTTGTCTTTATCTAACATAATTAAATTATCTTTATAAAACATTAATCTCAACCAAATAAGTGGTTTTATTATTTTTTCGAATCGGTATAACTTAACGTGTGGAGATTCCTTGTCCTATGGCGATGATGTCATGAGCGCTACCGTTCTACATCACCAATTAAAACAAATGAATCATAAAGTTGCAATAATTTAGAATACAAAGTAACGATGCTATCATTTTAATTTTAAAAACCACTATAATGAATTTGACAACTTTAGAGAATGAACAATATAAATTACAATCGTAAACTAAAATAAAGCTTCCTTAAATCAAGAATGCATCTAAAGTAAAAATTGTATTTCTTAAAAGCAGTAACTTTAACCCTACTACTGCGGAAACTATTAAAATAATACACGATTATAAACATTTCAAAGGAATGTTACAATTTTCATGTATTATAAATGAGGGGTAATTCTTGTCTGCCTCTTGTATTCATTAGAAGAAGTGATTTTCGAAGTTTTGATGAAAACGGTTTACTTGTCTGTATCTGGTAATAATTAGTGGTCAGTATTGATGTACCATCGGATTAATTTCCATCATGTGCAGAATTTCTATCAAAGTAACCTTCTATGAACAAAAACTCGAGGAATAATTTATCGAAGTAAGTCACCGATTTTTCCAAAAGCTTTATGTCAGTATTATTTCTGATTAACGCTATACATTCATTAAAAATAAAGTAAATTTCATAGGCGAGAAAATTAAATGATAAGCTACTCCATTGCGCGTTCCGCGTAATAAGCAGTTTAGGTGTGAAACGTCAACTAAGTTGCTAATTGTAAATAATTATGTTTGTAACTTTATACGCGCAATCTTGTGTTTACAATTAACAGCGAAAATGGGTCCAGAAGTGCAATCCTCTGGCGTGTCCGGAAATGGCTAAAGCTTGTTCGCCGCCTTGGAGATGTGACAAATCGTCACCTGGTGACCCGTGAGCGTTGGCTTCAACCTCTGTCGGCCGCTTGAGAGCCGTATAAACCTGCATCTCCCGAATGTAATCATATCATACTAATACAGAACTGGCCGCGCGGCTTAATGGATCCATTAACGTAGTCGTCTCCTTATATTATTGCGATGTGTATGTGAGGAGGGATAGCATATGCAAATGGAATGGCCTTTATTAATACATAATTTTGCAACAACCGGAAAGCGGGAAAAAGAATGAGTTACAACGAACAAGGGACCGAAGGAAGACCCCTACGTCTAAACAAAATGTGAAAAATAAAACACTACGGGTTAGTACATATGTAGAGGATTACAAATTATCGTAGCTGTTTCAATTTGCCGCAAAACACTGGAACGAATAGCTATGAAAGCTAGGGCATTCTTTCTAGAATTTGGAAATTATGCAGTAGCTTAGGGGTGAGTGCTTGTACATTTGTTTGAACAGTAATCTAGACAAAACTGTTCAATTTAACTATTACATCGTTGGCGATATGTTGTATGTACATATTTCTAACAGATGTGTGTTTGAATAATTGATATATTTTAGAAATGGCATCTGATTCACTCGACCCCACATGATACTTCTTCAGCAAAGCCTCTTTTAATGTAGTTTTTGTATGCTATACAAACGAATGGTCATTAGTAATTCCAACATTTTAGAAAAAATACACAACAAAAAATTAAAAAATATGCGGTTCTTTGTTTTACAAAATATCTTCCAAACAATATAAAAACAACCGTTTAAAACATTAGTGATGTATTGTGATTACATCGTTTACAATTATACAGATACCGCTGAAGTGCTTTCAAAATATTCTTAACCTCAGAACTAGACGAACAAATTTTGCATTTAAAAGTCTAATTTTCTCATCCAGCCATAATAATGAAAGTCCGTTAAAAATTCTCTTTTCATAATTGTACTAGGGTTGACATAACTCACAATTAGTTAGCGGTCTGGCATGTTGGGAGCTTTTTGCTGCTTAAGCATTACCATATCATATAATTTAACACTTATCCTCTTTTGGAGGGGATAATCGGGTAATATTTCATTTCTTTATAAACGGGAATCATGTAAACATGTTGGAGTTCTTTAACAACCATCAGGTTGCTAATATCTATGTAGATCCAGGAAGTGAAGAAAAAGTTAGAAGAGTATAGAAAGACCTAGACCAAGCCATATTAGTCAAATTATTCAAAATTTAGGTTGTGATAGATATGTAAAACTTTTTAGATCAGCACCGAATAGAAAACAAGTTAGAGCTACGTCAAACCGACCCCATGTAGGGTCGAAAACAAAATGATGATTTTTGCCAAGAAAGTTCGTGTTCAGGGTTAGAAACACTCTGACCCTTTTAATAGATTATCTATGATGGATTTTGTTTGGCCAAAACAAACCTTACAAGCGCGAGAATCATAACCAAGCAAACTATTCATAAGAGAAGAAATTCAGTTCTGTAAATTTAAATAAGGTAAAGAACTTATTTTTTTTTAATTAAGTAAATAGAAATAATTTGGTGTTTGAAAGAAACATGCTGTAAATGTTCTATCTGCTTTTGTATGAGAGAAAATATTTTATATATAACAATTTTATGATATTGCTGTGTTGGACTTCGTTTTTGTAAATATATAAATATATATAATTAATAAGATGAAATAATAACTTAGATTTTTATGAAAAGCCCAAACGATCATTTCAAATCGAGCTAGTCCGGACAGGATATATATATATATATATATATATATATATATATATATATATATATATATATATATATATATATATATATATATATTGTCAAAATAACGACCTTTAATTTATATTCAAATGAGATAGGTAACGGATTTATAGGTCTATGTTACTTTATAGATTAAAACTCTTTGTCTTTAACCAAGCTTTCGATTTTATTTAAAATCTTCATCAGGGTGCTGCAATATTATAACATCATTAAAATAAAATAGATAAAATGACTTACAAAAACTGGAGTATTGGTGTAAGTACAAAAGCAGGAATGTAATAAAAATATATAAATATAAATCGCAAAACACAAACGTAAACTAACATATTAAACCTAAAAGTATATCGTCACAGTTTTTTGAAGTTATATGACTGAATGGTGACAGATGTTACTATAAGATAGAATACAATGCTAAGGTGATAAAAATATATAGTTTAATTTGGTGTTCTTATTCTACAATTGTTTCTATGTACATTACCTAGTTTTAAAATATACGAATATATTGCACTTAAACTGTCTGTATCCGATTTATAATTTAAGGTATTATTATTGTTTATGATATGTGTCATTTCAAGAAAAAGTCTCCCTTTGTAGTTAACTTTAGTATCTAAAATGTTAACCTTATTAAAGTCAGGTTGGTGATTATATTTTTTTGAATGATAGGCTAAGGCACACGAATCTTTCCATATTTTACAGTCACTCCTATGTTGAACAATTCTTAACCGTAACCATTGAGAAGACTGTCCAATATATATCTTATCGCAGTTCTTACAAGGAATGGAATAAATGATATTGGAATTGTTGAGAATAGGAGTCTTGTCTTTGATAACAGAAAATAAATGGTTGATTGTGAAAGGATTATGTTTAGCAATTATGATAGAGTTATTCTGTAGGACATTTATTAATTTAAAAGTTAAATTTTTTACCATAGGAAGTTTCTTGTAAGTAACATCGGAAGAGGGTGTTATATTCGAGGTAAGCTTTTTGTTGTGGACTGTGTTGAAAATGAGTTTTTTTGTTAAACTTTTAGGAAAACCATTATTGATAGCAATTTCTGTTAACAAATGCAAATTTTTAAAAAATAAGGGTGGATGTGAGATTTTAGTTATTCTATTTTTTAAACCTAAAAAAGTGTTAATCTTTTGATTGACACTATGATTAGAAAAGAAATTAATACATCTTCCTGAACTTGTAGGTTTTCTGTACCAATCTAAAATAATTATATTTTCGGTGTTTCTGATTAGTTTGATATCTAGAAATGAGATTGTGTTATCGTTTTCTCTTTCTAAGGTGAATTGTATGTGCTTGTTAAAGTTATTAAAAATAGCTAACGTTTCGTTAACTAAGTTTTCAGGTACTGCACAGATGACATCATCCACATACTTCTTAATAAAAGCTGGAGGAGTGGGAAGGTGGGTAATAACTTTATCAAAAAGATAATCCATAATTATGGTAGCAATGATAGGGCTAAGTGGGGAACCCATAGGTGCTCCAAAAACTTGTAGGTAAAATTTGTTATTAAAAGTGAAATAGGTGTTGTGAAATATAAAACACAGTGTTTCAGTAAATAGTTCTAAAGTGAAGTCACAATGAAGTTTTATAATATCCCACTTGCTTGTAACAATTTCTAGTGCCAATTTCAAAGGGATGTTTGTGAAAAGGGAAACAACATCTAGGGATATCAAAACAAAACCATCAGGAATGCGATAGTTTTGGAACTCTGTGGCAAAGGAAAAAGAGTCTATAGTGTTATAATTGTTTTGATTGCAGAAGGACTTTGCAAGGATATTTGCAAGAAACGATGAAAGTTTATAAGTAGGTGTGTTAATTGAAGAAACAATGAGTCTCAGAGGAACTTCATTTTTGTGGATCTTTGGTAATCCGTAGAATTTGGGAGCTACTGCATTGTTAATGCATAGATCTTTTTTTGTTTCTTTGTTGATGGAATTATTATCATATAGTCTTTTCATGAGTTCATTATTTTTCTTTTGTGTAGTGAACGACGGATCTGCTTTTAACTGTTTATGCTCAACAATTCCAATATTATTTATTCCATTCCTTGTAAGAACTGCGATAAGATATATATTGGACAGTCTTCTCAATGGTTACGGTCCAGAATTGTTTAACATAGGAGTGACTGTAAAATATGGAAAGATTCGTGTGCCTTAGCCTATCATTCAAAAAAATATAATCATTAACCTGACTTTAATGAAGGTTAACATTTTAGATACTGAAGTTAACTACAAAGGGAGACTTTTTCTTGAAATGACACATATCATAAACAATAATAGTGCCTTAAATTATAAATCGGATACAGACAGTTTAAGTGCAATATATTCGTATATTTTAAAACTAGGTAATGTACATAGAAACAATTGTAGAATAAGAACACCAAATATAACTATATATTTTTATCACCTTAGCATTGTATTCTAACTTATAGTAACATCTGTCACCATTCAGTCATATAACTTCAAAAAACTGTGACGATATACTTTTAGGTTTAACATGTTAGTTTACGTTTGTGTTTTGCGATTTATATTTATATATTTTTATTACATTCCTGCTTTTGTACTTACACCAATACTCCAGTTTTTGTAAGTCATTTTATCTATTTTATTTTAATGATGTTATAATATTGCAGCACCCTGATGAAGATTTTAAATAAAATCGAAAGCTTGGTTAAAGACAAAGAGTTTTAATCTATAAAGTAACATAGACCTATAAACCCGTTACCTATCTCATTTGTATATATATATATATTTATATATATATATAATAATAATAATAATAATAATAATAATAGTAATAATAATAATTAGTAACATGAAATAATAACCTAGACTTTTATGCAAAGCCCAAATGATCATTTCAAATCGCGCTAGTAATTAAAAGAAGGAAAATATAAGTTCTTGGACAAGATTTGAACCTACATCTCAGTCTTGCCTGGACTGTGCGTTTACTAATTACGCCACCGAGACCGATGACTATAATTGGGAAATTTACAAATCTAAATCGTGTACAGAACTATACATAAACCTAACTTTCAGTTGCGTTTAGCATTTTTGTCAATCATATCTAACATTGTCAAGTTTTTTAACTTATGTCAGATATAGAAAGGAAACAACGCTCAAAATTGCGGCTATAAGCGAAGTTTTAAATATATAAATATTTTAGGTAGTTTATTTACACAATGTAAGTTGAAAAATACTAACGTATTACAATTAATAATATGAAATAATAACCTAGACTTTTATGTAAAGCCCAAATGATCACTTCAAATCGAGCCAGTAATTGAAAGAAGGAAAATATAAGGTCTTGGACAGGATTTGAACCTGCGTCTCAGTCTTGCTGGGACTGTGCGACTACCAATTACGCCACCAAGACCAATGACTATAATTGGGAAAATTACAAATCTAAATCGTGTACAAAACTATACATAAACCTAACTTTCAATTATTAGCCCAATATGAAATGATCATTTGGGCTCTGCATAAAAGTCTAGGTTATTATTTCATATTATTAATAGTAACGTTAGTATTTATCAAACTACCTTGTGTAAAAAAACTACCTAAAATATTTATATATTTAATAGTTGGCTTATAGCCGTAATTTTGAGCGTTGCCTTCTGTCTATATCTGACATAAGTCAAAAAACTTGACAATGTCAGATATGAATGACAAAAATGCTGAACGTAGTTGAGAGTTAGGTTTATGTATAGTTCTGTACACGATTTAGATTTGTAAATTTCCCAATTATAGTCATCGGTCTCCGTGGCGCAATTGGTAAACGATCAGTGCCGGCAAGACTGAGATGCAGGTTCAAATCCCGTCCAAGACCTTATATTTTCCTTCTTTCAATTACTAGCTCGATTTGAAATGATCATTTGAGTTTTGCATAAAAGTCTAGGTTGTTATTTCATATTATTAATTATAATACGAGTTATGTATCCCCCAATTGATATATGTATTACAAAATGGAATAATTTGTAAATTATTACAAAGTGTTAAGAAAACGCTAAATGAAGTGCAACAAAGTAACACAAGGACAATTTATAAAGTTAATTAACAGTACATGAGAACGGATATGAGATCTGCAAGATACCAAAGTCATGTGAGAGGGTAGGGAAATTATAAAAAGCCCGGGAGCTTCAGGACCCGGCAGTCAGTCAAAGTATTCAGCATTAGCATTGCAGTTGCATAGGCTTCTTGAAATAGTACATTTAATAGTTATTTTCGAACTTAGAGTAATTTAAATCAAGTTTTGTAAAATTCCATAAAAAATTACCTTATATATATATATATATATTTTATAATATATATTTGAACTATATTAATATTGTAGTCAAGCCAACTTAAATTGCTTAAATTTGGGGTAAGCAATGCTAATTTCAAACACCCTGTATAAGATTAATAATAGATAAAGTAAATTGGGAAAATTAACCAAGAAATTTATTTACGCGCAAAATTTATTTCATGTATTTAATTTAGACGAACAAGTATTGACGTATTTTATAATTAGGGAGTGCATAGTAATAGGTTCATAAAGGAAAACCAGTTAAAAAACAAATAGAAACGCATAATTAATTTAATTTATTTTAATTCAACGGGTGATAACGTCAGAAAACGCACCAGGGTATATAAAATCAATAATTCCAAGGCGAAAAGCTTTCGTTATAACCAACAAGTATATTGGTTGGGTTGAATACCATGAAATATAAACTTTCAAGAAATGTTATTTTAAACGAGTCAATAATTAGGAACACCTGCATGTTTGAAAGGTCAGCTTCTTTGTATTTGTGTACATAATAAAGCGGGCTTCATAGAATATATTGTTCAACCGTCAGTGGCTTTGCTTAAAAGCTAACAAGAGTTTCTTAAAGAGCGGAAGGGATGCACGATCAATAAGATGCCGCAGATAGAGACGGGTATAAAAGCATTCGATATCTAAGACACGTATTCAATGCACGTGGACGCGGTCAGCAATATCGATTTTTTAAAACGCAAGTAGGGTTGGAACGCTACATCAATATGCATAAGACAGGGATAACAATGTTACAGGCGGAGTTTTATGTCGACATAGGACTGTGTCATTGGTCGAAATAGATAGTTTTAGAACAGACAACACGCGACAGGTGAATGCGGGTTTTCGGACTATATAGCGTTGTAACGTATTTTTTTTCTTGTTACGCTTCATTCTTTAATATAGAATAAAACAGCAATAATATAAAATAAATAATTTATAAATTTCCGTTCAGTAAAAATAAATACATAAAATTAATAATAGCATATAGACTCCTTTACCTTTGTGGTCTAAGATTCGTTATTAAGCTCCGTCGAGTTGTCAATTTGATCACTTTGCTATCAACGTTTGAAGGAACAAGCTGCGATAAGCGGGTCATAGCGGGCTCAAGATGTGTCTAGGCACGTGGACTGCAACACAGTCCGAAAAAGAATAGATAGTTAAATGAAATGGAAGCTCACCTACATCATTAAGACAGTTGGTATAAAATTATTTAAATAAATTTACTAATATTTTTCTTCTTAGTGCAATATCACATATATGGCTACATTTTATATAATATTGGATATGATAAAATTTATACAGTATCATAGAAGGCAATTTAGTATATGTTTCGTATAATTCAACTTAGCAAATAAATAATGTCGAATAAGCAAATCTTGGATCTAGAAAATTTGTTGGAGTACTAAATTTTAATATCATGTAAATTCAAGCAGAAGTTAGTTTCGTTAAATAATGGTTGTATTCAAAAAGCTTTGATAATCGATGGTTATAGAAATTTCCGACAGCTGACGTCAAGGTCCTATTTCTTTCGTTCAGAGCAGTATTACAACACGTGAGTGTTTCTTAGAATTAATCACTTTGAATATTAATTAAGTTGCAATAAGAAAATAGAACATTAAAAATTTTGTAACGTAAAAGGCTTTTAAGGAAACAGCGAATTAAATAACAAATCTATTGTTTGTCAGAATGTTTACACATGCACACAAAGTGTATATTTAAAATGTTGTGAATGACATTTTATGTCAGATATAAAAAACATAGATTCGGTTGTCCTATTTAGACCTCACATGTCATCTTACGTTAATTTAAAATATGTTTAAATATTTTGAGGTCTTGAACTTTGATTATTAGTCTACATGTGGAATTCGCATAATAACTGTTAAGTAAAAGTAACTTTAGATAAATTCAAGCTATTTTATTAGCACTTAGGTAATTCAATTTCACTGTGAAGGTCGAAGAAGTACTTCTATGACTTGAAGAAAATATGTAATATGAATAATTAAGAAAATTCAATTCCTTACATTTAAATTTTGTAGAAAGATCCATTCAGAGATCTTCATATTATTGAATACATTTTTTTTGTAGTATATTTCTGTTCCATTTAAAAATTATTAATTAAAAATATAGAAATACGAAGTGAAAATATTATAGTAACATGAATCTAGAAATTTATTCAAATAGAATCTATTTTGTTTTTGAATGACTTTTTATTATTTAAAGGTTCAAGTAAAAAAAACAAGTCATCCCTGATCAGAAATTGTGTGTAATGAAAACAAATTCCCTGGGAGTATATTTTAGAAGCCTAAATTCTATTATTTTATTTTTGGCAAATATTTTTGAGGACACAAATGGTGTCCATGTTGTACCTTTGTTTGTTCGCAGGTCAAGCCGAGACATCTCTATGACATCTGGTTTTTGAGGTCTTGGTAAGTATATTTAAAAGAGTGAAATTCAGGTTTTTTGGCTATGTTAGTGGTGTTGACACAAGGTTTCCGCATTCCCCTAATACAAGCACAGTTAAATTTTGTTGGTTATAGTATTGAAAAATACGGTGGCGCTCATTAAATATATTTTTGGTCTTTTAACAACCCATGACCCAAGCTCTTGATCTACCCAGAGCTAACACTCGACTAGCCGTTTATGTCTTAAGAGCTTTTCTTTTTCTCAAGCCATTTTCCATCCAACTTTACCTTGGGCTTGCATTAATAATAAGAAATTCTCAACCTTGTGATATCAGGTTAGGGTTTAGGAAATTTAAAGGTGTAATTTATTTAATTAATTTATTCACGAGGATAAATAAATATAATAAAAAATCAAAAAAGAAATATTTTTTATTACAGCGTGTTCACGAGCTAAATTTCGGGAAGTTTTAAAGCGGTTATATCCAAAATTTGCAAAAATGTTATTTTTAATTAAGTATTTCGCGTAAAGAGTGGCCAAAGGAGGCAGTTTTAGTGTATAAATACTAAAAGTAAACTAAAATCGCTCTTTTTTACTCTGTTGACTACTCTTGATTTTCGTATCGCTTTAACTACGTAAACCGTCGTTATAGTAGAGTTTTGTGAGTATTAAAATTTATTTGTAACATAGTAAGGTAGTACTAGCTTTTATAACTTGGTATTTGGGGGCCGTATAGTTATTACCGCAAGTAGTGGCGAGTGATTTAAATTAACTGAGGTCCAACAAATACCTTGTCAAGCTAGTAAATTAGTAAAGCAATGAACACAAGTGCAATGTACGTGAATTTGGATGCTGGGATGGTATGGTAATTGGTAGCTCGGAACACAGTGTAGACTGCAAAGGGGTTCTGGATGGCGTCATCGTAGGAAATGGAGTCTTAAACATTTTCCAGGTAACTCATTTGAATTTGCTGTTAATTGATAAACTGTTGGAATTATTTGTGATGTGTAGTGAACTTTGAGGGTTATTTATGGTTTTTAAACGTATTGGATACGTGTACTTGACTATTATGAAGGTATTTTAAATATTAAAAGAAAAAGGTGTATGTAAAGCTTACTCATTTTCATTACAAATTTAAATTAGATTGTTAAAAGTACATGGGTTATTAATTTTGTAGTAATTTTATGCTAGGTAAAAAGCATACATTAACAAACTGGGTTATTATGAACTCACCATACTCTAGTGTGTAATAATAAATATAGGGTATTATTCGGGGCCCATTTACTCCTGTTGTGTTAAATGTGTTTACAATTAAAATTTTAAAACAAGGACTTTACAAGAATCGCACTTATTGAGTTGGAACTAGAGTACCAAAAATGTACATATCTGTGAATAATTTTGTATATAGCTGTAAATAAAAATGGTATGATTGTTGTATCATTTTGTGATTTTATTGATTGGTGTGTGAATGGGAAGGAAGAATGACTGTAAATTTAGGTATCTGAGAATAGGCACAGCTGAGCTAGCCAGGGAAGCAGCTGAAGATATTTTGTTGCAGCAGAAGAATCTGGGTAAGGAATATTTTTATAAAATTTTGTTTTTTTGAAAATCGGTTGTTGATGCTGGAGAGGTTAAACCAATTGATCCCCGACCACAGCAATCTTATGGACGGCCCAACGTTGGGGCTCAAATGATTTTTAGCGAGTTCCAGAGATTGACCCACGATCCGCAGCACTCTTATAACGCCCAATCCGTGTGGCGAGAATTTTTGTAAGATCCGCAGCAATATATATATATATATATAATATATATAAATGTATATATATATATATATATATATATAAATATACATGTTTTATATATATATATATATATATATATATATATATATAATATTATTATATATAGTGAAGTTTATATGTAATTTCTAAAACGTTCTATTAATATTTAAAATTGTCTTCAATATTTATAACTGTTTTCGATTATAAATATTATCTTCAAGTACTAGAATTAATTATTACCTTGCAATTCCAACTTCAGATAAGGTTTTAAGGATTACCTTTAAATGTTACCCTTAAATAGTAACTCAGACTTTAGTTATAGCTGCTACATTGAATTATCCGAGGATAAGATCATTGTGCGAGTTTTCCTTTTTTGATAATGTTAGTGACTATAGAAGATTTTAGAAATAGTTGGACGAGCTTAAATGATCGGGAAGAAACCTGAAGGTTAGAATAACTGATAAGTTTTGTGCTAAAAGTCTAAGTAATATTAGCTTCATATACGTTAAAGCAATTTTTAAAGTATACAAAATTTTCTTAGCAGTGAAACGTATTCTAGATTGTGTACTTTTGTTTATTATCAGTATTGAATAAGAAAGGTGATAAACGTATTTTTTCATGAGCCTCGCGTAGGTTATTTTAAAATTTAATTAAATAACAAAGTCCCTTTTAAACGTATTGTTGAGTTACGGAGTAATTTTAAGAAGAAAGGAGTAAAAACGCTGTGTAGTGAGATATATTTTAGTATATATATTTGTGCGTGTGTGTGGATTGGCACGTGCGTGCATACATGCGTGCGAGTATGTGTGTATGAGGATATATATGAGCGTGAGTGTAATCGTGAGCGTAAGCGTGAGTGTGAGTGTGAGTGTGAGCGTGAGCGTGAGCGTGAGCGTGATCGTGAGCGTGAGCGTGAGCGTGAGCGTGTGCGTATGCGTGAGCGTGAGCGTGAGTGCGAATGAAGGTATTGAGTGTGTGTGTGTGTGTATGTGTTGGTCGCCTATTAACCGTGGCATTAGTTTAAGAAATGCTCATTTTGATTATGATTCCCAAATCTGTCTAAAGTCCAACGGCATGTTTTTTAAAATAAAAAGGGCCGATTGGTAATGCATACGTGCCTGCTGTAATTTACTAAACGGTCAGAATCATTATCATATAAGTTTTAATAGAATATTTTCAAGCAATTACTGCATAAGCACAATAATTTACATTTCGAAAACGTTCTAATATCCAGAAAAGTGACCCATTATAGAATAATAGTGGGAAATTATGTGTTTACTTCACCCTACTTCATTAAAACAGATCCCATAGAAAACGTTTCACAAATGTTCTTTCAAGCTTGTACCATGCATGTTATAATGGCCATGGAAATTTAATAGCAACACAATTCTCTAATCCACTGCGCGTACAAAAACTGTGAACTGAATGATCATTTTATGTTACCCATTCATAACTGTCGCTTACTGTATTTTAGCAGGTTGTGTTATTTCTGCAATTGTATTGTGAAAGCCTGCCATAAACCGATTTAATAATCGACTGATTTGTTGTGTGCCCCCTTCATCATCGCAACGCTTGTTATTGCACAAAGCGTTGTTAGCTCAAGGGACCGAGCAATTTTATGCATTTCTCTGCGAACAACATTGAACAAGTTGCGTTTGTGCATTGTATATAATAAAGCGTGTATGACAAATAATCCTTATTAATTTTAGTGTAATTAAACATTTAAGTTTTTCTATAAACTAAATGGGAGTTATTAAATACTGAGTGGCAGAGAAGGCTGGAAACGCATAATTTTTTCGAAAAGCGATTATGAGAAATGTATAAAATTTGGCGTAAATGGTTTTATGGATATGGAGTTTCCTTTTTCATATTTGCACTGTTGCCAGATCAATTTTTGTGAAAATATAGATTACTTTGGTTTTTTAATGCAACACCACTATACTGTTTCCATTTTGGAATCTACTCTTCAATAGTATTTCAATCATATGCCATACCGAATGTCAATTTAAACTAGATCCAGATGAATTACAAGATACCAATTGAAAGAGTATTAAGTATTGAAAGGATTCTGATTTAAAGCAAAAAGTAGAAATTCGTCTTAATATTCTTTGGTAATTAAACCACTCATAGTTGTAAAAATCGTCTTTATTTACGTTCCGATCCATGTCCTAGGATCGTTGTCAAAAAATTTTTAAGTTCGACATTTGTTACACAAATTGAAGGTGACTGATTTATTAATGTCTAATATATTTGGCTTGAATATATTGGGTGAAAAATTTTTAAAATTTGGAAGAGTGAGTGCCTTCAATTTGTGTTGCGCACTGGGAGCCATTTTTAGGTAGCCAATACGCTTAACGTGAAATCAACTGATTAATTTTTTATATAGTTAAATTTCATATAAATTTAATAACTTGAGGATTGGAAAATATTTTTAAGGTGTTTCTATTTTAACCAATGAGGATGTTTATTAAAGAACTGTGGGGTTACGTTTAATAATCGGGAGTGCTGATATGTCAATTATTATGTAATTAGTTATTGTATGTACCAATAGAGATCATGTATGTAGGCTGCATATCATGTTAATATCGCAAGAAAAACCCAAGCAAAACTTGCGATGTTACCTAGATAAAGGGGTTTTTGATTTTCATTTGTTATTTCTATTAGTAATGGAATCCATTGTTTACTGAAAGTTACGCATTCGTTTGCAACGCAGTTATTTCTATGTAAGGTTATATAAGCAGATTCTTTGATTCTGTGTTCTTTGTGGTATTCTTCTTTGTTAATAATTTTTGGGTTTTCCCATTTTATATTACGACTGGAATCCCATGCATGTTGGCAAATCATGGATTTTCAAATTTTCTATTTTATATATATATATATATATATATATATATATATATATATGATTTATGATCTTTTAATCGAATTTCAAATGGTCTGGAACTTTCCTCAATATAAAACTTGTTACATTTGCATGGTATTTTGTAGATGCAGTTTTTCGAACTTTGTATTGCGTTTTTGGGTTTTGTTTTTGTTAATTGTGTTCTTAGTGTACTGTTGGTTCTAAATACTGTTTTGAATTTGAATTTTTCCTATTCTTTGGATTTTTTTGGAGATTCTTTTTATGTATGGTATTGAGAGTATTTTTTGATGCGTACCCGTTGTTTCTGTTTTCATCTGCTTTATTTTTTGGAAATAATCTATAGGAACACTGTGGCACGATTTAAATAAAATTAACAAAACTTTAACCAAAAATATTTAAATTACTAGATACGTATTTCGACCACTTTGGTCATCATCAGGAAACCTCTTATATCTGTTGTTCTGAACATTCAGATATTCTCCTCCTCACCACTTAGGCTGAAGTGAACCTTTATTATAGGTTGGGAAGGTTCACTTCAGCCTAAGTGGTGAGGAGGAGAATATCCTCTGAAGTGTTCCAGAACAACAGCGAATTATTATTATTGTTTTTTTTTAAGAGGTTTCATTGATGATGACCACATAGTGGTCGAAATACGTATCTAGTAATTTAAATATTTTTTGTGGTTAAGGGTTTTTATTTAATTTTATTTATTTTTTGGAACTTTATTTATTCCTTTTTCTATTATTCTTTTAGGATACTTGTTTTTTATAACTGTACATATGAGTAGGTTTCTCTCTTTTTTAAAATTTCTTCAAATGATATAAATTTTGCTTTATCATACGTGGTTTTTATAATTCCTCGTTTGACACATTTGTGTGGGTTGATTCTCTGTATACTGATATATTAATTGTTGTATCGTTTTTGCTAACCAAAATATCTAAAAATGGAAGTTTTTCATGTTCCTCTCATTCATATGTGAATTTAATAGTTGTTTCTATTTTGCTAATTGAATCTACAAAATCTTTAATTAGTTCTGTATTATGAGTACAAATAGCATAGATAATCTACATTTTTCCACCAGACTAGTGGTTTCAATTCTTGTGTAAATATTACATCTTTTTTGAATTCCCCCCTGAATATATTACTAAAGATTGACAATAGTGGACTTCCAATCGCCAAACCAAAGTTTTCTTTGTAGAATCGGTCATTTATTGGAAAATATGTGGTAACGACGCATAAACCAAGTAATTCCATAATCGATGATATACTTAGTTTTGTTCTTTCTTAAAGATTTTCATCTTTTTCTAGTTTGTTTTTTATAATATTAAGCGTTTTGTTTACAGGGACATTTGTGAAGAGACTTACAACATCAAAACTTATCATTGTCTGTGTATTTTCAATTTTTATGTTTAATAATTTTTCCAAAAAGCTTTGGTTGTCTTTAATAAAAGGATCTGTTTTGCCTGCTAATGGATTTATAATTCCTATGAGAAATTTTGCTAACCTATGGCATGGTAAATTTATGAAGCTTACGATAGGTCTCAAAAGAATGTCTCTTTTATGAATTTTTGGTAGATCCTAGAAGTGGGGTGGTTTGCTGTAATGTGGGACCAGTTTGCTTTATTCCTTGTTACGAACTAATTTTGTTAACTTTATATAGAGTTTTGTATATTTTATTCTCAATTGCTTTTGTTGGGTCCAATTTTTAAACTAGTGTAATTCTCAGTGTTCAATAGATCGTTGACTTTTGCGTAGTAATCGTTTTTATGCATTACTACTGTTGCATTACTTTTGTCAGCAGGTAGAATTATAATTGAGTAATCGTTTCTTAGATTGCAAATTGCTTTTATTTTGTCACTATTTACATTTGGTTTTATTTTATGATTATTTTCTATTTCAATTTTGCATCGTACTCTAATTTCGTTCGCTTGATCTTCTTCGAGTTGGTTTGCTATTTTTTCAATACAGCTGATAATCTCAAATGTCGGTATTGATTTTGGTGTTACTGCAAAGTTCTGGCCTTTTGATATAATTAGTCTTTCTATGTCATTAGTAGTTCTGTTCGATAAATTTATCACGGTGTTTAGCATGGTGTTGCTGTTTTATAACGTTTTAATTAGCGTGCTATGTTTCACTATAAATAGATTAATAAATTTCTTTAAATGAATTCCTTTTTGTTTTAAAAATTCCGATTCGTAGTAGGTTTTTGTACAAACGAATATTTTATCATAATCATCTTGTGTTACTGTTATTCGTATGAAATTTATAATGCCTCCAATATCTTGTTTTAACTTATAAATAATCTGTCGGTTGTTTTGTAGTCTTTTTCTTATCATACTATAACTTGCTCTTCAAAAAACCTTGATAGTTTATTGCTTGCATGACCAAGTTTGATTCTAAATCCTTTTGCTATTACTTTGTTGTTTCTGCATTTTATTAGGAACGTGAACGAATTTTTGGAGTGCGATAGTTTTAGGTTTAGACTGTCCAAGTGTCTAAAACAAATACAATTGGGGAAAATATTATTAACTAAGTTTACTACTTTAATATGTAACGTAGCACTTGTCCAGAGGCAATGCCAAATTGCAGCTTCGTAAATCTCTTAGTTTCACCCTCCAAATTTTCATTTTTATGCGAGATTCCTTTTACATTTAGCTTCATAGCTCTAAATAAAATTCTTTGTTTGGGTGCTAGTAAAGTTGCGTATATGCGGCTGGTTCCCTTTTTACAATTTACACTTCATTTAAATAAAATATCATGCTCGTAATTTTTTGGTCCTGTTATAAATTGGTTGTGTTATTATTTTTCGAAAACATTTTCTTTTAATTTATTAGCAGTTAAATCTCAGCCATACACAACTGGTGTGCTTGTTGACCTCTGTACTAAATGTCATTCTCGAGAGTCGTTTTATCTCCGTTCCTTAAAACTCTTTTACTTACATGGTGTTTGACGGCACTTCTCGTTTAACACCCAGATAATAATTATGCACCTGTCTTCTATGAATGGTATATAGCATACTTTAATTCTTATGTGTTTCTTAAAAATATTTCTATAGGAACGATGGTGAAGAGTTCATGCTTCTATCAATACCTAAGGGACCATCATTACGGTTAATGATGGTAAGATATTTTCATATATAGGTTAACAGTTTTTTTGTTAGCAGGTGTAGATTTTTCTTACACAAATTCATTTTAGGGTCTTACCTAGTCCTAGTTAGTCCTATTTATACTCTTACAAGCATTACGTTCAAGTAACTACATTTTAATTATAGTTTAAGATGGTATAGCAAACATCTTCTTTTGTGGAATAAAAACTACTGGAATGTTTACCTAACCTCTTTCATGTACGCCAAATGTAACTTTTAAAGGACTGAAGTTTCTACAGTGGTGGGCTTGTCTAGCTTTATTCGTTTGGTTCAAGTACCTTAAGTAACTATGCCAACGACCAGAAATGGGTAACATTTTTTACTATTTAATTATCTCACCGTAAATTCAATTTCAAATGGACCTGCACCTTGCCGAAGTTCTAGATTACTAGAACAGGTGAAATGGCTTGCGTGTTCTAATGAGCTAAAGAACCAGACTACAGGTCCAACCAAAGTAGTAGGGTCGTTAGTGAGGAACCAGCGGAAGATAGGTCCCCGAAAGAGGTCAGCGGCTCTTTCGGTACTTAGATTGGCAGATACCATAGGGGTCGGTATGGCAGTCTAAGACACACTACCGCGATGTGTAAGGCAACGGGAAACCACCAAATTACCCCCCAACTACAAAGCGTACTTAAATTGTAATAAACATGATGGCATTCTTTGGGGTAAAAGATTGCGGAGTTAAAATAGTCCCACATTCGGATCTCCGCGAGGGGACTACTTCGGAAGATGCGATCGAAAAAATCAGAATAAGAGTCGGAAACATTTTGCGAGTCAGAGCGTGGAATGTTGGAAGTGTGAAGCAAGTCGGTAAGCCAGAGAAATTGAAATGAATAGGTTAACAATAGACATAGTAGAGGATCAGCGAAGTTCGGTGACCAGTGGCGGGGGATTTTTGGAGTTTAGACTTCAGGGTAATTCATACAGGAGCAGAGGAAGGAAATTCTGGTGTGGAGATAATTAAGCGAAAAAAGATAGGATACTTTGTAGAAAATTATTTACAAAAGAACGAAAGAGTACTCATGGTTAGATTAGAATCTAATCCGCTAAACACAGTAATAGTACAAGCATACATGCCCACCTTTAGCTACAGTGACGAAGAGGTAGAAGCGATCTACAAAGATATCGAAGACATACTAAGATACGTAAAAGGACATGAAAATTTAATAATTATGGGGGATTTTAATGCAGCGGTTGGTGAGGGTAGGGAAGAAGCGGTAGTAGGTTCATTTAGTTTAAACACGAGAAACGACAGGAGCAATAGGATGGTAGAATTTTACGACAAGAACAATTTAATCATCACAAACACATTATTTCAACATCATGCTAGAAGCGTATACACGTGGAAGATGCCAGGAGATGTAGAAAGATATCACATAGATTACATTATTGTTAGACAATGGCTTAGGAATCAAGTAAAAGACTGTAGAAGCTACCCAGAATCAGATATAGACACTGAATGTCGGAAAAATAGGGTATATAATTGTAAAACAATAGAAGGGGACCAAATTGCATCTAACAAGGAAGAACAGCGCCTATGATCAAAGACAACAAACATAGAAACAAGAAGAAAATTGTTGAAAGCGTATGTGTGGGGCACAGCACAGTATGCCTATAAAATACAGGCAGTAGGAAAAGCAGACAGAAAAACGGTAGCAGTCTTTTGGAATGTTGTGCTTCAGATGTGTATAGATGATAGTATGGACAGACAAAGGTTATAACAAATAGGTTATAGAAATGGTAGGGGAATAAAAATATCTGTGGAAAAAAGAGAATAAATAGAAGGGCAGGGTATGTTCTAAGGCATTTTTGGAGAATAGTATGGGATATATTACAGCAGAGATAGGAAAAAGGAAGTAGATCTAGACCTAGATCAGATAGGAATAGATGCAGACTGTGCAAATTTCAGGGTTATGTGTAGGTTAGTTCAGAATAGGAAACAATGAGTGTACGCGTCTAACTAGTTCCAGGACTGAAGACCTAATGATGATGACTGTAAATTATGTCTTCTAATTTATTGGTTTATATAAAAAGTGAAAACTAAGTTTCGCACTTTTCCAAATTAGTTGTGGTTCCTGAAACATTAAGTAAGTAATGCAGTATTTGTCATTACGTACATCTCTTAATTACATAGAGAAATAATTTAACAAATGATTTGTAAAACCAAGAGTTTCATGAAATTGTTAGTTACATAGTTGCTATTAAAAATGTTTGGTATACCATAATAATCCATTCCGAATGGACCTGCACCTTGAAAAAGTTCTAGACTACTAGAACAGGTGAAACAGCTTTCGCGCTCTAGTGATCTAAAGAGCCAAACTACAGGTTCCACCACAGCAGTAGGACTTTTAGTGAGCAACTAGACTAAGACAGGTCCCTGAAAGAGGGCAGCAGTTCTTTTCGCACATAGATTGGCAGCGACCATAGGGGTCGGTATGGCATTCTAAAACACACTACCGCGATGTGATAGACAACGGGAAACCACCACATTACCTCCAAGGTACACAGTGTATTTAAATTGGGTTTAAGATGATGGCATCCTCTGGGGTAAAAGATTTCGGAGGTAAAGTAATCCTACATGTGATTTTTCAATGCTCCATCCGAAGGTACTACATTGGCCAGGAAGCGAGCCTATTTACCTGAAAAATTTTGAATTTTGCCGAACCATTGCTGTTCCAAGCAAGGTAGGACTCTTTAACGTTTGTGACAACACTTACACATGGGACCTCCATTTTACCTCTCATACGAACGAGGGCGTTTTTTTGTGAAAAATGCTCGCCTAACATTTTTCAAGCGGAGCGTGTCGGGATTCGAACACGGAGCCTTGGGCGTAGTAGTCACACGCATACCAACTACGCCACGGAACCGCCTTAATGGTAAAATAGTACCCTATTCGGACCTCCGGGAGGGGACTACTTCGGAGGATGTGATTGGAAAACTTAGAAAAAAGTCGGGACTATTTTGCGAGTCGGGGCGTAGAATGTTAGAAGTATGAAGCTAAAGAACTTAAAAATTAAATTGGATAGGTTATCACGAGACATATTAGGGATCAGCAAAGTTCAGTGGCCAAAGACGGGGTTTTTTGGAGTGGAGAATTCATAGTAATTCATACAGAAGCAGAGGAAGGAAATTTGGGTGTGGGAATAGCTATGCGAAAAAAAAATAGGATACTGTGTAGAAAATTATTTACAAAAGAACGAAAGAGTACGCATGGTTAGATTAGAATCTAATCCGGTAAATACAGTAATAATACAAGTATACATGCCCACCTCTAGCTACAGTGACGAAAAGGTGGAAGCGATCTACAAAGATATCAAAGACATATTAAGATACGTAAAAGGACATGAAAATTTAATAATTTCAGGGGATTTTAATGCAGTGAAATGCAGGTAAAGATAGAGAAGGAGCGCTAGTAGGTTTATTTGATTTAGGCACGAGAAACGACAGGGAAAATAAGCTGATAAAATTTTGCGACAAGAACATTTAACCATCACAAACACATTATTTCAACATCATGCTAGAGGACATACACGTGGAAGATGCCAGGAGATATAGGAAGATATTCTTGTTAGACAACGATTTAGGAATCAAGTAGAAAACTGTAGAAGCTGTACAGAAGCAGATATAGACACTGATCACAACATCGTAGTCATGTAGGCCGCTAATAAATTTAAAAATGTGAAAAAAGGGACCAGGAAAAAGGCACTTTGGCTTTAAGAAACTAAAAGATACAGATATCCACGAAAGATTTGAAAAAAAAAGTCAAATGAATTGCTGAAAGATATCGAGAAACTTTCTTATACTAAGGAAGTGGAAACAGAATGGAATAACATTAAATCCAGCTTAGACATAGCTGCCAGAGATATTCCGTGGTATACACAAAAAGAAAATAAGAAACCATGGATAACAAAGAATATCCTGGATTTAATAGAAAAAAGACGAAAATACAAAAATAGATCAAAAGAAACAGGAAAACAAAGATACAAAGCAATAAATGGTAAAGTATTTGCAAATGCAAGAAAAATATAGAACAATGGTTTGATGAAAAATGTGAAGTACAAACTAAGATGGAAATAGGAAAAACAGACGAAGCATACAAACTAATTAGAATGAATTTTAGGGATATATATCCGTATAGGAAAAATATAAAGACACGGAAGAAACGTCATTATAGAAATTGTAGAGAAAGTGCTTAGATGGCAAGAATATATAGTCAATTATATAACCAAAAAGGAACTAACAGCATTAGAACAGGAATCAGACATTGTAAAGGATGACTTGGGATATTCTACACTTAGAGATGAGTTTGAATTAGCATTAAAGAGTCTGAAAAATGGTAAGGCGCCGGGTACAGATAAGGTGCAAGCAGAAACTTTAAAAGCCGCTGGACAAGCAGTAACAGAACGTCTCTTCCAACTTGTAAGCTATATGTATGAGACAGGCGAAATACATAAAGATTTCAAACGTAACATCATATTCACTATATGAAAAAAGAGAGGCTCGTATAGATGTAAAAATTTTAGAGCAATAAGTCTGACGGCACACGTTTTAAAATTATTAACCAGAATTGTACAAAGACGAATGGAAAAACGAGCTGAAGAAATACCAAGAAAAGATCAATTTGGGTTTTGGCGTAACAGGGGAACACGGGAGGCTATTTTAGCTTTCAGGGTGATAATTGAGAAAACACTAGAAAAGAGGGAAAGCGTGTATATAGGGTTGGTAGATGTGGATCGTTTTTCTTGATGATCCTGTTCGTAGTAGTCTACACCGAAGATCTAACGTAGGAGCAGCATATTTGAGTAATATTTCGTTAAGATGACTCGCATAATTTAAGTTTCTTGGTGAAGCGGTTTCCGATTACTTCCTACATCCTCATGCCTGTGCCAAAATGAATCATTCGTCTGACTGAAAAGAATTTTTTTTTCCGCAATACAAGTGTGTGTTGGCACCTAAATTTCTGAAGTGCTGTGTACTCTTGATCTGTAACCAGGGAGTTTTTTGAGCAACTGACTGCAATGCTTCAAAATTAGGTGATAGGGTTATCAAGTCACCACGTTTAAAGAATGATTATAAGTGGGATTAAATATGACATGTGTAGGATTTCAAGGCTTCGTACAAGAGTTGAGAAGAGAGAAAAATCAAGGCGTACGTGACCAGGGTCGTCTCGTTGAAGATCGGTCTATTTTAGGTATTTTAGGTATAAATAATACAATCTTGGTACGAAGTAGATACAGCTGTCAAGATAGAATGGGGCACAGGTCAGCAAATAAAAATATAGAAATGAGTTAAAAAAGCTGTATACTATGTCCGCTCTTTTTTAATTTTAATGTAAAACAAGTTTTTGTAAAAGCTTTGGGGATTAAAAGAAGAGGTACAAAGATTAATTGCGAGATTCTGAAAAATGCTGGCGCACTTAGGTTTTATAAACAGTACCTTATGACAATTTGTAGCTGTGGATTGCTCCTTATCAGCTTTTGCAGCTGTTTTTATCCATTTTGTGTACGTTCATTCTAGTTTTTAACTTTATCAACTTAAACTAAGTGTATTGTAAAAAATATCATTCTAGTTGTAATTTTTATGCCCCGTTATTTTATATACCTGCTTTGCTGTGCGATGCAAAATTGAACAAAATGCAAAAAAGATTAAGTGCATTAGCATTGTTACCAACAAAAAATTGTTCATTATTTTTTTCAGCAATTTAACAACTGAGTGGTTAATTTATTTGTGACAGAACAAATAGAATGGACTTTTTAACTAAGTCATTATTAATCACTTTTCGTTATGCGTTCGTTAAATGTATGTATAAATTCAATCTTTGTGCTCTACCTAACTTTAGAGGAATTAGCCGCCACTGATGAATTAAAAACAACATGCGTAGAACTGAGACTAGGAAATACTCCCTGTATGTTTGTTGTGGTTTGTTTTGTATTTTTCTTAATCTTCTTCTAATTCATGCCGCGATTATCTACTATCCAGTAAAAAATAAAGCGCCATACATTCAATTTGAATTTATAGTTTTTAAATTGCATTGTGATTTTCCTCCTTCAGAATTTTTCTCAAGCCGTGAAATCGTCAAAAGCCTTCCGGCTGCTTATAATAAAAGGCTATGACGACGAGGACGACGGTGCAGGATTAAATTAATATGCTCCTTGAAACTAAAATGCTGAACTGCAAATTTATTTTAAACCCAATTCTATAACCACACCAATTTTTATGGTAATGTTCAAGTGAAATCGTTCTGCTGGAAAGCCGAAATTTTACACGTTTCATCTATTTGATGGGCAAAGCTATTCAGCTCGTGAAACTGCTTGTGGACAGCATTACCACGTGAAAGCAAGTCCCTTGCTAATTTTGCATTCCCAAAGCAATATTGCAAAATTTAGTGAAACAACACTTTTCTTTAATATCTATTAACGCACTTGACAGTATTTTCGAGTAACAAATATCGGTTTTTATTTTAATATAGACCACTCTTAAAGGTATTAGAAAATCAATTAACATGTTTATATTAGATGCACAAAATTATTCATAATACCTAATTGTACAACAAAGCCATGTATATTAAACAATAAACGCTTGCAGTGATGCTGCAAATGGGGTTAGAGAAATAAATCATTGTTCAGTCTAATGTTTCCTCTAGAGTAATTCAGCAATTAACTACATTGTAGCTTAAATGACATATCCTTAGTGACAATACTCGGTTAATGGAAGCAATTGTTACTTGCAATATATATTGCAACCAAATTGTTTGTACGACTAAAATAGAATCACATAGCGCCGTAGTCATAGACAATTTTTAAAGCCCACCTCAATTTCAAGTATCACTTGGGTAAAAGTCGAATTTCATCGTCATTAAACTTATGCTCAAGTATGTAAAGTCTTCAGGTTAGGTAAAGATATACAGCAAAATATGGCTCATTCACTTTCTACGTTCCCAATAAATATATTTTAAAATTGGTCCTTTCTTAGTAAATTTAATAGTATTATTGTGATAGTATTATTGTGATTACCTGTAGGATTACAATCTTTACATAGTGAAAAACTTATTTTGTATAGTTACAAATAGATTGTAAGCATTTTATGAATTCTGCAAACTCTTCCACTATAATTGCTATAATAAGGCAACAGGTTTTGGATAATGCTTTCTATACAACTCCATACAGGTAATTCTGCATATTCTTAAGTTTATTCACTTGAAGCATACGTGAACAAAAAAAAGTTATGTTACGAGACGCGGTTGATGATGTAATTAGGTATCAAAGACAACACTTAAATTTTGTAACGTTGTGAGATCAATGACGTTCCGAAGAGAGTTTAACAAATGCAAGAAAAGTTTTCCATTGCAAGTGATATGATTGATTACAAAGTAAGCTTCAAATATCACCTACATTTTATAAACGCAAGTTTGTGCACCCCTAAGTTTACCCATATTGCAGTACACGAGTTACATATCCTTCAAATTAGAATATATATGTAATTAATAGAACTATTAAGAATTATTAAAACTTAAGTTAGATGCAACAACGTAAAATTGAAGGACATAATAAAAGGTTAATGAAGGATCAACCAGCCAGACAGTATGAGAAAGGAAACAGACATTGTATTCCAGACGTAGCGTGATACTGCAGGTGCAGGTCACAGTAGGTTATAAGACAGCAATTATTAGAATAAAAGATTACTAAGAAGTAATATATTGTATTGTATAAAGAAATAAGCAAACATGAGCACTGCAGCTCCCATAAGCAATGTGAGGAGCAGGGATAGCATATACACTCGAGGGCCCAAGATGGCCAGTCAGTCTAGAGCTTCACAACTTTACGTAATTTTAGTTTATTTAAAAAGTGAAAGTCAGCTTAGAATTATTTTGATCTCCACACGTTATTACATATAACGTACTTGTAACTAAAAATTAATATTGTAATTTTGTTTCAAATAAATTGATAGAAAAGTTTTTTGAAGAAGCTTTTTTAAAAAGCCGTTTCAAGAGGCCCAAAACCTATTTCGCAGTCTCAATTATAATCATATTGCCATTGGTGTTACAAAGTTAGCATCTTTATAGCGCGAGGCTTAATGCGCCGCATTTAAATCTATTTTTGTGTACGGTTTCTAAATAATTGTATTTTATTAGTAAGCCTTATAATTTAATCTAAAGAGAATAATGTTATTGTTTTTAGGGTTATAGTTTAGTGCCATGATCTGAATTAAATTAAAGTATCATGTTTACTTACCGTTAACTATTCGTTAAACCTTCATATAAAGAGTACGTCCACAATTATTTCGCTAATCTGGATAAATATTTTACTTTGTTATTTTGTTGGTATCTATGATGACGCAAAGCTGTCACAGAGAGATAGGGATTCTGTAACGTCGCTAGTGATGGTTCGAACCGAACCGAACCGAACCTTGCCCTAGGTTCGGTTCGGTTCGAAAACTTTTTAGTCCGGTTCGGTTCGAGGTTCGGTTCGAAAAAATATATTTCGGTTCGGTTCGGTTCGGTTCGAAAAAAACCAACCGAACCTCAAACCGAACCGAACCGGTTCGACATTTTGATATTTTAAACAACTAGTACGTTCAACTACAATTTAAACGTTTAATGTAGTTTTTATTTTTAGTAGCTGCCATTTTCAAATAAACCCAACATTAATATGTTTTAGATTTTAGTAGCATAAATCATATTAATACTATTTGTCCAGGTTTGATTTTTCAATACGTACTCTCTTTAACAAAGCGTAATTACAATTAGGTTAATAGTGAAAACCACCTCTAAAATTTAGCATGTGTTAATAATTGATGAATTTTACTAATGTCATTTTACCGTGAAAGAACGATATCACACGATCTTTGCGATTACTTTTATTTTAGTTTTAGTTAGTATAAACAAAGTATCAAAACAATAAATAAGATGTTGCTGATTTCTTATACAGTACAAACAAAAAGCTATTTGTCAGTTTATCTTTATTATTATTTCTTTTAAGAGACAATATCAGAGGGTTCTCGGAAAGAATCGTAAATCTACCTCAAACAGTGTTTACGTTTTTCATAATAAAATATAACAGTATTTATTGCACGGGCATTATGTTTGCTTATTATTTGCATTATAGTGTGTTATTTTATGTCGGCATTGATTGAAAAGTTTATGCCCCTATGAGTCATAAACTTCAACCCTTGGTCGTGAGAGAAAGTTTGGTCATTCTTTTGGAGTATCGGCTACTTCTAAGTACGTTGGTAATGGCCACAATAAATAAACCGTAAATATTATCGTACCATGCGTTTTATAACACCATTTGTTGAGCGATTATGTACAAAAGAAAAGGAGATTAGTTTTTGCTACAAGGTCACATTTTTTAATATTAATAGAGAGCTGGTTTTCATATAAAAGTAAAAAATTCAAAATGATATATTAGTAATACATACTTAATTAAAAATTAAATTATTTCGTTTATTCTAAAAACTTCTATAGTCTCTAGACCGTGACCTCGGCTGGTATATGTTTAAGATGGTTTTCAACCCGACCTCTGTTCATTAAATAAAATAAACTTGTTTTTAAAACCAAATTTTCAAAATCATTTCAAGTTTCTCCAATATCTAATACTAGTTATAAACAAACAACAATTTGAAATAAGGAGCATTAAACAAATCGAACTAATCTAGAATTTTTTGATCTACAAACGTGGCTCGATGACAAAATTTATTAGATATGTATCACTAATACCTATTAGATTATATACCTATTGCCTTAAAACTCAATGACCATGTACATTAGAAAATCGTTCTAATTCTTATGTGCTTACTACTAGAGATATTTAAAATGTGCGTTTGGGAGAAATTAAGATTGACATGTTTTTAGTGAAAATTAAATTTTTAAACTAAATTTTTATTTAAAAAATCGAACCGAACCGGACCGAACCTTGAACTAGGTTCGGTTCGGTTCGAAAAATTTGCCGGTTCGGTTCGAGGTTCGGTTCGAAAATAAAATGTCCGGTTCGGTTCGGTTTGTGTCCATCCCTAAACGTCGCCCTCCGGAGGAGCGAGAAGTACCTATATACACTACCTAAGTTAAAACCAGAAGATTTGATTAGACAAATTTACCCAAGAACATGAAGGAACGCTGATTTTAGTTGATGCAGAGCACTGTAAATATAACTATGTCACTAGATTATCTGATGTGCTTAGAATATAATAAAACAGTAATCACGTTTTAACGTTGAATAATGTCTTACTTAATCTGCAATCATTATTTTATTGCATTATAATAATACCAGCAGCAGTCACGTTTTACCCCACATAAATTTCCAATGTTATACTTCTCCAAACGACTAATAAAGTATAAAATACAAAACAAGTTTATCAGGTGGTTAACTACAACTAGTTTAAAATTTTAAATCTGATATACAAAACTTTACCTGCAGCATTAAAATTTGGAGGAAATTGTGCACGCTGTGAGATGGTTGTGAGTATAATTTTATCTAGGTTTGTCACATAGGCAAATAAGTCATGCAGCAAAATTAAAAATACCACTCTAAGCTTGTTTTTAAGCTTTTACTGACAGTTAGTAATTTGATAGTCACGAAGCGCTGGTACAAGACATAATAATTTTAAATACTAAATACCTAAGGTATAGGCAACTTTGTTTACGCTTACGCATAGTTTTGGTTGCAGTGCACGTTCTTTTATGGAATTGCATTTATCTATTACTTGGCGGTATATTATTTACGCCTGGTATTATAACCATATACTGAGATAAATTATTGTTAAAGATAAAGTTTACATAGTGCTTTGGTAGACAAATTTCATTCTCATAGTCAGGTTTGTTTATAATAATAATATTAAATTGTTACACATTTATTACCTCCAAATGCGTTTTTGACATCTCACACGCTCCCTGCTGCTCGCTTTGATACGTTTAAGTGTAGAGTGGAAAAGTTAAAAAAAGATGCTTAAGATTTATATATTTATTATTAAAACCGCACAAAATGCAATTCTAGTAAACTTATAATTTAATATAACTAAACAAAAAATTAAATTTTTTAATGGGTAGGAACAACTTGCCATTTCGAATGGACTTGCACCTTGCCGAAGTTCTAGATTACTAGGACAGGTGAAATGGCTTGCGTGTTCTAATGAGCTAAAGAGCCAAACTACAGGCCCAATCAAAGTAGTAGGGTCGTTAGTGAGGAACCAGACGAAGATAGGTCCCCGAAAGAGGGCAGCGGCTCTTTCGGTACTTAGATTGGCAGAGACCATAGGCGGCGGTATGGAAGTCTACGACACACTACCGCGATGTGGAAGGCAACGGGAAACCACCACATTACCTCCCGAGTACACAGGGTACCTAAATTATAATAAAATGATGGCATTCTCTGGGGTAAAAGATTCCGGAGTTAAAATAGTCCCCCATTCGGATCTCCGGGAGGGGACTACTTCGGAGGATGCGATCGGAAACTTAAGAATAAGAGGCGGGAAGATTTTGCGAGTCGGACCGTGGAATGTTAGAACTATGAAGCAAGTGGGTAAGCTAGAGAACCTAAAAATCGAAATGAATAGGTTATCACTAGACATAGTAGGGATCAGCGAAGTTCGGTGGCCAGAGGCGGGGATTTTGGAGTGGAGACTTCAGGGTAATTCATACAGGAGCAGAGGAGGGAAATTTGGGTATGGGGATAGTTATGCGGAAAAAGATAGGATACTGTGTAGAAAATTACTTACTAAAAAATGAAAGAGTACTCATGGTTAGATTATAATCTAAACCGGTAAACACAGTAATAATACAAGTATACATGCCCACCTCTAGCTACAGTGACGAAGAGGTAGAAGCGATCTACAAAGATATCGAAGACATATTAAGACACGTAAAAGGACATGAAAATTTAATAATTACGGGGATTTTAATGCAGTGGTAGGTGAGGGTAGGGAAGGAGCGATAGTAGGTTTATTTGGTTTAGGCACTAGAAACGACAGAGGAAATAGGCTGGTAGAATTTTGCGACAAGAACAATTTAATGATTACAAACACATTATTTCAACATCATGCTAGAAGACGATATACGTGGAAGATGCCATGAGATATAGGAAGATATCAAATAGATTACATTCTTGTTAGACAACGGTTTAGGAATCAAGTAAAAGACTGTAGAAGCTACCCAGAAGCAGATATAGATACTGACCACAACATCGTAATTATGAAGGCCGCACTTAAATTTAATAATCTGAAAAAAAGGAACGGAAAAAAAAACTTGGACTTAGAGAAACTAAAAGATAAAGATATTCATGAAAGATTCGAAAAAAAGTCAAATGAATTGCTGAATGATATCGGGATAATATCTGATGCTAAGGAAATCGAAACAGAATGGAATAACATTAAATCCAGCCTAGACATGGCGGCCAGAGATATTCTGGGGTATACACAAAAAGAAAATAAGAAACCGTGGATAACAAAGGATATCCTGAATTTAATAGAAGAAAGACGAAAACACAAAGATAAATCAGACGAAACAGGAAAACAGAGATACAATACCATAAAATGGGAAATTATTCGAAAATGCAGAAAAGCTAAAGAACAATGGATTGATGAAAAGTGCAAAGAGGTACAAACAAAGATGGAAATAGGAAAGACAGACAAAGCATACAAATTAATTAGAATGAATTTTAGGGATATAAAACCGTATAGCAAAAATATAAGGGACGCACAAGGAAACGTCATCATAGAAAACGTAGAGAAAGTGGATAGATGGCAAGAATATAAAGGGAATTTATATCAGGAGATGAGCTAACTGCGTTAGAACAGGAATCAGACATTGAAAATGATGACTTGTGATATCCTATACTTAGAGACGAGTTTGAATTAGCATTAAAGAAGCTGAAAAATGGTAAGGCGCCGGGTACAGATAAGGTGCAAGCAGAAACTCTAAAAGCAGCTGGACAAGCAGTAACAGAACGTCTCTTCCAACTTGTAAGCTATATGTATGAGACAGGCGAGATACTCAAAGATTTCAAACGTAGCATCATAGTAACTATACCAAAAAAGAAAGGTGCGGATAAATGTGAAAATTTTCGAACAATAAGTTTGACAGCACACGTGTCAAAAATATTAACTAGAATTGTGCAAAGACGAATGGAAAAACGGGCGGAAGAAATACTAGAAGAAGACCAATTTGGGTTTAGGTGAAACAGGGGAACACGGGAGGCTATTTTAGCTCTGAGAGTGATAATGGAGAAAACAATAGAAAAAGGGAAAAGCGTGTATGTTGGATTTGTAGATCTGGAAAAAGCATTCGACAATGTAAAATGGAAAAAAATGTTTGAAATACTCAAAAAGATTGGAATGAGTTATAGGGATAGACGAATAGTACATAGCTTATACAAAGAGCAAACAGCAGTAATAGAATTAGAGCAGGAACGTAGAGAAGTAAACATTAGGAAAGGGGTGGGACAGGGATGTGTTCTATCCCCACTGATTTTTAACTTGTACATAGAAGAGGCAATGAATACTGTCAAATGCAGGAAGACATTTGGAATTACTATGCAGGGACAAAAAATTGATATGCTTAGATTTGCAGATGATACAGCGGTATTAGCATCTAGCAAGGAAGAGTTAGAAGCTGCTCTCAATGAAATGGAAACGGTTTTAACAGAGAGATACGGTATGAAAATTAACAAAAGTAAAACTAAAGTACTAGCATGCAAAGGAGGGAAAAATAAATCAAAAACAAGAATACAAATATGTAACACGAACTTACAAGAGGTTAAGGATTTCTGCTACCTAGGAAGTCAAATAACGCAAGGTGGGAAAAGCACAAAAGATATAAAACAAAGATTAGCACATGGTCGTGCTACATTTAACAAGAAAAGCGACTACTGTGTTCAAAGACAACAAACTTAGAAACAAGGAAAAGATTGCTTAAAACATATGTATGGGGCACAGCACTATACGGCTGTGAAGCCTGGACAGTAGGAGAAGCAGACAAGAAAAAAGTAGAAGCCTTTAAAATGTGGTGCTACACACGAATGATGAAGATATCATGGACAGACAAAGTTAAGAACGAAGAGGTACTAAAAATGGTAGGGGAAGAAAGAAATATGTGGAAAACGGTAAAAAATAGGAGAGATAGGATGATAGGCCACATACTACGGCATGAGGGAATAGTGCGGAATATACTAGAAGCAGAGATAGGAAAAAAGAGAAGAAGAGGTAGACCTGGGTTAGACTACTGCACACAGATAGTGAAAGGTGTAGGCTGTAGGAGTTTCAGGGAAATGTGTAGGCTAGCTCAGAATAGAAAACAATGGAGGTATGCATCGAACCAGTCCCAAGGTGGATAAATTAATTACGAAGAAAGTAACTGCAATTAAACCTGGTATTTATAATAAGCAACTACAAGCATTGGATGGGCAATATTCTCGCATAGTGGTAATTGCGTGAAAGCATTTACTGGAAAACTATTATTTTAGCAAATGTTAAGTGTTGGGAGATCTTGGCAGACACAGGTTGCTTAACCCGCTTCAATAAATCTCAGTGAAATTAGGTCATAATATTAGAAAACAATATAAGGGGAACCGAGCTGTATTGCTGAGTGAAAGTTTCAGGGAACTATGTAGGTTAGTTTAGAAAATAAATAAGTGCAGGTACATGTCCAACCAGTTTTGAGACGGGAAACCCAATGACAAAAAAAAATAAGCACAGATAAATCTGAGGATTATTATTATAAACAACTAGTTATTTGTTGTGAAATATCTGCAACTAATGTTGACTGTGCGAAAAGATATATTGGAAAAATATTAAATCAGTAAATGTTCAAGTGCTGGGGCAACTTGGCAGCCACAGGCTGCTTACCCCCCTTCGCATCCACTGAATGTCGGAGAAATAGGGTATATAATTGTAAAACAATAGAAGGGGACCGAACTGCATCTAACAATAAAGAACGGCGCCTATGATGAAAGACAACTAACATAGAACAAAAAGTTGTTGAAAGCGTATGTGTGGAGCACAGCACAAACAGTATGCCTACGAAATACGAGCAGTCTGAAAAGCAAACAGAAGAACAGTAGCAGCCTTTGAAATGTCGTGCTTCAGATGTATGTGAATGGACAAACAAAGGTAATAACAAATAGGTTACAGAAACAGTAAGGGAACAAGGATATCTTTGGGAAAAAAATGTGAGAAATAGAAGGGAAGAATACGTTCTAAGGCATTTTTGGGGAATAGTGTGGGATATATGACAAGCAGAGATAGGAAAAAGAGATGGATGTAGACCTAGATCAGATAGTGATAGATGCAGACTGTGCAAATATCGGGGAAATCTGTAGGTTAGTTTAGAATAGGAAACAATGATGGTACGCGTCTAACCAGTTTCAGGACTGAAGACCCAATGATGATGATGAGGAACAACTTGATGCTTTAATAGCAGATTTTCAATACATGGCTTCAATTTAGATAGGTTTAACCTTAAATTCCTTCGATCAGTGATTCCTAATCTGTTTCTTTTTTGTAAGAAGATTGGCAACCGCGCTGAAACTCCATTATACGAGGTATGAAGTTGGAAATCTATTACCTACTTTTTCGCGATAGTCCTCAATGTAGGATAAGTAATAGGAATGTCTTGCTGAAATTAAAACTGCCGATATCCCTTTCTGAATTTTAACGTAGGTTTTTCGTTAGTGCTCATTCCGGTCAGTGCTTTTTCTAATATGACACCCGATTCTTCAATATCAAGGTATGGATTGATAATTCATGTGATATTTCAATAGTCAAAACCAAAACATCCTCAAACTTGATATCAAATCCTCTGCGAAACATAGTTAAATGTCGAGCGTAGGTTAAAACGTTATCAGTTTGTCTGCGGCAAATTAGGAAACGAAAATTCGCGACGTTAAATATTTTGCAGCATTAGTCTAATTCGAACAAGAAGTACTGAAATGATGAACTTTGTTTTTATCTAATTTTTAACTGCAAGTTAACCTTGAGGCATTCTAATTTTGGGAAACTCAAAAATTTTATAAAATTGCAAATTGGGTACAATAATTTTTGTATCCACCTTGTATTATTTTATTTATTTAAAAATTTTATCTAAGCGAAATAAATAAAATTCACAAATTCACAAATAAACAAAATTCAAATAAATCGGTTTACGTTTGTTAAAGGTTGAATGTAATTCTATCGTGTCTTTTGTTTACGTCCAAATCATGCGCAGAGCTACGAGTTCTGCAACAGGTTACTCCAGCCTCTCCTGGTAACTCGCAGATAGAACTTGGTGCAGTTAAGATGTGGGAAGTTTTGAATGTCGGCGATCTTCGCGTTGCACTTGATCCGCATTAGCTTTCCAACACGTGCCTCTATCTGGTCGATTCAACAATGGTTCGTATTGATAAATTTAGAGTTATAAAAATTAATTCCTTTTTACTTTTCCAACGCAACAAAGAACAAAACAAAAAATCTAGCAACAAATTTATAAACTGGTTTAACAATTAATTTAGAAATAAATTTAAAAACAACTTAAGATCCTGTTTTGCTTATGTAAAATTGCGATAACTACGTGGATAAAGCGAGTTCCTTCGATTTAGTATTAAATTGAACATACAACATCTACAACGTTGTGTTATGCTATTATTAGAAAATGGACTAGGAATAATCTCTGTTACCGCTGTTTGGTCAACTACCATCTGGGGTAAACCAGTCTTTCAAGAGGAAATTTACCGGCCATGTTGCTGTTTGTGTTCCAAATTCGTTCGCTGTTGGATGTTATTGGTAGTTTTGAAGGTGACTTTTTGCTATTAGTCGGTAAGTCAACCTTTAAGTCTTCCTATTTCCTCTATCCTTCTCCGTCCTCCTGCTTCTCCGTCCTCCTCTTCCGTCCAGAACGATCATTGAGCGACGTAGCAGCTCTTGTAGCTTCCATCCTCAATCTACCTCATACGAGTTAAATCCTTAATGTATAATAATCCGATTGATTTGATTATTAATTCAAATTCCTCTGTTATACGAAGACTGTATGCAAAAAATAATCAAACTTAAAGACAATGCCCCATATTAAGGTAAAAGAAATAGGTGGCGTGAAAGAACTTTTTATTGGCGTAATTAGATTAATCTACATGGAAACTAGCTGCTTATATTTGCATATCGACAATCTAAACTCAATACAGAAATCCAATTACTTGCCCAAAAGTAGAAGAAGAAGCAGAAGAAAACTCGCATACGCAAATTTAAAAATAAGAATTAAAGTGGTTAATTCACAACAAACGGCAGTAAACATAAAGAATTTGCCGACGTGTGCTTCTATGTTTCGACTCGATGGAATATAGCAGATGGAAATAATGATGCTTAATATTTGTTACAGGATTTTCCCGAAAACTTATTTTGAATGGTATTACTATACAGAATAAGTACAAAATGCTGCCTAAATAACCCCAAAATCTGGACCTACTTTCTAATCCCTAAGCCCACGCCCGGGCGTAGGTATAATTTCTTATACATTCTTATATAGTTGTGAACCATGCTAAACCAATTCTAGTTATTAACAATTTCACCGTACGGGGTCATTTTGGCCTATTCTGGAAATGAAAAATGTTACCCTTATTCTGTTGAGAGACAATTTTCCCCTATTCTGGTGAGGGGCAATTTTAGCCTACGGGGTAAATGAGGTAAATTTCACCCTACGAAACAATTTTAATTATATACCAAGCTTGCAGTCCTACCAATAGCAAACAGATGGGGAATCAAATAATAAATCGATTTGTTCCTGTAAAGTGAATTCTAATACCATTGGAACAAGTATTTTTCCAACACTATAGAATGTTATTAGCGCATTTATTTTATGTCAAAATACCTAAATTTAGCTCTATTGTTAGATTAATGCAGCAAATGTGCTCGGTTATCTACGATTTTTGTTTTCTAAAGAATATGTTCGTTTTATTTGTAAGTAAGAATGCAAGTTAGAATAGCGTAAATTTTTTACAATTGTATTCGAATTTGTCAGTTTTTGTTATTTATTTATACATTACAACGATTTTGAAAGTGTTCTTTTGACATATGTTACTCAAATATTGGAATCGTTTATCATCTTTTCTCCTAATTTCACTTTCACTTTGATCCTACCTTTCGCCGTCATAGCCCGTGCTCTCTGCGTGACTAATACTATTAGTACAAGAGCGATTCATGTTTCTTTCACAAGAAGTGGGTATTCTGATTACATCGGTAAGTTTTTCCGCGCTTATCAATACTTGTAAAATTCTTGTTTAGCTCTTAGACGTAGACCCAATAGTTCTACTACGATAGGTCAAATTGATGTTTATGTAGGCCTGATTGTTCTTCGACGTAGACTAACTACCCTTGTCTGTAAACCACTGTTGCAGTTATGGTAGTCGCGTGGAGGATACTGACTACCGTGGCGATGTGTTGCTGATTCACCTCTAATGGCTTAACTGCAAGATTAGTATCACAGCACATAGAGGTATGTAGCGATATTTTTTTTGTATATATCGAGAGCATCTTTTATTTACTCTTGCTATTGTTTGAGTAACTAATGAACCACGGACAAACCCAAGTTACATTCCTGAGTCTTCTGAGAACAAGTTTGCAAATCGGTCTTGTTTATAAACTAGCTTCCCTAGTGCTACTTGTTAATATAAATTGCTTACTAGAAAAGGTTTTGAATGTAATATTTTTAACGTAACACGCTTGCTTATAAGAAAACCTAAGCATTATTATTTATTATAACCGAATAGTTTGCTATACATGTTAATATACCAGAAACGCGCTTTGTATTTCCATTATTAAGATGGACTATTTATTAATTTATTTTTTGTTTAAAATAGAATTTTTTATTTTTATTGTAAATAGAAAATTGATGGCGAAGTATTTTTCTTTGTCTATGTGAACCACTCTACTCTCCGTATTTGCAGTTAGCCCGGTATTTCTAAATTTATTTATCTTTTATACGTAATCGTGATTCGTGCGGGTCCTTACTTTATTCTCCTTCCTGTTTCAGTCTGGTTCGTGCGTTTCATAACCTTACAAATTGTACCGTTACAAATTAACTATCCATGCACTGATTATTAATTTGTATAATCACTACAGTAATTAATATACCACAAAGTAATTAATATTGGTAGTTATTTATATCGCATCTTTCAAAGCTTTAAAGTAGAATATATTGAAATTAAAGCTTCAACCAGAACCAAACTACTAATATTTACAACGGTAATTTATATACATTTCAATCGTTCGAGAACATACCAGAAATTCTGCAAATAACATTTTCGAAATTTGCTATTGTAATCTAAATAACTCTTAAATGCTGAACCCTTGTGCGTGTCAATCAATTTACTCGAAGATGTCACGCCACCAATTATCTTTTGTGTACAGGCGCTTCGTTTATGTTCTCGTGTAATCATCCTGGTTGGGCAGACCAAACCACCAGTGACGCGAACTACTATTTTACGTTTTCAGCATGTGATTAAAAGACGACGTTAAGAACTATTTTTTAGGGACACTACAAGACATTTTAAAAATACAATTAACCTTGCTAAAAGTGTGACTATGGACGGTGGACAATGAAAATGTGGTTTAGTTCGTTGATTGACCTTTCTCGCATTCAAACATAAACGAATGCTCCCATCTTTCTTCTTAACGACCACCAACGGATTAAAAAAATGTGTGTTTGAAACTTCTATTATGCCGTCTTCTAACATTTTTACAAGTTCTTTGTTTACCTGATTTCTATATGCTGCGGGCATACACATTTACATTCAACCCAGTGTCATCCTCAGTGACCTCATACCTACTCATCCATGGCAACTCTACGTCCCTTACTTTCACCAAACTCTTATCACAATTAATTATAATCCCCATCTCCTTCATACAATCCACTCCTATAGTACTTTTGAACTTTAGTCCAGGAACGATGATAAACTCCTGCTCACAGCTTACTAATCCAGTTTCTACCCTTAACCTGATCATACTATTGACTACTGCAAACTTTTTCTTGTAAGGAGTCTTTTTTATCGGCATAGCTCTATTTCTAATTTCATCTTGTATCTGCTTGACGAATTCCTCCGATATCAAACTCGTCTTCGCTCCTGAATCGAGCAACGATCCTACACACCTATTTAAAATTTTAATTTTAACCACCGGCAAACAAATTTTCTTTTCTTCGATGTCCATAAATTCGCGTGAATGTTCATACTTAAAAATCTTAATTTCTAGTGGTTTAACCTTCTTTAAAAATCTTGCCTAGCTCTGGTCTTTCCACTAGATCCTGGTTGTCCTTCCACAACTTGTGCATACGTCCTACGGTTCGGTGTCTTGTCCCTCAGATCTCTCCCAATTATCCATATTTGTCGACGTCCTATTGATCTCGAGTGAACTATGTTGCCTTTGTATCCCAGGTCTTGCAATGCTCCCCTCGTGCTGCTGCTGCTCCTGAAATAATTTCGCCTTGGTTCGCAATTATTCCTAAAATTTTGATTTGTTCCCTTTTGAATATACGCATTATCTCTCCTACCCTCGAATCGTACTGCATTTATATTCCTGTCCCTGCTTTTCCGAGGTCTTCCCGAACTTACGTCATCATATTTTTGCAGGTACTCCAAAAATGTCTCCCTTTCTACTATGCTCTGTAGAGCAACGTGTTGCTTAACCTCACTCTCAAAATGTCGACAAATATTTGATGATTTGACGATCCGTCAAAGGTGGATTTAATTGCTTCGCGATGCTATATTTTCTAATCGCATATTGTTCCCGTGATCCTCCAAATTCTCCCTTATATTTCTCTGCAATTAGATCATCCCTAACCTGATCCTGCCTATGATCGCTCCAATATTGCTTGAGAAACTTTTCCGCAAAGTTTAAATATGACTCAATGTCTGACCTTACCAAATTATACCACGCTTCAGCGTTATCTTTCAACAAAGCCTTCACTACATTTAATTCAGCTCGTTCGTCATATAAATTACACACTAATGTCCGGATATTATTTATGAAAATTTGCGAGTTCACACTATTGTCTCCATAAAATTTCATTTGTTGTTCTATTGAAATATTACTCGCAATAATCCTTGGGCTTTCCCCGCTAAAACACTTATATTTTGTTTAATCCCCGTCACCTCTCTCTCAATTCTGCCTATCAGGTCTCTACAGGACTCGCTCACCTCAATTATTTTTCCATTGTTCTCCTTTTTACAAAAAAGTCTAACTTTCGTTTTTAATTGTCCAATTTCACTTTGAATCCCACTTAAACTCCTTTCATTCCTTTCAACTCTCATTTCAACCTCCCCCATTTTTACTGTTAAACTATTTTTGAAATCAGAGAATTCTTTGGTTGACCTCTCTATCTTCTCACTTAAAGTTTCTGTCAATTGCTCAAATTTCCGGTTCGATTCGGCACTCATTTGCTATACTCTTCTTTTTGATTCATCACCCATTTTCCTAATCTCCTCAAACTACCGATTCGATTCGGCACTCACTCCGCTTAATGTTTCGTTTATTTGATCCAATTTCCGGTTGGATTCCTTATTCATCCTCTCTAGCATTCTTATGATCATTTCGTTTCCTTGCTCTCCCGATTCTGTTCTCGATTGATCCCTACTACCTCCTGCTTCTTACATTTTTCCTGCTCCAGCCAAAGGTACTACATTGGCCAAGAAGCGAGTTTCTTATACCTGGAAAATTTTAAATTTTGCCGCAGCGTTACTGTTCCAAGCAAGATGGGATCTTTAACGTGCGTGACTCACACACGGGACCTCCATTTTACCTCTCATCCGAACGAGGGCATATTTTTGTGAAGAATGCTCGCCTAACATTTTTCAAGCAGACCGTGTTGGGATTTGAACCCGAAACCTTGGTCGTACTAGTCACACGCTACACTAGATAGATTTTCGGCCTTTGGGGGCTTCTATTTAAAAAGTTTTGTCGCCAAAAACACTTCTATCAAATTTATTTTAAATTGTTTAATTACAAAAAATGATTTATTTCTGTTACAACAACTTAGACGTTTATATTCATTAAACATTAAGTAATTGAAATTGACAAAAATACTTGAAGTTAGTAAATCAATAAATAATAATTAAAAATTACGGTGAGTAGCTTGAACCACCAACAATGTCCGAAGACTGACTGTCGATCAGGACTTCTTACATTTAACATAAAGCCTATGGTATCACATCGTGTTGGGGAAAAGTGCAGATCTTGCTGTCTGCAGTTTCTCGATAATCAATGACTTATTCTACGTAATTTTAATTATGACTGCTTTATTTCAGTTCATTGTTTCTGCACCTGCAGTATCAGGTTGCGTTTGGAATACAAAGTAGTTGCTTCTTTTCTTATTTCGAATATAAACTCTGATTAACCTTTAATTATAACCTTCATTTAATACAATGTAACATTTTATTGCTAAGACATAATAAATACGTTTAATTTTATATACATTTTAATATGAGGGATATGTAACTCACGGAGCCGCCGGGAGCTTACCTCACAGTATTATGTGCTTTCATCTTCTTACTACCGTTGTCTGAAAACGTTTGTCAGTTAGAAAAGCCATATTTGCCTAAATAGAAAGAACCAAGTAAACATGACAGAGCTAGTCGTTCTTTATTTTCTGTCAACGTATCTTCCGAAATTGTATCAGAAACCTAATCTGGATCACACTAAATTTTTACCTCTGAATCAAATTCTTTGATTAATTTTTTTAGTTCCATCTTTACAACACTCGACCTCTAGAATTCGGCGTATTTTTCTTTTTTTCACGTGCTGCAAATAGAAGGTTTAAAATTGTACAACTGACCCAAGCGGCACAACCGAACATTATCAGCCTAACCGATTCAAAACGCAGGTACACAAACAGAGCGGTACAGACGCAATCTATAGCGCAAGTACCCGCTCTAGTGGAATAAAGCTTGCAGCTGATATTAATTATTAATAATCAACAGTGCTTGATTGAAATCGTATCAATTTTCATATTAAACGGTTAATTAATTAATTAGAAGGCTATGATAGCCGTAGAAATAGGTTTCCTCCATGTAGGCGCGTTCTTAAAGGCTAGAATTATTATTATTTATTTCATAACTGTGATAGGGAACTGTACAGACACTTGAGCTAGACGTTTCTTAGGAAGTTGATCTTAAGTACTTGAGGGAACTTTACAATACTTATAAAAGTGCACCGCACCGTAGATAAAGGATAGCGCTGAATATGGACACCTGTTGGTTAATGTACACAACAATCAAATTTAGAAAATATAACCTATAAATTCAGAACTATTTATTCGAACTCGAACCATGACAATATATTAGTTAGTGTTAATTAAAGTTGCTGTGCTTTAACTGAATTCAGCCACATCAGTGAACAGAGAATGGCTCCCTTTTGATTACTTTAAAAGAGATTTGAACATTTCATTTTATTTAATTGATACATCTAGTTGTGGGCCGTAGAAGGAGGCTTGCTTTGCATTATTGTCTCAGTCGCGAAACTCGTCTTTCTCGGGCTGCAGTAAGATAAGCAATTTTCTCGGCTCGTGATTGGGGATTTTCTCTTGGGGATAAAAACTCCATCTACAAATGAACAGCCGTGACAAGAGCTATAATTCGTCCTCCGGATGAGCGCGAAAGAAAGACAGAAAGCGCGGGAGATTATACTCTGGCTGCGGTCATATCTCTTGCAGCTCGCGGACCACGCAGTGCCCACTGTACGTGTGGGCATCCCTTGGATTTACGACGTTGTCTAGCAATACATCACTTGTTCTCATTTACAGCAGCTGTAAGGGTAAGCGGACGACATCCTTTCCAATAAAACAGCGCAAACACATTTTTCGATTTACACGCCTTTATTGCGTTAGTTGGGCATATGGTAGCCGTTAGGGAAAAATACAATATTGAATTCGCTTATACTGTAGTGACTAATGGTTTTCTGAAAGCTATAGATTCTTAATAAGACTTCGTGGTCATTGTTTAACTGCTGACAGCAATGACCAAAATATTACAACAACCTTACTAAACTGCTTGCTAGTTGAAGTAGCACTTCAGGATAGTTGTAGAAATCTTCTGATACCCTCTTACAAGTTATATTTATTGATGGCTCAGCACTTAGAATTACAGCTACGAAGATTTTTTAACATTTATACTATGCAATAACTACAAATTGTAGTGAATTGAAAACCAATGCAACCAACGAAGTATTGCACAAGTTTCATTCCAAATATACGTTGTCCGTCAGTTAGAAGTAACACCTTAAGATACAACGTCTTCTACATAATCTACGAATTTGAGCTGGTTAAGTTTACTTATTGAATATACTAAGTCAATTATTAAGAACTGCTCTATGACCAAAAACTATGAAACGTTTTCAATCAGAGTGGCATTCATCTTATAATTTTTGAGCATTCAGACAATATGAGAGTAGCATTATTTATTTTCAAATTAGTTTTTCTAAAGAGACAAATCAGTCTCCTTGAACAGCCAGCGAGGAAGCGCTAAGTGGGTTTCGTAAATAAAAGTTACTATGAAGTATTAGGTCCATCTTGTGGAATTTCCACGAACACATTAACTAGGTCATTGGGTTAGTAGCGCATAAGTGCATGTGGATAAGCACTGCACAACTTTTTAGTATGGAAATCCATTCCATGATATGACGCGAAACTCGCAACATTAGAAAGAAAAATAATTTTTGTCTCTAGTTCAACAATATATCAAAATCGTACCATGATTCAAAACGTGCTGGTAATATGGTGAAAACTAAAATTAATATTAAATACTCTTATAATAATGAATAAAACCACTATAAAGCTTCTTGATATACAATTTTACCTTGCATGTCTATTTTTTATTTAGGTACCGACATTACACCCAATTTTTAAATATTTCTTCACTCCGTCACCAGAAAACTAGTCCAACCCAAATCGTGAATATATATATATATATATATATATATATATATATATATATATTGCTATGGATTCAAAAGGTTAAATTTGGGGTAAGCAATGCAATTTCAAACACACTGTATAGAGAAAGGAACTAATTATTTACGCGCAAAATTTATTTCATTTATTTAATTTAAACGAACAAGTATTGACGTATTCTTATATTTGATGATTGAAAAGTAATAGGTTTATAAAGAAAACCAGTTTTAAAAACCAAATAGAAACGCATAATTAATTTAATTTATTTTAATTCAACGTGTAATAGCATTGGTAAACACACCAGAGTAGAGAAAATCGATAATCCCAAGGCGAAAGGTTCTTGGTAACAGACAAACAGACGTAAATGGTATCGAATACCGTAAAATATAAGCTCTTAGAATTGTTGTTTAAGCGGTCGATAATTAAGAACACCTGCATGTTTGAAAAGGTTACCTTCGTCGAATTTATATGCATAATAACGCGGGCTTCAAAGAAAATATTTCCAACCGTCGGTTGCTTCGAATAAACAAGCTAACAAAGTTTTTTACAGAGCGGAAGGAATGCACGATCAATAATATGCTACAGATAAAGACGGATATAAAAGCATTGGTTTCAAAACACACGTTCGTATTCACGTGGAGTCCTGAGACGCGGTAAGCAATATCGATTTTCTATAACTCAAGTGGGGTTGGAACGCGACATCTAATATGCGTAAGACAGAGATAAAAATATTACAGGCGGAGTTTTATGACGACACAGGACTGCGTCATTGGTTAAAATAGATAGTTTTACAACGGACGAACACGCGACATGTGAAAGCGATTTTTCGGATTAAATTGTGTGTCTGAGGTAAATTTCTGGGAGCTTTAAGTCAGTTAGGTTAAAATTTGCAGAAATATTATTTTAAATTAAGTATTTCGCGTGAAGTGGGGTCGAGTGGTGGCATTTTAAGGATATAAATACTCGGAGAGAATGGGGCTCGTTTTGTTTTGATTCTCTTTTATTCTCTTGGTATTTTCATCGCTTTAGACTACGTATAATAATCAACCGACGCTTGTGAGTATTGAAAAATTGTGTAGTTCAGTAAAAATAGTATTAGCACTTATAACGTGGTAAGTGGAGGCCTTATAGTTATGAACGTGAGTAGTGTCGAGTGAATTAAATTAACCGAAGTCCAACTAATACCATAACAAGCTGATAAATCAATAAACACAAGTATAATATACGAGAATTTGGATGCTAGGATGGAATGGCAGTTGGTAGCAACGAGCTTGGCGTATACTGAGGTTATCATCTATCTGGAGGATCAGAGCGCATAATCACGAAAACAAGGGGTTCTGGAGAATCAGAGCGCATAGTCACGAATCCAAGGGGTTCTAGAGGATAAGGCATCAACAAAGGAGATGGAGACTTGAAGCATTTACCAGGTAACTCATTTCAATTTGCTGTTATTTGATAAACTGTTGGAATTATTTGTGATGTGTGAGTGAACTTTGGGGGTCATTTATAGTTATTTGACGTATCGAAAAAGATACGTGTACTTGACAATCATTAGGGTATTTTAAATATTCAAACAAAAGTGTATGGAAAGCTTACTAAATTTCATTATGAATTTAAATTGGATTGTTAAGGGTATATGGGTTATTAATTTTGTAGTAATTTTATGCAAGGTGAAAGGCATACATTAATAAACTGGGTTATTATGAGCTCACCATACTCTAGTGTGCAATAAATATAGGGTATTATTTGGGGCCCATTTATTCTTGTTGTATTAAATGTGTTTGCAATTAAAATTTTAAAACAAGAACTATACAAAAATAGCACTTATTGAGTAGTAACTAGAGTACCAAACTGTACATATCTGTAAATAATTGTTTGTAAATAGCGGTAAATAAAGATTGTCCGATTGTTGTATTTTTTTGTGATTTTATTGAATGATGTGTGAGTGGAAAAGAAGAATGATTGTAAATTTAGGTATTCGAGAAGAGGCACAGCTGAGCTAGCCAGGGAAGCTGCTGAAGATATTTTGAAGCAGAAATCAGGGTAAGAATTTTTTTTTGTTGTGAACTTTTTATTTTTGAAATGTAGTTAATGACTCACTCTCGATTCTTAAACACTTAATCCCCGAGCCACAGCAATCAAATGGACGGCCCAACGATGGGGCTCGAACTTTGGTGAGATCCACAGCAATATATATATATATATATATATATATATATATATTATTGCTATGTATTAACTGGAACTCTCGAGCCCCGTCGTTGTGCCGTCCAATAAATACTTGATATGATAACGCCGTACTCGGTATCAATGGCGTTTTCTACCTATAACTCCACCTCTCTGTTTAAATTATCAAATTTCACTCCCACTAATTGTATTATTCTGCCACGGCTAGCTTTTATTTGAATTATAAAATGAAGTTAATTAATTCCCTATAATGAAAACAAATATTATGTACAGGTTTTGAAAATTATTAAAATACACTTTTCAATCAATCAATATTATAAGTCTTATTTATCTCAAAATCATCTGCTTTGCAATCAATCTAAAGTCACCAAAAACTACTCTTTTTATCAAAGAAGCCTGGAACGTTCAAAACCCGTTTATTATATTACGTACTTTCAACGTATGCAAAGTTCGTTGCTGACTCTGTTACACAAGTTTATCATAATTAGGCAAATTCAATATTCAAATTCAAATAGAAAAAAAATGTCTTAAAAGTAATAAGATCTAACCTGGTCTGTTTACTTCGTGCTTCTTTATTTCTTTCTCGCAACTCAAAATTGTACCAAGATTATCGACGAATCCATTATCAACCAACATCAATTAGAATTTTCCATGCATTATTATACCATCCATTTGGATCATTAACATCGTATTCGAAATTATTATATACCCATTTGAAATATTATCTACTGAATTATGCACTCCTTTGGAATTTCGAAATTATCGTCAGCCTCGAATTATTTTCAGGAAACTTAAATTTATTACCGTCAGCCTCCGAGTTATTATCGTCAAATTTAGAGCCCTATTATTATTATATTTTAGTTTAAATAAATTCCCCAAATACTACTTACGTTAATCGGCAATAGAAATTTTCATATTCGTAGCACTATCTGTCACTAAACAATTTTACTATTAAAATATTATTATTACGCGTTACTCTTAGATTCAGAGTAACGCAGTTTGGCCTTATTGAGTTGAAACTGAGCTCCGTTATCATTGCTCGCTGTAAATATATGGGTTGATCTCCTTTTATATGTGGGCTTGGCTTACTAATCTTATCCAATGAGGTCTTTGTATTTCCTACACTTAAAGTGGTTTTCTGATGTAACATTTTTGGCTTTTCGAGTAGTGGTTGTTTGCTACAGATGCTTTGTTATCAGACCATGCGGTGTTTTGAGTAAATAATCGCTTTTCCATATTATACTAAAATATCTGATGCGATTTAAATTTAGATTTTCATGTTTATTTACGCATCTTTGATTACTTTTACTTATCAAAATGTTAATTGTTTCTACGCACTTACCGAAAGCTTCTTTAAGTTTTATCTCTTATCTCCGTATTATCATAACTGATTAGAATTCTTTTGAATGCGCGTTTAATTACATGAACTATGCTTACTTCTAAATACGCGTGCTTCTACTGAAAATTATTGTTGTTTGCATTACTTAAAATTACTAAAGCTCCATATACCGGGTGTTAAATCTTTGTTATTTACCTAATGCATGAATTACCTATTTCTATGCTAACTATGCGTCCTATTGTTATAATATGTGCTTATTTGTGTCGCTTAAAACTAATTATACTCTATATACAGGGTGTAAATGCTTACTATTTACAAACTAACCCAATTACTCAATTTTCTACTAAATAAATGCATTTTTTTGATTCCTATTATAATTTATGGTTACTAAACAACCATTTCTATAAAATACACTCTTAAACAACCCCTTATCACAGCAATATATATTGCAGTAATTGGTCCCACGATTGGGCGTACCATTAAATTTGATATGAAATTTGTTTATTTCCTTTAAGCCCCAATGTTGGCTGTAATTTTTATTGCTGTGATTTGCCCCACGATTGGGCCTACCAGTTTTATTGCTGTGATTTAGTCTTTTTGGATTTCAAGCCCCTACGATGGGTGCCATTAAATTGCTATGCATTTGCCCCACGATTGGACGTGCCATTAAATTTGATATGATATCCCTTATTAAGCCCCACGATGTGTACGTTATATTTTATTTGTTTACCACGACTAGCCACTGAATGTTCGACTTCCTAATAAATTTTATTTTACCCTTTAAATGGATTCAAATAAAGCAGTTCAAAATTACACAATATAATAATTGATAATATGTACAATGTTGTGTAACCTCAAAATTTTTCCCTGTATAGAATATTTACATATCTTTTAATTACCCTCAAGTATCTTCGAACGTTCTAAGATGCATTCCCTGTTTTCATATTTTCAAATGACCTTTTTGATGACTCTTACAAATACATAATGTATAGCAAATATTAAATTTGAAACAGTCTTTAAATAATAAAATGTTTCAAAATCGTTAACCGGGAACGGTCACTGTAGTTCCCTTATAGTGTCTGTGATCTGCATCCCTTGCTATATCTGCTCTACTTATTGGCCAGAGTTATTCATTTTTGATTTCTGGTATTTTTCTTTGAATTAACTTTGAGTACCCTTTTGATCTAACTTTCAGACGCATTTTTAGATTTGTGTTAAGGCTTAGATCTCGACATGAACATCGACTGACATCAACAAAAGTGGCATCAATAACAGCCCCCTCAACAAAATGGCATCAACAAAAGCCGTCTCAACAAAAGCCGTCTCAACAAAAACCGTTTTAACAAATAGTGGTATCGACAAAAGCCCTGTTTTGTTAAATACTAAAAATAATTTAATTAATTGTTTAACTTATGTCTATTTGTAGATCGGCTTATTTTTTGTCGCACAATTTTTGCACTTTAAATTTCACTTATTCTGAATTTTAACTTTTCACTAATTAATTTCATCACGTAAATTTCCACTGCGTTTGAGCATAGTTTGTGTTTGGTTGAATATGAACTGAACTCTTTATTCATTTCCTATTGTATTTATAAGCCCTTCCCACCAATCGTTTCTATTGGCGTGTTTATCGATCAAGGTTTGTATTTTGCCATATCTCTGGCAGAACTCGGTATTTTCTCAAATTCCCTGGTTTATTTCTTCGACGAAATGCTTCATCAATTACGTAAGTGTTGTGTATATTACAGTATTTTGTTAAGATTTCCTATTATTACTTTTACTCAGTCACGTGTTTAATTTTTGTCGTTTAAAATTCCAAGACTTACATATAATTGAACCGCCTGGTGTGTAATTGTTTGTTACAGAATGTTGGTTTACTGAACACATGTATTCTTCGTAGTCACGTATCCATTTTCTAATAATGGCGTATTAACATGCGTTTGCATATAGATGCGTTGATATTTTCGACGTAATTATTAAATATTTGGAATGCCAATTTATCTATGTTTCCCGATAATTTATTTTAATGCAATTAGTTGCTTCTAAAACCTTATCTTTACTTGTAAATTATACTTAAACATATTATACGACGCACACAATACTATTCTAATTAAATGGTATTGGATTATTACTAAGGGAGCATCTTTCTCATGCATTAAATCAAATATCGTTTATATACAGTGTCCTCGCAATTGACTTTTTGTAGAATAGTCGATTTACTTTATAATTGATGGAATTATTTGATTTTCTTAAAGTTAAGTTTATTTATTTTTATCCTACGACCGCTATGACTTAATCTACCCTTAAACTACCCTCCTGACATAGCAATATATATATATATATATATATATATATATACATATATTGGCAACAAGATGGTAGTATACTGGGTATGAAGTACAAATAATAATATTTGATGTAAAATTCAAAATTTTAATTTCTTCTGCTTAAATTTTCGGCTAATCATTTTACCTTTGTTAAAAGCATCTACAATTAGAAATGTTGTGGTTTAAAACTAACATGATACAATAGATGAGTCTCTTACTATATATATATATATATATATATATATATATATATATATATATATATATATATATATTGCTGTGTTTCCACCAAAATCCGGAAACTACGGTTTTCGCCCCACAGATTGTGCGTCAAAGAATGCTGTGATACCACCAAAATCCGGGTACTCCGCTTTCCGAATCGAGCCCCTACGAATTGGATGTCAAGAATGCTGTGAATCCTACAAAAAGCTATTCATTACCTTAACTGTGTTGGTCCATTGACTTTCTTCTGTTAATCGCCTCGGCTGCTCCTCTAGTTAAACCTTCATCCTCATTCATAAAAAAAACACATTCCTACCACAAACATCAACGTTAACTCTATTTACATCAATATTCACAATACATTAAAATTTCAAAATTAAAATTCAGCATAAATTTCAGTATCAGAAAATTTCAAGATTTAAATTTGTTATCATTTTAATGTGCATCCAGAATTAAAGTCCTTGTAGGATGCCTACTAATTACTATAACAATATATGCAGACCTGAGTCTGAGTACAAAGGGAGCATCTACCACCCCTTTACGTTAATTAACCAGGTTCGTCTAATTGAGCTCAAAGACATACCCAAATTTTCATCATAATGCAGAACATCAATACTAAATACCCTTTCTACTTAAACAAGCAAATTTCACCTTAAAATTAAAATTTTATTGTTAGTACAATTTCACTACTGTCCATTTTGAGTAAATCAATTATAAAGTTATTCAACACACACAAAATATCAAAGTTCAAACAAAATAGTATAATTTACCTGAAGGTTACTGCACTCGTAGCTTCAATGTACATCGTCCCTTTTGTTAATCACACCATTCCACCTGGGTTATATTTACGGCTTCTGATTCTCAACGCTTTTAAAATCTTCTCCATCACCATTCATCTAAAGTTGTTTCAAGGCTTTCCGGAACTCCTCTGTGTATATCTGACCCTTGTTTCGTGGATCCAGACACGTTTTTGAACCATTTAATTATTAACACCCCCGAAAAATAGCAAAGAAATTCATGCGTCTTTCACCAATACACGCGAAAACTGTCTACTTTTGTGTACTCATTTGTCGTTGTAAATTTTACTAATTGGTACAGTGATACTAAATTTTATTACCTTGTATCTAAGTGCACTAAAGTACATTCATGGTAGCACGTAAAGAACAAACTGTTTTACATCACCAAAATATGCGAGCAAACTTTAAATTATTCTATCACACTAAAAAAACACTGTTTAACGCATTGAATCAAGTCGCAGATGTAAGAGAGCTTGTTCATATTCACCTGGGTATATATAGAGGTTAGCCTGTCTGTCGGTCGAGTCCTCAATACGGACAATTCTAAAGAATTTCGCATTCTCGGTTCCCATTCCGTAGCCCGGCATGCGATTTTTACGAATTTTGTTTTCGCCCCAGTTAAATCTCAGAAATTTCGACACGGCACGCAACGTCTGGAAATAACTAATTGAATTTTCTACAGAAATGTTATTTTTACCTCTCAAATTTTGCCTTTTACTTTCAACCAATCGCAACCCCATGACGTTGCTCTACTCACGCCTTTTACTATATGTGTCGCGGTCTTGCGCATATTATCTGTCTCTATCTACCCTGTTCTTATTGATGCAAATTGATATTCTTTATTATCAATTATTTTAGTCCATGTGGACTGTGAAATATCCCACCTTTAGCATTTCTCGTAACTATTATGCGACGGTTTCTCCAAGATTCTCTGTAACCATTAATTATCTGCAACATTTTCGCCGTACGTGACTTTTAAACTACGCAGGTGTTCAAACATAATATTAATCCTCAGAGCTTTATTTTATTGGGTTTTTACAAGTTTTTATAGATATTATATGTTACTAACGGTTCAATTAACTAGAATTAAATTTAATACCCTTTAAATTTTAGTGAATCCTAACTAAATATTAATTATTATCTGTACGTTTTGTTTAATACCGGTTACTTAAAATAGAGTTAATTAATATAAATTTTGCACGTAATTTCTATTTGTTTCTTTACTAGGAATAATTAAATTATACGTAGAGCTTTTTAATACTGCTTCTTTTGATATAAAGCGTCTTGTACATGATTTAAATCTCTTATTTTTAATGAAACGAATGAATTTTTATGCTTCACGGTTTTAATAAATAACGCGAGTTATGTATCTTTTCCCAAAGCTTCTACACGGCGATTAAAATTATTTGATGTGATTATTTAATTTTCTACCCTGGTCTAAATATGAGTAATATATATATATATATATATATATATATATATATATATATAAACACTACTTGTTGTTGAATATTATTGGGAACTATTTAGTTCGATACGAAATGCTTGTAGTAGAATGTATTTATTTATACTCCTGACGTTTTAAATCTTTTTTTGATTCTTTTTCGAAGGCTACAATGGTGACAGTTATAATACAATTAGGTACATAGTGGAAAAACTTACATATAAATTTACATCAACATTTTAACTTTAACTAGCAAAATTTTAAATAATTTAAACTTTAACAACATTAAAACTATAAAAAAGAATAAAGCTAGATATTAACGTACAAAATTTTGATTGAAGCTTGTCGAAAAATTATTATAAATGTCAAATTTAAATTGAATTTAACAATACATACTTTGTTTTCCAAGAGAAGTTCTACTTACAATTATTTGGAACTCCAATGGGGTCTCCTCTATCACCCATAATCACACAAATGATTATGGACAATTTACGGTCGAGTGTTCTACCTAGATTACCATATGAGATGTCTTTCTTGGTAAAATATGTGGACGATATCATTTGTTCATTGCTAGCCCAATATGTTGACCAAACTTTAAAAACGTTTAATGATTTTAATGATCACCTTCAGTTCACTTTTGAAATTGAAGTGGATGGTAAATTACCTTTTTTTTGGATGTTTTGGTTATCAGAGATACGTCTAATCATCTATTATTAGATTGGTATACTAAACCAACAAACTCTGGCAGATATCTAAATTTCCACTCTAACCATTCTTTTCAACATAAGGTGAACACGGTGAAGGCCCTACGATATCGAATTGAGCATATATCAGACCCACAGTTTATGGAAAAAAATAAGAAATTATTGATTGACACTTTAGTTAACAACGGTTCCCCAAAGGAATTGTTGCATAGATTGATTTATAGCAACTTCTCAAAAGTTAACGCAACAGAAGTTGATATTACGTACAAGAAGCTTCCTTATATACAGAAGTTATCTCCACTTTTGGTACGATTGCTTAAACAACCTAAGCTTGCTATCGTTTACGAATATAATTATTTCATCCAGAATTTGTGTACACCAAATTAAAGGATCGTACTCCAAAATTGTTAAACAGTAACGTTGTTTACAAGATCACGTGTAGTTGTAACAATAGTTGGTCAGACCAGCCAGTGGCTAAAGAGTCGTTTAACCCAGCACAGGAGTGATTGCAGAAAAAACTCCACTAAATGTGCATTGTCTGCTCATGTTGCTGCAACCAGTCATACACCACTTTTTGACGACACCACCATTTTGGAGAACGAAACCAATTACAAGACTAGGCTTTTCATTGAGTCTTTTTACATAAATAGTGAAAATAATCCTATCAATAATAAGATGGATGTTGATAGAGTGCATAACGTTTATTCTGCTTTATATAGTAATGATATTTTTAAATAACGTTAAATATTATCCTTCATGTTATGTAATCAATGCCATTTTCGGAACGTCCCCTGTCACTTCTATAAAACTTGTCATTCTCAATTTTGTCTTTATGTTTTAACCGCCATCGCGGCATGACGTGCCCTTCAGGCAAATTTTTAATTTTTTAATTTTTTGACCCACATTTATTATGTGAATCATTCAGTAATTGTTTTTCAATTTCCTTGAATATAATGGATCAATGTAAGTTGTTAGCGACAGGTTATGTATTTCTTGCTAATTTCGAATTTTCTGTTGGGTGCGAAAAATGTACCGAAACGTTAGGTGCTGATTAAATACTAAATCTGTATTCTGTTGTTTGATTTGGACTACATCCCATTAAAAAATTTACATGTATATTATACTATAAGTCTGACCAGTCCATTAATTATTAATATATATATATATATATATATATATATATATATATATATATATATATATATTGCTGTGAAACCTCCATCATCCGTGAACTACGCTTTTCGCCTCGGCCGCTCACCTAATTTTATAAACCTCCTCATTCATAAAATTAAACACATTCCTACCACAAACATCAACGTTAACTCTATTTACATCAATATTCAGAATACATTAAATTTTCAAATTAAATTTCAGCATAAAATTCAGTTTTCAAAAAAAATTTCAAGATTAATTTTATTATCATTTTAATGTGCATCCAGAATTAAAGTCCTTGTTGGATGCCTAGTAATTAATATAACAATATAAGCAGACCGGAGTCTGAGTATAAAGGAGCATCTACCACCCCTTTACGTTAATTAACCAGGATCGTCTAATTGAGCTCAAAGACATACCCACATTTTCATCATATTCCGAACATCAAAACAAAATACCCCTTTTACTTAAACAAGCAAATTTCATCTTAAAATTAAACTTTTATGGTTAGAACAATTTCACTAATGTCCATTTAAAGTAAATCAATTATAAAGTCATTTAATACACACAAAATGTCAAACAAAATAGTATAATTTACCTGAAGGTTACTGTCCTCGTAGCTTCAAAGTATCGTTTCTTTAGTTAATCACACCATTCAACAGGATTATATTTACAGCTTCTGATTCCCTACGCTTTTAAAGTTTTCTCCATCACCATCCATTCAAAGTCGTTTCTGGGCCTTTCCGGAACTCATCTGTGTTTATCTGACCCTTGTTTCATGGATCCAGACACGTATTTGAACCATTTACTTATTAACACCCCCGAAAAATAGCAAAGAAATTCATGCTTCTGTCACCTATATATATGCCAAAACTGCCTACTTTTGTGTATACATTCGTCGTTGTAAATTTTGCTGATTGGTACAGTGAAACTAAATTTTATTACCTTGTATCTAAGTGCACTGAAGTACATTCATGTTAGCACGTAAATAACAAGCTATTTTGAATCACTAAAATATACTAGCAAACTTTAAATTATTTAATCAAACTAAAATGCACGGTTTAATATCTTCAATCAAGTCGCGTATGTACGAGCTTTTAACGCATCGAATCGTCAAAAGTCTAAGAAAGCTTGTTTATCTTCATCTCGGTATATATAGCAAAAAGCCTGTCTGTCGGTCGAGTCTCTAAAACGGCCAGTTTCTAGAATTTCTCATTTTATGTTCCCAGTCTGTTACTCGCACGTCGATTTTTACGAATTTTCACTCGCCCCATTCAAATCTCAGAAAATTTCCACACGGCACGCAAGCATTTCCGAGAAAAACTAATTGATTTTGTACAGAAATTGTTGTTCTACCTCTGATATTTGCATCCTATTTTTAACCAATTGTGACCCCCGTGACGTTGCTTAAATCCGCCTTCTACAATATGTGTCTTTGCTTGACGCATTTCTCTTTCCTTCTCTACCGTGTTCTTATTGGTGCAACTTGATATTCTTTATTATCGATTATTTTAGTCCACATGGAGTGTGAAATACCCAGCTTTAGCAATTCTCGTAACTATTATGCGACGTTTTCCCCAAGATTCTTTGAAACATTAATTATCTGCAAAATTTACGCCGAATGAGCTTTTTAAATAAACCCAGGTGTTTAAACATACTATTAATTCTCAGAGCCTTATTCCGTGGTATTTTAATCTTGGGTTTTTACAAGTTTCTATAGGTATTATATGTTATTAACGGTTTAATTAACTCCAATTAAAATTGATTTCTATCCTTTTCATTTTTAGCGAATACAATTTAAATATTAATTATTATAGGTACACTTTGTTTTACTACCGGTTACTTAAATAGAGTTAATTAAGATAAATTTTGCACGTAATTTCCATTTGTTTAGGAATAATTACATTACACGCAGAGCTTTTCAATACTGCTTCTTTTGATATAAAGCGTCTTATAAATAATTTAAATTTCTTATTTTTACTGAAACAACCGAGTTTATTTATGCTTCATGGTTTTAATAACGCGTATTATTTAATGAAATTCCTTATACACGGTGATTAAAATTATTTGATGTGATTATTTAATTTTCTACCCTGGTCTAAATATGAGTATTTTCCCCCTATTTGAATACAAATAATCCCACTTATTTGAATGCAAATATAAAGCATTTAGACAAAAAAAATTACAAAAAAAAATTGCCTATCTCTCTCTACCCTTATCTATCTAACTTACCTACTTTGTCTCCAATTAAAAAAAATATTTACACCTATCCTATATCCCTATCCTATTCCTAACTCTCACCTCATTCTATAAACTGAAATTATCCCTAACTTCATCCTACTTATCCAACTAATCTTATATACATCCTATATACCTATCCTATTCCTAACTTTTAACTAATCTTTACTATACTTTACTTCCCCCTACCTAATTCTATATGCCTATCCTACTTTTACTCTATTCCTAACTCTCCACTAATCTTATATGAGTATCTCTACTTAACCTATCTTATTTTCTTCCTACCTTTACTCTTTATTCTCCTCCTAAACCTATTTCTAACTATCTCCCATATTTATCCCATACCTAGCTTTATTTTTTATAAACACTTACTTCTACTCTTCTATCTACACCTATTCTATCCCTATCCTATTTAAATCTAACTCTCTTCTTGACCCTCCATGTCTTTCTTCTTACCATCCTAATACTCTTCATCCCTATCTCTCCCCCTTCTATATCTACACTTAACATCCCTGTTATCTCACATACCATAAACTTATCATCCCTATTATCCTGACTCTTACATATTGCTTCTTCTTCATGCCCTACACTTGTCTGTTTCTCATTTATTCTTATTTTCTTCTCTGCCGACAAACCAAACGATACTACTTTACAATTATCGATTTTTCCCTCTATGGAAAATCCTATGTACCTTCTAGAATTTTTGTGTAATGGAATCCGCCAGAATGAATCCCTTAAATCTACTTGATTAAAAACAAACTTGCCATCTTTGCTTAATTTCGCCTTCACCTGATCCTGATATGCTGCTGTTGCTTCTACCCCCACTACTTCTGCATGTTTTTGTACTAAAGCTTGAACCTCTACTCTCCTCTCCTCTGGACATCTTATTGTGTTGATCTGTTTAACCTCATCATCCTCTACCTCTACTACATTAATACTTAACCCCGTGTCATCCTCTGTGACTTCATAACTGCCTTCCATGGCACTACCCTATCTTTAATCCTTACTACCTTCCTTTCCATATCTATCAAAACCCCTAACTTCATCATACAGTCAACACCTAAAATGCTCTGAAACTTCAGTCCAGGTACAATTACAAACTCCTGTTCACAGCTTAAATCTCCTATATCTATCCTAAGCACCACAACACTATTTACTACAGCAAACTTCTTTTTATTTGGAGCTACTAAATGGCTACGTTTTATAGGCATAATTCTATCACAAACCTTATCCCTAATTTTGCTGACGAATTCCTCCGATATTAAACTCGCCTCTGCCCCTGTATCAAGTAATACTTCTACATTATTTTCAAAAATTTCTAAATTAATAATTGGCAAACATAATTTTTCTACAGTTTCTGGCTCTACTTCCTCCTCAATTTTGAAAAATTCACGTGGATGTTCGTATACATTTACACAGAAATCTAGTGGTCTGTCACGTTCTAAAAATCCTGTCTCATCCTGTTTTCCGTGCTTGGTCCTGGTTGTCCTTCTACAACCTGTGCGTACGTCCTCCTCGTGTTAATATCCGTGTCCCTGTCTCTATTCGGCGTGCTGGTCACAGTCCTGTTTACTTCCGGTAAACTGTTCTGTCGCGTGTAACTAGGTCTTGGCGTCGGTCCCCTAGTCGCACTATTGCTCCTGTATTCCTGTCCTCGTCGTTCCCAATTCAGTCGAAAATTTCTGTTGTAGTCAGGCCGTCTCGGATAATTTGGTGTCCTGTTGTCAAACCTAACTGTGTTAACGTTTCGTTCTGGTATCTCTCTTGTCCGTCCTACACATACATCGTCATATCTCTGCAAATACTCTAAAATGTCTCCCGTTCTGTGATGTTTTGTAAGGCCACATGTTGTCTAATTTCCAGTTCAAAATGTCGTGATAGGTACTTGATAATCTGTCTGTCCGTCAATGGTGGATTCAGTCGTTTGGCCACACTGTACTTGCGGATGGAATATTGCTCCCTAGAACCTGCAAACTCTCCCTTAAATTTTCCTGTAATCAAGTCGTCCCTCATCTGATCCTGTTTGTGATCACTCCAGTAATGTTGTAAAAATTTGTCTTCAAAGTCCTGATACGTGTCTATGTCCTGTCCTACTAAATTGTACCATGCCTCCGCATTGTCCTTTAATAAAACCTTTATCGTATTCAGTTTAGTCTGTTCGTCAAATAAATTTCCCACTAGATTTCTTACACTATTAATAAAAATTTGTGGATTTACCCTGTTATCGCCATAAAACTTCATGTGTTGGTCCAATGATACTCCACCTGTAGAAAATCTGGGACCATCCCCCGTTAAATTTGATACGTTGTATTTAATACTACTAACTTCGCGTTCTACCCGGCCTAACTGATCCCTACATGAGTCCGTTACTTCAGTCATTTTTACATTAATCTCTTCTTCACAAAAAATGCGTACTTCGGACCTTAAATGTCCCATTTCCTGTCGAAGACCTGTAATATCACGCTCATTTTTATCAACCCTATTTTCAACTTCCCCCATCTTTACGGTAAGACTATTTTTAAATTCTGAAACTTCTTGATTCGTCTTATCTATTTTCTGACTAATCTCCTCTAACTTCCTGTTCGATTCTTCACTCATTTGCTCAAATTTTCGATTTGAGTCCTCTCTCGCTCTATTCGATTCATCCCTAGCTCTATTAGCTTCCTCGCTTAGCTGTTCTAATTTTCTATTGGATTCTTCGTTCATCCTCTCCAGCATTCTCATTATCATCTCGTTTCCTTGATCCCCTGATTCCGTCCTCGACTGATCTCTACTGCCTCCAGCTCCTTCCATTTTAGAATTTTTCTCACACAATGCACTATCGTCACTTCCAATTTCCACTCCTTGACTCCTTAACCACTCCTTTCTCTGCAAACGTTCTAATCACTCACACGCACTCTAAATACTCTTAAATTTATACACACAGAAACTCTCTCTCTCAGATCGCCAGTTTCCTGGAATAAAATAACAAAATTTTATTTGGAATTCGAGCCTCACTTTTGGGTCGCCAAATTATGCTGTGAAACCTCCATCATCCGTGAACTACGCTTTTCGCCTCGGCTGCTCACCTAATTTTATAAACCTCCTCATTCATAAAATTAAACACATTCCTACCACAAACATCAACGTTAACTCTATTTACATCAATATTCAGAATACATTAAATTTTCAAATTAAATTTCAGCATAAAATTCAGTTTTCAAAAAAATTTCAAGATTAATTTTATTATCATTTTAATGTGCATCCAGAATTAAAGTCCTTGTTGGATGCCTAGTAATTAATATAACAATATAAGCAGACCGGAGTCTGAGTATAAAGGGAGCATCTACCACCCCTTTACGTTAATTAACCAGGATCGTCTAATTGAGCTCAAAGACATACCCACATTTTCATCATATTCCCGAACATCAAAACAAAATACCCCTTTTTACTTAAACAAGCAAATTTCATCTTAAAATTAAACTTTTATGGTTAGAACAATTTCACTAATGTCCATTTAAAGTAAATCAATTATAAAGTCATTCAATACACACAAAATGTCAAACAAAATAGTATAATTTACCTGAAGGTTACTGTCCTCGTAGCTTCAAAGTATCGTTTCTTTAGTTAATCACACCATTCAACAGGATTATATTTACAGCTTCTGATTCTCTACGCTTTTAAAGTTTTCTCCATCACCATCCATTCAAAGTCGTTTCTGGGCCTTTCCGGAACTCATCTGTGTTTATCTGACCCTTGTTTCATGGATCCAGACACGTATTTGAACCATTTAATTATTAACACCCCCGAAAAATAGCAAAGAAATTCATGCTTCTGTCACCTATATATACGCCAAAACTGCCTACTTTTGTGTATACATTCGTCGTTGTAAATTTTGCTGATTGGTACAGTGAAACTAAATTTTATTACCTTGTATCTAAGTGCACTGAAGTACATTCATGTTAGCACGTAAATAACAAGCTATTTTGAATCACTAAAATATACTAGCAAACTTTAAATTATTTAATCAAACTAAAATGCACGGTTTAATATCTTCAATCAAGTCGCGTATGTACGAGCTTTTAACGCATCGAATCGTCAAAAGTCTAAGAGAGCTTGTTTATCTTCATCTCGGTATATATAGCAAAAAGCCTGTCTGTCGGTCGAGTCTCTAAAACGGCCAGTTTCTAGAATTTCTCATTCTATGTTCCCAGTCTGTTGCTCGCACGTCGATTTTTACGAATTTTCACTCGCCCCATTCAAATCTCAGAAAATTTCCACACGGCACGCAAGCATGTCCGAGAAAAACTAATTGATTTTGTACAGAAATTGTTGTTCTACCTCTGATATTTGCATCCTATTTTTAACCAATTGTGACCCCCGTGACGTTGCTTAAATCCCGCCTTCTACAATATGTGTCTTTGCTTGACGCATTTTCTCTTTCCTTCTCTACCGTGTTCTTATTGGTGCAACTTGATATTCTTTATTATCGATTATTTTAGTCCACATGGAGTGTGAAATACCCAGCTTTAGCAATTCTCGTAACTATTATGCGACGTTTTCCCCAAGATTCTTTGAAACATTAATTATCTGCAAAATTTACGCCTAATGAGCTTTTTAAATAAACCCAGGTGTTTAAACATACTATTAATTCTCAGAGCCTTATTCCGTGGTATTTTAATCTTGGGTTTTTACAAGTTTCTATAGGTATTATATGTTATTAACGGTTTAATTAACTCCAATTAAAATTGATTTCTATCCTTTTCATTTTTAGCGAATACAATTTAAATATTAATTATTATAGGTGCACTTTGTTTTACTACCGGTTACTTAAATAGAGTTAATTAAGATAAATTTTGCACGTAATTTCCATTTGTTTAGGAATAATTACATTACACGCAGAGCTTTTCAATACTGCTTCTTTTGATATAAAGCGTCTTATAAATAATTTAAATTTGTTATTTTTACTGAAACAACCGAGTTTATTTATGCTTCATGGTTTTAATAACGCGTATTATTTAATGAAATTCCTTATACACGGTGATTAAAATTATTTGATGTGATTATTTAATTTTCTACCCTGGTCTAAATATGAGTAATATATATATACATAAATATTGCTTTGACACGGCCTCGCGTTGGAAACAACTAAAAGAGTGCTGTGACACGGTCTCGCGTTGGGAGCCACTAAAAGAGTGATATGACAAAGCCACACTGAGAGGAACTAGAAGGAGTGATATGAAAATGGTCTCGCGTTGGGAGTATCGCGGAAAGGGTGCTGTGAAAAGATACTTGGTTTGTAAACTTGAAATTGTTCACTTACCTTCGTTTTTCACTTTGCTTGGCTAGCTTAACGGAATTTACGGAGTTTTCAAAATAAAATAAAATGCAGCAATATCACAAAGCATTTATACAATATGAAACATTTTCTTTCATACAAAAGCATTTACAACATAAAGTAATTTCTAAAAAGCCTTTGTTACAATAATCTTATGGCTTACTTTATTTTACATTTACAAAATTAAATTTATTCTTTTGAGGATTCTTTACCTGAGTATAAATTATTTCCAGGTTAGTAAGATTTGTTTTGGCCAGAAAAATCCATGCATATAATCTATTAAAGGTCAGAGTCTTTCGAACTCTGAACACAAACTACAAGTAAAAAATCCCTTAATCCCTTACACGAGAAAAAAATTATTAGGATTATTTTAAATTAAATTTAAATACCCTAATATCAGTTAAAAATAAATGTAACAGTGATATTTGCAGAATTCCCAAAACGCTTCCCGTAATAAAAATTTTATTTCTTACAAGTTTTTCAATTTAAAATTCTTAATATCCAACAGCAATTATCAAAGTATATTTTTGGTTAAATTTTCCCTTCGATTATTTATTACATTTTTAAAATAGCTTTATACTGAAGAACTTCGCCTTTTCTTCGTAATTAATAATTCCATTTTTGTATGTTATTTTGGTTTAAAAACATCACTTCAATATTCCTTGCAACTGTTTTATTGCATACGTCTATAAGGCAAGGGCTAGAATTTTGAGATAACATTTTTTGATCTACTTTAATCATCGACTGCATCGGATCTTTTTATGAATAAATTCCTTTAGAACGATAAGCGCTTCTTTATATATAAATTGCCTTTTTTCTAGAATTTTACTAGTGTAATCTCGAAAATTATGATGTAAGGGTCCCGGAATACCCAATTAGCGTATAAAATTTCGACATGCTATTATCTTCTTATCTGATTCTATCTACTCGTGATAGTCGCTTTTGTCCTTGTTTATCATATGCTATTATTGTTGCTTATCGCTCCTCTCCAATAGTGAATGCGAAGATAATAAATTATTTCCTTATCAGTTGTTCCAGGGATTTTACGTTTTATTTTTAATGTTGAAGCTGCTTCTTGGAATAAAAATGTTTATTTAATGGGTTTATACGTAGTTTTAAATTCCGATGGTTCCTATTGTAGAAAGTTTTTTATTTAGAATCAAATGTGACAATCCACGTACAAATAGCTAAAATTACTTAGAACACCTTTGCAAATAGTCAACCGTTGAAGCTTTTCATCGAAAACTAGTCTTAACGAACAGCAATTCTAATAACATTCACTCTCTCCAAACTAACCAAAACACATTTTCTCTTTCTTTCTCATATATATTGCCTGTTCTTACTTATGATTCCTTTTAATAAAATCCCCGCTTGTCTACCACCCTACCAAACTTTGAAACTGTTGCGTGTATATTTATAACGTCCAATCACACCGCTTTACTTCTCTCCAAGTTTTTCGATCGATACCAACATTGTTCGTCTTCCTCTATCTACAGGCTGCAGAACTGTCTTAGTTCACGTGTTTATTCTGAAGTGTAAACGACCTTTATATTTGCAACTTCGTCTTACATACACTTTATTAACATCCTACTTGGTCTGAAATATCGATCTGTGTTTGCTTGTAACGTACGTTTACATTCTGAGAAGCTATCGATTTTCTTACCCCAACCAAACAAGCTCTTATTTAACATGCTATATTTAAAACATTTCAAGTTTACCCTTCAAAATATCGATCCAATGCAAAGCTTTAATTATTTGTCTTACACTATCTGAAATTAAAGTAAAAGCGGTATTTGCATCGTGTTATTTTAACCCTTGGTTTTCTATCCTATAAATACAGCATGCTATCCCTAACTAAATAAAATGCAAAGCAGCTTACTAAAATTAAATTAACCAAAACTAAATTACCCTACATTGCTATTTTAAGTTGAATATGTGCAATTTTATTTGTCTAAAATGCTAATTAGCTTTATTCTAGATTGTGACTATACACCATAGCTTGACCTATGACCTTATGTATCTACAATTGATCTACAAACTACACGATAATATATATATATATATATATATATATATATATATATATATATATATATATATATATATATATATATATATATATATATATATATAATATATAATATATATATATATATATATATATATTATCGTGTAGTTTGTAGATATCACTTTTAGTTAGGTATCAGGCCCGAAATTTTGTGCAAAACGTATTACAGAATTTTCTTTGATTTCATTTAGGTGCCTAGGCATTACTTAGATACTTACCCACCATCAAAATATCAAACAACTGTAAGATGTGATAGCTGACTTTCACTTAGATAGGTGGGACGTCCGAAGTCCAATCGAGTATCTCTGAGAGGGTGGGTAAGCGGTTTAAAAAAGCGCCGCGAATTAAATTTTTCATGGGACAAGCATGGCTTTACGAGGAGTAATGGGATAGTCTTGTCGGAAATCGGTAGTTCTGTCGATTTCTGGTTCTACAGCTACGTTTTGCGTAGCGTGTAAAACGATTTCCCTAAACGTAGAATCCGAACGTGCAATGCGAGAGTCGGCAAAGTGTCGATCGACACGAGAGCGATGGAGAAGAACAACTGATGTGCTTTCCAAAATTCGTTTTGAGGTTTTATTGAATACTTAATGTGCACGAGGGGACACAATAATCGATTTAGAATCTGAATTTGACGCCGTTTTCACGTAAGAGGTCTATATTTCAAAAATTTTGACTTCTTTGAAAAGTACAAAGCATTAGCGTTTATAATCTAAGGGATCGCAAACTTTTCTAAATTTGATAATTACGGCGCCTAAAATGCCTAATATGTATTGTAGATCCAAAATTTGATTTAGAATATAATTTCGCATCGATTGTATTTTTAAAGAGGAAATATTAAATTTCGTCTATGGACGCAATCACCTCCGCTCGTATAGTTACATCCAATCAAGAGTTTTTCAATAAATCGAAGCATTTTTGTGTGGTATTAGAAAATACAAGTGTAGAAAGTTCAAAATTTTGACAAACGTCCGGTACGATAGCTCAGTGATAATGCCCTCGGATAGCGAGTACGGAGTCCTGGGTTCGATGCTGAGGTAGGTTTCTTGGATGTTTCACAGGACAACTGACGCTACCTATTACGGAGGTTGTCGCCGTGAAATTTTCTACAACTATTTATATGGGTCTCGCTCATACGTAAATTTCTGCTTGGTTCCGCATTTGCAAATTATCTGTCATTCAAGTTATTGAATTCGAAATTAAGATGCTATTAAATATTGGGTACATGCTGGAGGGCTTAGATTCTGTCGTGTATATGATTTCTATTCTGTTTCAGATATAGAAAATCTTTATTTTTGAAAAAATTTATGAAAAAGACAACGAACGAATACTCTCGAAAACGCTCTAAAACACGTTCAGTATCTGAAATGCTGTTTTCAATTACCAAATATGATGCGATAAAACGTTTAATCTATAGTAGGAGGCCAAAATATCGATTTCAGATTCTATTTCGTGCTAATTTCCAATATATGAAGTCTAATTTTTAAGAAAAATTAATAAGATTATATGAAATTTGACAATCGTAAATATTTATTTTATTAAAAAGAATATCCAACGTCATCTTGCATTAAACATTACAATCATTTTTCGGGAGCATCACGAAGGCGCGGGAACGTACGGAAACAGAATTGGGCAGGTTATATATTTTACAGCATGTGATTATAGAATATTCACTCAAGCAAGAGTAATACTTTTTCTAATTTAAATTAATTCTTATAAAATAATTACCTGCGTTAATACAGTAAATGAAGTAGATAGTGTTAGTGTGAATTCGTTGCTACTTATTCAACACAAAGTTAAAGCGACCCGTAATTGATCGAGTGCGAAGCACGAAAACATGTAGACGAAGCAATGGTTGGAAAGCAACAGAAATACATAAAGATATGCAGGATACATTAGGAGACTCCGCTCCATCATTTACAACTGTGCACAAGTGGGTGACGGAATTTAAACGTGGTCGTGAGATTCCAGAAGATGACCCGCTGGGCGAACGACCAAAAACTGCCACCACGCGTGAAATCGTCCAAAAAGTTAATAATATGAATACGCAGGATCGTCGATTAAAGATTTCCGAAATTGTTAAGGACGCAGGTATTTCAGATGAAAGAGCATTTCATATCTTAACTGCGAAATTAGGTATGAAAAAGCTTTCGGCAAGATGGGTGCCGCGCATATTGACAATTGATCAAAACTTTTAGAGAAAGAGAATTTGCCAACAGAGTTTAGACCGCCTTAACTCCAATAAAACCGATTTTGTCCGACGATTTGTTACCACAGATCAAACTGTTATACTCCTGAAACCAAGCAACAATCTAAACAATGGAGACATAGGGGTTCTCCACCACCAAAGAAAGCAATGTCCGTGAAGTCGGCTGCAAAAGTTATGGCATCAGTTTTTTGGGATGCTGTAGGTGTCCTACTAATTGACTATCTTCTCAAGGGCCAAACAATAAACGGTGAATATTACGCTAAACTTCTAGGCCAACTGAATAAAAATATTCGTGAAAAAAGACCTGCATTGCGTAAAATGAAGATCATTTTCCATCAGAATAATCCACGTCCACACACAAGTGCAGTAGCAATACAAAAATTGAATGGTCTGAAGTACGATCTGTTGCAACATCCACCTTATTAGCCTGATTTGGCTCCTTCTGACTTTCACCTATTTCCACGACTAAAAGTTTTCTTTAGGGGAAAACGTTTTTCCATGGACGAAGTAAAAACAGCTGTCGACGACTATTTTGGCGGCCTTGAAGAATCGCACTTTCGTGATGAAATAATGGGTTTGGAACATCGCTGGATGAAGTGTATTCAACTTGATGGAGATTATGTTGAAAAATAAACTATATTTTAAAAACAATTTTTTCATTTTCCCCTTTGTTTCGCGAACTTTTCAAATCACCCTCGCACATGTCTCTATACTCCCTGGACAGAATACAGCACAACCTATATGAAATTCATAAAAGTAACCCAGAGAGTGCCATCTATTTGGGACTCTTAGCCTACGCTTCTTTGCTTCTAAGTCTGCAAGATAGTACACACAATAATATAGTGTTAGAAATATATAATGAAGACGGTTATAGCATGCTTTCATATTTAAAGCTCTGAATAAAAAATTAGAATTGAAGAACTTTGATTTGAACAGATTTTATAACGACTTCTTATGACATCCTTTGATGTTGGCGCAATAGGTTACATGTTTTCATACAAGCGATGCTGTAGACTAAAAAAATATGCCAGATTTCCCCACCTTTTGTGAAAGTCTGCTTTGCTATTGCGTAAAGGTGAAAGATATCTAAAATGCCGTAGAAGAATTATTAGGCATTTTTGTCAAAATGGATATCTCGCCAAATGCCACTATAACGTGTCCTCAATAAAATCTAAGAGTTTAAACAAAATTTAACCGAAACTTCTTTGCTTAGGTTATTAAATCAAAATCCGTCAGTGTGCATTAAAATTTCTGAAAAAATTCGAGAAAAGTCAAACATAACGGTGGTCATGGAAATGATGAATCTAAAAATTCAAGGCTCTGGAATAAATAACTGACAAGACAATTGTGAGATCAATTGTTAAAATAAACAGCTCTGACCAGATGTTATTTTAGCTGTGTAAATCCCAACTAAACCAAACGTATAAGTGTCGGGGCAGATGCCCCCAGGCTCCTCTCGATCACAGCTTCGACCACGGGGACCCAACTGAGCTCTTTACTACACTTAGGTAACGGCCTTTTCCCTTTTGGAAATTCTCTTTGCTTTGTTTTGTTGTTGGTTCCGTAAGTTATTAGTCTTTACGGATTTCCCAAATTGCGCATGTTGGTTAGATTGATTGCAAGTGTAAAGCTCTAATCTTATATTCGTAGTAATTTACATACAAGGTAACATCCACATTATCTATTCATTGTGGAGCGAGAGATATTCGGTAGTCGCGACACTTCACTGATGATATTTTATTCCGAGAGCTGCAGTTTCCCGACACGACGCTATGAAAAGACGATGTGATGGATTTGATGACCCCTGTGGGTGCCCTCAATTCCAAGCTACAATTCAGTTAGTCTCCTGCATTTCTGAACCTTAGATACAGAAAGTTCATAAAGCGTGTTTGTCACTGCTTCCTCTTTATAAATAAATCATTTTATTCTTTTTTAGAAATCACATTAAAATATTCCAGTTTTAAAACTTTACACACGAATGCTTTAAAAGTTCGTTAATTTTAAGATTAAAATATCGCTGAGAGACGCCCTAAATCAAAAAGTCTATTTCAGGGTTAATTATGCGCAATTGGAACAAAACGAAAAGGCACATTGACAAATGAAGGTCGAAATTTTATTCTAACTCTAATGTAAAACTAATACTAAATATAAACAGTCAGAGTAGTTAAGCTGTGTTCGTTCTGGATCAAAAAACAGGTTTTCTTATGAAATTTAACGTGGGAAATTCTAAAGTCCCAAAAGACCATTTTGGTAGATACAAACGTCATGCATCCTACCATTCACCTGTCACATGCAGACCTCCACCTATGATACCATATAACCCTATGACGTCACAGTCTAAATTATAGCTTATACTATCTTGTTGGAAACTATAGAGCTTACTTACATATACTTTTCAAAACAAAGAAACATATTACAAGAATTATTAAAGTGTTCTATTACGCATATCTAATTGATGCATATACATTGCTCTTATGTCTAATACAAAATTTATTTAGTTTTACATATATTTATAACTATATCATTTACTTATATCTAAATTAACATACATTTAAATTAATATATAACTAATGATTACAATATTTACTTATATCTAAATTAATACACTGTAATGTAAATTTGAACTTATATACTAAATTATAATACAAAGGACTACCATTGAAAGTTTATACATTATTAAAATATAATTAAAGCTGCCTGAAATATACAGCAATATTTTGTTTAGTAAGGAAAATGGTATTGATATGGTTAACTATGTTGTTATAATTGCATCATATGCTGTTATAAGTGCGTTTGTGGTTACCCTTTGCATGCACTTCTAACCAAAGCTAGATCCATGGTGTTTGCGGCATAGTTCCAACTCAACATCTAAAGTTTAGCTACTGGAAATTAACCCTACCATTTTGTTCTGGACAGTACAGTGTAGAGAACTAATAAACAATTTTATTTTTACATATTATTTTCTTTATATTCAACAACGTAAATTCTAATGCGTTGTCCGACCGTAACCGGCACACTTTATGATGTGACACCGATGCCAATGCCAATACTGTTTCAACCTTTTAAACAATTTCGGATTTGTGCTTTATTGGAAATAGCATGACAATCGCACTGCAATCATCTACAAATAGTACAAATAATTTTTAACCATCCAGTGCATCCACTGACATTGGACCATAAATGTCTCAATGAATCAATTCGCCGGGTGACTTTGCTCGGTGTTCAGATTTTCTAAATTGTTGTCGTGCCATTTTTCCAAGCACGCAACATTCGCAAAAGTATTTTTTTATATCTACCTTCTTGTCATAATCAGACACTTTGATACCAGTTGCATGCTCATATCTTTCGTGCAAAGTGCTTACTGGAACACTATTTTTATCAGCAACGTTTGCCTCATGATATGCCTGCGCTTTCATGTTTATTTGATAAAGTCCACTTCCGTATCGAAATCCAGTAATAATCACGACTCCATCCCTTGTAAGTTTCAGGTCGTTTTTACCAAAATTTGCGTATGCACCAAGATCAGCTGCTGAACCGATTGCAAATACATTTTTACCAAGATTAGGTATCCAATAAGCATTGACCAATGTTTGGCAACGAGTTTTACCACAAACACCAAACTTGGCTATAATTTTATCTTTGCTACGTACGTAGACAACTTCGTTATTTCCAACCATAACAGGAAACGAATCGTCATCGATTGGTACGAAGTCGCTAAAGAATTTGCGTTTCGGGGACATATGATTTGAGGTTCCACTGTCGGCATACCACACATCACCCATATTGAATTCTACTGCACATGATTTTGCCACCAGCACTTCATTATTTGATGTTGACATTTCCACTACTTTATTAATTTTTAAGGATTGCTGATATTTACGGCAGTCACGTTTTAGGTGTCACTTGACACCACAGAAATACAACTTAAATTTCACCTTCAAATTTCTGTTTTCATTTGCTTTATTCTTACCGTGAATATTTTTGTGTACTAACGCCACTGACACCTTGTCATTGAATGACGTTTCTGGCAGAAAAGTTGTAATTATCTCTTCTTTAGGCATTCGTGGCAACAAGTTTGCCATCGTCTGTTCATGGGCAGGTAAAGAATCCCAAGCAGACATTACGTGCCTATACGAAGCGGACAAGCTGTGTAGGGTTTTGCTCACTCATGCTATTTCTTCTCGTTTGTGCCCTAAGCCTTCTAGTTTTCTTGCCATTTCTTCAATGTTTGAGACATGTTATGCAACACTTGAACCCTCTTCCATTCTGTATTCATAAAACTGTTTGCGCAGGATCTGAATACTTACGGCATTTTTCATTTCATACAAGGACAGTAAACGATTCCACATTTCATTTGATAATTTTAAATGTATCACTTTGCGCACCTGATCTGGTTCTAGGGCACTTCCAATGTACAAACGAGCCTTGCGATCTAATTTACCCAAGTTGCTTGCTCTGTGTCATCAACGGGTCGTTTAGCAGTTTCATCCACGGCGTCTAGTAACTGATTGACGGCCAGAAAAGATTCCATTTGAAAAAACCATACCGGAAAATCGGTTCCATGAAATTTCATTAAAACGACTTTATCACTCATATTTTTCTGATTGACAATCTTGTATTTGAAATTAGCTTAGTATAAACTTATTCAAACTGGTCAACTAAATTATTAGTGAAACTTTCAATTTCCTACTGTACATACTTTTCTGGGCCCATAACCTGTTAGAGTTATCAGTGAATTAGTGTATAAGTTTATTGAAATAGTACATAATTGAGAACCTAATATAAACATGTCTAACTGTATTGAAGATTTATAAAGCAACTGTAAAAACAACTAACAAACAAAAGCTAAATCTATTGGTAAGTGGATAAACACTTGATATTATAGTTTATAATGTTGCCTTGCACTACCCTTCAATAACATGCGGCGCGGCGCACACACTTCAACAGCTAATACCAAAACGCCGTGACGTGAATTTAAACACTTCAATACTACAAACTCCACACAACTTGTCTTACCAGCTCACTTAGCGAATATTAATGTTATTACTATAATTTCATAAATTCTGCTGCACCTGCTGCTGTTAATAACCATGCATCGCTAAATTTTTACCAAACTCATGTTTTAGAATCAGTTGAAGCTCTTTTTAAATTTGAAGTGGTTGATGGAAACATTTTTTAAATTATTTAAGAAAATAAAAAGTTATGCTACGGTGATTGATGGAAAAAATATTTTAACAATTAAATTATGCACACTTTTATATTACTGTACATAACACATATAATTAACCTTTGTTTAATACTATCAGTTTTTCGGACAACCTGGAAAAAGCTTTAGTTAGTCTTTTGCCAAGAGTTTCCAATCCGCAATCATTTAAGGATATTAGACCTATTAATGTATTGCCAACAATAAATTTCTAGACTCTTAGAATATGCGATGGATTTTCAAATTAGGCGACATGTGGAAAAACTTAATATTCTACCTGTAAGACAATCGCATTTTAGACCAGGCTACAGCTGTTCAACTGCCACTTTAGATATTATTGATGATGTGTTGAGAGATTGTGTCAAATGACTCCTAACATGTTTAGTACGATTGGATTATTATAAAGGTATCGACAATAAAATTTATAGTATTTTGTTATCAATATAGAAATATATAGGTTTTTATAGGTTTTGCACTAGCTACTTCCAAACTGACTGCAAACTACTTGACAAATAGATCTCACAATGTAAGTTTGTCTCAAAAAATTTCAAATTTTTTGTCGGTATCCTGCGGTGTTCCACAGGGGTCTATTCTGGACCCACTGCTAATTATAATTTACAATTGTACTATCGGCTCTTCATTATTGTCTTGCAGATGTCATTTGTATGCTGATGACACAAATATACATAAGGTTGGCGTAGTTGAGACAAAGCAGCTGAAGCAGCAATAAATTATGATTTGTCAAGTTTAATTAAATTGTCACTAAAACATGGTCTAATTGGAAATACTAGCAAAACTCAATTGATTTTATTGGAACAGAAACGTAACAGAGAAATTGCAAGTTTAAAATTATCTGTTACTACTGGCCAAGGACGCATACTTTTCGCACACCATGTAAAAGGCTTAGGTTTTACTATAGGTGAAGATTAATATTTTAGACTAATATCTCAAGGTATTTACAGAAGTATTACTGTTGTCTGAAACTTATTTTTCAAAATAGGCATTGCCTTAGTTGTAAAAATTAAAAATATACTCTGTAGTACCCTAGTTTTATCTCACCTTGATTTCGGTGATGTCGTTTATAATCCTTGTTTAAGCTACTTCGATAAAAAAGTACTTAAATTGGTGATAACCTGAATAAAAAACAATATATCACAGGGTTCGTTGATGACGATGGGTTTTGGTTATTTGCGGTAACAAGACAAAAGCAGGTTATATTGCTTGTGTAACAGTGTTGTTGCCGCAACTGTACTACCAATCATGAATGATTATGTACTGCTTGGTTGTACAATTTGGACGGATAAGTGGCGAGCATGCAAAGGTCTAGGTTCCATTTCGATTACTAACTTAAGTTGAACCTTCAACACTATTTTTGCCTCAGTGCTTACCGTCGCAGCAGTATTTTTGCTTAGACACTACTTTCGCACATGTGTCTGTTTAAGGATTTTATTTTAGTAGTAAAACATTTTGTCTACTAACATTGAAAGTTTAACGCTATTTTCACCGCAACACCTTCTGCCGCAGCACTATCTTCGTTCCAATATTACTTTTGCACATGTACTTGTTTGATGATTTTGTCTTAGTAGTAAAAAATTTTGACTACCAATCTAAGCAAAAATCACAATACGATATTTGCCTAAATATTAACTTTTCCACAACACTAGTTTCGCCTCCACACTATCTTCGCGCATGTACTTGTTCGATGATATTGTCCTTTTGACTACTAACCTAAGTTAATACCTCTACCCCATTTTTGTTTACTAAGCTATGTTAAGAGCGCAACACTATTCTCGCCTCAACACTTTCCATCATAATACTATTTTCGCTTCAAAACTACCTTCGCACATATATCCGTTCGATGATTATGTCTTAGTCGTGAAAAATTTCGGCTACTCACTTAAGTTGAAACCTTTACACCATTTTCGACTCAACAGTCTCCGCCGTAGCACTAACTTCGCCTCAACACTACTTTCGCACATGTACGCGTTCGATGATTTTGTTCTAGCAGTAAATAACTTCGGCTACTAATCTAAGTTAAAATCTCAATGCCATTTTCACCTCAACACTAACTTTGCCACAACACTATTTTCACCTATACACTTATGTCCGATATATGTCCAATATATGTCCGCCATATGTCGGACATATGTCCGGTTCAAGGTTCAAGTTAGTTTATCTTTTGCCTCGCCTTGTGATAATCTTATCTGATAAACTTTCTAGGAATTTCGATATACGCATTGATGCAACAAAAAGTTCCAAGTCCTAGTTGTTCAATTTCTAATCCTATTTGGGAAACATTCTACAAGTTTCCATGCACGAACCTAGTAGACGAACACGGGCCCAAAGTCCCAGTTTATAATTATTCTGCCCCCCACCGCCAAATGGACTCGTCCGCGGGTATATAAATCCCTGCTATCGAACGAAGCGTCAGTTCCTATTCATCCTTGCATAGGCAAGTCCATGTTTAAAAATACAACAGTATTTATTAAGTGCATAAAAGTTAATTGTGTGTTGCTTATTGCAGAACGTTAAGTTACCAAGATGAATCGTTTCTTGGAACTAATAAAAAATATTGCCGCTCTCCTTGGGTTGATGCAACACCATCATAGCATTGAACAGGTTGAAGAAGGGTTACGATTATGCAGGGTTGGAATGCATAGATTACATGATGCTATAAAGTATGTAGTCTATTGGTGAAAAACGGCAGTTACTGACGTCATTGGCGAATATTAAAACCTTGCGTACCCAATTGAAAGTAGCAGAAAAGAGAGGAGTAAGGGATAAAAACAAAAAGAAGACTGCTAACATTCGAGTGCGTTGGGAGGACTGGATTTCTGCCTTCAAAGGACGTATTCATACTGGAGTAATTAGTATTCTGAAACATAAAGATGTACAGACCTTTGTAGCTGACTACAAGAGTGTTTTTAAAAGAAAACTTCATACTACACTTGAGCAAAATGAAGCTATTAAGGTAAATACGGCCCTTTGCGGCGAATTTCAAATTACATCCGGTTCTCAAGCTATACGAGAATATAAATATTTTACAACATCTTGCTACGTACTTAGACGTAGCCGGAGGAAAGTAAATACTAGGGTAACTACCAATCGTGAAGAGTGGGGGATTCGTCATCATACCAAAAATAAACCAAAAAACACATCGCCCACGATTATTTATTAACAAATAAAAATAAATAACGGATTCTGCAAGCAAGAGCAATAAATTAAGCGTTACTATTTCGAAGCAAACAATTAGATGATATAAAAAATTTAGTACTTTAGATACTAGTGTGCATCTCGTATTTTGCACAAAATAAAATTAATCCGTAGTAAATAAACATGTGAGATCTTTTGTCAGGCGTTTTTAAAATTGCACCTAATACTTTTTGAAAAATAAACTAATCAGTAGGAAAGAATTAACGCGTGAGAGCTTTTTCAAACATTCTTAACCATGGTACATCACACCTGTAGAGCGATAATATCGATTCGCACCAACAAACATTAGTCCTATAGTGTCACGTTTCTTATCACGTAACTACACCAAACGCTTATACGGAATATGCCATTGATATACACAAAAGAAGACAAGTTGTATACTTGTATGTGTCGGGATACTTAACTTGTAAGTCGTCGGGGGTGTCAGCACAGCAACGCCATGGTCAACGGGAAATGTTTACCCTGCTACCATAACTGCAGCAGCGGTCTACGACAAAAGCTGTTGTTTTTCAGACAAAAGCAGTTGGTCTACATAAAGAGAAAACCCATTTGGCCTCCAGTTAAGAGCTAGAAAGATAATCGGGTTAGAATGTGTAAGTGCGGGAAAACTCACCAATACACGCAGATACCTCTTACTTGTCGAACAAAAAAGCGTGCATTGCTTTTGAAGTACTGTGACGAATGATGTAGAAAATATTTCAACGCACAAGCTGAAGAATCGAATTCAAAATGGGTTCAAGTAACACGAGTTTGAACTACAATCCTCGCGTTATCAAAGCACGATTAGCAAAACTGGTAAACACGCTATCAAATAATAGTAGGATCTATCATTTCGACAAGTCTTTAAAAGGGAAACACCAGATAAAGCAATTATACGTTATCGGAAGGTTTGATAAATTACCGAATATCTAAAAGATGGTATAGACTATTTAATTTATCGAATAAATTTTCGTTTTAATTAAAATTATGTTAACGCCGGCTTAAGAGGAACAGGTAAAATAGATAGGATATTGTTGGAGAATTTAAGAATAGAAATGGAATTTATTCGAACGAGTAATGAATTAACAAGGGAGAAATAGGGTAACTAATTTATGCTGAAAATAAACGTAACAATCTAATGTGGCAATATTCAAGAACACATCTGAACAAATGGTTTTATGCTAACGTTGCAAAACCAATCACCATGGAAATAGAAGACTTCCAAGAACGTGATAGTGGTTGGACATTGAAAAGTATATATAATTTAGGTATTAATATAAATAAATACAATTCCATGCGGGATCATCATATATCGAGCTGCCACTTCAAATACAACGTAAACAGGCATGTATTAACGTGAGGAAAAAACCAGGCATGTTTTGCGTGGTCTATAGTATCTGCACTTTACCCTGTCGCTCGTGATCCTCAAAGGGTTTCTAGATATCCTTATTATTCATCCATATTAAACTTAAAAGTGATCCAGTTTCCAATGACTATAAACCAAATTGCATGTTTTGAATCTCAGAATAATATTTCAGTGAATATATACACTCTTAAGCTAAACAATCATAAATTTACTACGGTTTCATTGTTAATATCGGATAATAGAAATAACAAACATGTTAATCTTTTGATGACTCATAACCAGTACTATGATGAAGATTTGGAAATCTATGATATAATTGAACTGTTTAATTCCCATTAAGTATGGATGAAAGATTTGAGCCGATTAGTGTCTTCTCAACTTAATTCTAATCATGCAAGAAAACATTTTTGTGATCGTTGCCTCCACTATGTCATTTCGGAGGAAAAATTAATAAAACACATTAATGATTGTAAAATGAAACAACTGGGAATACCACGGTTACCTACAAAAGAAATAAAATCATCAGTTTTAGAAATTTTAGTACCAAAATTAAAGTTCCATTCGTTATATATGCCGATTTAGAGTGTCTTTTGAAGCCTGCAGGAGACGGTAACAAGTTCCAAGAACATATACCGTGCAAGGTAGGGTACTATGTCAAGTGTGAGTATGATAATTTGTTATCGTTTTATTGATCATCTCGTGGCGAAGACTGCATAAATTGGTTTTCAAAAGAACTACTACAGTTTGCAAAAGATTTTGAAACCGTTTTTATGTGTCCATATGATATGATTTAGTTAACACTACAATAGGAGGCTGCTTTTATAGCTGCAACACACTGCTATATCTGTTATAACGATTTAATTTTGGAGATATAAAGGTTCGTGATCATAACCATCTTATTCTAACTAACAACTATAGAGGTCAGAGACATTCGGGTTGTAATATAAATCATCATGACTCTCGAACAATTCCTATCGTTTTCCACAACTTAAGCGGTTATGATAGTCATTTTATAATCAAGGATATTGCTATTAATTTAGAAGGCTGTGTAGATGTGCTACCGGTAACGAAAGAAAAACATATATTTCCTTTACTAAATTTATTCCTGAAAACTTATTCAACTTTTGTTTTATGGATAGTTTCCGCTTCATGGGCTCTTCTTTAGACACATTTGCTTCACATCTAAGTAATTATCCGCTTCTAAGAAGTCAATTCTCGGATTTATATCTAGCAACTGACGTATTGGTGTTGGCTCAAGTTTTTGAACAGTTCCGTTCAAGTTGCCTTTCCACTTACGCACTTAATCCCGGCCATTACTATTCAGTGTCTGAGTATACTTGGGACGCAATGATAAAGCATACATGCCAGGAACTGTTCATTGAGAAGGGTGTACGAGGAGGTCTTAGTCAAGTGTGTTCTGGTCGATGTGCTTCTGCTAACAATAAATATAGACCCACTTATGATTCATCCAAACCTGATAAATTTCTAATGTATTTTGATAGAAACCACCAGTATGGGTGGGCCATGAGTCAACCGCTTCTGTATGGTGACTTTGAATGGGCCCACACTGATCTCGATGTTGCTTTAATTTCGGATGATGCTCCAGAAGGTTATATCTTGGCGGTTGATTTGAAGTATCCCAAGCATATCTATTATCTACATAAAGATTTTCCTTTTTTTCCAGAGCACATTGGCCCGAAAACTGGAGAACCCCCTGTGGAAAGAGCTTAATATACTAAATTAATGGCTACGTTAAATTTTAAATGTAAATATGTGATGCACTACAGGAATCTTAAGCAGGCGTTGTTGAATGGACTCGAATTAAAAACCATTCATAGAGTTCTTAAATTTATGCAGAGTTGTTGGTTAAAGTCCTACATGACCTGAATACTGAGCTTCGGAAACGTGCAAAGGATGAATTCGAAAAAGATTTGTTCAAATTAATGAATAATGCTGTTTTTGGGAAAACAATAGGGAGCAAGCGAAAACATTGTAATGTTAAACTTGTTCAAAATTAAGACGGTGGATACGGTGTCGAAGCTCGTATATCCAATCCCCTGTTCAAAAATCTAACGGTATTTGATGAAAACTTTGTGCTGGTTGAATTACACAAATCTTAAAATCTATTTTAATAAACCGATATACGTGGCCATGTGTGTCTTGGATTTATCCAAGCTTACGATCTATGACTTCCATTATAAATATATCAGTGCCAGATTTGGAATCGATTGTAGTGTTTTATATACTGACACCGATAGTCTTATCTATAAAATAATAAACCATGAGCCCTATGAGGCTATGAGGTGGGACTGTCACCAATATTTTAATACTTCCGACTATCAGCAGGACAACATCGACAAAATTCTTCTAGTAAATAAAAAAGTACTGGGATTAATAAAAGACGAGAACAATGGACAAATCATGGCCAACTTTATTGGTTTGAGATCCAAAATGTATGCGACAAAATTTTCAAAACGCATAAAAAAGAAAAAACTGAACTCTTGCGTATAGAAGAAGTTACTTCTACGCCTCCAACAGCTCTCTCTAACTTCGGTGTCGTTAAAAAAGTCAAGAGAATTAAAAAGTCTGTTATAAAAACCACATCACATTTTAAGACTTTGCACGTTGTGTAGATGAGCATAAAGAAAAGTTTATTTCACAAAATTCGATCCACTCATCTAAGCACCATGTTCATACAGTCATACAGAATAAAATAGCATTAAGTTCACACGACGATAAAAAATACTCAATACCAAGATCATACACGACATTACCCATAGGTCAGTATTCCATAGATATCATGGTAGTTGACGAGACCGTTAAATTAAAATAAATTACTCTAATAATATATATATATATATGTATATAGATATAAATATATAAATAAAATGTTAATTTATATATAATAAGTGTAAATTTATGTATTATATGTTGATTGAATTGGTACCCTCTATCCTATTGTAAATATACTGTTATTTGTTAATATAGTATATAAGTATGTTACTCTAAAGAATGTTGACTTAGATATAAGCAAGATATAAGCAAGTTTATGTTAATTCATATAAACTGATATCCATATAAGTAATATTAAAAATATGTATGATATAGTATATAAAATCAATGCATGTAAGCGCAATGTGCAATAAACCATTTTAATGATTCCTTATTTTTATTTAGGAGGGCGAGAGGGCAGAGCGGGGGTTGTGAATTGTGATCGGAAAGCACCACAAATCCTATATAAAACTGCTAAACAAAAGTCACGTGAACCTTGAATGTAAGATCGCCCGGGGTAAATAACCTTTGTATCTTTTAAAAATAGTCTTTTTAGAATTTCCTACGTTAAATCTCGGTGGTGGTAGTCTAGAACCGACTTCCTCCCAGTGCAGATTTGAAGCTTTTTTTGCACTAATCACTTGGTCGCGCGCCAGGGCATGCCCGGAGCGCATCGGGTTACGTCTGGTAATGTCGGACATACATATATATGTAGGATTACCCAGGGTGCAAAAATAGTCTTTTTGGACCTTAGAATTTCCCATGTTAAATCCCATAAGGAAACCGGTTTTTTGCGCTCGTACGAACATAGCCTATCTACTCACGTGTATTAATAAAATTGTTTTTTTTAACTGAAAACACAATAAACGCAGGAAAATGAATCTTACTTGAGTGTTTCTACGGTATTGCCCTTCATTTACAGTAAGGTAGGAGTTTTTGTATTTGGTGTGTAATATTTCACAGAGACTATCAGTTTTCACGTCTCTATATCAGACCCAAATATATGCGTTAATTTAGTTCATTGATATTTAGCAAGTATATATGGAAAGATCCCACCAAAAATTTAATGAGAGTTGCAAATGAGCCATGTCAACAATCTTATTGCAGCCAAGTATAGATGCTTTCAAAAATTTTAAAACCTTCAAACACGAGTAGGGTAACGCTGGGACTTTCAGCGTGCACTCCAATTATTAACTTATTTACAATCGCAAGATTTCTTAAGTCGTAAATAATTTTAGTATTTATAAAATACGGTTCGTTTAGAAGAGCATGTGGGAATAACGTTTTAATATGTAACTGTCCCACTAAGGGCATTAAACTACACAGGTTTAATGACCCTCTTTAAGGAAAAAATTTTATTTCCCAAAGGCACTGGTTTATAAAATTGACATCACTTTGACAGTTAACAACAACAAAAAAAAACAATCAACATCTTACAAATTACTGAGTCTTACAAGATAGCTACATTCCAGCCAAAGTGGTAAAAAATACAAGTGCCGTACGTTGTTCATTTCGAAAGTAAAAATTCAGATATCTAAACTAGAAGAGCCGGTTTTATATTTACAAACCTGAAGTTCATGATAGTCTTGAGAAAACGAAGTCATTAGTCGCATTTTTAATAACTATACATGGTAGCTTTCAAAATTTAAAGGAAGTTCTTTTATCAATTTATCAAAATTTTAAAACACCCAAAGCTAGATGCATAATATGATGTTGAGATTCTCAGAATTTTCATTACTATTTGAGAACCTCACAAAATATCAGCAATCTTCTTTTGCCTTCTTATTGCTCTCATAGATAGTCTATTCTTTCACAACTTAACAGAAGCTATATCTCCGATGGTTTCTGAGATCACGTTGTCTGTCTAACATAATTAAAATACTAAGCCCGTTTATAAAAATTAATTAAGAAATGGTGTGTGTAAACTAGTAACTCTAAGATCTCAAATATTTTTCTAATATCGGCTAGAAATGAGGTTTTGTTTTACATTGAGCTTTAATTTTACCTCGCCGATATTTTAAAGTTTTCGTTAGACTACCGCGAGACCAAAACATATCTTATAGTGTTTTCAAGTATACACAGATTAACACTGCACGCAACCACTTTTAGAGTTTGTTTAAGCTTACAAATAAAATAACAGGAGCAGAACAATCAAAATCCATCTGTTTAATAAAGATTTCAATTCCAGAATCCCACTTGTGCGCAACCTTATATTCAAAATCATTACAGCTAAATTCTCCCCGGAAAGAAGGAAATCTTCTAGCGTGCATTGCTGTATTTCATAATAAAAGTAAAATTTTGCTTTGTATTGGGATGTCCCAAAACTGCTTTAAAAATAATTTATTGGCCAAACAATAACCAAATTATAAAATGCTGTGGTATTTTGAAATAAACTGCGCGGGCGTGTAGGCAGTGTTTGATCCGCCCTGCTTGTCTAATATGACACACCCCTTCTTAATTCACACTTGATCCGCATTCTGAACCACGCAAATATAACATTGCAAGACCCTCTGACGAATATACTTATTAAGAGGAACAACGAGGGTAGTGCATTCCTGTGGGATATCGTGAATAGAGAATTATTTTTAAACGAACACCCTCTTTTTTTTAATCACGCCAAATCATAACGTTCGTCTTATTCGCACGGTGCTTTATGCTAGAAGCTTTCCTACCTCTTCAGCTGAAATTTCAATGAAATCCATGCCATAAGATACAAAGTTTCATAAAGCATTTGATATCATATGTCGACAGTACATGTTTGATTTATACCGAAATTGCGTGCAATTAGCTTAATGTTGAAATTCTTAAGGTAAAAGCACAGTTTTTAGTAATGTAATAGATCGCTAGCGTCTTCAAGACATTTTCCTGTACGTAGAAAGGTGGGTTCATTATTTACATTTCAAAATGTGGGACATCAGCTAAGAAAATTGAGTAAGTCATGCTTGAATTCTGACAATTAAGTGTCTTGTATTACAAAAAGCATTATATATATATATATATATATATATATATATATATATTGCTATATAGAACGTATGGTAAATAAGCGCCATTTAAGTACGATTCGGAGACAATTTTAATTTTTAATTCAAATCGAAACTTGAATTATTTTTCAAAAATAGCCTGTGTATTGATAAATTGGCATATAGAAAATATTTTGTCGCTATTATTATTTCATTTTAATACGCCAAGCTCCGCGTGGCATTTTGCTACTCTTCACCATACTGCAACTTTAGGACAGCGTGGTATGAGAGTAATGACAGCCATCAAGTTGTAGTTTCGGAGTGCGTCCCTTAAAGGCGATCGCACACTGCAATGTAATAGTAATGTAACCTGCAAATTCCTGGTCCCAGGTAATACAAATTTCAGTATGCGTGTAAGTTATATAACATGAAATATCCGTGTTTTAGTAGAAGTCAATCTATCATAATGTGAAGGGAATATTTGTAATTGTATCTAGACTTCAATCTAAGTATTTATTAAGGAAGTAGACAACACTTAAAAAATCAACACTTTAAACACCCGTTGGTTTTATATACTGCCTAGAAAAACAAAAAACGCAAATACTTATTTTGTCGTTATACAGAAAAAATACCAATAGGTAGAACACGTTTGATTCTACATATTTTTGAGACTTTAAGTGTTTTGTGAGGGATATAATGAGAAATACGTCATAAATTTAGAGTTCCCTGACGCGGCGGGAACCCCGTAGCAATTTCAAGGGTACACTGCCTAACTACAGCGGTGTAGGGAGTGTGTCTATGAAAAAAGAAGGAATAAAAGTAATAAAGATTAATATTTGAAATAGATGGAATAGAAAACTTGCAATGATCACTACCCTTAAAAAGTTTTCTTCTATTGTAATAGTAAAGGACCCAAAACCGGCTTGCCTCAGCAAACGGTTTGGATATTATCCCTATACGGATGGGTCTCCTTTGCTTCTGGTTTCCTAAATCTTGTCACACCATACTTTTCCTTTCTCTATAATACATTAAAATCACTCATTAAGTTTTTCCATATTAAAGAAATTTTTTAAATAAAGCGACTCTCGCAAATAAGACGCTATCACGTGGAAGGCTGGATATCCTTCCACAAAGTTATCTGTTTTTGTCTGTTCATAAATAAGTCCAAATAGAATTCAATCTACATAATTGCTATATGAATGCAATTATATTTTCCTTAAAATAAACTAATTCCTTAACATCAATTTGGCCAGGCGTTACTAAAAAGAATCCTAAAGAAAAACATTAAATCGATGTACAATACTACCACTCAAATTGTTCTAGTTCTCAATGTTTATATACACGACTTCTAAATCTGATTTTTCAAAATGCCATAATTAGAAATACACAGAAAACAAGTTTAATACATTTTCATCATTCAATTATCCATTAAAGATACTTTTGAGGTGAATATTCATCCATTTCCTATTATTTTAAAATTTTCAGACTTTATTTTCCCATAATATTATACTTAAATTTAAGATAGAACAAATTTCGTCGCTATTTCATAGTCTAACAAAATAATCTTTTTCAGGTTCTGTTAATTTCCCACTACATAGATATATTTACTTCTAAAAACCACATATACATAATTATACAGTTTAGACATAAAAAAGCTCATATTTTACTCGTGCAATAATTTCCAGTTTAGCCTTAAAATATACAGACACCAGCCTTTGATTGTTTGCCTCATAATAGTATCTGTCTTATCTCAAAACAATCCCAATTCTTTAAGCAAGCCCACAGGCACAAAAGCTCTTTATAGTTTTTATCTACACAAGCTTCCCATTTCTCGCGCGCCGGCTAATATTTGCTGCCAACACTTAAAGGCGAAGTTAAACAGAAGCTCGCACTGATTTTTTCCCTTAGATGGATGGCTACATTTACATCTTAACTTTATTGATGCATTATAAAACATTTCTCCCTTTTAGTAATGCAAGCTAATTACTGTCAATATTAGGTTCGTACAATGCAACATACTTTATATATTCTGAATAGAAGGCTATTGTCACACTAATTAGGTAAAGGTCAGGTATTTTATATGTAATTTGTATTATTGTTGTAATATGGTATCACTTGAATGTTTAATGGTCAGACGTACGATAACCATTTATTGTAAATGATCGTTTTATGGGAAGCGCATACATAATATCGTCTTGTAACATATAGATCTGTTTTCATTTGCGGTTTTGAAATGCCACAGTCGTGGATTATTACGTTAACAATGTTTAAAAAAAAATGTTGTACCATATTACCTATATTACGTTTATAAAAGCAAAAATTTGAAGTATGATGCCTAATAAACATTAACTATTTGTGAAATCTACAATACTGAGGTATCCATATTTATTCTGTTTATCAAAAATTAAATTTTTACATCTTCTTATACGATGTTTATTTAAAGCAACGTGAATGCGTTATAGTTTTAAAAAAGCAAGAAACACAAACGCCGGTTTTGGAAGCAGGACCTTGGAATTTAGATCATGAAGATTTATTCTGTTGTACCCTCTGCCATGTCTTATTTTGTGTAACAAACAAAACACCTGTTCTTCTAACTGCCAATGAGACGATGGTTTCCATTTTTATCGTTTAAATTTGATGCACGACAAGCACTCGACCTTTAGTAAGCGAAAGTAAACAATTCCTACTACTATTGCGAAGGTTATTACATCATTTACTACTCTTGCGACGTATTACTCGGGGGCATCGCAGCAGGTGCACGCAGCCCAAATAATTAAAATTTTATATTCGGGCCGAGTGTCTACAATTCAATGCGTCGTTTTGATTTAAAAAACTCGCTGTTATTTTTTGCTTGCTTGAAATTAAACGATATTCAATTGTGCAGAATAAATAGTTTTCAACGATAAAAAACTTGTGTTCGAGCAATGACTGTCTTACATCCCACACTAAGGTTTAACGTGTTAATTCGAATTGTTTGTCATTAAGATAACATATCAAACAAGAGGGTAGCTGGAATTGTTAAAATAAAACATATTAGAAACAATTTGTTTATTGAATACCAACAAGGTCAAACACGTGCTTACTTTGGTTTTTCTGATGATATTAACTCGCATTTAGGATTACATTATTGGTCGAAGATAAGGTCGCATGTCATGTACTATATCCTTCATTGGAAAGGTGTAGTTACAATAAAGAATCACAGCGTATAGGTATATGGAAAGAAAGAAACAAACACAGTTCCTTTAGTGAATATAACAGGTCCATGTCCCAGTTCGAAACAAGATAATACTCATTTTTTGGTAATTGGATATTGGTTAACTAATTACACTTTATGGTTTACTGTAGAAAAAACTACCGCCCCTTAATTATCAAATTTACTGAGAATAGTGTCTATTTTCATATTGGGGTGACTCATTCATTTTTTGTGCTAAGTATACACAATTTGTTGCATATTCATTCCAGAAAGCAGAACTACGAAGTTAAACTTTGATTTACACTACACAATGTAATTTTTTCGCGAAGAACAAATGAAATAGCGGGTACTGCTATTCGATGCTTTAAAAATGAGACAAGCGTATAGAAGGGGATCGAGTGAGTGATAGCTGGAGTCGATTTCCAAATGAATTTTCCGACCAAATTGTCCATTCAAAAATTATACGCAAAGTTGGGGGGTAATACCTGACTGAGGGATGTGGATTGTTTCATCTCTCAGGTGGTATTATCCTAGCACTGCAGGACCAGGTATGAAAAACTTGAACTCTGTGAGTGTTCTATTCCATCATGGAGGAGAAGAGTCGCTTCACGAGTTTTCGCTTTCACTGGCATGTACAGTGTTGTTTCGTTTAGGGTTTGAGGGCTTTACTTGTGACACTTTACCGTTTGTTTTTATACTTTTATTTGTTTTAATTTTTTGTCTTGGTAAATTGACTAAGGATTTTTGACGTAGTAATTGAACGTGAATTAACTTAAGGAATGTTAGAGTAGCAGATTTTTGGAAAAATATTATTTGGAAGAAGAGTGTAACGCTAGCGCGTTAAGCTAGCATAAGCCCTGAATTGTTAGAGAAAAGTAACCCAAAATGGACGAAATTCAAATTAATATGCTCTGTATATTTTGATTTCATATATAGTAGTGTACAGTAAGCAAGATATTGTAGTAAAATTTGTAGTTTTGTAGTCAAATCGTAAACTTAAAAACCACAAAAAACATATTTTTATTCTTGTTGAATGCAAGTTGGGCGGAATTTATGGTCATAAACTATTTTACAACCCGAAAGTGTAAACAAAATATTTATAATTGCAAACTTTCATAGTAGAGTCATGTCAATAATTTTACAAAGCTTTAGAGTTTTGAAATAACAGTGTATTCATTAATATGCAACTCAAATATATAGAGGTTTTCCCACAAATTTCAATTATCTAAATAAAATTCAATACTATGTAGCTTCAATATATATAGTTGCAGTTACCATGAGATAATCCCAGACGGTGTGTAAGGAGATGCACGGATATTAGGTTACAAATGCATTAAGCAATATTTAGAACGTTATAATGTAATAACCCAGTTTCAAAAAAATTCTATCACGTGAAGGATAGACGAATCCTTATGGTTTATACGACGTACTTAATTTTTCCTTTGAAACCGAAATAATACATTGTAACATATTGTATACAATTGTTTACTTATTTACAATCTAATGTCTGTGCATCACCTTACCCAGTGTCTGTCTTTATATCACGGTAATTGCTACTATGTATATTGAAACTATATAACATTGAATTTTATTTAATTAACTGAAATTTGTAAAAAGCTCCCTATATTTGAAATGCAAAATATTGAAATTACTTTTACTTCATAATTTTATCCTTTAAAAAATCACATGACACCACAATGAGAGTTTACAGTTATAATTATTTTGTTTACACTTTTGTGGTTTAAAATAATACCCTAACTTCCGTCCTAACTTGCATCCAAACGATGTTTTTATGATTTTTAAGTTTTTGATTTGAATAAAACTACAAATATTACTTCCGTATCTTGCTTTACTTTACACTACTATATATAAAATCAGAATATACAAGATGTATCAATATATTTCTGGCTAGTGAAACGCGCCCGCGTTGCAAGCTTTGAATAAAGTTTTTGTGTATTCCCCATTTTAAACTTCTCCTTGTCCACCTCCTATCAGGAACATTTTACATTATTTCTTCTACAGTCGGTGTGGAAATTATCCCAAAGGCGAAGCAGTCTTATTCCGCCCGTTTTAACCATTTGTTTCATGTTTCTTCCGAAGTTTGTAAGCTTGTATCGCTTCATACTACAATTTGGGTAAGAGACATTTAGCATTTCAAATTGGAGTTGTGGAATGGAGCAAGAATAAAGTTGCTTCTGACGCGGTCATACAATTTTCTCTCAAACTTGAGCTCAAATACAACCTTTGTGATCTCTTTAAGGGAGGTTTTCGCTTAGGTTATCGGTTGAAGACCAAGAATTCTTTCAATGCTAGAAACTGCAATGCCAAAGATTCCAAACTCAATATGGTTCAAATTCTGACTTGTTAGTCGGTTAAATCGGTTTAAAAATAATCTGGTTTAAGTTTAGTTATTGAACTAAACTAGTTTTAGCACGTTGTTTGTACGTTTTTTTATTTCAATAGTACTTTAGTTAAATATTTCTTTTAGCAGATTCTGATGAAATAGTTTTTGAGTTCCTGTATTGGCATATACAGGACATAAAATTTAGTATTATTTTATTTTATAGTGTTCCAGAGCCATTAAAATGTATATATATTTTGGGCATAGTTATAGGAAGTGCGTTGTATTGCTTTTTTGATTATAATTGCAGTACTAATTGATTAAGCTTTTATTACAATGTGCTGTTGTTTAAAGCTATGATAGATGTGATATAAGTTTCTGTCTACTGTCGATGTAAATCAGTGTTGATATAAATTATTGTAGTGATCATTTAAGTTACCATAAATTAATCATAATGCTTCAATAGTAGATTAGAACATCGTAATCGTAGCATTAAGAGAATAATACTTGTATTCCTAGCGATTAGTTTGAAAAGTGAATTATTATGAGAGCTTTTAGAAATTCTATTGTAGCAGCGTGTTCTTACGAAAGCTTGTTTAACCAGTATAAAAATAAACAACTGCTGTTATTGCAAATATAGTTTTCGTTATATTGGTGGCAAGTGGTGGCATTTCAGTCAAAAGAAAAATGTTTGAACGATTGTTATTTGCATGCCAAAAACTCATAGTCAACAGAAAATAGATAGCGAAATCCTTTCTTTTTTGAAGAAGTTTATGTCGAGCGTTACGGAGATCTTAATCGAAAATTCCGAAAAATTACAGAACACGCAGTAAAACACAACCAGAACTCTTCGAGCTTGGTAGCGAAAGTAGAAGAAAGTAACACGAGGTGTACAGAAAGGTTACTTGAAAATGAGGTAAGCCTTGCAGAAAAGCTGAACCAGACCGCCACCAATTTACAGCCAAATTTTAAAGTATAATTAGACCAGAAGGTAAAAGCGGTTGAACAAAAATTAATGGAAAATGACGGTTAATTAAGAAAAGTGTATTACGGTAGTTTACAGAAATTAAAAAACACGGTTTTTATACGATTTGCACAAGCTGAAAACGAGATTTTTTAAAAAATTGTTAGAAAACTTGAGTAAAATGGAAAAAAGATGTTGGAGAAGAAAGAGCTGACAAATTTTCTTACAGTGCAAACACCAGAGCATTCAGTGCCGGTGATACAACGGCACTTCCCAGAATATAATAGTGGCAGGAATGCAAACACACGTCATGGTTCAGAATAAAGTCACCCACATTTGATGGAAAGTTACCTTGGCAGACATATTTAAAGCAACTCGGGGCTGCCACAAGAGCTAATGATTGGAACGATGGTAAGAGCGCACACGCGTGGATTGTCGCGTTATGAGGTGAGGCCTTGAACGTTCTTTAGAGCATATCAGACCATGATCAAGGTATATCAAGGCTGGAAATGAGGTACGGCAACCCTCATCTGCAGCAAGTGTACCACGTGCAAGTGAAGAACTGTTACCAAAGGGTCAACGAGAATTTGCAAGGAATTGAAGCAGATATTGCTCGCTTGGCAAGACTAGCATACCCAACAGCACCGGATAGGTTTCTAGATTGGGTGGCATTGGAATACGCGACGAGCAATTCGAGCAAGCACTACGGCTGGCGGCAAAGGACTTCACATGATGCATTGGCTCATGCTTTAGAGCTTGAGACTGCAAAGCAGGCCCTGTAATAAATCTACTACAAGGTAAGATGATTTGAAAAGGAGCGAAGCCAAGAGAACGCGGAGAAGGTAATTCGGCGGATACTTTGTGAGGAGAAGTCGGAAAAAAAGCCACCTCTCCAGAACTGTAGATTTAGGTACAGACAAAACATGCGTACATGGCTTAAGGAAAAACATGATGAGGCGAAATTAATAGAGGAGATCCACAGAATGGGGTGAAAATTGACTTTCACAGATTCTGCCCAAAAATGATTATTTACGTCGCGCGGGTAAATATGATCTTGTTGGTAAGAGTACAGTGATCAACGATGATTGGCATCCAGTATAGTTGCGAACGGAGTAGGATAATGGTAAAGGCCTACGCGTCATTCAGTGTTAACTGGCTAGAGTAGAACAGTCATCGTGACAGGGCATTAGTCCGTTGAGTAGCACTTTGAAGTTGAACTGGGCACAATGGGATTCCCTAAAAGTAGAGAATAGGATCTTGGTACAATTCTTTAGAAATGGAAATAGATCCTTAAGTACGCTTCGCGTGGTGGTTCCTAAAAGCCGAATGTGATTTCGGGACATTTATATAGTAAGACCTCGGGAGGACACTCCGGCGTTAAGAAGACTCTGTAGAAAGTTCGAGCAAGATTTTGCTGAGTAGGCAGTTTTTTATTTTCAAACTGATTATACAAGTTTTTTCAACAACTCGCACCTACAACAAAATTTCTAAGATCTCTCACAATAATTTGGTTTCCGAACTAATCGCTAACGGTATAATCCTTAATAATACGATTATAATTTTCTAAATTACTATCGAAGCAGTATGATTAATTTATATGATCACTACAATAACTTATATCAACATTGATTTATATCGACAGTACACAGAAATTTGTAGCAAATCTTTCAAAGCTTTAAACTAGAGCATATCGTAATAAAAGCTTAATAAAAACTTAATGTCAATTATAACTAGAATTATATTCAAACCTGCAATAGAAAGCACTTGCCACAGCTATGCACGCAATTTATATATCTTTGAATGACTCTGGAACACTCTAGTGCTTAAAAAAATTATACACATCACCTGTTTGAAATTTCCTACCAAAACTCTATTGTGATCTTTAAATGCAAAGCCTTGTACCGGTCAATCGAAATTTATCTGAAATGCATAACGCCGCATGAGGTCATCAATTCATCTTTTGCATATTCAAACCCTTAGCTTGCATTTCAATATATTATTTTGGTCACAAACAGGTCGCTAGGTGCTACACTACTCCCCTGCCTCTTAAAAATGTTCTGTCCCAGAACACTCTGCAGCTCGGTGTTGATAGAAGTATCATTCCACAATCTTTATAGCAGGTGCCGTGCGATTTGAATTGTAACCACACACCAAAATCTGAACGCCGATGTTCTGGAACAGTTCATCTAGCATATTTCGTACCTCTCGTTAGTCCAACCCATCAAACCCACAACCAATTTTGGGTATAGCAAACTTCCTGTCTTTAAATTTGAGCATCTGACTCTTGAGGCCTTCTAACGCCTTCCTCAAATCCTGATAATTCGGTTTACCGGAAGGCTGTTGTTTAGTCGTCGAGTAGTAGATATTTCGATATAGGTCCTTTGGCCGTATGGTCTTTTTAATCTCTGGTTGTTGTTGGCGAAGACTATCAAGACCGCCAAATTATTTTTTGAACACCCAAGAAAGACCTCTGGAGATATCAAGGTCCACCACTACACAATATGTCAGAGAGTATTCCGATGACACATCGAATATATCACCTTGAATCTCATCCGTGACCCAAACCTCGCTTTGTCTGTGTCGCTGTACAAAGACAAAGGTAAAACAATCTAGCAAAGGTACTGAAGAGAGTATTATGCCACCGACTCCAAGATCACCTAGAGGAACAAGGAAGAAACAGAAACCAATTTGGGTTTAGGAAAGGAAAACGACATAGGACGTAATCAATAACTTACTAGAAACAGTTAAAAATAATCAGAAAAAGATTGTATCAGCCATTTTCAATGATATAGTTGGTGCATTCAATAAGCTGTGGTAGCCTGCTCTATTTTGCAGGCTAAGCGATCTGAGAGTACCTTGACTACTGTACTGTTCACTTAAAAATTACTGCTAGGATGGGCAGGTTCACATACGAGGAGCAGGAAATACAACGAAAACAATTACCAATGGTTGTCCACAGGGATCGGTCTGTGGATCGATTTTCTGGGACATCCTAATTGACGAGTTTCTAGATAAACTAGAAAAAATAAATGAAGTACTATCAGCAACTGCATACGCGGATGACCTTGCAATTGCAATTGAAGGAAATAGCAACGCAGAAATTGTAAGTAAAATGAAAAAGGTTATGAGGAAAGTAGAATCATGGACAAAAGAAAAGAAAAGCAACATACATGGTACTAAAAAGAACTATAGCCATACTACCAGTCATAGGAATAACAAGGGTGAAGGAAATGAAGTACCTAGGAATCACGCTTGATGAGAAACTAACCTACATCACACAGCTTACAGATATAAGTGACAAGTCAAAGAGCATTATGTATGAGATTATTACCCTATCAAGTAATGAGTACAGAATACCGTTATTTTGTATTAGAAAATATCTAAACAACGTCCTAGCTGCTATGGTGACCTACGCGTCCACAATATGGGAGCACAAAACTGAACTGGTTAGGACCATAAAGGTTATTATTAGAACACAAAGAAACATAATAATACGGTTTATCGGAGCATACCAAACAACGCCATTGGAGGCGCTAACAGTAATCCTGGGCATAAGACCCATGCATCTAGAAACAAAAAGACGAGCAGCTCTATTTTGACTACAAAAAGATAATCAGACAAAAATAACTAGGGACAAACTGCAGAACAAAAAAAGAAATCAATAGTAGAATTGTGGAACTATGGCAAAATACGTGGAACACATGTACTATGGGAAGAATGGTATATGAAATTATACCAAAGATACAAGAGACACACCAAATGACTCACTTTAGCCCAAAGGAGTGTTTAATTCGGTTATTTACGGGTTATGGTTCGTATCCCACCTATAAACATAAGATGGACTTTAGGGACAATAGCAGATGTACATGTAACGAGGAAGGTACACCCTAACATATGGTAGTTAACTGTATAAATATAGACTAAGGCATAAACCATATACGAGAGAGTGAAAAATGAGGAACTATATAAAATCCTAAATGAAGAAGCACAAATGTTCTCATATAGAGCCAAACTGGAATATATGGAACAACTGAGACGACCAAGAAATCGACTAAAGTAAATAAGGAATCTAGAATAGTTATAAATAAGAAAAAGAATAAATTTGTACGAACAGGATAGGAGCCGTAACACGTTCTTCGGTTTCCGGATGCGAAGGCCTGAGACGAGTGACAGGTAATAGGAAGTCTTAGAAAAATGTAAAATTAGAAAACCGAAATAGCCAGAGATTCAGCATGAGAAAAACAGGTACTTGCATGCACACCTGGTTACCGGATGCGATGGCTAGTATAAGAAATAGCTGTGTAAAATAAAAGGAAATTATAAACAGAAAGCATAAACTGGATTAGAACAATAATAAAAACAAAAAGGAAACAAGTAAAGTATAAAATACCACTGGTCATTTTCGAATAGACAGAATAAAAGAAAGTAACAGAAACAAGAGTAATTTTACACAAACTAAAAGAAGATTCAGTTAGATAAAATAAAAGAAAGGATTCAATAGATTATGGAGAATAAAAAAGAGAAAATTTTGAGTTTAAATTAAGAATGACAGACTTAATTTTGAAATAAAGTGTTATTTAACTATTTGTGAATGGGTGGAGGGAGAATAAATGGATGAAGAATAAATGGGTGGAGGGAGAATGAATAAAAAATAAATACAAAAGAATACGGGATTTCGAAAAAGCAATAGTGTAGGAAGTAGAAGTAATTAGATTAGGTTGTATGATTTTTGCTAACACGTAGATGTAGATAATTTAATTAAAATAGAATTGTACGATATAGAAGAAAGTTAAATTACGATCTGCTATAGATTGCTAGTGAGCAAATCTAAGTTATGTTAGAGAAATGAAAAAAGAAAAAAAAATGAATGTACAAAGACATGAACCAATCATAGTTGGCTGCAGAACTTCTCTCATCATCGCGAGCACAACTGTTTGTTTGTCTTATTGGAGCCTTATGGTTTTCCGATGTTGAAAACACCTGACACTTATGGCACTACTCTTTCACATCGTCCTTGCAGACTACTCAGCAAAATCTTGCTCGAACTTTCTACAGAGTCTTCTTAACGCCGGAGTGTCCTCCCGAGGTCTTACTATATAAATGTCCCGAATGTGATTTCGAAGACACAATTCTACTATTGATTTCTTTTTTTGTTCTGCAGTTTGTCCCTAGTTATTTTTGTCTGATTATCTTTTTGTAGTCAAAATAGAGCTGCTCGTCTTTTTGTTTCTAGATGAATGAGTCTTATGCCCAGGATTACTGTTAGCGCCTCCAATGGCGTTGTTCGGTATGCTCCGATAAAACGTATTATTATGTTTCTTTGTGTCCTAATAATAATCTTTATGGTCCTAACCAGTTCAGTTTTGTGCTCCCATATTGTGGACGCGTAGGTCGCCATAGCAGCTAGGACGTTGTTTAGAAATTTTCTAATACAAAATAACGGTATTCTGTACTCATTACTTGATAGGGTAATAATCTTATACATAATGCTCTTTGACTTGTCACTTATATCTGTAAGCTGTGTGATGTAGGTTAGTTTTTCATCAAGCGTGATTTCTAGGTACTTCATTTCCTTCACCCTTGTTATTCCTATGGCTGGTAGTATGGCTATAGTTCTTTTTAGTACCATGTATGTTGCTTTTCTTTTCTTTTGTCCATGATTCTACTTTCCTCATAACCTTTTTCATTTTACTTACAATTTCTGCGTTGCTATTTCCTTCAATTGAAATTGCAAGGTCATCCGCGTATGCAGTTGCTGATAGTACTTCATTTATTTTTTATCTAGAAACTCGCCAATCAGGATGTCCCAGAAAATCGATCCACAGACCGATCCCTGTGGACAACCATTGGTAATTGTTTTCGTTATATTTCCTGCTCCTCGTATGTGAACCTGCCCATCCTAGCAGTAATTTTTAAGTGAACAGTACAGTAGTCAAGGTACTCTCAGATCGCTTAGCCTGCAAAATAGAGCAGGCCACCACAGCTTATTGAATGCACCAACTATATCATTGATAATGGCTGATACAATCTTTTTCTGATTATTTTAACTGTTTCTAGTAAGTTATTGATTACGTCCTCTGTCGTTTTCCTTTCCTAAACCCAAATTGGTTTCTGTTTCTTCCTTGTTCCTCTAGATGATCTTGGAGTCGGTGGCATAATACTCTCTTCTGTACCTTTGCTAGATTGTTTTACCTTTGTCTTTGTACAGCGACACAGACAAAGCGAGGTTTGGGTCACGGATGAGATTCAAGGTGATATATTCGATGTGTCATCGGAATACTCCCTGACATATTGTGTAGTGGCGGACCTTGATATCTCCCGTGGTCTTTCTTGGGTGTTCAAAAAATAATTTGGCGGTATTGATAGTCTTCGCCAACAACAACCAGAGATTAAAAAGACCATACGGCCAAAGGACCTATATCGAAATATCTACTACTCGACGACTAAACAACAGCCTTCCGGTAAACCGAATTATCAGGATTTGAGGAAAGCGTTAGAAGGCGTCAAGAGTCAGATGCTCAAATTTAAAGACAGGAAGTTTGCTATACCCAAAATTGGTTGTGGGTTTGATGGGTTGGACTAACGAGAGGCACAAAATATGCTAGATGAACTGTTCCAGAACATCGGCGTTCAGAGTTTGGTGTGTGGTTACAATTCAAATCGCACGGCACCTGCTATAAAGATTGTGGAATGATACTTCTATCAACACCGAGCTGCAGAGTGTTCTGGGACAGAACATTTTTAAGAGGCAGGGGAGTAGCGTAGCACCTAGCGACCTGTTTGTGACCAAAATAATATATTGAAATGCAAACTAAGGGTTTGAATATACAAAAGATGAATTGATGACCTCATGCGGCGTTATGCCTTTCAGATAAATTTCGATTGACCGGTACAAGGCTTTGCATTTAAAGATCACAATAGAGTTTTGGTAGGAAATTTTAAACAGGTGATGTGTATAATTTTTTTAAGCACTAGAGTGTTCCAGAGTCATTCAAAGATATATAAATTGCGTGCATAGCTGTGGCAAGTGCTTTCTATTGCAGGTTTGAATATAATTCTAGTTATAATTGACATTAAGTTTTGATTAAGCTTTTATTACAATATGCTCTAGTTTAAAGCTTTGAAAGATTTGCTACAAATTTCTGTGTACTGTCGATATAAATCAATGTTGATATAAGTTACTGTAGTGATCATATAAATTAATCATACTGCTTCGATAGTAATTTAGAAAATCATAATCGTATTATTAAGGATTATACCGTTAGCGATTAGTTCGGAAACCAAATTATTGTGAGAGATCTTAGAAATTTTGTTGTAGGTGCGAGTTGTTGAAAAAACTTGTATAATCAGTTTGAAAATAAAAAACTGTTTTAATGCAAATACAGTTTTCGATATAACAGAGAAATTCCAACCTGGTAGAAAAATTAATTTTTACCCCCCCCCCTTGCTTCTAGACTGAGAACTCTCAAGAAGTTACCGTGGAACTAAACATATGACAAACTTAGTTAAAAAAATCCTTGTAACTATCAGCACTCTTGACTCGCTAGTAGAGAAAGAAGCTCATTAAAAATGCAGCAGGTGAGTTGGAAATATGGAAAAGCGCATGAAACAAAAACAAACGCACCAAACAACAAAATAACAAAGTAAAAATTCTTATATTATCTTCATCATCATCATCATTAAGTCTTCAGTCCTAGAACTGGTTGGACGCGTACCCTCATTGTTTCGTAGTCTGAACGAACCTACACATTTCCCTCAAATTTGCAGTCTGCATCTATCACTTTTTGTCTGATCTCGGTCTACCTCTACCTATCTTTTACTATCTCTGCTTGTAATATATCCCGTACTATTCCCCAGAAATGCCTTAGAACGTATCCTGTCCTTCCATTTCTCCTATTTTTTTTCGTTTTTCACAGATATCTTTTTTCCTCTACTATTTCAACAACCTATTTGTTATTATCTTTGTCGGTCGATGCTACCATTCACATACATCTAAACCACAACATTCCAGAAGGCTTCTATCTCTTTCTGTCTGCTTTTCCTACTGCTCCTTTTTCATAGACGTACTGTGCTTTGCTCCACACTATGCTTTGAACGATTTTCTTCTTGTATCTATGTTAGTTGTCTTTGAACATAGCTGCTGTTCTTTCTTGTTTGATGCAGTTCGGTCACCTTCTATTGTTTTACAGTTATATACCCTACTTCCCCGATATTCAGTTGTATGTGAAGGGGGGTAAGCAGCCTTTGGCTGCCAAGTTCCCCCAGTACTTGAATCTTTGTCAAATTAATAGTTTTTGCAATTTATCCTTTCGCACAATCAACATTAGTTGAAAATATTTCAGAACCAACACCTATAGTTGTTTATAATAATCATCAGATTTAAGAACATTTAGTTTTTCGTCATTGGGTTTTAGGTCTTGAAACTGGTTGAACTTGTACCTCAGCTTATTTATCTTCTGAGCTAAGTCTACACAGTTTCCTGCAATTCTCCCAACAGGCTATATACAACTTGATTCCCTTCGAATTGTTTTCTAATTATATGCCCTACTTCACTAAAATTCAGTGGTATATATAGGGGCTTAAGCAGCCTGTGGCTGCGAAGGATCCCCCAACACTTAGCCATTTGCGTATTAATAGTGTTCCAGTAAATCCTTTCGCACAATTAACATTAGTTGAGAGTATTGCAAAACCAATATCTGTAGTTGTTTATAATAATCACCACGTTTAAGTACAGTAATTACTATTCTCATTAGTTTTTCCATCTTGTGACTGATTGGAAGCGTACCCCCATTGATTTCTATTCTAAGCAAGCCCACACATTTCCCTGAAAATCTTTCAGTCTACATCTTTCACTATCTGTGTGCAGTAGTCTAACCTAGGTCTACATCTACTTCTCTTTCTCCCTATCTCTGCTTCTAATATACTCCGCACTATTCCCTCGTTTCTTAGTATGTGGCCTATCATCCTATCTCTCCTATTTTTTACTGTTTTCCACATATTTCTTTCTTCCCCTAGCATTTCTAATACCTCTTTGTTCTTAACTTTGTCTGTCTACGATATCTTCATTATACGTTTGTAGTACCACATTTCAAAGGCTTCTAACTTTTTCTTGTCTGCATCTCCTACTGTCAAGGCTTCACAGCCATACAGTTATGTGCTCCACACATATGTTTGAAGCAATCCTTTCCTTGTTTCTATGTTTGTGGTCATTAAGCACAGTAGTTGCTTTTTCTTGTTAAATGTAGCACGACCTTGTGCTAATCTTTGTTTTATATTTTTTGTGCTTTTCCCATCTTGCGTTATTTGATTTCCTAGGTAGCTGAGATCCTTAACCTCTTGCAAGTTCTCGATGCCTATTTGTATTCTTGTTTTTAATTTATTTTCCCCTCTTTTGCATACTAGAACTTTAGTTTTATTTTCATACTATATCTCTCCGTAAGAACGGTTTCCATTTCATTAAGAGCAGCTTCTAACTCTTCTTTGCTGGATGATAATACCGCTATATCATCTGCAAATCTAAGCATATCAATCTTTTGTCCCTGCATATTAATTCCAAATGTCTTCCTGCATTTGACAATATTCATTGCCTCTCCTATGTACAAGATAAAAATTAATGGGGATAAGGCACATCCTTGTCTCACCCCTTTCCTAATATTTATTTCTCTATTTTCTTGCTCTAATTCTATTACCGCTGTTTGCTCTTTGTATAAGCAATGTACTGTTACGGAAAATTTCAGTCAAGTTAACGGCCACTAGAAAAGTGCTCAGGTAGCGGCTTTTGGGTTGGGGGTGGTGACAACTTTTGCTCCGGCTTAGTCAGGGTGAGACTCTAATTCAGGGTGGATCAGAAAATGTACTGCATAGATTATATTAATAAAGGGTAGTATTGAATCAGAGCCTGGACAGGGAATGCTAAAGCGCCAGGAACTGATAAAAATAAAGGAGCGTATGAAACCTAAAGTCCTAGTTCCAACAGAATTCGAGGGAACCCCCTTCCAGATCATAAATATAAAACACGCAATTTCACAAAATAACTATCTTTAATATCGCACCGGAACACCAAAAACAATTAATGACAAAAATTCTAAATACCAGTTGAATTTCAATATTACTTCAATTATAATTAACACAAGCATAGAAAATGCAAAAGTTGTAAATATTATCATAAGTAACCCCGCACGAGTGCATATCAGGGAAGAATAACTTTAAATTTCTCACTCACATTAATGTTACTTCTTACTCACGTACTCATACACCCTTGGCCAAGAATGCATGTAGTAGTACGTAAAATGCACAATAAATTAAGTGCTTGGTGTTTTAACCTCAATTTCAAATAAGCACCTCGTGGGAGCAATCTTCAACAATAGTGTAAATATTAGATACCTTAACGTACTGTTGAAATATTTCACTAATAATCTTAATAAGTCACTCTAGGCAGTAAAGAGGGTGCCTAGAAATATACTAAAAATTTGTTTTACATATAAAATTTTGTACATCAGTATTACTAAATTTTGAATGAAGTATATGTACTTCTTATGAACAGCAATAGCTCAAATTATGAATATTAAGTACTAGTAAAGGAAAATAATAAAACTCCAATGGCACAAAATAAGCACAAACACTAACAACGAACAATAAATACATGGAATAATCTTACTCAATGATTAGCTTCTGTACGTAGTTATCTCACATCAAAGGTTGTCGAAGTCCTAGGTTGCTGGAATGGTAACCCAGAGTAACGATAGCTGATCGACAACGCCAATAAATGAGATAATAAAGTTGGTAGTGCAACAACGTTCTTGAGATAAAAGAGTCAGGAGCATAAACAGAATGAAGAGCATACGCATAACGCACAATGAGAAGGCGTATGGAGGAAAAAGAAGAACCCACGTAAGTGGGTCAATTAAATGTGCACTAACTGATTTAGAGATAACAGGACGTTACAATATTTAGATTTCAATCTGCACCAATTATGAACGATCCTGATGAATTTAAATCCACTACAAGTGAAAATCGAAGCTTGCAAAAGGCATTCTAGAACCATAAAACCAAAATTGCCAAACTTCAATATTAATTTGTCGGTTCTACCTAAATCCGTAATTAATACGTTTATACCGGCAGAAATCCAACTTTCACCAACAACGATCGAAATAAGAATGCCTCTTATCCACAAGGACAAAGCAAAGTACAGCTTATTATCATATTTGTAATTTCAAATGCAGATAAATAACGTAAATTTGAGTATACGGCAATAACTTGTAATTATGAAGGTTAACACAAATGAAGCGCAAAGGTAACAACGATATAGACAGCAGGACAACGCTATCAATAGACAATTGAATGTAGAAATATTATATAAATAGAATGCTGACACAGAAGTGTCGACCGGAAGGTTACAGTACTATCCCTCTATCACTAAAACTCATTCCAATCTTTTTAAGTATGTCAAACATTTTTTCCATTTTACATTGTCGAATGCTTTTTCAAATCTACAAACCCTATATATACGCTTTCCCTCTTCTCTATTGTTTTCTCCATTATCACCCTCAGAGCTAAAATAGCCTCCCGTGTTCCTCTGTTTCGCCTAAACCCAAATTGATGTTCTCCCAGTATTTCTTCGGAACGTTTTTCCATTCGTTTTTGTACAATTCTAGTTAATATTTTTGAAATGTGTGTTGTCAAACTTATTGTATGAAAATTTCACATCTATCCGCGCCTCTTTTGTTTTGGTATAGTTACTATGATGTTACGATGGAAACCTTTGGGTATCTCACCTGTCTCATACGTATAGCTTACAAGTCGGAAGAGAAGTTCTGTTACTGCTTGTCTAGCGGCTTTTAGAGCTTCTACTGCTCTTTATCTGTACCCGGCGCCTTACCATTTTTCAAGCTCTTTAATGCTAATTCAAACTCATCTCTAGATATAGAATATACCAGGTCATCATTTTCAATGTCTGATTCCTGTTCTAATGCTGCTAGTTCCTTTCCTGAATATAAATTCTCTATATATTCCTGCTATCTAGCTACTTTCTCTACATTTTCTTTAATGACGTTTCGTCCCGCGTCGCTTATAGTTTTGCTATATGGTTTTATATCACTAAAATTTATTCTAATTAGTTTGTATGCCTCGTCTGTCTTTCCTATTTCCCATCTTAATTTGTACCTCTTTGCATTTTACATCAATCCATTGTTCTTTAGCTTTCCTGCATTTGCGAATAATTTCCCATTTTATGGCTCTGTATCTCTATTTTTGCATTTTTATCTTTCTCCTATTAAATTCAGAATATCCTTTGTTATCCATGGTTTCTTGTTTTCTTTTCGTGTATACCCCAGAATATTTCTGGCCACCATGTTCAAGCTGGATTTAATGTTATTCGATTCTGTTTATACTTCCTTAGTATCAGAAATTTTCCCGATATCTTTCAGCAATTCATTTGACTTTCTTCGATTCTTTCTTGAATATCTCTATCTTTTACTTCTCGAAGTCAAAGTGCGTTTTTCCGGTTCTCTTTTTCAGATTTTTAATTTTAAGTGTGGCCTTCATAATTACGATGTTGTGGTCAGAGTCTATATCTGCTTCCGGGTAGCTTACACAGTCTGTTACTTGATTTCTAAACCGTTGTCTGTCAATAATGTAATCTACTTGAAATCTCCCCATATCTCCTGGCATCTTCCACGTGTATCGTCTTCTAGCATGATGTTGAAATAATGTATTTGTAATGGTTAAGTTGTTCTTGTCGCAAAATTCTACCCGCCTGTTTCCCTGTCATTTCTCGTGCCTAAACCAAATAAACCTATTATCACTCCTTCCCTACCCTCACCTACCACTTCATTAAAACCCCCCGTAACTATAAAATTTTCATGTCCTTTTAAGTATCTTAGTATGTCTTGGATATCTTTGTAGATCGCTTCTATCTCTTCCTCACTGTAGCTAGACATGAGCATGTATACTTGTATTATTAATGTATTTACTGGTTTAGATTCAAATCTAACCATGAGTACTCTTTCGTTCTTTTGTAGGTAGTTTTCTACAAGTCGTCCTATCTTTTTTCGCATAACTATCCCGACACCCAAATTTCCTTCCTCTGACCCTGTATGAATTACCCTAAAGCCTCCACTCCAAAAATCCTCCGCCTCTGGCCAGCGGACTTCGCTGATTCCTACTATGTCTTGTGCTAACCTATTCATTTCGAGTTTCAGGTTCTCTAGCTTACCTACTTGTTTCATACTTCTGACATTCCACGCTCCGGCTCGCTGGATGTTCACGGATCTTTTTCTATACTTTCTTATATTATATATACGAAAAATATAGCCAAGTATTCGATATTTGTGTAGAGAAGAGAAAACTCAAACTAAATTCATACCAGAACATGTTCAAGAACACATCACTCATCATATGATGATTTAATCAATCTATGGTGAGTGCAACCTACACCTCTGGTTACAGAAGTATCTGTTGATTTATTAAAAATCGTGTATAATTAGTAAAGAATATGAGTTTGCCATATATTGTGTAATTTTTGATATAAGATAACTCGCATACAGAATTTAATTTATAATACAGTTGCACTACTAAATTATATTTCAAATCAATGCGGTTTACTGAAGTTTGCACCGCTTGTAAAACGAGCATGGATTTCTTGCTTGAGATTTGATGTGACTAAAAAATATGTTTAAATAAAAGTAACACAAAGCTCTACAAAGTATACTCTTTGTTATATCTTGCACATACCTTTCATACCGGTAGTGTCGCTAAACATAGAAAACGCAGTATTACAACATCACTCTCCAGGGAGTACCTCGCATATATCTGAAAGGATCCAAATGAATGATTACTTTTAGTAGAACATATTATAATGGTGTGTATGAGTATTGACATACGGGTACTCAGCTATTGATCAAGTTGCATCCCTTGCATTAGTCTTGCAGTATGATGTTACGTGTGTGAGTCAGGAGGGGTTGACTCAACTCCTTAGGGATCTAGACCTGGATGATGGAAGCTCCCAGTCAATCCCGGTAACGCGCCTTTTCAATCTGCGACGATGAAACAGCACCCTTCATTATGTCTATACTGTCTACACGATTTACAGTTTTTAACGCGAACGCCGTTGCGGCCTTTGCAGTTCAAATGAAAAAATCACGTGATATTCTAGATTAAGCACACCAGGATCATTGTTTTACTTGCAACTTTGATACAAGTCGAAAACTGTATCCATTGGTTACTCAACCGTTGTATTTTAGCTTTTCTTGAGTAAAGTTGACTACTGATAACATAATATTAATAAGCAACCGAATTAATTATTGTGTTAGGTGATATAGAAGTGGATTTGTATGTTCTGTCGAATGGTATGTCTCTGTGGTTGACACAAATGTGTGGTTTGTTATTAAAATTTTAATTTATTTCGATCGGGTCAAATTTCCAAACAATTCGAGCATTTTAAATAGTTTTAAATAAACTCAAGTTTGCAGTATATAACCTGCATTTATGACTAGGTTAGCAGCGATAATGAAAAAGACTTTAATCTCATTAACAGTAACGTTGATATATTAAACAGTAAATGGAAATGGAATTTTAGTCACAATTAAGAGGTACCTGATACCAATGTCTTTTCATATGATTCACTGAAATTCTATGTTTTTGAGTTTTGAAAATGGAGAACAGTAATTTAAGAAAATCTTAAATGTTCAATACGACTGTTATGTATATTTGTAGCACGACCATTAATCTAAGAAAATTTCTACCGAGTGGTTATTATTTCTCAGAACAAATTGCAGAATAAAAACGTAGAACAAACTTCTAATATCGGATATTACTTGAATTCATCAGTTATAATTTCTAATGCAAATGTGAAAAGCTGTTACTGGTTGCAAAAAGCCAGAACCAGCAAAATTTTTGCTCATCGCCCATTATCCCGATTCCTCAAAGATACCGCGGGGATTGCAAGACGTGTGTGTAATTCAAAATTTTCTGGTCAATCCAAATCTTTTTAAAATTTGCAAATCGGATTAAATACCGCCGAGTTAATACTCCTTTCAAAAGATGTAGCCCAAGATTTCTGCTCTTTGCCCAATATCAAAGTTTTTGATAACTTTTCTCGCACCTAAGGTGTGTATTTGATCGAGAATTCTATAATCAATTGAAATCTTAAACTTCTTTAATTGAAGTTACCTATATGAACCTTAAATCAAAAATTAAGTTTGTTACGTTCACTTTCCGACAAGGAACTAATCCCTATCCTTTTTCTTTCATTATTCATGTACGTAGATTCTGCCTCAATCCTCCAACAACACCCGGTATATTTTACCCTTTTACAATAAGTACGCTTAACGTAATTGCATTTAAATCTATTTACTTCAAAACGAAAAGCTCTTCTACAATCGACTAGTCGCTATCTTGTTTTAGGTGTCCGCTGGCTTGATACGTGTTCCTATAGAGCGTAATTAATGCAGATACTATTCCAACCTAAAGATTTGTTGACATAATAGGTCGAACGTATTTGATAAAGCGTGTTTCCAATTTCTAATCACGTTTTGGTATGTTAGATAACGCCGGTATGTGTGTGACTACTACGCCCAAGGTCCGGGTTCGAATCCCGACACGGTCCGTTTGAAAAATGTTAGACGAGCATTTTTCACAAAAAAACACCCTCGTTTGGATGAGAGGTAAAATGGAGGTCCCGTGTATGAGTGTTGTCACGCACGTTTAAGATCCTTTTCTTGCTTGGAACAGCAAAGGTTTGGCAAAATTCCAAATTTTCCTTGCCAATGTAGTACCTTCGGGTGGAGCATTGGAAAATCACATGTAAGGTCCCAGGTCCATTTGTCCCGCTCTGGCCCTAGGGAGGGTGTGATAAACCCAGTATCGTAGACGCGTGGCTCATGCATTTACGAGATTGGTTTGTATATACAAAAAATACTGAACTATTTTAGTTTTTATGGTCGTGATATTGAGGCATTGTTTTTTGTTTTGAATGACGAACCTTGGTAGTTGTAAAATGATTATTTTCGGTGAGCGGATATGTGTTGGTAATATTCTATTATTGCTGGATGGGGTTTTATTGGGACAATTTTCTGTATTTAATTGGATGTTTGCGATAGTGATTTTAAATAGTTGTTTTTGAAATTGTAAATTTGGGTTAATTAAGCCAAATATTCTATTATTTAAGGATTGGGTTGCTTTTTCAGGACAATTTTATATATTTACTTGGACGTTTACGATGGTAATTTCAACTTTTTTTTGGGAACAATTTTATATATTTAATTTTATGTATATAACTTTAGGATTACGATGATGACCTAGAACTGTTGTATTTAGAGTTAATTTTTTTTTGTTGCTAATTCAGATTTGAAGTGATCTAAAAACTGCAGCTCGCATTTTAAACAGTGACTCTTTTTATCTGATAGACGTACATTGTAGTTACTGATTATTTTTTGTTGTTTGTGGGTATACCACGCTGTTATGTCCCTCCAGGTGGCTCCGTGGCGTAGTGGTATGTGTGTGAATACTACGCCCAAGGTCCCGGGTTGGAATACCGACACGGTCCGCTTGAAAAATGTTAGGCGAGCATTTTTCACAAAAATACACCCTCGTTCAGATGAGAGGTAAAATGAAGGTCCCGTGTGTGAGTGTTGTCACGCACATTAAAGATCCCTACCTTGCTTGGAACAGCAAGGGTTCGGCAAAATTCGAAATTTTCCAGGTAAAAAAACTCGCTTCCTGACCAATGTAGTACCTTCGGGGGAGCATTAGAAAATCAAATGTAATGTTATGTCCCTCCAAAATGTCATTTAGGGTAATTATATGTGTTAATAAGCATCGTTAATTTCTTTTCTTTATCTCAGACCTTCCCTTTATTTTTGATAATTATAAAACCCCGCCTACTCGTCGATTGAGCCCGGTCATTCTTGTAGTGTTCATCCTGCTACGTCGATGTACGATGTACTACTCGATTTCGGTTTATCATTAAACATCCAGGCAATGTTTTTAATGCACATATTTTTGCAGATTTTAAATATTTAACCATTTTTCTTAAATCTGTAGCAGTATAAAATCCTGCTAGTATCACTATAGGTAGGCAACCCTAATTACGTGTGTATACATCTATGGTAGTATAAATTTCTATTGCAAATAAAACCAGATAGAACAGAGTAGGGATTCGAGATCTAACGGCTTGACTCGGGGTCGCTTGGGTTTCCTCCTTCTTGTTGAGTTGATCTTGCAAGCAAGAAGATGTTTGGAGAAATTTATTTGATATTAAAAATTCCGCAAAGAAGCGAGTCCGATTTAAACAGTTTTGTTTAACGAAACTTACAGCAGGCTAGTGGTATGTAAGATTTCTTTTAAATAAAATTTGTTAATGAAGTATTACAAATTTTAGCTGTCAAGTTACGGCGGAATCAAACTATTATAGTTAATTTAAATTAGATTACTACGGCAACTTCTTGAACGAAGGTGGTTTCCAGTTATCTAATGACGTTGCTTAAAAATTGGACTTGATTAAAACGGAATTTACTAGGAGGCTGTACCATGAGAATTTAATGCAAATAACAGGTGACGAATCCACACGTGCAAGTTGGAGCGCAAAGGTGGCTGTTATTGTACAATTTCATGTTCCATCGCAAAGGTCAAGTCAAGTCAAGGTCACAGCTGGAGGCTAGGTACCGGGCTGTTGGCAGACAGATGGTTGTTGTTGTACTACAAATCCTGTAACTAGGTAATTATTGCTTCTAATCTGATCGAGGTTTGAAACAAAATTTAATTACTCCAAGTGTAAACATTTCTGGCGGTTTAAATTCATTGCTATTTTAAAATTGTTAGTAAGTTATTAAATACCTGCTCGATAATTTAATTACGGTATCAGTCCACAATTACTACACGTTAAATTTGAACTAGAATGACGTTACCTAATTTTCATTTCACTTTGAACATATAGCAAATTTGCATAAAGGCTTGGTACACATATTATGCATTAACATACAGTGTAACACTGATGAGGTGTGAGCTCAGACCATTATCGGCGCTTAAAATTTGATTGTAAAGATTTAATATGAATTAATTTTCCATTAATTGTACATAATAATTATTGACATATGAAAGTTTATGTCAGGTTGTATATAGTTTTGCAGTCTGAAGTTTTACTTAATGAATTAAGGCAAATCATTGTTTTTTTACCTACGTTTTATTGTACATATATTACTGCAACATTAAAATTATTTTTTTGCCCTTCAATTATTTTATTTATTGAACTGGTGTGATGTGACTTAGTGCATTAAATGGTACACTACTGTGTTAAGCTATACAGGTCAGCCCACCCCTGAGGAAGTATTAGATGTTTCATGCTCTTAAGTTATTATAGCTTAGGCTATGCGGTTTTTAGTAAGCAAAATTTAGTGTTTTGTTTAGATTCTGCCATACTTGGGGAGACGGAGTTTGCAGCCAGTGCAGCAGTCCCGAGGTAACTGGTATAATTTTACTCCCTTACAGATAGGTGTACCAAGGAGTAGACACGTGGCGCCCAACCAAAAAGATATTTATGGCAAGCAACGTTAACAAGTGACACCAACAAAGTTGATAGTAATTTTAGTTGGTCTCACAATTTAAAAAAAAATTTTTTTAGGTAGACAGGACATTAACGTATGCAAATACAGTAGTGATCAGTTGAATTTTAAATATCAAAATTGAATATTAAGTACTAAACGAAAATTTATGCACTGACACCGAGTTCATTAAATAAGACAAACATTTTAGAAATTATTTTGATACATGTGGTAACTATTGCTTGTGGTATATTAATATTACATTAAAAATTTTTTTTCCGAACTACAGGTCGCGTAGGTGGCGTGGTGACTATTGGCGTTTTGTGATAGAACCTCTGATCCCTAGAAATAGAGATCTGGGAGCGCTAACATAAACCAATAGAAACTGAAGATTGTTCTCGTGTAAAAGTAGGGATCATCAAAACCATTTCAAAAGGCTAGAACCCCTAGATCTTCAACCTACCCTGTTTTGTGTGAATTTTTTTCAAAATATTCGAATATAATTATATGAACAAGCGAGTCTTGTAAAATAATTAAAAACAATCGGGTACGTGGAATATTCCTGCAGAAACATAACAGTTATTAATTGATTGTTAGTGTTGAAGGTTTTTTTAAATAAAATTTTTCTGTTGCATAAAATTGCGTCCAGTTGTGAATACAGTTTGAAAGAATTGTTTATTAGTAATGGCATGGATAAATTGTTTGTCTACAGACGAGTTATCGTGGGAATTGGCAATTAGGGGAAAAGACAGCGACGAATTGAAAGCTGAGGAAAAAAGAAAAGTATTACGAACTTTTGTTTCAAAAGAAAAAATAGATCCAAAGAGAGTAGAAAAGTACCCGGAAATGGAGTTTGATCTAAGTGAGCAAATTCAATTTTGTGAAACTGCTATAGCAACAATACGACAACCAGTATTGGATTTTGTGGACAAACCTACTAAGCTGGTTCATAAAAGATTAAAGGCAAAATTACTACATATAGGCCGTAGATTGGAATATATGGAGGTAACCAAAGATAACCAACAACAATGGGATATTTTGAACAGTAAATGTTTAGAATACTTGGACTTGTTAGAGGGCATTGATGCTGAAACAATGTTCCAAAATGACATGGAAGCATTTGTTAACTCTCGTATGGAATCTCACATACAAGTAGAAGCAGACATTAATCAAATGGCTAACCTAGAAGCATGTGAGCAGTCAAGTCCCGTAGCTACAATAGCACGACTGGTACAATCGGAAAGCCTGTTCGTATAACCACCTTAGAGACTACGAATGCACAGTCAAGGCATGCGCAACCAGCTACAGCAGAGGAACACAATTTTCGGCAAAATGTGGACAAATCTTTAAAGAAATGGAACATCACTTTTAATGGTGACACCAAACACATAGGAGTAAAAGCTTTTTTGGAGCGAATTGAAGAAGTGCGTACAGCTAGAGGTTATACTCACAGTCAACTTCTGAGAGGTGCGGCAGACTTCTTTGAAGGACCAGCTCTTATGTGGTACAGAGCCATGAAAGTGAACATAAAAACTTGGGCAGAACTAGAAGAAAAATTAAAACTGCATTTTCTACCAAGAAATTATGATGAAGCTTTATTAGAAGAAATTCGAGCTAGAAAGCAAGATCAAGACGAAAAGCCAATAATTTATATTGCCGCCATGGTTAATTTAATTAACAGATTAGTCAAGACACCTTCGCCATCTGATCAAATATATTTCATCAGAAGGAATTTGCAACCATATTATGCAAGCCATTTAAGTTTGACAGAGACAGATTCACTAGATAGATTAATTGAACTATGTTTGCAACTAGAAGAAACGAAACAACAAAACTTTTGATTTCGGCATAATGACACAAAAATCACATCGCTTTTAGAACCAGATTTAGCATACACAGCAGCGACAGACATGAAAACGTTACATACGATAGCAACCAAGAAAGTTACATACACAAATTGTCCTAAATGTTCAACGAAGAAAAAAAACGAATATCTGCCAGTTTCACCCGCGGCCGGCGAAACGCAAAAGAAGGCATAAAGGCTGACGAAATGGAGTGGAAGCAATGGCTTAAGAAAGTTAAGGACTTCATGAGACCACAAAATAAGAAACTTAATTCACTGCTATATGCAAAAGAGCAAGATCCACGACCATTCATATATGTACGAATAAAAAATCAACCGCTGCTAGCACTGCTTGATACGGGAGCCACTCATACAGTAGTAGGTAATATGGGATTACAAATTCTAGAACAACAAGGTTTAAAAATTATAAAAAAAAGTAATAATACGGTATTAGAAACAGCCGATGGAAAAAAGCAACCGGCGATAGGACAAGTCGTTTTACCACTCGAAATAAACGAAAGGAAACAAGACATAATTGCTACAGTCTCGACAGCAATACAGGCAAGTGTGATACTTGGCTCAGATGTATGTAGGGTTTTTAAATTAAGAACTAAGTTCGCAGATAATACATTTCAAATAACAGAAGACAACGTAAAAATCTCAATGTTAACGCAACAGGCAATATGTTCAACAGAAGATCTCACCCCAGAACAAGTAAAACTACTGGAGGATATAAAAGAACAGTATAAAGCCATAAGTGGTCCTGGATTGGGAAGAACCTCAAAAGCAATACATCACATTGATACAGGAGATGCACAACCAATAAAGCAGCGCTATCACACCATATCACCAGCAATGTTGAAGCAGTTAAATGAGGAAATCGACAAGATATTAGAGCAAGGAGTGATAAGACCATCAAACTTACCATGGAGCTCGCCTTTAGTTAGTGAAAAGGAGAGTGAGGACATGCGTGTGTGTTTTGATGGAAGGAAACTAAACTTTGTCAAACAAGTTTAGGGATCCCAAATTCTTATCGTCAATTGATCTAAAGCGTTTATCAGATAGGGTTAACGCCGAAGTCTTGTGAGAAAACTGCATTTATAGGCCAAGAAGAGGGTTATATGAATTTACCGTACTGCCGATTGGCCTTTGCAACATTCCTCAAACTTTACAGGGCGTATCAGCGCAATAAAAAAACATATGATCTCCGACGAAGAGCAATCGCGTATAAGAAGGGAGACTATGTGTGGAAAAGAAATATGGCTCAGTCCAAAGCATCTGATGCTTTTTCTCAGAAATTAGCACCGAAATATGTGCCCTGCAAAATCATTGAACAAACGGGTACAGTCACTTACAGATTGCGGGATTGCAACGGAAAGGATATTGGAGTCTGGCATGTGCAAGATCTCAAGCCAGATTCTTAGTAAATTAAGTTGTCTACACCTAAAGGGAGACGTTTCTGCTGGGAGTTGGTTCTCTTTAAAGGAGGTGGGTTTGCACCTTGCTGTCCGGTTAGCCTGGTGGGACCCCATGTTTTTCGAAGGGAGGCGGATCTTCTTCAGAAAAGTTGTTTTCTTCATGGTGAGAGTTTCTCATGTGGGGAGGGGGTAGTGTAGCAGTATAAAATCCTGCTAGTATCACTATAGGTAGGCAACCCTAATTACGTGTGTATACATCTATGGTAGTATAAATTTCTATTGCAAATAAAACCAGATAGAACAGAGTAGGGATTCGAGATCTAACGGCTTGACTCGGGGTCGCTTGGGTTTCCTCCTTCTTGTTGAGTTGATCTTGCAAGCAAGAAGATGTTTGGAGAAATTTATTTGATATTAAAAATTCTCGCAAAGAAGCGAGTCCGATTTAAACAGTTTTGTTTAACGAAACTTACAGCAGGCTAGTGGTATGTAAGATTTCTTTTAAATAAAATTTGTTAATGAAGTATTACAAATTTTAGCTGTCAAGTTACGGCGGAATCAAACTATTATAGTTAATTTAAATTAGATTACTACGGCAACTTCTTGAACGAAGGTGGTTTCCAGTTATCTAATGACGTTGCTTAAAAATTGGACTTGATTAAAACGGAATTTACTAGGAGGCTGTACCATGAGAATTTAATGCAAATAACAGGTGACGAATCCACACGTGCAAGTTGGAGCGCAAAGGTGGCTGATATTGTACAATTTCATGTTCCATCGCAAAGGTCAAGTCAAGTCAAGGTCGCAGCTGGAGGCTAGGTACCGGGCTGTTGGCAGACAGATGGTTGTTGTTGTACTACAAATCCTGTAACTAGGTAATTATTGCTTCTAATCTGATCGAGGTTTGAAACAAAATTTAATTACTCCAAGTGTAAACATTTCTGGCGGTTTAAATTCATTGCTATTTTAAAATTGTTAGTAAGTTATTAAATACCTGCTCGATAATTTAATTACGGTATCAGTCCACAATTACTACACGTTAAATTTGAACTAGAATGACGTTACCTAATTTTCATTTCACTTTGAACATATAGCAAATTTGCATAAAGGCTTGGTACACATATTATGCATTAACATACAGTGTAACACTGATGAGGGTGTGAGCTCAGACCATTATCGGCGCTTAAAATTTGATTGTAAAGATTTAATATGAATTAATTTTCCATTAATTGTACATAATAATTATTGACATATGAAAGTTTATGTCAGGTTGTATATAGTTTTGCAGTCTGAAGTTTTACTTAATGAATTAAGGCAAATCATTGTTTTTTTACCTACGTTTTATTGTACATATATTACTGCAACATTAGAATTATTTTTTTGCCCTTCAATTATTTTATTTATTGAACTGGTGTGATGTGACTTAGTGCATTAAATGGTACACTACTGTGTTAAGCTATACAGGTCAGCCCACCCCTGAGGAAGTATTAGATGTTTCATGCTCTTAAGTTATTATAGCTTAGGCTATGCGGTTTTTAGTAAGCAAAATTTAGTGTTTTGTTTAGATTCTGCCATACTTGGGGAGACGGAGTTTGCAGCCAGTGCAGCAGTCCCGAGGTAACTGGTATAATTTTACTCCCTTACAGATAGGTGTACCAAGGAGTAGACAAATCATAATCACCTTTAGAGAGTTACAACCCCAAAAGCTCAAAAGTTACCTCAAATCTAGATGCCGTCTTGGTTTTTGAAAGTTAAAACACGAATTTAAACTAAAACCTACAGGGCATTAGAAAATGTTCTTAGTTTTAACATACAAGAGATATAAATCAAAGTTTAATTTTGCACAAGTACATATTTATTAGCAAAATTGTAATATTTATATGTAAAACGCGCGTTGCCAGCCTACAATCATTTTGCCTTTGATATAAATATACATACGTTTGTTTGCCTGGTTAAAGTAGTAAAGATTTAGGGGAAGAAAGACGAGAGAAAAACTTACAACTACTATGTACATAATATATACAAGAACTTAAAAATATCTTAAATCGTTCTATGTCCCCATGCATTAAGGTGACGTGCTGCCTGGGAATCATGTAATGCTAGACATATCCACCACTAATTTTATTAAGAAGCTGTGTATAAAGTTCGTGTTTCTTACCCCGTATGAATGAGGGTATCGCTATTATTAATCGCTACATCCATAAAGCCATCGATATTGATTTTTTGCACCCCTTTCTACTAACGTCTTTAATTTTTTTACAACGTTTCTTTCACTTATGATGCACTAAAACTTTGAAGCTGTCTATAAATTGCAGCACAAGCTCTCCATTGAATTCGTTTTTAAACTTGCCACTATTTTTTGTTAATTAACCAAGTATTGTATTTTTGTCTAGGGCTTAATTGGCAGTGTCGAAGTGTTCTATGATTGCACTAATATCACTCTACACGTCCTTTGTTACTAAACTATAAACTAAAGAATCGGTATTGGTATATATGAGCTGGATTTGTAACCACACAAAGATTTCACTGACCCGTAGTGATACCCGTACATTAATGTTATAGGTAACTCTAGAATTAAGAAACTGCATACATATGTTTGTTGTAAGCGAGTTTATCCCGATTCATTTGAATGATAATAAAATCCTCAACCAATATAGTACAACTATTGAAATTTGGAAGGGCGATTAATTTTCTTGCGCAAAACTTATAGGAAGCCTTTCAGCGGGTCACACTGTCACGGAAAATTCCAGTCAAGTTAACGGCCACTAGGAAAGTGCTTAAGTAGCGGCTGTAGGGTTGGGGGTGGTGACAACTTTTGCTCCGGCTTAGACAGGGTGCGACTCTAATTCAGGGTAGATCAGAAAATGTATTGCATAGATTATATTCATAAAGGTTGGTATTGAATCAGAGCCTGGAGAGGGAATGCCAAGGCGCCAGGAACTGATAATAATTAAGGAGCGTATGAAACCTAAAGTGCTAGTTCCAACAGACTTCGAAGGAACCTCCTCCCAGATCATAAATATAAAACACGCAATTTCACAAAATAACTATCTTTATTATCGTATCGGAACACAAAAACAATTAATGACAAAAATTCTAAATACTAGTGAAACTTCAATATTACATCAATTATGATTACCACAATAATATAAAATACAAAATTTTTAAATATTACCGTCAGGAACCCCGCACGAGTGCATATCAGGAAAGAATAACTTTTAATTTCCCACTCACTTTAATGGTTTTGGTTGCAGTCGTGTTCCACGTGATTGCGTAGTTCCTTCTCAAAATGGAAATCTATTAAACAAATATCACATATCCATTTGTATTTTTGTGACCAGACAATTACTTTCTAACCAATTGATTCAAATATTTAATATAACAATAGTGACCTTTTTCATATTCTGGTACATACAAAAGGTCTATATGTTATGCTCTCCTTTTCTAGGTAAAATGTAAAACCCCAGAATCGATTTACCCTCTACACCAAAAGCGTTGACGCTAATATCGCTCCATTCTTCAATTTTTTTAATACTTTAAATCTTCATAGGGAAATTGATTACAGTCAAGTACAGTGTTGTAGCAAGGATAATTAGATATTATTTCAAAGTGATTATTAACAGCATGCAGTGCTGCCACTATCGCCCACACGAAATATGCAGCATAGTTATTATTTATGTTGATGACAGCAGCCTTATTTTTAACTTATTTTGGCAGTAGTAGTGTAGAAATTTCCACGCAAAAGGCTTACTCTTTTTGATATTAATTTCAAAATTAAGCACTTTTTTTCCGCTTTTCCTTTCATCACCTCAGGCTTTGACCATCCCAGCGACTAGTGATAAAGAGTGTACCCTAGGTCTAAAATTACAACATCCAGAAGGTCTGCAGGGTGAGCATAACCATCTACCCTCTATCTTGAAAATATTGTTCCTCCAACACCGATATAGAGAACATGAAAGCTGCTTACAACTCTACATGATAAGAAGTAGTACAACGTCCATTATTGTATCCTATAACAGGTCATACGGTATGGACTTCAAATTATAACCATCCACCCGGTACTAGAATTTTTAGTTAAATTCTTTTGTTATTTACTCTTATAAGATTACTCTTTAGCAGAAAACATCTAGAGCGAGGTGTAGAAACATCTTCGATGAATCAACTTATATGTAAGCCCAAATTTTCAGCTCAATAAAACGTTAAAGCCATGCTAAGAAAACATAATTGTAAAACGCAAATGAGGCTGCCATTTGCATCTCTAAGTAAATTATTTAATAAGTCAAATTGTATAATAATCGTACCTAAGTATTTAGGTATCCCTTACACTATCATGTATCCTCTACTTATATAGTAGAAAATTTTAGGAGTTATTGACCCTCAATAATCTAAAAATTGTATTGTCATTGTTACTAGAATCAACCTTTCTTAAAATTTAGTAAACGCTAAAAATTTTTTGTAATAATGATAAGATCTACTTCAACTGAAATATTATTGTAACATTAAGTTAACGTATTTACAAGCATGTAGTTTAGGTTATGTCAAAAGTTAGAAATTTGTTAGCCTTTAGAAATGTAAACTAATGATTAATTTATATCTATACAATTCATGATTTACGAATATTATTGAAATAGATCTGCAGCGATAATTTACGTGTAGAAATTTCTTTATAAAAACCTAACATTAATTTTGTAAAATTTGAGTTTAGAATACTGAGACATTTCTTCTATATTTTGTTCAGCACCAAAAGAAAAAGGAATATATAGTGAGTATTTTTTATTATCAAACTAAATACAATATCAATTTGACGTTATCCAAATCTTAGAGTGGAAATATTTTATCATGATTATTAGATTTCTTTCAATCTCAAGTAACCTGGAAATGAATTACTTTTCAAGATATAAAAAATACAGATTTAAAAAATAATAAGAGACAGTATTTTAAAACTTACTAGATGTTGATCTAGACGTCACCGGTGTAATAAACACAAAGTGAAGCGGACCTAAAAGGCCTCTGGTCAGGTGCTTGAGGTAGGAAAGAAGACGAAATTGGACACAGTGTCATTACACGCTGAATGAAATTGGATAACCATCTGAAGGAAATAACACTATAATAGTTGTCCTGTCAGAATTCTTCCTCAAAATTTATTACGTAATTACATTATAACGGATTTTGTAACTTTTAAATTCGAGATATAAAAGATTTTTTTCTCCTATGTATACCTTAAACCATTGTATATATTAATAGTTGAAATTAGTTGCATTAAAATTAAATATACTCGTAATTAGTTGTCCTGCAACAACAAGGGGAAATAGAAATAAGATACTAAGAATTAACTATACGAACCATTGTTGATTCACACCACCAGAACTCTTTATGTTCGAACTCTAATTCACAAAGATCAAATGGCATAGCGCTTGTCGCTCTAGTATATTCGAGCACACATTAGTTCAATAACGACTAAAAAGCAACTCCAGCGTGTCTTTTCGACAACGATATTTCAGTTCCTAACCAGACAAACACACCAGCTGTGCGTCCTTAGATTGTTTTGTATAGCGTATTATATAGTAACAGAGTGTGAAGCGGGTTTATAGAACTCTCTAAGAACGCAAAGAAAGAAATTCTACAACAGAGGTCTTCAATAATTGAAGGTAATTTGTACCGGATAATTCGTAATAATATAACATTAGATACTTTTAAAATAGGGAACATGAGAGAAAATAACCAAAAATATAGGGCGGATGATTTCTAAATATGATATATATATATATATATATATATATATATATATATATATATATATGATATATAATAAATATACAGGTTCATAACTTTAGGTAATTGAAAATGCTCCAATTTAACCAACCTCCATGAATTTTACAAAATATAGATCTGAATATCGGGCTCAGAACTTTGACTAGAGTGCGTTTAAAAATGACATTTTTAACTAATGAACAATGCGGTATTCGGAAACACCATAGAGAACGTGGACAAGAGTGTTGACGTGAAGATTCTAACCTGATGTGAGGCTTAGTTGTACCCGAGCAAATTGATCACCCAACCAAATTTCAACATACTGGGAAGGATTTTTTTATCATCCAATTGAATCGATATAAAGTCACTTATAACAAACCTATGTATCAAGTTTTCAATTCTAGAGTTAACTAAAAAATTATGTACAGGTTTCACTATTGGAGAGTGAAGTTTTTGTGTGGTAACCAAATCCAGCACATATATACCGATACCGATTCTTGACTATATAGTGTGGAGACAAAGGACAAGTACAGTAATATTAGTGCAAACATAGAACACTTCGACACTAGAGATTACGATCACCCCATAGACAATAAGTACAGTATTTCGTTAGATAACAGAAAAGTAGTGGCCAAGCTTAAAAGCAAATTCAATACAAACCTTGTGTTAGAATTTGTAGAGCAAAGCAATACTTTGCCATATGTTAAAGAGGTGTCGCGAAAAAAATTAAAGGTATTAGTAAATGTGCGGTGCACAAGATCGGTGTCGATGACCCTAAAGAAGTCGTCATTAATAATAGCGTTGTACTCATGCATATCGTGGTATGCATACGGAACAAAAAGAACGAACTTTATACACAGTTTGTTAATAAAATTAGTTTATTTTTTAATAATGACAAACGTTACGTCATCTCTGGCGGTACGTCAACCTATGCATGGAAACTTAAAGAAATACAGTTTACATAGCTTTAAGTTCTTGTATGTATTATGTATATAATGGTTGTAAATTATTTTCCCACCAATCCTTCCGTACAACTTTACCTCTATCCAGACAAACAAACGTGTGTATATTTTTATTGAAATCCAAGTTATTGTAGACTAACCACGCACACACTACATCTAAAGATTACAGTTTTGTTAATAAATTTGTATTTGTAAAAAATTAGACTTTGATTTATATTTCTTGTAGGTTAAAAATATAGTTATTTACTATACAAGGAAAAAAGTACTAGATTTGTCTCCCGACGCGAAGCGGTGGGAGTCAAAACTCCGAGAGTTAAAATCTTATATTTTTACACGTGTATAATACACTATTTTTTTCTGCGACAGGCAAAACGATGATTTAATATTGAAAAAAATATTAAAATATATTAAAATCAAAAAATCAATCGATGTCAAATTTAAAGTTTCAAACAAGTAGGCTGTTGTACTTATAAGGACAATTAGACTTGCGTTGCTAAGGAAACCTTTAAAGTAATCAAATATCTGTCAATTTAATTCTGCGAGTGGTTACTTATTTGCACATACCCGGGAAGAAAGTACTATTTTTTTTCCCGGGAAAAAAAGTAAATTCATAAAAGTGACATTTTGTTACCTGTCAAGAAACATTAAATGTCAAATTTTTCTCGTTACAGAAAAAAATGATTTTCTAATGGCACGGAGTTTTTTTATATCGAATTCGCGCCTTAGCTATCAAAAACCAAGACGAGATTTGGATATCAGGTGATTTCTGAGCTCTAGGGGTTGTAGGTCGCTAAAGATGGGTACGATGTAAAAAAAAATAGTGAAAGATTTAGAATTTGCAAAAGTTTTTGCATCAAATACATGGTTTCAATGTTTAGAAATATACCGAAATCGAGGAATAGCATAATTTTAAATTTATGGCCGATGAGGTTAGCCCAACTTAAAAAACATAGAAGATTTCGATTTCTTATAGAATTTTTAATCAAGTACATGTTATAGGTGTGCAGAAAAATTATGGAAACCGTGATATTTGGCAAAGAGCAAAATGTTAGAGGTTCATCTCTTAAAAGGGACATAACTCGGCAGGAGTTAGTTCGGTTGAAAATATTCAAAAGGATTGAAATATCCTAGAGGATTCTGTATTAAACACATGTCTTATATCCCGGAAAATCCTTGACGAATCGGAATAATGAGCAATGAGCAAAATTTTAATGGTTCCTGCTTTCTATATCTTTTAAAACGGCTGACGCCAAAACACCGCATTACGTTGAATTTTTTTGATAATCTTTACAGTTGGCGTGACGTCATCATGGACAGCCACTTACTTTCATTTTTCAACGTTCAAACCTACACCACTTACGCTCTATTCTCGATTCGACCAATGAGAGAGTTTAAGCATTTGATAGAATAATATTTCTTCTTTCGTATTACGGTTAAAACTGCGGCTCCGAGTTTGGGTAATGACATGCACATTGAATATCCTTAGTCCAGCTGGAGGAAATGTATAAAAATTTAAAGGACAGTTGTTTCTGTTCTCAGGTATCTATGGTTGAGCATAAAAATAGAAATATGCCGCAATAAATGAATAAAAATAAAAATTTATTAAAGTTATACATATAATCTGCAATTTGGACAAGACAAAACGATTTGGACATATGGCAAAGCAACTTTGGACATATTGAATTAATTTAGACATACGGCGAAACAATTTTGGAGATGTAATTGGGACATATGACGGAGCAATTTTAAACATGTCGAATTAATTTGGACATATCGCAAAGTAGTTTTGGACATACCGAATTCCTTTGGACATATGGCGAACAGTTTTGGACATGTCGAATTAATTTGTTGATATGACAAACAGTTTTGAACATATTGAATTAATTTGAACATATGGCAAAACAATTTTGAACATGTTCAAATTGCTTCGTTATATACATATATCTAACAAATTTTTATTTTGTTTATTTATTACGGTATATTACTATTTTTATGATCGATCATTGATACCAGAAAACAGAAACTACTATCCTTTAAAATTTTATTCAATCCCTCCAAGCAGACTAAAAATACTCAATGCGCATGTCAACACCCATTCTCGGAGCCACATTTGTTCTTTTAATACGAAAGAGAGACTATTATTCTATTAAATGCTTTGTAAGCCCTGTCACTGCTCGAAACGAAAATAGCGCGGAAGTGGTGTAGGTTTGAACTTTAAACTTGTAAAGTGAAAGTGCATGGCTTTTAGTGATGACGCCACGTTATTCTCGAATGAACGACCTTAAAACGTACAAAAATAAATCTTAAATTTTTCATGAAAAGCAGATTTTTTTATGTTTCGGGCAAGTTCTTATTCCACATATAAACTTAACTCCGCATATAATTGCATCTTGGAAACACGTACCATGCAATGCTAAACCACACAGAGCAAAAACTTGAGTTATTGACCAGCTATTGTTTATAAAAGAAGATATACGAAGACGTGTCAGTCACCTCTACTCAGAGTGCCTTGTAGTGACAAACATAAATATATTTCTACTTATGGTGCGTCCAAACCTGGTGTATACTTTATATATTACGATATTAATAACAACGCGGTTGGAATATGATTTAACATCGTCCCTAAGAAGGTTTTGAATCGGCAGGTCCCAACGTTAACGTTACCTCAATCCCTAATACTACCTTTGAAGGGTATATTTTGGAGACGGATTTGGAGAACCTCAGGATGCATGATATATACAAAGATAGTCCCTTCTGTTCTGATCAAATATGGATAGAGAATAGTATTACACTAGGTATTATAGTCTTCTTCAGCTTTGCAGAAATTATAACGTTCAAATTTATAAATTTTAGATATTAGAAAACGGTACAGAGGATACGTCATTTGCACTAAAAATATCTATGATTCCATATGGAGCTTATAACAAATTGACTTGACTCCTTAATTTATAGATTGTAAAGTCAACAAACAGTTTGTTCAACTAATTAATTACGGAAGATTTAATAAAAAAAAAATTGATTTAACCATAGTGGTGTAAGTCAATATTTGAATATGAAACATACTATAGAACTCTTACATTTAGTGGTTATGGCACTGATTTTATAAACGAAAGGTTACTGGCTATAATCCAGTTAGCGTTCACACTTTTCACTCACGAGACATCGCTTCTTTTCATCAACTTATAGGAAAAACTAAGACAATTTAAAATGGCACATCAGATATAATCTATTAGAGTTAAAAATGGTATACTGTAAAGGTTGTATGTTTTCCTGCATATCGAAAATAAAAATTTGAGCATAGAACCCACACGCGTTTCTTATAAACTTAATTTATACAATTTGTTATCTGCCGAATTGACGTTAATTTAATTATTTTTACACTACAAAGAGCGAAATGACGTGAGAGTTAATTGGTGCCTCGGCTAGCTTCTAGTGGTGCGGGGTGGGTTGTTTCAAAGCAAATACAGAGCTATTATGGTTATACAAGTTGTGACACTCCCACTAAACACCTGCTCGCTTACCTTGAAAGCTGGAAGTTTCAACTCAAACCCACTTGAAAAAATAACACAAACAAAGTCTACTCGAAAGGTGGGTGTCCCGAGTACCTGTTTGGCTGTTCTTGCAGCTACTGGGAGTTGATAAGGCCTTGCTTACCGCTGGAAGAATTAACAAAAAAAAACTCTACTATGTGTATACCTAACCTATATTGTAAAACATGTTTTTAGCTGTAAATAACAACAGAGAAAAAGTACTATAATCTACCACTAATAGGCTAAATACGCGTTTAACTAAGAAAAAGGCTCAACTTTATAAAAAATTAACTAATTTTGTATCACGTTTTAATTTGCTTCTACAAAAGCGAACTTCTTTTTGTGAGAATTCTGGGCGTACAACACGCTTAAAGTATGTGTTTACCAACGCTAGTAGTCCTTATATAATAAAAACTTCAACACATTACTACCATCAAACACAGTTATTAAATACAACAAAACAGCATATAAGGTTTGTAAACTGGATAACGAAATTTATAAACTCATAATCTTTTACCGTCAACATTCCATCAACATCCAGTGCAGAAGTTCGTTACTTGATGAACAAAGCTTCCATTCTAGCAACCTCCACAAGAGGTATTTACATCCGTGTTTTTTCCCGTCCCAGGTATGAATACCGTCACGTTGTGCTATTGTACCTGGTTTTCAACGTCGTCGCGCACCTCGATTCACAAATCTGCTATCTGAAGTTCGGTAGTTAAAAATACTCTGTTTTCTTTTTTACTATCCGTGGATTCTATAAGTGCACTTTCCGAGGATTTACTGTCTGTTATTCTCGTTCTCACTAATTGTGCGCCTAAACTATTCTATATTCGAGATCATTGTAATTCTGTACATGTAAACCCAAATTAATTATCACTGGTTTACATGCCATACCGGTAGTCTGCGTCATTTATGGCTTCTTTATTAGCGTGTTTTAGGGTGTATCGTCCCATGATCAGTGTTTTTTGATCCCGTGTGAATTTGTGCAAATAACTTTAATATGAACAGTTATATCCCGATTCCTTTGTGTAATTTTTTAATTGAATACGTAGTGATATAAAATATCTATATTTACTACCGTTTGTATTCAATGTCTTCGACGCTTTCTTATTTATTTCTTCATCCTATGTTAATATTGTATTGAAATAGCCATGTTATTAAATGTAAACTATCCAGGTCTATCAATTTACAGCACTTTCTTGCTAATAACTTCTTTAACTAACCAAGTTTAATAAATTTTCTTCCACTACCTAATGTTACCTTAAATAGCGCGCTAGTGTTACCATTGGTAATAATGAATTTCAAGCTTATCACTTAAATATTATTTTGTTGAAGTTTTACTTGCAAACATTTGTTTTCGATTTTCAAGGTTGTCGAATGTACTTGTAAAATTAAAAACAAAATACGAAGCTGAAGGTGATTAAAACTGCCGTTTTCGCTATCTTTAACGCATTCGGTCACCGTACAAAACGCCAAGGCTATTGACATCGTAGAAATGCATGTAAATTTTAAAATTTTAAAAACATGCTGGATTTTAACTAAGCCTAGCACGGTCGCCTTGTAAAATATTATAAGTATTTAATTTACTATAACCTGTATTTATTTTCAAACTAAACGAAGCTATAACGGCAACGTGTGTAGGAACAATTGATAGTTTTAATTAAAACATCTGTCTAGAACCATCGGCGGCTGGTCGTATGAGGCAAGTGAACCGCCGCCTCACCTTTAATTTTATATATCTTCTTTTCAATCATAAAGAAAAATTCTATTACAACTTGTACAAACGTCTTCTAAACAATTTTTGGTCAAATATATCATAATTCGATTAATAATCAGTATTATATAATGAACGTTTGTAATACAAAATTCATTTCTTAATTCGTGCACGATTTCTGCCAATACAAATTCATCTGAGGCGTTATAAAGTGCGCCACACTTATTTCACCATCTCCATGCATCCAAAGCTACATTATACGCGAGCGCGATGCGTCCTAGCGGTTATCTCTATACATCAACCAACACTTTATACTCGGGTACTGAGGCTCTCTCATCGTTGCCTCTCGGATCTTTGTAATCATAATAACGACAGTAGCAGCTGCGGGATGGCTGGATACTTAAAGGAAGTTAGTCAGTCAATGATCGGTAGGGATGATGAATGTCGGACTTTGTAATAGTTGTTAAACTGCACAAAAGTCGAAAATCAAACATATGTGAATGTTAAATATATAATTTTCTATTATTATAAGAGCTTAAACTTAGGTATTAGTGCAACCATTAACCCCGTAGTGGTTCCATAGTTTTAACAACTGACATTGACAAGTTGGAATTATTTGTTGGTTTCATTTTAAATTATTGTATTGTTTGAAAGCTGTGTTTTGTAAAAACCTAGTTGGGTTAATTCTTCAATAGTGAATTGATAAATCGGGTTAACATTTGTACGTTTGGTGCTTTATGCCTCAAATAGAATACATTACACAGAGTTTAAGTGTTTACTGTTTAGTGTTCTTGTTCCTTATTTAGTACTTTATTTCTCGTGAATAGTGGTTAACCTTAATCTATATAAACAAAAACTGATTGTTATAATATAATTCAAATTGTGTAATATCGTTATATTGTTCCAATTTGGATTGATTTCAAATTTCGGCACAGGGTCATGTATATCCCTTACATGATATTCTATTATCTTTATTTGAAACGCCTTTTCAGTGCGCGGTGAGTTAGAAAACGGCAAATTTTATTTATGCGCCCGACTCCTCCACTAAATATAGTTAGTACTGATAATCGACAAGGTCGAAGTTTTAATAGAACTTTTCAGTTATCGTGGTAAGAAACCTACAAATGGATTTGCGGAAGTACATATAAACAGAGTCTATATTGTTGGCCGTGCGTTTTGTTATCAAATGTCAATAACAGCTGGACTTGCAGTAAAGGTTTTGCGATTTAAAAACATTTAGCGTAGTGCAAAATGCATAAATGTTTCAAAGATCATATAAAAAATGTTGGTTTCAAACGACTTCAACAAAATCGAACAACTATACTAGATGCACTTCAGGAACATGCTGGTTTTAATAAAATTATATATAACGAAAATGTCCGAAAAAATAGGTTGTTGCTATCTTATTTAATTGATACTACCATACTTTTGAGTAAACAAGAATTGGCTTTTCGGGGTCATGATGAATCTTCACAATCGCTAAATCGTGGAAATTTTAAAGAAGTTTTTGAATGTTTGATTAAGCGAAACGCAGAAGTATCAGAGCACCTATCAAAAATGAGCCAAATCTTCACCGGCCAGTCAAAAGCAATTCAAAATGAATTAATATCATGCATTGAAGATTTTCTAAAGAGAACATTTCCCAAGAAATAGCAGCTAGTCCTTTCTTTGCTTTAATATCTGATGATACTACTGACATTGCAGACAAATCTCAGTGCGCAATAACTATTCGATTTGTTACTCGAAATTGTAAATTAAAAGAAAGGTTTATGGGATTTTTTGATGTAAGTAGTGATCGAACCGCCAGTGCTCTCTTCGAAGTAGTTCAGGGTGTTTTAAACCCATTTAGTTAAAGAAAGGCAAAAGCTAAGTCAATTGCACCTTGTGCTCTTTTTACTCATTGCTGTGCTCACCGGTTAAACCTCGTTTTACAACAAGGTACACAAAATATTCCGCAGAGTAGAATCTTTTTCTCTACTTTATCAGGTATACCAAGTTTTTTCCATCATTCACCTAAAAGATCAGTAATATTAGATCATATTGTTGGTAAACGTGTGCCACGAGCAGCGGAAACCAGGTGGTATTCAAGATCAAAAATTTTGAACATTGTCGCAAGCGAGTGGGACAACTTCGTAAAAGTTTTCGAAGCAATAGTAAATGATCCGACCTCGGGAGCCGAATCCATTCGTGCAGCTAATACAAATAAATACAGCTTGCGTCCGAATTAGCGAATTAAGGAACGAAGGCAAATTTTGGAATGTTTTCGGCGTGCCAGAAATTTAACAGAGTTACCTAATCGGCGCGGAACAACATCTCAGCAAGAGATATTTCAAAATACAACATTCTGTATTACGAAATTTTAGACTGCATTAGTCTGCAACTTAATACACGGTTTTCGAATCTTAATAGCTTAGAATTTCTCACTTTCTTTGATCACTCTAAGTATGAATTCTATACCACCAAATTTCCTAAAAAATCTCTGCAATCTCTATTTGAAACTTATCCAAATATTTTTGATAGGGATAGACTTATTAATGAACTTTGTGTTTTTTATAGAGACGAGCAGTTTAAAAATTCAGATTTAAATACAACCCTTAAAATACTTTCTTGTGACTTTGCTGATATATTTTGCCAGATTCAAACAGTTCTACAATTAATTTTAACGATTCCTGCTACAAGTGTATCAGTTGAAAGAAATTTCTCGTGTCTAAAACGCATAAAGGCATACTTAAGAAATACGATGAGTCAAGAGCGGCTTGGTGGATTAAGTTTAATGTCTATAGAAAAGGAACTATTATGCGAATTAAGTAAAAATCCAGATTTTTATGAAAATGTAATCGATAAATTTGCAAAACTGAAAGACCGTAGAATACATTTGACTTATCAAACTTAATTTGCTTGTAGTTAATAGTATAGCTATGCAAACTAAGGGTATTAGAACCACTTTTGTAAGCTTTTCGTTTCAATAATTACTCTTGATTCCCAATGAATTCAAGGAATAATAAGAAAAAGCACCTCTTAGATAACCTAGAGATTCATTTATATTAAATGTAGAGTTTCTAAATAGACTCATTTTGAGCCTCACCTCTTGTTCAGGTCACGAGCCGCCACTGTCTAGAACCCAGACGAAGAATGTCTGTGGGGATTTATAATTGTTCTAATCGCATCTATCATGAGGACAACTCATGAGACAGCAGCAATCTAATTATACAATTTACTCTGACATGGAACTCGGGAGTGACATCACTCGGGAGTGATTGACAAGCTGCACTAATAAACCTGCAATAGTAAAGATCGACAGGTTCGTGGATAGAACAATAATTATTATAGCCACTAATTGCAAATTGTGATGTAACTTTAATTCTAGCCTGTAGTATGCAAGCTACTAACAGCTATTGCATTAAAATACATCTAGATTTTAAATAGAACTTCGAAATAAAAAGCTGCGGATATGATAGAATAGGTACTGGGCCTTTCTAGGTGTCTCTTTTCTCAAGGGAGTGCAACATCCACCCGAGTTGAATGACGGGATAACTTTATACTCGCAACACCTTCAAGAGTGTCTACTTTTCAAAAAGCTTGCTTCTATACTTTACATCACAGTTTGATTTGCTTATTTCTACAATACATTTGCACGAATTCGCTTTACGCCTTCGTGTCAAGTCTCGCTTTGCATTACAATACACTAAGAATGCTTTCAATATTGAAATGTTTTGCCAACGAAGGAAAAGGTTAGGAGATTTTTATGATCCTGCATCATTAGTGCTCTTTACAATCAAAGGTATTTGGTGAGGATATAATGAGGAAACAGGGGCAGATGGTGTTTACAGGTTAACCTTCTAAAACCACGCTTGCCTCAGTTTTTATGTTATTCGCAAATAATTAACTAATCTGCACTAAGCTTATAATATCCTCACGATTTCCAGTTCAAACTGCAGAAACGGAGTGATTTTATAATATTAATGGTAACGAAGAAGTAACTGAATTAAAGACAACGACCTCTTTTTAAACGTGATGTGTCTTCCTTTTATGCATATGTTAGGAGCAAACAAAATTTATTCAATGAGTAAAAAATTCATTTGGAATTACTATGCAGGGACGAAAAATTGATATGATTAGATTTGCAGATGATATAGCGGTATTAGCATCTAGCAAGGAAGACTTAGAAGCTGCTCTTAATGAAATGGAAACATTTCTAACAGAGAGATACGGTATGAAAGCTAAAAAAATACAACTGATGTACTAGTATGGAAAGGAGGGGAAAATAAATCAAAAACAAAAATACAAATATGTAATACGAACTTACAAGAGGTTAAGGATTTCTGCTACCTAGGAAACCAAATAACACAAGATGGGAAAAGCACTAAAGATATAAAAGAAAGATTAGCTCAAGGTCGTGCTACATTTAACAAAAAAACGCAACTACTGTGTTCAAAGACCACAAACATAGAAACAAAGATTGCTTAAAACATATGTGTGGAGCACAGCACTGTATGGCTGTGAAGTCTGGACAGTAGGAGAAGCAGACAAGAAAAAGGTAGAAAGAAGCCTTTGAAATGTAGTGCTACAGACGTATGATAAAGATATCATGGACAGACAAAGTAAGAACAAAGAGGTACTAGAAATGGTAAGGGAAGAAAAAACTATGTGGAAAACAGTAAAAAATAGGAAAGATAAGCTGACAGGCCACATACTAAGACATGAGGGAATAGTGCGGAATATATTAGAAGCAGGGATAGGAAAAAAGAGAAGAAGAAGTAGACCTAGGTTAGACTACTGCACACGGATAGTGAAAGATGTAGGCTGTGAGAATTTCAGAGAATGTGTAAGATAGCTCAGAATAGAAATCAATGGAGGTACGCTTCCAACCAGTCGCAAGATGGAAAAACTAATGACAAAAATAATAACTGTACTTAAACATGGTGATTATTATAAACAACTACAGATATTGGTTTTGCGATACTCTCAACTAGTGTTAATTGTGCGAAAGGATTTACTTGAAAACTATTAATACGGCAAATGTCTAAGTGTTGGGGGATCCTTAGCAGCCACAGGCTGCTTAATCCCCTTCACATACCACATAATCTCGGTGAAATAGGGCGTATAATTAGAAAATAATTAGAAGGGAATCGAGCTGTATATCGGCTATTGTGAGAATTGCAGGGAACCGTGTAGACTAGCTTAGAACATAAATAAGCTGAGGTATAAGTCCAACCAGTTTCAAGATGTAAAACCCAATGAAGAAAAAATAAGTGTTCTTAAATCTGATGATTATTATAGACAGCCACAGGTGTTGGTTGTGAAATATTTTCAACTAATGTTGATTGCGCGAAAAGATAAATTGACAAAACGATTAATTTGACAAAGGTTCAGGTGCTGGGAGAACTTTGCAGCCAAAAGTTGCTTACTTCCCTTACATGCCACTGAATATCGGGGAAATAGAGTATATAACTGTAAAACAAAAGAGAGTGACCGAACTACATCAAACAAGAAAGAACAGCACCTATGTTCAAAGACAACGAACATAGATACAAGAAGGAAACTGTTCAAAGCAGTGTGGAGCACAGCATAGTACATCTATAAAATAGGGGCAGTAGGAAAAGCAGACAGAAAGAGATAGAAACCGTCTGGAATGTTGTGCTTCAGATGCACGAGGATGGTAGCATGGACAGACAAAGTTAATAACAAAAAGGTTGTAGCAATAGTAGAGTAATAAAGATATTTGTGGAAAAGGAAAAAAATAGGAGAAATAGAAGGTCAGGATACGTTCTAAGGCACTTCTGGGGAATAGTACGGGATATACTACAAGCAGAGATAGGAAAAGAGAGGTAGAGGTAGATCGAGATCAGACTTTCGCACACAGATAGTGATAGATGCAGACTGTGCAAATTTCAGGGAAATGTGTAGGTTGGTTCAGACTAGGAAACAATGAGGGTACGCGTCCAACCAGTTCTAGGACTGAAAACCTAATGATGATGATATACGAGTTAAAGTTTTCGTGTATATCATGCCATAACGGGACGTTACGTAAATGTTCGTTTTGGTTTTTGTAAATATTTCTTCTGATACTATGTTTGTTAACTAACGGTTTGTAGTAAATCTACTTACTGAAGTTTCTAATTTTTCTTTTTTCGTCTTTTAGAACCCCTTGCTGAAAAGAAACGTATTCGTCTCATCCGGGGACACTTGACTCCTTTCCATCAAACGTCCTTAGGTCTTAACCATACTGCTTCGATAAATCAGCTTCTATCAATTGGGTTAACAACTTAAGGACACAAAAATTTCAGAAGAACACTACTGTCCTTTTCTTTCTCACAAAACAAAACAAAATTATTGAAACTTACATGGGTTTACAAACCCGATTCTACTACTTCTTCTTCTATTTTTACACATCGTGCTTCTGCGCCTGTACTTGTTCGAACTACACCCACTCCTCGACTGAGCATTGACTTTCTCTTTACGACTACGGTTAGATCAAATACTTCTTCTGTAGCTCTTTCTATCTCTATTCTTGTGTCTACTTCTGCTACTCAGGTCACCTGTTTTAATTGCGATCAAAAAGGACATATTTCTCCACAGTGTAGCCGTCCTTGAAAACTTCATAGCTATGGTTACGGGCATTAGAGAGTTACTCAACCCAACTGCCCTAAGTGTCAAAATTCTTTAAACCGTTTGTAGGGTCTTCTGAGGCGGCTTCGTGGTGTACTTGGTATGCGTGTGACTACTATGCACAAAGTTCCAGGTTCAAATCCCTACACGGTCCGCTTGAAAAATGTTAGGCAAGCATTCTTCACAAAAATACGCCCTCGTTCAGATGATAGGTACAAAGGAAGACCCGCCTGAGTATTGTCACGTACGCTAAATATCACTACCTTGCTTGAAACAGCAAGCGTTCGGCAAAATAAAAAATTTCCAGGTAAAAAAGAATCGCTTCCCGGCTAATTTAGTACCATCGGGTGGAGCATTGGAAAAAAAACAAATGCAGGTAGAGTCTTCAGAACGGGTCGTCGGCCCTATCGTTTCGCTATAGCTTAGCCGACAATTCTAAATGCACATAATGGGTTCGGTTTTCCTTCCCGTTACTTTTTCAAATTCCTGACGTTTTTCATCAACTCATTGTTGGTATGGACCTTTGTAATTCGTATCAATGTGTTCCAAATTTTCGAGATGGGCAATGGATCGTTGCTCCTTCTTGCTCGGTAGTTATCACTACTCCCGATCCTGCCCACATTGTGTTCGACCTGACTCTTACCCAACGTCATAGGTTAGATTTCCTTATTTCCTCCGTCTTTTTTAAACAACCTTCGCACTTTGATTGCATCTTCTTAGTCCAATATCACATCCTCACTTCCGCCGAGCCCATTAAAGAGCGTCACTACCTCCTCTCTCTTATACTTCTACGGGTTGCCCATTGAGAAGTTCTTCCGTCCTTTCGTCGAGGGTTCGTACTTCTTAGTCATTACCGATCACCATTCTTTCCCCTTGTCTCAATAAACTCCAAAGTCCTTCCGGTCGCCTAGACCGCTGGTCCCTTTACCTCCAACAATATGACTTTACTATCGTAAAGGCAAAGACCATATTGTTACTGATGCCCTTTTTTGTTCTGTTCCTGTTATTGAATCAATTACTCTTTTTAACATTAACTCCCTCGAAATCACCCTTCCTACTCCTGGCCCGTGGTACAATTCTATGCTGCAAAGGTTTTTAACTCATCTAGACGTTACTTCTCCCGGTCTGTAGTGGACAGGTGGCATCGTGGCGTAGGTGGTATGTGTTTGTGACTACTACGCCCAAGGTCCCAGGTGCAAATTCCGACACGGTCCGCTTGAAAAATGTTAGGCAAGCATTCTTCACAAAAATACGCCCTCGTTCGGATGATAGGTAAAAAGGAAGACCCGCCTGAGTATTGTCACGTACGCTAAATATCACTACCTTGCTTGAAACAGCAAGCGTTCGGCAAAATAAAAAATTTCCAGGTAAAAAAGAATCGCTTCCCGGCTAATTTAGTACCATCGGGTGGAGCATTGGAAAAAAAACAAATGCAGGTAGAGTCTTCAGAACGGGTCGTCGGCCCTATCGTTTCGCTATAGCTTAGCCGACAATTCTAAATGCACATGATGGGTTCGGTTTTCCTTCCCGTTACTTTTTCAAATTCCTGACGTTTTTCATCAACTCATTGCTGGTATGGACCTTTGTAATTCGTATCAATGTGTTCCAAATTTTCGAGATGGGCAATGGATCGTTGCTCCTTCTTGCTCGGTAGTTATCACTACTCCCGATCCTGCCCACATTGTGTTCGACCTGACTCTTACCCAACGTCATAGGTTAGATTTCCCTATTTCCTCCTTCTTTTTTAAACAACCTTCGCACTTTGGTTGCATCTTCTTAGTCCAATATCACATCCTCACTTCCGCCGAGCCCATTAAAGAGCGTCACTACCTCCTCTCTCTTATATTTCTACGGGTTGCCCATTGAGAAGTTCTTCCGTCCTTTCGTCGAGGGTTCGTACTTCTTAGTCATTACCGATCACCATTCTTTCCCCTTGTCTCAATAAACTCCAAAGTCCTTCCGGTCGCCTAGACCGCTGGTCCCTTTACCTCCAACAATATGACTTTACTATCGTAAAGGCAAAGACCATATTGTTACTGATGCCCTTTTTTGTTCTGTTCCTGTTATTGAATCAGTTACTCTTTTTAACATTAACTCCCTCGAAATCACCCTTCCTACTCCTGGCCCGTGGTACAATTCTATGCTGCAAAGGTTTTTAACTCATCTAGACGTTACTTCTCCCGGTCTGTAGTGGACAGGTGGCATCGTGGCGTAGTTGGTATGTGTTTGTGACTACTACGCCAAAGGTCCCAGGTGCGAATTCCGACACGGTCCGCTTGAAAAATGTTAGGCGAGCATTCTTCACCAAAATACACCCTCCTTCGGATGAGAGGTAAAATGGAAGTCCCGTGTGTGTGTTGTCACGCACGTTAAAAATTCCTACCTTGCTTGGAACAGCAAGGGTTCGGCACAATTCGAAATTTTCCAGGTAAAAAAGAACTCGCTTCCTGGTCAATGTAGTACCTTCGGGTGGAGCATTGGAAAATTACATGTAGGGTCCGTAGTGGACAATGTTCTTTTTTGTCGCTGGGACTGGGAAATAATCCTTAATTGATATTTGTTTATATTTTTACTATTTTGGAATTATATTGTGTTATATGTGAATTGACGCTTTCGTTTATATCATGCTTTAACAGGACATTAAGTAAATGTTTGGTTCGGTTTTTGTAAATATTTCTTTTGATACTATGTTTGTTAACTAACGATTTGTAATAAGTCTACTTACTGAGGTATCCAATGTTTCTTTCTGTATGAGCCACTCAATTTACGACGTTCTCAGCTAGTACGGCATTAATTCTTTTGGATTCTGTGACTTGTTTTGTTGCGGTATTCAGTGCGGGCGATTTTCTTTGCTTACTCTATTTTTTTTTCTTGTTTGCACGGAATACGGTAACAAATTTTACTTCAACATGTAGAAGCATAGCTGTGCAGTAAAACTTGAAAGACCTCGCAAATTTAAAACTCGATAAATTAGAGTATCGAGTCATCATAAAATACCTGCATTTGAAGACGTTAAGTTGTAAGGAAATTTACGGAGTTATGGTTAGTACACTTGGCGATCAATGTCCATAAAATGTAACTATGAAAAATTGGATTGCGTGATTCAAAAGAAGAAAACCTTTCGTTGAAAGCGAAAGGTAACCAGAAAGACCAATTTTAGTGCTTACCCCTGAAAATATTACGCAGTTCATGATGTGATATTATCGGACCATCGAATTGGGCTGAAAAATGTCGCTGGGCACTGAAGATTTTATACGAATGCATCCATCATATAGTTTACGTCGATTTAGATATAAAAAACGTTTCTGCAAAATAGATTCCCAAATGTTTGAACGTGGAATCAAACGAGCAAGAGATGAAAGATCACGGTAGATATGTGCCCGATTTGAAGAAGATCCAAACCATTTTAACCGTGCTGTGACTACGAATGAAGCATGGGTTAATTTTTGTGATCTAGAAACAGAACGACAATCGATGTTTGTGAAAGGTTTAAGCAGTTTCAAGTACAAAAATACCTACGTTTGATTTTCCAATGCTCCTCTGGAAGGTCCTAGATTGGCAACTCGACGAGTTTTATTCTTGCCCGGAAATATTGAATTTTACTGAACCCTTGCTGTCTGTTCCAAGTAAGATATGGATCTTTAACGTAAAATATAGGTCCCGGGAGTGTGTGTTGACCCCACTCACAGGACTAGGGATGGACTCGGGCTTGGGCTTTCGGGCCGGCCCAGCTCGGGCCCGGCCCGATTTAGGGCTCAAATTCGGGCCGGGCCGTTGACTATCTTATTCGGGCCGGGTCCGGGCCGGGCCTATCTTTTTTCGGGCCGGGCCGGGCCATACTATTCGGGCCGGCCCGAGCTTTTCGGACCGAAAAACGCACGAGTGGATTATCGACCATCGTTTCATTTCTATATCACATTGGGTAAGTAAACGTTCTTAATTATATTTTCACGAAGTATCTTCATGAACCCATTAATAATCAGTTTTTCGTCTTGTTTAGTGTAAAGGAGACACTTATTATAACTCACTTCTTATCTAGTCCTATTTAATGTTCAGCATGTTGTACTTTAGGGAAGTTAAAAATGCCCAGGAACATCAAACTAGGTGATTTATTCATAATTCAAAAGTTTGCACGATTTATATTATGTATATGTATATACTTCAAATTTCAATCCTGCGGCGAACGTCGATATTAGCAATCGCGTGTATAGTTTATGTGTACCGCATAAAACACTCAAGTTATTGCAATGTACATTTTACCAATTTTTTAATAAAATTTTCTCTTATTTGACATTTACACATGCGCAATTAACACACCTTTAATAATTGTACTTTATTAAAATGCAGGACACCTTTGTTTTATTTAAATACAGGCAAGGAATGCTTTTATTTAAGGCGCCTTAATTTTGACATATACCAAATGCCTAACGTACAAACTTACATTTAATTATCTGCTTTCTGTATAAATATTGTGAAATTAAATAGATTTTTGTAGTGTGGTTTCCGTAATTAAATTTAGAGATATAATGTCCAAGTTTATAACACGAAAAGGACATAAAACGTCAACGCTCTAAATACGAGGATGCTGTTCTGTAATGCTTTTCCTCGAAGTAAGGTGTAAAAATCCTTTAAAAAACAGATATGCTATATGCTTGGGAAGAAGTAAAAAACAGTGTCTTGAAATGCAATCGAAGAGTATTCCGTGAAAACATTTTGACAACACATAAATGTTATCGAATCAGTGGGAAATGAAAGACTCAAATAATAAAAAAGATTCATCTTTGTGTGAATACAATTTTTTTGATCTTTTCCAATATAATTAAACGTGTATTATAAGGTGCCTCATCACAAAAGAGATTAATTCTTTATTCATTTTTAAAACATAACCTACAGATATAGAATACTTAACATGCATGTCAAAATAAAGAGTAAAGGAAAAAACACGTGCAATAACACTCCTTTAAATTGGATGCAAATTTTAATAAAGGATAATTTATTTGAAGATTCTTTTAATAAAGTCTACTTGGAATGAGTTTGCAATAACTCTCTAATATCAAGTAGGTAATTTTAGTGAAATTCTTTGAAGTAGGAAGGAGAGGATAAAGCGGACGCAAATTTATGATAACGTGATAAGGTACATTAAGCCTACACTCAATTTACATAAAAGTACAACCGATGTCAATACGTTCTTGCAACAAATTTCTATTTTCAATTTATTGTAGGATTTATTGTCGACCCTTTTTTTAAAAATTGCCTGTTGATTTACTCACCCCATAAAATCATAGGCCTGTTTTATATTTTTATATGCGCAAATTTTGCAGCCATATGTTGTCTGTAATAGCTTTCGTAGTTTAAATTTATAGTTTATAGTTACAAGTTAAAAATGTGGTACAGTTGTTTAAAAACATTGCGTATCTTCAACAAATTGGTAGTTTGCCGAAAAGCTGGATGTACCCATTCCTTATACTCCCTCGTACATTTTGTACATAATATTTTCAGTGCAGATGCAAGTCCGTGTAGAAAACAGCCATTATTAGGTAAAAACTTCAGTGTAAACCAAAAACTTCCATGTTGACCAAAAATCTCCTTGTTAACTAAAAACTTCAGTGTTGGGCATGATGAACTGGCTAACACATTTGGATCGATTTACTGCACAAAATGAATTGCTAGTCGCAAGTCGCCCTTTAATATTAACTTCTGCATCTTATAGCTAGAACGATAAAAGGTCAACTGTCGTAGTCAGTGAACAAACAAGGACTCAACACTCGAGTATTCAAAACAACAGGTGTGCATAATCGCTCTAAATTACATTGCCTTGAAGATAATTTATGGAAATTCTAACTAGCATGTACGACTTGTAACATATAGTTAAACACAAAACTGGAGTACTTTTAACGGTAAATTTGTTTACTACATAATTAGAATAAAAGAACAATAAATAGAGTGTTTCAAAATTATGATAACTTTCTTTTAATTATGTATAAGTTCTAGACATACGAATTATATTGAATTAAAAGGGATTTAAAAATTTTTGTAACACAATACAGAATTTATATGCGTCACTGCTGGAGATCAAAAACAGAACGTTACAACAGTTGGTTTTTATGGTAATTGTACTTATTAGGAATTGTTAATTGTAGTTTCTAAGATTTCTAAAAATTTTGCTCAGGTTTCCCAGTCTCAGTTCGTCGATGACAACTTTATACTCAAGACCGCCATTATTTGAATTTAATAATAACATTTATTTCTAGTATAGCATTAAGACTACCGAGTATAACAAATATATAACAAATAAAATAATATTTTTCTACTGTATATATGATGGTATTGTTTGATATAACAACTATCATGTCAGACTTTGATAGCGACAATAGCGTGAAAGACCCTAATTGTAATTCCAATGAAAGTGGTAATAGTGCTGCTGACAGTCAAACAAACCGACGTTTTGATATGACAACCGGGTAGCCATCACGCAGCAAATTTAAACAATTTTTTGAGTTTGGTGTTATTTCAAATGATACAAAAACTCATCTTGTTTGTTGTGTAAAAAAAAAGGCAGGGTGGAATTCAAAATTAAATATTTACGCACAACCAATTTCAAACGTCGTTTAAAATCAGTTCATGAAAGTGTATATAAAGTTTTATTTGCAAATGCTGACTAGACCGGACCAAGTAAGGACCCATTTTATACTTAGAAGGCTTTAAAGGAGATGTACCAATCAAAGGTAGGCATAATATTTACTGATTCTTATAATTAAGAATTTAAAATTTCAAAATAAGGTGTTTGTGTATAAACAAACTATAGATATAAATTACCTACAAAAGTTAAGATGTCTTTAAATGGCATTCAAACTAAATTTTACATCGACATCAATAAAGAGGAAAAAATTGCATTATCATAATTAGTTTATTGGGGTTAATTACATATTTTATTCTTTGCAAATTAACCGCAGGCATATTATTACATTTATGTTCGACGATAGATGCAATTACGTCCTTTTTTGTGGTAATTCTTTTTCATTCATCTAGCTTCTGTTTCTATTAAAAACCTCATCCTGTATTTTACCTCGTTACAATAGTATGGGGAATATTAACATTTCTTTCAAATCTATTAAAAAAGAAAATTTATTCAATAAATTAAATAGTCAATACCTTGTTTTAGGTATCCGTTTATTTGTTAAACATTCCGATAACGTATAATTGCTTTCTCTTACGTTTCCCATCTAAAAACTTGCTAAAATAATGGATCCTACTATTAGTTGGTAGCGTGTTTTCCAGTTTGCTAGACGCGTTTTGATAACGCGAGGATTGCAGTTTGAACTCGTGTTATTTGAACCAATTTTAAATTTGATTCTGCAGCTTGTGCGTTGAAATATTTTTTACAGCGATGCACGTTTTTTGTTCCACAAGTAGGAGGTACCTTGCATGTATCGCTCTTAGCTGGAGGCCAAATTGGTTCTTTCTTTATGTAGGCCTAACTGTTCTTTGCTACAGATCAACTTTCGTTGCCTGTAGATCGCTAGTGCCGTTATGGTAACAGGGTAAATAGATCCCAACGACCATGGCAATGCGGTGCTGATTTACTTCCAAGAGCGTGCAAGTTAAGTATCCCGACACATACAGATATACTATTATGTTTTTCCTTACTAAGGGGGTTAATTTCTTTACTCCTATATGACCAGCTGAAAGGCACAAGGATAGATGACGAGAATTTCTTGTAGATGTAACGAGCCCACGGTTAGTTTCGGTGGAAAATGGCTCGTAGATGAGGAAACCTCCAAAGGCTAAGCGGCTAGTCGAGCGATTTGCTCTGGGTAGAACATGAGCTTTGGGTCAGGGTTGGACTGCGACCAAAATATAGTAAATATGACGCCACCAAATTTTTGTATACTAAGAAGATCCAACTTGAGTCTTTTGTATAAGGCGAATGCGGAAACCTATACTCAAATACCGCTATACAAAAAATTATTACGAGAACCCAATCCCTAAAGTTTTCTTACCTTATGGCTCGATATTGACCTTTAAAGATGCACTGCTACACCTGTAAACCGATTAAAATAAGGCTAGTACAGTTTGTGCATTCATTTCAAAAAATTCATCATTAATTAGAATCAAACCTCATTTATTCCAACTAATAATCATAGTATTGACCAAAATGAATATCTATTCCTTTAAGTTGCAGTTTAAAATTATTTACAAAACATCATCTTTAAAAATTTGACTAAATTATGATAATGAAAAATATGTAAATATGTACTTGGTAATAATCAGCATCTCTCAAAAATAGAATATTGTAGTTTTTACATTAGTAAAGTCTAGCAAGAATTTATTCTTAAAAAAGTTTAAATTTGAGTTTTTGGATTAATTAAATTTATATTACAACTTTATTTGGTCTTGATAGTACTACATAGACTTCACATTGAATGGTAAAATATTCCAATTATTAATTAATGAAAAGCAAAATAAAACAATTTAGTTCTCTAAGATAACCTTAATTTTTGTTAATACTGAAAATTAACCTTTTCTATTTTTATATCGACATCTACCATTTTTGTTAGTACTAATACAAAGATTAAAAGTGAAGCTTTATAGATTCCTTTCACCAAAAATTAAAAATAACTTGTTTGTCATTCACATTATGAACTAGGAAATTTCCACGTGAACAAACAAAACTTATTTGTCTGTTATGCCAAAAGTTACAGCTGACGCATTAAAAAAACACTAATTACATACCAGATGTTAATCCATCAGAAGAATACTTGTAATGTATTAGGACCATACCCGGAATGATAATTAATAAATTGAAATCTTCTTATTTCAACATTTACAGGTTAGGAATCCTCAACACCATACAACCCAATCAACTGGATACTGAATATCTAATAACATTACGGACGTTCGCATCGAACAAATGAAACATACCAGACTGATTTCCACAGAAAGTCAAATTTCAAATAGTTGCCAATAAATTTTCCATTGATTACTAAATAAATTTTCTTAAATTATAGTAAGTTGCATAAGTTATAGTAAGTTGCATAAGTTGCATGTTATCCTAAAGCCATTCAGAACAATTTAACGACCCGTCTTATACGAACTAATACTTGCCAAGCGTGGACATATAATGAGTTTCGCCGAGATGATTTCATCTTGAAATCGACTTTAATTTTTCGGTGCTTCCAACATGTGGTCTGCAACGCCATGTTCTTTTATTTAAAGAACAAATGACTTTCTCCAACAACAGCTCAGTTGGAAGTGTTCTATTGACGTATGCTGCCGTCTGACAACAGTTATGATTTTTCAATCATCAAAAGGAGGGAGTCCTTATAGTGACGCTGACAAATAGCATTCTCTGTCACCGCTTAATTTAAAATTGTATGCTCTCAATTCGAAAGCTTATATTGTATTTAACAATATATAATATTTATCACGTAGATTGTGTAGAGATATTATATTTAAATTGACTTTTTATGAATTAATTAAATTAGGTATTTGTGAAAATATTGCTAGAAAATAAACTTGTTACGATACGATTTGTTTTTTTTTGTGTATATCAAGAGCATATTCCTTATCAGCGTTGGGTGTAGTTGCGTGATAAGAAACGTGACACTGTAGGACTATTGTTTGTTACTGCGAATCGATATTATCGCTCTACAGATGTGATGTATCATTGTTAAAAAAAAACGTTTGACAAAAGTTCCCACACGCTTATTCTTTTCTACTGATTAGTTTATTTTACAAACGGTATTATGTACAATTTAAAAGAATGGTTGACCAAAAGCTTTCACCCGTTTATTCTTTTCTACTAATTAGTTTATATTACAAAAAGTATTATGTGCAATTTTAAAGACGCTTGACAAAAGGTCTCGCATGTTTATTTTCTACTGATTAATTTTATTTTGTGTAAAATACGAGATGCGCACTTCGTATCTAAAGTACTAAATTGTTCGTATCACATAATTGTTTGCTTTGAAATAGTAATGCTTATTTTATTTCTTTTGCTTGTTTTGTACAGAATCCTCTATTTATTCTTATTGTAAATAGATAATCGTAGGCAACGTGTTTTTTTGTTTCTTTGGTATGTAGGTGAATCCCCCCACTCTCCGCGTCTGGTAGTTAGTTTGGTATTGACGTTTCTTCCGGCTACGTCTAAGTACGTAGTAATACTATTTATTGCTTAAAAAAATTAGAAAAGTAATTTTTGTTGGCATATATGCAAAAAATAAAGTATGTGCCCACACTTATTCAATGATACAAATTTAGAATAAAAACAACAGCTGTTATAGCTTCTCCGAGGTGTCCAACCCTTCAGGTCTTAGGTAGATAATAATATTTCTTCTATATAACATCACAGGGATTATGGTGCAGGTGATGATACAATGTTTGTTCGTTGAACTTTCTCAATTGTATTTAAACGAAAGTGAAATTTTACCTCACTAAAATGTCAAATAGGTACCTTAACTACACCAATTTGTACCCGCACATTTGTTCCTATCGCTGACGCTATTCAACCGTCAGAAAGTGATTTACTACTTATTCTAATTCACTTGCTTGAGCAGTTTTCAGTTTGTTTTAGAGAACTCTTATTAAAAAAACTAAAAACTTTTATATTAATTTTGATTAAGTTTTGTTAGGGTTTTCCCTGTCAAGCATCAAATAAAATTTCATACCTCTCAAAATTATATCTGGGAATTCTTCGAAACTTTTTGCAGAATTATATAAGATAGTTAAAATGAATTTGAATACCACTAAATCTAAAACCTAAAAAACTCCCACTTAAAACTGATTCAATATGCGAATTTGTAGAAATTCATCACCGATAGCAACAATGCTTTAAATATATCTGCTATATAGCCGTTGGTTTAAATTAGATTAAATAAACATCATTAGAGTTACAGTTCTTATGTTGGCTGCCACTAAAATTAATTGCGAAATAGTTACTTGTTGAACACAACTGAAAAAATATCTGTTCATTCACTAAATGAAAGTCGGGTCTGCCCGAAATTTCGGGCCGGGTCGGGCCGTCAGTTTTCATTCCGGGTCGGGCCTCGTGCCGGGTCGGTCACTTTTCTGCGTCGGGCCGGGCCGGGCTTATTAAAAGCCCGGCCTGGCCCGGCCCGAGTCCATCCTACACAGGACCTACATTTTACCTCCCAGCCGAACGAGGACATATTTTTGTGAAAATTGCTCGCCTAATATTTTTCAAGAGATTTACGTCGGAAATCGAACCCGGGACCTTAGGATGAGCAGTCCTACCCGAAGCTGTCTAATCCACGGAGCCGGTTCTGTATTTCCTACAAGGCGAAATACAAGACCGAAACAATTGCAAGCCAATAGCGATACAGACTATCTGATCCATGAAACAACCAGTGCAAAAATCCGCTGGGAAATGTTCTTAATGCAGTTTTCTGGGATACGCGTGGAACAATTATGATCGATTACCTAAAAGAGGGTCACACCATTACCGGAAATTGTAATTCTAAAAGAGAAAATTAAAGAAATAGGGTATAACATATTAGTCAAAGTGTGTTGTTTTTGCAAAGACAATACACCTCCACACATATCGCGTATTGCCATAAACTCCATTCGAAATTAACAATTGGAATTACTGGAACACCCACACTATTTTCCATATTTAGCCTTCTCGAACAATTACCAGTTCCATCGATTTAAAAAATTTAATAGCTATTAATTTGTGTGTAACGCAGGAGGAACAGAAGCCATAGAGGGTTGGTTTGCAGACCAAGAAGAATCTTTTTTTAAAAGACTAGAAGCGTTGCAAGATCGTTTTATTAAGTGTATTAAGTTACGAGGAGGTATGTTTAATAATAAAATCTTCTACACATTCATCTTTTAATTGTTTCAATAGTGGACTAGGAATATAAAAATACCCTCTTGAATGTATACGCCTATAAAAATTTGGTGTAGTATACGGATAGGTTCAATTTATCTGTCAAGTAATGTTTGCCATAGAATTTGTTGAATGTATCCAGTTGCGAATTTAATAAATTGACATTTATGTATATGTATTATAATAATTTTAAATCGTAGCTCAGATGTATGATCGAAAAATTAATCGTGCTGCTTTCTCTCCTACTGTAACAAAAAATTTAATATGAAAAACGGCGCTATGGAATATGAAAACAAAAGTTTTGTGAACTGTAACTAATCGTTCCTTCTATGCAATTTGTATGGCTTGGGATGTTACTCTACGCGTACATGTGTATTGTCATAATATCATTTGTGCTTCAATAACATGATTAACCATTAATAATCTTATTGGGTAGACTACCATTATGAAACGTACTGAATTTTTAAACCACAAAGAAATTTTAGATGCTTTATCCACCATTGACGATGATTTATATATCCTTTGGGACTATGGTCAAAACATAGAAACTGACAAATGTTTGTAAAATATAAAACTTTTTACCGACATGACAAAAGTTTTTGAAAAATTATCGAGGATTGAATTTGTATTCGTTGTGGGGACTTACATCAGTCGCTTTCGTTAAGTCGAAAACTTGTTGTCCACTGGGAACGCATCAGCTTGGCAAACATCACATCAGTAAGGAAGGGAAATGGACAAGCAGAAAGAAGCCAAAGCACCGCAGTATGTGTATCTATTTGCATGAGTGAATTTATTTTGTTTGTGGCCAAGAATTGTAAGGAGATGTAAACGAGGATACCAAGCGAATCGTGTGATTCTATTTGGTACCAAGGGTCAGACCATCTCTCTGTTAATATTTCTCTCATATTCCACTCTTTAATTATATAGCGCCTTCAATATTCATGCAAACTTTACTTTCAGTTTTGTAATTTTGTCAATTGTCCGCTTTTTATGCGTTTTCCTCTAGAGATCTCACTGTTAGAATAGGGCAATTAAAAATTAAAACTTGATTCTTTTCCGCTACCTGCTCGTGACATTCGTTGACTTTACATTCGCGTTCACAACTGTTGAACTTAGCTAATCATGTATTCTGTTTAACCGCATCGTACCGTGTATAATCAGCCCATAAAACCCCAATGGAATTAAAGTCTTCCCCGGCTTTATTTCTTCCGATTTTGGGGTTTATGTGGATGTATATGTGTTATGTGTCTCACTTTAAATAACTACAGACCCTACCTTCCATAAAAGTAGAGGTTTAGGAGTTGCAACTGTTTGGTATTGCTGTCAATAAAAACAATAAGATACTTTGTCAATAAAATCCTTTCTTGATACTGTGGTAAGATTTAAATAGAAATGGAAAGGTTTGTTTCCTTATAAAATATTATGAATGATATCAAACTATCCAAAATAGGTCGAGTTTTCGGTGTCCCTTTATTATAAAATCGTAAGAAAAAGAACTTTTCGTCAATTTGACTTATCATAAAGTATGGGATATGCTCTCAGAATGCATATAGTTTTAAGAAATTATGCTATTAGTAAAACTTAAATGTAATCTTTCTAACCCGTCATTTTGACACGTATCAAATCTCTTTTAGTATTTAATTTCATCATCACTTTATGCTTAAATTAAAGGCATTTTCTGAACATTTGCGTGATTTTCCGTTGCGAACTGTGCGGTTTACTCCCAACGACCGGGCCAATGCCGTAAACCAATGAAAATTGACATATTGCCGAGAATGGGTAGACTATTAATATTCTCGAGAGCGAAGTGTGCACTTCAACAGATATCATGAAGTGGATTAACCGGGAAGAAAAGTACCTCTATTTTATAGTTTTTCTTCTTTATACACTTTTTTATCTTGTTCCTATATCTTCTACATGAGTTGCAGCAAACTCGGATGTTACACACAGATCCCACCTTGCAAATTTTCTAACAGAAGCTCTTGGCTTTATAATCGTGAGCACTTGCATTCCGGTATTATACATCTTGAGCTATGTTATTTAAGGATATTATGTCGAATAGTCATTTCATCTTTCTGATTTTCTATTTGAGGGCGTAATTCACATTCATTTATATAACCTCCTCTTCGTCCTCTTTCTCCGTCCTCTTCCTCTTCCGACTTCTTCCTCACTCATCCTTAGCCCTCTTCTGTCCTTTCCCTCGTGCGTCCTTCTAATCCCCCGTCCTCCTTCTCCGCCATCATCCTCACTCATCATCAAATATTGTTCGGCTTCCTCCAGCTTTCTCCGTACTTCTCCTGACTCATCCACAATTCTCCTCTGTCCTCCAATAACCTCCTCCGTCCTTAACACCATCTTCAAACATCCTCCATACTCTTCTTACTCATTTTCAACCTTCCTCCGCCCGCCTCCTCACTAGTTATCAACCTGCTTCCCTCCTCCTCCTTCTCACCCATCTTTAGCTTCCATCCGTCTTCCTCTTCACTCATCATTAACCCTCCTCTGTCCTCCACTACAATAATCATCCTACCTCAATCATCCTCTACACCTCAACATTAATCCACTTCAATCTTGCACTACCCCCTGTTATCCTCCAATCACAAATCGCCTCCGCCTCGATCATCCTCACAGATGACATTTTAATTTATCTTACAGGTTAATTTAAGAGCGCCTAATTTCAAATCTTATATACAGGGTGATACATCATTAAATGTTAATATTAGAGGGGTTAACCTTTGGACGATTTTAAGACAAAAAGTTCATGTAAGATTAGGTCAATGTTTGCTTTATTTTTTATGTACATTGAGTTAATTTTTTTTGAAAATTTTTTTAATAATTCCGAAAATGAACTAGATGTGCAGACTAGATGTAGAGACACATCTTTCGTGTTAAAGATTAATTTTTAATTGTAACCAGCGGTGTTTTAATAAATATGACCCTGAATATTTTGAATTGAAATATTGATACACCATTGCTTTCTTCATAAACAAAAATTATATTCTTAATGGTGCTTCATTATGTAATAAAATAGATCTATTTACTTTTTTCGTATCTTGAACGGTTTTACTGTAAAGAATAAAAACAATCATCTGCGTATCTCTAAACTCATAACAGGATAGTAAAATTTCAATTGAATGTTAACAAAGTAATAAAAGCTTTGTGTTAATAAACAACAACAAAAATCATATAAGTTGTTGAAAATGTCCACCACCTTTAAGAATACAAGCTTCACCTTTTTTTCTCATATTATCGTGCACTATTTGTAGAATACCCTCAGTATTCCTTATTAAATAACAGAAAGCTCTTATGCCATTTTTCAGTTTTTCTACAGTGTTAACTGTAGTGCTGCTAGCCAGCGTTTTAAGATGTCCCAATAACAAAAAGTCCGAACTATTTAAATCTGGAGACCTAGGGGATCATAGTTGCTGTTAACCGCGACATACACAGCGATTATGAAATAAATGGTTTAAATATTCTCTTGCTTCTACACTAAAATGAATTGATGCGCCATCATGCAAAAGCCACACTTAACGTCTAATTGAAATTGACATTTCTTCCAACAATATGGGCAAATCTTCCTGTAGAAACCGACGTTATGTATGGCCGTTTAGCCTTGCTGGCAGAAAAAGGTCCACTTAGCCTTATTTCCAACAATTCCAAGCCATGCACGTACTGAAATTTGCTCTTGGTAGTAATATTTTAAAATCGTCCAAAGATTAATCTCTTGTCACTCTTCTCTTTAATTTTTTTTTCATTCTTGCGGCTTTCTGATTTTAAGCGTTCTCCCAATTTTACTAGAATTTCTACAAATTCTGTTCCTAACTGCCGAGTATTCTTATCTAATTTTTCACTCATCATACTTCTTTCATTCCTTTTACTCTTCTCCTTCTGTTCTCGCATGCTTTTTATTCTATTCACTAATTTTCTGCATATTTTTATTTAAATTTAATAAAAGAGCCACCATTTTTAATTCCTGAGTCTATCCAACACTCTGTTCTTCCTTGACCTCCGTATTCTTCTTTTTTATCAACTTTCTTAGTCATAATTTTAGGATGATCTTTTAGACAGATTTTAGTTTTTTGTGTATTTATAGCTAATTTATTACTGAAATTTTCATTTATAATATTGTTCCATGCCTATTTTTATTGACTTATTTTTATAATCTCAACTCAAACTTTAGATCTTATACTGTGCTATGTGCCTGTTTATAATATTTGTAAATTAATTTCTATATTAGTTATTATTTCTTCGCTTGTAAATTTAAGAGGGCTGAAAAATTTAATTTTTGGTCATAATTTTGTTGTTTTTTGAACTTCTGTTTGGGATATTCAAGGTAGTTTAATTTTTTATCCAAGTTGATTTTCTGTTTGTGTAAATATCTATGTTGTCTATTTTTATTTGTTTTTGTTTAATAAAGCTTGTTCTTTTATGTGTTTATTGGTAATAGATGTTTTTAGTATGTTTATTTTATTAGTGGGTAGTTTCAGTTTTTTTATATTTTAGGGAAGTGCCTGATAATTAATTTAAGTATCTTTTCTAATTTATTTTCTATACCGATTAGTTATAATAAAACCGTTATTTTCCCTATATAGTGTTAAATCAAGAACGTTTATTTTGGAGTTAACTTTAAACTCTATTGAAAATTTAAGAAGTGAGTGAATTGAATTGAACGTTTGAAATATTGGTTTTTTGTATTCTTGCCTGCTGGTAATAGAAAGTCAACTGCATCTCTTTTACAGAATAATATTGTGTTAATGTATTTTTCAATACAGTTCCTTCTAATTACATTAGAACTAAGTTTGCAGTAGTACAAGAAATTGGTGATCTCAGTGGGACTCCAAGTTTAAAACATTTTATCTATGTATGCGAAGAGTATAGATTCTAAAATAAATTTAACAAGTGTGATGAATTCTTCTTTCGGTATTATGATCCTCTGTTATATTTTTGGTCAATAATTTTCTGTTGCATTTATTACTAAATCTAGAGATATGTTGGAATACAATGAAACTACATATACTGAGAAAAGTATGTACAGGGTGACTTACGGGAAACGGATGTTTTTCAAATGAGCAGTACAAAATTAATTTGCAAGATAGTGTTACTTTAATGTTACACAAATAAAGATTATCACATACCATTTCATGAAAATATTATTTTTTAAAAATTACATCAGTCATGTGGTGGCCATCTGATTCAATACAGGTTTCCAGCATCTGTAGAAAATAGTTCAAAACTCGGGTCAACAAGTCTTGATCTATCAAATTCACCTCTTCTGTAATTGCGTCCTTCAAGTCTATTAAATTACGGGGTTTGTGAGATAAAAACGTTCTTTCAAATACCCTCACAAGAAATAATCACAGTAGGACAAGTCCGGTGACGTTGGCGGTCACGGTACGTCACCAAAACGTGAAATCAGCTTGCGGGAAACATGTTTTTCACAACGTCCATCGATGTGCGAGCAGTGTGCGCTGTGGTGCCATCTTGTTGGAAATAAACATCATTCATGCTAAATCCTCGCCTCTGAAGGTCTGGTCTGAGAAATGTATTCAACATGTGAACATAGCATTGTGATATCACTGTCACAGTCACGCCATTTTTTTCGAAAAAATACGGCCCGATTACTCCAAACTTGACTAGCGCACATCAAACTGTAATTTTCGGAGAGTGAAGAGGTTTTTCATAAATGTTACAGGGATTTTCAGTAGCCCAGTAACGAAAGTTTTGTTTGTTTACCGAACCGTTCAAATAAAAATGGGCTTCGTCGTCCACTAACAATATTACTTGCGGTTATCATTAAACAACACTTGCATGCGCACTGCGAACTCTTTTCGTTGTTTATAATCCGCCACGTTGAGTTGCTGGACCACCTGCATCTTATACGGATGAAACTTCAAATAAGTCGTAAAATCCTCCTCACAGAATCACGGCTCATGTTTAGTTCTTGTGCATGTTGGCGTGCAGATCGACTCGGACTCCTGATTATTGCCGCACTCACACTGGCGATGTTTTCAAGCGTTCTTGCTGTTCTTGCAGGGCCTGGTGGCCTTTTCTTTAATATTATCCCAGTTGTTCTGCATGCCTCAACCCACCTTAACAATGTGTTTCGACTTGGAACTGTGCCGTTCCGACCGATATTGAAGTGGCGACGAAAGACCCGTTGTCTGGTTATAACAGATTCACCATTTCGAATAAACGTATCGTACGCAAAAACACGATGCTACGTCGTCCACTGCTCCATTGCAACTGAAATGGTACGCCGCACTTGGATGAATTACCCACCCTCCGTCGCCCGATCGCCTACCGAAGGCATGCACTAGCCATTTCAAAAACATTCGTTTTCCGTAAGTCACCATGTAGTTAAATGGTAAAAAAAGTACGTCAGTGTTGAATTTTTAAAAGATCTGGAATATTTTGCACTGTTGAACAATTGTATTCATCTCTTAGAAGATCTTCCATTTTAGATTATATTGCTCTGTTGCCATTGAGTTTTATCAGCGATCATAGTCATAATTGAATTTTTAGACAGATTTTGGTTTTTAGAATATTTGAAGCTAATTTATTTTTGAAATTTTCAATTATAATTATTTCTTGTCTTTTTTACTGATATATTTTTGTAAATTGTAAGCATATTGCAAATTTTAGATCTTGTATCGCGATATGTGTTTGCTTTTAATGATTATAAATTTATTTCTATATTAGTTATTATTTCTTCGATTTGAAATTTAGGAGGGCCGAAGGAATTAATTTTTGGTTCTAACTCTATTTTTCTATAAACTTCTAGGATATTTAAGGTAGTTAAATTTTTTTTTTAGGTAAATTTTCTATTTGTAGTTTTAGTATATTTGTTGTGTATTTTTATTTGTTTATGTTTAATACGGCTTGTTCTTTTATGTGTTTATTGGTAATAGATGTTTTTAGTTTTTAGGAATTGTACTATTATTTTAGATTCTACGGAATTTTCTATTTTATTTGTCATAAGCACTTTTTGACTTATATAATTTTTTCAGAAAATGTGTCATTAATTAATTATGAAATTTCGCTGGAAATGAATTCTAAAAAAGCTTTGTTGAAGAGATTGTAATTGCTATTTTGTTTAAATATTATGTTATAATATTTTTTGTTGAGGAAAACCGGTATAAGTTGTTGTTTTTTACACTTAGTTAGAAATTTTACTTATTCACTCATCTTCACATATTGTAAACTGAAAAGAAGTAATTTCTTGAAAAGAAGGGCAAAATTTTATCCATTTGGATGAGTAACAAATTGGTGGAATTCCTTGAGGGAGTTCACTTGTAAATACGAATCTACTTAATTGTATACCAACATTACTCTAGATTTAGCAATTATCGCAATTGGAAAGTATTGCCCTAAAATATAACAGAAAACCACAATACCAAAAGAAGAATTTATTACACGTGTTAAATTTGTATTGCAATCTACATATTTCTCATACATGGATAACAAGTTTAAACAAAGCTGGAGTGCCAAGAGGATCACCAATTTCTTATGGTATTTTAAACTTAGTTCTAATGCAGTTACATGAACCGATATTGTAAACTAGTAACATGATATTATTCTATAAAAAGTATGTAAATGACATTCTATTAGCAGCTGAAAACAATACAATACAACAATATTTCAAACTTTATACTTAATTCACCCCCCGCGTAAAATTTGCAATTGAGCTTGAGGTTGTATTCCGAATAAGTTTCTTTTATTTAACACTATATAGGGAAAATAACGATTTTATTATAACTAAATGGTACAAAAAGCAAGTTAGAACTGATAGATGCTTAAATTACTATTCACATTCCTCAAAAATACACAGAACGTGTGATTAATGATCCAATAGATGGAGCAATCAAGAAAGGACTTCATGAAACAAATCTGTAATTAATGAAAACGAATAATAGAAAATAATAATTAATCATTATATTTTATGAAACAAATCTTTAAGCAAATAATTCAAAACATAAAGTCAAAAAAGGATTTAATAATATAATAAATCTACAACGTATTTTTTCCATCTCAGAAATTAATAAGGATCAAACAAACAAACCATTATATTCTGCAATATCATACATTCCTTTTATCTCAAAACAACTAGTAAAATAACTAAAAAAGCTTAATATACTGTTACCCTTTTCCTTGAGTTCAGGTAATATTATACACCTATCTTGCCAACTGTCAGGCGCAAGGGTGATTAAAAAAAGGATTTCCTATTGAGACAAGAAGCCCGAGGTAAGTTTAGATGGAAAACGGCTAATGAGTAAGAAAACTTCTAACGGCAAAGCGGCTAGTAGAGTAATTTGCTCTGGGTATATCATGAGCTTTGGTTGGGGTTAAACTACAACCAAAAATAAAGTAAACATGGCGCCACAGAATTTTTAAATACAATAAATGACTAACATCAACCCATTTGTATAAGGAGAATGCGGAAACCTAAGCCCTATACCGTTATTATAAATATTTTGCATGAACATCACCCTTACGAAATACTTACCCACTTCACGTTAAAGCTGATAAAGATGCACTGCTACTCTGTAATCAAACAAAACCAATACTAGCACAGTTTGTGCCTTCTGTTAATTATCATCATTAAATGTGTTAGGTTTTAAGAACCAAATTCCATCTCATTTCCTAAATAATAATCATGGACACGAGCAAAATAACTCTCTATTCTCTTAGATTACCAATTAGCAAAAATATCTATTTCCAAATAATTTCTCAACAAGTAAACATCATTATTAATTTGATTTAGTAGTGTTGCTTTCTACATCTTCAAAATCTTAAAATCTTTTTTCATATTGATATTTAAAACTTGCATTTTGAGAGTGATTAATGATATATTAACAAGATTTTAATCAGTCTTGAGTAGTACTACGATAGAGTTCCCATATATATATTTTAATTCAATTTAACTTCCTCGTTATCTATGAGTTTCAATTAAGCATACATAAGCTAACCAGTAAACAACGAATTTTTAATGTCAGTACGTTATTTTGATTACCAAGTAATACTATCTAAAATGAACAAATTTATAGTTTCCTAAGCCTAAATAATTATTAATTTTCCTAAACTGGTAGTTAGAATTTATTGCTTCTACAAGCTAAACCATTTTTGCATACTGCCCTCTATAAATTTTTATGGCACATCAAAAATAAAAATGAAATCTACGTAAAGCTTTCTTCAAAATTACAACGATAGTATGAGGTCAAACAACGTAGCATAATTTGGAAATTCCCAACTTGAACAAAACTTAAAAGACACTTACTTGATTGGGATCCAGATATTGTCAAGTCTTGAACGTCCCTACAGAACAAACAACATACCAGATGTTCAATAATTTGCGGCAATATCTGCGATGCACTTAAACCATTCCCATGAATTTTATATGAAACTTGAAGCTTTCTTATATCATCATGAACTAGGTTGTTATTCCTCAAACCGCCTACTATGAGCCATAACCAAAAAGCTTATCGTAGGTTAATCTACCAACTCTGAATTAAATCCCAGAATTCCCCACATTCCAATATTCATGTTAAAATCAGTAGATTTCTATTTCTAATCACGTTGCTATGTTGCATGTGTTTCTGATGCTTTAAATTTTTAGCACCATGTCCTAGACATCTTTCTGTCGGAATAGCATCGCCAGGAATGATGATCTATTACACAGTATATTCACTTCCTCCTTCTTTCTTTCTCACGCAGCACCAAGCATAATTGCTCAGGGTCGTTGTTCATATCAGAACCCCGACTTCCACACTCAACAGCAAACGTGAAAGTGTACGTTTTAACCACTTGACTGGTTCTCAGTTTGACCGTTATTTATATGAGGAGGGAGGTTTACAATGACTCTTATAAGAGTTATTTTTTGTCACCGCACAACTTAAAATGATGCTCCTAGTTTTGAAGCATAAAGTTAGATTAATACAATAAGTAATAAATACAAGAGGTAAACATAATTGTACAATTAATTATGAGTCAGAAATTTACAAAGATATAAGGCTTGAACTAATCTTTTATCAAAATAATGGCACAAATGGCCATCAAAATACTGCTGGAAAATAAACTTGTTACAATACTAAGCAGTTAGAAAAATTACAACAATTTAAAAAAATTTAAACCTCTTATAGGTAAAACTAAAAAAAATTTAAAATCTAATCTAGTATACTCTCATTATTGCAACAATCGCAAAGCTACCTATATCGGCCAGATCAAAAGTGTACCAATATAAACAATCATTGAAAACTAGACTTCTTACACTAAATAAACCGAATACAGCATTATCAAAACATGCAATAGGACATTGTCATAATTTCAATTTTGATTCGCCCAAGATCTAAATTAAAAAACCAGTTTTAAAAAAAATACTAAAATCTAAAGGTATAGAAATTAAAAAGTCATCTCTAGCAATAAACTATAGAAAACTTCAATACCATTTATTTCAATATATTACAGAAATAATCTCACGTTATCAAAAAGAATAAACAATAACCAATAAAATATGTCTAGAACTTAACTAAATATAAATACTATAAAAATAAATTTTGGAACGCTACAACTACAAACATATTCTTTGAATGTTTCATATAATAATAAAACAAAAGTAGCTTGTCACATTAGTCTCGGACGTTAAGTCCATGGTGTAGTCACTTTCATATACAGCATTGTCAATGTAATTTTAATGAATACAATCCGTTCAGGCGGCGCTGTTTAAAATCTAGGGGCCCAAGTTTATTTTAGGGACCCTATATTTGATTTTATTTGAGGTTAAACGTTCTCTTCTGTACTACACCACGTTACAAGTTACGTTTATATTTGTTAGAGACTACTCTGTTCTAAATCATATTTGTTATTTTGATTAAATCTATGTTTATTAATGATACAAAAAGTCATGTTTCCATTATGGTAAAATCAAGGGTGTTCGACATATTTGGCTTTAAACAAATATCTACGATATTTATTATTTTTTGTAGTTTAATTTAGGTTAGTGCTTGTAATAAAAACTTTTAGCTATTTGTAAACTTTAGTCTAAAGTCAAATACTTCGAAAACCGTGGATTTTAGCGTAATAGAAGTTGACCTTTGGAACATAAGCCTAGATTTTGAAAAAGGGCTATTACTATCACTTGTAAAGATTTGTTGGTCGGATATGAGAATACCTGGTAATTGGACGGTATTTATACGTTTCTAACCTTTATGTTAGCATGGATATATTAACCTTATCTAACCTATGGTTAAGTCTTACTGTTTCTGGTAAATGGTCACGTACAAAACAAATATTTTATTGAAATTGTACATTCCGTTAATGCAAGAGTAATTTAATATTATTACTCTTACTGTGTTTAATTTCATAAATGATCTGACGTTAAAGATAGGATGTAGCTACTTAGTTCTACCCAACAGAAATTTTATCGTAAATATTTCAATAACCACATTTAACACTAATTATGTCATAGGTTTTTGGCACTTTGACTATTTCACTATTTTAATCTTTGCTTATAATTTTTTAGCAATATTTATATATTTAATATTAGTTGCAGATTTTTCTCCTTATCACTATTGAAACATGGTTTTCACGGTGATGTATTTATAGAATCCATCACACACAGGAAATTAATAGTGTGACTCTTGGATAGTGTATTAACGCTCGAAGTTATATGGAATACATATAAATTATAAAACTTAATTCTTATACAAAATAGTTTAGACGCTCTAAACGAATTACCTTCCATGTAGACGCCCAGGTCATCTTTCTTTCGGCTGTACGTATGTGAGTTTTAGTAGAAAAGGAATTCAGAATAAAGAAATATGTTAAAATGGTACGGTGGGGGTGTATTTTAGATGGTAGCATAGTAACAACTTCAAACAAGCATAAAAATACCACACTTCTTTTGCAAGCAAGGTAAGTTCGCATATTCTACCAAAACTTGACTACTTACACGAAGAAGTCTAGACGCTGTTATTATCATTACAGCGCTATTTTTTATGATTACATTGAAATATTTTTAAATAAAAACAAAGCAAATTTGAAAAAAAAATGTCTCAGATTAAACCGTCTTGTTTAATAATGTACACGCACTCATGGTTTTTAAAAAACCCAGTATTAAAAAACATTCTGCAGTTTTATTATATAACAGTACCTTTAAAGAATTTTCACACAATTTACCCATATATATGCATGTAAATTGTGTCAGCGGTAATCTAAAAAAAACTTATTCTATAAATATTACTACTTAAAGGGATTTATTTGCATTGCATTATTTTTAAACGAAAAATTAATATGAAGAAAAATATCATAATTTACACGCACTCATGGGTTTTTTTTTAAAACCCGTTATTAAGAAAAAACATTTTCCAGTGCGTGAATTTTTGTTAATTTTTTTATGGAAAATAAATTATGCTAGCAGTAATATAAAACGAAATTAATCTAATTTAGGTTTTTATTATGCGCCTTCTTGCAATTTTCTGTTTTCAGTCAATGAATGTAATTCATTATTTCTGCTGAGCAGTACCTTTAAAAAAATTTCTTATACAGCATATAAATTATGTCAGCGGTAATCTAAACGAAATTAATCTAATTTAGGTTTTTTATTATGTGCATTTATTGCAATTTCTTTTTCAGACAATGAATCTAATTCATTATTTCTGCTGAGCAGTACCTTTAAAAAAATTTCTTATACAGCATAAGTTATGTCAGCTGTAAATTATGTCAGCGGTAATCTAAACGAAATTAATCTAATTTAGGTTTTTATTATGTGCATTCATTTCAATTTCCTTTTCAGACAATGAAACTAATTCATTATTTCTGCTGAGGTATAATTATATTCGCTTACATACTGTTTTGTTCATTAGAATAGATTACAGAGCTGAATTTTTTCAGAAAACGATGCAAATTTTAATTTTTCTAACAGATCAGTTTATTATTTAATATAAATACTTCACGTAGATTTTTACCAACAGTATTCAATCAGATCTCTTGTATAATTATTAGTTACTATTACTAGCAACTTTAAAAAAATGAGTAACTTGTCATCAATCAAAAATTGTAATAATACCAACGTAAAAGTTCTAGAGCAATTTATATTACATTCTGACGAAGACGTGATTAAAGAAGTTTTTGGCTGTTCTTCGCCTCAATTCAACACTGCTGCTATTTTTGATAGTGACGTAATAGATATATCACGGTAAGTGCCTTTTCACATTCATACATGTGTTTTAAAACAGTACTAATTTATAAGTTACATTAGATCAAAATCATTCTGGAAATTCTGAGGCTATCGTAGGATCGTTGACACACTCTGGTCCTCTCAGAAACATCAGGTAGTATACAAAGAAAAGGTGAACCTACAATAATCTTTTATGTTATGCTCACAGATCAGGCAAAACATGTCGACTATGAAAAGTTATGTACAGAATCTAATATGGCTGTTTGCTGTGAAGATGACAAATCCTACGAAGATGACACAGTAGAGTTGCTTAACGCATTTAAAAGCGTGGAGAGAAGCTACTGCGTCGTATAGATTTGGAACTAGAAATAATAAAGCAAAAGAGAGGAACTAACAGCGAGGGAGCAGCAGATACTTCAAGAACGGGAGTTAATAAATACTTTTCATTTATAAATAGTTAGATCAAAATATTCAACAATTTGTAAAATAAAAAGTATTTTATAAAAGTTTCTCTTTTGAAACAAGACTTTCTCTAAACAAGGTAGTAAACTCAAAGTAAAACGCACATAAATCAGAACCCACTTTAATTTGATACATCATTCTTTATACAATCGACTTAGATGTGTTATAATAATAAACTAATTTCTTAAATTAGTGACATATTATTATGAAAATTCTATGTTGACAGTTAGACCGATCGATCCTTACTAGTTATGTATACGTGTTTGTTCGAGCCAATACTTTCATTTAATTGTTTCACTCCATGTGCTTGAAGGTATTCAAAATATCTCAATGGCAATATACTCTTGAACTCTTCTGTTTCCACTAATACTCTTTCTCCATATTTTGTCTTGATTGTTTCCACTTTTAAAACTTCAAACCTCTTATTCACTACAAGATCTTTTGAATTTACATAAGGTTTGCGATATGTGGTTTTATTAAGAGTATTAAAATCCATATTGCTTTTCTTTGACTAATTAAATTAATATTAGAAGCAATCTCCTTATATAGCAGATTACCACCATCTGCGTACTTTGCCAACCCACTTTTCAACCTATCACAAGAGTGAACTCATTTTGAATTAAAACCGGCCCATGTGTATTTGCAGCCTCTAAACATAAATCGGAATCCACTTTAATTAAAACACAATTGACTTGAATGCGATATTTTTTTGCATCTGTCATACTGTCTCGCTAGAAAACCAAATTCAAAACATCTACACACATTTTCTCTGCACTTACATTTTTCAACATACGTGTGTTTTGAAATATGTTCCATTGAAAGTAATATAAAGCCGATCCTAATTCAAAACGTGCCCACAAGTATTTTACATTTGAAAAGAATTCAGGTTTTCACATTTTACATTAAAAGTATATAACGCCGATCCTAATTCAAAACGGTGCACGTGTAACTTCTCGCTAGAAAACCGAATTCAAAACAGCTACACACATTCTTCTCTGCACTTACATTTTTTTCAACATACGTGTGTGTTTCATTAAAAGTAATATAAAGCCGATCCTAATTCAAAAAGCGCCCACAAGTATTTTACATTGAAAGTATAGAAGAATTCATGTTTTCACAACTATTTTACATTCAAATGTTTTCACAACTATTTTACATTGAAATTATATAGGGCCGATCCTAATTCAAAACGTGACAGACGTATTTTACACATGGAAAATACGTCTGTCGCGTTTTGAATTAGGACCGGCCTTATTTATCTACTCGTATTAATACATATAATTAATTCAAATAGCATTTTAAGTGAAAATAGCATAGTAGTATAACAAGCAAACCAAGAAAAAAAAAACCCAAAAAAATTATAAACCTTCCCTTTACATATATCAAGAAAACAAAAGTAATAAACCATCCTTTAAAATGGCGAGCTGCAGTTTTTAGGTCAACGCTCCTCTGAAATAATAACAAACCAATCTATTCAACACTAAAAACCACAGCTCTAAGTCTTTATAGTATACCTCAAATATATATTATATATATATATATATATATATATATATATATATATATACATATATATAAATATTTTAGGTAGTTAATAACACAAGGTAAGTTAATAAATACTTTCGTATTATAGTGAATAAGGTGAAATAATAACTTAGACTTTTAGGCAAAGACCAAATGATCATTTTAGATCGAGCTAGTAATTGAAAGATGGAAAATATAAGGTTTTGGACAGGACTTGAACCTGTATCCTGGTTTTGCCGGAACCATGCGTTTACCAATTACGCCACCGAGACCGATGACACAATTGCGAAATTTACAAATTTAAGTCGTGTACACAACGATACATCAACTTCAACATCAACTTTCAATTTTTGTCAATCATATCTGACATTGTCAATTTTTGACTTATGTCAGTTATAGACAGGAAGCTACGCTCAAAATTATGGCTATAAGCCAAGTATTAAATATATAAATATTTTAGGTAGTTAATTACACAAGGTAAGTTGATAAATACTATCGTATTATAGTGAATAAGATGAAATAATAACTTAGACTTTTATGCAAAGCCCAAATGATCATTTCAAATCGAGCTAGTAATTGAAAGATGGAAAATATAAGGTGGCGTAATTGGTAAACGTATGGTTCCGGCCAAACCAGGATACAAGTTCAAGTCCTGTCCAAGACCTTATATTTTCCATCTTTCAATTACTATATATATATATATATATATATATATATATATATATATATATATACTTTTGTGGTATAACGACCTTGCAGTTATAAAATATAATATATACAATAACAGGCTTTTAGGTCTGCTGGTTAATTAAGTGTACTCTTTATTATAAATCTAAGCCTTCAGTTTTATTTTAAACCATTATCAAAGATACTAAAAATTAGAAACATTAATATGGGCTAAACAGTTAAAAACTTACTTACTAATGTGAGGTTTTATACTGAAATCGTCGATATAGATAAATTTTTGAATACAAACTGAAAGTGATGTTGAAAGCTTTTAAAAAGAACACAGTTTTGTGTTTTGTTAATCAAATTTGAATGTTATAATGACAATTCCTTTATAATTTTGACAGTGTTTGAGATAACTTTCTAGATTGTAATTAATTTATTTTATGATTTGACTGAAATTTAGATATTTTTTGTATGTATGTATGTTTATATATGTATGTTGATGTATGTATATTTGTTTACGTATGTATTTCAGTGTGTTTATGTTGTTTGTGCAAATGTATGTATGTCTGTGCATGTGTGTATGTGTGTGTGTGTATATATTTATGTGTGTGTGGGTGCATGTGGATGTTTGCGTATGTTTGTTTGTGTATGTTTATGTTATGTTTTATTAAGTGATTTGATCAGTGATGTTGAATTTGTTTTTGGATTCAAAGTGAAGTAGATAGGTGAATATAGAGCTTAGTGTGTTAATGTCAGTTTTTTTATTAATAGTGTTGAGGTTTTTAAATATGTAACACATTTCTAGGAATTCTCTTTTGGATTTTTTTTTTCAATTTGTAATATTATAGGATTATCAAAATCTATTTTATGCTTGTTTGCGTTTGGGTGTAAGGTCAAAGCACAAGCGTTTGGTTTAACACGAATGTCGCTTTTATGTTGAGTTAAGCGTTGCTTTAATTGTTGCGAGGTTTGACCAATGTAGGTATGATTGCAGTCTGAACAATTTATTTGATATATAATATTCCGTTGTAGAAGAGTTGGGGTTTTATCTTTTAATTTGGAAAAAAGGCTGTTTAACGTTAAAAGGTTTCGTTTAGCAATGTTGATATTGAAAAATAAAACCGAAAGCTTAGATTTATAATAAAGAGTACACATAATTAACCAGCAGACCTAAAAGCCTGTTATTGTATATACAGTATTGCCCGAAATAAACAGTACTGAAATTGTAATTGTTTTGTATATTTAAAAAATACATATTATTGACACTTTATTATATGTTCTAAATGTGCACCTCCTCGTTCGAGACAGACTTCATAACGATGTTCTAAGTTTCTGGTCATGTTATTGAATAAGGGTTGTCTCAGGGCTGCGAAGAAGACTCTAACGGCATCCTTTAATTCATCGATGGTTTGTGGTGCCCGTTTGAAAACGGCATTTTTAGCCATGCCCCAAATGTATGCGTCTGGAGGTGTGAGGTCTGGAGAATGTGAAGGATAAGGAAGTCAGTAAATCGTGATATGAATTTGCTTGGAAAATGTTCTTGAAGAAATTGACGAATTGCGGCAGCAGTATGGCAAGTTGCCCCGTCCTGCTGAAAAATTGGTTTCGAAATGCCAAGTTACATGCACGACAGAATTGACGTAGATCAGGGATAAATCGTGTTAAAATTTGTCTGTACCTCTGTTGATTAAGTGTGACTTGCCTACCATTCTCTTCGATAAAGTACGGACCAATGATTCCGTGTCCGGAAACAGCACACCAGACACTCACTTTTTCACCATGTAAAGGAACCTCTTGAACCTCATCGGGTCTGGCAAAGCCCAGAAATCGATTTGTGCGACGATTCACATAGCCTGACAAGTGAAAATGTGCTTCGTCTGAAAACCAAACATTTTCAAAAATTCAGGATTTTCATACTGTAACGCGAGAATTCTGGCGCAATATTCCACTCTACTGCGATAATCCCGAGGATGTAGTTGTTGATGTACCTGAATCACATACGAAAATGTACCCAGCTCCTTCAGGATTCTTTGAAAGGAAGTTCTTTTAAATCAAGTTGTAACGCTGTCCTTGCCTGGCTGACTTTCGGATTTTCTAAGATTTGCTGAAAACACGTTCATGGTTATTGTTGTTGTTAACTGTCCTGGGACGCCCCGAGTTTCCTTTTCGTTGGCACAATACACTACCGGTATTTCTAAACTTTTCAATAACCTTCAAAATTACGGCATTACTTGGAGAACGTTTATTAAACCTTTGTGTGAATTGATCAGACACGTATAGCAAACTTGCACCATTATGTCGGCCGATTCCGTATGAACGAAAATAATGCTCTACCAGAAACACTTTCTCCTCTGTACTTAACACCATTTTTAACAATTAGGCCCTACTAATTACTTGTTTGAGGTTTACTTGACAGGTCTATACTAGCTAACTTGAGTGTGACAGCGCACGCATAAAAACACCGCCAACTTAGTTTCAGTACTGTTTATTTCGGGCAATACTGTATATATATATATATATATATATATATATATATATATATATATTCTTATGCCGCCCCCCACACTTTTTCGCGCCTTTTCTTATAAATTTCAATGCTTTTTATATGGTGTGCATATACCTATTGCACGCCAAGTACTTTTGCAACGTTTGGTTGGTGATTTAATCAAAATTGTTTTTAAGATGCCTCGACTATATGAACTCGTTCTTCTCAGGGTATTCACCTACTTACCGTGGGTTCAGTGGTAAGTAGATGTGCAATGCCCAACCAAACTGCACTCTCTTTTGTTTTAGTACTTATTTTAGAATTTAGTTTTGTATATGCCAAATTTTTTTTATGATCAACGTTGCCTTGTGCCAAATTAATTAATGCCACTAAGTTTATGACTTTTGACGTTATAAGATATTTCACAGCACTCACCTGGATTATACTTCGTTACCGGCCTCTCTTACTGCTGGCTCAAAATCCTTGTCGCCGTATGCGCCTTTACAAGGTTGCACTATCCCTTTGAATTTGCCGTCTCGCCTCCAGGTGTCTTTCTTTAATTTTGCTCCCAAATCTGAAATAAATGACACGAATTTTAGAATTTAGAATACCCGTTTATTTTACTTCCCCTGCGCTAATTCTTCCGTCGTAGTTTCTTCGTTGACTCTTACACTTCCAATTGCTGCTCTTACGTGGTCTCCTAATTTTGCTCCTCTTGTTCCAAATTAATACGTTCGCCTTTAATCCGCACTCAATTCAAATCTATCTTCGTCCTGTTCAACACCACTCAATGCCCCGCTACATATACATCCATATCCAAATCAATCTTCGTTCCTGTTTAAAACCACTCAATGCCCCGCTACATGTAAATCTATATCCCAATCAATCCTAATATTCGTCCTTCTTACAATTCCAATCCGATGCCTTCTGCCTTTATCAATATCGTTCCGAATCTACCTTACTATCCGTCGCTTCGCCGTCGCACTAATACAAATCTTTACCCTTTCTTGTCGTCGCTATTACTTATTAATGCACTGATGCTGCTCTTTACTCTTCTTTAATAATCAAACTATTATAATTCAAACACGTTTATTAATCTTCCAAAATCTTTACACAATTTAGCGCAGTTATATAAAATACGTCTTTACACCAAAAATATTCAAAATAGACTCCCTTTGTTTACTTTCCAAGGTGATAATTACAACATTTCTTGCCTACTACATTACAAATTACATAAACTAAAACCATCCAATACCATTTTAACACTGAGTTTGTGTCACACATACCATAAATTATGTCCTTTTACACTTTCCTAGTTTACACATAATATTCTATCATTGGTCCTAAATATTTTACAATCCTTCAATCACATTTAACACTGCTATTACGTATAATTTTGAGATTACATATATGTCCAAAAGTTGATTCTATTTAAACAAAAGCCAAAATAATTCACACATGACCCTGGATCTGCGTGTTTGATAGTGGACATCCATAGACGCATCCGGTTTTCAGATGGCAAATGTACGTTCAATGGCCTATTGAATTCTAACTCAGTATAAAACCTTGAGCACTGTGTATTTTATCACTTCATCAAGTCATTATAATTTACCTCTTAGCACTTATATTTCAACTAACATGTTAATACTTTAGCATATGTAAAGTACGGCAAACATACATTTTTAAATTATGGGATCTGACATATGAAACATTTTATTTGGCATACACTACCTTCTACTAAACAACCCTTAGAACCATTGTAGCTCCCTCTGACACTACACTATATATATATATATATATATATATATATATATATATTGATATAATATCGCCGTACTCGGTGTATTGACGTTTTCTATAACTCCAACTCTCTGTGTTCTCAAGTCAAATTTAGTCTTACTAATTTTATTATTGTGCGTCGGCTAGCCCTATTTAATCTACACAGAGTGCACAACGATACGCTGATCAATTTTTCTCTTCTCCACCCCTTTCTGATTACCTATTTGTTTAAATTTATAAAACGAAGTCAATTAATTTCATATAATGAAAAGAAATATTATTTACAAGTTTCGAAAGATATTAAAATACACCCTTCAATCAATCAATATCACGTGTATCATTTATCCCAAAATTTATATATTTTCAATTCAAACTATAGTCACCAAAAACTACCCTTTTTACCAAAGAAGCCTGGAACGTTCTAGACCCCTTTATAATATGTTATGTAAGTGTAACGTATGCAATGTTTGTTGCTGACTTCGTTACACTTTTTATATAAATTGAGTAAATTCAGCATTGAAATTTGAATAGAAAAATATCTTAAAATTAAATAAATCTGACCTGCTACGGCTTGTTCGGGTCGTGGATCAACACCCTTTTGTTGTCCTCCTTCGTTGAACCAGTGTTTGAGTACAGTCACCCCTCGTTTTCAAAAAATTACTTTGTGCTTTTTTATTTTATGTGCCGTGGATCTCTCAACTCTAAATTGTACCAGAATTGTGCCAAAGTATAATTGTCGACGCTGATTTGAAATATTGCATTGACCCAGATTTGAATTGTTCTTATCGACGCATAGTTGAATTATTCAGAAATACCACCAATTCGAATTATTATCATCCAATTCGAAATATTATATCGATCCATTCAAATTATTATATCTATCAACACATTTGAATTATTATATCTATTCACACATTTGAATCAACCATTCGAAATGTTCAAAAATGTACCACCATTCGAAGTATTATATCAACCATTCGAATTATCCTTCTCAACACATTTGAATTATTATATCCCAGATTCGAAGTATTCAAAATGTACCACCAATTAGAAATATTCAGAAATGTGCTACCATTCGAAATGTTCAAAAATGTACCACCATTCAAAGCCGTTAAACGGCAAAAAAGTCTTCATAATTGTAGCACTATTATCACTTGATATTTTATTAAATATTAAATTACGCGCGAGTTTTTGTTTCACAGTGACGCAGCTTCGCCCTGCCTGAGTTTTAAACTGACCCGTCTTATCATTGCTCTGTGTTAATTTAGGCTGTTCCCACTTACATGTGGGCTGGGTCCTTAACATCTCTTGCAGATATTTCAACCAACCAGGTCTTTGTATTTCCTGCATTTTGAAGTTGTTTCTGATGTAATATATTTGGTTTTCCGTGTAATATCTATTTGCTATTGATACATCGTTATCTTGACCATATGTTGTTTTATGTAGATATCGCCTTTTCGATATTGTACAAAATAAATAATGTAACACTAATTCTACTTTCGTTTATTTTATGCGTGTTTGAACTGCGTTTTCTTATCAAAAATGTTTATTGTTTCCGCGTACTTACATAAAGCTTTGATAGGTTTTATCTCTTATCTTCGTATTTGTTTTATAACTAATTAGAACACTTCTCAACGCGTGTTTAATTACATGTACTATACTTTCTTCTGAATACGTGTACTTTTGTTGAAAGATATTCTTACTTTGCATTACTTAAAATTAATAACGGTCTATATACAGAGTGTTAAATACTCGCTATTTACATAATGTATGAATTACCTATTTTTCTGCTAATTACGCGTTTTATTGTTGTCGGATGTGCTTTCTTGCATTGTTTAAAGCTAATTATGGTCTATATACCGGATGTTAAATGCTTGCTATTTACATAATATACGAATTACTTAATTTTCTGTTAAATAAATGCAGTTTTCTGCTTCCTATCGTAATTTATGGTTACTACACGACCCTTGCTATTCAATACACCCCTAAATAACCCCTTTTCACAGCAATATATATATATATATATATATATAACGTCGGCGCTACGATGTCTTAATTAACACAGGTTTACAACTACAGAAAAAAAGAGGAAGCTAACAGTGCTGAATCACTATCGTAAGTATGCAATTAACTAGGTGGAATGGTCCTCCTACGTAAAATATTAACTAACCCCTTCCGTAAAGATAATCATGCCCCCAAGAACAAACAAGAACCCACCAAGTTCAGACGTCAAGTCGACCTGGATAAGCATATTATTGTGACCATTTCACAAGGGTCAATGCCACAACCAAAAAAAATCGTAAATTAACACTAGTCGATGTGTCCAAGGAGCAGGCGGTCTGTGGGTGTCTCCCCATAGCAACAGGAGCGGCAATCCTACGGGGCTCTAGGGACACCGGAAGAAGCTAGAATGAGTACAGGCGAATTAGTTTATTGTCGCCGAAAAGTATAGGATGGTAAAACCACCATTAGTTACCACGCTGTATTACGTGTGCGAAATCCCCAAAAAGAAAACGGAAACAACAAAAATATAACAATACCGACGAATGTTTTCGTAGTGTATATGGAAAACAAAGTGAATCTTGATTTGTTTTAAAATAACAAGAATTCAACTCAATGCTAGTGTTATCAAAACATAATAACAAGATGATTAGAAAACTCGAAACACGGTTTATCGGAGAGTTCAATACGTTATTTCAACGAGTTTTAGATTGAAACAGTAGAAAAAGTAATTTCACGCTATTGCAATGTATAGCAAGTTCACGAATACCTAAAACAGGGTATAGACTATTTAATTTATAGAATAACTTTTCGTTTTAAAGTAAATAGATTTGAAATTGAAAATTACTAGAAAGCGTATTTATTGTAGGAAGGTCTAATATACCGGATGTTGTTGGAGGATTTGAGCAGGATCTATGTAAATGAATAGCGAATCAAAAGGGTTGTGGTTTTTAACTTATCATCGTAAAGTAAACGTAACAATATGTAAAGGTCAATTTTATGAGCAAAACGTCTAAAATTAAGAATATTGTATAATAAATACAAAACTACGATTAATTAATTATGGAATATTTTAATAAATAATTAATCTGTGGCTTGATATTCAATGAAATTTTATATATTGAAACAACTTTGAGAAAATAAAAACCCTACCATTTTCATATCCATAATATCAGCATTATATGGCAATCTAGAAATACCTATACAAAATTAGTCGGTATTGAAAAAGACAATATTTTAAAATAAAACAGAAATAATCAGTTTTACAAAGTTTTCTGTAATTCCCGATTTTAAATTGTAAGATTTCTATTTTGTTCTTGAGTGAAAAGGAAATGCTGTTGCCTGAAATATATCTTCTTTGTAATGCATTCTAGTATGTTTTTATTATATTCAAACATCCTATAATTAAAACAAATTTAAAGTACTTTTGGTTAAAGTAGATCAAAGCTAATTGCAATGAGAAACAATACCCTTTGCAAACACCTTTGCTTAATATTTGCAAGAGTAACGCTGCTGATTTAAAATAGTTTAGCAGATTGATTATTTTAACGAACCTGCATTTCAAACATAATGATTTATGATAAATAGTAAAGACGCCATTGAAGTAGGCGTTACAAACTGAAAAAGTGACAAAATTCTTTAGCTCCTGTAGTTTGTTCTAAACTATACCAGTTTCTACCGCAGTACCTTTAGGGGATTCAAAAGGCCACTTTTGCATTCACAATTCCATTCATTCATTCTCATCACAACCTTTGTCTCATCTGACATATGTGACTATTGGAAATGGGCGGCCGCTGGTAGCAGAATGTCTTCTAGACAAGAAACATTTATAACAAATGTCATTCTTTGGTCAAAACGTTACTTTTGTATTCTAACACGCTGCTTCTTAGTCACGGGGGACCATCCTCTGATCACGCGGTTGAATCCCTTATCTGGATTGCCAATCCTGACCATTCAGGTACCCTTGTGGTTTGTATTTGTAATTCACTTCCCGCCATAGCGGGCATGCTTTTACTACGTAACAACCACACATTTTCAAAGAATCTAGTTTTACAGCATACATTTTGTATGACAACACCTTGTTCTTATTTCCCGTGTTCATCGCATTCGCTGCACTTCAATTTGCTCTCTTACTTCTCAATTCTAACCCTATCCACTAGCATTGCTTTTTATATTACACAAATACTACACCTACCGACTGTTCTTTAACTTTGAAATTAATCTTGTAAAACTGATGTTTAAGTGATTACATAAAGAAATCAGAACATTTAATTTGATTACAAGTTTTCATTTTAGGCATAGGCTTTGTCGGGATTTACAGCAATTTTATTTGGATTACAGAAACCGTGGAAGGTTTATGGAATTAGAGTCAAACAAAGTTTCATTGGTATTAAATTGGCCGTTAAATCGTTTCGAAAAGGAATCAAACGATTCACAAATGAAGTTAGTCAGCTATCGACATTCTGGAGTATACTAAAGCAGGGATTTGGCCATCAAGATGTACGCCGTGTTTAAGCAGACGACACCCCGGGGTGAAATAGCTCGAGTTGGCACGCACCGGAACCCACCGATACTCACTTGCCATTGAAGGTTATTTAAATTTATTATTTGCGTACAGCATTTTAAAGACTTTCGTCTAATTTCTTTTTGGTTTTAAACAGAGCTTTTTTAGAATAGGTAAAAGCTCATAACGAGTGGTTTCCACATATGATGAACCGAACAGAATAACAGTTTCAATAGTGAATATTCTCCTACGTATTTTGAAAAATCAAATTATAATAACCAAAGCTTAATTTCTCAAGGAACATACTGGCGTTTTTTTTTCATTTTAACTGCAAAGCGTGCTGTAACCGATTGATAAATTTTGAAAAAACTTGTTTGAGACGGTTTTTATTTTGCCAGACTTACTCTATCCTATTATAAAGTATACTTACTGCATATTTTTAAGTGGTAAGAAGCTATATGTTATTTGTAACTGTTTTTGTTATTAAGGCCACATCTTTACCTGTAATATTTTTCACGTATGAGGGATAATTCTAGTTTTGCTCAATTATCGGAAATTGGAATATTAATCAAATAAACGTAATTGATGCGACTGAACACTGTAAATGAGGAGCAGCGGGAAAATTGTGCTTTAGCGACTCCGTGGCTTACTTGGTTGGGGAATGACTACTGAACTCAAGGTTCTTGGTTCGATTCTCGACTCAGATCGCTTGAAAAATGCTAGACGAGCATTTTTCACAAAAATACGTTCCTCAATCGGCTGAGAAGTAAAATGTAGGTCACGTATGTGGGTGTTGTCACGCACGCTTAAGATCCTCATCTTGCTTGGAACACCAAGGTTTCGCCAAAATTCAAAATTTCCAGGTAAAAAGAACTCGCTTCCTGACCAATGTAATACCTCCGAGTACAGTATTGGAAAACAAGACGTAAGAGAGGATATACTTGGCTCTTTCTACTTGCTAAACCTAGATGTACTACATATCAAATCCCTTTTTTTCTCATTTTAAACCTTTGCAGCGGTTAGTTAAGCTTCAAAGTTTTTTTCGGGATTTGGTACCACGTGGAATTTTTATCTTGAAATCAATCAACCCAACCCAAAATCGGAAACGATCCCAAAACCATCCAAGTTTGTGATGTGAACAAGCATATCTTCTATCTAGCAGCATATTTATCCTGAGTTTGTTCTTTCGTCCCCAAACAAAAACCACATTTTTAAAAATATCAAGGGCACATAGCATATTATTTCTCTAAAGGCGTAGGGTTTGATCTAAATTTTGGTGGAATTTTAAACTTGGTGTTACCCTTCATCACATAATTTGGAATGATGTAGCAATTTTCAAAAAATCCAAGACTAGATTATATTCCTGATAGAATTATAACCTCAAATTGATTTATTACTGGTGGGGGTTGTAAATAAGCTATCTTGGTTCTGGTCCAAATTCATCAATTTTTACATGTACTTTTCCATAAAAAAAATTAAGATTGTAACGCAACAAGCTGCGCGTGCTCGTCGACTGCTCCAATACCAGTCCCCTCCACACGTAGGGGTGGTGGATAGAACAAATTCCACCAAAAGAACAGCGCCGCCACGAAACCAAGAATAGAACTGCATCAGCCGAGATGAAATAGAAAACCGCAAAACACTACCCGCGCAATTTGTGCTTCTAATTATAGCAATAAACTATTAGCCAAGGTTCTGTCATGACTTATTAGTACCATAAAATTGCACGTTTGTACTTTTAATCAAATTGGTGAAACTAAGTTAGTACTTTTGGAACCCCTACTGCTAGACACCCCCCACCAACGTGTAAAATACCGTCCTTTACAGTTTATCCAATTACCACTGATTAATCAACACTAACAAAAAAGCAGCCATAGCGTCTTCAAAATCCCATATTTTTGTAATTTTGCACAAGTGACTACCACTTCTGATGTGTTTTTAACAAGATCGAGCATGGAGTAAAAGAAATTGTCGGAGAAGATCTCGTGAAAATTAATGAAATATTTAGCAATCCGATATGTGTTCCGTACAAAGTGAAACTAGCAATTGTTAAGTTGGAAACTTTATTGAAAGATATAATAGACGGAGTCAAAAAAATGATTATTATCTCTGTGCCACGGATGTAGCTCCAGATTTTGTAGGCATTTTTAGTACTACGTAGACGTGAAATTATTTAACTACAAACTATAACTTCTGCTACAATGGTGAATACTAAGAGTACTGCCAACTTGTGGGTGACAACGATAAAACTGCAAAATCGGTTGTTTAATATGGCTAACAGCTAATGTAACGTCGAAAACCTAAGAATTATAGAAAGGTATATATTTTAGACTGCGTTGGTTAATACTAGATGGAGGAGAATTATCCTAACGCACATTAAAGCATAGGAATCTCTATTATTTATTACCTATATAACACCAATTTTTCCATTTTTGGTTGTACCCTCAGTCCCCATCTCTCTACGAGTACCTTTACTGGGGCGATGTTTTATTAGCTGCCGCTGCGCATGCGCTCTAACTTACCTGTTTCCGTTTCAGATCATCTGCCTATTTATGGGGGTCTCAGCCTATTTTACTCGCTAGTGTTTCTTTTGCGATCACGAAGATTTATTATGCAGATTGCAATGGAATTGATCAAAGTATTCGTCTGAAATGTGTGCCAGAAGATCTTGTCGGTCGAACGCAACCTTAACCGACCAAAAAGGAGGTCCATAATAGACTATCTCCTGTATCACGCCGAGTTGCAGTTCCGATTCCACCGACTGGATCACCAGCTCCAACACCATTTATTAGCTACATTTGTGGCTATGGGTTTCTTCTCCGAGCTAATTTATCTTGACATTAGCATGCTCTCCTCGGAGAAACTGTCCCTTCTACATCAATGCCTGTCAAACGTGAAGCATCATCTTTGGGTCGGATAAGTAATGGTGCTGCATATGAGTAGGCATAAAAATTTACTGTACAATATAAAAAAATTAATGTCTATTAGGCTTCTTTTATACAATTGCGTGAGAATGATAGCTTGTGGGCAGGCCGCCAGTTGGGTTACCTACTACGAAGGTGGCGAAATAACTGCTTACTACGAGAACACTCGTTTATTCAGTAACAACCCCCGTAACGGGACAGTTGCACCGTCACATATTCTCTAGTCAGTCAACCATATATGCATTATATTAAAAGAATATGTTAGTTAGGCAACTTTAAACACACAAGGCTTTCCTATTGTGTTAGATAAAGGGCAGGTTTTCTCTGTTTTAATTACAAAAAGTTGTAGTAGGGAGTTATAAGATGTGTTGTGGTATTCTGTGCCATAAGTTAGATAAGGGTAGCCCCTCTTCTTCTTCTTCTTCCTGTTTTAAGCACCTTTAACGGTGGATCGAGTATCATTTTTTTGTGGCGACACCATTACCAGAATAACAAATATTTCATATAATTGATAATAAATTATATTCTGGGTAGCCAGATAGGGCACTTATGGCAAGGTGAGCTAACATTGAAATGTGATCATTTAATTTATTATCGCGACTACCGGTTTTATTCGGCCGCCTGTGTGATTTATCCAAGTCCAGCAACTGGAAAGCTGTTTCTGGTAATTTGGATTCCGATACTTGCATTTGCAAGCAGCTTGAGGAAGATTTTTCACAAAGGCAGATTGGTACAAAAAGAAATGAAACTTGGTCATTTCCATATGCCAACTATTCAAGTAGGCCGTTATTGAATTGGCATTTTATTTAATACATAATTATTCTGCAGTATAAGACTATTTATGTTCATTTATGTTTTATTTGTTCCCATTTAAATTATTGTTAATTTACAGTAAGCTTTCCAAGGTGGTTGACTACAAGGGTCAAGGTTATCAGCAATAATTAATGTGTTCGCGCCAGAACTAACAATATCTGTCGTCAAGGTGGTTGACCTTCTGCTCTGGCTCTATTAATAGTTTACCTGCCAACAGGTTTTTATTTTTATGCATTTAATTTAAAACTGAACAGATGATTTACTCTACTAAACTAGAAACCTTCAGCATTATGAGTTTGATTTAATTTATCCCAATAATATATTATTAATTTTTTTAATTTATAACTAACAAGTTATTTGTTAGAAATGAGCTCATTTTATTTACACCATTTTTGTTCAGGTAAAGGATATTTTGATAATATGCTAAGAAGTAACTAAATATTTATTTACTGAATAAAAATATTTGTACGTATATTATTTTCAGCCTGTAACTGGAAAATTTTTTTATAGAGATCTAGTAAACATGGTAGTTAATTTGAATTGTTTTTTTGACAACTTATGCTAAGTTAGAAGTAATTCACTTTTCATTTGTAGCAAGGGTCTTAGTTGCAATTACTGGAATACATCAACGAACCCACAAAATTTCTGCGGATAAGGTCTTATTATAGTAACTGGTATTGATGTTTTCAATAGCTGATAAAATCGAAATTCATCGCAATTAATCGGTACTTGCCTTTAGCAAAAATTTTTATCGTAAACAGTAACTGAACATAAGCCGTTACACCCCACCTGTTTTGTGTCCAAGTGCCATTTCACCATATTCTTGCAGACGCCCCATGTTGCTGCACCATTTCTGTAGTGCCGCAGTCGTCATAAATCTTAGCCTGAGGCGTCCATTTACGTACCAAAGATAATTTACTTAGGAATTGTAGTTGAGCCAATTTTTTATAATATTGCTATAATATTAAGCTATTCTCTGATATGCGTTGTCAGATCTATATCAGACTGCGGGAACTCTAATGGACAATTCTCAATAGGTGTTAACATGACGATTAGTTAATCTATAACACTATCTTGCACTCAAATAACATACTAATAATATGTAAACGGAACATGAGCTTTAATAATTCTTATTGGGAATATTTCCAGTCCAAACCGATTATTTTATATTGATTACTAATTGTCGGAAATAGCTCTTTTTGTTTATTGAATCTCTAATTGCCACGCCCACTCCATCACTTGATCGCCTGCCAGGGCACGTCCGGGGCGCATGGGAAAGCGCCTGATTACGTGTAGGGCGCACGGGTTGAGCTTCCCATATACACCACAATACATCAACTGCGCGTCGACTCACCACATCAACCTCCTCCTCCACCTCCGCCTACACACATTCCAACTCCACCTCCTGCTCCTTGCAAAAGAATTCCAGTTTACATGTACTAATTGAGTAGTATATATGTATATATAGGTCACGCAGGGGAATGACCTTTGTATCTGACAAAAATGACCAGATTGCATCCTAGAATTTCCCATTGCTAAAGCCCGTACGAAAACCGCTTTTTTGTGCTCGTACTAACATAGCTTATCTACTATATAAAACGAAAGTTATTTACATCTACTGCATTTCTAATTAATTGGGTGGGTATTTGCGGGGTACTGCATAGTCCCTTTAACTACTATTTCTACAAATGATGTTCTCTAATTTTACTAGTCTCCTATTTTAACATTTCTAATTAATTGGGTGGGTATATGCGGGGTACTACATAGCTCCTAGCGTTCTAGAAAAAAACATGTTTTTTACGAACATGCTTTCCTTCTAACCCTCTCTTCGTACCTGCTGGATAACTCAATTTAATTTCTTAATTATAACTTGTCCTATAATCTAACATGATTGTTTTATTACTCTCAATAACTTTCCTATTATGTGTTAATAATTATTTTCAGAAACTCGTTTGCATTTTCGTCTATCGTTTTCTTTCACTATTCTTTTTCTGTTTTAGTCTACCCACTCGTGGGCGGGTTGTTTCTGCTTCTTCATTTTGGCGTGCTTGGGCGTCTAGTTGGTCTTCTAGTCCTTGTGGGATTGTGATAGTTGCGTCCCGGGGGTTTATTCCGTCGTTGGGTATCGTCACTTGAGAGACTCCTGACGGGCTCTAGTAATTTTTCGTCTGTATTATTTATTCTTGCGCGCGGTTTAAGTGGATTTACATATACCACTTGTTCTTCCGTTCAGTAATCTAATTTTGACAGTTACTGGCCTCTTAACTTTGATTATGCGGTAAGGACCTGTCCATGGGGTTGCTAATTTTTTTGCTATTTCTGGTATGTTGGAGGGATCGTGTAGGTACACTAGGTTTTCTAATTGTAGGTTTTTGTCTGTCGTGTTTTTATTGAACTGATTGGCCCGATTTTCTGCTGTCTTTGTCGGTTAATTTCATACTTCCTTAAAAGCTATGTTTAGTCTGCCAATCATTTCCAATACGTAATTATGGTCGCTGTCGTAACGTATTTTGTTCGGTCTTACGATGTCGTCGATTGTTATGACGGGGTCCCTACTATGCAATAAAAAATACGGGCTATATCCCGTTGAGGAGTGGGTGTTCATGCAGTACGCCATTTGTAAATACGGGATCCATTCGTCCCAGTCTTGTTGGTTTTTCTGTATGTAATGTGATAAAAGGTCTTTAAAAACTCTTCGTTCTATTTGTCCGTTTGACTGTGCGTGGTAGGGGTGGTTTGGATTTTTTCGATTTTTATAAAGATCCATACGTTTTTAAACATAGCGGATATGAAGTTTGTTTCTTGGTCTGTAATTAGTTGTTTCGGGGTGCCATGTCGGGCAACGATGATAGTTACAAACGATTTGGCAATGGTGTATGCCGTTTGGTCGGGTAGTGGTATTGCGTCTGCTTATTTTACAAAATGGTCTTGGAAGGTTAACATGTATTTATTTTCTCGGTATGAGGTAACTAAAGGGCCTGTGATGTCCATGGACACTCTTTCGGAGGGGCTTGTTATGTTTGTGAAAATTTGAAGAGGTGCTGATATTAAGTGGGGGGGGGGTCCGACCACAGCAGGATTGGCAATTGAACACGTACGTTACTATATCGTTTTTCATGTTTGGTCAGTAGCAACGAGTTTGAATGAAGGCTAGTGTCTTTGTTTGACCTTGGTGTTCTGCGAACGGTAGGTCGTGAAAATCGTGAATCACTTTTCCGACTAGTGTTGTCGATATTAGTAGGCGGTCGTGTCCTTGAACCGTTTTATATAGTATGTCATCGTTATCTAGGTAAAATATTGGGTCGTTCGTTGTGGGTGTCATTTGTAATTGTTTCATGACCTCTTGACAGAACAAGTCTTGTTTCTGATGTCGTTTAATTAATTCCCTGTCCCATATAGGAATGACCTCTGGTTCTGTGTAAGAATGGTTTCCAGGTGTGATTCATTGTGTTTCTTAGTGTTCCAAAAGATATGGTACGTGGTTTTTTGGAAGAACCTACTTTTATAATTAGGTAGTAAGTGTTTCGTTCAATGTGTTGAAGGATTGCGACTTCGCCTACTCCGTTTTCTTGACTTTTAGTTGTTTAATTGAACCAAGCTTGTGTTTAAAGTCTCGTGCTATTTTTGCTCCCATCGCCAGATATTCCGATACACAGTAGGCTAGAAAAGTTTCTTTTGGACTTAAAAATACATTTCCGGTTTTTTCTATTACATTACTATTTGTAATTGTATCTGTCTTATTAATTTCTAAAAACTCATCAAAACTCAATTCATATGATTTTTTGTTGTATGTGCGGCTAAGTGCGTCTACGTTTCCTTGATTTTTCCGCTCCTGTAAACTGCATCAAAATCGTATTCCGCTAGTAAAAGGGCCAATCTGGCTAGTCGAGAATTTGGACCTTTTAGGCATAGCAGCCATTTTAGCGCCCGGTGGTCGGTTATTATTGTGAATTTTCTACCATATAAATAGCATTGAAATAGCTTAATGCCAAACACTACTGCCTGCATTTCTTTTTTGGTTACGTTGTAATTTAGTTGACTAATGCTATGGGTTTTGTGAACCCGTTACATTCTTGGCTTAATTTTGCTCCCATTCTTATGCTAGATGCATGTGTTTCTATAATGAAGGGTTTACGAAAGTCAAGGTAGGCTAGTATGTTATCTGAAGTTATTGCAGTTTTTAAGGTTTGAAATACGTTTAGCGCTTTGTCGGTGATCCCAAATTTTACTTCCTTTTTTTGTAAGATACATTAGGGGCTCTGCAATTTTTGAGAAGTATTTGATGAATCGTCGGTACCATCCTACTAGTTTTAAAAATGCTCGAATGTCTTTAACTGTACGTGGAAGTGGAAAATTTTTTATTGCCTAGATTTTTTTGAGGTCGGGTTTAATTCCTTCTTAAGAAATGTAGTGTTCTAGGTATTTAATTTCTTTGATAAGTAATTAGCATTTATTAATTTTAATTTAATATTTGCCTCGCAAAATCGGTCGAATACCGATACTAATTTGTGAATATTGTGAATATGGTCCTCGATACCCTTTTAGTTGTGTACAAAGACGTCGTCCAAAAACACTTGGCAGGTGTGTCTGGTTAGACCCATTAGTGTGAATTTCATAAACCTTTGAAAGGTCGAGGGAGCGTTGCAGAGTCCGAATGGGAGTTTGTTGAATTCCCAGTAGCCATATGGTGTGGAAAAACTAGTTAGGAGTTTATTTTCGTCTGTGACATCTATTTGGTGGTAGGCTGAAATGACGTCGATAGTACCATACAGAATGGAGTCCCTAAGTAGTCTAAAGTTTCATTTAAATTTGGGATGGGGAAGACGTCCTTTTTGGTCAGAGAGTTAAGTCCTCTATAGTCAATGCAGAGTCGTATTTTTTCTTCGTCGTTTGCTGTTTTCTTTATGATTAGAACAACGGGCGCTGACCAAGGAGAGCTGCAGGGTATAATTACTTTAGCTTTTAGCAATCTATCTATTTCCTTTTGCAGGGTTTCGCGTTGGGAGACGGGAACTCTGTTGGGTGTTTTGCTATTGGAGCCACGTTTTCGGTTATGATTTCGTGTTTCACCTTTGTTGTGCTTGTTATGATTCCTTCCCCTTCATCAAAAATGTCGCTGTAGTGTAGTATGAGATCTGATACGATTTTTCGGTTTTGGCTATTTAAGTGTGGCAAGTCAAATTTTTCCAAAAGGTTTTGGTTCGTACCCGTATCTACTGTGTGTATAGAGTTAATTTTTGAATTGGGTTGTGTGTGTTCGTGTTTACGGGTTCTGCTGTTCCTATATTTTGGTTTTTGTCAAGCGTAATGTCTGCGTTACCCAAGTTGATCAGTCCTATTGCCTTTTTATCTTTGATATTAATTAGTGTTCGTGCAGCGAGGACTCCGTTACTCCCCGTTAGGTTCGATTCGATTAGTAGCTCGTTGCATGTAAGGTTATGTGTTAGATATATTTCACAATGGGTCTCACAGTTAGCAGGGATTGTTATGTTTTCTTTTAATTTTACATTTGATATTTCGGGTTCTGTGTTTAGGAAATGTTCTGGTCGGTGTATCGCTATATCTTTCTCTTGGAGAAACCTTTTTTCTCTTTTGTGAGTATCATCGTATACCTCGGTGCTGTTAGCCCTTTCCCGTCTATGGTTTGGCTCTCTGGCATTAGTGATTTTTTTATCTTGTATTTTTATATTGGAGGTTCTATTAGCTACCTAGTTTCCTAGTATTTTTTTTACTGTTTTTGAGTACTTCACTGTACGTTTTCTTATGCATGTCCCGGATTGACTCTCCACAGTAATTACGTTTACTTTATATACCTGGGCAGGAAGTTATAATGTCTTCTGCCATTTCTACTAAGTTTTCCCTACTTGGATTTCTATATTCTATTTTATTAAACATTTCTCTGTCGTATTCCCGAATCAGCTCTTCAGGAGTATGGCATATATTTCTTAAATTTTCTTTTGGACGCTATAATATCTTCCTCCCTGTCTGGTAAGTTTTCCTTAATTGGGTTTTCATACGGTACTTTGCTGTATGTTTTGCTATGATTGTTTCTGGTTGGATTTCCAGAAAAAATCTAATAAAGCTTAAATCACGGTCAGCAGGTTTGATGCCTTCTTCCCTTGTTAATTCTCCGTACTTGGAACTTTATGTTGTACATCATAATACTTCTCATTAGAGCTATTTTGGATTAACGATCCATAAAATGATTTATTATAACTTAAATCATTGTCCGAAGGTTTTAACCTTCATCATATCTTACCATATTTTTATTCCTAGTGTAACCCGTATTATAATCGTTTTCATCAACTCCTTCTTCATTTTGGCAAAATATTTTGACTTCTTTATTCCACAACGCTAAAATATTTTTCGAAAGATTAATTATTACGTTTGTAATTAAAAAATCTCGCCCTAAGATTCCGTCTACCTTGATACGTAAGCTCTTGTCACAAATAATAAAATTAAACTTACACTTTCTCTGAAATGGGGTTGTTCCTAGTGATACATACGTCATTTCGTCTGTTTGTGCTTGGTGCCCGGTTATTCCTGCTAAAGTTATGGGTACACATCTGAATTTTCCCTAAGTGTACGCATTCCTTTTTTATTAGCGATAACGCGAAGCCGGTATCTATCAAAAATTTCTAACGTATTCCGTTTACATACAAGTAAATAATGCAAGGTATTTCTGTTGTATTAAGTTGATTAAAGTGTAGTATAATTAGGGCTGGTTTTTGATAAAATTGTTGTTTTTCGATTATTCTAGTCCCTCGGTTCGGGTTGCTGGCGAAGGACTTTCCTCGTTTAAAGGGTTCGTTTCTATTGTGTTAACTGTTGTATTGGTATTCCGTCTCGGCGATTCCCATCGTCTCTTATTGTCTGAAAAATGTGTAATTGTCCCGTTATAACTTGCTTGGTGATTGTAACTCGTATTAGGTCTATAAAAGAGATTATCAGTTTGCCGGTTCGGTTTTTATTGATAAATTTTCGCGTCACTATCATTAAAATATCTATTATATGGTGGTCGTTGATTTCCGCAATTTAGCTTAGTACTATTTGAAAGATAATTTTTATAATTACTAGGGTGGGTCACCGTGTTTTGCTGTTTATAAAATTGATGACCTTGGTTGTTATTAAATCTATCCTGGTTTCGGTCTTTAAGTTTACAATATTCGTTTGTGTGGTTTTGCAAGCCGCAAATAGTGCATTTATACTCGCAGTTTACTGCCATTAGGGGTGTAATTCTACTATTAAGCATTGCGTCACTTAGTTCTTGCTGTAGTGCTAATTCTTCCGCTTTGTCAATTTTTAATTGTTCTGTCCGTATAAATATAGCTCCGAGATTATTCATTAAGTTTTTTTGAATTCCCGTCCTAAATTGATTTATTACTAGCTGTTCCGATTTTAATTTCAAACCAGTCTGTTGCTGTTCATGTCCTAATGTTCTATCTTCCTGTAGTACTCCTTGACCTAGAATTTTTAAACGCGTTACGTACGCTGAAATTAATTCATCGTGCCTTTGAAAACACTTCGACAGTTTCCATAGAGCTTCGCCTGGTATTTTTATGGGCGCGAATCATTTAATAAATTTAGCCTTAAAATATTTAAATGTTATAGTATTGCTTCCAAGTTCTGGGTACGATTTAAAAATTTTATGTGCTTCACCTTGTAATCTATATTTGATTAAATTTAAAGTCGTAGTTTCGTCCCATCTGTCTAAATTAGAGCGTAGTTCAATTTTTTCAAAAATTCTACTACATTTGAATTTCATGTAAACGCTTCAATTGTGCTGGCTGTCATCCCTAACGTCATAGCAGTATGTGTGGTAGGGTTTATCTGCGGTCCCGTTACTCCTATGGTTGTTGTAGCATTGTTACTTACCTACATTTCTATCGTGCTTGCTTGCAAAATATTTTTATAAAGTTCCTAAATATACAATTAAATATATCCTATACATTAATTATACAATGAATGCACCGTTTGTTAGTAAGCTTTGTCTGGCTTGAATTTCTTTCGAATTCTTTGTACCTAGGTTCGTAGTATATAATATTATATTCCCTTGTTTATTTTACTGCAGTGCGTCCCTGTAATTAGTTTATATCAAAATTAGAATTTATCGGATTGTACTTGAAAATTTCCTATTCTTTCGTATTCAAAGTGTGTATATTATAATTTATTGTGATACCTATTGTGACTTACATAATATTGAACTTGAATAGTGTTCGGTAAATGCTCTATGTTATTGCATTTATTAAGTTTCATAACTTTTCTGTGTAAGCATTTTTCGTTCCTTGTTCCAGATATTTCTGTATGACATGTTATTTATAATTTTATGATGTACTCCATTAATTTCCGTATAGTTGAGGATTTCTGATTACTATTATTATTATGGTACTTTAACTACGCGTGTTTTAATGTATTTATTTGAAATAACTTATTAAATACTTTCTACCAGAGATAATTTACCTGACACCACTGTAGCGATCGCGGATGTTTGAATAATGACATGGTACATTACTTGAAGGCTCGGTTGATCGGTTTACGTTATCTTAGCTGAGGGTTGGTCGAGCGGTTTTTGTTTGTTTATAGTGTGGTTTTAACTAGGGGAGACGTAGCTGTCCGTATCTCCTGCAGGAAGGGGGATGTGCTATAATTTGCCTTATACACACCGGACTCCTAGGTTACTACCTCATTAAAACTCGGATCATATTATTTGGTATATTTAGCTACTAAACATATCATTTATTTGTTATGTTAACATTTTTAGAAATTTAGGCGTTGGATCAACAATTTACGAATACTGTTATCCAGTGGCATAGATGAAATGGGTCACCTAAAATATGACCCATGACCTAGTGACCCAAATGAGGATGTGACCCACCACCCAGTGACCCATGACCCAAATTGACCTAGTAACCCAAATTGGCCCACTGACCCAACCCACATTGACCCAGTGACCTAAATTGACCCACATTGACCCAGTGACCCAAATTGACCCAGAGGTCCATGTTGACCCACATTGACCCAGTGGTCCAAATTGACCCAGTGACCCAAATTGACCCACATTGACCCAGTGACCCAAATTGACCCAGTTACCTAAATAGAACCAAATTGATGCAGCCGCAAAAATTTTCTTACTGTCTCAAATTGGCCCTTTGTGATGTCTTCAATTAGTGGGCGAGTTTGATCGAATAACCGATTATGAAATTTGGAAATTTTGTTATTAATTTTTAATAAATATGTGCTGTTCTACGAATTACAGTTACAAAATAAATCTCAGAACTATCTGGCAGAAGGAGTAGCTGCTTTCCGAGACAATTTTAATTAGTGTGAGAATGTTTAACAATTAAATATACTAAATGATCAAAATATTTTTCAATGACGACCGCAAAAAAATGTAAATTGAATAATCCCGTTTTCTGACATCGAGTTGATACAGGAACATTGTTTTATATGATCTTCATCATTCTGTTAGTTAATTAGTCTTATCAAGAAAACTCGGTATCACGGAGATTTATATAAGTCAGCACTTATGTATAAGGTTTAAATTACAATTAAGGTGATGTTTATCCATGCTTAATGATAATGATATACAAATTACAAAAATCATAGACACTGAAAATAACCGGGTATATAATATTAAGATTTTTGCTACAAATTATTTCAGTTCTTATGTGAAAGAATACTATTATTTGAACATACAAAATTGTATACGTTCATAACACTGCATTCTCGCGGCACAGCGCCACAACACGTTTCTTGAAAAACATGTAAAAATGCGTTTCATATTATATAAAAAGCGATGTATTGATTACAAAACATTTTAGCGTTTGCTTGAAATATGAAACGAATGCTAGCAAATAACGGCACCAATAAGCTTATGCATTTGCAAAAATAGTTAATAAATTGAGGTAAAAGTATGGGAAAAAGATTTTTATTACTTCAATAATTCAATTTGTTACTGAATCAATTGGGTCAGTTTGGGTCACTGGGTCAGTTTGGGTCACCGGTTCAATTTAGGTCACTGAGTCAATGTGGGTCACTGGATCAATGTGGGTCACTGGCTCTATCCGGGTCAGTACACGGGACCCACTAACCCAGTGACCCAAACAAAAAAGTGACCCACTTGGACCCAGTGACCCAGTTGACCCATTTCATCTCTGTCCAGTGGGCACATTCCCTATTACTTTTGTCTAGTACTGCTACAACTTACATCAGGCATAAAACTTATCCCTAATAGACTCAGTCACTGTAACTTTCACTAATACCAATTTACCCATCAATCAAATCATTTCTGTTCATATAGCGGCCTCACCCGTTGGAATCTTGAGTGGAACTGCCGCTATTTTCGTTTTTTGTCCGCTTCCTCGCAGTGACTCTGTCCTTATTTTAAATTGTTAACTTCGCTTATTTCTGGTTCGTGATCAGCAGCTACCTAATGGGTTTTACTTGGATTTTGACTTTTATTGTCATTGTGCTGTGTCTGTTTATTTCAAAATTATAAGCTATTTTGCTGGCTTTATGTTGTAATATGCAATTTCCTCTATTGGAAATAACGCATAGGTTGAAGACCTGAATGAACTTATCATAAATTTAACTTAACTACTATTTCTACAATTGAGGCTATCTAATTTTACTAGTCTCCTATTTTAACATTTCTAATTAATTGGGTGGGTATATGCTTGGTACTATAATAGCTAGACTCTTGTTCGCATCATTTAAGACCTAAACACACCTAAAATGTTTTGCAAATGTATGTACTATACCAGCGGCTGTGTTTCATTCAACATGTTTGCGCCATTCCACTCTCCCAACGTGGTATTCTTTATCAAGCCAGACTAGATAAGGAATAGCATAATTAAAAGAGCCGATTAACAACTATCCGCAAACGCAAACGTGTTTCATTCAATTATTATCAATATTAACTTTCTATAATGTCTTCCTACCATAATCATTTACTTACTCCGTTTCTATTTACCTCTGGCCAGAAACAGTACCGAAAGGTGCCGCGTTAGTGCTCCAGATGTTGTGCTTCGGTAAGTGCTTTTTAGTATTTATGTGACTTTGTATTCAAAATCCTTCCTTTTACTCTATACAGTCCATGCTCTACCTTACAACCCCTGGTTTACTGCCTACTGCACTCCAGGCGATTTCTAATTGTGCTCCTTGTTGTTCCAAGAGGCGCATACACAACATTATCGTATATATGTATTCCGGGAATTTTTGATACGTTTGTTTTAGAATGAATATGTGATTAGAGTTTGTTTGAATCGAACGATATAGATTCATTCGTTTAAATTCCTTAAGATGATGAAGAGAAGTAGTAACTTTATATCTATCAAAATATTTAGCTTTGAATTTAATGTTACTGATAATTTTTGAACGGAGCTATTTTGGATAGTTTCTCCGAAAGGATTTGAATCAAAGATCAAAGATTTTGTATACATGTTCATAGAACTTCGTTAGTGCGCCATTTACCTCACTGTATTAAGGTAAAATATCCCAAGCTGTGATAAATAATGAGTTGTATAGGGCATGATAGTTAGTTTTCTTGAAGTTATATAATTTATTAGTGTGCGTTTCCAGAAAATTAATGTATTTACCATTCTGTATAGTAATTGTAATAAGAAGGGCAGGAGGGTATTTATCCCGAGACACCAAAGGAGTAAGATTGCGTTCTACGCGACATTTAAAAGACTACACCCAGTTGACGACCATCAGAATTAATAATATTGTTAACCTTTGGAATCTTGAAAAGTTGCTAGAAATTATTAACTACTGCTGATTTCCCATCTGTGATATTCAAGGCACAATCAGATACATTAAAGTTTTTCAGTATAACAGCATTATTTGTAAGTGATACACAACTAACATTCTGAAAACAGAATTTTCAGTTTAATTTTCAGTTAAAGTTTTCGTCGTATATCTCTGTACTTGGAATCCTTTTAGCTCTCCTACGAACTTGTACAATCAGCAGTAAATTCTAGAAACTTGATCGTTTGAAAACCATATTTGATAGATTTTTGCAACATAAGATGACTATAATGCGCTTGAAATTCAATTCTAACTCAGAACTTACATATACCTCGAATTTAGTGCTAAAATAAACATAGTATTCTAAATTTACGATTGCAATTCTTTTGTATTGTAATGTAACATTAAAAGAACAAGAATGAAACAACTCCGTAAACATAGTCAGGGAGGCCTCTGTGGAAGAATCATGGTGCCCCTGAGAGGGGATCCTAGAGTTTCTCATTCCCACCTCGATATCTCAAGAGATACAACCTGCGAGATGTATGGGATCTCTTTAACATCGGTTAGCCGAGCTGGGACCGCTGCGCTAAAGAAGAGGAAAACAACAATTAGGCCTATTAGTTGCCGTGTTTTCAGCGTGAAATTCTCATCGATCAATTAGCGTTTGTGTTAATGCCGTGTTAGGTGCTTCCCTTCATTCACTTCTTACTTACTTAATTTAGTGATCGGTGTTTGAAATGCTTATAGGAAATATAAGTGACCGACTAAATTTTCTTTCTTCGTAATTGATAAACGGTATAGAACTTTAGGGTGAGGTTGACATAAGTTACCGTCGTGCTAATCAAACCCTACTGATAGAACCTGTTTGGATTGTGAAACCACTAAACCAAATTAGTTTTCTAATTACTGTTTGAGTAATTCAACATGTAGGTGATGTTATCTAAATAAAGGGTACTGTTCACCTGATATATTTATGATCACGGTATACACTTTTAGATATACAGACATTGACGTTATTTTGCGTGAATAAAATCGTTATGCTAAAAATTCTTAACGGCGTATAAATGTATGTTAACTAATTAAAACCGGGTTAGCAAAAATGTTGAGAATTTTAATTAACATTAAGCAAAATAGAGATGGTATCCTACCGCATGAATCACCAAGCCTTGCTATTTTTTACTACAAAATGCAAAGTAGCTATGAGTTGCATGCCAGCTTGTTAAGATAGTTTAGCGATTGTTTGTGCATTATTGAAATCATCTATTGAAGGTGGAGTTTTGATGCATTATGTGTAAAAGTTATTTATTCGTTACTACATTTATTAGACAAGTGTGAAACCAGTACAATTTATCGGCGATCTATAATACCGGTAGGATTACGCTGGCCACGAAATATGCAATTCCTATTAAAATTGCCCTGTACTGTTAAGAACTACAGATACTTTAATGAGCAATAAAGTACTAAGAAATGCTTAGCGCTAAGATAAAAAATAAATTTAAGCTTTTCTGATTTAGTTGTCATCAGGGTCCAAAATGCGCCCTAAATAAATAAAACCTATAACATTAACAGCACAAAACTATAACTAAATAAGTTTGTTTAGAACCTATGTCACGCTTAGCCTTAAATTATTTGAAAAACTAAGGTATTTCAAATTTTTTCGTAATCAGTAGCACTAAGTTGTTGATAACGGAACCAGAACAGTTTTTACACAATATGCCATGAGGAGCGTGGGAACTCCACTCGGAGTGTCCTCCGGATGGATTTCGTGGCCGCAGCGACACTGAGCTAATCTAGGTTAGCTCTACTGTTGTTAAATCATGTGTACTCCCACTACCCTTACCCCAAAAATAGGTAACCCAATACCTAAAATTTTTGAGATACCTCTCGATGCCCATCGGTTCCGCATGATATTCATATTCCCACATTTCTTTAACGCGTAAATTATTGGATGGGTTAAAAATTTCTTTGAAGCCCAAACCCTACAGTAATTTTATTCTAGGACCATCCCTTACAACCACCAAACTCCAATTTTATAACTTTTTTATTTATAAACATTTCCTTAATGCGTAAAGTATTGGATGGTCTAAAATTTTCTAGGAAGTCCAAAGCCAACATTAATTTTGTTCTAGGAACAATCCCTAGTCAAGTGCAACTCAAAACTCCAATTTTATAACTTCTTTGTTTATAAACATTTTCTTAGCGTATGAAGTATTGGATATGCTCAAATTTTCTTAGAGGTCGAAATCTGATATTGCTTTTAGTCTAATACCAACTCTTACAACCTCCAAACCCCTATTTTAGAACTTTTTTATTTATAAACGTTTCTTTAATCCGTAGAATATTAGATGGGTTAAAAATTTGGAGGCCCATACCCGAAATTAATTTTATTTTAGGACCAATCCTTACAACCCTCAAGCCCCAATTTTATAACTACTTTATTTATATACATTTTCTTAGCGTATAAAGTATTGGACATGCTCAAATTTTCTTGGGGGTTCAAATCTGACAGTGCTATTAGTCTAGGACCAACCTCTACAACCCCCAAACCCTAATTTTATAACTTTTTTATTTATAAACATTTCTTTTATCCGTAAAGTATTAGATGGGTCAAAAATTTCTTGGAAGTTTACACCCGACATTAATTATATTCTCGGACCAACCCTTACAACCCTCAAGCCCCAATTTTATAACGTTTTTATTTAGAAACATTTCCTTAACGCGTAAAGTATTGGATGGTCTAAAATTTTCTTGAAATTCTGAATCCGACATCAATTTTGTTCCAGGACCAACCCCAAACCTAGTTACAACCGTAAACCCTAATTTTAAACATTTTTTATTTATAAACATTTTTTAGCGTATAAAGTATTGGGTATGCTCATATTTTCTTGGAGGTTAAAACCCGACATTGCTTTTAGTCCACGACCAACCCTTACCGAACCTCAGTGTTATAATCTTTTTATTTATAAACCTGTCATTAATGCGTACAGTAATGGATGGTCTAAAATTTTCTTGGAAGTTCGAACCCGACATTAATTTTGTTCTAGGACCAACCCCTAACCAAGTTACAACCTCAAACCCCAATTTTATAACTTTTTCATTTATCTACATTTTCTTAGCGTATAAAGTATTGCATATGCTCAAATTTTCTTGGAGGTCCCGATCTGACATTGCTTTTAATCTAGGACCAACCCTTACAACCCCGAAACACCGATGTTATAACTTTTTTATTCATAAACGTTTTTTTAATGCGTAAAGTATTGGATGGTCTAAAATTTTCTAGGAAGCCTGAATCTACCATCAATTTAACCTTACACCAGCTCAATTTACAAAATTGGTGTAAGCAAAAAAGTAGTACACATTCTTTTAAAAAACTTTTATTTAGTGATAAATATGCAGTGTACGCTAACCATCTATTTTAGTACATACATATTTTTACAGACAGAAATTTTCTAACTTAATTTAAGTACAAAATTTAAAACGTCATTTTGGTCTTTCAGGGTTCTTTTCTTTATTCCAATAGGCCCTTACAGAGGGTTATACTTGTTAATGTTACCTTCTAAGTAAAGCACTATCTCCAAAGACCGTCTCGACCCGAGGTGCTCAAAATCTTCTGACTTTTGCCGCATAGTTTCGCAAAAGTTCTCGTACTCGTTTCAAATATTGCTGTCGGTGTTATTATCCCTTTTTTTGTTAAACGATTTTACATTGGTAGTCTCTTGACCAATATTCATTTTGATGTATGCACCATATAGTTCACAATTACCCTTTACAGTCATATGGACCTTTATTTTTTCGCCGACTAAATGAATAAATCGGCGCTTTTGCTCGAGCAGAAACTCGACTAGCCCCTCACCAGTATTAAAGTTCTTTATGTGATACATGGCCATACGGTTTTTAAACGCTGTGCTAAATATTTCCACGGCATTGTCTTTCTCACTGGCAGTAGCTGCTGCACTCTTATGCCTATTGATTTGTAGATGAACAGTGTACGCAGATTTTGTCACATCTACATCGCACCGAACACTAACTCGTTCTTGTTTGGAAGAAGTTTTTTCTACTGCCTGCAGAGATAGACGTTTAAGCCTCGATGCCGACGAGGTTACCCCGTGCTGCTTAACATAATGCCTCCACAAATTGTCCATTCTGGTAAACGTAATGCCGCATGACGTACAGTTTATGTTTCCCGTTACTGGTTTGACTGAACGCCTAACCCGCAGAGGGATTGTACCATGTTGTATTACCTAGTGCCGCTTGAAGGCATGTTTCCTGGTAAAGTAGACGCGACAAGGCTCGCATTTAAAAACGGTTGCAGGTACCATTTTAGTACAGAACAAAATCCGCACTATAAGACTTTGGCTTAGCTTGTAAGCGAACTAAAGTACAACTAAAGCATTTGTTCTTTCGTGCCTGCTTTATATTCCCTATAGGACGCGAATCGAAAGTTTCCTAAGACACCCGAACGAAGTTAAGGATTAACCGGAGAACTAAACGGCGTCATCTTTTTTCGATCCTTGCGGTTCGTCTAGTACATCTAGCTACCAATAGAAACGCCTGATACGCCTTCCATGTTCTGCGGACCACCAATCGTATCCTGTGGGTTTTAAAAATCGAAAAGAGCGGTAGCTAGATTCGATAGTGTATTAGGCCATTGGTATCGCAGGATCTTATAAATTCAAACTTCGGAAAAACGAGCGGTAGTGTGGCGAACTGGGCTTCGACGGGTTTTTATATGTTCTAACCTATAATTTTGGCGATCGTCGTGACAGCTATCTTTTATTTTTAAAACTAAATAATCAGCGCCATGTTTAGTTTCTGCCATCCATGTTTCGGGCACCATGTTTTATTTTTATTAATAAGTATCGTATTTGTACATTATATAGATTTGCTCTGTATATTTCTATTTACGAGCACCATTACGTTACACAATTCCAAAGAAAAATGAAATTATCTTGTTCTATTTTTTCTAAAGTTTTTAACCTTTCAAAACACAAGAATATTTTATTTCTCCGAGCAGAAACCGCCCGTCCCACATTTTTAAACCGCAAGCATAGATCATGTACTCTATTTTGTTTGTATTATCCAATAGTTGTCTATATTTCCGGATATCCGTTATTGCGTTTGAGTAATCAACTGAACTATGGTTGTTTGCTTAAGATTTAAGGTTGTAATATCCCTGCTAATTGTTTGCTTTAGCAGATATAAGCGACAAACAATTACATTCTTAAATGGTGGGACTTCGGTTTTTCAAAACCATGTACTAACCACCCATTAATCCGTCAAATGTCCACGTGACTCCTACATACTACACAATATGGAAATACCATTTTTAGTAGAATTTTTTACACTACAAATCGATTATAGTTTTAAAATAAAGTTTGACCTAAAATTTTTTTCTTTTAATTCGGTTTGCTCAAATATTTTGAAAGAGAGTGCAGCTGCGCGTAATAGCCTATATTTATTATGACTCCGGGCGTGAAAACCTTCGACAATATCACAAACACATTTAAGGGGAGGGTACATACAAAAACGTTCAGTAACCTTAGTCACTCATTAGAAAAAAATTCTTTGTACACTCACCTTTTTTGTTACGGCGCCGTAACAAAAACAGAACCGTAACGTTCACTAAACCGCTACACACTCCTATCTATTCACGAAACACTCATGCGTCAAGTTCTCGCCTTATATAAACTACCACTTTCGCTACTTTCACCAGTTACTTTGACACTAGACTTAAATGATCTGGTAAGTCTGCTAGTTAGGAAGTAACTCTTTAATAATTTCTTACACTTTAAATACCTTTTACAAAAGTGGGCGAAATGTCTACTTTAGTTTATAAGATGACACGGCCCCAACCCGGCACTATATTTATAAAGCCTATAGCAAACTTACATCTATAAGAAATGTTCTAGTTATAATTCGGATTGTTGTAGAACAATAAGCAACATCTAATTTTAATTTTTATTTACATAATATAAAATGCAGTGAAATAATGAATAACATCAAATTTTAATTTTATAATATAAAGTATATAACGTAGTACATACGAATCTATACACAAAACACAACCATTTCTTTATTTTTACTGGAAGTTTTATAATTTAAATTCACATCTACTTCTTGCAATGTAATTGGAGACGTACAGCGCGTCTTGATTTTTGAAATGCAAAATATAACAAACTTTGTTTCTGTGTTTCACTTCTTTAATTTAAACAATAACAAGTTCTGTTCCTGCATCTATTTGCTCTAGTTTACTGCACTTCTTAATGTTTACATGTTCCTTTGTTTTCTGCATAAGAATTTCGTCCATTTGTTCTAATTCTTTCTGTGTAAGGATGCATTCTCCATGTGTAATTTTGTACACAGGTTTAAAGAGTTTTACTGTGAGCTCATATTAAGATAAGGGTTGAGGTCAGGTACGATGTTAGCCCACTTACTTTAAACATGGTATATGAATGATGAAAATATTTTAATCCAAACACATTTATGGAACTGAGTTGTTTCTAATCAAAGTTATATTATTATTGTATGCAAGTGAACAATTGCAATGAAAAGAGTTTTTGGAAGCTGTAAGTTTTATTTCATATAAATAGAGGGTGATGTATTTTGATAGTTCCGTTATTTTGGATAGGATTGTAGAAAAGTATTTTTCTTTTAATTTACACCATAGTGGCAGTTATGAGGAGTTTGAGATTCAGAAGGCCAGGTAAGCTTCCTTGTTAGTTTCATAAGCATTGTAGGAACGGAACGGAGCAGCCGAGGTAAACTTTACGATAATATGTATATTATCTTGACGTGATAAGGGGTTACAAGAGGTCATTGAAACCAAAATTCTACAAATAAATCCCACCAAAATATAAAAGAATTCTGAAAAACGAAATTCCCTTAAATTTATGGTTACGCCCTTAATAATACAAGCGTACTTTTATTTATTAATGTACAAGCAAAAAATGCAATTGCTCGTGTATAAATAATCACCCTCTATGATATAGGCGTAAGTAGGATAAAATCAGGCTATCCACCGCCACATTTCCTCCAGAATCCCACATTTCCTCACACATCTGAACCAAAAAGTTTTCTTCGACTAACCATTTTTCATCTTTCGAGATAAATATATCTTAAATTTTTCATCTTTCGAGACAAATGAGCATCCTCATTTCCTCCCACATCTGAACCAAAAAGTTTTCTTCGACTAACCATTTTTTTTATCTTTCATCTGAACCAAATAGTTTTCTTTGTCTAGCCATTGCATCTTTTGAGATAAACCTATCTTGTTTGGTATTAATTAACATTAGAATTTTCTCAGCTACCCGAATCTCTAGGAATTTTTTCGATTGCATCACCCCCAAGGGAGCTACCCTGATTTTAAGATTTCTTACCTATAGCGACTTTTGAGCGTTCTTATAATTTTTTTATACATGCGATACATCTTGTTAGTCTAAAATTTTACGCAGAATTCGAATCTGTAAACAGATTTGAAATCGGACCACGCCCTGCAAAGTTACACATATACCCTCTGCGAGATAAATCTTTTTCCACATTTCCACCCACGAGATAAACCTACCTTGCTTGGTATCAATCAATATTAGAATTTTCTCAGCTACCCAAATCTCTTTAAATTTTTTAGATAGCTCCACCCCCAGGAACCTACCCCCACTTTAAGATTTCTTACCTGTAGCGACTTTTGATCGTTCTTATAAATTTTTTATACATGTAGCACATCTTGTTAGTCTAGAATTTTATGTAGAATCCGAATCTGTAAATAGATTTAAAATTGAACCACCCCTTACCATTTTACACACCCTCTAAATTATAAATTTCCTGCAGCTTATACCTAAAAGAAAATCTAAAACCATTCTTAAAACTTTTTATTACAAACAATTTTTACTAATACAGTTTAAATTTGTAAACCACATTTCTAAATACATATTCACAATTTTTTATTTTCAACCTAGAGCTTCTCATATCGGCTCATACTTATTAATATTTATTTCTAAATAGAGCACTTTTTCCAAAGACCAACCGGACCCACATGTTTCAAATTCCTCTGATTTTGTTCTTATGGTCTCGCTTAAGACCTTGTACATATTCTCCAGATTACTAGAAGACGTTATAACCACATTTTTTGTGTTAAAGGATTTCACATCGGACTTCTCTTCCCCCATTTTGGTGTAAACGCCGTAGAGTTCGCAGTAGACTTTTACTGCTGTATGTTGTATTCTTTTTTCATTAATTTATCGAATAAATCGCTCTTTCTGCTTCCAAAGAAACTCGGACACTCCATCGTCAACACTGGCGTTCTTTATGCGATAGCTAGCCATACGGTTGTTAAACGCTGTGCTAATCATTTCTACGCCATCTTCGTTAGTAGCGGTAACTGATGCATTTTTATGTTTGTTGCTTCTCAAGTGTGCGGCATATGTATTCTTTTCCATTTCGAAATCGCATACTTTACACATAATTCGTGGTTGTTTCGTACAAGGCCCTTTAACAGCTGGCGGAGCTGAACGTTTACGGCTTAATGACATACCGTGCTGTTTTCCCTTGTGTCGCTGTAAGTTGCCCATTCTCGTAAAAGCGATACCGCAAGTCTCACAGTTTAAGTACTTTGCTGCGGACGGATGTATAAAGCAACCTTGGACGATGTTACACCACAACATTTGTTCTGGTGCCGTTTGAGAGCATCCCTCCTGGTAAAGTAGACGTGACACAGCTCGCATTTAAAAACGTTTGCAGATACCATTTTAGTACAAAACAAAATCCGCACTATAGCACTTGACTTGTAAGCGAACTAAATATATAACTAAAGAGTTTACTCTTGCGCACCTGCTTTATGTACCCTATAGAATGCAAACCGAAGGTTTCCGAAGACACCCGAACGAAGTTGAGGATTCATCGGGGAACTAAATGACGTCATAATCCTTGCTGCTCGTCCAATACATTTAGCGTCAATGCATGCACCCGGTTCGCATCGTCGATGGTGCGAATGCAGTTAGTAGAAACACCGGAAAACGTCTTCCATGTTATACGGATCGCGTGCATATTAAAAATCCAAAAGGGTGATAGCACACGCACACAAATTGTGTGCAAGTCGTGCTGTAGAAGATGCAGTGCTACTATAACCAAAAACACTTTAAACCATTACTAAGGAAATACCAACTTGTTGTCTACAGGATACTTACTAATAAAGTAATTTAATTTTAAATAACTTCTACGTCATACTTTATGAAATGGTGGGCTTGAATATTTTCTAAATGAATCACCAAGCGAAAGTATATGATTAGCAGTATTAAAATTAACCATTAATTTCCCATTTTTACGACCGTGGTTAATTATAGATTAAAATTTAATTTGTGCACGTTCGAGCTTCTCGTAAACTAACATATTTTATAGCAACAATGCGCTGTATAATACATGCATACCCTTCGCCGCGTTACTGCTATTCTTGTAATTGCTAGAAAAAGTCACTCTCCTTTTTACTGTTAGGACCGATGCAAGCACCATTTTTTATACTTTCTATAGCACATCGCGCACTTTTTCGTCTAATGATTAAATTTTGCTTCTGTAGGCTTTTACACTTTCGCATAGCGGTCGATCGCACGTACTGATTTCTAGAACCGGTAAGTACTTGATATCGTCCAAATAGAGAATTAGATGCTCGATGTCTGTCAACTTCCAATTCCCTCGTAAAAGGTAGAAAAAACTCAGTCAATCATCCATCTAACTTAAACTTCGACCCGCTCCTGTTCTGATAATTTACAAACATTTTTCAAACGACAATAGGCCGAGAATTTTTAAACCTCCGAGGGATCTTTAAGTCGTGATCAATTACACATCCGAGCTACGCGTAAACTAACATATTTTGTAGCAACTGTATAATACATGCATACCCCTTCTCTGCGCTACTGCTATTCTTGTAGTTGCTTGGAAAAGTCAGTCGCCCTTTTTACGGGTAGGGTCGCTAAAAAGCACCATTCCATACTTTCTTTATAATTGTAGCACATCGCGCACTTTTTGTCAGATAATTAAATTTTTGTTTATGTAGGCCTTTACACTTTCGCTTATTTAAACATCTAATACGATTGATTAACCATTTTCAATTATTTTAACGGATGCAACCATACATCCCACCGCACCGTTCTTTTTGAATCCAACGATCCTGTGGGCTTCCACGCACTATCACCTGACGTATCTTTCCTACTATTTGTTAAACAAAAACTACCGGTATCGCCATTGTGGACGTAAACAGATGTTTGTGGATGTGTACGAGAGTATGTAACCATATACATTAACTAGTCTAAGCTATTTTATTTAGTCCACGAAAACTACTATTTTTCTAAACCACAATTAATAATCGCCTTTATAGGTTTAACATTTCTACCATTACCCAATGACTGGTGCTACGTACATGGAAACTTTAATTTCTTATTGGAGAGAATTCTTATTCTCCCACGCACTGCAGCGTAGTTGCATGCCCACCCTTTTGGGAATATATGCTCGTTATAGGTTGTAGCACCCGCGGTTTTACTTAACTACACTTCGTGAGACCCTTTAATCTTTTTAATCGTATCTTTCTCGCTTACAATACACTCGGACTTAGCCCTACTACCAACAAATTCTAATACTGGTTCCCCATTAAATACGTCTTTAATTTTCCTACAACTTTTTGTTGACAAGTGTTATATTGTATTTATTATACGCGGGTAGTCACTCTTTTAAGATAAATATATTTTGCTAGGTATCAACTAATATTAAATTTTCTAGGGACCCCAAATCTGTAAACAGATTTTAAATAGGACCACCCATACAAAGTTATGCGTTTTAAAGACCCAAATCACTAATTTTGCTCATCTTTATTTAACACCATTTTTAAAACCTTTTCGCTACCCAAGACATATGCCTTAGCCAACCATCTCCCGAGAAATCTAAAACCGCCGTGTCCCGCGAATACCACGTGGAGATAACACGTATACTCTGTCAACCAGGATAGAAGCCGAAAGGATTTGGAAGGTGGGAGAAGAACTTAAAAATTATGGAATCTTAAAACTAATATATACAAATATAAACAACTATCTTATATCTTTACACCCCCATGCGTAGATTGTTGTACTATTAGGAATGATGTACCTTTTGTCATCTTCCCTCGATAAACTAATTTTATTAATAAACTGCGTATGCAAATCGTATTCTTTTACTCCGGATACATACGCAGGCAAGTACTCGATACCATCCAAATAAAGAATTGGATGCTTGGTGACTGTTAACATCCGCTTCCCTCGTGTACGCCCAGACACATCCCAACCCATGCGCACCCCTGCGCGCGCGCACCCCTGCCCATGCGCGCCCCTGCGCGTCGCACCCTGCCCATGCGCGCTGCCCATGCGCACCCTCTCTGTGTGACTGCTATTTCGGGGTAACGTCACAGCCTTTTATAAATAAAGAACAATGTTATATACTATTATAAAATGTTTATTCTGACATTACACATACCAAAATTTAAAAATATTTAATGCCAAGCATGGGGTCATTTAAACTTAATTTTAATACAAAGTTATACACAGAAGACAGTCCTTTCTTTATGTTTGTTTGCAGTGGTTTTAATTTTATCTAATTTTATTCGCAGCTTAAAATTTAAATCGATACCCAAGTCTTCTATCTCCTTTTCTAACCAATAGTTTGATACATAGAGACCGTCTAGGTTTTCGAATTGTAAAATGTACCGAAGTTTGCCTCTATATTTAAAGTCTTTGATTCCGCCGACAACCAGATCCATTCCTTCGTGTAATTCTTGCAGCTTGTGACAATCTTTTAATCACAGCTTTCCCACTATATCCTGCATACGTATCTTGTTAGCTTGATTGACTTCTTCTTGTCGGTATTGGAGAATCCTTATTCTCCACGCACTGTTGCGTAGTTGCATGCCCACCACTTTTGGGAATATATGGTTGTTATAGGTTGTAAGACCCTCGGTTTTAAATGATCCAAGGTTCTTTACTAGGCAAATATACAATGTTTAACGGACCCCTTTGCGTGTGGTGTACGCAAAGATTACGAAACCCGCATTCCTTAGTTCGTCTTTGTTATCTGCCATTTTGATAAATACGTTTTTAGAATAACCTTTTAAAAAATATACGGATTTAGTACCATCCTTTTCCGCAAAGACGCCTACATAACTAAAGAGTCTTTTTACTAACCACAAATGCATACAACTTGTAGAAACCAGATGTATCTAAGTCAGTCCATAGGCACATAAAATAATCTTTTAATTCTTCCTCATTTTCTCTAATAAGATGTTCTTTGTCTAACACATCTTTGTATTGATCGCGTATTGTCGCAGTGTTTTCCATGTAGTCCAATTTTCGCCTTTTTGCATCCATTTCCTCTAATTCCAGTTGTCTTTTCCTTCCACTTACAGCGTATGGTATACATAATGGGCAATTTCCTTTAGCGTAAACGGATAGAGTTTACTACCAATATTTACGCGTTGTCGTACAACCTCTGGACGAATGTTAGGCGTATCTATCAATCCCAAGTCCGAAATTACTATTTCTTTTGGAATTGTAGAATATGGTGTGGCAGATTGTGTAAAATATGTACTACCTGCTTTAATATAGCACTTGTGTAAGATTTTTATTTTATCTTGGACATCTTCCTCTACTATCTCCAAATAATTTACAGGTAAATAGTTAAAACTAAAAGCCAAGCACATACTTTATCAATTTTCCTTTTCCTCTGGTTTTTGGACAACAATTTGCAAGCCTGTCAATTTCTTTGTATTGCCATTCCCCAATACACGTACTGTAGCAGGTTATTATACACTAAACAGCAGCTATTTTGTAGCTTGTCCGATAGCTTACTCCACATTTTGACAAGTGGTACCGAGTACATTGGCGCCTTTAGGAAGTATAACTTACTATCTTCCAGTAACGTTGAACAGTCTTTTAAGTTATACACCGTTCCGCACTGACATAGCTTCCAATTGCACAATTGTATATTGTCGCTTCCAATCGGTAATACCATGTTCTTTAGCCAAAGTAGACGCAAATGTTTCCCTTAAACGTACATCTGGACAACGTAAAAATCTAGTATATGATTGCCAAGTTGTTTATTAACACCAGGACTTGTTATCTGACACACAAATTTGTTGTATATCTTAATTCTTGCATTGGTTGTTAGCCATGTTAAACAATCAATTCCTACAGTTTTATCGTTGTCAACTATAATATTACATTTTTCTTCGTATTCGCCCTTATAGCAAAAGTTATGGTTTGTAGTTAAATAATTACACATTTCCATCTTGCTAAATATACCCGCAAAATCTTGGGTTACATCCATGTCAAAAAGATAGAAATAATCTTTTTCGAGTTCGTCTAATATATCTGGTAGTTCCTCCAATAAAGTTTCCAACTTAACATCTGCTACATCCACTTTGTATGGAACACATATAGGATTTTGGAATTTTTTATTAATGCATTCGAGGTCTTCTTTTCCGATCATTTCTTTTACTTTCTGACCCATCTTGTTAGTGCTTTCCAGAGAAAACGGGAGCTTAGCTTTAACACCATGCCTAGCGGAAACAAATCGGTCAAACTTTCTTCGTAGATAGCCGTTAAATGCACCACAAATTTCTTTTTTTAGGATAAACATCCTTTTGCTTGCAGATGTTTTCTCGGCGTCAGAAAAGTCGCAAATTTTAACCAACATTATATTGTCACAAAATGGTTCTGTAATTGGTGTGTGTATTCCACCAGTCAGCATCTGTTCGCCTTCGACATAACAAATATTACCAATATCTGTTACCAGATTATTGTTGCACATATTTTCTGTCAACAGCCATAATCCAAATCGCTCATTTGTCGGTTTCACTTTATTCCCAAGAAGTTGAGAAACGTTAATCACCTTGGAGACGCTCATGTTTACCGTTCTAGCTACTATCGAATACTAAATTGAATACGAAAATTTGTTCCCTTATGTATCCTACAGAGTGGGGCGTATATTACCGAAAATAGTCGAATATGTCGGACACCGTCATATCGCTTACATTCTCTGGTTTAGGAACTGTTTTGTTATCCGACCTAGGTCGGCAGGGTTGCGCATCAACATATGTCCGGATATATATAGGTTCCTTATATATCAAATTTAATCTCCCTGCTCACATAACCTCATGACCATATGACCATATGACCACATGACCACATGACCGTATGACCACATGACCACATGACCATATGACCACATGACCACATGACCATATGACCATATGACCACATGACCATATGACCACATGATTATATGACCACATGACCACATGACCATATGACCGCATGACCATATGACCTAATTGCTTTTTAATGAGTTTTCTCATTAAAAACCCATTAGCACTAATTGCTTTTTAATGAGATTTTCCATTAAAAACCAAGTGTGGACCTAGGTTAGATAAAAGGAAAAATTAATAGGTTAGGCCAGCACCGCGGCGCTGACCTAACCTATTAATTTTTCCTTTTATCTAACCTAGGTCCACACTTGGTTTTTAATGGAAAAACTCAGATATATTAACCAGATATATTAGACGAACTCGAAAAAGATTATTTCTATCTTTTTGACATGGATGTAACCCAAGATTTTGCGGGTATATTTAGCAAGATGGAAATGTGTAATTATTTAACTACAAACCATAACTTTTGCTATAAGGGCGAATACGAAGAAAAGTGTAATATTATAGTTGACAACGATAAAACTGTAGGAATTGATTGTTTAACATGGCTAACAACCAATGCAAGAATTAAGATATACAACAAATTTGTGTGTCAGATAACAAGTCCTGGTGTTAATAAACAACTTGGCAATCATATACTAGATTTTTTACGTTGTCCAGATGTACGTTTAAGGGAAACATTTGCGTCTACTTTGGCTAAAGAACATGGTATTACCCGATTGGAAGCGACAATATACAATTGTGCAATTGGAAGCTATGTCAGTGCGGAACGGGTGTATAATCTCTTAAAAGACTGTTCAACGTTACTGGAAGATAGTAAGTTATACTTCCTAAAGGCGCCAATGTACTCGGTACCACTTGCCAAAATGTGGAGTAAGCTATCGGACAAGCTACAAAATAGCTGCTGTTTAGTGTATAATAACCTGCTACAGTACGTGTATTGGGGGAATGGCAATACAAAGAAATTGACAGGCTTGCAAATTAAGTTGTCCAAAAAACCAGAGGAAAAGGAAAAATTGATAAAGTATGTGCTTTCGGCTTTTAGTTTTAACTATTTACCTGTAAATTATTTGGAGATAGTAGAGGAAGATGTCCAAGATAAAATAAAATCTTACACAAGTGCTATATTAAAGCAGGTAGTACATATTTTACACAATCTGCACACCATATTCTACAATTCCAAAAGAAATAGTAATTTCGGACTTGGGATTGATAGATACGCCTAACAGTCGTCCAGAGGTTGTACGACAACGCGTAAATATTGGTAGTAAACTCTATCCGTTTACGCTAAAGGAAATTGCCCCATTATGTATACCATACGCTGTAAGTGGAAGGAAAAGACAACTGGAATTAGAGGAAATGGATGCAAAAGGCGAAAATTGGACTACATGGAAAACACTGCGACAATACGCGATCAATACAAAGATGTGTTAGACAAAGAACATCTTATTAGAGAAATGAGGAAGAATTAAAAGATTATTTTATGTGCCGATGGACTGACTTAGATACATCTGGTTTCTACAAGTTGTATGCATTTGTGGTTAGTAAAAAAGACTCTTTTAGTTATGTAGGCGTCCTTGCGGAAAAGGATGGTACTAAATCCGTATATTTTTTAAAAGGTTATTCTAAAAACGTGTTTATCAAAATGGCAGATAACAAAGACGAACTAAGGAATGCGGGTTTCGTAATCTTTGCGTACACCACACGCAAAGGGGGTCCGTTAAACATTGTATATTTGCCTAGTAAAGAACCTTTAGGATCATTTAAAACCGAGGGTCTTACAACCTATAACAACCATATATTCCCAAAAGTGGTGGGCATGCAACTACGCAACAGTGCGTGGGAGAATAAGGATTCTCTCCAATACCGACAAGAAGAAGTCAATCAAGCTAACAAGATACGTATGCAGGATATAGTGGGAAAGCTGTGATTAAAAGATTGTCACAAGCTGCAAGAATTACACGAAGGAATGGATCTGGTTGTCGGCGGAATCAAAGACTTTAAATATAGAGGCAAACTTCGGTACATTTTACAATTCGAAAACCTAGACGGTCTCTATGTATCAAACTATTGGTTAGAAAAGGAGATAGAAGACTTGGGTATCGATTTAAATTTTAAGCTGCGAATAAAATTAGATAAAATTAAAACCACTGCAAACAAACATAAAGAAAGGACTGTCTTCTGTGTATAACTTTGTATTAAAATTAAGTTTAAATGACCCCATGCTTGGCATTAAATATTTTTAAATTTTGGTATGTGTAATGTCAGAATAAACATTTTATAATAGTATATAACATTGTTCTTTATTTATAAAAGGCTGTGACGTTACCCCGAAATAGCAGTCACACAGAGAGGGTGCGCATGGGCAGCGCGCATGGGCAGGGTGCGCACGCGCAGGGGCGCGCATGGGCAGGGTGCGCGCGCGCAGGGTGCGCATGGGTTGGGATGTGTCTGGGCGTACACGAGGGAAGCGGATGTTAACAGTCACCAAGCATCCAATTCTTTATTTGGATGGTATCGAGTACTTGCCTGCGTATGTATCCGGAGTAAAAAATACGATTTGCATACGCAGTTTATTAATAAAATTAGTTTATCGAGGGAAGATGACAAAAGGTACATCATTCCTAATAGTACAACAATCTACGCATGGGGGTGTAAAGATATAAGATAGTTGTTTATATTTGTATATATTAGTTTTAAGATTCCATAATTTTTAAGTTCTTCTCCCACCTTCCAAATCCTTTCGGCTTCTATCCTGGTTGACAGAGTATACGTGTTATCTCCACGTGGTATTCGCGGGACACGGCGGTTTTAGATTTCTCGGGAGATGGTTGGCTAAGGCATATGTCTTGGGTAGCGAAAAAGGTTTTAAAAATGGTGTTAAATAAAGATGAGCAAAAATTAGTGATTTGGGTCTTTAAAACGCATAACTTTGTATGGGGTGGTCCTATTTAAAATCTGTTTACAGATTTGGGGTCCCTAGAAAAATTTAATATTAGTTGATACCTAGCAAAATATATTTATCTTAAAAGAGTGACTACCCGCGTATAATAAATACAATATAACACTTGTCAACAAAAAGTTGTAGGAAAATTAAAGACGTATTTAATGGGGAACCAGTATTAGACTTTGTTGGTAGTAGGGCTAAGTCCGAGTGTATTGTAAGCGAGAAAGATACGATTAAAAAGATTAAAGGGGTCTCACGAAGTGTAGTTAAGTAAAACCGCGGGTGCTACAACCTATAACGAGCATATATTCCCAAAAGGGGTGGGCATGCAACTACGCTGCAGTGCGTGGGAGAATAAGAATTCTCTCCAATAAGAAATTAAAGTCACCAGTCATTGGGTAATGGTAGAAATGTTAAACCTATAAAGGCGATTATTAATTGTGGTTTAGAAAAATAGTAGTTTTCGTGGACTAAATAAAATAGCTTAGACTGGTTAATGTATATGGTTACATACTCTCGTACACATCCACAAACATCTGTTTACGTCCACAATGGCGATACCGGTAGTTTTTGTTTAACAAATAGTAGGAAAGATACGTCAGGTGATAGTGCGTGGAAGCCCATAGGATCGTTGGATTCAAAAAGAACGGTGCGGTGGGATGTATGGTTGCATCCGTTAAAATAATCGAAAGTGGTTAATCAATCGTATTAGATGTTTAAATAAGCGAAAGTGTAAAAGCCTACATAAACAAAAATTTAATTATCTGACAAAAAGTGCGCGATGTGCTACAATTATAAAGAAAGTATGGAATGGTGCTTTTTAGCGACCCTACCCGTAAAAAGGGCGACTGACTTTTCCAAGCAACTACAAGAATAGCAGTAGCGCAGAGAAGGGGTATGCATGTATTATACAGTTGCTACAAAATATGTTAGTTTACGCGTAGCTCGGATGTGTAATTGATCACGACTTAAAGATCCCTCGGAGGTTTAAAAATTCTCGGCCTATTGTCGTTTGAAAATGTTTGTAAATTATCAGAACAGGAGCGGGTCGAAGTTTAAGTTAGATGGATGATTGACTGAGTTTTTTCTACCTTTTACGAGGGAATTGGAAGTTGACAGACATCGAGCATCTAATTCTCTATTTGGACGATATCAAGTACTTACCGGTTCTAGAAATCAGTACGTGCGTTCGACCGCTATGCGAAAGTGTAAAAGCCTACAGAAGCAAAATTTAATCATTAGACGAAAAAGTGCGCGATGTGCTATAGAAAGTAATAAAAAATGGTGCTTGCATCGGTCCTAACAGTAAAAGGAGAGTGACTTTTCTAGCAATTACAAGAATAGCAGTAACGCGGCGAAGGGTATGCATGTATTATACAGCGCATTGTTGCTATAAAATATGTTAGTTTACGAGAAGCTCGAACGTGCACAAATTAAATTTTAATCTATAATTAACCACGGTCGTAAAAATGGGAAATTAATGGTTAATTTTAATACTGCTAAGCATATAATTTCGCTTGGTGATTCATTTAGAAAATATTCAAGCCCACCATTTCCTAAAGTATGACGTAGAAGTTATTTAAAATTAAATTACTTTATTAGTAAGTATCCTGTAGACAACAAGTTGGTATTTCCTTAGTAATGGTTTAAAGTGTTTTTGGTTATAGTAGCACTGCATCTTCTACAGCACGACTTGCACACAATTTGTGTGCGTGTGCTATCACCCTTTTGGATTTTTAATATGCACGCGATCCGTATAACATGGAAGACGTTTTCCGGTGTTTCTACTAACTGCATTCGCACCATCGACGATGCGAACCGGGTGCATGCATTGACGCTAAATGTATTGGTCGAGCAGCAAGGATTATGACGTCATTTAGTTCCCCGATGAATCCTCAACTTCGTTCGGGTGTCTTCGGAAACCTTCGGTTTGCATTCTATAGGGTACATAAAACAGGTGCGCAAGAGTAAACTCTTTAGTTATAAGTTAGTTCGCTTACAAGTCAAGTGCTATAGTGCGGATTTTGTTTTGTACTAAAATGGTATCTGCAAACGTTTTTAAATGCGAGCTGTGTCACGTCTACTTTACCAGGAGGGATGCTCTCAAACGGCACCAGAACAAATGTTGTGGTGTAACATCGTCCAAGGTTAAGCTTATACATCCGTCCGCAGCAAAGTACTTAAACTGTGAGACTTGCGGTATCGCTTTTACGAGAATGGGCAACTTACAGCGACACAAGGAAAACAGCACGGTATGTCATTAAGCCGTAAACGTTCAGCTCCGCCAGCTGTTAAAGGGCCTTGTACGAAACAACCACGAATTATGTGTAAAGTATGCGATTTCGAAATGGAAAAGAATACATATGCCGCACACTTGAGAAGCAACAAACATAAAAATGCATCAGTTACCGCTACTAACGAAGATGGCGTAGAAATGATTAGCACAGCGTTTAACAACCGTATGGCTAGCTATCGCATAAAGAACGCCAGTGTTGACGATGGAGTGTCCGAGTTTCTTTGGAAGCAGAAAGAGCGATTTATTCGATTAATTAATGAAAAAAGAATACAACATACAGCAGTAAAAGTCTACTGCGAACTCTACGGCGTTTACACCAAAATGGGGGAAGAGAAGTCCGATGTGAAATCCTTTAACACAAAAAATGTGGTTATAACGTCTTCTAGTAATCTGGAGAATATGTACAAGGTCTTAAGCGAGACCATAAGAACAAAATCAGAGGAATTTGAAACATGTGGGTCCGGTTGGTCTTTGGAAAAAGTGCTCTATTTAGAAATAAATATTAATAAGTATGACCCGATATGAGAAGTTCTAGGTTAAGAATAAAAAATTGTGAATATGTATTTAGAAATGTGGTTTACAAATTTAAACTGTATTAGTAAAAATTGTTTGTAATAAAAAGTTTTAAGAATGGTTTTTAGATTTTCTTTTAGGTATAAGCTGCAGGAAATTTATAATTTAGAGGGTGTGTGTAAAATGGTAAGGGGGTGGTTCGATTTTAAATCTATTTACAGATTCGGATTCTACATAAAATTCTAGACTAACAAGATGTGCTACATGTATAAAAAATTTATAAGAACGATCAAAAGTCGCTACAGGTAAGAAATCTTAAAATGGGGGTAGGTCCCTGGGGGGTGGAGCTATCTAAAAAATTTAAAGAGATTTGGGTAGCTGAGAAAATTCTAATATTGATTGATACCAAGCAAGGTAGGTTTATCTCGTGGGTGGAAATGTGGAGAAAGATTTATCTCGCAGAGGGTATATGTGTAACTTTGCAGGGCGTGGTCCGATTTCAAATTTGTTTACAGATTCGAATTCTGCGTAAAATTTTAGACTAACAAGATGTATCGCATGTATAAAAAAATTATAAGAACGCTCAAAAGTCGCTATAGGTAAGAAATCTTAAAATCAGGGTAGCTCCCTTGGGGGTGATGCAATCGAAAAAATTCCTAGAGATTCGGGTAGCTGAGAAAATTCTAATGTTAATTAATACCAAACAAGATAGGTTTATCTCAAAAGATGCAATGGCTAGACAAAGAAAACTATTTGGTTCAGATGAAAGATAAAAAAATGGTTAGTCGAAGAAAACTTTTTGGTTCAGATGTGGGAGGAAATGAGGATGCTCATTTGTCTTGAAAGATGAAAAATTTAAGATATATTTATCTCGAAAGATGAAAAATGGTTAGTCGAAGAAAACTTTTTGGTCCAGATGTGTGAGGAAATGTGGGATTCTGGAGGAAATGTGGCGGTGGATAGCCTGATTTTACCCTACTGGCGTATTGTAAATACATACCATGATATAAGTTGTATATGTAAAAAATAATAAATTCTAGCTACCCTAAAAACGCATTAATACGAACGCAAATCGATGATTTTAAGATAAACACAAAGCCATTTATTTTCACTTATTAATTATCAATACACTTTTGATAAAATGCTTTTTATTTACTGTAAATAACATAGGATAGTGCTGGCTTTATGCAGTTTGCTTAAGAAACTACAATCTCGTTTAAAAAACCCAATTTTATTATTAATTTTGTGTATTGAATCACGAAAGCAAATATTTTCTATAAAATGCAACGCCCTTTGTATTAAAAAACAATGAAAACTTAGATTAATTACTCTGTGGATTACATAAATTCATTTTAAATAGAGAATTTTCTGAAATAGACGAGATTAAGAAAGAAGTTTTGAGTGGAATTGAGAAAAATACGTCAATTCGTATGAACTCATTAATAAATAAACGTTTATTCCAAGAAGCGGCTCGAACATTGAAAAATAACCGATAAAATAATCGTATATGTGTACGTCTAAGTTCGTTTAAGCACGAGTGGGGACAGCCATTCTAAACGATTTGCTGGTAGGGCCCGTTATTCTACCGGCCACAATGAAGTTTTTAGAACAAGAATTTTTTAACCAAATAACTAAACTACCAGTAGCATACATAAGGAACGTGTATTTACAACTAGATGTAACTCTGGCGCATTTTGCTATAGCTGTTAGGGAACATCTGAACACGCGCTAGGTATTATAGATCGGACGTTGCGGTACAACAGTCTGGCCATCATGCTTACGAGATTTAACCCCCTTGGACTACTTCCTATGTGGGACACTGAAGCAAAGAGTTTACTATGATGTTCCGGACACAAGATCGAGTATCGGGTGCGAACCATAGCAAAAGAACTCGACGATCCAAAGTGCCACACAACAAGCGACCGTACGAGCTACAATTTGCCTGCAAAAAATGGCGGACATTACTAACAAGATTTTGTAAATTATATTAATTTTGTAAAGTTAATTATGACAATGGTGTGTGAAAAATGCAAACAAAAACCTTTTGATATTCAATTCATAAAAAAAAATATTGAAAAAATACTCATTGATACTTTATTGAATAATGGCTGTTCGAAGATGTTTCTATACAAATTGATTTACAATAATTATCTTACATACAATAATATTATCTATAACAACTGAATGTAAGAAACTACCATTTATATAAACATTATAGCTACTGTTGGTCAGAGTACTCAAACAAGCTAGTCATGTTTATGAATACAAAACACTTTCCACAATACGTTTACAAAACTAAAGAATTCCACGCCTAAGTTCTTGATCAGTAACATTAACTGCAACATCAAATGCAGCTACTACAGTTGTTATATTGGACAAACCAACCAATAGCTGAAGAATCGCATAATTTAGCACAGAAGTGATTGCAGTAAGGCCTTTAATAAATGTGCATTAGCCTCGCGAGTATATGCAACCAAACAAATACCTTTATTTAAGGAAACCATCATTTTGGACCAGGTTTTTCATCAAATCATATATTAATAAAAAATTAAATACCATAAACAACAAAAATGATATTGATGAAGTATACAACGATTATTCCGCACTATAATATGAGTCTATTCTAGTACCCTTCTGTTAAGGAAAATAAATGAAAAGAAAAAAGTAGCTAAGTGCTTCAACGGAAGAGGGCATGTAAAAATATGGTATACTTTGGTACAAGGTAAATAGATTGTGTAGGCAGGTCAAACTGCAACAAACGCAGAGTAATCTTGAAAAAGTATAATAGTAAAAAAGTCCACCACGCAAAATAGTCCGTCCTACAATTAGGAATTCCTACAGAAAGTTGTCGTTAAAAATAGGACAATAGAAGATAGAGCAGCCATAACATTAACAGAAGCAAAAACATAGCAGAGGGAGAAAAAGTACAGAAGCCTTTTATTTTATGGTTCAGAGCTTAGTCATTATATCAGAATTAAGTGCGGATGATGATCAGGAGGTAGGATGCAAAATGAACGGAACTTCAACAACCGCTAAAACTGCTAAAGTTAAGAGAAGCTATGGGAGCATGACATGCATGATTGTGGGACAAGAAGTAAACAAATTTGTTCTTCGAGGGTGTCGGAAACGGAATGAGCAGTGACGATGCGCAAAGAAAAGAATAAAAGGAAATTTAGTAAAATAATCAGCCACTACAAGGATATAGGGATGACTTTTGGTGGAACGAGGAAGAGAACCGACAAGATCGCAAGAGATTACTTGTTTAGAATAGGAAGGTTCAACTTTTTGAGCAGCACAGGGTAACTTCGACAGAGGAAACAACCGAGAAGAAATGAGTTTTAGGATAGGAACGCAACGAGAAAGAGTATCAGGAACGATATGGTGTTTGCTTTTATGGTGGATAATCGAGAAATTGTATTACTGGAGACGAAGCGATCAGCAAGCTAAACGTGAAGGTGGACTTTAGAATTTATTCAGCCAAATGAGCGAATGGTGGTCGGTGGTAATGTTGGAATGTTTCCAAAATAAGGGCGCAACTTCTGAATTGCCCAAAGAGCTGTTAAGTAGTCCTTTTGGAACGCGAGCAATTACCATAACTATCCAATTTCTCACCTTCTGGGGTATGCTGACTCAAAATAGCACCTAGACCAGAATGGAAATCGCTGTTCTGAATAGTAAAGTAGTAGAACAGGAAAGCATCGGTCTCGAAACTAAAGTCTGTTGAAGGATTAGGAATGCGAACTGATAATAAAGAGTCCAGGAGAAAGGGAACCCTTTCGACTAAGATTAGAAAGTGGAAAAATAAGCTGGCAAAATTTATAATAAAAAGTCAGTACCAACTGGCCATGCCAATCAATCGACGGACTTCTTAAACAAAGGAAGGAAACGGAATATTGAGGATAGCGGAAACTCTTCAGGATCAACAAGTAGACCATCTTGGTTAGCGACACTTATCTTAACGAAGAGTAAGGCCAGCTAAGAGAAGACGAGAAAGGACAAGTTTGAGGATTCGCAGGTGTTTGTCGAAGGAAGGAGTAACTATGATGATATTGTCAAGGTATGCAAAGTAGAACTGTTCCGGATCAGAACCGAGAATCTGATCGATGCGTCGTTGAAAATTAACAGGATAATTATGGAGGCCAAAAGACATAGAACAAAATTGATAGATACCTTTCTGGGGAACCGTAAAAACAGTAGTGGGATTTGCATCGGAAGATATGAGGATTTTGCCAGTGTACGGAGCGGATTTCTAGAGAGAAAAGGAAATGGACATCACGGAGACGGTCTAGGATAGTAGAGATATACGAAAGCGGGTAGGCGTTTTTGGCGTACTTGGTTGACGTTACCAAAGTCAATACAGAACGTATAGGAATCACATGTCTTTTTTCCAGAACAATGTGGCTAGACCACGGACTGGTAGATGTTACAACGCCTCCAAGAGCGGAGCATCTTGTCGAGTTTTGAATGAACCACGTTAAAAAGAGTGAAAAAAAGGTTAAGGTACCGTTGTTTGATAGGCTTTGCCGAAGTACGAATATGATGATGTACCAAAGTAGGGTAGCGAAAGCCGGACTGTTTAGAAAAATTGGTAGCAATTATAAAAAATAGACGAAATTTTTGCTCGAAAGTAGGATCGGAAATGGTGGTAGCTATAAAGGAAGGGGAAGCAAAAATCGATAAGTCGTCGCGGAGATTAGGGACACATTGTACAAACTTCGCAAAACCAATATCATAAACGAGTTGATGGGAAACGTCATGAATTAAGAGGACACCAGAGTAGTAACCGAATTCTGGAGGGTTATAGAGAGGAAAATAGAACGTAGCACATTTAGAATTATCCGCTAGACTACCGAAAGAGGAGGAGGACGAGGAGAGGTCGGTTTAGTAATCGCAATGATGTCAACCAGGACCTCCAAAGACGGCGCGTGTGTGTCCAGAATCGATAAGATCAGTAAATGAAATGCCAAAAATTTGGACTCGTAGAAAATGACGTTCGTCGCCATAAAATTAGTGCATATAAAATTTAATAAATCTCGGAAATGTTTTTCAGTGTTTGAACAAGGAAAATCTGAGACTATCGGAGGGACGGCCTAGCGCCTATTAAAAGAATGCGCCCAGTTATTAAGACAGTCGCGCGGGGGCACTTCTTTATAATCGCAGCTATACCAATGTAGCAGCTGAGCACGGGAACAATAAGGAAACAAATGTACATCTTGGCTACAGTTAAAACAAATAACTTGTCTAGTCAGAGTAGATGTAGTACGAAGTGGAGTGGTAGGGGAAAGATTAGTTCTTCTAGTAAGTGGGGAGATCAGCAGGGATAGATTCTCTCGACGTTTTAGGAAGACAGACCCGGGATCATGGCCTGTAGGTAGAAGCAGGTTGGGTTAGATTGAGTAAACAAGCTTGAGAAGTAGTGGTAGTAACAACTGAAGGCATGGTAAGGGTGATTTTAGAAAGCGGAGTGTCCTTAGAATATGCATACTCTAAAGAAAGTTCTGGTAAATGAGAGGTAGTGTTAGGAGATGCTGGTCAAAATGTCTCCACAAAATATCTACTGAATTCCAAGCTTTTTCCTAAGTAATTTCTACCAAGAATGAAGAAAATTGGTACTACTGGGCTAAGCTAGGTCGTGAAATCTCTAATTGTTGTGTTGCTGATAGGAAACCAGACAATCACGTAAATAATCGCTTGGTGGCTACTTACAGTCTAATAGCTTTTGTAGTATACATGGCTTAAGAGTTCGATTTATCAAGTAAACGGTTGTTATAATCCACTGGCAAAAATTTGGCTATTAATAACTGGACGTCTTACCAACAAATGAGGAAAGCCTGATGTGCGCGAAAGATTAGTAGTGCCTTCCCGGTCAATAGTTCCGAAGAGCCAATAAAAAGTTGTTGAGCAGAAATATTTGAGACATGATAGATTGTTTTATACGGATCAGAAATTCGTGTATCAAATGTTTCACAGAGAGCGAGAAATTTAATTTGGAAACCGGGTTCGTCTACTAGCAGTCATATGATTTTGCGCAGCGAAGTATTCATGTCCGAGTTAGAATCAGAGGACGTAGTTATTTCCTAGCGGCCGCATAGCATGAGCAGCTTGTAGACTAAAAGAAGATTGATGATAGAGATAAGCGAAAGGAATCGACGCAAAACGTTGAGTAAAAAGTATTTACAAATTCGAGTTTCTACATGTCGTTCTAGGACTTGTTACCCGTAAAAAGAGAGGGACGGGAAAAGACGAACGAAATCAGTACTAAGGAGTAAACTCGAGTACATTACGGTAACAGAAAAAGTAAAAGAAACATAGCAAGTGCCGCACTAAACAAGATCAAAAAGTGAGAGGGGTGAGGGTTAAAGAACGAAACGAAGGGACCCGCGTACTGGTTTGCCTTTTTTTAGAACATTTGTACCTCAAATGATAATTAAACACAAAAACAATTGAAAAATATTAATCGAATAAATAACTTATATGAATTTAGATGTTAAAATAATATTAAATTGTTAGCTTAAAGACAGACATTTGAATTCCTCACTCTTCACGTACTAATATTAAACATTAAATATAACCAAATGACAATCATGTTGAAAGGTGTATTGTAAATAAAAGAACTGCTCCATTATGCACCCCTTAAATATTGCCGCATACTTTACGGTAACAACTTAAGTGGCATTTAACCACTGTAATTGATAATATTCTGCAATGGCATAGCAAACAACTAACCAGTCCCATTTACGCAGCAGCATAAACATACTCATAAATATCGTCAAATCCATACCTAATAACTATATTGGAGCAAACGATCTTGTTCCGAATAGAGGCGTAAAGGAGTCAAGTAGGCAACTGTTGACTACCATGATGTGATATTTCTTCACGGCGACTGCGAAGGGCTCTGGTAACTTTTCAAAAACCAACAAGCAGTTACACCCAAAGGAAACACGAAGTATCAATATTGAAACCTAAAACATATCTTTGAAATCGGCTGAGAGTTGTATCTCGATCCTGTAATAGTATATTTTATAGCCCTTATATGCGTTATATCAAAACAAAATTGATAACAAACCCTGTAAAAATTTTAATGGTTAGGTTCACAGCCCATAAACCGTACCGCCGTAAAAAAAACAAGTCGCAATTTATTATTAAACCACGTTCTCCATGTATGATATTCGCGAAATACATTTTATAGGAAAATGTGTAATAGTGTATTAGTGGGAGTTGTAAAACAACATTCGAAAATATAGTGACAACAAACCAACAGAACTAAAAGCAATTTTCAATTGTATGTAAATAGTAACATTGAAAGAATTCTTGACTACCCAACAAATGTCTGAATAAAAATCCAGAAAGTGAAATATAGTAAATTAGCAGGTGAGGACTCGTAAGATAAATAAATGGACTAGCAAAGTTGGTTGCCTAACTGATCTGCTCTAAACTTAAAATAATAAAATTGTGGCAAATTCGTGTATTCGACTGGTGTTTAAATCAAGGAGGCAATCAAATTAACAATTATGAAGTAGTACGAAACAGCTTCTTGTAATGTTGGTCCGCAAATTAGCAGTTCAGTTACGCAGGTAATACACATATATTGTTGCTTGTCAATTGCATATCAACTATAGTGCATGAATAAATTTAAAATATAAAATGTTTTTGATATATTTCAAAAGTTTGGTAGACAAACAACGAGGCAAGTTTGGTTTTATTGTACGATTCAATTACTCTCATCTGGTCATTTTACAAGTAATTGCAATGTAGCCACGTAATTCTTTGCCTTAAGGTGCAATACATATACCACGTCGATTTTTACACATTCACTAAGTTGTTCGCATTCCGTCGTTCAAGTTCAAAGGTCGTTATTTAAAAAGCTGTTCAAGTCAATGGGTCTTTTGTTCCGCACCACTGTGCTAGACAATGCAATTGTTACTCTGTGTTTGCGTCAATTCTTAAGGTTTTTCGTGAACAAATAATTTTAAAGTCTGTAAAGAAACGGCAAATATCCCCATTCGACTAAAAATGTGTGATGCTGGTGGTCTTGCTCTAAGAGCTCCAATGGTGAAGGTAGCTTCCGTTTTATTAATAAATAAATGAATTTGTCTTACATCATAGAAATGAATCTGATGTTAAAGGTTATAGTAGTAATTTTGGTAAGTTTGGAATCTGTTAGTGCGTAAACCTTTATGGTAGTTTTCATTACTTTCTGACTTATACTGCATTGGTAATTATTTGCATTAATTTTACAATTTTTTCTTCTACAGATGTAGTCTGCTGCTCCAGAGTAGGTGTACACCCATATTGATGCCTCACTTCTTTTCTACTTGGTTCTGTAGACTCCATACATTTTATTAACAGACCAATACCTGCCGAAAATAAATACGGTAATATAACTAACGTAGTTTTAAAGGTGGTTGATTATACATCTTCTACAGCAGTACGAAAGACTGCTAATGTTCTCTTAAACACACAAAAGTACCAAGTATGTGTGATAGATGAAGCCAAATTTAAAGTTTATGACTGACTACCTATATTAAATTCAAATAAGTTTCTTAAGTTTATTTATTTTTCATTTAATCAATTGCCGAATTTTACTTTGTTTCATTTTCATTTGTTTGCTATTTTATAAAATAAAATACTGGAGGCTTATTATTAAATTTTACATTTAAGGGCTTCAATAGCGTGAACAGATAATGCAATCTATTTCCAATCCATAAAGATTACTTTCACGAATTGATACAAAGTGAAAAATCGCATATGTAACTTACTTGAGAAAATGTATATGAACGCACTTATAATACGCATATATTCTTATGTTATGCTTGGGGTTGCAAATACTTATTTTTGAGCTACCCTTATATAAACCGTGAAGAAGTACCCTTTAAAAGGGTATTTTTATTATTCATGAACTTTGTTTTTATGGAATATAAAAGATGTTAAGATAAGACCTTAAAACAATCAATTTCATTTAATACGTTTCGCGTGAGATCCATATTCCATAATTAAAGCTCTTGATTATACCTGAGTGTAACTTTAGATGGGTGTGGTCATTGTGGCACATTAGCGACATCCTTAATTGCAATAGCGGGTCCTCCATCTGCATACGATATGACATATTCGGTTCCATCTGAGTGGCAACCTTAATAAGGTTTCCAGCTGGCTGAATATTGAGTTTTGCTACCGCTAACTCTCCGCATCATATCGTGGCCACTTGCAGGTCGAGCTTAGACCAGATTAGACTCCCACGGGATATAAGACTCTGGAAATCAAATTGAGTTCGGATTGCAAGCTACCGGTGGCTATCAGATCTCTTCTGTGATGCCAACCGACCAATAATTGCTACCACTTTTTGTCGCGAGTTTCTCAGCTTAATCATCTAGCGCTGTCGATTCTGGAAACCAATTTTAATACTTCGTTTTAATTATTATTATATTCTGACTGAATGTTATTTAATAAGAGTAAGATATGTTATAATCAGAAGTTGTTCGCCACGCTTCCTGCCGCGCCTCCCCAATGACTAGTAATTAGCGAGGTGATACCTACCCACTGGCAGTGTTGAAGGTGCGGCTGATTTGTTATGGTCTTCGTCATTCATTTCAAATATTGCAACGCAGATAAAAACACATCGTAAAGCTTTCTGAATACATTATAAATGAGCCTTATCGGACTAACGTATTGGGTGTGACATTCCATGTTAAAACATTTACTAATTAGTCCATTCTGTGGAGTAAACTCTTTATTGTCCATAAAATACATCCCAACGTAAAAAACGGAGAGCTTTGTAGTAGCATATGAATGAAGGTTTTCCGACGGAAACAAGAACCTGTTTGATACTGATGCGGTTTCTCTGCTATGGAAATCTTTGACTTCGTTTTTATTTTCAAGTTAACTATATTCAATTAAACGCAGCCTAAAGTAATACACGTACTAACATTCGTTAATTTTAAATACAATATTTTTGTGGCAATGTACAATGCAAGTACTAAGGTTTTGAAGTTTGTGTAATGGTCGATTATATTATTCTGTTTGTTATAGCACAATCGTGGTTGGTCAGAGTTTACTGATACCATAATTAAAATTTTCCTTTCCTAACTGAAACTACAAAACTGTTTCTTAAATAAAATCAAGGAGTAAAATATATAAAAACTTAAATATTAGAAACTTGATTGATTAATTGATTGTCTCGACTTAATTAATGCACACTAATATTTGTAAAGGCTGTGCAGGCGAAGTTGGTCATGGACCACTCTTACACTTAACCCACATACAAAAAACGGCAACTGCATTTTTATTGGAAATTATCGTATAGTGGTTGTGTGAAGCTCTGATGTAGAATGCATCACTACTAAGACAAAGCGGTAACTAAAAATTAAACTACATAAAAATTCAGTTATTTTTAGCGACAGCTACAGCTTTGAACAGGGCCCCACACGGGAGGATTCATTGGTACCTGAGTAGAGAGGCCCGCATCATGCCAGGACCCACAACCCCAATATACTTTTTTTATATTTTATTTAGTTACTGTATGTTGAAGGAGCTTTATAAAGTAGAGCAAGTTTTAAAAATAAAATTTTTTATGGCTATTACGTCTTACATAATATATTATCTATTTGCTTATGAATGCTTTGCAAAAACAGAAACTTATAACCTAAGGGCAATAATCATGTATTAGTTGGCGATAGCGCAACAAAGAGAAAAGTTTTTGCTAACTTTATTCGAGTGCATTATCAGCAGTAGGTTTGTGATAGTTCTGTGACCTCATTTCCTCCCGAATCCCTCATTTCCTCTCGAATCCCTCATTTCCTCTCGAATCCCTCATTTCTTCTCAAATTTACATGTAAATCCCCATAAGTAGGAAATGAGGAAATCTCCTCATTTCCCTCCTCATTTTCCTCACTCATCTGGACCAAATAGTTTTCTTCGACTATATGTAAATCCCCATAAGGGGGAAATGAAGGAAACTCCCCATTTCCCTCCTCATTTTCCTCACCCATCTGGACCAAATAGTTTTCTTCGACTATATGTAAATCCCATAAGGTGGAAATGTGAAGATGAATCTTAGCATCCACATTTCCACACACAATCCACATTTGCTCCCACATCTGGCGACAGTAGTAAATAACATTGTCATCTTAAATTTACAACAAAATAGTCTAACCAATGCATCTTTCGAGATAACCCTATCTTGTTTGGTATCAATTAATATTAGAATTTTCTCAGCTACCCGAATCTTTAGGAATTTTTTAGATAGCGCCATTCCCCAAAGAGCTACCCCAATTTTAAAAATTTTTACCGGTAGCGATTTCTGAGCGCCCGCATAAATTTTTTTATACATGTGGCACATCAAATTAGTCTAGAATTTTACGCAGAATTCGAATCTGTAAACAGATTTGCAATCCGACCACCCTATGCAAAGTTATACCCTTTTAAAGTCCTGAAGCTCTAAAATTTTGCTCTTTGCTCCCACATCTGAACCAAATAGTTTTCTTCGACTAGCCATTGCATCTTTCGAGATAAACCTATCTTGTTTGGTATCAATTAATATTAAATTTTTTCAGTTACCCGAATCTCTATGAATTTCTTAGATTGCATCATCCCCCAGAAAGCTACCCCAATTTCAAAATTTTTTGCCGATAGCGATTTCTGACCGTCCTTATAAATTTTTTAGCCATGTGACACATCTTGCTAGGTTAGAAGTTTACGCAGAATTCGAATCTGTAAACAGATTTAAAATAGGACCACGCCTTACAAAATTAGACACATACCTTGTAGCGAGCATACCGCGACCGTACCACTACTCGCTTTTGATGTCATACCATACTTTCTATCTTGTTTAGCTCATCTCTCGAAATAACCCTATCTTGTTTGGTATCAATTAATATTAGATTTTTCTCAGCTACCCGAATCTGTATGAATTTCTTAGATTGCATCATCCCCCAAAGAGCTACCCTCATTTTAAGATTTTTACTGGTAGCGATTTTCTGACCGTCCTTATAAATTTTTTAGCCATGTGACACATCTTGCTAGTCTAGAATTTTATGCAGAATCCGAATCTGTAAACAGATTAAAATTTGGTTCACCCTGCAAAGTTATACTTTAAAGCCTCAAACCTCTTTAAATTGTTTTGCTCATCTATAACATATGCTTAACCCAACCATTTCCTAGAAATCTAAAACCGCAAGGATCTTGGAAACGAGTTCTTTATAAGCCATAAGTGTTTAATATTTAAAACCATTTTTCAAACAGTAATGTGCTGTTCTCAGAATATTGCAAAAACCCATGACCTTTAAAAAATTTTCTGGTTTTAACATTGTTAATTACTACGTCACAAACATAATTACATGCTAAACAGTTGGAAAATATATTCGTTTATAAACTAATTCTTTGTCAAAGTGAAAGCTGTGTAAACCTTTCTTTTTATTAATTAGTGGCTATATGATTTGAGAAATACAATAGATATGCTCAATGCCATCCATTAGAATCTTTGCATCATTGCTGGAGGGTTTATTAATCATACAAGAGCGCTCTAGTTTGGCCTCGATTGGGAAAACACAAACTTCATTTAGTAATTAGATCAGGATATATACATATATAGTTGAAATAATTAATAAGAGCTTATTCCTTCCGTACGTTTCTTGTGCGTGTAAAAGTACATCGATATTTTAAACAATCGTTTTTGTGCAGTAACTTTTAGTGAAAATTTAAGGTAGGTCTACATTTATTTGTAAACACCAATTATTGTTTCTGATTGTATTTTTAAAACATTAATTTTTCCAAAGTAATGCGCTGTTTTACATATATATTTTTTCAAATGTTAAAGATAGGCTTTTAGCAAGACGAATGTTAGGTGTATGTATCAACCCCAATTCCGAAATGACTATTTCTTTTGGAATTGTAGAATATGGTGTTGCAGATTGTGTAAAATATGTTTTACCTGCTTTAATGTAGCACTTGTGTAAGATTTTTATTTTATCTTGGCTATCTTCCTCCTCTACTATCTCCAAATAATTTACATGGAAGGTAGGCTAAGAACTTAAAAATTACGGAATTTTAAAACTAATATATACAATAGATTTACAGCATACCTCTTCTTCGGTTCGGACACTCCATCGTCGACACTGGTGTTCTTTATGCGATAGCTAGTCATACGGTTGTTAAACGCAATGCTAACCATTTCTACACTATCTTCACCAGTAGCGGTTTTTCCAGGTATAGGAAACACTGCAAGAGTTGCATTTAAAACGTTTGCAGGTACCATTTTAGTACAAAACAAAATCCGCACTATAGGACTTTGGTAAAACTTGTAAGCGAACTAACTTATAAACTAAAAAGTTTACTTTTTCGTAACTGCTTTATGCTCCCTATAGAATGCAAACCGAAGGTTTCCGAAGACAGCCGAAGGAAGTTGAGGATTCAGTGGGGAACTAAATGACGTCATCTTTTACCAATCCTTGCTACTCGTCCAGTACATTTAGCACCATGCGAATGCAGTTAGTTGAGTCATCGGAAACGTCTTCCATGTTATACAGGTCGGCAATCGCATCGCGCACATATTAAAAATCCAAAAGGGTTATAGCACACGCACATAAATTGGTTGCAAGCCGTGCAGTAGAAGATGCAGTGCTACTATAAACAATAACTTAATAAAACATTTTAAACCTTTACTAACGGGATACCAAACTTGTTGCCTACAGAATACTTACTAATAAAGAAATTTAATTTTGAATAACTAAATAAAATGGTAAATTTGAATATTTTCTTTGGAAACAATCGAAGATCGCCGAAGACACTCGAAGAGTGCAGAAACGCGGTCACTAAACTAATCAGCATTAATACTGAGTATTCTATGCTTTCGTAGGTTTCTCATTTCCTAGAACCAAATTTTCCGCATAGCGGTTGGTAGCACGTAATGATTTCTAGAACCGGCAAGTACTCGATATCGCCCAAATACAGAATTAGATGCTCGATGTCCGTCAACTCCCGATTCCCTCGTAAAAGGTAAAAAAAAACTTGGTCAATCATCCGCTACCGTTTTGATAATTTCCAAACATTTTTCAAACGACAATGGGCTTCCACACTAACACCTAACGTATCTTTCCTATTATTTGTTAAACAAAAACTACCGGTATCGCCATGCCCGTATGCGGACGTAAGCAGATGTTTGTGGATATGTACGAGAATATGTAACCATATACATTAATCACTCTAAGCTATTTTATTTAGTCCAAGAAAACTACTATTTTTCTAAAACCACAATTACTAATCGCCTTTATAGGTTCCACATTTCTACCATTTCCCAATGACTGGTGCTACGTACATGGAGACTTTAATTTCTTATTGGAGACAATTCTTATTCTCCCACGCACTGTTGCGTTGTTGCATGCCCACCCCTTTTGGGAATATATGCTCGTTATAGGTTGTAGGACCCTCGGTTTTACATAACTACACTTCGTGAGACCCCTTTAATCTTTTTAATCGCGTCTTTCTCGCCTACAATACAGTAGGACTTCGCCCTACTACCAATAAATTTTAATACTGGACCCCCATTAAATTTGTCTCTAAATTTCCCTACAACTTTTTTGTCGACAAGTGCTATATTGTATTTATTATACGCGGGCTAGCCACTCTTTTAAGATAAATATATCTTTTTTTGGTATCAACTAATACTAGATTTTTCTAGGGAGTCCAAACCTGTAAATAGATTTTAAATAGAACCGTCCCATACAAAGTTATGCCTTTTAAAGACCCAAATCTCTAATTTTTGCCCATCTTTAATTAACTCAACCCTTAGAACCTTTTTTCGCTATCCACACATGATCATATGCCCACATGACCATATGACCGCATGACCATATGTCCACATGACCATATGACCACATGACCATATGCCCACATGACCATATGCCCACATGACCATATGATCGCATGACTTTATGATTACTTGACCATATGACCACATGACCATATGCCTATATGACCATATGACCGCATGACCGTATGACCACATGTCCATGTGACCACATGACCATATGACCACATGACCATATGACCACATGAGCGCGCAGGAGTGCCCATGTGCAGGGGGCACGCGCGCGCTCCTGCCCATGCGCACCCCTCTTTGTGCGACTGCTATTTTGTGGTAACGTCACAGTCTTTTGTAAATAAAATTTTTATTCTGACATACATAACAAAATTTAAAAATATTTAATTACCAAGCATGGAGTCATTTAAACTTAATTTTAATACAAAGTTATACACAGAAAACAGTCCTTTCTTTATGTTTGTTTGGAGTGGTTTTAGTTTTATCTATTTTTATTCGCAGCTTAAAATTTAAATCGACACCCAAGTCCTCTATCGCCTTTTCTAGCCAATAGTTTGATACATAGAGACCGTCTAGGTTTTCGAATTGTAAAATGTACCGAAGTTTGCCTCTATATTTAAAGTCTTTGATTCCACCGACAACCAGATTCATTCCTTTATGTAATTCTTGCAGCTTTTGACAATCTTTTAATAGCAGCTTTCCCACTATATCCTGCATACGTATCTTGTTAGCTTGATCGACTTCTTCTTGTCGGTATTGGAGGAAATCCTTATTTTCCCACACACTGATGCGTAGTTGCATGTCCACCACTTTTGGGAATATATGGTTGTTATAGGTTGTAAGACCGTCGGTTTTAAATGATCCGAAAGGTACTTTACTAGGCAAATATACAATGTTTAGCGGAACCCCTTTATATGTGGTGTACGCCAAGGTTACGAAACCCGCATTCCTTAGTTCGTCTTTGTTATCTGCCATTTTGATAAATACCTTTTTAGAATAACCTTTTAAAAAATACATGGATTTAGTACCATCCTTTTCCGCAAGAACGCCTACATAACTAAAAAAGTCTTTCTTACTAACCGACCAATGGGTAAGTGAGAGAGCTGGGGTAGGGGATTCCTTTGGCTTTTGCCTGATCCTGCTGCATCTTGATGCGCTTCCAAAAAAATTTTAAGTGTAGTCCACCTCCCACTAAAAGCTGAAAAAAATGTGTAAATTCTTTGCACAAACAAAATATTTAGTTGCACCCAAATAACATTCTGCAGCCGCTGTGCCGACCATGATTGGAGAATGTGCTGCACACGGCACATATGTTGCAAAGTAATTGGCATTTTTGATACGTGCTTGAAATCCGCTGTAAACACTCGTCATATTTGACGCATTGTCAAATAATTGCCTTCGACAATTTGCAATATGAATATTATTGCCAGCCAGAGTATCTAAAATTAATTTTTCGATATCCGCACTCTTGTGGCCACAGGTTTTCACAAATGCTAAAACCGCTCAACTGGAACACTGTTAGTAACTCTTACATATCGCACAATATAAGACAACTGATCTGTATGTGTAATATCTGAAGTGAGTCAACACTAATGGAATATTATTTGCTTCTACGTAATAATTTGCTTTTTTACCAAATTTCCCATAGAAAGTATAACCTCGTTGTAAGTAGCCTTTGATAAATATGATACAGTGCCACTTATCATATTACCATATCTTTTAATGTGGATTTTAAGGATATCTTCATACTCACCAATAAGTTTTAAGATTCCTAAGAAATTTTCGTTTCTTGGGGAACCAAACTTTTCTTCTATACCTTGAAATGAAAGTTCACGAGTACACAAAAATTACAGGACACTAGGCATCCGTTTAAGGACCTTTTACCAATAAAGTTTCCCAGCTAAGTACTATTTATGTATTTATAAATCAGTTTTACTTGATAAACTAGAACGTAAAATTAATTTTTTTGCTGTTTCCATGATCTGCTGATTTTTAATGTTTATCGATTCGCTTGATGTTTCCAGTCGTTCAATCCAGATTTAAATGGAGTGCCCTTCGCAAACAATTAGCAAGACAAACACAGATTTGTGCCAGTTTTTTTCAGAGAGTAATGGCTAGCCGCTTCTGTGTTCTTCACCATTAAACAATATTAGAAAAAATATACCTTTTGGAGCGCATCAGTGTTGGTCCGGGTCACCGGTCACTTCGGGTCACTTCTTCTGCCGGATGACCGAGTCAAGCATGTAACCCTGTACTGAAACGGTGAACTGGTGACCCGGTATTGACCCGATGACCCGGTATTGACCCGATGACTCGGTATTGACCCGGTGACCTGGTTTTGATCAGGTGTTAGCAGTACATGCTTCTGACATTAACGCGCATAGGTATCCTTTTGCTGTAATGCTGAAATACCAGCCAGTAAAATAACAGGACTGCGTAAACAAATAAGTACATACTACATATGATAAGGGGCATAAAATTATTTTAAAATTGTTTATCGGTTAACAGTTTAGAACACTGGGCGGCAACATTTATTTAATCATTACTTATAACAGTTAATGCTTAATTTCTCTTTTAACTCATTCATATACGTAATTGTTTTCAGTTGAATTGCAATGTTTTTATATTTTTAAAAGAGTTAAAATAGTAGTATCCAATTAACAAGAACACCTCAAATTTATTCAAACCGTACAGAGCAAAACACATCAACAGATTGTTTTTTTATCACCGGCACCATTGCGATTTCGGTTAATTTAGAAAAAAACTTGTGCATTTGGGAGAACAGTTCGAGTCACTGGGTCAGTTTGTGCCTCGTGTTAGGCGGTCACTTCGTGTCACTGGGTCACTTCTGGTCACGGGGTCACTTGGGGTCACTTCGGGTTACCGGGTCAGTTCAACCCACCTAGTCAGTTCGGGTCACCAGGTCAGTTCGGGTCCCGGATCACCGGGTCCCGGGTTGGTTTGTTTTTGGGTCACCAGGCCAAAAAATCGTGATCCGGTCTAACTCTAGAGCGTATCGATTGACTTTATTGTCGTATATTCGTATAGATTTTTTTAGGTCAATTTCTTCTAAGTTTTGTTCCGGTGGATTTTTTATTATTAAATCAATAATGCTTTTATCTTTTAAGTCCTATTCTGCAGGGTCGCTATAGGTACTACTAATACCAGAGTTACAATCATTCTGATCGGAATTGAAAATATCATTTTTAGATTCTTGTTTATTACAAACAACAGCTGTTGAAGCTTGTTTTGTATGTAGTGGTACTGCGGGTTGCAACAATTTAGGACATTGTAAGACAATTTAAGACAACTTAATGCAATTTAAGTCAATTTAAGACAATTTACGACATTTTAATCAATTTAGGACAATTTAAGACATAAGACAATTTAAAACAATTTAAGACAATTTGAGACATTTTAAGACAATTTAAAATAATTTAAGACAATTTAAGACAATTTAAGACAATCTAAGACAATTTAAGACAATTTAAGACAATTTAAGTCAATTTAAGACAATTTCAGGCAATTTAAGACAATTTAAGACAATTTAAGACAATTTAAGACAATTTAAGACAATTTAAGACAATTTAAGACAATTTAAGACAATTTAAGACAATTTAAGATAATTTAAGACAATTTAAGACAATTTAAGACAATTTAAGACAATTTAAGACAAATCAAGGCAATTTAAAACAATTTATGACAACTTTATGCAACCTATGACAATATAAGACAAGTTAAGGCAATTTAAGACAATTTAAGATAACTTTAGGCAACCTATGACAATTTAAGACCATTTTAGACAACTATAGTCATTTTAGGACAACTTAATGTAATTGACATAGGAGCCTAAGGTAATCAGTGAATATTTGTAATAAAATAGCAGATGTGTTTTGTCATAGTTTCTACTAAACATACGTACGAAGCAAGCAATAAATAAATCAAAAAAGTTAAAGAAGCATTTATGTTGAGTTTATTATACAAAATAAAATTGCTGAAGATATGCTAATGATGTAGGCGTATAAACAGAAACAGGTTCGTGGAGCAAGCAATGAGTAAAATTAAGAAAGTTAAAGAAATAATTGTCTTAATTCTATTAGACATCGACGCTAATAAAAAGAAACTAAGGAAATATTATGTAGGTGTTAAGCGAAAGATACTAAAATTTTATTGGATATTCATCTTTACATTTATAAAGATCTATGGCATTTTGCATAAAAGTAAAGGAATTCCGTCTGTTTCCTGATTGGGGTCCGGGTTATTTTATAAATTATTATTAACACCGTAAGAATAAGATGGTCTTAATATGCATGTATACCTTAAGATACCGCATCGGAGATTTTTATCGCTATCGGAAAAATTATGTAAACACGCATTATTGAAGTAACGAAGTTCTATATTCCAGTTAGTTGTAAGACATCAGCCGGTTTGAACAAGCTAATCCCAGAAGTCATAAATAAGTTTTGGGACGATGGCGTAATTACGCAGACTTAAATTGAAGTGACTGCGTTTTTGCATTGTGTTACCACGTGTTTTCATGTAGTGTTTGAGTTTCTCGTTTAAATCTCCGTACCTTTTCCTTTAGGGCACTACCGAGCCATTGGAAGCAACAACGTAGCAGAAATTTTAAATAACTAAACCACCAAAACTCCGAGAGGAACTTGTCGTCGGAGTCCCTGAACTGTAAGTGTTATTACTTTATAGTATTGTTATGAAAATTTTCACGATTGAACTTTAAACATTAATTAAGTAAGAGTCAAAGTTTTATCGGCAATATATGTATATATATATATATATATATATATATATATATATTATAGTGGTTTTAAAAGATCAAAAATAAATATAAACAAAGCAATTTCAAAACACCCTGTATAAAGGAACACCCAGAAATTACGTGCGAAGGTTATATTAGTTAATTCAGTTTTAAGTGTCAGGTATTAACAAAATTTTATAAATAATTAATGAAATTTAAGTAGGTTTGCAAAGAAATTAAATGGTAGAAGCCAATGCCATTAATTTATTAATTAATTTGAATGTAATTGAACGATTATTGATGTACAATATGCATAAAAGCATTTAAAAACCCGGTAATACCAAGATGAGACGCGTTGCTAACGTACAAATATATCAAGAGGGTTAAAATACGTGGAATATCCAACTCGTAGAAGTGTTATTTAAAATGTTACGATTGAACACCTGCGTATTTTTATAAAGGTCAAGTTCTGCTTAAATTGTGTAGATAACAAATAGTTACAGAGAATGTCGGATAAACCGTTGCTTATACTCACGGGAAATGCTAATGAGGGGGTTATTTAACTCACATAGACAGTCCACGTAAGGTAGACAGTGCACAAACAAGGTTATCGATGTTTCAACCACTCTAGCAAGGTTAGAATGAGACGTAGAAAACGTATAAGCATGAGACCACAATAGTATAGGAGGGATTTAAGAAATGTCATTGGATCCACGATTGGTCGATAGGTTAGTATGACTTGACATAGACACGAGGATAGTGTAGCGTAAGTTTCTTAAAAATTTATAACGAGGTACGGAAATTCGCAGATTTGAAATTGGGGTTGAGTGCAAAATTGTGAGAATGTGTGGTTGTGAGCGGGATTTCGGATAACTGGGGGCTTGGAGAGGTTACAGTCGAAAGACATAAATACTCGAGAGAACTAGGACTCGCTCTCTTGTCTTTTAACTTCGTGCCTTATTATTTCGATCGTCCCAAAAAGCACGTATGAAAGTTAACACGAGTTGTAAGTATTAACAAATAATTTAAAGTGTATTGCTTAGTGATAGCTTCTAAATTAATTAAAAACGCAGTTAGTGTGCCAAAATTACTTATTTTAATTGAGGTATCACCTATAATTTTTAACAACTCGTGTCGGGACATTAAATAACGTAGATTACTGTGAAAGGAGTATAATTGAAATGAAATTTGGAATTTGCTTACACCGAGAAGGCGGCGTTGGCGGATCAACTTGGAGGGAGTTCGTCTCGTAATTGAGAGAAACGACCTGCAGACCTGATAGAAAATTACATGGCATCATCTACAGAGCGAATATCTTCTAGAAATTCCAGGTAACGATTTAAATTTGTGATTCCTAAAAACTGTAAGTATTGGGGTGGCGTATGAGAGTGTTTTTCAAGGTAGTGTGAATTATTTACGTATTGAACAGAATATGTGTAAATAACTTTATTACGGTATTCAACTAGAAATTGAAGGTGTCTATAAAGCTTTTAAAACGTTCCATCAGAACGTGAAATTTCTGTGAAGAGTACATGGCTTTGTTTTTTTTTTTTGTTTTAGAGTATGCAAAGTAGAAGGGCATACATTAGTTGGGTTATTATGAGCTCACCATACCCCACAGTTTATTTAGATTATTAAAATAAATAAATAAATTATAAAGAAGGAATTTTAGAGAAGGTATTATTCAAGGTCCATTTACTCCGAGTACATTTTATGTGTTTGATGATATTAAAATTAAATACAGGACATTACATCAAATTTACTGAAGTGGATTGTGAACAATAAAATAATAATGAATTGCATTTGTAAATAGGAATAAATAAAAGATTGTATGTTTGTTGTATTTTGTGGTTTTATTGGGAGTGTGTGTGAATGATAGGATTTATGAATGAATATAGCTATCCAAAAGGAGGTCCAAATGAGCTAGCCGGAAGTAGTTGAAGAAGGCCATTCAACCGAGGAAGAGAGGAAAACGGGTAAGAGATATTTTTTTGACTTATTTAATTTTTCGAAATTTTTCTATTTTGAAAATTTTATAAATATTTTCGAATATATTTTTGTTGGTGAGGATTTTACCCGAGTTCCACGGCAATATATATATATATATATATATATATATATATATATATATATATAAACGGATAGTTAAAAAGTGAAATAAGATAGAGCAGGCAGTATGATTTGTAGAAGTAGTCAAATACAGCTTCCTTCATATATACCAAATTATAAAATATGTAAAAGAAGCTTACGCCACTAAGAGCTAACTTCAAAAAGAAAATAGGGGTAGCTACGTTAAACCTTCTCTGAGGAAGTTGAGAAAACGAGAGTAAAGAATTTCATACTTATTACATTTAAATGCTATTTTGAATTATAATATCGGCTATTTTTGCTTTAGCCATATCTTCAGTGCAATTATAATTATATTTCTAACTACTTGCTGATAATTGACATACACCTATTCACCCATTCGCATTTACTCTGTATTAAGTTTTTATACGTTTTTGATTTCCTTTTATTAATTGGTTTAGAAATATATAATAATATAAATAAGATAAATATATAATTATAATAGACTCTAACTGATGTAAAATACTTCCACGCATTACTTATCGCACATGTCATTTTTAACTGCTAAACCTACATACGCATTCCACAATAGTCACAGGCTAATAGTAGGCGTTCAAACGATTCAAGAAGAACCAGCACCTTACGATGTTCCCCAGAATCCCTCATCTCCGCAGCACATCTGCGACCAAGTACATGTACACCATTCGCACTATAAAGTCTGTATTTTTTAATGAATCTATATACCTTGCCCTCCTTGCATCTCCACCTTGCTACGGACGACCCGCAGACCATTTGTTCATTACCGTCACACCGCACATGTCTTTCCAGCCGCAGAGATAAATCTATACTTCCACAACTTCCAGCACCACGAGATAAACCATACCATTGTTACATTGGTATAATTAATACTTAACACACGCATTTTACTACAGTCTACCCGAATAACTTTAGGAATTCTAGCATAGCATCATCCCCAGGCCGACCATAGAAGACCACCTAATTTTAAGCATTTCTTACCTGATAGCGCACTTTATCGAGCCGTTCTTATAAATTTTTTTAGTCATGCGATACATTAAATTAGCTTAAATTTTACGCAGAATTCGAATCTGCAAACAGATTTGAAATCGGACCACGCCCTGCAAAGTTATACCCTTTTAAAGTCCTGATCTTCTAAATTTTGCTCTTTGCTCTATAAGCAAAACTAACAAATAGTTTTTCGTCTATCCATTACATCTTTCGAGATAAACCTATCTTGTTTGGTATCAATTAATATTAAATTTTCTCAGCTACCCAATTCTAAATTTTTAGATTGCACCATCCCCAGAGCTACCCTAATTTTAAGATTTCTTACCGTTGCGATTTCCGACGTCTTAAACATTTTTTATCATGCGATACATCTTCTTAGTCTAAAATTTTACGCACATCCGAATCTGTAAACAGATTTGAAATCGACCACGCCCTGCAAAGTTACATATACCCTCTGCAGATAAATCTTTCTCCACATTTCCACCCACGAGATAAACCTACCTTGTTTGGTATCAATTAACATTAAATTTTCTCAGCTACCCAAATCTCTTTAAATTTTCTAGATAGCTCCATCCCCAGAGACTACCCCATTTTAAGATTTTTCTGTAGCGATTTTGACGTCTTATAAATTTTTATACATGCAATACATCTTGTTAGTCTAGAATTTTATGTAGAATCCGAATCTGTAAACAGATTTAAAACAGGACCACCTTACCATTTTACACACCCTCTAAATTATAACTTTCCTGCGGCTCATACTAAAGAAAATCTAAAACCATTCTTAAAACTTTTATTACAGACAATTTTACTAATACAGTTAAATTTTGTAAACCACATTTCTAAATACATATTCACAATTTTTATTTTCAACCTAGAACTTCTCATATCGGCTCATACTTATTAATATTTATTTCTAAATAGAGCACTTTTCCAAAGACCAACCGGACCCACATGTTTCAAATTCCTCTGATTTTGTTCTTATGGTTTCGCTTAAGACCTCGTACATATTTTCCAGATTACTAGAAGACGTTATAACCAATTTTTGTGTTAAAGGATTTCACATCGTAGTCTCTTCCCCATTTTGGTGTAAACGCCGTAGAGTTCGCATAGACTTTTATGCTGTATGTTGTATTCTTTTTCATTATTAATCGAATAAATCGCTCTTCTGCTTCCAAAGAAACTCGGCACTCCATCGTCGACACTGGCGTTCTTTATGCGATAGCTAGCCATACGTTGTTAAACGCTGTCTAACCATTTCTACCCATCTTCGCCAGTAGCGGTAACTGATGCATTTTATGTCTGTTGCTCCTTAAATGTGCGGCATGTAGTCTTTTCCATTTCGAAATCGCATACTTTACACATAATCGTGGTTGTTTCGTAAAGGTCCTTTAACAGCTGGCGGAGTGAACGTTTACGGCTTAATGACATACCGTGCTGTTTTCCTTGTGTCGCTGTAAGCTGTCCATTCTCGTAAAAGCGAAACCGCAAGTCCCACAGTTTAAGTACTTTGCTGCGACGGATGTATAAGCAACCGTGGACGATGTTCACCACGACATTGTTCTGGTGCGTTTGAGACATTTTTCCAGGTATAGGAAGCACCGCAAGGTTGCATTAAAACGTTTGCAGATACCATTTTAGTACAAACAAATCGCACAAAGCTTGACTGTAGCGAACTCCTTATAACTAAACGGACTCTTGCGCACTATTAACTAAAGATGCAACGCGAGAGGATTTACCAAAACACTTTAACCATAGCTTAGAATATCGCAATTTGCTTTACATACAGTCATTTAATGACTCTTCAATACTTGCTCGTTCCAATACACTTATCAGCGCCAATGCATGCACTCTGCGAAAGTTCGCTTCGTACGGTATGGTGCGAATGCCTTAATTCGCATTTAGAAAATACTTACCGTTAAATAGTACACATGTTATACGATCAGACGTCAGCATATTCAGAACCATCAACATGATAGCACATCGCACATCATATTTTGCAAGTCGCTCAGAACGATGCATTCCTACTGATAGCATCCAGCACAACACCATTTAAACATTACTAAGCCAGATCAGCACATCGACATCGTGCACACGCACTCACGTAACCTTCGAAACAATCATGCCATTACTAGACAACCATTTACCAACCAAAACCACAACACGCGCATGAAATCATGAAATTATTTACATACTCACCTAACTTACCCGAACATCTCCCTTCGACAACTTTTTCCCACATTCAACCGACCATATCATCTTTGACAATACAAAATCTTCACATTTCCATAAAAACAATTAGATAAGCAACAAAATTTGCAGCAACCCATTAACAACGCCCAATCACGAATCACGAAACCGGTAGGACAAGGACAGACACCAATACATAACTTACGTGAATAAACTTACCCTATTAAATATGCCCCGCACGAATTTACCCCTAAAAGCCTTACACGTTCTCATTCCCACTCTCCACCAAACCCCACCCATCGCATCCATGTCCACCATAAACCTTCGACGTTTGACACCTTTATAATACGATTTGCCTCGCAATTGTTCGAATTATACAATTTAACAGAATACACACTTACCATTTAACTACAAAATAAAAATCCCTATTCTAAATACTTGCTTTTTCAAATTCACCACAACTGCAATAGTACTCCTACCCATTTTCTACCCGGGTTTTGCAAACGCATTTGACTCACTTGTTCGACAAATTTTTAAAACCCCAATCCGAATTTCCCCCATTTTCCCGCCCCAACCCCTTTCCCCGGGTCCCTTTTATCCCCAACCCAACCCCCAACTCCCGGCCCTTTCCCCAAAACCCCTTGGCCATAACAACACCTTTTCCTATTTCCCACCAGACAAAACCCAATCCCAAATTTACCCCCCCCAAAACCCCAATCTTTAAACCAAAACCCCCACCCGGTCCCCTTTTTAAACGGCATAAAAAACAAATTTTTAACCCTCCAAAAACCGGTTTTGGACAAAACCTTTAAACCCCGGGAACCTCCCCCGCATTAATCCACCCCGAAACCCGGCCCGAGACCAATTTCCAAAAACCAACCTTTTCCCCACCCCCCCCCTTTACACCACCGCCCCCCCCACCCTTTTTCCTTAAATTTTTGCCACCCAGTTAAATTTAAAAATTTAACCTTTATTTTTCATTTAAATCGGTTTTCCCCCCCAAAACTTTTCGCCACTATCATTTAAAACCCAAAAAAAAAACCCTTTTAACAATTTTCCACCACCCCCCAAAACCCGGGTACCCACCAACCCCAAACACGCGCGCAACCAACCCCCAACCAACAAACCCCTTTACCCAACCACACGGAACCAGCTATACCACATTTACGTGTTAAAGATCACTTAACTTTCCCATTCGTGTAAAGCACAGTCCAGAGACCTATGCTGTCATTGTATCTTCTCATATTAATCGAATAATCACTTTCTGTTCCAAAACGGCACTCCATCGTCACATGCGTCTTATGCATACAATCAGTTTAACGTTTCCCGACACCCATTCGTATAGCGTAACTGATGCATTATCGTTGCTCTTAAGGGGCAAGGTAGCCCAACAAATCGCAACTTTAACAAATGTTTGTTTAAAGTCCTTAAAGCTGGAGCTGAATTTACGAATAATATACCTTTTTTCCTTGTGCGTTTAACGCCATTCTTAAAAAAAACGAACAAGTTAAGTCTTTCATGATGTCATAAGGGGGCATTACACCATTGCTTTGATGCATCTTCACATGGTATAGCGATAGTCCTTTTCATGCGCATACGTGCTTAGGTTGCATAACAACATTTCACGTATCTTCGGCAGATATCTTCATTTTAGAATACGTAGAGAACAAATTCGCATATCAAGACTTTACTTTCGATAAGCTGAACGGTAACATGACGTCAAGAGTTTACGTCTTGCTGCACTGCTTTATGTACTATAGAAGTGCAAACCGCAAATGGCGATTTTTAGCTGTGACAGAACGAAGTTGTCAACATAATCTGCGTAACAAGATGACGTCATATATCCTTACGCTCATGTCAAGTCAACATTTGCGCAATGATGCACCTGTCGCTGTCGTGGTGGAATCCGTATAGACACCGAAACGTTCCATTATACGATCGCATTTCCAGGTGGTAGACACCAAGTCATGTAAATCAGTGCACTATAAAAAACACTTTAAACCATTACTAAGAAAATACCAACTTGTGTCTACAGGATAATTTAATTTTAAATAACTACGTCATATTTTAGGATTGAATATTTTCCAAATGAATCACCAAGCGAAAGTATATGTAGCGTATTAAATTACCCATTAATTTCCCATTTTTAATTATAGATTAAAATTTACGTTCGAGCTTCGTAAACAACATATTAGCAACAATGCATACATGCATACCTTCGCGCTACTCTATTCTTGTAATTGCTAGAAAGTCACTCTCCTTACTGTTGACGCAGCACCATTTTATACTTATAGCACATCGCACTTTCGTCTGATAATTTTTTCTGTGGCTTTTACACTTTCGCATAGCGCGGCCGCATAGATTTCTAGAACCGGTAAGTACTCGATATCTCCAAATAGATTAGATGCTCGATGTCTGTCAATTTCCGATTCCCTCGAAGGTAGAAACTCAGTCAATATCCATTATACCGACGCTCCTGTTCTGATAATTTACAAACATTTCAAACGACAATGGGCCGAGAATTTTAAACCTCGAGGATCTTTAAGTCGTGATCAATTACACATCCGAGCTACGCGTAAACATATTTTGCAGCAACTGTATAATACATGCCTTCTCTGCGCTACTGCTATTCTTGTAGTTGCTTGGAAAAGTCAGTCGCCCTTTATTGTTAGGACCGATGCAGCACCATTCCATACTTTCTTTATAAGTAGCACATCGCACTTTGTCGGTAATTAAATTTGTTTATAGGCCTTTACACTTTCGCTTATTTAAACATCTAATACGATAACCACTTTCGATTATTCTAACGACACCATACATCCGCCAACGTTCTTTGAATCCATGCCACTAACACCTGACGTATTTCCTACTATTTGTTAAACAAACTACCGGTATCGATTGTGGACGTAAACAGATGTTTGTGGATGTGCGAGTATGTAACCATATACATTAACCAGTTATTTATTTATCCACGAAAACTCTATTTCTAAACCACAATTAATAATCGCTTTATAGGTTTAACATTTCACCATTACCCAATGACTGGTGTACGTACATGCATTTCTTATTGGAGATTCTTATTCTCCCCACACTGCGTAGTTGCATGCACCTTTTGAGTATATGCTCGTTATAGGTTGTAAGACCCTCGGTTACTTAACTACAATTCGTGAGACCTTTAATCTTTAATCGTATCTTTCTCGCCTACACAGTAGGACTTAACATTACTACCAACAAATTCTAATACTGGACCCATTAAATACGTCTTTATTCTTTTTGTTACAAGTGATATTGTATTTTTTCGGGGTAGTCACTTGAATTTTGTTTCACTATAAATTTCTAGGGACCCCAAATCTGTAAACATTTTAAATAGGACCACCCATACAAAGTTATGCTTTTAAAGACTAATTTGCATCTTTATTTAACATCTTTAAAACCCTTTTGCTACAAGACATATCTACCACTCGAAATCTAAAACCGATGTCGCATACCACGTGGAGATAACACGTATACTCTGGAAAAAAAAAAAAAAAAAAAAAAAAAAACCCACTGTATCCCAAATTAAACCTTGGCAATTTAAAGCCCAACCGCAGCCCAAACAAAATTAAAAAATTTATTTAAACATCCAGAAGAACCATTCCAAAAGGGCCCAATTTTTAAGACACAGATTGGAGGTAAGTTTGAAAATGAAAAAATTAAACAAGGCCATAGTACAAAAAAAGGGAACAAAAAGGTAAAACCCTTTGAAAAGTTTCAAATTTCCCAAAAATTGTTCATTTACAAAACTTTAAAATTGGAATTATTTGGGTTTGAACAACCAAGGGGGGAAAAAACAAATTAAGGAACAATTTCGGTAATTTATCCCAATTCAATTTTTTTGCATAATTAGGAGGGTTTACGCAAAATTTTTACAATCAAGCTTTACAATCCATTTGTTTGGTTTCCTTTTATGCGCATCCCGTGGCTTAGGTTGGATAACAACATATTCGACTATTTCGGCAATATTCATCTGTAGAATGAAAGAACAATTTTTGTATTCAATTTAGTATTCGATAGTAGCTAGAACGGTAAAATGGGTTCCAAATGATTAACGTTTCTCAACTTTTGGGAATAAAGTGAAACCGCAAATGAATTTGGATTATGGCTGTTGACAGAAAATATGTGCAACAATAATCTGGTAAAAGATATTGGTAATATTTGTTATGTCGAAGGCGAACAGATGCTGACTGGTGGACTACACACACCAATTACAGAACCATTTTGACAATATAATGTTGGTTAAAATTTGGACCTTTCTGACACCGAACAAGCATCTGCAAACAAAAGGATGTTTATCCTAAAAAGAAATTTGTGCATTTAACAGCTATCTACGAAGAAAGTTCAACCGATTTGTTTGCTAGGCATGGTAAAGTTTAAGCTCCGTTTTCTGGAAAGCACTAACAAGATGGGCCAGAGAGTAAAAGAAATTATCGGAAAAAGAAGACCTCGAATGCATTAATAAAAATTCCAAAATCCTATTGTGTTCCATACAAAGTGGAACTAGCAGATGTTGTTGGAAACTTTATTGAGGAACTACCAGATATATTAGACGAAGTCGAAAAGATTATTTCTATCTTTTGACATGGATGTAACCCAAGATTTTGCGGGATATTTAGCAAGATGGAGATGTGTAATTATTTAACTACAAAGCATAACTTTTGCTATAAGGGAAAATACGAAGAAAAGTGTAATATTATAGTTGACAACGATAAAACTGCAGGGATTGATTGTTTAACATGGCTAACAACCAATGCAAGAATTAAGATATACAACAAATTTGTGTGTCAGATAACAAGTCCTGGTGTTAATAAACAACTTGGCAATCATATACTAGATTTTTACGTTGTCCAGATGTACGTTTAAGGGAAACATTTGCGTCTACTTTGGTCAAAGAACATGGTATTACGCGATTGGAAGCGAGAATATACAACTGTGCAATTGGAAGCTATGTCAGTGGAACGAGTGTATACCCTTAAAAGACTGTTTAACCTTATTGGAAGATAGTGTTATACTTCCTAAAGGCGCCAATGTACTCGGTACCACTTGCCAAAATGTGGAGTAAGGCTATCGGACAAGCTACAAAATAGCTGCTGTTTAGGAATAATAACCTGCTACAGTACGTGTATTGGGGAATGGCAATACAAAGAAATTGACGGCTTGCAAATTAAGTTGTCCGAAAAACCAAAAGAAAGGAAAACATTGATAAAGTATGTGCTTTGGCTTTTAGTTTTAACTATTTACCCGTAAATTATTTGGAGATAGTAGAGGGAAGACAGCCAAGATAAAATAAAAATCTTACACAAGTGCTACATTAAAGCAGGTAGTACATATTTTACACAATCTGCAACTATTCTACAATTCCAAAAGAAATAGTCATTTCGGAATTGGGATTGATAAATACCCTAACATTCGCCCAGAGGTTGTGACAACGCGAAATATTGGTAGTAAACTCTATCCGTTTACGTAAAGGAAATTGCCCCATTATGTATGCCATAGCTGTAAGTGGAAGGAAAAGACAACTGGAATTAGAGGAAATGGATGCAAAAGGGAAAATTGACTACATGGAAAACACTGCGACAATACGCGAACAATACAAAGATGTGTTAGACAAAGAACATCTTATTAGAGAAAATGAGGAAGAATTAAAAGATTATTTTATGTGCGATGGATGACTTAGATACATCCGGGTTGTACAAGTTGTATGCATTTGCGGTTAGTAAGAAAGACTTTTAGTTATGTAAGTTCTTGCAGAAAAGGATGGTACTAAATCCGTATACTTTTAAAAGGTTATTCTAAAAACGTATTTATCAAAATGGCAGATAACAAAGACGAACTAAGGAATGGGGTTTCGTAATCTTGGCGTACACCACACGCAAAGGGGTTCCGCTAAACATTGTATATTTCCTAGTAAAGAACCTTTCGGATCATTTAAAACCGAGGGTCTTACAACCTATAACAACCATATATTCCCAAAAGTGGTGGATATGCAACTACGCAACGGTGTGGGAGAAAAGGATTTCCTCCAATACCGACAAGAAGAAGTCGATCAAGCTAACAAGATACGTATGCAGGATATAGTGGAAAGCTGCGATTAAAAGATTGTCACAAGCTGGAAGAATTACACGAAGGAATGGATCTGGTTGTCGGCGGAATCAAAGACTTTAAATATAGAGGCAAACTTCGGTACATTTTACAATTGAAAACCTAGACGGTCTCTATGTATCAAACTATTGGTTAGAAAAGGAGATAGAGGACTTGGGTATCGATTTAAATTTTAAGCTGCGAATAAAATTAGATAAAATTAAACCACCCAAACAAACATAAAGAAAGGACTGTCTTCTGTGTATAACTTTGTATTAAAATTAAGTTTAAATGATCCATGTTGGCATTAAATTTTTTAAATTTGTTATGTATAATGTCAGAATAAACATTTTATAATAGTATATAACATTGTTCTTTATTTATAAAAGGCTGTGACGTTACCACGAAATAGCAGTCGCACAGAGAGGTGCGCATGGGCAGCGCGTGGGCGGGTACGCGCATGGGCGCGCATGGGCAGGTGTGCATGCGCAGGGTGCTCATGGCTGGGATGTGTCTGGGCGTACACGAGGGAAGCGGATGTTAACAGTCACCAAGCATCCAATTTTTATTTGGTGGGAGTACTTGTCTGCGTATGTATCCGGAGTAAAGAATACGATTTGCATACGCAGCTTATTAATAAAATTAGTTTATCGAGGGAAGATGACAAAGGTTACTCACCTAATAGTACAACAATCTACGCATGGGGTGTAAAGATATAAGATAGTTGTTTAGATTTGTATATATTAGTTTTAAGATTCCATAATTTTTAAGTTCTTCTCCCACCTTCCAAATCCTTCCGGCTTCTATCCTGGTTGACAGAGTATACGTGTTATCTCCACGTGGTATTTGCGGGACACTGCGGTTTTAGAATTTCTAGGGAAACGGTTGGTTAAAGCATATGTCTTGATAGCAAAAAGGGTTTTAAGATGGTGTTAAATAAAGATGAGCAAAATTAGTCTTTAAAACGCATAACTTTGTATGGGTGGTCCTATTTAAAATCTGTTTACAGATTTGGGGTCCCTAGAAAATTTAATATTAGTTGAAACTTAAAATATATTTATCTTAAAAGAGTGACTACCCCGGATAATAAATACAATATAACACTTGTCAACAAAAAGTTGTAGGAAATTAAAGACGTATTTAATGGGGGTCCAGTATTAGAATTTGTTGGTAGTAATGTTAAGTCCTACTGTAATTGTAGGCGAGAAAGATACGATTAAAAAGATTAAAGGGGTCTCACGAATTGTAGTTATAAAACCGAGGGTCTTACAACCTATAACGAGCATATACCTCCAAAAGGGGTAGGCATGCAACTACGCAGCAGTGGTGGGAGAATAAGAATTTTCCAATAAGAAATTAAAGTTTCCATGTACGTAGCACCAGTCATTGGGTAATGGTAGAAATGTTAAACCTATAAAGGCGATTATTAATTGTGGTTTAGAAAATAGTAGTTTTCGTGGACTAAATAAAATAGCTTAGACTGGTTAATGTATATGGTTACATACTCGTACACATCCACAAACATCTGTTTACGTCCACAATGGCGATACCGGTAGTTTTTGTTTAACAAATAGTAGGAAAATACGTCAGGTGTTAGTGCGTAAGCCCATAGGATCGTTGGAATTCAAAAAGAACGGTGGGGGGATGTATGGTTCCCGTTAGAATAATCGAAAGTGGTTAATGATCGTATTAGATGTTTAAATAAGCGAAAGTGTAAAGGCCTACATAAACAAAATTTAATTATCCGACAAAAAGTGGCGATGTGCTACACTTATAAAGAAAGTATGGAATGGTGCTTTTACGGTCCTAAAAAAGGGCGACTGACTTTTCCAAGCAACTACAAGAATAGCAGTAGCGCAGAGAAGGGGTATGCATGTATTATACAGTTGCTGCAAAATATGTTAGTTTACGCGTAGCTCGGATGTGTAATTGATCACGACTTAAAGATCCTCGGAGGTTTAAAAATTCTCGGCCCATTGTCGTTTGAAAATGTTTGTAAATTATCAGAACAGGAGCGGGTCGAAGTATAATGGATGATTGACTGAGTTTTTCTACCTTTACGAGGGAATCGGAAATTGACAGACATCGAGCATCTAATTTCTATTTGGAGGATATCGAGTACTTACCGGTTCTAGAAATCAATACGTGCGGCCGACCGCTATGCGAAAGTGTAAAAGCCTACAGAAGCAAAATTTAATTATCAGACGAAAAGTGCGCGATGTGCTATAGAAAGTATAAAAAATGGTGCTTTGCCCATCTCCTAACAGTAAAAAGGAGAGTGACTTTTTCTAGCAATTACAAGAATAGTAGTAGCGCAGAGAAGGGGTATGCATGTATTATACAGCGCATTGTTGCTATAAAATATGTTAGTTTACGAGAAGCTCGAACGTCACAAATTAAATTTTAATCTATAATTAACTATGGTCGTAAAATGGGAAATTAATGGGTAATTTAATACCGCTACATATACTTTCGCTTGGTGATTCATTTGGAAAATATTCAAGCTACCTAAAATATGACGTAGAAGTTATTTAAAATTAAATTGTTGTAAGTATCCTGTAGACACAAGTTGGTATTTTCTTAGTAATGGTTTAAAGTGTTTTTGGTTATAGTAGCACTGCATCTTCTACGACTTGCACACAATTTGTGTGCGTGGCTACCACCCTTTGGATTTTTAATATGCACGCGATCCGTATAACATGGAAGACGTTTTCCGGTGTTTCTACTAACGGCATTCGCACCATCGACGAAGCGAACCAGGTGCATGCATTGGCGCTAAATGTATTGGACGAGCAGAAGGATTATGACGTCATTTAGTTCCCCGCCGAATCCTCAACTTCGTTCGGTGTCTTCGAAACCTTCGGTTTGCATTCTATAGGGTACATAAAGCCGGTGCGCAAGAGTAAACTCTTTAGTTATAAGTTAGTTCGCTTACAAGTAAAGTCTTATAGTGCGGATTTTGTTTTGTACTAAAATGGTATCTGCAAACGTTTTTAAGTGCAACTCTTGCGGTGCTTCCTATACCTGGAAAATGCTTCAAACGGCACCAGAACAAATGTCGTGGTGTAACATCGTCCACGGTTGCTTTATACATCCGTCAGCAGCAAAGTACTTAAACTGTGGGACTTGCGGTTTCGCTTTTACGAGAATGGACAACTTACAGCGACACAAGGAAAACAGCACGGTATGTCATTAAGCCGTAAACGTTCAGCTCCGCCAGCTGTTAAAGGACCTTGTACGAAACAACCACGAATTATGTGTAAAGTATGCGATTTCGAAATGGAAAAGACTACCTATGCCGCACATTTAAGGAGCAACAGACATAAAATGCATCAGTTACCGCTACTGGCGAAGATGGTGTAGAAATGGTTAGACAGCGTTTAACAACCGTATGGCTAGCTATCGCATAAAGAACGCCAGTGTCGACGATGGAGTGCCCGAGTTTCTTTGGAAGCAGAAAGAGCGATTTATTCGATTAATTAATGAAAAAGAATACAACATACAGCAATAAAAGTCTACTGCGAACTCTACGGCGTTTACACCAAAATGGGGAAGAGACCGATGTGAAACCTTTAACACAAAAATGTGGTTATAACGTCTTCTAGTAATCTGGAAAATATGTACGAGGTCTTAAGCGAAACCATAAGAACAAAATCAGAGGAATTTGAAACATGGGGTCCGGTTGGTCTTTGGAAAAGTGCTCTATTTAGAAATAAATATTAATAAGTATGAGCCGATATGAGAAGTTCTAGGTTGAAAATAAAAATTGTGAATATGTATTTAGAAATGTGGTTTACAAAATTTAAACTGTATTAGTAAAATTGTTTGTAATAAAAGTTTTAAGAATGGTTTTAGATTTTCTTTAGGTATGAGCCGCAGGAAATTATAATTTAGAGGGGTGTAAATGGTAAGGGTGGTCCTTTTTAAATCTGTTTACAGATTCGGATTCTACATAAAATTCTAGACTAACAAGATGTATGATGTATAAAAATTTATAAGAACGTCAAAATCGCTCCAGGAAAAAAAAATCTTAAAATGGGGTAGCCTCTGGGGATGGGCATCTAAAAATTTAAAGAGATTTGGGTAGCTGAGAAAATTTAATTTAATTGATACCAAACAAGGTAGGTTTATCTCGTGGGTGGAAATGTGGAGAAAGATTTATCTCGCAGAGGGTATATTGTAACTTTGCAGGGCGTGGTTCGATTTCAAATCTGTTTACAGATTCGGGATGTGCGTAAAATTTTAGACTAAAAGATGTATCGCATGACTAAAAAATTTTAAGACGATCAAAATCGCTACGGTAAGAAATCTTAAAATTAGGGTAGCTCTGGGGATGGTGCAATCTAAAAATTCCTAGAAATTCGGGTAGCTGAGAAAATTCTAATATTAATTGATACCAAACAAGATAGGTTTATCTCGAAAGATGCAATGGTAGACGAAAAAACTATTTGTTAGTTTTGCTTATAGAGCAAAGAGCAAAATTTAGAAGATCAGGACTTTAAAGGGTATAACTTTGCAGGGCGTGGTCCGATTTCAAATCTGTTTGCAGATTAATTCTGCGTAAAATTCTAGCTAATTTAATGTATCGCATGACTAAAAAATTTATAAGAACGCTCAAAAGTCGCTACAGGTAAGAAATCTTAAAATTAGGGTAGCTCCTGGGGTGATGCATCTAAAAATTCCTAAAGATTCGGGTAGCTGAGAAAATCTAATATTAATTGATACCAAACAAGATAGGTTTATCTCGTGGGTGGAAGTGTGGAAAAGATTTATCTCGCGGGTGGAAAGAATGGGGGTGTGACGTAAGAAAATGGTTGGGGGGGTGTCCGAGCAAGGAGGAGAGCAAGGAGGAGCAAGGATAAGATTCTTAAAATAAGACTTTATAGTGCGAATTTACATGTAAATTGGTCCAGATGTGGAAATGAGGGATTCTGGGGAAATGAGGCTGGTTTTCTTGATTTTACCCTACTGCTAATATTATTTGTTTTTGAAGCAGTATCCAAATAAAACATATCAAACTTCACAAATCATCTACAGGAAGTATTCAGAGCATTTCTGTTTTGAAGTCCTTTGAGGTTAACGTTGAATCAATTTGTAAAAACCCAAGAGATGTGATGGAGGTGTTTTGTTTATGTATGGATTTGCATAGAACAGTATACCCATATACGCAGTTTAAGGGGCAGTATGGGGTGCTTCAGAGTTTTAGCACCCCTTTTCAAGTCCCCATTGAAATTCGATACGCGAAATTTGCGGTATAAGCCTAATGCAAAATTAATACCACACTTTCTGCGGTTGGAGGTCCTTAGAGATAATGTTAAAATGATGATTGTAAAAAGCTGAACAGAAATAGTTTCCTGTATCGCGCTGATAATAAAATATTTAAAAAACAGGAAAGAGTTCAGAATTTGCTTTAGCACACATCAATTGCTGATATCTTATTTCCGGCAATATCGGAACTGTTGGCGTGCAAATCCTAAGGGACCTGAGGTCGATATCAGTTTCTAACGCTAACAATTCTGCAATTTTACTTCCAGCTGTCGTACTAAACTTTAATAAAATTCGGGATCTTTCCTTAGCGCTTTTACTTATTTGGGTGTCGTTCTAATAAATAAGTTTTGTTCTGGATCTAACTCGTATAAATTTTTTTGAGCTATCGAATGTAGGAAAAAGCCTTACACAGCACTTCTAACTAAAGTAGCAGCAAGATAATGTGGAGCTTCGCTTCTTGAAGTCGGCTAGAAGTTCACGAGAACAGGGAATTGCTCGAAACGAAGGTGCTGTAGAAGAGCGTTATTTAACACCTCAAGATACGGTTTACAGTCACATCGAAATCCCTTGTTTTAAATTTGCTTGTTCCTTTTCTGTATTAAATTGTACGCACAGTATCAATATTTAAAATAAAATGGTTCCAAACGCGAGTTCTAGGAAAGTATTTATGTTCAGAAATGCATGTTTGTGGAGAATACTCGGATTTTCTGAGTACTAAGAATATGAAGCGTGATATGATATTTACCTATATACTCTTTGCATGTATATTCATCTTGTAGCTGCATCACATTAACATAAGCATATCTAGTATATATTTTGGTAATAGTTTCTAGAAATTTTGAGTTATTCCGAACCTTCAGTTTTATTTTTAAGTTACGCCATTAGAAAATTATTAAGCATTAGGTCGCGTCGTAATCAAACTGTTTTCACAGTTGCTTAAGCTATCAATTCTGATCAAACTTAACTCTCCCGGAGTACAACGACATATGGTGACCTTTAATGTCGGCCTTATTTAATGCTTGAAAATTCGCTGTATATGTCATTCTACTTTACTTACATCTACAACACCTTAAAAAGCGGAGAAACGAGTGCCATGTTCTCTATATTTAAATTGTAGGCGAATCCAAAGATCCAACAACCCAAAACAAGTAAAGGTATCACTAGGGTTTTCACTAATGCCAAGGAATCATAATTATCTCAAATGGTAGTATGCCCAGATGACGGTTGGTTCATAATACATCATTTATTTACCAGAAAGGGGCCATATCTGTTCTTCTATTTATCGTATTGTAAAATTCTTTTTTTTCAGAAGAAAGCAAATAAATTTTTATAAGTTTGGTCTATATCAAATTTTTTCATTCTTTAAATTTAAGTATAAATACCCATCTTCAGTAATAAGTTTGTAGTGATAACATGGAAGATTTTTCATCGGAGGGTTCCTTATCAAGAATACTTCTCGTTTTAGTTCTAAGTTTAAAATGGATTTCTCGTGAATGTGCAAAAACGCTAACCTAAAAATCGTAGATTCCTAGCAGAAGACCGTACAAGCTGACATGATAAACATCCCGTTGTAAACTGTTACTAGGAGTTATATCAGAATTCTGCGATAAGCACTTGAAGTCTGTACCATGACAAAATGGCGACTAATTCTAGAATCTAAATTTATCTTTCATGAAAACTTCATATTTCGATTTTATTGATCGGTGTTTAACACGCTGAAGAAAGGTGACGCATAGTGCGTCACCCGAAATGTGTACTGAAATGGCAGCACGCAGTACAGTGTCACTGATTTTTATATAAAATAAGGCTTTCATATAAAATGTTCATAAGTACGTACTTAGCGATTCAAATGAATTAGTTTAAACTAAATTACTGTTCCATTTTAGGTATTGTTTCCTACCTTTTGTTTCTTAGAAATGTTTGTGTATCCCTCCCCCACATCCATTGCACAATTCTGAACAGTGCTGTTTCCCGCTAAAGTTGAGAATTTTAATTTATTTGAAAGATGTAGTGCTTTCGGTACAGATCCCCGTGTGAGGAACTATACTTCGTTTCACGATAGAATAAAGTGATGAGAAGCATAGGGACTAAAAATCCTCAATTTCATTGGTTGAAAACGAGACAGATTTACATTGCTTAAATTATATGATTTTGGGTTCAAACTGTTACAAAAATATCACCAACGGATAATCATTACTTTAACTTACCATACATTTTAATTTCGATTAATATTGTAAAAGATAATTTACCATTAAGCCAATAAACTAGAAGTTGGTGAAATGAATATAACAAATTCCTTCATTGATCAGATAAAGAAATCTACCAAAGTAAAGTGGCGATTTGTAGTATCTGGTAACGGTATAACGTTTATTAATTTTCGTGAAACAGGCTGGTAGCTAACTTATTTAAATTACTAGTAACTTTTGATTTATTAACTTAAGCTGCATAAGAAATTATTTTAAATACAGTATTGAACTTATCACGTTCACTTTCAACGGTAAGTTGAAAACCACACCCCTTTTGATTCGCTATTCATTTACGTAAATTCTGTTACTACTCCAACAACATACTGTATATCTTACCGTTTTACAATAAGTACTCTTCATAACAATTTTCATTTAAATCAATTTGCTGCAAATTTGAAAAGCTTATTCTATAAATTAAATAGTCAATACCTTGTTTTAGCTATCCGTGTACTTGCTACACATTACGATAGCGTATAATTACTTTCTAAATTACTTCAATCTAAAGACTCGTTGAAATAATAGATCGTACTTATTTGTTAAGATTATTTCAAGTTTCTAATCACTTTTGTATGTTTGATAACGCCGGCATGGATGGTAATTCGTGTTATCAAACGATCAAATATTCATTTCTTTTCTGCATACGATCTAAATATAATTGTCGTTCCCGTTCAATATAAAATTTTCGTGCGCACGCTGTGTGCTTCCTCCGGTGGACACGACAGTTCCTTGAATTGCCGCTCCTTGTGATATAGAAGGCTACACCCGTTACGTGATTTCAGGTCCATCTGTCCCGCTCCGGTCCTAAAGAGGGTGTAATAGATCTAACACCGTAGACACACGGATGAGTGTTTTATTTCCTGCTCGTGTTGCGACCCTGTTTACTTAGACTTTGCTATTTGGGCTCATATATGCCTCGCATTAATTCGTATGTACGAAAATAATTATTTTAGGTGAAGGGACAAGTGTTACTGATATTGTATTCTTAAATGGTTTCCTTTTTTTTTGTGACAACTTTATATATCATGTGTTACTAATATTTAATCTTTTAATGATTTCCTTTTTTGTGACAATTTTATATATTTAATTGTGTTTACGATGGTAATTTAGAACTTTTGTTTTTGAATGTAAATTTGTGTTAATTAAGATATGGTAGTGATAATTCTACGTATTTAAATCTTTGTGCGTACGAGGATGATTTGGAGCTGTGGTTTTTAGGGTAGTAATTTTTCTTTGTTGTTAATTCATATTAGTAGTGATCTAAAAACTACAGCTTGCCATTTTAAAAACGTGCTTTTTTTTTTGTTTTTTGGATATATGTACATTGTATTTATTGATGTTGTGAACAAGTTTTGTAATAAAAATCTCTTCAGGATATTTTGGAAAAAAAATTTCTGTCTATTTTGTGACAAAAGTTGCTAATTAGAAGTTCTTTTTTTAAATGGTGCTTTAATATGAATTAGTAGGTGTGTTTTTATTCCAGGTATTTCCTTTTTTCTGTTATATTAGTACAACCCCGCCTACTCATCGATTGAGCCCGGGTATTCCTTTCATTATTCTGCCAGCTACGTCGATGTACGTAGCAAACTTTCTTTAAAACGATTATTTTTTTTTTAAGAAATATTTTAACTACAAATTTTATGTTTATCGAAGTAACCCCAACAAATGTATTATTCTTTTATTATTTAAAATATGCCATTTTTTTCTATGTTGTCGTACCGTAGTCCCGTTTCGACTTACCTTATTCTTAATAAATTTAACTAAAAGCTCAAAACAGCCGACATTTTTTCAAAAAGTAAAAGATAACGTTTACTTTTTGCATCCAAAATATATGTTGGCATGAAAACTATGGACATCAAATGTCAAATTTAAATTGGTGCATAATATATGAACTGCAATTGAAAACTTAACACGGTAAAATCCGAAACGGGACCTACGTATAAAATAATTAGCCAGAGCACCATATACATACTATTTTGATTATTGCAAAAATTTTAGTAATTTCAAAGCATTAGCAAATGTCTATTCTAAGCAATTATATTCTATTTTATTTTATTCTTTTCTGATTTATTTTATTCTGTGAACTCTAAGGTTATGTATATATACTGTTTCTATGATCTGTTTTCTGTTAAATTTGGTTAAATTTGTCTATGTTTGTGTCCTACATTTCGTTTGTAAAGTCGCTACGTACACGCACCTTCTTCTTTTCTGTATTACTATTTCCAGCTTTTACTATGTATATTCATTTTATTGTAAAACTGTTCCCAGAACGCTGTGGTATTATTGCTACATCAAAGCAAACTCTTCCAGTACTGTACAGGTGTGTGTTATGATGATAGAAGTATAACAGTGAGTAATAAGCAATAAATTTTAGTGATTAATGGCGAAGCGGCGTACTCGTTCAAAAATACCAAAGGAAACCAATTAATTGTGGTCCAAAGCTAATAGCATACAATTTGTGTGTGAAACATGTCGAACCAGTTAGTGGAACCACAACTATTAAGCAGACCGTGTAGAACTTGACACTGGTCAAAGTACTGTATGAAGCATCCATCATCAAAGAAATTGAAGAGTCAGGTACTGCAACACCTATTAAAACGGAAAGACGCTCAATAATCTACAAAAACTTGACGAAATGGATATTCTAGCGATTCGAAGATACGTTCACTCCTACTTTCGTAACGAGTTTCCCACTGTTCAAAAGGTGCTATGCGAAATTAATAATGACTTTTTACCAAATCTCAGTTTCATCCCTTATCGAATCCTGTGAAAAATTAGATTTAAGTATGATACAAAAGGAAGAAAATCTGTATTTATTGAAAGGCTAGTAATAGTTCTTTGGAAAAGAAACTATTTAACATTAATAAGACAATACTGCAAAGAGAACCTTAGTGTATTATTTGAACGAAACTTAGGTGAATGCAGGACACATTACAAATAAAGCTTGACGTTATAACACAGGTAAAATTGCTAGGCAAGCAGCTATAGAGCGTTTGTTAACGTGCATAAAAGATTCCTGGGAAAAGGCAAAAGTTTAATCGTAACTTACATTGGTACTGGAAGGATTTGTAGATCAGGGACTTAACATTTTGAATCAAAGAAAACAGTTGTGTTAAATTTGTTTCATTTGATGATTCCATGAAATGAATTTTAGGAAACTACAATCAAAACATGAACGCTGAAGTTTTTAAGCAAGTTGATTGTGTGATAGTAATGCATAAATGCACCTTATCATAGTGTTAAGTTAGAGAAAATCCCTACACAATGCTGAAACAAGACATATATTATGGATTGACTTAAAAATAAGGTAATTAAAATTGAAGATCGTTATCTAAAGCTTCAGTTATTATAATTGATTAAGTAGTACCGCATTCCACAACATATGTTATTGAAATATTGGCGTGAAAAATAATGAACGAATAGTACTGCGATTAGTTTTAATCTTATAGAATTTGTATGGGCTAATGTAAACAGCTATGTTGCTGCACATTGTGATGGTGTAATAGCCCAATATCCTAATAATTTATAGTTATTATATTGAATTAAGTTTTATGCCTTTAAAAGGCGAGTGACTTATTATAGGAAGTGCAAAGTGCGGAATTGTACAGTAAGACAATCAATAGGAAGTACATGTGCAACGAACTCTAGGCTAGGTGTAATTGGAATTATTAAGTAAGCATAATTGCATAATTATTGTTAGCAGTTAAGAACTAATATAGAATAAGAACATTAAAAATCTAACCCTAAGATGTAACGGTTGTACTGCACCTTAAAGTGTTAATTAAATTAAATGTGAAATGGTCTTCGACTTTGTTTCTAATCACCGCTACTAAAGACCCCAAGAGAACACTACCACATAACACTGCAGTCAAATTAAATTATGTAAATAGTATGTTTCAAAATGGCATTATAAGCGTAATTTCTGCTGTGTGGAAAAGTTGTGTCAATCATGTTCTTAGAAAAGAAGAAAAACCGATTTGGAATTTGGCGTTGTAGAAGATATGGTTGAAGAAATGGTGATGAGTGAACTCTGGTATGGTTGGTGATACAAGTGATAACGATATTGGTCTGTTATAATTTACTTACGCAGTAATACCTACTCTTTTTTACCGAATTTTACTATAAAGTTTAATCACATTCTTTATGATTTTATACACAGACATGGCATGATGCCATTTAGTTATTTACTATATATAGATGTAGTGAAAATGACAAAGTATTGTATTTAAAAAATGTTTTATTTTTGGCTACTATTAAAATTGTCTTTATAAATTGTTATCTTTTGTTTGGTTATGTTGAATGTCAAATAGATAAGGTTAAGTAACTATTTTGAATTTCCCATTAAAGATTTCTAGTGGTGTAAATCGCTCTCAGTACGACCTGCCCTCTACTTTATTCTCTCGTGAAACGGAGTATAGTTCCGGAACTGGTTCCTTAGTTTACATAGTTCCTACTATGAGTTGTATTTTGCACCGTATAGATGCACATTTTGTTACGAGAAATGTGAGCATTGCATTGTAATTTAAGATTTGTTTTGAAGGGGTGGAGACCACGTAAAGGGGTGCACCGGCTAACTACAGTAGCATAGGTTCCTTCTATGAAGAAAATAATAAAGGAATATAGAAACATTCAAAATAAATTGTAACAGAAATTAATTCCGCTCATCATAACCCTGTATAATTTAAATTAAATCGCTTAGAGCGGATTTATTCAGTTCTTACATGAAATATGTAGTTACAATATCATAGTTAATCGATCGTTTATTTTGGTGGTTCAGGGGAAGTTATAATACAAGTGCCGAGTTTTGATTGTTGATCTTCGCTAATAGCGTCACGCGCTGCACGTGGTTAATCATTCTGTTGTAGGTTGAGGCATCCTCTTTTGTTGTTTACGTTTTAGAAGTATTAATTAATGTCAATGAATTTGGGAGTTACTGTCTGGAGGATGAATGGAAATCTCGTTACGGTTGCGGTAGGCCCGTAATATAACCCAGTTGTTGGGGATCAAGTAATAGATTAATTGTCACGTGTTTGAAAGTAAAAAACACGACACCCTCACAGTGTTGACTGGTACAATCCACCTTACAAGGTAAGCTACTGTATTCGTAGATTTTACAGTGCAGCCCCAAATACGTCGATTATAATTGAATGTTTGTGTAATTAAACTAAGCACAACCCGTACATGAAGTTGTGTTAATCCCTTATCAACGAATCCTAAAGTGTGTGCGCTTTATGGATACTTTACCGTTGTCGTGAACAACAAACACACTTAACTAGTATAAATAGTTAAACCACATTATTCCCAATTAACGTAATATTTAAGACAGTTGTACTGATACTTCCAGTTATTCAAAATTATTATGATTACATATTTGCTGAATTAAGATCACAATTTACATTTTGAATTAAAAGTTATTGTTGCCGTTAAGTTAGTAGCGTAGGGTTGCATGCACACGGCGTCCTACGCATTACGTTTCAAATATTTTATTAGTTATTGTGTAAGTAGAGCAAGTGGGGGTGTCCTGTGCACTCATTTCCACCTTAATTTTATTACACATTGCTTTACTGGCCAGTACACCTTATTGTAATAATAATTGTATGCCATTTACTTTGTCGACAATATTACTTGTGGTAATGTTTACCTTTACTTGTTCATATATGTATGTGCCATATTTGTTTATGTAACCAACACATGTATTTATTTCAGTCGTTGGGATTTGTTAATAGAATTAAGTAAAGTTGTCTACGTGCATTATTTTAGTAAGAAGTTTATGTTAGTAGAGTGAATTTAACCTCTCTACTCTGCGAGATTTTCTGAGAATTTTATGTAAAATATTGAGCTGCAAGGAGTCTACCGACCAGTGACGAGATTCTCCTTTTGTCATCCAGCATTGTGACATTACTGGTGGTGCCCACCCGATTTTTGACGTTTTACCGAATTCACACCTCATTATAATTGTCATCTTAGGGCATTTAGCAATTCCAATCTACGACTTTTGTCTGACCTACCCCTCACCGGCTAGAGCTAGGCCGCTCACGGGTCTCGATCCGTCCCTTGGTGTCGTAGTGCTGAATTAGCCCGTAACAACTACAATCAAAACATAAACGCTGAAGTTTTTAAGCAAGTTGATTGTGTGATAGTAATGCATAAATGAACCTTATCATAGTGTAAAGTTAAAGAAAATCCCTACACAATGCTGGAACAAGGCATATATTATGGATTGACTTAAAAATAAGGTAATTAAAATTGAAGATCGTTATCTAAAGCTTTAGTTATTATAATTGATTAAGTAGTACCGCATTCCACAACATATGTTATTGAAATATTGGTGTGAAATATAATGAACGAATAGTGCTGCGATTAGTTTTATTTTTATAGAATTTGTATGGGCTAATGTAAACAGCTATGTTGCTGCACATAACACTGCAGTCAAATTAAATGATATAAATACTATTTTTCAAAATGGCATAATAAGCGTAATTTCTGCTGTGTGGAAAAGTAGTGTCAATCAAGTTCTTGGAAAAAAAGAAAAACCGATTTGGAATTTGGCGTTGTAGAAGATATGGTTGAAGAAATGGTGATGAGTGAACTCTGATATGGTTGGTGATACAAGTGATAACGATATTGGTCTGTTATAATTTACTTACACAGTAATACCTACTCTTTTTTACCGAATTTTACTATAAAGTTTAATCACATTCTTTATGATTTTATACACAGACATGGCATGATGCCATTTAGTTATTTACTATATATAGATGTAGTGAAAATGACAAAGTATTGTATTTAAAAAATGTTTTATTTTTGGCTACTATTAAAATTGTCTTTATAAATTGTTATCTTTTGTTTGGTTATGTTGAATGTCAAATAGATAAGGTTAAGTAACTATTTTGAATTTCCCATTAAAGATTTCTAGTGGTGTAAATCGCTCTCAGTAAGACCTGCCCTCTACTTTCTTCTCTCGCAAAACAGAGTATAGTTTCCGAAACTGGTTCTTTAGCTTACATAGTTCCTACTATGAATTGTATTTTGCATCGTATAGATGTTACGATTAAAATGAGCATTACTTTGTAATTTAAGATTTGTTTTTAAGGGGTGGAGACCACGTAAAGGGGTGCACCGGCTAACTACAGTAGCATAGGTTCCTCCTACGACGCAAATAATAAAGGAATATAGAAACATTCAAAATAAATTGTAACAGAAATCAATTAAGGTCACCATAACTCTATATAATTTACATAAATGATATATTCTGAGTTTAGTTGTGCTTTGAAAGATTTACTGCATCGTAATATTGCTTGATTATCTACATTAAATTCCTATTATGATTGCACAAGCTTGTCCAGTTCGTATTAATACACTAACATATTTATTTTTTGTTCGATATTATTGGATTAGTTTGAAAACTCTATGATTTATAAAATTTCTCCAATAGCATCATTGATATAGTATATGAACGGGTCATTTGCCTTATGTGCATGTAACACGTTTGATAATCTTTAATTGTAATACACACGTGGAAACCTTCGTGGTAGGATTAGGCGGGACAACATATCGGGAGAAATAGGACCATAGCCTAGACGAGTAGATTCGCTTAGTGGCGTCGAGTAGAAACCACGACCTGGTTTACATCAATAGATGAAACGTCTCAATGGTATGTTGCTCTTTAATTATTTAAAATAAAATTATTTCTTTTATTAGTGCAACAATTCAACAATGCAACAATTGAATAATTAACCGATTATACAATCATTGAAAATTTATTAAAAATTATTAGAAACTATTCAAGAACCTTGAGAACTCTAACTTCGACCAGATTATTTGGTTTTGATAATGTGGAATGTGGTATTTGTGGATAAACAAGACGCAGATGGTCGTTCTTAGATGAAGGACATTTTACGAAAGAGATTAGAACGTTTGTGAAATAATTAGTTAAATTTTGATACTTAAACTTATCGTATTTTTTTAAAGGAACATGTATATTCTATCAACAGATCTGAAACAAAACAAAACAATTAATTGTAAATTATGCTCCTCTTTGAAATGAGCTATTAATCAGTATTATTTTACTGAATTTAATTATTAAATATTTATCAAAAATTTTTGAGATCGAATTTAATTTCTTGTATATTAATGTGACATATTAAACTAACGAAACTAAATTTTGGTTAATACATGAAACTTAAGTCAAGGTCTGAGTTACTTCTTTGATTTCGCATAAGCTATTTTGTACGTATTTGTGTTTAGTTGGAGAACCACAAACGGTGGTCTTGTTTTCGATTAATAGTGAACTCTTTCTTGCAGCTTTGAATTAAAAATGACTAACGGGTCAGTTGTTTTTGTTATTGTGATTAAACTTTTTAAAACATACGCGTTTCTGCGTTTTCCTGTAAGTTTTGGTTTTAGAGACTCAAACGCCCTGGCGCCCTTAAGTTTGGTCTTTGTTTGTATTGAAACAAAATCAATTCTCGACCACTTCTCTTGCAAGAACGCTGGATTAAGTTCCACAGTTGACCGTATTAACTTACTGGGAGTTTTCTTTTTACGATTAGCCCTTTGTCAACTAACTTTACCTTGGACTATTTTCACATTCAGAAAACCCCAGTGTATTACAGGGACGTTAAGTGCTAAATGGTCGCTTCTGGCAAAGGCTGATTAGAGTTTAGTTCCATCTTCCCCTGATACAGTTTTGGTTACCTAGACACCCTGCTACAAATTACATTACACAATAGCGCCGTCAACGTGTGGGGCTCTAATTTGATTTAAAAATAATCTTTTTTTTTTAAATTTCATTTTGCTTCAAAAAGTATTTGCTCAACTTAGTTTTGACAGAAATTTGTTTTTTCCGAATTCGTATAGTGACTTCAAATTTGATTAGCCCAAGTTCTTTTTGAAAATTCTGTTTTGACTTTGACTTTTGTTTTGACCTAAACTTATTTTAAACAAACCCCAGTTTTATATTTAATTCGTTTTGGCTCCATCGACACAAATTTACTTTTGTCAATTCTTTTTCGACGTTGACCCTTTTTGTCTGTGATTTTGCTTTTGCTTGATCTTGCGTTTGCAAAAATTTTTTTTGGTATCTAAGTTGTCTTGGACCAAACTTTATTTTTGCTGGATATAGTTTGGATAAACAGTAACTGTCGATAAAATTTTAAATTTTTACAGTTTAGACTTGTAGATGTTACTCATTGTATTAAATTTTTCTACCTTTTGAGATTGAAGAAATTTTGACAATTCAGTTGAACTTAAGTTGATTAGATTTCTATACTTTACCATTCAAGGGGTATTAAAGTAGTTTCAACTATGCCTGAAAATTTTCAAATCGTTTGACTGCCTAAAGAAGCGCTCGAGTATGAATTAAAGATTAGAGGTATACTAAGTGAGAAACCAGTTGTAGAGAAAAGAAAACTTTTGGCAAGATTGTTAGCTAAAGAAGCCGGTAAACCAGGTTGTTTGATTGATCTTTCAGGTTATGAAGTAGATTTCCCAACGGAATGTAATGAGATCAAGCTTCAATTTAATCTGTTCAGAATATTTTATTGTAATTTGATGGAACTCTTCAGATTCAATTTTTAAGAGAGTTTGTTTAAGACTGATACATCTTTCTGATCGTGTTAAGCGCATAAAGATTCGTTTTAAAAATACAGAGGAAGCTGTTAAATTTGACATTAGCTACTATACTTACCTTAGAAGCCGAATTATATGATAAAATCAATAAGAGTTCAGAGTCCACTAGCTTTGACAGAAGTATTTTAGTACATTCTTGTGTAGATAATGTGCCTAGTCCTACTGTTACGTACATAACACCCTCTTTGCCTATAGCTTCGTGCTCGGTAAGAGTTTCAGGAGATCCTAAGCAATTGCATTCATTCCTGGACAGAGTTAGCGGGTTAGCACAATCTCGTGAGGTTCCCGAGGCTGACTTATTCTGTGCTGCCTGTGAGTTATTTGTGAGAAATGCTTTAATTTGGTTCCGGAGTGTAAGAAGTTCTTTAAAAGATTGAAATTCCCTGGTAAAGCGTTTAAAGGATATTTTTGGCTGGTTTTTCAGATGATGATATTCTGGAGAAAATTAAAAACCGTCGTCAAGGAAAAAGTGAAAGTACTGTTTTATTTGTTGCGCATATGCAAACACTTTTAGTAGACTTACCAATAATCCAGCTGAAGTAACTAAAGTTAAGGTGATAAGAAAAAATTTGGTCCCTGATTTTATTCCAGCACTTGCTTTGTCGGAGATTCCTGGATGTACACTTTGTTCAGGTTGTGCAAAAAAGTAGAAGAAGCTTCTTTGATGAAACAAAGGTCTGTTTTGGTGTATTTGCGAAAGTTTGGTAATGCAATAACTTAGATTTGATTTCTGATAGTTACCACGTTGTCCTTCTTTGTTTGGAACAGTAGTTAAAATTTTAGCAAATTAAAAGTTTTAGTGGAAGTATGTGTTTAAGATTTAGGAAAAAATGTAGATAACCTTAAAACTTAGTTGAGGATAAATATTTTTTGTTAAATTAGTACTTAATGGTGTTGAAAATGTATGGTTGTCTGTATGTTTATGTACTTATATCTTTTGGTTACATTAGTAGTAGATTTAGGTAGGCCTCAGTAGTGGTTCTTATTCCCTCTCCTGTGTTAAGCAGGAGTGTTAGATTTATCGATTTGGTCATATTACATATTATGACTTCTTGGATGTGTTACCTCTTTGGACGTTTGATACGCGCAGTTACCGGTGCACTCTTTTGCTCACAATTATGCTCTCTTTATTAGAATTATTATAAGTTCTCTTTAATATTGCCAAATAGAACAACAGTTTGAGTTTAGATTTTGTATATTTTGTTTAGTTGTTTAGGCTATACGTATCATTAGTTAGAATTGTGTAGCTGTTACTGAAAAATTATCCAAAAAATGGTTTGATTTTGATGACGATTTTCTTTTTAGAGAGAGGCAGTGTAACAGAAATAAACGATATATTCTAAGTTTAGTTGTGCTTTGAAAGATTTACTTCATCGTAATATTGCTTGATCATCTACATTAAATTCCTCTTATGATTACACAAGCTTGTCCATTTCGTATTAATACACTAACGTATTTATTTTTGTTTGAAAATATTAGAGTAGTTTGAAAACTCTAAGATTGATTAAATTTGTCCATTACAATCATTGATCTAGTATATGAACTTGTGATTTGCTTTATGCGCAAGTAACGCATTTGATAATCTTTGATTCTAATACATACGTGGAACTTTCGTGCTAGGATTAGGCGGGACAACATGTTGCGAGAAAATAGGTTCATAGCATAGCATAGCTTAGTGGAGTCGAATCGAAACAATGATCTGGTCTACATCAATAGACGAAACTCCTCAACGATACGTAACTCTTTATTTGTTTTAAAATAAAATTGTTTCTTTTATTAGTACAACAATTCAACATTGCAACAATTGAATGATTATACGAGTTGACAATCATTTGAAATTTATTAAAAATTATTAGAGACTATTCAAGAACCTTGAGAACTCTACAAGATTATTTGGTTTTGATCATGTGAAATGCGGTATTTGTGTATAAACAAGACGCAGATGGTCGTTCTTAGATAAAGGACACTTCCATGTCGTGATGATATTTTTGAACTAGGATAATTACTTAAAGTAACAAACTTTAACATTTTATACTCCATCTACGGTAAGTGTTATTACTTATTCCAAAATTTCGTAATAAGATTGTTAGTCTTTATTTATGTGCAAAAGTTTAGGCATTTCATAAATGTTTTTTTTTTTAATTTGAGCAGATAAGGCGTTTACAACGCGCTTGATGAAGTTCAAGAACCTGCAATCTTTTGTTATCAAAATTCCTTACAACAATTGTAAAAATTTGAACTTTGACCTAGTTTTTATTTTAAATTAACATTAGATTGTTTGTCAGTTTATCAATATGACCTTACCTTGATTATACTTTAAGAATGTGAAAGAGCTTAGAACGTGTGTGAAATAATTTGTTAAATTTTGATATTTAAAATTATCATATTTTTTTAAGAAACATTAATTTTTTAATAGAGCTGAGAAAGAGAACAAAACAATTAATTGTAGATTTTGATCCTTTTTGAAATGAATTATTAATTAGTATTATTTTACTGGATTTAATTATTAAATATTTATCAAAAGTTTTTGAGATATCGAATTTAATTTCTTGTATATTAATGTGACATATTAAACTAACGAAACTAAATTTTGGTTAGTACATAAAACTTAAGTTAACATCTGATTTATCTTCTTTGATTTCACATAAGCTATTTTGTACGTATTTGTGTTTAGGAGGAGAACCAACGGTGGTCTTGTTTTTGATTAATAATAAACTCTTTCTAACAGCTTTAAATTAAAAATTACTAACGGGTCAGTTACTTTTTGTTATTGTGATTAAGCTTTTTGAAACATACGGATCTCAGCGTTTTCCTGTAATTTTTGGTATTAGAAACTCAAACGCCCTGGCGCGCTTAAGTTTTGTCTTTGTTTGTATTGAAACAAAATTGACTCTCCACCATTTCTCATGCAAGAACGCTGGATTAAGTTCCACGGTTAGCCGTATTAACTTACAGGGAGTTTTCTTTTTACGATTAGTCGTTTGTCAATCCTGGACTATTTTCACATTCAAAAAACCCCGGTGTATTACAGGGACGTTAAATGTTAGTTTGTCGCCTCTGGCAAAGGCTGATTAGAGTTTAGTTCCATCTTTCCCTGATACACTTTTGGTTACCTGGACACCCTGGTAACAAATTACATCACAAAATATAATAATGTGCCGAAATACAAACAAACTACGGTACAATATTCACTTACTCTGGAAGGCTTTTTGTTGTCATCGTTAAAGGGCTTCAAACCGTCTTATCTCAGCCATATCATTCGATATTTCCCCTACATGCAAGGCGGTTATTTGGATAAGACCACTTTTGCTTCTGATTTTCTAAATTTATTTCCATTATATTTTACATTTGTCTAGAATACGTAGAATGCATATTAAATTTTGTCATAATTAAAGAAATACTCAAAATCAAGGCTTCATCTTTGGGGTAACTGGATATCCTTGCACAACGACCTAATTATTATATAGTACATAAACAAATTTAAGTAAAATTTAATTTATGATTAACCTCTACTAACATTATAAGTTTTCATCATAAATACAGATATACAGTTGTTACGTAATTCTTGGGCAAGCACGTTGGGCGCCAATTTTATGCTACGTTGTTCTTGTAGCCGTGCGTAACACAAAGAAATCACGGAATGACCGGGCTCAATCGGTGATTAGGGGGTTGTAGGAAGCAAACTGACATATAATGTATACGGCGGTAAGGAGTTAGTGACAGTACCTGTAAGAAAAATAATTAAGCAAACCTGAAAAACAAAAGATTAAGCATAAATTATTCAGTACTTTGTAGATGTAAGAAAACTGTTTTGGAAAAAAAACTATATATTATAATCACGATAAAAGCATTACAAAAAAATTTTTGATTACAAAGTGAGGTAATATTAGGGAGTAGCAGAAACGTTTCCTCACACACCAATTAAACATAAATCAGACAAGCTGTTAATACAAGATAAAAAGATAAGACACAATTGATATGAGTAATCTAGTAGTATTATTTTTTTTCTTTCTTTTTTTTTTTTAAAGCATGCAGTTCTATTGCAAAAAGGTCTCAGAACGACGAAGATATGGCAAAACAACGGTTAGATATTTAAAGTAATACTAAGTAGGAAATAGTTCAACTTACAGAAAGTCCTTCAGTAACGCTTCCTTGTAATTGGAGTGGGTAATTCACGATGTCCTACACTAACGAAGCACTGCACCCTTGACTGTGAGGGTGTGGATGGAATTGCTTACACTTTACACTAACTTACACCTACGCGTTTCACTGGTGTTAGCAGCAGACATCATCATACTGATGGAACCATGTAGCATTGATAAATTTCTTGTTAATTCTATTTCCTGAGACAATAATTTCGAAATATTTTGTAACACAAATCGCAAAAATTGTAGTAAAAATTTTGAATTTAGAATCACCTGTGGTTGTGTAAAACACGTTCGCATATAAAGCATCCTTCATTCAATGCAATCAAAACTACACTCTGCAGTTAATCTACAACTCAAATTGTCAAAGCAAAAGAAGCCGTATTTTCAACGTAATTAACATCTATGAACAAAGAACAACTGCCAACTACGCTAATCTGTATATATAAAATAGTTGTTACCATAACATCTGAGCGCCTCTTATCTCGGCTTCGATAAATAACATAAAGAACCAAAATTTATAAGACGAATAATTCAATTTATTTATTAGTGTAAATCAACCTTTATACAACCAGCTATTCAAAACGATGTATTTTAAGTACGCTAGCAGAAAGGGAGCGTAACACAGTCCTTAAAAACGAACCAATTCCGTAACCACAAAATGGTCAGGTATTACTAAAAGAAATAAAAGAAAACACTTATCCTATCATGCCATAGTTCTGGTGTGTTAGATTGATCCATACGCTATTTTACATCCCAATATATGAAAATGCTTGCTATAACTATGTATCAGTAAACATCACAATTCCAATTTTTTGATTAACTATTCCAATGTTCGTTAAAAACGCTGTATTTTTATTTGTTTAACAACTATAGTTGCAGTAATAAAGTTTACTTTTAAAATCAATATTCACTAATTCCATCGGTAATTTAGTCCAACCAAAATAATTACTTTTGTACCTTGTTAATTTCCAGCTACAGAAATACGAACCACTTAGTTTTTAAAAGTCACATGTACGTAATTAAAAAGTATAAACATAAAACACATATATTACTCACTGTTTTAATTCATCATCTAAAAGTTAGTTATGTCTATAAACCATCAGCGCTTCCTCTTTTGTAGCCATTTAATACTGTTACCTCGACACAACAAGCACAAAATCCAAATTATGAGAGGGGCGGGCTCTCGAGGTGGAAATTCCTTGTGAACCGGTCGCAATCGACATTATACTCAGACCCCTTTGTGTATGAAATCTACTCTGCAATTGCAAACGCAATTCACCCTTATGTCGTACGCCGCGTAATTATCTCCCGCGGGGAATCTACTATCTCACCTTGAAGCTCTGTTTTGTAGTTTAAATTTTAATCTGTGCTTATTTCAACCTAAACGGCGCGGCTTTACCACCTTTTCCACTGCTACATTTTTACCTTTCGATTTAATTCTCTGGACTTTAATTTCCAAACCTTACCTTCAACTGTAGTGCTTGGAGGTTATATAAAATCTTTCCCTAAACAAAAATCCTATTGATTGCGGTCAGCATCTGGTAACACAATGTGACAATTTCAATCTACGCGCGCGTCCAAAATTGCTCTCAGTTTAATTATATAACAATCACGTATTTTTGCAACTGGCTTTGAACGTCTAGCTATATCTGTAGTTTATTTTCTTCTATTTACGATTTCTGCATTTTTCAAGTATTAATTTATTTAATTGATGCATGCTCTGTAGTTTTGTTTATTGTATAAAATCCTGATATAATTTTATCATATTTAACAATATTGCAATACATATTTATTACGCTGAATGTTTTATAGAATCCTTTATTTCAGCAGTTTTAGTATCTCAACGTTTGTCGTATATAATGACTAATGCGTTATCTTAGTAGTATATTAAATTGTACGAATTTATTTTAGGAACTAACCGCATTTCGTGTTCGATATCTGGGCGAGTTTAATATGCTCGAATGTGTTGAATTATACCAAATACAAAAATACAAGGTTTTAAAATTGTAACGTTTTTCAGTACTCACGTCCTCAGTAACGTCTTTATATATTTCTAAAACATTAACTAATTTTCGTAAAAATATCTACCCGCAGCAGTAACACTATTGGACTAGACTTTTCTAACGTTAAAGTTGCTATAATAGCTTCTTTTATAACAACTGAACCTTACAGCCTATTTAGAGTTGAATTCCGACGCGTAACAATATATTGCTTCAATTTTAGTTTTGTAAACATAAAATTTTTTGCTGTTGATCTAACTTTGCAAGGGCAGTTGAATTACGTTTAAAGACCTCCGCAATTGCCTTTATTTTTCCAAAATGTAATCAACTTCTTTAAATCCATGCTGAATTAGTAAATTTAGGGAATGTGCAAAACCACTTCTCGGTTTCCACCCGCCTTTTCGAATTGCAGCAAGTATATTTACAACATTATCGGAAATTATGAACTCCCCTTTATTGTGTAGCTGGCATTTCTGAACCATTTGTTTAAAAAATGCTATTAGATTTGTGACGTTCCTTAGAAATACTTATAATTAAATTTCATTTTAATAGTTTCTGTATTAGTAAATTCCACCAATAGGAATACGTTATTCCCTTTAAGAAATATAATTCTTTAGGTTCTTATAATTTTGATCTTATATAAAATTATTTTATATCATGTATGATCCATATTTAAAGGTTGAAAAATTCAAATGTCAGTTTTTAAAAGTTAGAGGTGATGCCATCGTTTATATTAGTACAGTCATGGTCCAGTTGTCTTGATTAATAAAAAATTATGCTGGCGCTAGGTGATTTCATCATCTGAGCGCAAAGGCAGATCAAATCGACAACCTTGTGTTGGAAATAATCATGTTGTGGAGTACGAAGTCGATATCAGCATCTTTGGCATTAAATCGCCCATCAGGTACCAATAAAAAAAATCTGCTTGAACTGGCTGAACGTACCTAGAGTACGTCTTTAACGTATACAATTTTGTGTCAATTTTGCATACTTCTTTCTTCCTCTAGCATTTCTAGTACTTCTTAACTATGTCTGTTCTTGATATTTTCATCATACGTGTGTAGTACCATAATTTCAAGTGCTTCTATCTTTTCCTGTCCGCTTCTCTTACTGTCCAAGTTTCACAGCCGTACAGCGATGAGCTGCACGTATATACATTCAGAATTTTTTTGTTTTTGTTTTGGTTTTTGTTAAATACAGCACGGCCTTGTGCTAATCTTTTTTCATACCCTTTGCACTTTTACCCTTCTATTGTTTTCTAAAGAATATATCCTAATTCACCGATATTTAATGGTGCCCAAAGGGAGTTACGCAACCTGACGGCCACCAACATCCCCCGCACTTAGGCATTTGCTGAATAGTTTTCCAATTTCCCTTTCGCAAAATTAACATTTGTTGAAAGTATTGCATAACCAACACCTGTAGTTGTTTACGACAATCATCAAGTTTAAATACAATAACCTTTCATCGTTAGGTTATCCTTCCTGGAACTGGTTAGACGAGTACCGTCATTGATATCTGTTCCAAATTAACCTACAAATTTTATTAAAGTTTCTATAAGCTACATCTTTCATTATCTGTGTGCCATAGTCTAATCCCAGTTTACTTCTATCTCTTTTTCGTTTCTCTACCTCTAATGTATTCCGCACTATTCCCTCAAGCCTTAGTATGTGTCCTATTACCTTATCTCTCCTTAATTTTATGGCTTTCTATAGATTTCTTTCTTCTCCTACCATTTCTAGAACCTCTTTGTTCGTAATTTTATCCCCTCATGATATCTACATGATACGTCTATAGCACTACATTTCAAATGCTTCTATCTTTTCCCTGTCCGTTTCTTCTACTGTAGACGCCGTACAGTGCTGTGTTCCGCATATGTGTTTTCAGCTATATTTTCCATGTTTCTATGTTTGTTTTCTTTGAACATAGTAGTTACCGTTTTTTATTAAATGCAGCACGGCCTTGTGCTACTCTTTGTTTTATTTTTTTTTTCAGTTTTCTCATTTTGTGTTATTTGACTTCCTAGGTAGCAGAAATCTTTAAGCTTTTATAAATTCTCGTTTTCTATTTGTATTTTGGTTTTTAACTTTTTTACGTACTTTAGTTTTATTTATTTATTTAGTTGTACGTACTTAGTATTATTTAATTTTATTCTTTCTTGGTATATGCTGGTACCGCTATATCGTCTGTAAATCCGAGCATATAAATCGTTTGTCCCCGCGTAATAGTTCCAAATGTCTTTCTGCATTTGGCAATGTTTATTGCTTTTTCTATATACAAGTTGAAAATCAACGGGAATAGCACACATCTGTCTCTCTCTCTCTCTCTCTCTCTCTCTCTCTCTCTCTTTCTCACTCCTTTCCTAACATTTACTTCTCTACGTTCCTGCTCTAATTCTATTACAGCTGTTTGTTCTTTGTATAAACTATGTACTATCCGTCTATCCTTATAACTGAATTTTAATCTTTTTGAGTAATTCCGACATTCTTTCCTATTTTACATTGTCAAATGCCTTTTTCCAAATCTCCAAATCCTATATGCACGCCTTCTCCTTTTCTATTGTTTCCTCTATTATGAAACTTAAGCAGAAATGACCTCGAGTGTTCCTCAATTTCGCCTAAACCCAAATTGATCTTCTCCTAGTATTTCTTCATTCCTTTTTTCCATTGAACTTTGTACAATTCCAGTTAATAAATTTGACACATGTGCTGTCAAACTTATTGTTCGAAAAATTTCATACCTATCATCACCTCTCGTTTTTGGTCTAGTGACTGTGGTGTTACGTTCGAAATCTTTAGGTATCGGTCTGTTTCATACATATAGCTTACAAGTTGGAAGAGATTTTCTGTTACTGCTTGAACAGCGGCTTTTAGAGTTTCTGTTTGCACCTTATCTAAATTCGGTGCCCCATTATTTTAAGACTATTTAATCCTAAATTCATCTCCAAGTATAGGTTAGTCTCATATGTAGCAGACAATTAAAGAAATTGAGAGGAAGTACTGCATACGGTTGTCTGGCGGTTCGTATAGCAGTACATGGAGTCATTAGTGTGTTACTTTATTTTACGAATATTGGTAGAAGGATAAGTTAGAAGGTGTGCACGTTTTTTGACGTATACTGGAAAAGTGTACTTTGACACTTGATTTTCAATTAGTAATGTAAACATTCTTGACCGATTTCAGACAAAAGATATTTTACTTCCTCAGACGCAACTAAACATTTTACCGCAAATTTGCCACCTAAATAGATCAATCTACAACTGTAGATGAAGTTTCTACAAATGCTTATAAATTAATGAATGGCACGGGTTAATTTCGTGGGATTCATCATGTAAAAGGTTTAAAACCGCATGCAACTTATAATGAGAATGAGGATGAAAAATTAAATTAACCAGATCTTATGCCGACATACATATTATCAGAATATTTTTTTGCGTTAGGTTTTTGAAGAGACAATTTCTGTTTAAGAAATATGCGTGAGTAATGTTACATAAGTTGTAGATAGAGATTAATTTAGAGTTCAACAAAGAGCTTTAGATTTTTTCATTATGTTTATAAATATGGTATGACTGGTAACGTATCACTCGAATGAAACTGACAAAACCTTTAATGCTTTAGAGTTAAAGATTTTTGGGAAAAATCTTGTTTGTGAAAGACGTGTAGTGCTAGTGCGTCATTTAAGCACACATTCGGTATTGAAAAAGAATTTGTGAAATTTCAGTTAGTTATATGAGCTTTAGTGCGAAAATATTCAAAAAATGTTATAAAGCCTTGGATGGTTTACATTAAATAACGTGGTTATTTCAATATAATTTATTAATTAAAGCCATAAATATACCAAAAAAAACCTAGTGCGTTTTTATACAACTAGCAATAAAGAATGGGATTATACACTGTGCATATTAAATTAGAAAAATGCACACAGGTTTCAAGTTAATAACCAATCTAGGAAAGCGTATTTGTATACATTCGCACGAGTTAAAGGAAACAGAACCATAGTAAATTACACTAATGTCACAAACTAATAAAAAAGCATAGAATTTAATGCATAGTGACCAACAAACGACGCAGCTGTTAATGTTATATGGAAAGTGTGGGACTACATATAACAGCTCAGACGCATCGCAATAACCTCGACCGCCATTCAATCCCTGAGATTGGAGAAGGCGGATAATACCCATAAAGAATTTAAATTTATAAAAGCACCAGATAATAGTAGGAGGGACAGATCACATTACAACACGTTAGAGCATTTTCAGCAGTGTCGAATATCACGCAATCATCGCCGTGCCGGATAAAGTTAAGCGGATAAATGAATTGACTGCGTTAAAAGTTAGAACTGTGTGTAAACACGTGCCAACAGCTGCACGAGTTATAGCGCGGATATAAAAATACCGCTTAATAAAAACATAAAAGTTACATGTGTGAGTAGCTTTCATTCCACATCGTGTCAGAGGAATTAATTTGGGACAAAAATTTCCTGCACTAGAAGTTGACAAAGCTTTTGTACAGGATGAATAGATATAACTGTAAGTTATTGAAACTGTTCACCATTTTATAAAGATTATACGCTGATATTTAATGACTATAACTGATGATAATAAGAAGAATGTATTAAAAGACAATTACGTTGGTACACGCTTTCTTAAAGCTGACGGTTGAAACTTAATTTTTCATTCACAAAAGCTCATAATTGCGGAAGAGAAATAGTAATTAGAAATTTAATTGATTGACTCTCTATTAATATTGGTTTTCAGTTTAACTCATATTCGGCCATAGTAGGGCTAAATCTTAACATTTTTTTTTGTTTTCTGTTGTTATTTAATGTGATAATTATGTTTGTTCATATAAGTTAAGGTGTACCGGTTGTGAAGATCATGCTTTTCCATTTGTATTTAAAGTAGAATACCAGAAAGAAGTAGTTAGTGTATAAAAAATTTCTGTCAGCCTCCAACTGCGGCAGAAACCACTATGTTGTCTCTCAAAATATTTACCTCTTGGGCAAGCGTTATCTAAGATTGTTCAAGTGCGTTGGCGCTTAACAGCTTTTTATCAAGCAGTAAGTTCAGAGACTTTTCCAGTTAGGTGTTAGAGAAGTGCCGAAATTGGTATATTCGTAATAATATCCTTTTAATGGATGCATTCTCTCCACATCACGTTTGAAAATGAATTTGTCGTTAGACTTTCCTGGAAACATAATTGTGATTCATTAAATTTGTTCTTAATTTTATAAACATCACGTGCTTATATTTAATATTTGGGATTGATGTTTAAAATGGACATACAACATCTACTATTACAGAGGACAATTGGGTTGGTGCGCGCTTATTTAAAACCGATGGGAGAAACATAATCGTTCATACAGAAAAACACATTTAGTTGAGGCGAAATAGTGATGACGGATTTAATTCGTTGACTGTCTATTGGTAAATTCAAGTTTTTTAATTCAACGCATATTTGGCCAAACCAGAGATAGATCTTAGTATTTCTCTTTGTCTTCTGTGGGCATTAATTATAACAATTATGATTGCTAATATAGATTAATTGTAGGTATAGCAATAGGTGAGGTATTAGTAAAGATATAGATATAGGTAAGGTATAGACGTAGGGATAGGTATGGGTATAGGTAGAGGTATAGGTTAAGGTACATATTAAGGTATAGGTATAGGTATAGGTATAGATATAGGTATATCTATAGGTATAGATATAGGTATAGGTATAGGTAAAGATATATGTACAGGTTTAGGTACAGGTACAGGTACAGGTACAGGTACAGGTACAGGTACAGGTACAGGTACAGGTAGGTAAGGTATAGGGTATGGTAGTGGTAGGTATGGTATAGGTATGGTATGGTATAGGGTATGGGTATAGGTATGGAAGGTATGGTGTATGGGTATGGGTATGAGGTATGGGTATGGTATGGAGGTATGGGTATGGGTATAGGTATGGGTATAGGTATAGGGTATGGGTATGGGTATGGGTATAGGAGTATGGGTATAGGGTATGGGTATGAGGTATAGGTATGGGTATGGGTATGGGTATGGGTGTATGGGTATAGGTATAGGGTATGGGTATGGGTATGGTATGGGATATGGGTATGGGTATGGTATGGTATGGGTATGGATGGTATGGGTATGGGTATGGGTATGGGTATAGGTATGGGTATGGGTATGGGTATAGGGTATGGGTAGGTATGGGTATGGGTATGGGTATGGGTATGGGTATGAGGTATGGGTATGGGTATGGGTATGGGTATAGGGTATGGAGGTATGGGTATAGGGTATGGGTATGGGTATGGAAGGTATGGAGGTATGGGTATGGGTATGGGTATGGGTATGGGTATAGGTATGGTATGGGTATAGTATGGGTATGTAAGTATATAGGTAAGTATGATAGAGACTATATACTATGGATGACAGTTTTGTATTGACAATGTCATGTTGTACAGAACTTCAAAAGGTCAAAATTATAGGTATATAATTATATAAACCAGAACCTTCAACTTTTGACTCTAATAAGAAAAACTCTCGATAAAGGAGAGAACTAAACGGTCATTACTACATATACGAAGAAAATGCTACATTCTACTATTGCGAAGACTTGATGTATGAATGTAATCAAAACTTACGGAATAAGATCTTAGAACTACATACTTTCAATTAAAGGAGAACTAATATCCATAATGAGATTCAGAAAACTTGTGAGTGAACGTACGTTCATTACACGATCGATACTGTACATGAATATAGGTGTAAATGTCTTACATATATGAAGTACTTGTATGCCCTCAAAAAACTTCGGAATCTAAATTTAGCACGAGCATACCAATCATTAAATGTAGTACAACCTGACGTTGGTATCCAGTTTACATCAGCAATATCAGAAAACTAATGCTGCTATTGCGGCAAGACGATAGTTAAAAGATACGCTAGTTAGTAATGTAAGTCATCACAATGTAGCTGGACAATGATCTTAATAACTAATACTTCCGGATATATCTAACCTAGATAAAAAAAATATCGATAAGCAGACCTATAAATAAATCCATACCCGTTAGAAATAAGATACCACGATCAGATGCTTTGATAATTAAAAAGACAGGAGAAATGTCTTATGCTGATATCTTGAAAAAAGTTAAAGCTGACCCAAATTTAAAAGAACTTGGATCAAATGTTACCGGAATAAGAAAAACATCAAGCGGCGAACTTATACTAAACTAAATAAACCAAATAATTCAAAAACTAAAGAATTTCAAAGTAGTCTGTCTATTGGACGTATTAGATTCACAGGCTGAAGTTAAAACACGAATAAATCAAGTATTAGTAGAAATAAAAGATTTGGATGAGGTAACAACAACCCAAGAAGTACATTATGCGTTAGAATCATCACTTAAAGATATATCTGATATATCGATTAAATCAATAAGGAAAACCTATGGCGGAACACAGACCGCTGTTATTAGTGTATCCGCTAAAATTGCGGAAAAATTACTAGAACTTAGAAAGATACGGGTAGGATGGGTGTTTTGTAGAATAAGACAAAAACTAAATCGATTAAGGTGTTATCGATGTTTAAATTATAATCATTTAGCAAAAACATGCAAAAGTCCAATCGACCGATCAAATTTATGTATAAAGTGCGATGAACCAGGTCATATTATTAAAACGTGTCCAAATCCCGCAAAATGTTTTCTGTGCAGTGAAAATAATAACTGGTCCACTAACCATATTGTAGGCACAAGCAAGTGTACAGCATATCGGAGGGCTATAACAACTACTAGTTATGAATCATTAAAATACTACAACTAAATTTAAATCATTGTAAAATTGCGCAAAAACTATTGTTACAATCAGTCAATGAGTTAAAGATAGATGTAGCCATCCTTTGCGAACAATACAAAAACTTTAAGGGTGCTCAGTGGGCATCAAATAATAATAATACAGCTGCTATTTGGACCTGTGGAAAAAACGCTTTCCAAGAAATTATGGACAGTAAAGAAGACGGTTTTATACGTGTCAAAATAGACAATACATACATTTATAGCTGTTATGCCGATCCAAATGCATCTTTTAACGATTTTACAGATTTACTTCAAAGAATAGTTCGTGATGTGAAAGATCGAAAACAAGTAATCATTGCAGGAGATTTTAATGCCAGGGCCACCGAATGGGGTAGTCGAATAACAAACAAAAGAGGCCGAGCAATTTTAGAAACATTTTCAGTTTTAGATATAGTGTTATTAAATGAAGGGAACTCTTATACCTTTAGCAGAGGTAACAAAGGTTCAACTATAGACTTAACATTTATGAGCAGTTCTTTAGTAAAGTATAAGGTAAATTGGAGAGTTTCTGAACACTATACTCATAGTGATCACCACGCCTTATTATATGAAACACATAGCTCAATTAAAAACAATCACTTGTCTATGGTTAAACCACCTGGCTGGGTATCCTATAAATTCGATGAAGAATTATTTTTACTGATACTGGATGAAGATCAAATTTCAGGATCTGCAAATTCTAAAGCTACACAGGTAATAAACATTATAAGGAGGGCTTGCAATGCTTCTACGCCAAAAAAGTTGTGCAATAGAGGACACAATAACGTTTTCTGGTGGAATAACGATATTGCTGAACTTCGCAGAGAATGCCATCGTCTAAGGAGGCGATATCAACGCTCAAGAGGTAAAAATGATTTGCTGCATCTTCAACAAGAATACAAAACTGCTCGAAGAAAATTGACGTGTGCTATTAAGTCTAACAAACAGAAATTTTTGAATGAGCTTTGCTTAGAAGTTAACACTGATCCTTGGGGAAGACCATATAAAACAGTGATGGGAAGATTGAACAAAAAATATTTCTTACCTCCTAGATGTCCAGTTTTCCTAAAGAAGATAATTAGCACGTTATTTCCAAAACAATGCGAAACAAAATATAAAACTGTTTTAAACTATAATGCAAAAGACATACCACCGGTTACAGTAGCTGAAGTTGTAAAAGCTTCTGGTAAAATTGGAAACAATAAAGCACCTGGTTTGGATTGTATTCCGAACATAGCTCTGAAAACCGCTATTGCAAAGCATCCTGATATGTTTGTAGACCTGTACAGTTCTTGCTTAAATGAAGGTGTGTTTCCTGAACCATGGAAAAAGCAATTTCTAGTATTAATACCAAAAAAAAGTAAGCCACCAGACAAACCATCATCATACCGTCCTATATGCATGCTTGACACAGCAGGAAAAATTTTAGAACAGATTATTAAAAACAAACTAGAGATGGTTGTAGAAGAAGCAGCCATACTTTCAAATAATCAATACGGTTTTAGAAAATCACGGTCAACTGTGGATGCAATTAACTGTGTCACTAATATTATCCGCAATAACACTATTGGAAAACGCTAGAAAAAAGGATCAAAAAAATATTGTGGAGTTGTAACACTAGATGTAAAGAATGCTTTCAATTCCGTGAAATGGAGTTGCATAGAAAAAGCTATTCATAAAACTTCGATTCCAGCATATCTAAGAAAAATAATTAGAGACTATTTTAGAAATAGAACTCTTAAGTACGACACATCTGAGGGTCCCAAAGAATATATTATTACGGGCGGAGTCTCGCAGGGTTCGGTTCTAGGTCCAATTCTTTGGAATTTAACCTTTGATTCAGTTTTACGACTACAAATGCCGAAAGAAGTTACGGTTATAGCATTTGCGGACGATTTGGTATTAGTAGTTACAGTAAAATTAAAAGAAGAAGTAGCACAAATTTGCAATGAATCTGTGGAATTGATAAGACAACATTTAAAAGAACTAAATCTTGAATTAGCTGCAGAAAAAACAAAGTAGTACTTGTATCCAACAGAAAAGTAAGAGAAAAAATAAGTATATACGTCGACAAACATGAAGCTATATCTGGTCCAAGTGTGCGCTACTTAGGCGTAATAATCGATGACAAAATAACCTTTAAAAAACATTTATCAGTTATGAGTACGAAAGGAGCAAACACAGCAAATCTAATTTCAAGACTAATGCCAAACGTTGGCGGACCAAAAAGCAGCAAGAGATTGCTTTTGGCATCAGTCGTCACTTCGATAATTTTATATGCAGCTCCAATCTGGGCTGATTCCATTAAAATTAAAGCTAACTGTCGCAGGATTTCTTCTGTATACAGATTGTGCGCTCTACGAGTGATATGCGCTTACCGTACAATTTCATACGACGCTGCATGTATTATCGCAGGTATGCCTCTGATTGAACTATTAGTGCACTATCGTCGTGAGTGGTATCACAAAAGAAAAACTACAAAGAAGCTAAATACAGAAGAAAAAACTAAACTGGTGACAGAATGGCAACGGAATCGGGACGTATCGATTAATACCATTGTTAGAACCGTGGCTCGGTAGATGCCATGGAGAATTAGACTTTTACCTGACGCAATTGCTGAGCGGTCACGGGTGTTTTAGAGCATATCTTTTTAGATTTAATCTAGATATAAGTCCTAATTGCCCAGATTGCCCAAACACTTTAGAAGATGCAGAACATGTGTTTTTTATTTGTCCAAGATTTCGAAAACTAAGGGAGGAAATGATTAACTTTACCAAAATTAATATAAGTCCGGAAACACTAATTGAAAAAATGCTAGAATCACAGACGATATTGTCAGCAGTGGCACTATTTGCATCACTAGTACTTAAAGAACTAAGACGATGTGATAATGAACGAAGGCAGACAACAAATAATTAAACAATTATAGGATCCAATTATGATGACACTATTTGTATAATGGAAGTATATACGATTAAGAAATTTCAAGTAAAGTTAAACTTGTTTTGTACTACAGACCATAACTCAAATGGAACGAGTCAAGGTATCCAAAAGGCTATTTAAAACATTAATCATATTAATTGTGTATCAAAACAAATAATTGAAGTACTAAATTTAAACTACATTTTATGATATTTAAGCCGAAAGTAAGAACAATTTAGTGTGTATTCTGTTTACAAGTGAGAAACTTAAAACAAACAAAGCTGAAATAACTACAAAGACACTTAACAAGATATTTGTCAATAATTTATTGGTTACTTGACAAAATTTTAATTTTCAAACAAGTATTGAACTAATTAACGTTGACATGACCACGCGTAATTTATAATAATGCATGGAATAACAAGCTGTGAAAGATGATTTGGATATAAAAGCATTATTGAAAAATATAATGTTGAGGAACAACATTCAGAGATGAAGATATAACTGAACTTCTTCAAAGAAGATTAAATATCTCATATAAAAAAAAAAAAAAAAGAAAATATTAAAGAAAAGATGAAAATTTGAATCGAACACGAATACAGTTTTACTAAACGTATAGGAATTATTGAAATACATATCTAAATGGAAGAGAATCGTAAAAAATTAATACGAACCCGAAATGAAGAGCTTGATAGCCACAACCACTTTTCGCGAAGTAATGCTGCACGGCGGTTCCGCGAGAAGACTAATTGGTGATGTGTTGCAGTGCATATATTTATTTTTTCATGTATATATTAATTTAAAAATAAATATTTTTGCCTCAAAAAAAAAAGTATGGGTATAGGTATAGGTATAGGTATAGGTATAGGTATAGGTATAGGTATAGGTATAGGTATAGGTATAGGTATAGGTATAGGTATAGGTATAGGTATAGGTATAGGTATAGGTATAGGTATAGGTATAGGTATAGGTATAGGTATAGGTATAGGTATTAGTATGGGTATAGGTACAGGTATAGCTTAGGCATAATCTTTGTTTTATTAGTTGTATTTAAAATAGAATAATAGAAAGAAGTAATGAGCTTGTAAGCAAATCTGTATCAGTCTCAAACTGCAGCAAAAACCATTAAATCGCGCAGGCACCTTTTAGGATTATCCAGGTGGGTTGTTGCTCATTTGCTTTTTATTATAGAAAGTTCAAAATCTTTACCAGGTAGGTGTAAGAGAAGTGTTGAAATTTGCTTAACCTTAAAAAGATTTGCATTTAGTTTAATCGATCTTACTACCCACCACCAAAAACTAGCTAATGCATTATTTACGGTTGAGCCTCTTTTATAGATAAACATAATTCAGGTAACTAACGTCAATTGTTGCTTAGACTAAAACCCATAAGTTGTAGTAAACAATCGAACAACTTAAGCACTATAAAATAGCAGGAACTGCAATAATTTCAAACGCATTTCGTAGGAAAAGAATCTGAACTGATGTGTGTAGATAACTTGTTTCACTTGTATCTGTTGTTAAAGTTAAATAGGTTCTCCAGCGTTGATATACGAAGTAGATGCTAAATTTAGACGTCTTTAAATATGAAGTAGGATATTTACTTTTAAAGACTTGGATTAGTAAGCATACTATTAAATGTTTTCAGAACCACTTGTTGTATAAATAATAGCCAAATTTGCAAATAAAACAAAAAGGCAGAAAACGTACAATATTTGTTGTATAATGAATAGAATACAGTCAATGTTAACGTACGTATTTGTAAGTCACAATTTAATTTGTCCGTAACAGTCTATTTAATAAAGCTTTCGATCTCATTTCATAACCGATTGGATTTATCTTAAAACATTTTTCCACTGAGTAAGTGTATAGATTTTCACTCGTTCTAGAAACTGATTTTTTTTATCAGCGACTGATTTAATTAGGTGGTATTTATAGTAAATGCTGTGAGCTGCAAACTTTGAAAATTATTATACACCATGTTATAAAAGTATTATTTGAGCAAGTAGCCAGTATATTAAAACTTTTTGTTACACTGGCACACGCGTTATCCATCATCATTGGAGATGAAGCGTAAAGGGCAGAAACGAGACTCCGGAGCTCTCAATCATTCTAATTGAAACAGGATCCACGAGTCGTAGTAATGAGCGGCTTGAGCTGCATTGCCCAAGAGCCTAACCGCTGTTTCTTGTGATGGCTCCGTTGAGGATATTACGCGTTTGCAGAGCTTGCTTAAATACGTAGCTTCTTAGTATAATCGGTTTTTAATTAGCTGGTGTATTATATTTTCCAAAGATACCTTGCACTTAACTGAAAAAGGATTTAAAACGCTAGCTAGAACTTTCAGGGTTTGTAGATGAGCTGTAACAGTTTTCAACCAATCATAACCTAGAGAAATCTTTGCAGTAAAACAAGCATTGCTATATGGGGGATTAAACTCCCAAAGTTACAAAAGTTACTGTTTATAATATCTAGCCGCATTTTTTTACAGAAACTTCGTTGTAAGTTCTAGTTTTAATTAATTTTCTATGCTGTCCAACTGCTTTAAGAAAATACAAACACAATTTCAAGTGATAATATACATAACGCAAGTTTGAACAAGATATTTCCTTGAGAAAAAATTACCGCTCTTATAAAACGTGAATCGAACAGATTTCAAACCTATTGTACTATATTAAATTTAAATGGCACATTTACAAAGCTGCTATTGACTCAGGGGAAGGAAATGATAAGTGGATGGTTCAATAAAATGCAGACGATGTGCTTTCTAGTACTGACAAGCACGTACATAATGCAGAAGCATCAAGTATTGCTACCAAATCTCTACAACAGCATCATTTTCACTCACCGATGAGCGAATTCTCGAATGCAGTAGAATAAACTTAGAAATGTATTGATAAGGTTCAAATTAAAAAAATTCTACAAAGTTGTGATTTTATATTAAATTAAGTCTATCAAAGCTATTTATTTGCACTTAAATTAAAATTATTTTAAATACTGTCGTTGTTTAAACTATAAATGCTATATCTAACCCATCTGGTGGTGACGTAAAGGATCAAAATAGACATATGACAGTAGGAACAACATTGAGAAGTAAGTAGGGGTGGGCGATACGGGATTTTGCGTATCGAATATCGATACATATTCTATATCGATATGTATCGATATATCGAATATCGATATATATCGATACGTATCGATACGTATCGATGCGTATCGATATGTATCGATGCGTAACGGTGCTTATTGAAACATATCAATTCGTATCGATGCGTATCGATACGTATCGATTCGTATCTATGCATATCGATACATATAGATACGTAGCGGTACGTGTATATATATATATATATATATATATATATATATATAGCGATTCGTATCGGAACGTTTAGATGTGTAGATTAAGTATACATATCGAGACGTAGCGATACCTATCGGTACGAATCGATACGCATCTATAAATTTTTCTACTCTTTATTTGGGAATAAAATCACAAGATCGTTTTAAAATAATGTATTTACTGACAATTCGATCTTTCACTTAAGATTGTTTGTTATCAAAATAATTAAAGTTTCAAGTTTAATATTTGTGACATAAGTATGTATATAGGGGTGTACGATACGGATTTTGCGTATCGAATATCAATACATATTCTATATCGAATATCGATACGTATCGATACGTATCGATACGTATCGATGCGTATCGATACATATCGATGCGTATCGATACATATCGAGTATCGATATATCCATATTTATTTTTTGCTGTATCGGGGGGGTTGATACGGGGGTCGTATCGATACGTATCGATATAGCGATACGCCGACCCAGCCCTAGAAGTAAGTCCTTCTAAGCTGTCAAATATGTACCTGTTATTTTAGTTTTATTGGTAGACTTTAAACCTCAGTTACATAGTTTGCCAGATTTTTTTTTACGATTTTGGTTTATATCAATCGCTATTGCTGTCAACTACAGTTGAAGATAAATAATTTCGGTGTAGCTTGTATGCTCTATGTAAGATTTCAATTCACACAATTTGTAGGAACTGATTTATTAATTATACATTAGTTTATCTATAGCTTTTCAATGAAAATCACTTCCACCTACTTCATTAATGCTTTTTTTTATAAGCCTTACAATCTTAGATTGCAACTCCTAATGATTAATCACACTGAATAATTTTCCAAAGTAAACAAAATGTGTAGCTTATTTTTTCTTTTTGGGGACAGAACACTTTGTAAGGGTCAAAACTCTTCGGGCTTTGACATCAAAATTGCTAGAATAAAACTGCATGGAAAAGTTCCTGACTCCATTTCAAATTTCCATTATCAGACGCAGAAGTATCAGTGTGCAAAGTATCTTTATTTTTAATAGATTAAATTTAGGGTGTAACCTTGTGCCAAGACTATTTATATTGAAGCGATAAATCTTTGTTGTTACTTTTTAAAATAATTATGCTTCATAACTTATGTTCAAACTTCGATGTTACATGTAGAACGCGGACAGAACGGATTACCAATCTTAAACAAATTACAAATTACAAATTACTCGAACTTTACATGTCGCATGCCGTATGAATGAATAAATTGCTCCTCGTTAAATCCCGACCGTTAATAATATAATTCTAAATACGTAAATTTTTTTCAAAGGACGATTATATTTTTGAAGTATTAGTCACCCGCCCAATACAACAATTTACAGCGGTTTCACACTATACTTCTAATGAGCTGTCAGTTTTAAAATTTATGGCGATAGTAAAATAATCACACCTTTTCTTAATGCAACAAAATCTGTCGTTGCAATTTCTCTTTTATGAATTTTTGTAATAGGTAGAGCTATGAAAATGCGTTACTTTGATGATTTTTTAGCTTTTCCAATAGTAGCGCGTATTTTGCATTGACGTATATTCATTGATAGAAAATAATTTACGACACTTTCCAAATCATTCGAAAACGTAATTTTTTTAAGCGAATAAAATGCAGTATTTTCGTTTTGGATATAATTTGATATAATTTGTTCTAGAACCGACATGTAATGACTTCTTCGAATGAAAAAGTACTTTGCTCATAAAAATGGTGTTTTTAACGAGGATGAATACTTTATACAATTTACCTTTCAGAAAAGTACGTATTGAAACTTATGTAGCATTTTTAAAGTGAACGAGACTCGTCTGCACACGCGGAATAAAATTTGTTCTACGGTCAATAAAACGTGTTTTAAAGGTATTTTTCACTGGAATAATTTTTGCACGCGAATTTTAATTACAGAATTAATAAATGCTGTTGGGTTTTCACTTATTTTAAAAATAGGCTTCCTTTTTAAATGGCATTACCACTACATAAACTTAAAACGTGCTACTTTGCATGGAAATCTTATTTTATTTGTTAAGGGAGTACGCTTCTTTTATGTTTATAGTGGGTAAAATTTAAATATTGGGAAATTTTAATTTTCTCTGTTCTGGGTCGATTTTCTCACAGAATTTAATGCTCAATGAACTCTTGTGACCTCATTATTACATCTGTATATATATATATATATATACATTCATATATATATATATATATATATATATATATTATATACACATATATATATATATATATATATATATATATATATAAAGACAAAATATTTGCGATCACGAGAAGATTTGTTATTTGGTGCATATAGATTTTGCTACAACGCTACGATAATTTCCAAGACAGAACATGATAGCGATATTATTTACTCTTGCCACAGTTCAAAAGTTCTTTCGAGCTAATATTAGTATAGTAGCTTGGATTACTTCATAGGGTTAGAAACTAATTCACTCTGACGAAGCTCAAAAAAGCGGCCACCGGTCAGTGGTTGTTTTTTATAAAGTTATTGTTTTGTTAGTGGCTATACATACGTAGCTATAAATACGTTTTTATTATTTTCGTGAGAATTTATTTACATATATATTTTATTTTCACTTTTGTTGTTCACAAATTTCTGATTGTAGAATGCAAATAACTTGCCTTTTTATTTTAAACTGCCTGTGGGGCAAAAAACCGACGACACCATTGGGAAGGTTCGTAATTTAGTGCAAATAAATTTTTCTATAACATTCCGCTAATCTCAAAGGAGGAACATACTTGTACGGCCATTTATAAAGCTACGATTTAGTTTCGATTCAATTTTTGTATCTCCATATTCCTTATCTTCACTTACTTCTTTTTCTCCTTTATTAACTCATTCGTATACTTAACATAGTTTCAAATAAATACAGTCTTCTCGACTTCAATATCTACCTTTTCATCACCACGTATAACCATTTTCTTCTTCGCATCTATAACCATCGTCAACCTGTCTATTAGATCCATTCCAAAAATCGTCTCCATCCTTAGTTCAGGTATAATCATGAATTCTTGTAAAAATTTTATCTTACCTAATAAACATATTAGGATTGCCATTCTATTTATTCTTGCAAACTTTCTATTGTTTGGTGCTACTACGTTACGTTTCTTTATGTATTCAATTCGTTATTTAATTTTTGTATGTTGTTTTTAATAAATCTTCCTAAATTAGGGATGCTTCAGCTCGCGTATTATAACAACTTTGATTTTTTTATCTTGTATATTTATATTTAACATAGGTAATAAGCTTTTGTTTACCCTTTCATTAATTTCTAAATAAAATTTTATAAATTCTCGTTGATGTTCCTACTGATTGATTTGTAGTGGAACCCTCGCTTTGCCTTTTGTTGAAAATCTCACTTCGCCATTGACGGTCCTGGGCTGTTCACTATCCCCGCATATGCCCTATTGTTGCAATTGACACCGGTTTTTGAGTTTTCACTGTTCTCCTTTGCTTAGGTTTCGGTTCTATCTTCAATGGTATGGGATTGATTGATATCCCTTCCCCTGTCCCTCCTGATGGCATTATTTTGACCCCAGCTGCTTCTCTGTATATTTCTCCTTTCGAATATTCTGTATTAGTACTTCTCCTGCCATTATTTATTTGAAACCTAAATGTATTTATGGACTGACTCCTTGGTCTGGTCTGCATCCTCTGTGGTTGACCCATCTCACCATATCGTTGGGGATACTTCAAAAACACATCTCTCTTTGAAATACGTTGTAAAGCGATATATTGCCCTACTACCTCTGTTTTAAGGTGACGTGCTCAATATTTGATAATTTGCTTGTTCTCTAAAGGAGGTTGAAGTTGTTTGGCAACACTAAATTTCTTTATGGTATACAATTCCCTCGTCATGCTAGAATTACTGCTATACTTGCCCATAAGTAAATTATCTCTGACCTTAAATTGTTGGTTGTCTTCCAGAAGTGTTTTAAAAATTTAATTTCGAAGTGTTTAAAAAAGTTTTACTTACTCATATTTAGTCCAAACCAAATTTCTGCATTGCCCTCTAACATGGACGTCACAATATTTAACTTGGTTAGTCCATTCCAACTGTCCTGTATTAAAGTTTGTACGTTATTTAACAATATCTTTGGGATAAGTTTACTAACTCCATAAAATTTTGAGTGTTGTTCCAACGGAATATTAGTTGGACTCCATCGCATAGGTTCCCCAACATAAATATTTTTAACTCATTCTTCTACATTTTCAAACTTATTGCCTAAGTCTGTTTTAAGATTTTCCAAATCATTTCTAAATGTTTTAAAACCTGTTTGGCGTCTTCCCTCTATTTCGTTTACCTTTTGATCTAAAATTTTATTTTCCCATTAGTTTTTTTCTTACGTGCGTCCAGATTCGCCTTTATTTGAACAATTTCCTCTTTAATGTCATCCATATTCTCTAAAGTCTGTACTACTTTTTTTCTAATTTTAAATTTCGTTTCCTCAATAGTTTTGTTAGTTTTCTTCTTTTGTTCCTGCATATTCTCTCTCATTTCCTTCATACCTCTTTCATTCTTTGTACTCATCTCCCTTTGTTCCTGCATAGTTTGATTTATTCTTAATAAAATTCTGAACCTCTCCTACTTTCTACATTCTGTTCTTTTTCGGTTCTTTTAAATAAACACTTTCCTGAGAACGAATTTGTGCTGCTTCAGCTCTCAAACCCTCACGAATTTTTTTAATTCTTTCAGTCATACTGGAAACTAATCAGATATATTATATAGGAAAGGTTCCACAAAATCCTATTGGACAAGAGACTCTAATTTTCAGACGACATAATCGATCCTCTAAGTTGGAACGCCGCAAATTATGCTATGAATAGGCTACCTAAACGCTGGGAGCCACAAAAGTTACTGGAAATCATGTACAGTCGCTCTGTTTAATATAAAGATGCAAAAGAAAATATGTATTTTTACCTTACCGTGCCATTTTTCCTTACCTAGCTAGCTCAGTGAAAAATATTTTGTGGATTTTATAAAAATGAAATGAAACAAATATCTCTAGAAACATCTATGAACACTCTTCTATACATTCAAATACATCTTTCTTTTATACATTACCTCAGTGATCTCTTACATACACGGATATAGATAGCACCTATATAGATACAATTAACAGCTTAAATTTAGACAGAAAATTTATCTACTTACGTACTAAAATAATCTTCACCTAATCCTCGTTAATTATTTGAAAACTCCTAAACATTTCATATGCAAATCAAAAGATTGTTATTAATTTTTTCTAGGTTTTTCTAGGTTTTTATTATTATTTTTTTTTTTTTAAATTACGGCCTCGTCTGCAGTGGACATTTGCCGCTATACACTTGTATGATAACTAAATACATACGTTCAGACATCTAAGGTGGTGACTTATTTCTGTCTTTTGAATTAGGATTTCGATTTACCTTTGTAAACCATTTTCTGCTAAGATACTTGTACTGATAATAGCGATGATGCCAAGATTTATGGCTGAATAATGGATAGTGACTTGTGGGTTACAGCATTTTATATAGTGCAGATGCTTTTAAGTACTGGAGAAGCTGCATTGATTCTGCATCTGCTCCTGAAAGAACAACCTTGGCCGAATTTGAATGCAAGTACTGTTGTCGATGTTGACTATATTTTTTACATTCGAACAGAATATGTTTGACTGTCATAGAAACATGGCATACCGAGCAGACTGGTCTGCGGTTACCTTGAAGTAGAGGCATGGATGTCAGATTTGTATGCCCTATTCTTAAACGCGTTACTACCACCTGTTCTCTTCTTTTCAGCTTAAGAGCTGTAATTGTAGATAATTGGTTGTTATACAGGTATTTGCACCATTCGTCTGTCTGGTCTAACCATTGGTTTATAATTTTACTTTTAATAGACGTTTTGAAATCTTCAGCGGTGATAAGGTCTATATCAACATTGGGGCTGTTTGCAGCAGTGCGTGCAGAGCAGTCTGCCGCTTCGTTTCCCCCAATACTATCGTGGCTAGGACACGAAATAAAAATGATGGTTTTCTTTGTTTCTTCAAGCCATGCAATTAATGATAATATATTTTCAGTTAGTGGGTTGCGAATATCAAATCTTTCTATTGCTAGTAGTGCGCTTAGAGAGTCTGTGCATACTACTATTTTGGACATGTTTGTATTTTCCGCGTACCTTAACGCTTGCCATATTGCATACAGTTCCGTAGTGAAGGGACTGGAAAAGGGGTGTAGAGTCCACGAGTGCGTGGTGTCTTCTATTGCGATTGCACTACCTGCGCCATTACTTGTTCTTGCGCCATCTGTAAATATAACTATAGCATTTTGGTATTCGATAAGAACTTGATGGAATTTGACGGAAACCAATGTTCGAGAGCTTCTCGTTCTTTTTATATCTGCGCAGTCTAATCTAATGGTGGGGCATTGCCAGAACCAATATGGTCGCTCGGAGACGGATTTTTAGTACACATTTGGAATACCAATATTAAGCGATTGAAGTAATTCCCTAACCCGTATATTTAATGGTCTAGTGATTGTTTTCCGAGTTGCGTATAGCGTTTCATATTCGGTGTTTTGTAAGCAATTGTAGAAAGGATGCTGCTGTTGGGACCATATGCCGACGCTATAATTGACCAATTGGAATTTCCTACGATATTCAAGTGGAGGAAGGTTAGCTTCGCCATTGAGAGCTGCTACAGGGCTAGTACGGAACGCACCAGTGGCCAGACGAATTGCTTCTGATTGGATAGGGTCCAGTATTCTAAGTGAGCTCCCGGGTGCCCCAAAGTATAGTATGCTACAGTAATCAATTCTGCTCAAAATCATCGTTTTATAAAGGTTGAGGATAACTGACCTGTCGGCTCCCCAGTTGATGTTGGCTAAACATCTTAGAATATTAATAATTTTTTGCACCGTATAGCGAGCTCTTTTATATGAGGCTTCCAGTTCAATTTTCTATCGAATATCACGCCCAGGACTTTGAGCGTAGGTACACATGAGATAGCTGCCACTTCTATGCTCAGCTGTGGATCAGAGTGTTCCTTACGCAATCTACAGAAATGAATGCATTTGCTTTTCTCTCCGGATAGCTGAAATCCCAGGCTGTTTGCTCTACTTGATATTTTTTGAATTGCCTCTTGGAGGGACCTTTCTATTTCGAACATTGGTACATCGGATTGGACGATTACCAAGTCGTCAACGTATATTGACTTGCATATTTTTTCAGGAATAGCTGCTATTACGTCGTCTATTGCGATTGCAAACAGTGTCACACTTAGTGTGGATCCCTGCGGAACTCCATTTTCTAAAAAATGCGTTTGCGAAAGAGAGTTCCCTATTTTTACTTGGAACTGGCGGTTTTTAAGTATATTCTGGATGAATAACGGCAGGTATCCGCGGAGTCCCCATTCATGTAATTTTTGGGAGTATAGCGTGTCTCCAAGTACGATCGTAGGCCTTTTCGATATCAAAAAAGACTGCCACTGCGTGTTTTCTTTCTGCGAAGCTGTTTTGAATACAATGTTCTAGTAGAGCTAGTTGATCAGCTGTCGATCGATGTTTTCTGAACCCTACCTGAGCAGAAGATAGCAAGTTGTGTTTTTCTAAGAACCATACTAATCTGCTGCTAACAATTTTCTCCATTATTTTACAAAGACAGCTAGTCAGGGATATTGGACGGTAGCTGGTTGCCAGTGTAGGATCTTTTCCTGGTTTAGGGATGGGTATGATATAAGCTTTCCGCCATGAATCTGGAAAACTGCCTTCCATCCAAATTTTATTAAATAGGTTCAGTATGGTTCCCAAATCATTCTTTTTCAGCCTACGAAGCATTTCGTACGTGATTCCATCCGCGCCAGGGGTACAATTACTAGCAAGTTTAAGAGCTGTTTGAAGCTCGGACATAGAAATTTCTGAATTATATGAAAGGATTCTTTTATCTTCAAAATCCAACTTGGATTTTTCCCTATTTAGCGCTTTATAGTTATCCGACGAACTGGAGAGTTCAAAGTGCTTTGCAAGAGCATTTGCGATACCTAGTTGGTCTGTAATTTGCTGGTTTTCAACGATTAAAATCGGCGATGGATGAGGAAATTTTTTGCCTGAAATCGTCCATACTTTGCGCCAAATGTTCGTAATAGAAGTCTCGCGAGTAATGGAAGATACGTATTCTTTCCACGATTTTCTTTACTCTGAAGAATAGTTCGTTTAGTAAGGGCGCGCTGTCGTTTAAATGCAATTAGGTTATCTAAAATTGGGTTTGCCTTAAAGACACTCAAAGCTCTCTTCTTTAAAATTATGGCATTTTTGACGTCACTGTTCCACCAAGGCGCAGGTCTTTTTTTGGGCACGTATGTAGATTGTGGGATACATTGCTTGGCTGCAGTCATTATAGTATTAGTTATATTTCGGACTGTTTCTTCTATATCGTCTGAGATTTCCAAAGGTTGTACAGTCTCCGTAAATTTTTCCCAGTCAGCTTTATCGTATCTCATTCTTAACTCTACAGGTTCTTCGTGGGTACATGGTAAGGCTATTGCAATAGGAAAATGGTCCAAAAAGATAGTTCTGAAGCACTCGCCATTGAAAATGAGGTGCAATGGTCGGGGAGCAGATCGTTAAATCAATTGATGAGTAATTGCAAGATCTCGAGTTTAGGTACGTTCCAGTTCCAGTGTTTAGGACCACAAGAGCGTTTTCGGTGACTATTTCTTCCAGAACTCTGCCTGATGCACTTATGTGGGCGGATCCCCATAACGGATGGTGAGCATTAAAGTCCCCCAAAAAGAGGAAAGGTTTAGGTAGTTCGAGTACGAGATTTTCAAGATCAGCCCTCTGCCAGTTTGTGTTGGGCAGGTAGACGTTACACACAGTTAGCTTCAAAGGTTTATACAACTGTATAGCGATTGCCTGCATCTTAGATTTTAGAGTGAATCGAGTTGATGGTATGCCCTCTTTCACTAATATAGCGACTCCATTTTTTGCTTTTTTCTGCGGTATTGAATCTTGTCTATAAATTATATATCCCTTTAAGCTAAACTTTGTGAGGGGAGTAAAGTGGGTTTCTTGTAAACATACCAGTTGAGGAGATATTTCTGCCAGCATGACTTTTAATTCCTCTAAGTGGAAAACACAGCCATTGCAATTCCATTGGAGCAAATAATCCATAAAGTTGATTCGAAAGAAAAAGACGTAAAAGTTTTGGAGCTTGCTGGCGTTAGTACATCTAAAGTAATATTTACTCCTTCTTTTTACGTGGCACACCTTTGGTCCAGCCTGGTTTTTTTTTTTATGTTTTTGTGTCTGAGAGGAGCTTGATTCGATGCTCTGATCATCAGAGGATACGTTATCGAGGTTTTGAGCATGGAATTCGGGGACGGTAGCCGATTTCTCGGCGCTAAAGAGGGAGTCCTCAAGCGGCCTTTTAATTTGAGAGATCGGAAGGTAGTCTTTGTTTTGCAATATCTGATCAACTACAGCAATATCCTGGACTGTTTCGGTAAGTGCAGAAGTTGTTTGAGATGCTGGGGTACAGTGATCTAAACTCGGCATTTGTTCTGCAGTGACCGATTTTAAACTCAGAATAAGGGTTTTAATCAGGTCCATCTGTTCTTTCATCATACTTGAGCAGACTCGAGTTATTTCAGGAGTAATTTCCTTTTTAATTTCACTTACATTTATCACTGGTGTCTTTGTGGCTTCTGCATAGGAAATTGAAAATTGGCAAGTTCACGACTTCTTTACCTGATTTTTTGCTTCGGCGTAGGATATCTTTTCTATAGTCTTGATCCGCTGTATGGCTATTTCTTCTTTAAAAACTGGGCAATTTGAAGATCTAGCAGAGTGAGGACCCTTACAATTTATACAAGTTGGAGAAGTATTACAGGGTCCTTCATGCGTTTCTGAACCACACGAACAAATTTCTTTGTCTTGGCAACGCGATTGGGGATGCCCAAAACGCTGGCATCTAAAGCACCGCATCGGGGATGGAATGTATGGACGTACAGGAATAGTTCGGTATATGCCTGCCTTAATTCTTTCCGGAAGCCGAGGAGTATTAAAAGTTAAGATTATGGATGACGTTAGTATAGTCGCATCTCCTTTTCGTACGGAGATACGACGCAGGTCGACTACTCCTTGATCAGATAAGTTTTCTTTAATCTTCTTTTCTTCACAGTTTAACAAGTCTGCACAATTAATTACACCTTTACAATAGTTTAAGGATGCATGAGGATGAACATTCACTTCGAAATTTGCAAACTTGGAGATTGATCTGATTTTAACAGATTGGTGTCTATCTCGGCATTCAACCAGTAGACCCTCTCTTAATTTTCTAACGTTCTTGACTTCTCCTATTGATTCTGTTAAAACTTTTTCTATAAGAAAAGGACTAACCTTGCTAAAATTATTGCCATCAACTCGTTCTACTACCACAAATCGTGGTTCAGTGTCATTCTGTTCTTGACGACATTTAAAACTGTTCTGAACACGTCCACCTACTCCCCTTTTGGAGGAAAACGATGGTTTTTCAGGCGGTTTAATACCCGCTTTAAGTGGCAAAGTGCCCACTTTTTCTTTAGAGTTTCCCCGGGACATGCCTGGGTTGTCATAAGAAATATTTACACCGAGGTTGGTAAAACCCGGTTCCATTGGTTCATATGCCGTATACATTGCGTGGTTGTCAACAAGCTTAGCAGATACATCAGGTGCAGCCTTACTCCCTGATGTTTGTTTGGGTGCCAAAATTAATTTGTCATCCATGATATAACAAAGAATTTTCATCTCTCTAGTTCCCCACCCACCACGGAGCCCGACAAGGGGACGATGCATTATCGCCAGGGCTACTAGAGAGATATAGCGTTACAATGGAGATTTACAAAGCGGGAAAATGGTTATCCTGGCCGACAACCCTGCCGTCTGCTTGTCAACATCCTCACACTCGCCCTGCTGGCGGTCTTTCCCGACAGCGCAGCCGATTGATCAGGATGGGCTAGCCCTGACCTCCCGTTTAAGGAGAAATCCAGACAAAGTGGAGTGTTGCACTCATTGGAGACTATACCCTGCTCCATGAGGGCTCAGCCACCGGGACTCCTTCCTCCCCCCGCACGGGTCTCCACGCACGGCACAAACGCGCGGGTAGCCATTAAAATCCTGTGTAGCCCGACCACTAAGCTACACTAAGGAAAGGAAAAGTGGGGGTTAAGCTGGGATATATAGGAATTGGAGAAAGGTTGCTGTACCTCGACTCATAAGGGTGAAATGTGACGAGGCGAGTAGGGGCTGATGAACGGTAGGAGGTACGACAGCGGACCGCTGAGCTAGGGTACCTCGGGTTTGCCATGCCCGTACCTGTTCGGGAACTAACAGGCCCCTGAGAGAAGATTGATGGTAGGTCCCTCCGCCCTCGGATACCCTAATAGCCAGAAGGGACCTAGAAAAACGAGAGTCGGAAGCCTAGTGTGCTTCCAGATAGGAAAGATAAAGATGCTGACAGGTACAGCTTTGTGTGCGTGTAGGGGTTAGGGCATGCACGTATGCGTGTTCTATGTGAAGAAAGTATAGTGAGTGTATGTGTGCGTGCTCTGTGTATGTGTGAGTAGGTGATGTAGGTTATTTTGGTTTTCCCACTTCGCAATGCAGGTAGCTAGCAAGCCGGTTAACTACAACGCGAAGAGGGAAGTAAGCACTCTCACCACGTCAAGGTAATAACCCATGAGAGGATTATTATTATTATTATTATTATTATTATTATTATTATTATTATTATTTTACCAGGGTCACCAGAGTTAATCAAGGACGCTGTACATAATCTTTCTAAGGGTCAAAAATGCCTCGAGCTCTGACCCTAAAGTTGCCAAAATCAAATTAGTCATTTCTCAATAGATTATAAACATAAAAAAAAACTAAACACCTATTCTAGCTTATGCTGCCTAATAATATATACGCGCGGAAATCGGGAATAAATAAAAAAACTTAAAACTTAATCCGGGCAAATAAATAAATAAGAACATATTAATTAAAAACCTCTTTAACTTAAATTAGTGAAATAAAGAAAGAAATAAAATAATAAATAAAACAGAGTGAAACTGCGCATCCCTCCAGGACGTAAAAGTGAAGTGATAGTGAGTGATAGTGATTGTGCCCCCAGGACGATTAGTTCTGTTAATTTATTGTTGTGGCACATCAACTTTTTGTGGTTGACATCAGATGGAACACATTTTACATGAGTAGTAATTGAATTTATTTATCTTCAACCAAAATGTGTTAAGTCCCAGTTCCATGTATCAGAATTGTGATATTAAAGGAGGTTGCATCTTTCTAACTTTCCACAAACGAACTGTTTTTTAAATAGGAGTTAATGAGACATATGCATCATACAATAAACTTATAGTTTCATTCTAACAAGCGAACTTCCATACTATAATGGGAAAACCTGCTTAACTTATGATTCTGAAAAATAACAGGTCCTAGTGTTATAAAACATCACGTGTCTAAAGTTCGTGATAAAAAAAATACTTCAAATTTAGGGACTTATGAACGGCGTGTAAGAATAGTTGCATAGATTCGCATAAAATTATAGAAAATGTAATATATTATTTAATATTGACGGGTAAAGGTAAGCGAAGCGAAAGTAACCTTTCAGAAACACGTTCATAACACGTAATATTTCCGAAAACAAATGTTATGATAACCAAGAATCACGCTCTTTGATGCTATATCGAAATACTGTAGTTCGAGTGTTTTAAACTATAATTAAATATTCTAATAGAATTATGCAGAGTGATGAAAAAAGCGGTTGAAATTGTTAATAAAAACTCAAATAACCGTGAATACAGTAACAATTGTAAAATTTGGTTAAATACAAGCGAAAGTATTTAAATGCAGGGACAGCACGTAACCATCTTTATTGCCTGAAAATTATCCGTCAAAACAATAATTTTTCACTCATTTGCAAGTATTTTGTCTGCCTGTTTCCCCTGACTTGCTGAATCTTTCTTCATTAGATGTGGTATTATAACCCCGTCGGTAGGGTACGCGAGCCATTACAGTCAGTTGGTAGCAACGTTGAATAATTATAAAAATGACTTGCAAATAATAGATTACGTCAAATCAATTATATAAAATTACTCCATCACATAAAAAAGAAAACGAAAACGCTACTTACATAAATTGCATGGCTTCTCACAGCACTACTCCGTGATGGCTACAGCGGGGCTCCGTTGATCTTTCGGGCGTGGGTATTCGTTGACTCGGTCAAATCCAAATTCAGTTTGTCTTCTTTCTTTTTTTGTAGCGGAACACAGGAATAGGATAGGGACGATAATTATGTAGAAGGCAGGAAACCTACATCTCAAGAAAAAGACACGATAAGACACAAAGGTAACTACATTTGTTTGCCTCTCGATCATTAGTCTCGACACGACTCCGGAAATCACCACCACCCTTATTGTCACACCGCGTCGGCGCAATCTCGCGAAACGCACTGTCTAAAGTGACGGAAATACGCGCACGTCTTTTTAAATCCTTGGCGCGAAATTCTTACAAATTAAAACTAAATAAAAAATGTTTAGTGCCGATTTCGGCACGTAACAGTGGATTGTACGTTTCATCGTCCACTCTGTTCGTGCACTATACAAATTTTTCAAATAGCCTTTTGCAACTGATGAATCTTTAAATTTTTATTTTGAAATACCTATTCAAACTTTTTTCTGAAAAACGCTGCTTTATGCAATTTTGAGCAACGCTATTTGTAAATCTAATACACATGAAAAATGCTTCAATACATAGGTTCTATTGTTTGATCTTTAACTATTGGCAAATGAAAATTGTCACCATACACTACACTAAACATACATTTCTTTTCCACCAGTTAACATGGTTACTTTAAAAAATACAAATGAAAAACATTTATTATGAACCTCAAATTGGCGTGCAGCGTTACTTTAAAAAACAAAAACAAACTAAAAATGTTATCTACAACTCTCCTCATTTATTTTCAATAAATTGTTCATAATCTGATACAATTTGTCCTCTTACATGAGATTGAACACCACTTAGCACTCAATCTAGTCGCCCTTTTTTCTTTCATTTCTGGACAACCCTCTTACTACATATCGATATATTTACGTCAATATAACGGCAGGCAAGTCCATTAATATTCAGAATAAGTCACTTACAGTTTTATGTTAAGTAAACTTCTGCCTTCAAGAAACTTCATAATCAGGTGCCTTTCCGCGTTGTAGTAGACATACAAAATTCTTCAACTGACTGTTACGTGGGCAATTTCACACTCTCGGAAGATTTTTTCCGGGATTGGTAATAATTAAATTAAGTCCGGAAACTTCAATGCGTTTCTCATCAACCCACGGACTATCGTATTAGCAGAGTTTCCCGTTACCTCATCGTGCTTATTGCATCACTGATGTCTCATTTTTCTTTTTCTTTTGTCGACTTTCAAGTCGTTTTGTATTTTTCCCTCGCCGTCTGACGCGGGTCTGTCCATATCAAGCCATTCTTACAGCTGCAGACGATAGAGCCAATCAGCAGATGCTGGCTTCTTGTTCGTTGTAATACTAACGTGCGCAATCTGTCTTATCTGAGACTTCCCGCAGGTTTTGGTGGTATTGTAAGTTCTTTATCGCTTCATCATATTGCATCGCATCTTATCGTTAGGTTACCTGATGTTTCTCGTATGAGTTAATCAATTGTCGCTTTGTTCAGTATGCGGGCCGCATTTATTCTAATCTTATTTTGATGAATACTGTATTATTGTATTTCCATCCACTAAAATTATGTCTTCGTATTGATTGTAACACGTTAGGTTACAATATAAACAATAACTACGTGTTCTTGATTTCAATGTAATTCTAAAATTAATCGTTTCTAATTGAAAGGATAGAAATGACCTTACGTTACAAATTTCGATTTACGCAGAAAGGATCGGTAACCCTGTGACCATTTTACGGGTGCACCGGTTAACTACAATAGTCCGGGAGTGGTTTCCTATTGAAAAAAAGATAAGCATAATGAAAATGAACACATGAAGTGGCAGCAATACAAAATTACTTTACAGGTACGACTTACCTAGAAAAGCTGTACTGGTTGTTAAAAGCAAGTGGCGTCTAACCCTCTTTTCCAGCAACCCCTTCGATATATTCGCTATCCAGAGAATGGTTATTTCGGAGAGGTCTCCTTGTTTTCGGTATTTAAAATTCACCTACTCATACCTAAAATTCCTCTACAATACCTTAAAAATACCTTAAAAACACTCATTACCTTCTTGTCAAATTAAAAAGAGATTTAAAATACATGGTCGTTCCCAAACATGACTTCATCTCTTGGGTAGCTGGATATCTTTTCACAATTATCATGTTTACCTATACAGGGTGGCACTAGTTTTATATCACTAAACGTAGGAGGTGGTAGAGATTGATTAGCTAAACAAAAGGCCTACAATGCATTCTACTCTTAAACCGCTTCTTAAATGCCCGATCTAGACCAGCTTAAGTAAAATTTTTAGGACTGCTATTTTGCCATATGTTTTTTTAAGAAATACTTACGTATACAATTGCTATCCTCAATCACAACACGCACTGAAATGATTTCACAATAAGTGTTTGAAATTTCCACCGTATCTGCAAGTTCGTTTTTGGTATAATTCTTGGATTTTCGACTTTTCAAAAAACAACTTATTAATCTACCAACGCGACAAAAATTCCAATTACCTATATCCAATTATAATTAAGTCCCAACACTGCATTTAAATGTATTACCTAAGCACGTAGGTGAAACACAGAACACTTACACACACTTATAACATTTAACCCAGGTTACGGGCTATGTAATGAGAAAGTACATTCAACTTAAAGTAGGATATCGTATTTTGCATAAACGCTGAGTTGCAACAAAAGCATTAGGAATGTCAGGAAGAAAATACAGTTGACCACCTCAGCATTATGGAATATTATTTTTTGTTGTGATTATTATCTAAACATGCGAATTTTAAAAAGAATTTTAAACTTTTTTCAGTAGCAACTAAAGTACATCGAGTTATTTCGTTTGGCAGCAAAAATGCACTATATTTCACTAATTTAAGTTTGCTGAAGGTCGCAACTTACTTGGTCGACTTTAAAGTATAATGCAATTGTATATTTTGTTTGTGACCTAAGTCAACATTACAGTGGTTTTAAAATAATTTTAATACATTTCTTGTGTGTCTATTTGTAGCTCACCCGTTTGCTTTAGACCCCAGGTTTATTATCAATTTTTGTTTGTCTTATCGGTCTCTACCCACTTTAAATTTATGACATAAAACCAATGCCACCCTGTATTATAAATAACTCCAAATAAAGTTTCACCTAAACTCAAACTCTATCAATAGTAAATTCCCAAAATGTACATACACATACATTTACCTAAAGAAACCTATTGTAACACATTACTGGCATAGTATTACTAAAGATATAATTAAGGAAACATCAGTCAATTAAAAATACTAAGTTTTTACAAAAATATAACTAGCAATACATCATACAAATAAAACTTGCCTTTAAAATCAATCCGCGTATATTTCTTAACGTTTTAAAAGTTTCAAACTCCATTTCCACTAATATTTTTCTTAAATTATGAAGCCCAACAGAATAATTATTTACTCGGATATTAATTTCCTATCAAATAAACACGTACCATTAACAGTTTATATTTACAATTTCATGTGTACATATTTATAAAGAGTAAATAAAAAATATGTCAACTAGTACTCACAGTTAAATTCTACTTTATTTTCTGTTTTTTTAGGGCTCTGTACTTAATAAGGTATAACGGAACCTTTATAAGATCACTCTCGTGTCCGCTCGTCCGTCTGTCACAGAGGTTTTTCTCGAAACTATGTTACGTAGGAATTTGAAATTTGGTACAATGCTAGGTCTTTATGGCGCGCACGTACATCGATAGTCAGAAAATAAAAAAATTTTTTAGATTAAAATGGCGGAGGTTAATTCGGTAAAAGAAAAAGTTTTAATAAATATATCGTATGCGGTATCGTTTGAAAGAGGATTCTAAAAGTCTCCTAAAAATATTTTTTTTATAATTTTCGATCCAATATTCTTCATGATATAGCTCAAAATGTGCCAAAAATGACCGCCCCCTCTGTTCTCTTACATTTCCAAAGCTATAATTTTGATTTTAATAGGGATTGTAGTTATTGAGTCATAGATTATCGGAAAACTGCAAGTTTTTTTGACAGTGTGATAGTTGTTGGCAAAAATTTTTTAAACAGTAATAAACAACGTATTTACTAATGTACCAATACAATGTGGGACAATATTTTCATTTTTCAGTTATCACAATCAAATTTGGATAAGATTTAAATATACATAAAAAATTAAAACAGCTTTATTTGGTTTATTAATTGCTCAGTGTAGTATTGGTACGTAACCCTAATAGTGCGAACTTGACTGACTTTTGGCTAACTTTTCAACGAACTTCGTTCGTTTATGAAATCGATTTGTCGTCCGTCTGTCTGTCCGTCTGTCCGTCCGAGGCCTTTCTAATGGTCGGACATCAATGTGTGATACATCAATCGATTCAGCTCGGTGTCCTGAGCTTAAGTTTTGATGTCAGTCGAAATCGGGCCACGGGGACGCCGTGCCCCCGCGATATTCCGTCGGGAAAATTAAAATTTCAAATAGGTCCAAAATTAATGTGCGATACATATTTGGACTCCCCTAACATAGCTGAGTCGAAATATGGTACCCCCCACAAAATCTGACCACGGATACCCGACCCCCCCGGGGAATTAATTTTTATCAAAAATTTCAAATAGGTCCAAAATTAATGTGCGATACATATTTAGAATCCTCTGAAAAAACTGAATCGAAATATGATGCCCCCTTATTTACACACACACACACACAAACACACATACATACATACATACACACACACATATATAGCTTTTAAAATATTTATTCAATAAAATAAAATATATTAAAATGTCTCTTTTGTTGTTTATAAATTTTTGTATTTTATCTGAATACTTATAATTATTACAACATAATAATTTTAATTTCTTTAAATTGTTTTAAAGTAAGTCTACATTTGGAAGTTCGTTGCGACAATGCCTTGCATTTTTAACTTGTTTTTAATTAAGCACATTGTTAATCAACATATACACCTAATTAATAAATACCGTCGCGATAGCAATTTTAATCAAAATTTTTCTTCGTTTGCTTAACATATAGCCTACACAAATCACAACCACCTTGATACAAGCCTAGAAAACATAAAACATTGGATATTTTTTGCCGACGCGAGTTATGTATCCCCCAATTTATATATGTATAAAGAAATAGAATAATTAGAAAATTATTAGAATGAGTTAAGAATACGCCGAGTGAAGTGCTACATTGTAACACAAGCACAATTTACAAAGTTTATTAACAACAGTTTGTGAGAACGGATGCGCTACTTTGTACGCAGACGATAGTGACACTGCAGATGTCAGGTCACAGACGGTCAGGTACCGTGATTAATTAGAAATTAAGATTACAATATTGAATTTATGAATAGTATCAAGATTAAAGCAGACATGAGATCTGCAAGTTCCCACAGCCATGTGAGGGGGTATGAACATTATAAAAAGCGCGGGGGTTCAAGAACCCGGCAGTCAGTCAAAGTATTCAGCTTTAACATTGCAGTAGCTTAGGCTACTCGCAATAGTACATGTATTAGTTAATTTTGAACTTATAGTAAATTAAATCTAGTTTTGTAAAATTCCATCATTAATGTCTGTTTTAAAATAAAATTTGTTAAGAAGTAGATAAAATTAAAAGTATATTAACAAATCACCCCGTATTAGAATACCCCGACTTTTCGAAACCACTCATATTAACGACAGACGCATCAAATGTAGCATTAGGCGCAGTATTGAGCCAAGGAAAAATAGGTAGCGATAAACCCATCAGCTACGCGTCCAGAACCCTAAATGAAACCGAACAGAAATATAGCACGATAGCGAAAGAATTGTTAGTCATAATTTGGGCAACAAAATATTTTAGATTATACCTATACGGACGAAAATTTTATATATACACCGATCATAGACCATTAGTATGGCTATGCAAACTTAAAGAACCTAAATCAAAATTACAACGATGGAGAATCAGACTAGAAGAACATGACTACGAGATAATATATAAAAAGGGAATTTGTAATAATAACGCAAACGCCCTAAGTAGAATACAGCTCAACGCACTGGAAACGGAATCAATTATAGAAAACGTAGACGAAACTGAAATAAGAGAAGATCCAGACGATATGGACACAATACATTCAGCACAAAATAAAGAGCCAAAAACCGAGATTAAAATTCTAAACGAAGCAATCGATATGAAACCCAAACAATTTACGATCACTGACGTTTTGAATAACCCCAATCCCGTAAAATATACTAAAGTAGATGACAAAAAAATATATCAAATTCAAATAACCAAAGACGACAATCAGGAACAAATAATTAAAATTCTAATGGAATACACCCCCGAGAAAAAACGATTTTACTTTTACTTTAACACCGAAAACTTGTATAAACAATTTTCAGAATTATATGTTAAATTATTCAATAACTCAGCCCCTGAACTTATCAGATGCACAGGAAAATTAATAACCTTATACGACCCTGACGAAATAAATGAAGTAATCCGAAACCAACACGCAGGAAAAACCAATCATCGTGAAATTAGTGAAACAATAAAGCAACTCAAAAGAAGATATTATTTTAAGGACATGAAAGAACTAACTACAGACTTTATTAATCAATGTGAACTATGCGACAAAGCGAAATACGACAGGAAACCCCCAAGAAAACCCTTAATGTTAACTAAAACACCTGACAAACCCTTTCAAAAATTTCATGCCGATACTCTAGTAGTAGAAGCACAAAGTTACTTGACAATTGTAGACACATTCACACAAATAGACCAAGCAATACCAATCACCTCTAAAAATGGTATTGACGTAACCCAAGGATTTTTACATTTTATGGAACGCCCGAAACAATAACGTAAGATAACGGCAGCGAATTTAAAAACGAAACGAAACGAAAATAAAAATTCATTTCATAACTGAAAACCATCCTGAATCAAATGGACTAATTGAAACACTACATTCGACCCTGTTAGAACAAATCCAATTACTAAGAATATCTTATTAGAAAGAACCCATTACCAATTTAATGTCAGACGCACTAATTGCCTATAATAATACAATCCACTCATCAACCAATTTTAAGTCATTAGAATTAACTTTAGGACATTCAGATTCACGCAACCCCTATGACATACATTATAACAAAGAAGTATATCAGCAATATGCCAAGGAACATAAAGAAAAACTATAAACAACTTATGACAAAGTAAAGGATAAATTAGATAACGACAAAGAACGTATCACCACAAACCGTAGTAAAAATACCGACGCAAATAAATTTTCAATAGGGCAAACCGTGTACGAGAAAATTTTTCAAAGCAAACGACACAAAACGGTACCAAGAAATTTAGACCCATCTGAAATTAAAAGAATATCGGACAAAAACATAGCCGTAGTAGACAACGGCAAAATAACAAAATATATCCACTTGAAAAACTTAAGACACCCTGTATTTCCAGATGGGCAATCAATACCCCTACCGTCAACCTCCGCCCAGGTAGAACGGACACCGAAATAATAATCGAAGACATAAAAAACAACCCCGGTATACTACCAATAAAATTAGGCAGTATGTTGAATACCATAGACTATTGGACCTTTGCACAAAAATTCGACTTAACAGAACTAAAACAAGAATTTCAATCAATCAAAAACAATTATTACCGATTAAAACAATCAATGGACACAACAAAATTCGGAAAAGAATATCCCATAGAAATGATTAATTATAACAGCATAATAGAAACTATTTTGAGAAACATAGAAGATAAATTGAACCGACTAATACCCACAGAACAAACGGCAAGACGAAAAGAGGACAAATCAACGGATTAGGTAGGTAACATAATAAAAGCTATTACAGGCAATTTAGAGAATCAAGAGGCAGAACGTTATGATAACGCAATACAACAATTAATCGAAAACCAAAACGATATAAAAACCATAATTAGCAACCAAATATCATTGAGTCAATCAACAATTATAAAATTCAACAAAACATTAAGAAGACTAATAAGAAACCAAGATAGTATAGCCAATGGAATACAAACCCTTGAAACCAACATGCAAACTACCATGTTAAGCATGCGAGATTTAATCAGATTCAATACAATATTCACCCAAATAATATCAACCCTTACTTTAATTCAACAAATTTTAGCTACCTTAGGAAACGCAGTAACATTTGCAAAATTAAATACCCTACATTCCAGTATCATAGAACCAATTGACTTATTAAAGGAATTATTAAGAATTAGATCATTTATCACCAACAGTAGATTACTCTTTGATGTAGTGGAATAGAACATTCTAATATTTGAAAAAATAGCTGTAGTTAAAGGCTATGTAAAAACTAACGACATAACATTTTTAATAGAGATCCCGATAGTAGAGAGTAACAATTATAATTATTATCGTTTATTTGCCTCTTCAATGAAAATCACTGGCACATATCAAGTTATTATACCTAAAACCAAATTCCTATCCTTAAATGAACTAAGATATGGTTATACAAACGAAAAATGTAACGAAGTCACATCAAATCAATATTTATGCCAATCATTGACAACGACAACCATACAGGAAGATAGCCCTTGCAAAGTACAATTATTAAAATTTTCAAATCATTACGAGAACTGTGAAACCAAACCCGTACAAATCACCAATATGAAAATTCAAAAGGTAACAGAAAACAAATGGATAGCCATTTCCCCTACAGAAGTAATAGCAACAATCCACTGCAATCAAGACGAAAACAACTTAGCACTAACCGGAAGTAAATTAATAACCCTCAAAGAAGATTGTTATTTAAAACTGAAAAATGAAATAATCAGAGTTTATCAAGATCCCGTAACAACCAGAAAATTAGCAAACTTACCAGAACTACAAATCAAGACAACGCAAACCGAAGACGAAGAAATAATTCAAAAACCCATGCAACTAGAAGATCTAGAATTAGACGACCTCAACCACGCCATAAAACTGATGGAAAATTATAAGGAACATTTGAGTGAACTAAAAACGCCCAAATTACACTACGATAACATTAGCTTTTGGACAATTGTATTAATTATTTTGATTATTTTATTGATCATTTATGTAATTTACAAAATGTATATTAGGTATAAAATAAAGAAAACAGTTTTAGAATTTAGAAAACAAAGATAAACAAAGAAACAAATATACCATTAGAAACTATGAATTTTAGGCAATGAAATTAAATAATGAATTTTGAATTAGAAATCAAGAAAACAAAACCCTTAATTTTTAATGTACGTCGGGAGGAGTTATGTATCCCCCAATTGATATACAGGGTTGGGATAAAGTATGGAATCAAGTGAATATCTTTAAAACGAAAAGAACGATATTTATGAAACTTTGTAGATAAATGCAATGAGGCAAAATGCATCTGATGTGATTTTTTTTGTTAATAATGTACTTCCGGTTTAGCCGGAAATGCCGTCAATTTTTTTTAATTAAATGGGACACCCTGTATATTTTTGCAGATCTTGATAGATCTTGTTATTTCAAATTCATACATACCGGGGTTAATGGAAATAATCTGTAAAAACAAGACACTAAAACACTTTAGTACAATCACTTTTAAGTTTTTACACATTAGAATAAAAACCATTTAGATTAGCAAATTGATGTTTACTTTGTATTAAACGTGTACTGTTTAGTAAAGTAGCTGTTGGAAAAATGTCAAGACAAACTGTCAAGTTAATTGTAATTTACGGTAATAAATTGTACGGTGAAAAATGGTACATTTAAGTGAGAAAGATCGAATTGAAATATTAATGATGATTGGTTTTAGCGATCGTGTTAGAACTAGGGAAGAAGTTTGTCATATTTTTAATAATTTTCATCCTGAAAAAAATCCTATATCACGTTCAACAGTTACTAAAACATTACAACGTTTTAATGCAACAGGGATGGTCAAAAATTTGCCAAAAACTGGACAGCCACAGACCGCAACGAACAAAGCTATTAGACAAAACATTGCTATTGAATTAAAGGAATCACCTCAAACTTCTACCACAGATTTGGCACTAAGTCGACGTTCTGTAGGGAAGATATTAAAAAGTGAAAAATATCATCCGTATAAAATACAATTAGTTCAAGAATAGTCTGATGATGATTTTTACCGACGGCTGGAGTTTTGCGAACGAATGATGAACATCTGTAATGTCGACGAGCATTTTGCAAATAATGTAGTGTTTTCGGATGAGGCATCTTTTTGTTTAAATGGAACAGTTAATCGCCATAACTCAAGATATTGGTCAAATGAGAATCCTCATTGGATTTATGAAGCCCATACCCAACATCCACAAAAGTTGAATGTTTGGATGGGAATTGTGAAAAATAGGCTTATAGGCCCATTTTTTATAGACGGAAACTTAAATGGTGACAAGTATTTAGATTTACTAAATAACCAAATTATTCCTGCACTCCATCAAAATGTTTGGTTTCAACAAGATGGAGCGCCTCCTCACTATGATAGACGGATTTTTAATTTTTTCGATGCAAATTTTCCAAATCGATGGATTGGACGTAGAGGATTTGTAGAGTGGCCTGCTCGTTCTCCAGACCTCAATCCGTTGGATTTCTTTCTTTGAGGTTACCTAAATCACATGTTTACGTTAGACGACCAACAACCCTGCAGGAATTGAAACAAAGAATCATCGATGAATGTAAACTCATCCATGGAGAAGTCTTGGAAAGAGTAATTCAGGAATTTATTAATAGACTTGCATATTGTCAGGAAGTAAATGGCGAGTATTTTGAACATTTAAAATGATTTTGTTTAAATTTAATTCAATATTATTCTCATTCTCGTTAATCGTATAAATAAAATTTATTATTGAGTAAATGTAAAGTGCTTTAGTATCTTGTTTTCACAGATTATTTCCATTAACCTGGTATGTATAAATTCGAAATAACAAGATCTATCAAGATCTGCAAAAATATACAGGGTGTCCCATTTAAATAAAAAAAATTGAGGGCATTTCCGGCTAAACCGGAAGTACATTATTAACAAAAAAATTCATATCAGATGCATTTTGCCTCATTGCATTTATCTACAAAGTTTCATAAATATCGTACTTTTCGTTTTAAGGATATTCACTTGGTTCCGTACTTTATCCCAACCCTGTATGTATAAAAAAATAGAATAATTAGGAAATTATTAGAAAGTGTTAAAAATACGCCAAGTGAAGTGCAACATTGTAACACAAGGACAATTTAGAAAGTTTATTAACAGTTCATGAGAATGGATGCGCTACTTTGTATCGCAGACGATAGTGACACTGCAGAGGTCAGGTCATTAACGGTCAAATACTCTAATTACTTAGAAATTAAGATTACAACATTGTATTTATGAATAGTATTAAGAATAAAGCAGACATGAGATCTGCAATTTCCCGCAGCCATGTGAGGGGGTAGGAACATTATAAACAGCCCGGGAGTTCAAGGACCGGGCAGTCAGTCAAAGTATTCAGTTTTAACATTGCAGTTGCTTAGACTACTCACAATATTACATATATTAGGTATTTTCGAACTTAGAGTAAATTAAATCTAGTTTTGTAAAATTCCATAATTAATACCTGTTTTAGAATAAAATTTGTTAAGAAGTTTTGGAACTGGTTTTTAAAAAGGGAGCTCCCAAGGCCCGAACTTTAACTCGCGTGTTTTAAGAAACTATTTGAAAAACGCAGCTCTCTTTATTGAAGTACAACGAGGTTAAGTTTAATCAACATTTTAATGATGAAAAAAAATTAATTCAAATTGTCCTAATAATAGGACACTAACCTATAATGGCAAATGTCTAAACACTATTCTACGTTGTTATTACATTTATTAATAAAGTTAAGCTTATCTTTTGCACATAGCACGCAAAACTAAAGTAGAGCATTCACATTTCCATAAACAAACAAAACTACTTACTCATTGGAATAAATACATTTATAATGTGATCTATCGTTGATGCGTGCTAACTTGGCGTGTATTATCCACATACCATCGATGACAGCTTGCTAATTTGGGCTTGACTTGCTAAATATTTCATAACTGAATTAAGGCACCTTAGTTCTGCAAGCATATTAATTAGAGTGTTTCACCTGACAGTGTGTTAAGATTTCCCATAATTTAGTTGATTAAGTTACTCCTAGGACGCTAAGACGCCATTCTACGGATGTGCATGCTAATCAGTTTATTAGCAGCGCCATAATTGTACTCTAAATTACGAAATAGCGTCAAATAAGATTATTAATTTTAAACGGTTGTCAGCTGTAGCTATACCTGTGAGAATAAAAGCACCTTCGTATGCATTTTAACAGTGTTATATTATGATTTACATCATGCTCACAGATGTAGTAGCTGCCTACAAATAACTGATGGGACTACTTTAAGTTTCGGCTACAGAATAAACCTGAAGTTGATTAGAGTAAGGCATCCAAATTTTAAGATAACACTAACAAGTAAAATTGAAATATAAAATGTCACAAATACATCAAATTTTTTAAATAATAATTAGGCAACTACATGTTTCGAGCAAAGAACTATCTTCATCATCAGACTAATAAAGTCCAAATAGAATAATACAATTAAAACAACATCTAAAATTTACGAATATGGTTCCTAAAGATAAGGTAAATTTAAAATTATAATAAGATATAATACGAACTAATTACAATTAGGACATATGAAAAATTAAAAGTTTTTGAATATTGCATGTTAACACCAATTTAAAGAACTGTTTACATACATTTTACATAAAGTTGACTATTAATGAGTAAAATACTAATTAAAATAAATTTTGAAAAGTGACTGCCAAAAATTACGCTACACTTTTTCAGATGTATACCTAAAATAAATGTCTTTGCTTGACGGTTAAAAATAAGAAAAAACCAATTTAACCTGTCACTTTTAAAATTTCTACGGAACCATACGGTAGGGACTGGATTTATATGGGTTTCAACATATCTATAAAGATTCATTTTTTCTACTCACATTTGGACTTTTTTCCAACAATTCTAGGGTCCGTGAGTGACGAACATGGTGAAAGCTTTCACCAAGACATTATGAATTGCACAAACCGATACAAAAGAAAGTGGAATGTTAGAATGTTCCCAGATTATTGTTAAAACTAATCAAGATGCTGGAGAGTTCTCTACAAACGAATATCACACGCAAACAAATTTTGGGATTCGGCAGTGACGTGATGCAGAATTTGTATTATAACAATTGTAAACATCACATAGTAAAACGTTTCGCTACAAAAAATATGAATAGCTTTTGATTGGAAAGTGATAGAAAAAATTTGTTGTTAGATCTGTAGTCAGCGATGAGAAATCCTATAAAAAACATCCAATGCATATTGGGAAACAAAAAAAATATTACAGTTTGTTGGTAAGTCATAATTTTAAAGGAATTATATAATCTCCTCGTCTGGTTGTATATTAAAGCAAAATTCAAATATAAAATGTCACAAAACCTTCCCACATGAAATTGTTTAAAGAATAATTAGGCAGGAATGAACCATCCTCATTATAGGGCTAATAAAGTCCAAATAGAATAATACAATTACAACAACTACATTCTACGAATATGGTTACTAAAAATTAAGTAAATTTAAAAAGCTTTCTAACTAAAGTTTTTGAATATTGCATGTTAACACCAAATTAAAGAATTGGAGAAATGTTACAATGTTATTTAGAATTAAAGCTTAACAACTTCTGTATAAATTTAAAATGATAATGAATGCCTGACCATGTTGATGTGAAAATTAATGATAAAAGTTGTAACTGAACTATGGTTAATGGGGATATAGAATAGGAAGTAATTTTAAAGTTAAGTGGTTATGATCAAACTCTTGTATTTAATTTAAACAAATATTATCAGATGGTCTTTTTATTTCTAGGATTTCGAGTAAATCGAGTTTAATAACTTAGATTAATAACGTGGCTGTTTGAATGAAATATTAAATTAGGGCACAGACATAAAATAGTAAACCACCTGGTCTATTACAGGTAAATCTTAGTTATTTTTTTGTTTGTCATTCACTGTGATATGCATGCTTAATACTACAGGATACCTAAACAAGACTTCAAGTTTTTGTTAATATTTGTGTTTATTTTAAATTAGTAGCAGATGAAAAGCGTGTATACAAGGCTCCATCAGCCTCTATTACGGTACGAACTGAACAAACCGTTTCTCATAACCCGTATCATCTAAGGAGGACGAAATCATGTTTTAACCAGGTAAATTTGCGCTCAAAGCTTTTATTAGACAAGAATAATGCTATTTCAGGTATGTGTGAGGGTAATTCGTAAAAGTGTTAGAATTTGTTTACCACTAAAAGGATTTGCATTTGCTTTTATAGAACCCACGCCGCACTACTTAAAGCTAACTAGTGCACTATTTTCCATGTACGCCACTTCGTTTTGTAGAGCGCAATTAATTCAGGTGCTAGCCGTCAATTCAACATGTGGCGGTTTGAGGCAAAGACTATGAAATACATAATCTGTGAAAAACATCGTGAATTTCTTCCGAGTAAAGCAAAGGTTTTGTTCCTAAGTCCAACATTTGCTAACGTTCGGAACCTTATTTATCTGGATAATAGGTTACCTTCAATTGTTCTTTCTTAGTAACATGTCGATTTCTGTATGATACTTTTGTATGGCTAGTAAATCAGAGAATGATACAATATAATTTTCTAGTGCATTTCTAATTTAAATGATATAAATCGCTGTAGTGTACCTGGTAATCGTTAAAACAAACCTTAGAAACAATACTTTCCGAAAAAATATGGAAAACCCAAGACCATTAAAGATTAAAAATTTTGAATAAGTGATAAAAAAATTAGTTTTAATATTATATTTAAACATTTAGCTTTTCTGTATGTAATGCTAGCGCAACACGTACGCAAACGTTAGGCAGTAGAAATGAATTTAATGAGCTCTTATCACGAAAGCAGCCTGGAAAATTTTGGAACTTTGGTAGTTTACAATGAATAACGTTGATATTTTAATATGACATTAAATCGGGATAAAAATTAAAATAGTACGTTATATACAAATAGCATTTACACTTTTTGTATTAGATTCGTGAAAATTTTTAGACACTCGGGAAATAACCGGCACGATAAAGCTAATTGTACAAATTTATCTGATTACAAGAACCATTAGCTATGCAAGATACACCCCAAGAAACCACCGATTGATAGATCTTGCTATAACTTAAAAAATGTGGAACATAATGACGCTCCCGATCGATATAATACGTAAAGGTGTTACAACGAAATTTGAAAAGGAAAAGTGGTATATAACGGCTAAGGTCAAAAAAGGAAGACGGTTAGGTAAGAGTGGATATGTAGACGGTGAACCATAGCCCCCTCCCCCGACCCCGGTGTGTGTAGCTGACAACGATTTGTTTTTGAACTTGCTGGACATATAGGCCATAAAATTCAAGCACGTGGCTATAGTGGATACACATTGGACAATGACGGTAGTCAATAAAAAGAATGACGAACAAGTAGTCAGTAAAAGGGTGACAAACTGATTTATCTCTCTAACAACAGTTGGAATTTAAATAGATAGAATGGGGTCACGTACATGTTGATTAAGGAAAATTAAGTTAAATTTTTGGTGCTCCTGCGTGTGCTTTAATTAAAAAAAGAAATTGATTGCAATTTAACTGTAAGTACCGTTTGAGCTTTTTTTGTTTAAACCTTATAAATATCTAATTGTGGAAAGTACAAGTTGTAAATAGTTGGTAGTTATTTAATAGGAGGTTATTATTCTGATGTATAACTATTCTGTTGGACTATAAAATAGCGACGGAGTAAGTTTTGTTTTAATTTAAGCATAATATGATCGGCTGGGGGTTAAAACACTAAAAACGTGAAGAAAGATGTGCGTATTAATTTTACACACTAGCTTTGTTTGTTGGATGTATTGCTAGCTTTTTGTGTATGTTTAGCATTTTTGATGAACTAATGTTAATGGTGACATATAGCTTGGTGAGTAGGTCATGTAGAGTAAACCAAAATTAATTTGTTAATTATTGTACAGAGAAGAAAGCCAATAACCGGTTTCGCTGTGGTTGAAGCTCATCAGACTGGTGCATTTTTCTTTGCAAAGCAATCGACAAAGATCTTAAAATATAAGGGAGTCGTAGTGTATTAATGTATACAAAACATTTCCATGCACCCTCTATTCTGTAATGCAAGTAACTAACTATCAAAAACTTCTAGTCTCCGATACCTTGGTGAAAATGGTATTGCCAGACAAAATTTAATAATATTAACTAGTCTATGATAACTATGTGGAAATAACAAATGATCTATTGCCCACTATAAAGTTATCGGATTTTCTAAGAAAGTATTACACCTAATATTACTGGGGGTCTCGGACGACAGAAGCTAACGCGCATCTAGATTAATGGTGACATATAATTTTGTCTGGAGATCAGTAGTTGGTTATTTTATTTTACGAAGAGAAAAGAAAATGAACGGCTTCGCTGCGGTTGCAGCTCATCAGATTGGCGTTTTTCTTTACAAAGCAGCCAACAAAGATCTAGAATTACAAGGGAATCATATCGTATTAATGTAGACACAACATTTCCCATACGCCCTCTATACTAATATATAAGCAACTAGCCATCGGAAACTTCTTCAAATCTCCGATATTTTAGTGAATATAGCATTGAAAGACAAAATTTAATAATATTAAGTAGCTCCTGACAATTAAGGTGGAAATAACAAGTGACTCATTGCCCATCATAACGTTAACGGATCTTCCAAGAAAGTACTGCAACCAATGTTACTGGGAATCTTTGTCGACAGAAACCAGTCCCCTCTAGTTTAAATAACCATTAACCATTAAGCCAGAAACGCGATAGTTTCTGTTGACTAAGATTCCCAATAACATTAGGTGTAGTTCTTTCTTAAAAGTCCGTTAATGGTATTTTGGGTAATAGGTCATTTGTTATTTCTACTTTGTTATCATAAATTACTAAAATTGTTAAATTTTGTCTGGCAATACCATCTCTACTAAAATATCGGAGATTTGAAGTAGTTTTCCATAGTTAGTTCCTTACATTTGAGTATAAGGGTGTATGGGAAATGTTTTATATATATTAATACAATATGATTAATTTAGAATTTAAGATATTTATTGTTTGTTTTGCAAAGAAAAATGCGCCAGTCTGATGAACTGCCACTATAGAAAAACCCATCATTGGCGTTTCTCTTTGCAAAATAACCGACAAATTCATTTTCGTTTACTGTACTTGAACCATTCATCTCCAGATAAAGTTATTTGTCACAATTAAGCTAGAAGCGAATTGGCCTCTGTAGACCGAGATCCCCAGTAACATTAGCTGTAGTACTTTCTTAGAGGGTCCTCTAATGTTACAATGGTTAATAGGTCATTTGTTATTTCCGACTAATGTTAATACCCTCCCAGTTGGAAGTTGCATCAAGTTTGGTGAATACATATGTATTTGTATTATCGGAAATCACTGTTAATAGAGCCTAAACTTAAGTAGAATTTTATTTGGAGGTTTGTGTAACATAGGAAAAAATTAAATGGCTGTGAAAGGATATCCAGTTACCCCGAAGTCGTATTTGGGAGGGGACTTTTATTTTAAAAATTGCTTCAATGTGACAAAAAGTTAATGACTCTTTTTAAGGTATGGTAGGAAAGATAAGGTAAAGGATGAAATGTTAAATTTTAGAACACCTAAAGCAAAGAGATCTATCCGGAATAACGGTCGTCCGGGTAGCGAAAATATCGAAAGGACTGCTAGAACTAGCAGTTTGGCGGCCCATACTTAAGACAACCAATAAAGTCTTTCAAGGTAAGTGGTGCTTGTAGAGTAGTTTTGTGTTTCGGCCATTTTACATGTTTATTTTTTATGTTTATCATTGTTTTCCATAAAAATCCACTCCCAGGCTACTAAAGTTAGCCGGTGCACCCTTTGCTTTTTCTGGGAAAATGGAAATTTGTAACGTAACGTCATTTTTACCCACTACATGTTATAAATTCTTAAGGGCTACGTAGTAATCTTGAAAACAAACTTAAACCTGGGAAACAATACTTCGCAAAGCAATAGTAGTATATACCAAAATCCTTAATGTTCAAATATGATAAATCAGGTACTGAACATTTGCAACAAGTGACGACAAAATTAGTTTTAATATTATATGTGAAAGTGTAGATTTTTGCATCAGATTATAAACGTTCAAAATCATCTGAAAAAGAATTTTTATACGCGAAAACGCATTACTTAAGGTAATAAGTTACTATTTAGCATGTGAAATTGTTTTGAGGATTTGTTCGATTAGAATACAGTTATATAGGTAGTTGCGCTCGGATTTATAAACCACGTAGCCATTTAACCTATACAAATCAGCGTATAGAAAACGTATCTCTATAAATCCTGAAGAATATAAATTTAAACTATAATTAATCAAATCACTTTGTGACATTTTTATACCGACAATGTATAATGGACATATATAAAGGGGTCAAGCTTGTAGTTTATAGCTTGCCGCACTGGAACTACCCATCATACTCAATTAATAACAACGATAATCTTATTTAACGGCACCCAATTGCATAAATTGCTATGCCATTTGTCTAGCACATGTTCAATATAACTGCCAATGTAATAAACCACATCAAAGCTTTGCTAATATGAAGTGCATAATAATGGAGTTGTTATTACTATTATCAATTTATTATAGAAACAATTTTAAGTTGAAACATAATAGTCGTTCTACTTACGAATCGATAATTTAAAAAATATCAAAGCAACACCTAAGCATGAAACAGGTATTACTTTATAGAAAAACTTCTTGTATTGCAAAAATGCTTAGCCTTAATTCTACTATTGGTGTAACAAATTATTTAATGACCATTTCATCATCTACCTGGTCTCTTAAACACAGAAATGTAAAAAAATTTTAAAAATGCATTTATTCTGTCGTTTTATCAATACAATACAAGGATTCTGTTATTATTGGCAGATGTATCTGATAATATACATTGCATTAAACATAGCACCGGTACACGTTTAAAAATAATAACAAATACAATGAAATATAAAGAAAATTTTGATATTTTTGCCACGCTATGAAGCAACATATCGTCCGAGTTCCAGCAATATCTCCCAACTAACATTTTTACCAACAATGAGCTTTGCACGTCATCTGTTGGAGAAAGTTACTATCTATAACAGGACGAAATCCTTCCAAGTGATATGCCTATTCATCATCAATAGGTCTTCAGTCCTGAAACTGGTTAGACGCGTACCCTCATTGTTTTCTATTCTGAACTAACCTACACATTTCCCTGAAATTTGCACAGTCTGCATCTATCACTATCTTATCTAGGTCTACATCTACCTCCTTTTCCTATCTCTGCTTGTAATATATCCCATACTATTCCCCAAAATACTTTAGAATGTATTCTGCCCTTCTATTGCTCCTATTTTTCTCCACAAATATCCTTGTTCCTCTACTATTTCTATATCCTATTGGTTATTAACTTTGTCTGTCCATGCTATCATCTTCATGCATCTGAAGCACAGAACTCCAAAGGCTGCTACCGTTTTTCTGTCTGCTTTTCCCACTGCACGTATTTCATAGGCATGCTGTGTTGGCTCCACACCTATGCTTTCAACAATTTTCTTCTTGTTTCTATGTTTTTTGTCTTTCATCATAGGCGCTGTTCTTTCTTGTTAGATGCATTTCAGTTCCAATCTATTGTTTTACAATTATATACCCTATTTCTCCGACATTCAGTGGTTGTGAAGGGGGGTAAGCAGCCTGTGGCTGCCAAGTTCCCCCAGCACTTGAACATTTAGTATTTTTCTAATATATCTTTTCGCACAGTCAACATTAATTGCAGGTATTTTACAACCAACAACTGTATTGTTTATAGTAATCATCAGATTGATCTGCACTTATTTTTTCGTCGTTAGGTTGGTTTTCTGTCTCAAACCTGGCTGGTCACGTACCTGCATTTATTTATATTCTGAACTAGCCTACTCAGATCCCTGAAATTCTCACACAGCCTATATACAACTCGGTTCCTCTTCTATTGTTTTCTAATTTTATGCTCTATTTCACCGAGATTCAATGAAGGGGGTTAAGCAGCCTGTGGCTGTCAAGATCCCCCAGCACTTAGAGATTTGCCAAATTAATAGTTTTCCAGTAAATCCTTACACACAATTAATATTATTCTAGAATATTGCCCAACCAATACTTGTAGTTGCTTATAATAACCACCATGTTTAAGTAAAGTTACCTTTTTCGTCATTAGTTTATCTATCTTGGGACTGGTTGGATGCATACCTCCATTGATTTCTATTCTGAGCTAGTCCACTCATTTTCCTGAAACTCCTACAGCCTACATCTTTCACTATCTGTGTGCAGTAGTCTAACCTAGGTCTTCCTCTACTTCTCTTTTTTCCTATCTCTGCTTCTAATATGTTCCGCGCTATGCCCTCATGCCGTAGTATGTGACCTATCATCCTATCTCTCCTATATTTTACCGTTTTCCACATATATCTTTCTTTCCCTACCATTTTTAGTACATCTTCGTTTTTAACTTTGTCTGTCCATGATATCTTCATCATGCGTCTGTAGCACCACATTTCAATGGCTTCTACCTTTTTCTTGTCCGCTTCTCCTACTGTCCAGGCTTCACAGCTGTACGGTGCTGTGCTCCACACATATGTTTTTAGCAATCTTTTCCTTGTTTCTATGTTTGTGGTCTTTGAGCACAGTAATTGCTTTTTCTTGTTAAATGCAGGCAGCACAAACTTGTGCTAATTTTTTTTTTATATCTTTTGCACTTTTTCCATCTTGTGTTATTTGGTTTCCTAGGTAGCAGAAATCCTTAACCTTTTGTAAGTTCTTGTTACATATTTGTATTCTTGTTTTTGATTTATTTTCCCCTCCTTTGCATACTAGTACTTTAGTTTTATTTTTGTTAATTTTCTTACCATATCCATCTGTTTGAACCGTTTCCATTTCATTAAAAACAGCTTCCAAATCTTCTTTGCTAAATGCTAATACCGCTATATCATTTGCAAATCTAAGCATATCAACTTTTGTCCTTGCATAGTAGATCCACATGTCTTCCTGCATTTGACAGTATTCATTGCCTCTTCAATGTACAAGTTAAAAATTAATGGGGATAGAGCACATCCCTGTCTCACCCTTTTCCTAATGTTTACTTCTCTACGTTCCTGCTCTAATTCTATTGCTGCTGTTTGCTCTTTGTATAAGCTTTGTACTATTCGTCTATCCTTATAACTCATTCCAATCTTTTTGAGTAGTTCGAACATTTTTTTCCATTTTACATTATCGAATGCTTTTTCCAGATCTACAAACCCTATATACACGCTTTCTCCTTTTACTATTGTTTTCTTCATTATCACTCTCAGAGCTAAAGTAGCCTCCCGTGTTCCCCTGTTTCGCCTAAACCCAAATTGATCTTCTCCTAGTATCGTGTCAGCTCGTCGTTGTACAATTCTAGTTAATATTTTTGACACATGTGCTGTCAAACTTATTATTTGAAAATGTTCACATCTATCGGCGCCCTTCTATTTTGGTATAGCTACTATGATGTTACGTTCGAAATCTTTGGGTATCTCGCCTGTCTCGTACATATAGTTTACAAGTTGAAAGAGGCGCTCTGGTACTGCTTGTCCAGCGGTTTTTAGAGTTTATGCTTGCACCTTATGTGTACCCGGCTCCTTACCATTTTTCAGACCATTTAATGCTAATTCAAATTCATCTCTAAATATAGGATATCCCAAGTCATCATTTTCAATGTCTGATTCCTGTTCTAATGGAGATAGTTCCTCTCCTGCATATAAATTCCCTATATGTTCTTGCCATCTACCCACTTTCTCTACATTTTCTATAATGACGTTTCCTCCCGCGTCCTTTATATTTTTACTATACGGTTTTATATCCCTAAAACTGATTGTAATTAGTTTGTATGCTTCATCTGTCTTTCCTACTTCCATCTTAGTTTGTATCTCTTTGCACTTTTCAGCAATCCATTGTTCTTTAGCTTTCCTGCATTTGCTAATAAATTCCCATTTTATGGCTTTGAATCTCTGTTTTCCTGTATCGTCTGATTTATTTTTGTATTTTCGTCTTTCTTCTATTAAATTAAGGATATCCTTTGTTATCCATGGTTTCTTATTTTCTTTTTGTGTATACCCCAGAATCTATCTGGCTGGATTTAATGTTATTCCATTCTGTTTCTACTTCCTTAGTATCAGATATTTTCCCGATATCTTTCAGCAATTCATTTGACCTTTTTCCGAATCTTTCTTGAATATCTTTATCTTTTAGTTTCTCAAAGTCAAATTTTTCTTAATCTTCTTTGGGAATGAAACCACTCATAGTTTTTAAAATCATTCTTATTTACGTTTCGTTCCATGACTTAGGATCGTTGTCAAAATAATAAAAAAGTTGGTCCCAGGCCGCAACACAAATTGAAGGTAATCATTCTTTTATACATTAAAAATTATTGCTTAGTGTACTCAAACCAAATATTTCGAACATCAATAAATCAAAGTCACCTTCAATTTATGTCATAAATGTCAAACTTAAAGTTTTTATTATTTTGACCACGATCCTAGGTGGTGGATCGAAACGTAAACAAAGATGATTTTAAAAACTATGAACGGTTTAATTCCCAAAGAAGATTAAGAAAAATGCTAAACAAACTACACCAAACATACAGGGAGTATTTAAAAGTCAAATGGTCTTTTTCCGTTTCTTTTTTTCAAATTTTTAAATTTAAGTGCGGTCTTCATAATTACGATGTTGTGGTCAGTGTCCATATCTGCTTCTGGGTAGCTTTTACAGTCTTTTACTTGATTCCTAAACTATTGTCTAACAAGAATGTAATCTATTTGATATCTTCCTATATCCCCTGACATCTTGCACGTATAACGTCTTCTAGCATGATTTTAAAATAATGTGTTTGTGATGATTAAATTGTTTTTGTCGCAAAATTCTACCAGCCTATTTCCCCTGTGGTTTCTCGTGCCGAACCAAATAAACCTACTATCGCTCCTTCCCTACCCTCACCAACCACTGCATTAAAATCCCCCGTAATTATTAAATTTACATGTTCTTTTACATATCTTAATATGTCTTCGATATCTTTGTAGAGCGCTTCTACCTCTTCGTCACTGTAGCTAGAGGTTGGCATGTATACTTGTATTATTTCTGTGTTTACCGGTTTACATTCTAATCTAACCATGAGTTTCGACATTCGGTCTTTTGTAAGTAGTTTTCTACAGAGTATCCTATCTTTTTGCGCATAACTATCCCCACGCCCAAATTTCCTTCCTCTGCTCGTGTATGAATTACCCTGAGGTCTCCACTCCAGAAATCCTCCGCCTCTGGTCTCCGAACTTCGCTAATCCCTACTACATCTAATGCTAAGCTATTCATTTTTACTTTTAAGTTTTCTAGTTTACCTACTTGCTTCATACTTCTAACATTCCACGCTCCGACTCGCAAAATGTTCCCGACTTTTATTCTGGACTTTCCGATCGCATACTCCAAAGTAGTTCCCTCCCGGAGATCCGAATGGGGGACTATTTTAACTCCGGAATCTTTTACTCCAGAAAATGCCAACATGTTTATTTCAATTCAAGTACGCTGTGTACTTGGGAGGTAATGTGGTGGTTTCCCGTTGCTTTACACATCGCGGTAGTGTGTCTTAGACTGCCATATCGAAACCTATAGTCTCTGCCAATCTAAGTACCAACAGAGCTGCTGCCCTCTTTCGGGGACCTGTCTCAGTCTGGTTCCTCACTAACGACCCTACTACTTTTGGTTGGACCGTAGTTTGGCTCTTTAGCTCATTAGAACACGCAAGCCATTTCACCTGTTCTAGTAATCTAGAACTTCGGCAATTTCCATTCGAAATGGATGTCTATTATAAAAACGTTTCGTTAGGTGGTAATACATTCAAACTAATGCAATGAATATTGACAATAATTCCTTCTATCTATGTAAGCGTCGATACTTTCAAACTGTAAAGCAAAAAAGTTGGCACAGTTAACGTAATTTGTAATGCAATAATTCAGATCTGAAAGAAAAGTAAAATTTTTGCTAACCTTGGTTGTAAGAATTTTAACCCCTCGGTCATTTTCAAAGAGATAACAAATGCAATAAATATATGTCTGTAAATATTCCAAATGAATGTAGTTTTCGTTATTTAAAAATTGTGATGTTAGTTGTTCGGTCTCATGATTTCAGGAAGTGACTAGACTGAAAGTATGACGTACACCTGTCTATAAGTTTCACAGCAAAAGAGAAAGGTAATTGATAAAGAGTTTATATTAAAAGTGATAAGTGAACATCCTCATAAGAAGTAGAGCGTCCGTCTAGGTGTAAGTACAAGTATGCATGTATATAAATATACATGATTTATGATTTACATTACTTTTCTTTTTTATTAATATCTTGTTACTTAATATTGCCAAAGACGGTTCACAAGCCTATGAATATCTTTTCCATACAGGTTGCACATCGAAAATATTTCAACTAAGCATTTATGTTTAAATTTGTTATTTACTGTTTAGTTCCTACACTTTCTGGACGATATTCTTGCTAAACACTTGTTAAGTGTAGTGGTGCTTAAAGGCAATCCATAACCAACCCCGCTGTTAGTCTCGTCAAACTCCGCTAATGCTAGAGTTCAAAGTTAGTGCAAAGGTCTCCTTAAAGTCCCTTATTACGGATTAAAATTTCATCTTTATTAGATTATGCCTTTAGGAGAGGGTGTGCTTGTTAACCCCAAACGTACCAATATATTCTTTCGAGAAAGAAAAAAAGTTTACAACATTAAATCCCATTTCTAGAATTTCCCGTTCTAACAATGCATCTAAAAAGAGCAATAAGAACTTTTTCGTTAATCATTCCAATGTCCATCGAAAGTATTCAATTTTTACTCTTGTATCAACAATAATTTCATTAACAGAGCTTACTTTTAAAATCAATATACATAAATTCTGTCGTTAATATAGTTTAACAAACTGATTACTGTTGTGATTTCTTAATTTCTAATTATAGAAATAAAACCCATTTAAATTTCACATATACATAATTCACAAGTATAACCAAAACCGTGTAGTTTACCCAAAATTTGATACATTCGTCCAAAGAACGCTAGCTTCTCAGTTTTTTGTCCTTCAAACAACAGCTCTCTTAACACAACCAAAACTCATTTGTTTGAGCTATTCCCGCAGGTAGTCTTTTTATTACAGCACATACGAGTTTTCAATATTTCGCGCTCGGAATCCTTAGTAGATCTGCAAGCGAAGTTATACAAAAGCTTGTGCACCGGTTAATTCGCCTTACAAAAAAGCGGAGAAGTCGACATTACATCTTAAAGCTGTGTTCTGTCCACTAACTGATGACCTGTCCCTATACCTAACTCAACAACGCGGACCCCACCTTTTATAATATTCTCGTATGACTATATTTTGATCTTTCTAATTACCTGCTTGTGAATAGTTAATTCATTGTTTTCCGTCGACCGCGTAGCTTCTATTGCTTTTTTCCCACATTTTATAGCTTTATACGTGAGTGGGCTGGGGGGGGGATTTGTATAGTATTCCCATTGAGTTTGTGTAAGATCACGGGAAAAGAGGGCGACTCATATGGTTTAATCATTTTAAGGTCAAGTCCACACTGCTATCTCGTGTCCTCAGCAGATTTAATGGATACATCGATAACATTTACAGGGTATTTATTTTAGATTTCTATCGAGATTGTGTGTAACCTGATATTTGTGAGTTTTAATAAATACGCGACAATGTTTAAGTAATTAACTACATAGTTATTTTAAAATACATGCAGCTGTAAAGAATCTAACGCTAATTAATGTATACTACATAATAGCGATTAAATAGTTATTTGTATATCAAGGCCGCGAAATTGGTTTTTGGCGTACCGAGAGAAAGTTTATCGTATAAATCGCTTGCGACGGAAGCAATATAATCTTATGTTCGCTAAAATAATTTTGTGGTCTAGGTGCAACCGTGCATGGTCTCACTACAACATTTTTTCACTTAACTAATTAAGCTGTAGCTAAAATTTATATGTTTATATAGTGGCTTTACATCATACGTTGCTATGGAAATGATACATCTAAAACACCGACAGTATTCTTAAAAAATTGCTGAAAAATGTGAGGCTGCGCTAGTACTTCATAGTTCAATTTTCTACACTATTTCAGAGCAAGTGTTTTTCCTTTACTCTTTATTTTGACATATATGTTTAGTATTCTATATATATATATAGGTTATGTTTTAAAAATGAATAAAAAATTAATCTCTTTTGTGATTAGGTGACCTATGAAACATGTTTAACTATATTGGAAAAGATCAAAAAAATTCTCTTCACACAAAGATGAACTTTTTTTATTATTTGTGTTTAATTTCCAACTGATTCGAAAACACTTGTATTGTTGTCAAAGTGTTTTCACGGAATACTCTTCTAGTTTACTTCAAGACATTGTATTTTACTTCTTCCCAAGCCTGTAGCATATCTATTTTGAAAAGAATTTGTACACCTTATTTTTAGGAAAAGCATTACAAAACAGCATCCTCGTATTTAGAGTGTTGACGTTTTGTATCTTTTTTGTGTTATAAACTTGGACATTATATCTCTAAATTTAATTACGGAAACAACACTACAAAAAGCCATTTAATTTCACAATATCTATACAGGAAGCAGACAATTAAATATAAGTTTGTATGTTAGGCATTTGGTATATACCAAAATTAAGGCGCCTTAAATAAAAGCCTTTCTTGCCTGTATTTAAATTAAATAAAGGTGTTCTGCATTTTAATAAAGTACAAAAATTAAAGGTGTGTTAATTACGCATGTGTAAATGTCAAATAAGGGAAAACTTTATTAAAAATTGGTAAAATGAACGTTGCAATAACTTTCTACTGTTTTAGGCGGTAGGCATAAACTGTACACGCGATTGATAATACCGACGTTTGCCGCATGATTGAAATTTGAAGTATATACATATACATAATATAAATCGTACAAAAATTTGAATTATGAATAAATCACCTAGTTCGATGTTCCGGGGCATTTTCAACTTGTCTAAAGTACAACATGAGGGAAATTAAATAGTACTAGAATTAAATATTCGGGATAAGAAGTGAGGTTTAATATCACGTGGCCTTTACACTAAACAAGACGAAAAACTTATTACTAATGGGCGCGTGAAGATACTACGTGAAAATATAATTAAGAACGTTTACTTACTCAATGTGAGATAGTAGTGAAGGGACAGTGGAGTACCTACTCATGCGTTTTTCGGCCCGAAAAATTCGGGCCGACCCGAATCGTTTGGCCCGGCCCGACCCGAAAAAAGATAGACCCGGCCCGGGCCCGGTCCGGATTTGAGCCCGAAATCGGGCCGGGCCCTGGCCGAGTCGGCCCGAAAGTCCGAGCCCGAGTCCATCCCTAACCTCTACTCTACTGCTCCATCTTTGTAATTTTGCATTAGGTTGCTTGAGTTTGCATAGCCATGCTAATGGTCTATGGTCGGTGTATATATAGATTGTTCTTCCATAAAGATATGGTCTAAAACATTTTGTTGGCCAAATTATTGCTAATAATTCTTTCTCAAGTGTACTGTACTTTTGTTCTGTCTCGTTTAATGCTAGATGCGTAGCTGATTGGTTTATCGCTTACCTACTTTTTCTTAGCCCAACACAGCGCCTAATGCTACGTTCGATGCGTCTGTTGATAATATAAACGGTTTTGAAAAGTCGGGGTATTCTAATATGGGGTGATTGGTAAGGATACATTTAATTTTCTCTACAGCTTTGATCAATTTTGGGGTGTCTTCGATCTTGTTACCTTTCTTTAAACAATTTGTGAGTGGTTTGGTTATTTGTGCGTAACCTTTGATGAATTTTTAGTAGTATCCACTGAGTCCTAAAAATTCTTTACTTTCTTTATTAGTTTTGTCTCGATTTGGCATAACTCCTTGAGGGGTTATTACGTGTACTAAAAATAATACTTTCTTTTGTAAAAATTCGCTTTTGTCTAATTGGACCTTAAAATGAGCTTGTCTCAATTGTTCAAAAACTTCTCAATTTTTCTATGTGTTCTAAGAGTGATGTTCTTTAATCCAAACGACATGTGTTTGTATTCACAGTGTCCTCTAGGTGTACTGAATGCTGTTTTAGTTGTGTCCTTGTCGTCCATTTCTACTTGGTGATATCCTGAGGCGAGGTCTAATGTTGAAAAATATTGACACTTTCCGAATTTGTCTAAAATCTCGGTGATATTGGGTAATGGGTATTTGTCGTCTACCGTCTTCTCGTTAATTTATCTATAATCGATAACCATTCGATATTTGCGTTTGCCTGAGGCGTCTTCGGTACTAATAATACGGGGCTGCTCCATGGTGAATTTGAGTGTTGGATTATATCTTGCTTCAGTAGGTTGCTACCTGTCTATTTGCTTCTTCTTGACTTGCATGAGGTAGTCTATATGCTTTGGTGAAAATAGGTTTATCGTCTGTCAATTCAATGTTATGTTTCACTGTGTTTGTGAAAGTTAAGGGTATTCCTTCGCAATATGTCATTTTTGTTGATTACAGCAATTATACTATCCTGCGGCGATATACCTTTCACTACCGATTTCAAATACAAGTCGTGACAGAAATTTTTCGGTCTCGAAACGTGAAAAGCTATATACGCAGCAACCTAAGTCAATAACATTTAAATATTTTGGCCATACCAAGTATTGTAAATGATTTTTTAAAGGCAGACAGTATAGCGACCAAAGTTCTATACTTAAAAAGCGAAAAAACTAGTTTTCTAAAGGTTCAAAATTTTTTTTTTATTGTAACGTACAAAACTTAATTTTGCATTTTAAGTAAAACCATAGTTTTTAGCTTTTAATAGGCTAACATCTTAGGTTATAATATTCAAACATTTGCAATTTTTGAAAGTTTAATACTCCGCAGTGACAAGACAATAAATTGAATCTTTAGTCAATTTAACTTAACATAACTTGTCGTTTAAAAGCAACTCAGACTCCGTATACTTGATTGGGGTGCAGTGACAAATAAGAACATTATCCACGCAGTAGGAAACCGAATGAACTTTCACAAATAATTACACTTGTTCTGGAGCGGATTATTATCAAGCAAGTGTTTGTTTAGGTTTGTTTGTATACTGATGGAAAGATTAAAATGAAACCAAGCAGAAGATTTTATAAATAAGCACTCTGTAAACATTAGTCAGCCATTGGTCAAGTACAATGATTACAAAACCAAACCCAAAGAATTATTAGATTCGAACCCCATTAAAATTTAACAAAACCGTCGAGCATTGCCAACAAAACAAACAAACAATACTTTTACCCTTACTACAATCGTTAACGCAATGTTGATGTGTATACAACCTGCTGGAATATGTTTTGGAACTGGATTTTCTTAAGGAGGGTTGAAATAAAATTATAAGCTGGGCTGGTTTAACTTTGTAAATGAAATTGATCGCACTTACGTCAGTTATGTTTGAAATTAACATTCATTATCAATTCATCGTTCGTTAGTAGAGGAGCGCCCCCAACTGCGATATGATAGCTGCCGGTCTGAATCATTGGATGAAGTTAAATCCCGAAGGAGCCGTTACCGGTCCAGACCCCGTCTCTTTCACACTAAACTTAAATTGGATACTGGTCACTTTCTATATAATTCAACTCCTATATACTATAACTTAGATGTAGCTCAATGTTTCCCACATCTGTGAATGTTTAGATAGCTTCACTTGCCGTTTAATAATATTACAAGTAGTCACTAGTAGAATAGAGATTGCTACAAACGTTCGTTGCGAGACGCAAGTGCAAGATACTTTCTAATTGAGCAACTTCTAAGAAAGAACAACCGTAATGTTTGGAATTGAATCTTTCTCTGTGGGACAATAATGAAACTGAAATATCATTTTACACGCCCCTGTTAAAAACGCTAATTTGTAAAAATAGTAAAGGTTGTAAGAAACTGCTTAAAAAGTTGAGTTTCAACCTATACAAATCGCTTTATTTATTTGTACAAATTCTTTCTTGTAGAAACGCCTGAAATGATACCGTTTTCATAAGCGTAGTGTTCTTACGCGATACCCCGCTCTCGCTGTAGTACAATAAGAAGGGTGTTTTTGTAGGGCGAGCTATGTGTACTCGAATTGTCAGAATGAGAATATTTACGAGTCAGACTCTAATTTGTATGCAATTTATATATTGAATAGTTAATTTTTGCAATGGCAGGATTAGAAAGAAGTATTTAAAGTCTGGTTTAGATTTTAGTAAAAGCTATTCTTAAAAGTTATCCTAATTTGGCATGAATTATGTTTTCAGGTGTGAAAACTTAAATAAAAAAAATGTTTCATTTTATTATTGAATCAATATTGCAATTCGCACAACTGTTATTACAACTAAAGTTCAGTAATACTTGGCATGACGTTCAGTAAGAATGATCGTCTTTTTGACGTCAACTATTGTTTTTATATGTTTTGCAATCTAAATGAAAGTAGAGAAAGGCAAAAAAATTGTTATATTAGGAATTTACCCTAATTGATTTAAGATTGTAACATCTTATTTTTCAAGTCGTAATTTAATTACATTGAATTACACGCCAAGCACGCTAAGCGTATATTGTTCCTTAAGGATCTAATTATATTAAGATATCTGTGTCGCATAAAGTTATTTCCAAGTACATATATATTTGATTGTTTCGTATTCCCTACTCTGACGCGACCGTTCGGTTCTGGTTTCGATAGAGAGTCGGCCACGGGCTACGGCTTTGTTAAGATGTATTTTTGGCTAGAGGCCGGCAACCTTCGAATCAATTATCAATTGTGGAGATATTTTCTAATAACGGGCGACAAAGTAGAAGGTGACCCTTAGAATGTGACAGCAACCTTTGGAATGCGAAAGCAACCTTTAGAACACGACATAAAATAAATGCAACAAATATAATTCGACAAGAACAGCCGATTTAAACTTTGCCTAACAAGAAATTTGTCTGGTAAGGAATTATAGAAGTTAATTTGTATGGAGTCGTTTCAAATTAAAAACGCTGTTAACTTTGCTTGAAGATCGGATTTCCCGTCTCAGTTGTTGTGATGCGGCTAATGCAGTTTTTGGTTCGTAATTAGCAATAAGATCTTTTTTTGCATGTGTTTCAAAGTTTAGAGCATGTCAATTTGCTTTTATGTTTAGTACACGTAATTTGTATAAACTTCAATTAATTGTTGAGCTGGTTTTACAAGCTGTAAAACGAAATTTTGTTGAATTAGCTTTCTAAAAAAAACATGCTTTGTTCCATATGAACCGTCGATAATTTCAACATGTGTTTTCGACGTCATATTTTTCTATTTTGTACAGTTCACAGATGTTGTCTTGAAAGCAAACGCTTTGAGCAGCTGTAATACAATTTAAACAAACATGCCTATTTTTGTGACCAGCTTTATCTATATTTAGATTATTAAACGTAAATTTGAAAGCTCAAATTCTCATTATGTTAGGTTCAAGTAATTTGTTATCTACCTGAAAAGATCTGCCCAGGTTAGAATTTAATTCACTGTGTTATGCTTACCTATCATTATTACTTTAATTTGTATAACAAGTTCATGTTTAAAGTAAAGTTGCTTGATTAATGAAAGAAAAAAAGGAAAGTTAAAACTTTAATTTTGATGTAGTTGATTATGACCATTTTTTGTTACAAGTTCCAATATTTTAAAAGAGTTTTTTAGTAAACATTTAGTCCGAAATCTAAGACTTTTATTTTGGTCAAGTACGATCAAATCTAATTACATAAAGCTAAAATTAATCTGAGTAATATTTTGATTCCAATATTATATTGGAAATACTTCTTTATTATTTCTTTATATATGTTTATAGGACACAAGGGTGTTCTATTTTTTAAATTTATTTAACCATTGTAATTTCTTACAGGAGCTGCGTCTTATTTTGTTAAGACAGGTTTTTGTTAACGAAGGCGATCATTTGTTCCTTGGGTTTCCACGTCCGCCCTTAGAACTGTGCTTTGCAATTATCGTCATTATCTCAGGACATGGTGGCGCCCATTTGATTTAGCTTAACTTTGGTTTGCAAACAGAATTCGACCCCCCCCCCCCCTTCTCATTGCTCTACCCAGGAATAGACCCCTAGCTTTGTCGGAAGACTTTGTTCTCTAGCGCCTTAATATAACAAAAAGACGTTCCAGTCTTTTGTAAAACAGAAGTCTTTTTAGTGGCACCCATCCAACGTAAGGCCTAGCAAAAATAGTTACTCTGGCGTCACCACGTGAGCCAGTCAACTTTTAAATTCGTATCAAGATTAACTTAATAGTAGTTTAATATCAGCATAATATGGAAAGGTACAATCTAAAATGGTTATATCCTGTTTTTGTTTACTTAACGCGTATATCGATAACATTACCCTTTCCTCCCTAAGTTAGAAAATAGTGGTTCTGTTATTTTCGGTATTAAAATTACATTTTTCTTAAATCTAGGTTTACCAAGTTTTACATAAGTTATAATAGAAACTACACTTAAAATAGGAAGTATTGAGAACGATGTGTTAATCCAGGAAAGTGATGTCTTCAAAGGGTCTTCTAGGTCTATATGTTGCAAGTTTTCTGCCATTAATTTTAGATGTTAAATCTTCTCACTGTCGATTTCTCGTAGTTGCATCGGACGGTGATTTGCTCGCGTTTCATCAAACGTTGTGTTGAATTTGGGTAGTTGGTATACGAATTCTTCGTGTATAGTATCCTCAGGGAAGAACACTTTTCCGTTTATTTTTATTGGGCATTTTTCTATTGATATAACACTCGGTGTTTTGATTTCAGAAAGTCCTTCATTGATGCATTGTAATTGTATAATAATGGGTTTTGCAGAGATTACAATAATATCTCCAGCATTTATTTGAATTATCGTGGAGCCTAAGAATTGAATTCAAGGACTTTGGCATGTATTTTCTCCAGTTTTTATTAAATTTCCGATGCAAGGTTGGCTTTTGTGTAGGTTGTATTGTTGACAATAGTAAAATGTTTCTACTTCTGGGCAACTCTCCATAGTGGTCCAGTAGTTTTCGTCGTTTATCAGCAAGTAAGGTTGTTCTGGATTTATGATTAGATTGGAAATAGGTATTGAGTATAATTAGAGGTATTTAAATTGTTCTGATATGACAGAAATATGCATTTTAAACAATATCAAGTTATTCTGAATTGTTACTTGTGTAGAAAATAAAGAGTAATAATTGATGAACCTTTGCAAGTAAGGGATTTGCTCATTTTCATATATTTTGTTTAGTTTTGAAATGATTTCATTTAATTGATTAGGTTCAATTATAGAACTGTGCAAGATATTGAGGCGTGCAAATGACATTGCTAGCTCCAAATTATTGGCCAAATTTTGTATTGAATGTGTCATTAAACTATCTATGATACTCAAAAGTGAAAATGCCTTTTCTAGGGCAATGATTTCGGTTAGTCCTAAAGTTAAATTGTTTAATTGGTTTTTTAATAGGATTTGACTCTCGTGTAGGGTATTGAAATTGCATTCGTATAGTTTTGTCATTTCTTGTAGTAACGTTTTTTGTTAGTTTAATTCCTTGTGTGTTTTCTTCGCGTCATTTACCAGTAGATTAAAGTAAGAGTTTATGTGTTGTTCGTCTTCTAAATCTAGTGTGCCGAATATCTATTTTGATAATTTACCGACACCGTTTATTAATCCTCGTTTTATTTTAATATTGTGAGAAAATGTACTTAATTTGACTGTTGAGATTGATGTCAGAGACAATGCATTTGAAATTTTAGTTTTGAGTAAGATTGAAAATTGAATCTGGGTTTATTTTTCTGTTCAATATTTTCTAAAGATTTCAGGTCTATTTTAATTCTTTTTAGTGATTTCTCGGTAAATATTTGGAAATAATGATTTTACTCTGCCCGATTTATACAGGAAGGATGGGGTTCTTCGTTTCTTCTATCCTTATTGGTTTTATCTCTTCTACACTAAGGCATATGAACAGGATGAATATCTTCATTTTATTATAACACAATACGTTGGGGTTTGAACAGATTTTTGTGATATACCTTGCTCTTCGATGAAATTTTATTGTCATCGATTAAAATAGGATTTTCTGTATTTGATATGGGTTTATAGTTTTTCTCTGTGAAGCGTCCCTTTTTTGTATTTAATATATTTTTTGCGTGGTGTCTACTTTTATTGTGGGTTGTCTGTCTCTATTTCGTTTATCTAGATTCGTTTGTTGGTTGTTATGGAGGTGTTTTGATATTACTTCATTTATGACCTTTAAATTTTCTACGTGATCTTGTAGGTATTGGTTTAATTTGGTGTTTTTGTCGATTTCGAATGGGTTTCTATAATCTAATCTTTTTCGGGTTATTTCAAAGGGTGTGTACCCTGTGGAGCTATGGATAGAATTGTTATAGGATAGTAATGCATAATTCATCAGTATCTCGATATTTTCATGAGATTTGGTACCTTTCAATGTGAGTATTGTTTTTGCTAGGGTTGACTGAAATCTTTCTATTGGGCTGTTACTACTAGGGTTATATGGTGTAGTATAATGAATTTCTATATTATGTGCTTGACATAGTCCTTGAATTACCTCGTTTTTCATTTCGCTTCCATTGTCTGTGGTTATTTTTCTCGGTATTTCGAAGTGGTTGAAGTATTGTATTAGTCTGTTTGCTATTTTTACTGATGTCAATGCTCTTATTGCGTACACTTGTCAAAATTTCGAAAAACTATCGATTATTGTTACAAAATATTGTCCGTGCCTTTTGTATGTATCGACGTAAAGATGGTCGAATGATTCGTATTCGATAGGGGTTGGTTTGAACACTAATTTATTGGGGTACTTCGGAAGGTGGCTGGTGCGCCCTTTAGTCCGAAAGGTAATCTGAGATACTTGTAATGTCCGTTTTCTACGTTGAAGGCTGTTTTAGGTATTGAGTTGGGATGTATTTGGATTTGGAAAAATCCTTGACTGTGGAAAAATACTGTGCTCTTCCTAGGAGGTCCGGGATGTCCGTAATGTTGGGCATAGGGTAACGGTCGTCAATGTTTTTTTCGTTCAATTTCCTATAGTCCGTGACTATACGCCATTTTTGTTTCCGCTGTGATACATTTTTTTCGGAACGATCCAAATTGGTGCGCTCCGCGGGGATTGTGAGTGTCTTATTTTGCTATCGTCAAGTATCTTCGCTATTTGTCTTTGTACTTCCGCTATATGTATATGCAGATATCTATACGATTTTGTGTGGATTGGTATTTCATCAGTGGTTTTAATTTCGTGTTTTATTTTATTTGTGAAACTCAGTTTCTGGTTTGGGTCATACATTACGACTTTATACTTAATTAATAGGTTTTTTAAACCTTCTTTTTCTTCTTGATTTAGGTGGTCCGTTCTAATCTTTAAGAAATCAAATTCGGAGTTACTTGATTCATGTATAGAAATGATTGAATCTATGCTATAAAAGCGGTTGGTGAATATTTAGCGTAATGTTGATTCAGAAAGTTGAGGTCAACTTCTAATATTTCTGTTTCTTCGGATTTGTTAATTAATTCTAAAGTGGTTGTATTGTTACCATACGCAATTTTCAATCATGATAGTTGTTGGTCTGTTCAAATGTTTCCTTCATAAATGGAAAACTTGTTTCGATATGTCTGCCTATCATACTAATGTTAACTTCTACTCAATGGAATAACGAACAATCATGTGACTTTCGACCTGCAGCGTTTAATTATAAAAATTAATGGATATTTTCAGCGAAATAAATGATTTTATTTTGAAATTTTAGTCTTGGACTGAATGCGTGATCCAAATATAGTATCTATTCACTTATCTATTATAAAACGTAGTTTAATACACCGAGTGTTATTAGTGCAAGTTCACGATTTTATTATGAATTATTAAGAATTAGCATTTTGCTCTAATTTACGAAATGGCGCTCGTTTTCTTATCATTCATAATAAAATCGCAAACTTACACCAACAACACTGTGTATTAAACAATCGACAATCACGAACATTAGGGTTATACCCGAAGAAACGGCATTTTAGTGACAAGAAAACACGAGACCTCAACTTGCGTCTCAAAATCAAAAATAAAACAAACAGTAAAGGATAGTGAATCCGAAGAACATACTAAATCTTTGTTACATAAAATTTATAAATCTTTATCTAGGTAATTATAAATCACCCTGTATAATGTATGACTACTTCAGCAACTATTGGTATTACTTTTAAAAATTTCTTAAGGCGCCTATGATTAATTTAAAACCAGTTCAAACAAATTATTAATTAAATATTCAACAACACAGAATTTGGCATGAAAGAATTAATTTAAAAATTGACCTTATTTTAAAACTTAAGAGGGTTAGAATTAAATATCTGATCTAAGCATTTTTTATGTATGTACTAAATTTATATGGTAGCGTTCAGGATATTAGAACATTTCCTAACTACTGTTATTTAAACATCGGTTTATCATAATTATAACATCTAACAACTTGAAAAATTTTGTTTGAAATGTCTTACAAAATTATTTCAAAGGAAGCTTAAAAGTGGTAGCATGTCTATTTATGAAGGTTGACAAAAACTAGTTCTTTTAATTATATATACACGCAAATTTTTACAGTTAACAACTTTTATAATTAGTGATTTCTCACATCAAGTAGTTAAGTTGAAAAATCGTGTATAAAGAAATCGGCAATGAGCAATATTCAAACGATGTAAATACTTTTCCTAGATTTCATTCAAAATAATACTTTCGACATTGCCCTTGTTAAACTGTTTTACAAAAATATAAATTAAGATACTTAAGATGGACAAAGTACGAATTACCTTGGTAATGACAATTTTAGTAAACATGTAAGTATTTATAAAAAGTGGATATAAACTTCTGGCAATATTTCTATTTCACGTGTGTTGAATTTTAAACTATTAATTGTATTCGGTAGCTTTCATTATTCCAAAGTTGATACTACGAAAACAACCTTTAGCGTTAAACGAGTGTTTCCTTGATGTAAAAAAGCGACATTTGGTACAGTATAGAATAAAACCCACATACCAAGTTTTGGTGAGAATTCAACAAATATGAATTTTTTTACAGATCTAAGATCCATAATTCTTAATTTTCAACAGAAATTGAAAACTTTCAGAGAATTGCCATATTTATGTCATGAATTGTTATATTCCGAATTTAACACATAAATTTCAAATACTTTAGAACTACACATTTTTGAAAGGGATCAAAATAAGTTAGTAGGACATACTTTTCTAACTAAATTCGCTCGTTGTTACGCAAATCGCATTTTTTTTCAACATTCTGAAGCTCTTCCTCAACAGGGAATTTCGTGAGTGATCTGCCATACTCGAGATCATCGGGAAACAATAATGTGAATTATAAACAAAAGATAAGGAATCGCCAAGGGCTAGCTTTAGAATGCAAAAAATACACCACGGAAATCGTATAGAATATTTGACAGAATGCTTACGTATTATTAAATGTAATCAATGGGTGTTTAAAGTTAAATGTTAATTTAAGAGAAAGTGAGTACAATTATCGTATGAATTGCTCATATTCTATGATGCTTCTATTTCATGCGGTGTATTTTGAAATCTTTAAGGAAGAAGATCTATGTGCTGAAACATAGTCTACATAGTCGGGCTTTATTTTATTTTATTTTAAAGCAACAATACGATATTTATTGTTTAATTTTTTTTAAATATTGGACATAATCCTAAAACTGCTTAAGTTGCTTATAGTTAACGTTATAGGTCTATACGCTTGTCATTTCTTTTATAGTTTTCTGTGATTAAATATAGTTCTGAAATGGTAGAAGAGTTTCTTGTGCAAATGCTTCATAACCGTATCACATTTATTTTAAAGCTGTATCAAAGAAATTAAATATTTTTCCCGTAACATGAGCGCGCTAGGAAGGAAGGAATGAAATCAGTAACGGAATGCTTGCCTGAATTACAATTGTTCTCCGAAATACAATTATACAGGAAGGAAAAAAAAGAAAAAGAATACGACGCTAATACAGTCGGAGGAGCGATGAGGTCTAGAAAACTAAACAAAAATGATTAGTATATATAAAACATATACATGCAGACAGTCTCTCAAATACAATAAAATACAACACTCAATTAATAACACGGAAAAATAAACAGAATAATTATAAGGTTTATTGCAGCATTTTTAGACATACTTATGTATCCCATAACACAGAAATAAATATAAATATAAATTGACAAGAATCATACTAAGTGTTTACTACGGTCGCGATGACGAGCACGTCTCCAATAGAATCTAGTAAACCTAAAAAACAAGGTACATATTTACAGTAATGGCTTTAGGCGAAATTAACACCAATAGCTAATCTAATACCCCGGCAAATGAATAATTACTAAACCTATATATATATATATATATATATATATATACATATATATATATATACATATATACATATATATATATATATATACATATATATACACATATATACATATATATATATATATATATATATATATATATATATATATAGTGGTTTTAAAAGATCAAAAATAAATATAAACGAAGCAATTTCAGAACACCCTGTATAAAGAGACAACCAGAAATTACGTGCGAAATTTATATTAGTTAATTCATTTTTAAGTATCAGGTATTAACGAAATTTTATAAATAATTAATGAAATTTAAGTAGGTTTGCAAAGAAATTAAATGGTAGAAACCAATGCCATTAATTTATTAATTAATTTGAATTTAATTGAACGATTATTGATGTATAATTTGCATAAAAGCGTGTAAAAACCCAATGATACCAAGATGAAACGCGTTGCTATCTGACAAATATATCAGTGGGGTAGAAATACGCCAAACTCTAAATCGTGGAAATGTATTTAAAACGTTCGTGTAAGATTGAACACCTGTGTATTTTCTAAATGTCAAGTTTTGTTTAATTTGTAGATAACGAACAAATTATTCTAAGGATTGTACAAGCGGTCGGAAGTTTTAGCATGAAATATTGATGAGCGATTATTTAACTCACGTAGAAAGTCCACGTGTGGTAGACAGCGCACAAACAAGGATATTGATTTTCTACCACTCAAGCAAGGCTAGAAAGAGACGTAGAAAACGTATCAGCATGAGACCACAATAGTATAAGAGGGATTTGTAAAACGTCATTAGATCTACGATTGGTCGATATGCTTAGTTTGACTTGATATGAACACGAGGATAGTGTAGCGTAATTTTCTTAAAATATTATAACGAGGTATTGAAATTCGCGGATTTTAAAATGGGGTTGAGTGCAAAATTGTGGGAATGTGTTGTTGTGAGCAGGGGATTTCGGATAAATGTGGCCAGGAGAGGTTACATTGGAAAGATATAAATAGTTTACGAGAATACTATTAAAGCCCTCCTTATTTTGATCGTCCCAAAAAGCACGCATGAAAGTTAACACGAGTTGTACGTATTATAAAATCATTTAAATTGTATTGCATAGTAGTAGCCTCTTAAATTAAAACGCGGTTTGTGTGCCGTGATTAAAATTTTTTTATTGAGGTATCACCTATAATTTTTTTATCAACTCGTGTCGGGACATTAAGTAACGTAGATTACTGTGAAAGAAGTATAATTGAAATAAAATTTGGAATTTGGCTACACCGAGAAGGCGGCGTTGGCGGATCAATTTAGATGGAGTTCGTCTAGTAATAGCGAGAAACGACCTGCAGACCAGATAGAAATCTACATGGCATCAACTACAGAGCGGAGATCTTCTAGAAATTTCCAGCTAACGATTTAAAATTGTGATTCCTATAAACTGTAAATATTGGGGTGGCGTATGAGAGTGTTTTTCAATGTAGTGTGAATTATTTACGTATTGAACAGAATATGTGTAAATAATTTTATTACGGTATTCAACTAAAAATTGAAGGTGTTTAGAAAGCTTTTAAACGTTCCACCAGAACGTGAAATTTTTGTGAAGAGTACATGGCTTTGTTTTTTTTATTTTAAGAGTATGCAAAGTAGAAGGGCATACATTATGCAAATTTAGTTGGGCCATTATGAGCTCACCATACCCTACAGTTTACTTAGATTATTAAAATAAATAAATAAATTATAAAAAAGGAATTTTAGAGAAGGTATTATTCAAGGTCCATATACTCCGAGTACATTTTATGTGTTTGATGATTTTAAAATTAAATACAGGACATTACAAAATAAGAGTTACTGAAGTGTAACGTGAACAATAAAATATGGACAGTGTTGAATTGCATTTGTAAATAGGAATAAACAAAAGATTGTATGTTGGTTGTATTTTGTGGTTTTATTGGGAGTGTGCGTGAATGATAGAATTTGAGAGTGAATATAGATATCCAAAAGAAGGTCCAAATGAGCTAGCCGGAAGCAGTTGAAGAAGGCCATTCAACCGAAGAAGAGAGGAAAACGGGTAAGAAAAATTTTTTTGTATTATTTAATTTTTGAATTTTCGAGTTTTGAAAATTTTATAAAATGTTCGAAAATATTTTTGTTGGTGAGGATTTTACCCGAGTTCCACGGCAATCCTATGACGGCCCCACGTTGGGGCTCAAATGTTTTTAAGAGAGTACTAAATTAGAGCGGTGTTCCACAGCAATATATATATATATATATATATATATATATATATATAGAGAGAGAGAGAAGAATAATGCTTAATATATATTAATAGTTATTAAGATGAAATGAAAACCCAACTTTGTATTTAAAGTTGAATTACCATTTCAAATCAAAATGGGATGATCAAGTTATTAGTACATGAATTATGTATATAACTAGATTCAATTTCCTTAAATGCAAGACGTAATTGAAAAATCGTTAACAAGAACCAAGCTTCAGTAGTATTAAGTATAACATCATCTAAACAAATAGGCTAGATAGCGCAATTGGTTAGAGCACTGATCCGGAAAATCAGAGGTTGCAGGTTCAAGTCCTGCTGTAGCTGTTCTTTTAGTGGTTTTCAATTACTAGTTCGATTTGAAATGGTAATTCAACTTTAAATACAAAGTTGGGTTTTCATTTCATCTTAATAACTATTAATATATATTAAGCATTCATTTGCATTCCAAATGTGGATTATTCTTCTCTATTAATAATAATATAATTACATGTTTGTATTATTCCGAACGTTGCAAAAATGGGATGATCAAGTTATTAGTACATGAATTATGTATATAACTAGATTCAATTTCCTTAAATGCAAGACGTAATTGAAAAATCGTTAACAAGAGCCAAGCTTCAGTAGTATTAAGTATAACATCATCTAAACAATTAGGCTAGATAGCTCAATTGGTTAGAGCACTGATTCGGAAAATCAGAGGTTGCAGGTTCAAGTCCTGCTGTAGCCGTTCTTTTAGTGGTTTTCAATTACTAGTTCGATTTGAAATGATAATTCAACTTTAAATACAAAGTTGGGTTTTCATTTCATCTTAATAACTATTTATATATATATATATATATATATATATATATATATGTAAACACATATATACACATATGTATATATATATATATATATATATATATATATATATACAAATTAATATTTTAGGTAGTTAATTACACAAGGTAAGTTGATAAATACTATCGTATTACAGTAAATAAGATGAAATAATAATTTAGACTTTTATGTAAAGCCCAAATGATCATTTCAAATCGAGTTAGTAATTGAAAGTTGGAAAATATAAGGTCTTGGATAGGACTTGAACCTGTATCCTGTATCCTATTGTCGCCATCGGTTTCGGTGGCGTAATTGGTAGACGCATGGTTTCGGCAAAACCAGGATACAGGTTCAAGTCCTGTCCAAGACCTTATATTTTCCAACTTTCAATTACTAGCTCGATTTGAAAAAACATGCCTTAGAACGTATTCTGCTCTTCTACTTCTCTTATCTTTTTCCCCAGATATCCTTGTTCCTCTTCTATTTCTATAACCTATTTGTTATTATCTTTGTCTGTCCATGCTATCGTCCTCATACATCTGAAGCACAGCATTTCAAAAGGCTGCTACCGTTTTTCTGTCTGCGTTTCAGACTGCCCGTATGTCATAGGCATACTGTGTTGTGCTCCGCACATATGCTTTCAACAATCTTCTTCTTGTTCTGTTTGTTGTCTTTCCTCATAGGCGCTGTTCTTTCTTGTTAGATGCAGTTCGGTCAACTTCTATTGTTTTACAATTATATGCCCTATTTCTTCGACCTTCAGTAGTTGTGAAGGGAGGGGGGCCTCGCCGTGGATCAATGTAGTAAGCGTAAGACTACGGATCCCAAGGTCCTGGGTTCAAATCCCGACACGGCCGACTGCTTGAAAAATGACAGGTGAGCATTTTTTACAAAAATTACGCCCTCGCTCGGATGAGAGGTTAAATGGAGGTCCCGTGTGTGAGTGTTGTCACGCACGTTAAAGATCCCTACCTTGCCTGGAACGGCAAGGGTTCGGCAAAATTCTAAATTTCTAGGCAACAAAAAAGTCGCCTCCTGGCCAATGTAGTACCTTCTGATGGAGCATTGGAAATATAAATGCACGGTTGTGAAGGGAGGGGCGTCACCGTGGATCAATGTAGTAAGCGTAAGACTACGGATCTCAAGGTCCCGGGTTCAAATCACGACACGGCCGACTGCTTGAAAAATGGCAGGTGAGCATTTTTCACAAATATTACGCCTTCGTTCGGATGAGAGGTTAAATGGAGGTCCCGTGTGTGAGTGTTGTCACGCACGTTAAAGATCCCTACCTTGCCTGGAACGGCAAGCGTTCGGCAAAATTCTAAATTTCCATGCAACAAAACTCGCCTCCTGGCCAATGTAGTACCTTCGGGTGGAGCATTGGTAAATGAACAGTTGTGAAGGGAGGTAAGCAACCTGTGGCTGCCAAGTTCTCCCAACACTTAACCATTTACCGATTTAATATATTTTCCAGTATATCTTTTCGCACAGTTATCATTAGTTGCAGATATTTCGCAACCAACAACTAGTTGTTTATACATCAGATTTATCTGCGCTTATTTTTTCGTTGTTAGGTTTTCCGTCTCAAAACTGGTTGGACACGTATCTGCACTTATTTATATTCTGAGCTAGCCTAGATAGTTCCCTGAAATTCTCACACAGCATGTGTATACAGCTCGTTCCCCTTTTATTGTTTTCTAATTTTATGCCCTATTTCACCGAGATTCAGTGAAGGGGGTTAAGCAACCTGAGGCAACCAAGATCCCCATACACTTAGACATTTGCCGAAGTAATGGTTTTCCAGTAAATCCTTTCACACACTTAACATTATTCGAGAATATTGCCCAACCAATTCTTGTAGTTACTTATAATAATCATAATGTTTAAGCACAGTAATTTTTTCGTCATTTGTTTATCCATCTTGGGATTGGTTGGATGCGTACCTCCATTGATCTCAATTCTGGGATAGCCTACACATCTCCCTGAAACCCCTACAGCCTACATCTCTAACTATCTGTGTGCAGTAGTCTAACCTAAGTCTGCATGTTCATCTCTTTTTTCCTATCTCTGCTTCTAATATATTCCGCACTATTCCCTCATGCCGTAGTATGTGGCCTATTATCCTATCTCTCCTCTTTTTAGCCGTTTTCCACATATTTCTTTCTTTCTCTGCCATTTTTAGTACCTCTTCGTTCTTAACTCTGTAGCACCACATTTCAAACGCTTCTACCTTTTTCTTGTCTGCTTCTCCTACTGTCCAGGCTTCACAGTCGTACAGTGCTGTGCTCCACATATATGTTTTAAGCAATCATTTCCTTGATTTTATGTTTGTGGTCTTTGAGTACAGTAGTTGCTTTTCTTGTTAAATGTAGCACGGCCTTGTGCTAATCTTTGTTTTATATCTTTTGTGCTTCTCCCATCTTGCGTTATTTGGCTTCCTAGGTAGCAGAAATTCTTAACCTCTTGTAAGTTCGTGTTACATACTTGTATTCTTGTTCTTGATTTATTTTTCCCACCTTTGCATACTAGAACTTTAGTTTTAGTTTTGTTAATATCCATACGATATCTCTCTGTTAAAACAGTTTCCATTTTATTAAGAGCAGCTTCTAACTCTTCCTTGCTAGGCGCTAATACGGCTAATACGTCTGCAAATCTAAGCATATCAATTTTTTGTCACTGCACAGTAATTCCAAATGTCTTCCTGCATTTGACAGTATTCATTGCCTCTTCTATGTACAAGTTAAAAATTAATGAGGATAAGGTACATCCCTGTCTCACCCCTTCCCTAATGCTTACTTCTCTACGTTCCTGCTCTGATTCTATTACTGCTGTTTGCTCTTTGTATAAACTATGTACTATTCGTTGATACCTACAACTCATTCCAATCTTTTTGAGTATTTCAAACATTTGTTTCCATTTTACATTGTCGAATGCTTTTTCCAGATCTACAAACCCTATATACAAGCTTTCCCCTTTTTCTATTGTTTTCTCTATTATCACTCTCAGAGCTAAGATAGCCTCCCGTGTTCCCATGTTTCGTCTAAACCCAAATTGGTCTTCTCCTAGTATTTTTTCCGCCCGTTTTTCCATTCGTCTTTGCACAATTCTAGTTAATATTTTTGACACGTGTGCTGTCAAATTTATTGTTCGAAAATTTTCACATCTATGCGCCTTTCTTTTTTGGTATAGTCACTATGATGTTACGTTTGAAATCTTACGGTATCTCGCCTGTCTCATACATATAGCTTACAAGTTGGAAGAGACGTTCTGTTATTGCTTGTCCAGCGGCTTTTAGAATTTCTGCTTGCACCTTATCTGTACCCGGCGCCTTACCATGTTTCAGACTCTTTAATGCTAATTCAAACTCATCTCTAAGTATAGGATATCCCAAGTCATCATTTTCAATGTCTGATTCCTGTTCTAATGCAGTTAGTTCCTCTCCTGCATATAAATTCCCTATATATTCTTTCCATCTACCCACTTTCTCTACGTTTTCTATGATGACCTTTCCTTGTGCGTTCAATATATTTTTGCTATACGGTTTTATATCCCTAAAATTTATTCTAATTAATTTGTAGGCTTCGTCTGTCTTTCCTATTTCCATCTTCGTTTGTACCTCTTTGCAGTTTTCATCAATCTATTGTTCTTTTGCTTTTCTGCATTTTCGAATAATTTCTCATTTTATGGCATTGTATCTCTGTTTTCCTGTTTCGTCTGATTTATTTTTGTATTTTCGTCTTTCTTCTATTAAATTCAGGATATCCTTTGTTATCCATGGTTTCTTATTTTCTTTTTTTGTATACCCCAGAATATCTCAGGCCGCCATGTCTAGGCTGGATTTAATGTTATTCCATTCTGTTTCTACTTCCTTAGTATCAGATATTTTCCCGATATCTTTGAGCAATTCATTTGAGTTTTTTTCGAATCTTTCTTGAATATCTTTATCTTTTAGTTTCTCTAAGTCCAAGTGCCTTTTTCCGTTTCTCTTTTTCAGATTCTTAAGTTTAAGTGCGGTTCATAATTACTATGTTGTGGTCAGTATCTATATCTGCTTCTGGGTAGCTTCTACAGTCTTTTACTGGATTCCTAAACCGTTGTCTAACAAGAATGTAATCTATTTGATATCTTCCTATATCTCCTGGCATCTTCCACGTATATCGTCTTCTAGCATGATGTTGAAATAAAGTGTTTGTGATGATTAAATTGTTCCCCTGTCGTTTCTCGGGCCTAAACCAAATAAACCTATTACCGCTCCTTCCCTACCCTCACCTACCAGGGCATTAAAATCCCCCGTAATTACTAAATTTTCATGTCTTTTTACATATCTTAACATGTCTTCGATATCTTTGTATTTAGCTTCTTCCTCTTCGTTACTGTAGCTAGAGGTGGGCATGTATACTTGTATTATTGCTGTGTGTACCGGTTTAGATTCTAATCTAACCATGAGTACTCTTTCGTTCTTTTGTAAGTAATTTTCTACACAGAATCCTATCTTTTTCCGCATAACTATTCCCACACCCAAATTTCCTTCCTCTGCTCCTGTATGAATTACCCTAATGTCTCCACTCCAAAAATCCCCCGCTTCTGGCCACCGAACTTCGCTGATCACTACTATGTCTAGTGATAACTTATTCATTTCGATTTTTAGGTTCTTTAGCTTACCTAATTGCTTCATACTTTTAACATTCCACGCTCGGACTCGCAGAATGTTCCCGACTCCTATTTTTAACTTTCCGATCGCATCCTCCGAAGTAGTCCCCTCCCTGAGATTCGAATGGGGAACTATTTTAACTCCGGAATCTTTTACCCCAGAGAATGCCATCATTTTATTATAATTTAGGTACGCTGTGTACTTGGTAGGTAATGTGGTAGTTTCCCGTTGCCTTCTACATCGCGGTAGTGTCTTAGACTGCCATACCGACCTCTATGGTCTCTGCCAATCTAAGTACCGAAAGAGCCGCTGCCCTCTTTCGGGGACCTGTCTTAGTCTAGTTCCTTACTAACGACCCTACTACTTTGGTTGGACCTGTAGTTTGGCTCTTTAGCTCATTAGAACACGCAAGCCATTTCACCTGTTCTAGTAATTTAAAACTTCGACAAGGTGCAGGTCCATTCAAAAACCAGGATACAGGTTCAAGTCCTGTACAAGACCTTATATTTTCCATCTTTCAATTACTAGCTCGATTTGAAATGATCATTTGGGCTTTGCATAAAAGTCTAAGTTATTATTTCAGCTTGTTCACTATATACGATAGTATTTATCAACTTACCTTTTGTAATTAACTACCTAAAATGTTTATATATATATATATATATATATATATATATATATTGCTATGAAACTTTAGTCCCAGCGTTGGCCGATAAAGTTGCTATGATACTGCCCTATTATTATTATTGAGCCCCACGAGTGGGCATGTCATAAAATTGCTGTGACACTCAATTTTAGAATTAACAAGCCCCAACGAGGGGCGTCATAAAATTGCTGTGATACTCGCCTTTTATTTCTTTATTATTTTATGCCCTTACGTTATGAAATGTTAAATTAGTTTTTTACCCCGAATGGATCTTATTGAATCAAATAAAGCAATTTCATAATACACAATATAATGATTGATAATATTTAAAACTCTCAAAATTTTCCCTTTTTACAGAACATCTACATATACCAGATTTATGGTTTTCTGAAAGTCAGCAAAAATATCTTTTACTTATTTAGGAACCTTCGAACGTTCCGAGATACCTATTTTTTGTCATAAATTGTTAAGTGACCCTTTTTGTTGACTCTTACAAATACACAATGTGATAAATATTAAATTAAAAACAGTTTTCAATAATAAAGTGTATTAAGATTGCTAACCTGGAATTGGTTCTGTAGTTCCATCCTAGTCCATGATCTGCATCCCCTTTCCGTGTCCGCTTTCCTCATTAATGTGCCTGCTCCATAAATTGTTTCCAATTAAAATCGAACAAGTCAAAATATGTCAAAATTAGAATACTTTCATGTTTAAACTATCTCCAAAGTTTAAGTATGTTCAAATTTCGGAGTCCCAAATTAAAGTTATCTTGATCAAAATATATCTCCAATTGAAAGTCGAAAGTAAAAGTCGATATTAAAAGCCAAAATTAATGTCCAGATTGAAATTAAAAGTCGATATTAAGATCCAGATTAAAATTAAAAGCCCTGTTTGATTAATATTAGAAAAGGGTTTAATTAAGTCGTTTTATTTACGACTATTTATAGATCGGCTTGATTTGGTTGCATAAATTCTCGCACTTTTTAATTCTTATTTACTTTGATTTTTGCTTCACTGGTTACGTAAATTCTTAACAATTTTGAACATAGTCGTAGGTCAGTTTGAATATAGACTAGCTTGTCGCTTCGTTATTATCGTATATATAAGCCCTCCGTCCTATTAATTTCATTGGCGTGTTTACGTTGTGGGACGATACTTCTACCTATATCTTGCATACTTCGTGATTTTTACCAATTATTTAGTTCAAATCTTTCAATGCATGCCTTGACTGTCACGTATGCCTCCCGTATATCGTGGTATTATTTGAGAAATTCCAACCTTTGTCTTTTATTAACTTACGTATTCGAATGTTTGTTACATTTTATCATCTAAATTGAATCGCCTGGTGCTTGTTTATTTCTACAGAATATTGGATTTTTGAACAAATGTGATTTCTTCCAGTCACGTACGATTTTCTACTAATAAATTATTTAGAATGCGTGTACGATGATATTTTAACGCAATTGTTACATCTTTGCAATGCCAATTTATCTAGGTTTCCCGGTGATTTAATTTTGATGCAATTTGTTGTGTTTTAAAATCTTATCTTTACTTGTAAACTACTCGTAGACCTCTTTATGTTCTCATGCATTTAATCTCGTGTATTTTATATACAGTGTGCTCTCAATTAACAATATGTAGCGTGACCGATTTATTCTTCTAATTTCTGAAATTGTGTGCGTTTCTTAGAGTGGAAGTTGTTTTTGTTTATTCTACGACTTGCATGACAACCTACCCCTAAACTACCCAATTATCATAGCAATGTATATATATATATATATATATATATAACAAGTATATACGATGTATAAATAATCACAACCTTTACGAAAAATCGAAAGGAAGTTATTAATTATACAAAGCAAGCTAGTAATTTGCATAGCCATAAATGAAAGAATTTGTTTGTTTCATAAAGGGAATAAACATTCATCAACTAGTTTCAATCTTACTGGATCTCATCAGGATGAAGTGGTTTATAACCCTTATGAAACAACCAAAAACAATAAACAGAAATAACTTCGAAAGAACTTCTATAAGATGGCAAGAGTAAAGCAAGAACGACATCAGGTAAGTAATCACTAGTACTAGACTAGTCAAATACAGAAGTAATTTCGAAATTAAGTCGAAAATTCATAGATGGCCATAACAAATACGTTTCACCTTTTTGGGTTGTTAGGTGTGCTAATTGCATGAATTTTTGCAAAAATATAACACACCGACCCTTGGCGGCGCTCGGCATAATACCCTAGAGGGGTAAAGATCATAATAAAAATGAAAAATTATTGCTTATAGCAATTTAAATAAATAAAACAAGTATATACGATGTATAAATAATCACAACCTTTACGAAAAATCGTAAGGAAGTTATTAATTATACAAAGCAAGCTAGTAATTTGCATAGCCATAAATGAAAGAATTTGTTTGTTTCATAAAGGGAATAAACATTCATCAACTAGTTTCGATCTTAGTGGATCTCATCAGGATGAAGTGGTTTATAACCCTTATGAAACAACCAAAAACAATAAACAGAAATAACTTCGAAAGAACTTCTATAAGATGGCAAGAGTAAAGCAAGAACGCCATCAGGTAAGTAATCACTAGTACTAGACTAGTCAAATACAGAAGTAATTTCGAAATTAAGTCGAAAATTCATAGATGGCCATAACAAATACGTTTCGCCTTTTTGGGTTGTTAGGTGTGCTAATTGCATGAATTTTTGCAAAAATATAACACACCGACCCTTGGCGGCGCTCGGCATAATACCCTAGAGGGGTAAAGATCATAATAAAATGAAAATTATTGTTATAGCATTTAAATAAATAAACAAGATATACGATGATATAATCACACTTTACGAAAATCGAAAGGAAGTTACTTATACAAAGTAGCTAGTAATTTGCATAGCCATAAATGAAAGAATTTGTTTGTTTCATAAAGGGAATAAACATTCATCAACTTTCGCTTTATGAAACAAACAAATTCTTTCATTTATGGCTATGCAAATTACTAGCTTGCTTTGTATAATTAATAACTTCCTTTCGATTTTTCGTAAAGGTTGTGATTATTTATACATCGTATAAACTTGTTTTATTTATTTAAATTGCTATAAGCAATAATTTTTCATATTTATATATATATATATATATATATATATATATATGTATAATTTTCAAACCACTTCATTGGGTTAACTATCAATATAAAAACATTTTCACACCTACACTAATATCGTAATTTTAATATTAACTGTATTATATAAGCAAAAACGATTTACTGGCATTAATATTTATACAATGCAAATAAAAATATCCATGTACCATGAATGAGTAAGACAATTTGTTACCTGCTGCCTTTGATGATACTCGGTTACGTAGACTATCAAGGGTCATTAGTAGCTGCAAAATGCATCCATTTCATCATAACTTAATCTGGGCAATGACAATAGCCAGACGAAATGTGTTGACAAAATAAGGTTTCTGTATTAAGGCCAAGTGGGCATTCGTTCATAGAACCTAAGAATGTGGGTAATGCTCCAGGTTAAGGGTGTTCGCTAAAGTCCAGAAAATATTGGCTACAATCCGGGTTGAAAATATTAAAATTTCTATTAAAAAAACTTCAGCCGTAAATTACCCATTAGTTACACGAAAAGGAAGCAAGTTGTCACCACGAAGATTGTGTAATTGCCCGATTGAGTTTATAATGTTTATCACAACAGAAACCATACAAACCGACACTCGAAATGCAGTGAGTTCGTTTAACGAATCCATTGTAAAATAGCGTTTCTGAACAGAACTTTACAAAAAAGCCATTAAGAATAGCAACAAGTTTCGAGCATATTTCTAGCATTCAAAGATAACAAAGAGGTTTTATCTAATTTCAATTAAACCAAAACTAAATCATTTAAGTACAAGAAATATTAAATAATGTGTAATTGAACAATTTTTCAAACGCGAAAGCAAACATTTATTAAAACAAGGATAGAATGTAGAGTGTTTAATCCAAGAAATTGAACGTAACAGGTTTTAAAATAATGTAGTTTCATATTTAATTTCTTTTTAAAAATAAAATGCCAGAATTTTTGTTTAAAACGAGAAAGTTAAAAATTTTAGTTAATAATGTGAAATAAAAATACTTTATATGCGAAACCTAAAAACTGACACAATTTGAAATAATCATTCAGGCTTTGCATCTGAAATCTAACTATTATATCTTAATAACTAATATCGTATTAATGATTTAAGTATTAAAATTCAAATATAATTTTTTCCCATTCGAATCAAGGTCTTCGTGGAAGAGCAAGGTCTATCACTTGATAGCAATTTGAACGATCGCCTTGTGGTTTTCCATTGACAATAGCAGTAAGTATAGGAATATTAAATCAACGCTATCAATTTTTCGTTTTTTTTTTAATTATATGTTGGAAAATAGAACAATTATGAATTTCATTGCTATTAATAATCAACTTGTCTTACGCAAATGCCTAATATCTGTATTTAGTAATTGGCCTATAGCCAGGAGCATGAACCATGGCTTCCTGCCTATATCTGACAGTTGCAGACATGATTAACAAGAATACCAAACATAGTGGAAAGCGTACTCGTGTAGATTTGTCTATATTTCCTACCGAGTTCACCGGAATCGGTGACAAAATTGGTTAGCACGTCGGCGATCAAAGCTGAAAGCTATAGGTTTGAATCCTGTCCAAGATCTTATATTTTTCGTTTTTTAATTAATAACTCGATTTGAAGTGATAATTTAGGCTTGTGTGAAGGTCCAATTTATTTTTGTACCCATTGACTTACATTTAAATATCAAACAATGGCACTGAATAATATATTTCTGTAATTTTTCGAACGAAAGGCGTCGAGTTACAAAACCGTTTAACCGTTTAACATTTTAACGTTGTTTTATTGTACAAAAATTTGATTGCACTTTGTTAAAATTTTAAATGACTGTGAGTTCAGTCTTACACTCACTAACTGAGAGCAATTTATGTATTTAGATTGATTTAATCACCTAAGTTAAGTTTCTTATGTAAATGAGAAGAGAGAATGTGCTAAAGGCGTCTAAATTCTTAACAATGTTTCCGTAATGTTCTTAAATAAATTCAGCAATTAAGCGTAAAATTAGCTTACAATTTCTAAGAAGTGATCCTACTACGTCTCCAACTTCGTAAGGGGATAGAGTTGCATTGAATATTTAGCCCGTTCTTGAACTTTCAGCATGTTTTCAGTGGGTGAGTGACACGGCTTGCTAAGCTTTGGGAATTTTGGTTAGCTACGTTCGTTAAGCAAATTATATTAAGACGGGTAATTTAAGAACCGGAGATAATTTTTATTAAAATTAAATCACAAGCTTTCAGCTCTTGCTTCAACGTAATTTATTCGAAGCCATGTAAAATTGTATTATGCTTTGCATCGTTAAACATAGGCATAAATGTAGAATATTTCTGTAATTGCTTTATTTAGCTCCTTGTTTTGAGGTTTAATTAGTGCATTTGGGAATTTACATTTTGAAGAAATATAAAAATGCTTTAGCTTACATTAGCACTTTTAATTAAAAATTAGGGGAAATTTTTATTCAAAGTACTAATTATAAGTTAAAACCCTGTTAACCCATGCGTTTGGCACTGTGAGCTACCATCCGTTGTATAATAAAAATACATGGACCTACGAACAAATAGCACTAGGATGACAATAGGTCTGTCACCGGTATATTCGACAGGTCCTCGAATACTGACTGACATACGGTGTTTCAACATGCATTAACCAAGTTGCGTATATCACATAATTCAGATGTTTAGGGTGCTCTACTGTTAGCAGCAAGAGGGTCGTGCTCCCCTAGAAATGTGAGAAATGCAGTGCACATACATATCTTGCATATTTAATGTACCTATTTAATAGATTTGGCAAGGTGGCTAACTTTAAAAAAATTGTAGTTGAAAACACCGAAAATGGCTACCTTATCACTTGAAAACATATTTGTATACTTACAATTTTCATGTATAACCCTTTATAGGACAAAACTATTTTTCATCAATATTTCAGCTTTTATCATTAGGGGTGTTTTGTATTAGCTAAGAATTACAAAAAATAAAAATAAAAATTTTACTTTTGCAAAATACACTAAACGGTTGGTTAGTATATTAATCACTGATCATTTAGGTAAAAAATAATTATCGATATGTAGTGATTAATATGTTAATTACATTTTTGCTTCCGAGTAGTGGAAGTACTATATTTACTTTTTCGAGATAAATTTTTTTCCATTCAAAATCAAAATTTACACTCGCATTTTAGGTTATAGACCTTTCTGAACAAATTTGGTTCCGTGTCTGTCTCTATATATGGCTGCCTGTCGGTCTATCGGTCTGTTGGTGAATTAGTGTTGGTCTGTTGGTCTGTTGGTCTTTTTTTAAATTTATTCTAACGTTACAATTAGTCTGCTACCTAAAAATTACAGCAAACCTGTTACTCCTTAAAAATCTAATGGAATTATTTGCTACCTTAAGTTATATTGGTTAGTCTTATATTATTTGCGTTTGGAAATACTCGTGTGTGTGTGTGTGTGTGTGTGTGTGTGTGTGTGTGTGTGTGTGTGTGTGTGTGTGTGTGTCAGTCAGTCAGTGACTGTGTCTGTGTACGCGTGTGTGTGTTTCTGTCTGTGGTAATGTCGTTGATACTGTTTTCCTTTCCAGCTTCCGACTGTCGGCAGCCGGAAATCAGAAAACGAGAAGTTCGCATTCCTGTACGTGTCCTGGCCGTTGGCAGCCGGAATCCAGGGGGACTACGTACAGTCCCTGGTGTGTATGTGTGTATGTGCGTGTGCGCGTGCGTATGCGTGTACGTGCGTGTACGTGCGTGTATGTGCGTGTTTTGGTGTGTGTATGTGTGTTTTGTCATGCCTGCGTTCTATAATGGTGTTTGTGTTTTCATGTATGTGTGTGCGTGTGCTTATGTCTGTGGTAAGGTCCTTGGGACTGTTTCCCTCTCCCGGTTTCCAACCGCAGGCTGCCGGAAATCAGAAACCGAGGAGTACGCATTCCTGTACGTGTTCTGGCCGTCGGCAGCAGGAAACCAGGGAGTCCACGTGCAGTTTCTGTTGTGTGTGTGTGTGTTTGTGCTCGTGCGTGTGCGTAAGCGTGTGCGTGTATGTGTGTATATTATCGTGCTGGTGTGTTATAATTATGTTGCCAGAACATTTTCCCAGTAGTAATTTCTAGTTGCGCTACAACATTGGAAATATAAACAATATGTTATTGAAGCTAGTGTTAGATATCTTAAAGCAATTACAAATAATTTTAGTTAATTGTATTGTTTGGTTAGATGTTTAGTATTGAGTCCTTATCCTACTAACGTTAGTATTCAAATGCTAATAGGTGTTCCGGGGGAGACTTGTGTTTGAGGTACGTTTGCCGCACTTTTGCAGTTTTCGCTATTTTCACTTCGTTCTCACTGGTATCACTCCCGGTTGTCAGGATTTACGAGCCTTCTGGTAGATCTTCAAGAGACACGTGGTTCCTGGTATGTATTTGGGAGAATGCCGTTTGTTTGTTGTCGGTTTGTTGGGTGGACTGTGCTTTTGTATTACACATTCGATGTGTTACGTCAAACTTCTGTGTTTCGTGTGATATGTTTGTGGTATTTGTGATGTGTGGGGTTTGTATGGCGTTTGTGTGTGTCCTGTCAGAGTCCGTTTGTGTACCTTGGGTGTAGTATAGTGGTTGTTTGGCGAGTGATTTTGTTTAGGTAAGGAAATATGTTTTCATTCCAGAGCATGTCCGAGAGTGGTATGTCCCATAGGATTGTCCCGTTCATTCCCAGGTCCTGTTGCAGTTCGGTGCAATGGAACACCAGATGTTCCGGTGTCACCACCTTACCACATGTACAGCTGTTGTTGTCTTGGAAGTCGAAGCGGTTCGTGTTGGTTGGATAAGGACCATGCCCCGTGAGAAAATAAACGAGTCCCTGTGCGGGGACCAAGTGGCGACAGTTTAACCTGTCCCGGATGTTTGGGACTAATGAGTATACCCCTCCACCCATTTGTGCTCCGATTCCATCTATCTTCCCACTCGGTTAGTATTGTGTTCTGAATGTCCTTTTTTATCCGAATTTCTGATGTTGGTTTTAGGATTTTCCAGACTTTTTCTGGTTAGTTGTTTTTTAACCAGTATGTCGCCGCTCTTCTCCTGATATACAAATCAAGAGGGAGGACTGCTAATACCACATAGAGGACTTCGTATGATACGGTCCGGTATGCCCCAGTAAGTCTCATTAGTGCCCCCCTTTGGGCACTGTTGACTTTTTGTTTGGGTTTTACTAGATGTAATGTGGTTGCCCAGGCGCTTACTGCTTGGCTTATTATTGCTGCAAGTACGATGGATAAGTATAATCTTACACAGTTTAGGGGGATATTGTACGTTCGTTGTGCAAGGGTTGCTATGCATTGCATAGCTTTACTGGCGCCTGCAGTCCCTGTGGTAATGTGTTTTTCGTAGTTCAGTTTTTTAACAAGGGTCAGCCCTAGGTATTTAGTCTCCCGTGTTCTTCGTATTTTGTCTCTGTTCAGTTTTATGATAAGGTCTTTTTCTAGAGAACCTTTAACCATCACATAAGTTGTTTTGTCATCTTATTTGCGTTGCATCATTCTAAGGCTTTGTTCAATGCGGTGTTTGTATTGCAACGTAGTTTATTACTGGAACCTTCTTCCACCACCAACAAGATGTCGTCCGCATAAGCTACTACGGACTTCACCTCATTTGCGGTTTCCAGCTGCTTCAAAAACTCCTCAGTCGCAATGTCCCAAAACATGGGACCGCAGACTGACCCCTGTGGGCATCCCTTGGTGATTAGTTTTGTGATGTATTCAGTACCAGACAGTGTTACAAATCTATTTTCGCAATAGCTTCTGAAGGTATGATGTGTGTTATTGTTCATATTCGGTTTTATGTATAAGTCTGTCTAGTAGCATTTTATACGTCGGACAATCCTTTGAGTTATCGGTACATTTTTGGTGTCTTTCTTGCCATGGAATGCAAGCTGGTTTCATTTCCTTTTTGGCCAGTTTAGCTTTTTGTGTTTGGCATCTTGTTCCCCATAGTGGCTACAGGTGTCCGTCTGATGTGGGCAGTATTTTGAGATCTTGACATCTCATGCACCGTGGGACCACGAGATGATCTTTTACTGTTATGCATCTGTATTCTATGTATATCTTGTTTAGATTTATGAGTATATTGCGTAGTTTACTGCTGACGGTTGCCACATGATTTACCGTGGGTTTGTCTTTTGGACCAGTTTTGAAGCTTAAAAGACTGTTTAGTAAGTTATACTTCCTAAAGGCGCCAATGTACACGGTGCCACTTGCCAAAATGTGGAGTAACCTATCGGACAAGCTGCAAAATAGCTAATGTTTGTATAATAACCTACTACAGTAGGTGTATTTGGGTAATAGCAATTGAAATTGACTGACTTACGAATTAATTTGTCCGAAAAAACCAGAGGAAAGGGAAAAGTTGATAAAGTATGTGCTTTCGGCTTTTAGTTTTAACTATTTACTTATAAATTATTGGAGATAGTAGAGGAGGAAAACAGCCAAGATAAAATAAAAATCTTACACAAGTGCTACATTAAAGCAGGTAGAACATATTTTTCACAATCTACAACGCCATATTCTACAATTCCAAGAGAAATAAGCATTTCGGAATTGGAGTTGATAAATACGCCTAACATTCATTCGCCCAGAGGTTGTACGACAACGCGTAAATATTGACAGTAACTCTATCCGTTTACGCTAAAGAAAATTGCTCCATTATGCACGCCATACCCTGTAAGTAGAAGAAAAAGACAGCGGAAATAAGAGGAAATGGATGCAAAAAGGCGAACGTTGGATTACATGGAAAACACTGCGACAATACGCGAACAATACAAAGATGTGTTAGACAAAGAACATCTTATAAGAACAATGAGGAAGAATTAAAAAATTATTTTATGTGCCCATGGACTGACTTAGATACATCCGGGTTCTACAAGCTGTATGCATTTGTGGTTAGTAAAAAAAGGCTCTTTTAGTTATGTAGGTTTCCTTGCGGAAAAAGATGGTACTAAATCCGTATACTTTTTAAAGGTTATTCTAAAACCGTATTTATCAAAATGGCAGATAATATAGACAAACTAAGGAATATGGGTTTCGTAACCTCGGCGTATACCACACGCAAATGAGTTGCGCTAAATATTGTATATTTGCCTAGTAAAGAACCTTTCAGATAATTTAATACCGAGGGTCCTACAACCTATAACAAACATGTATTCCCAAAAGTGGTGGGCGTGCAACTACGCAACAGTGAGTGGGAGAATAAGGATTCTCTCCAATAAGAAATTAAAGTTTTCATGTACGTAGCTCCAGCCATTGGGAAATGGTAAAAATGTTAAACCTATAAAGGTGATTATTAATTGTGGTTTAGAAAAATAGTAGTTTTCTTGGACTAAATAAATAAGCTTAGACTGATTAATGTATATGAATACATATTCCCGTACACATCTACAAACATCTGCTTACGTCCACATACGGACATGGCGATGCCGGTAGTTTTGTGTAACAAATAGTAGGAGAGATATGTTAGGTGTTAGTGTGTGGAAGCCAATCGGATTGTTGGATTCAAAAAGAACGGTGCGGCGGGATGTATGGCGGTTACTGTTAGAATAATCGAAAGTGGTTAGTCGATCGTATTAGATGTTTAAGTATGCAAAAGTGTAAAAGCCTTCACGAAAAAATTTAATTATCAGACAACAAAAGTGCGCGATGTGCTATACTTATGAAGAAAGTTTAGAATGATGCTTTGCAGTAGTCCTAGCAGTAAAAAAGACGACTGACATTTTTAACCAACTACGAGAATAGCAGTAGCGCAGAAAAGAGGTATGCATGTATTATACAGTGCACTGTTCCTATAAAATATGTTATTTTACGGGTAGCTCAAACGTGTAATTGATCACGATTTATAGCTCCCTTAAAGGTTTAAAAATTCTGAGATTATTGTCGTTTGAAAAATGTTTGGAAATTACCAGAATGGGAGCGGGTCGAAGTATAAGTTAGATGGATGATTGACCGAGTTTTTTCTACCTTTTGCGAGGGAAGCGGAAGTTAACTGTCATCAGGTCTCTAATTCTTATTTGGGTAGTATCGAGTACTTGCCGGTGTATGTATCCGGAGTAAAAAACATGATTTGTATACGCAGATTATTAGTAAAATTAGTTTATCGAGAGAAGATCAGAAGTGTTACGTCATCCCAAAAGTATATCAATCTACGCATGGAGGCTTAGAGATATAGGTCTAAGATAGTTGTTTATATTTGTATAGATTCTGTAAATCTATCGTATATATTAGTTTTAAGATTCTATAATTTTTAAGTTCTTCTCCCATCTTCCCTTCTTCCAAATCTTTCCTGCTTCTATCCTGGTGGACAGAGTATACGTGTTATCTCCACGTGGTGTTCGCTGGACACAGCGGTTTTAGATTTTTCGGAAAATGGTTGGTTAAAGCATATGTCTTGGGTAACGAAAAAAGGATTTAAAGATGGAGTTAAATATAGATGGACAAAAATTAGAGGTTTGAGTCTTTAAAAAGCGCAACTTTGTAAGGGGTGGTTCTATTTAAAATCTATTTACAGATTTGGGCTCCCTAGAAAAATCTATTTGGTTGATACCAAACAAGATATATTTATCTTAAAGGATAATAAATACAATGTACCGCTTGTCACAAAAAAAGTTGTAGGGAAATTCAAAGAAAAATTTAATGGGGATCTAGTATTAGAATTTTTTGGTACCAGAGCTAAGTCCTACTGCATTGTTAGCGCGAAAGACACGATTAAAAAGATTTAAGGCTCTCACGATGTGTAGTTAAAAATATTAATGTAAATAGTTTTAAGGACATTGTAATTAATAATTCTGGTGCCCTTATGCATTGCATCGTATGTATTCAAAATCACAAACACCAACTTTATACCCAAGTAATTAGTAAAATTAGTTTGTCGGGCTAGTTGTATTAAATACGCCTTAAATATTTGTTTTAGATTGAAAAAGTACTAGAACTAGAATCCGCTCAATACTTTTATACAAATTTCAATAAGTTTGATTTTAGGTATAAGGGTACAATTTTGCCGAGGATTTCTCCGATTTAAAAATTCCTAAAGATTTGGGCTCCCCAGAAAAATATAATATTAATTGACACCAAACAAGATATATTTATCTCGAAAGAGACAAAAGTAATCTTTTAAATGTTCGCTAGAGGGTATGTGTGTAAAACGGTAAGCGGTAGTTGGATTTTAAATCGATTTGCAAATTCGGATTCTGCGTAAAATTCTAGACTAATATGATGTATCGTATGGCTAAAAATTTTATAAGGACGGTCAAAATTGCTGAAAAAAAATCTTAAACTGAGGGTAGCTTCTTGAGGATGATGTTATCTAAAAAATTCCTAGAAATTCAGGAAGCTGAGAAAAATTTAATGTTAATTGATACCAAACAAAATAGATTTATCGCGAAAGAAACATAAACAATCTTTTATATGTCTGCTAGAGGGTATGTGTGTAAAGCGGTAAGGGGTGGTCGGATTTTATATCTGTTTGCAGATTCTGATTCTGCTTAGAATTCTACACTAATGTGATGTATTGCATGGCTAAAAAAATTGTAAGGATGGTCAGAAATCGCTACCGGTAAAAAATCTTAAAGTGAGAGTAACTTGCTGGGGGATGATGCAATCTAAAAATTCCTAGAAATTCTGGTACCTGAGAAGAATCTGATAATTGATACCAAACGATATAGATTTATTTCGTGGGTGGAAATGTGAAGAAAGATTTATCTCGCGGGTGGAAAGAAGGCGGGTGTGGCGTAATCAAAATGGTTGATGTGGAGGCGTCCGAGCAAGGCGGGAGCAAGGAGGAAATCCCTCCTCCTCAGATCCTCCTCATAGGAATTTACATGTAAAATGTGTGAGGAAATGAGGATGGAGAAGGAAATGAGGGTCTGATTCCCCTGTCATACATCTACCGTTATACATAGTTGTGTTAATCACTCCGTAAAAATAGAAATTTAGCGCAGTAGGTTAGGAATGACGGGAACCTGTGACGTCGCAGGTACACGGCTTTGGACAGGGAGTCGAAGGGTTGAAGCTGAAGCGGTCAAACGCGGTAATGCGTTTGCTCGGAGTGGTGGTTAGTTATTAAGGAGACACCAGTTTTTCAATTTTTAAAATTTGTGCACTAGACTTAGTAAGACAATTTATAATAGTTAGTGTTTTAGTGGTAGTGGCGGCTGATGCTGGTGGTGTAAGCTAAGGTTATAATTTGTATTATTACGATATTAAATTTTTATTGAAAACCATAATTAGTGTCAAGTTCGAGCCTCATTTCATTTGGTTTTGTTCCTGCACAATTCTTAGGATCCACAGACCTGAAGTAAGAGAAGTTTCATTGTTTAGTTTATTAGTTATGGCGCCCAATAATTAGTAATAATTTATCGCTTTATAGTATATCTGGCGCACAACCTGAGGCAAGATTGTGTAGCGGTTAGAAAAACAAAACAGTGGTTATAAAAGTGACCAGCATTATAAGTAGTGCACGAATAAGAAAAGGAGAGGGGCTATCTGTCGTTATCAATGTCGTTTTAAAACTCACGTGAATCGCAAGCAAGTGCTAGTTGCTATCCCTCTCATTAGCAATAGAAGGGAAGTTGCGGTGTTTTGGTGAACAGGCGACGAAACCGGGCGAAGAAGCAGGTTGTACAAGGTCAATGTTCATGAACTGCACGTGTTTGTGAATGTCAACGGGTTTTGTGTTATTCGAAAACTGCAGGATTTGTAGGGTATTTTTACCTGTCAAACAGCAGATACTTGTGAAACTAGTAAAATTAAGTACTTTATCTGAAAATAACTTTTCGGCTTGGATTGCCGAGCTCTTAGAAATTCGATGGGCACTTGTTTTTTAGGTATTATATAATTATACGTGAAGGAGGTACTGAATTGTAAATTAGATGAACGCTGTTTAATAATTGCAATTTGGCGACTTTCTACTTAGTAATTATTGCTGTTACGGATAGCGGATTTAAATGTTTCAAGTTGTATTTTAATTATCTCTCGCCGAAATAGAAGTAAAAAGGGTGCGGTGCGGTTGATGAAGAGGAAATTGATAGAGATGATAGGTTCGTCGATAAATTAAGTAAATCAATGGAACAATCGTTTGATAAATTTGATAGATTTATGTGTAATGTAATACATAAAAATTTAAAATTAATTATGAGTAAAATAGGAAAATTGTTAGAAAATAGGGCTAATGTTAGGGTTTACAATGGAAATATTTTAGATGTAGGGGTAGGTAATATTAAATTAGATATTCCTCTTGAAGTAGAAATAAATATTGGCACTGCAGAATGTTCAGTGGCGTATCCAATTTAACTATTATAATAAAAGTTATATTGCAATGTAGAAAGACCTTAACGGGCCAAATTTATATTTTTCTCCGAATAGTATAAACCATCCGGTTGAATTTATAGAGATATTAGCGACTCTACTAAATGAGGCCTGGGATCCTTGAAAATAAAAAGGTTTATTATACGTTAGGTTGTTTGAAAGAATACAGCTTAGATTGGGCTGAAATTAAACAATTTAAGTGTTTTTCGGAATTTCAAGAGCCATTCTTAAAGAGGTATTAGGGGGGTAGAAAAGAAAAAACGAAACCTTGCTAAAATTAAATTTGGCGAGTATGAAAGAGGCTCAAAAGCTAATTACTTTCTGAGACTAATTAAGGAGGCTAAATATTTGTCTAAACCTTTAAGAGAAAATGAGGTGATAAACATGTGCGTTGATCATTTTCCGTCTGAAAGTAGGCGAGGGATAGTAAACGCCGATTTAATGATGGTTGATGCTATGCGAAATGATGCACCAACCCGCGAGGTTAAAAGTGAAAGAGTTCAGGACTCATGGAGAAACCGGAAGGAAAAGCGTCCTCAAGGTGACGCTAGTAATAATTCTTTCTCTCGTCAGAATAATAATTATAATGAGAATCGCAGAACGGTGTGGTACGAAAATCGTACTGAGCAAAGAACTGTTGAACAACCCGTTACTGGGTCAACTTCAAATAACAATAATATTGTAAATTCTTCAAGTAGTAATAATAATCGAGAAATTTCAACTATGTTTAATAAGGATTTGTCAGAAATTATAGAAGGGGATGGAGCTGAGGTAAAACTAGTAACAGTGGTACCTACTTTAAATGTAGAGGTCGAGGGTGAAAGTATTTGTTGCTTGATCGATTCAAGTAGTCAGGTGACCGGAATCAGTAAAGCTTTTTGTACAAAACTGTTACAACGGAATTCTAAAATTCCTAGAATGCCGTCAAAATATTATACCGTTATGGGAGCGTTAGGGCATAAAATAACGAGGGTTAATGAACAGGTTTTGCTAAATTTTAAAATAGGAAATAACGAGTTTGAGAGCGTATTTTTAGTTATACCGTGTCTTGTTCGTCCAGTCATTTTAGGTTGCGAGATAATAAGCTGTCATTAGATTTTACTAATAATTGTCTGCAGGGGCGTTTTGGTAATCGTAATATTTGATGGAATTTTATTGGCGAATCAAATTCAGCGGTGCATTTGGCAATTAGTGAGGTACGCGAAGAAGAACCGATGCTTCAAAAAGGCTTTTCTTAAAATATTCTGAGGCTGAAATTAAGCAAATTGCGGATCAAGCGGAAAGCATTAATAAAAATTATAAAATAATATTATTTGAACTGTTGATCAAATATCAGGATGTGTTGTCAGATCAACCCGGAATAATTAATTGCTACGAATATGAAATAATTTTTCACAATTATAATCCATTTTTTGTAAAATTTTACCCAATCCCGTTTATTTATAGGGAAGATGCAGACCGGCAAACTAAGAAGATGGTTGACCGGGGGATGATGTCACAGAAGCAAAGCGAGTATATTAGCCCCATTGTTATTGTTAAAAAGAAGGGCGGCTCAATTAGGGTCACCTGGTGGACGCGTATGACGCGAAATCATGTTATCCCGCCTAACTCGTCGGAGTTAGTGTATAGTTTCTGGCACAATCAAATTTTGTCCAAGGTTGATTTGGTCAGTTCGTATTGGCAAATACTAATCAAGGAGGTGCACCAACAGTACACTGGATTTTTATGCGATGAGAAAACCTACGCTTTTTGTGTGCTACCATTTGGTTTTAGTACAGCAGTAGGGTCATTTATAAAGGGTTTACAAAAAATTTTGGGCTGTGAAGCAGAGGACTTTACAATCGCCTACGTCGGTGATTTGCTGATTTTTTTTAGGTCGCAGGAAATTCACCTGAGTCACCGTGAGGAGATTTTAAAGAAATTTAAGGGGCAGGTGCCACCATTAAATTAAGAAATTGTTACTTTGCTTGTTTTGAGGTTAATTACCTAGGGCACATCATACTAGAACCAGGACCGGGTACTGGCGATCCAAAAATTTCCAGTTTCTGAACAGTTGAAGGCATTTTTAGGCATAAATTACGACGCTAGATTTGCAAACATTATGTGAATATTGTTTGTCTTTATATAGGCTTTTGAGAAAAAATTAGTCTTGTAACTGGGGTTCGAAGAAAGTAAGGCGTTTGAGAATGTTAAGGATGCATTTTTTGGTGTTGCTCTTTTGAAGTATCCTGATTTTAATTCTGGGTTCTATATACAATCAGACGCGTCTGTTTATGCGTTTCAATTAGGAAAAAATAATGAAAAACTTATAATAGTTTTTGTAAGTCGGATGACGAAGGGCGCAGAGCTTCATTATTCGGCTACCGAGAAGAAAGTGGTTTTCGCTTTAAGAAAATGGAGAGTGTATGTTTTGGGTCGGGAGTTAACAATCGTTACCGATCACAAAGCGTTATCTTTTATTATTTTGCGTAGAATGTTGTCAGCTCGCTTAACGCGTTAGATTCTCTTTTTTGCAAGAGTACCAATTTAAAATTGTTTATTGTAAGGATACCGAAAATGCTTTGTCTGATGCGTTGTTGCGTTATTCAGTCAAGGAGGCAGGAGCGTTAGTAGAAAATCCTAATGATACTGTTATTTCAATTTTTGTTATGCGGATGACCGAATTACCTAAAGTGGTTATGGAAAATGTCAAACGTCTTCATGGAGATCAGTTGGCGGATGGTTTTTGCAGTAAAGTTATATTAGGGCTGCGTTCGCCAGAATGAGCAGACTAAGATAGAAAAGTGGTTTGTGCTACACGGGTGTTTGTTATTTAGAAGAGGTTCGATACAAAATCTTTAATTTAAACTTTGTGTGCCGGCGCTTCAATCGTTAGATTTGATTCGTCAGGAGCACCAACAGCAAGGTCATTTCGGACTTGAAAAATGCTTTAAACAACTGTCTTTAAGTTATTATTGGCCAAAAATGCGACGTACATGTCATCAGGGCATTGCAGGTTGCGAGTTATTCCAAAAGGCTAAAATAACGGTTCATTCGTGGGGTGCCATGCATAGTATTGTAGCACGAAATGTTAATGAAATTTGGAGTGTTGACATTATAAGGCCCCTATCTCAATCCCGAGAAGGGGCTGTCCACCTTTTAGTTTGGGTCGATTTATTCAGTAAATATGTAATGCCTTTTCCGTTGAAGAAGGCGTCAACGAAAGCCATACTGACTCGATGGTTTCAAAAATGTATTCCTGTTATGGGGAAGCGAAAATCAATATTGTCCGATAATGCTAATAGGTTTTTGAGTAAGTTGTGGTTAAGTAAGTTAAGTGACGAAGGTATCCAGGTGAAACACACGTCTAGTTACTACCCACAGGTAATCCTACCGAGAGGGCTAATCGCGAATTTGTCCGGTTGCTCAGCAGTTTATGTTTTGATTGTCATACTAGATGGGTTCTAGTATTGGATAAGGTTCAGGTGTGGTTGAATTGCACCATTCGCGATAGGACACATCGCTCACCAGATTTCCTTCATTTGAGAAAGCGTGCCCAAAACTCTTTTGTATCGAAAATTAAGTTTCCTGATCCAGAATTTCCGGAGATGGAACGGCAGGAAGTAGTAATGCTTGCTCGTCAGCGGTTGCTGTTAAAGGCTGAAAAGCGTAAAAGCACCATCATAATCTTACACATAAATTATTAACATTTGCGGTTGGAGATCGAGTTCTTGTGCGAACTCACCCTCAGTCGTCAAGCGAGTCGAAGGATATTGCGAAATTCCTTTTATTATATAAAGGGCCCGCTACGGTTGTATCCATAGAAAGTCACAATTCATATGAACTTGTGGATGACGTCAGTGGAAAATTCCTCGGCGTCCAGAATATATATTACCCTAAGTCATTTGTTCGTAAGAATATGTAGGCTTAGTTTTAAATTGCTAAGCAAGCAGATATTGAGGGTTGTCAACAATCATAAAAGATCCCTTGGGAAAAGGCAAAATGTTAATTGTAACTGATATTGGTACTGAAAGGATTTGTAGATCAGGGACTTTCACTTTTTAAATCGAAAAAACAGCTGTGTTAAATTTGTTTCATTTCATGATTCCATTAAATGAATTTTCGGATACTACCATCAAGACATGAACGGTGAAGTGTTTAAGTAATGACTTCAGAAAATTTTGTCAACTTTCGAAGTTGATTGTGTGATAGTAATGGATAATGCACATTATCATAGTGTAGTCGGAGAAAATCCCTACACAATGCAGGAAAGAGACATAACTAAAGTAATTAAAATTGAAATTCGTTATCTAAAGCTTCAGTTATTATAATTGGTTAAGTATTACCGCACTTCATTCCACTACATATGTTATTGATGTATTGGCGAAAGATAATGGACGAATAATGGCTGCAGTTACATTCTTACCATTGCAATTTAAATTCTATAGAATTGCTGGGATAACATAAAAGATAATGTTGCTGAACATAACACTGCATTCAAATTAAATGATGTAAAAACTCAGTTTCAAAATGGCATTACAAGAGTTATTTCTGCTGTGTGGAAAAGTTGTGTCAATCGTGTTCTTGGAAAGGAAGAAACACCGATTTGGAATTTGGCGTTGTAGAATATGTGGTTGAAGAAATAGTGATGACTGAATTCGGATACAGGTAGTGACAGAAGTGATAATGATATGGATCTGTTGTAAATTATTTTTACAGTAAAACCTACTTCTCTTTCTGAATTTTACTATACAGTTTAATCACATTCTTTATGATTTTATACATAGACATGGCCTTATACCATTTAATTATTTACTACAGATGTAGTGGAAATTTCTGAAAATGACGAAGTAATGTATTTAAGAAGATGTTTTATGTATAGCTGCTATTAAAATTGTTTTTATAAATTGTTATCTTTTGTTTGGTTAAGTTGAATGTCAAACAAATAAGGTTAAGTAACGTTTTTGAATTTCCCACTCATAATATTCTAGTGGTGTAAATGGCTCTCGGTAGGACCTTCCCTCTGCTTTATTCTATTTGTGGAACGGATTTTATTTAGAGGTTTTTTACCGCAACATTCTGAGGGTTGAATAAATTTTGCAAATCTATTTGGCCCTTGTGAAACTGTCATAGCATGTTCCACCTGCACATCCTATTGTAGCGAATTCATACTAGACTTTTATACCATAGCAAATTTTTAATTATTTAACTGTTGCGGTTTTCAAATGTCCGCAAACGTTACAGATCTTAGTTGATCCAATTCTGATCATGTCGACGTTTTTGGGGTACCGTAAACCTGCACTGCTGTCGATTCACAACACGACACGACTTTCTTCTGGACATTATACGGCTGCAATTGGGTACATTGCAATGATTCAACAGCCAACTTCACCTCATGCAAATATTCGTTGAACGACGCTTACGTTTTGTTTTTAAAATGTAGCAATAAGTACGAATTATAGCTTTTTCTGCATCCAAGTCCACGCACACAGGCACGCACACACGAACGAACACATGCATGCGCCCACGCACGCACGCACTCACTCACGTATGCCTCACGCACACACTCACACACAAACACATTCGGGAAAGCCGTGTGCCTCACCTATTTGGCAGATGTTTTTCAAATACAGTTTATTTAGAATAATTGGTAATATAGGAAGCTATAGATTGTATTTTATAGCACTATGTATATCAGTATCACTTCTCATGATGTGGTGCGGAAGAGGTGGATGCAAAGAGCCACGTTGCATTCTCTGCAAGTGGTGGTAATCCGAAAAGCTTTAGCACGATTACTGTAATTTGCAAATCGTCTTATTGTGCCCACTACTGGCAGATGCTTGCCAACATTCAGGCATCTTTTACAATATCCAAACCAACAGAACGTTCGCTTGATTTCTTTTGTCTATTGTTCATTATTAACAGCTTTGGGGCAAGCCCTTTTTGGGAGCAATAGTTTTTTTACGAGCTCGCCGGCAAATATACTACAAAACTAAAGGTGTGACATTGCATTGGTGCTAAAGAAGACATTTTAGCTCACTGTCCAGTATTTTTTATTAAACTTTTGTCTATCACAGGGCAGAGAATTTTAAAAAATGGCTAAAATTAATTAAAACTGTTTTTGTTTGATTACTTAAGGAGGTAGGAAGTGGGGCATTTTAAAATATGTTGTATATCATCATTTGAAAAATTGTCGGGTCAGAGAACGCAAAAATGTTGTTGGTTTATATGTATCACATTTTTATATATTTTGCTTTATATTACCCTTATGCATTTTATAAGTTTTAAGCATCCTAAACTTTATTTGATATATTTTTGTTTTTTTAGTATGAGAACGCAAAGAACACAAAAAATGATAACAAAGAAAAATTTTTTTACAATACGGGCAGCAATAACTGCAAGATTTTCGGTTTCGGTTAATAATCTAAAATCTAAAATTCTAAAAAGTTAAACTCCTAAGGGAAATAATGACTATGAGGTACTGAGAACATTGGAAGATGAAAATACTTCTGACAACGATGGAAATGATGGAGTCACCGAATCTAATGTAACAAAATTATTATTAAATAATAATATTGATAATGCAACATTTGTCAATAATTTATTTAAAGTCAAAGTTATGGAGAGATTATTAGAAGACTGTTCGCTTGCCAATAGTAGAATCATTAATACGGAGAGAGGCGAAAAGGTATACCTTTATCACCTATAAGTAACTCAGATCGAACTGCGCATTCTATTTTAAAGCAAAGCCATTTCATAAACGAATTACAAAAGAAGCCGGTGTTTTATGATCTGCAAATATATGGAAACTGCAGACAACTCAATTTCTAAGCCGAGTTTCAGTGGACCTGACAAGATGATGCAGTCATCGAAGGCGAAGATGTGAAATAAACTAAAAACTCATCGGATGGGAATAAGGAAAGTACGGTATCCTTAATAGACGGAGAAAGCGCAAATATCCATCACAAGACCGTTATACTAGGAAAATTTTGAAAAATTCTAACAAAGACCATATTAGTTCATGAGGAAAACAAATCCTAGCAAAAAAGTTTTTGAGCTACAAATATTGCCCTTGTCTAAATAAATGCTACGAAAGGGTTTCAATTAAAGAACGGGAAAAGGGTTTTAAAAATTTTAGGAACTTGCTGATTGCACGGTTTGTAGTGCATGTATTGCGGCGTGCGTTCAAGAAAACCATGTTAAAAGAAGGTTTAAAGTCACGTCAGATACTATAAGCCGGTGTTACATAATAAAAAAACAAGTAGTATGGCGTAATGTGTTTATTAATACTTATGAATTGATTAACTAAGCCCATTTTCAGAGCTTTGCAAGAGATGCGATTGAGATCCTTTGTTGATAATAGAGGAAAGCATTCTAATCGAAAAAAACTCGATCCCGTTTCCTAAAATACAAGTCACACTACTGAAGAGAATCACTGACAAGAAATAGGCATTATTTGTCACAACATTTAAATTTGACGAAATTATATGAATTATACCAAGCAGATTTCCTTGACACGAACGTTTCATTTTCACAGTATAAACGCACTTTTTATGATAAATTCAATTTCCATTTTAAACCTCCGAACAAAGTTATTTGCAATTTTTGTGATACTGGTAATGCTAAATTACAAAATAAAACTGACAAAGAAAATAAACAAAGTGGAAAATCACAAAGAGTTAGCTAGTGGGGTCAGAAATCTAATGAATAATATCATGGAGTGGCCGAAAATAAAGATTTTTTTGAACCATTGATATTTGATTAGGAGAAAGCACTACATTTGCCTAGAACAGCCCCTAAAATGGCTTTTTATAAAGAGTAACTATGGACATACAATCTGAATATTCATTCAAGCAAAGAAAGGGGAGACGAGTGTATGGCATGGGTTGAGGGTGAATTGTTAATCGTAAGCAAGAAGTTGGATTTAGTTTGAAAAAATATATGTTTACCAACACAACTGGAGTTGAAGAGTTAAGACTGTGGTCTGACACTTGTGGAGGTCAAAAGAAGAATATAAAACTGGTAATTTCTTTGGTTTTCTTCATTTTTCAAAATTCTAAAAAGTATTTATTAGGTTATAATACTTCGGTCAACACTACAAGACCACATTTCTCTGAAAAAAATTACCGTCAACTATCTTGTATCTGGTCATTAATTTTTACCAAATGATGCAGGCTTTTCGGATGTTGCGAACACGTTGAAAAATCATCAACGTATAGAATTATACTCCGGAAGAGTATATGAATGCTATGAAAACCTGCAGGAGAAAATAAGTACCAGGTGTATCGATTAGAGAGTTCAGATTTTATAAGTACCAGCAATCTGAAGACCAATATTACGAACTAAAGAAAGGCACGCCAGGTAAACATCGCTATCTTTTTTAATTATAAAAAGTGATAAAATACTTGCTAATAAAATCAACTACCTTAAAATTAAGGAAAGATTAAGCAGATTTTCTATGCACAAGTCATATTTTCTCTAGTAAAAGATACACAAGTGACATCTATACTAGAAACTTACAGACAAATATAATAGATATCTCTAAAAATGTCAGGAAAAAGATACAGTCCCGTGCCTAGTTCCACACTGGTCGGAGGGTAAACCATTTCAGAAGCAAAAGTGACTGATTTGTAAGCCCTATTTTCTGTTATACCATATGATGCAAAAGAATTTTGCATTAACTTAGTACCAGACAAGAATATTGATAATGATTATTTAGGATTTACTCATTGTTTAGACTTTGACTTAGAAGAACCATGATATGTTTTTTTGTACTTACTAGAATCTTCCTTTCTTGATTTCTTATATTATCGTTTCTAGATAAAAATTATTTTACTAAATTTGAACCTTTTAAAATTAGATTTACATAGAAAATTCAATATATTGTTATATTTGTAGCTAGTTGTTTATTATGTTATAAAAGTTTAATCCACATCTTATTATATGCACTAGAGATATAAGTCACAAATATAAAAACAACTACAAGTGAACCTATATTAGACATAAAATATATTCCAAACATGAAAAAAGTGTGTTCGTTGCAGTTAACTAAAATCCACCATGACTAATACTATAGTGCGTTTAACGAACAGATTCGGTAAATGCTCCGCCCATAAATCAGCGCCAGGTTTAAATAAAGATTTTGTATTGGTTGGCAGGATTCACACAGCCACACATTTCAATTTGTAACATTAACCTTTGTAGTTACAGTAAGGTGATAAATTTGATCGCTGTAAATCAAGCTTATGCTCAGTTTGTACTGCGCAACTAAGCCCATCCTATTATTTTAATTACTGAATCTGTTCGTTAAACGCACTATAGAAGTATGAGCACTGGAAGTAAAGACTATACATAGTGCAGAGGCCACGTAAGAAGATGTGATTGAGAGATTAAGCTTTTAAAGAATATATGGAATCTATAGAATAAGGGCTTTCCGATAAAGGAACAGTTAAGCAAATAGAGTAACTAAGGAGGGATTAAATTAATGGAGTTAAAAGGTAAGGTTATTAAAAACATGTGATGTATGAAGGGTCGCCTGGGGTGAATAATCTTTGTATCTGGCAAAAATGGTATTTTTGAACCTTAAAATTTTCAATGTTAAATCTCATAAGAAATCCTGTTTTTTGCGCCAGAAACAACCTTGCTTATCTACTGGCGTGGCATGTTCCTCTTGCACATCCTATTGTAGCGAATTCAACACTAGAATTTTATCCTATAGCAAAATTATTTAACTAGTGCGGTTGCAAAATGCCCGCAAACACATGTTTAAGGTTACAGATCTTGTAAATAGATCCAATCCTGATCACGTCGACGATTTTGGGGTACCGTTTGCCTGCACTGCTGTCGATTCACAGCACGGCACGACTTTCTTCTGTACATTCTACGGCCACTGTGCGAATAGATGACTCTAAATGGGTACATTGCAATGACTCAACAGTCAACTTCACCTTGTGCAATTATTCGTTGAATGACGCTTACGTTTTGTTTTTCAAAACGTAGCAATAAGTACGAATTATAGCTTTTCTGCTTGCGAGTCTACGCACACACACACGAACACATGCATGCGTTCACGCACGCACGCACTCACGCACGCAAGCCCCGCGCACGCACGCACTCATACGCATTCGGGAAAGTTACGTGTCTCACTTATTTGGCGGATGTTTTTTCAAATACAGTTTATTTGAAATAATTCGTAATATAGGAAGCACTCGATTGTATTTTATAGTATTAGGTATATCACTATCACTTCTCATGATGTGGTCCGAAAGAGGTGGATGCAAAGAGCCACGTTGCATTCTCTGCAAGTGGTGGTAAACCAAGAAGCTTTAGCATTAGTACTGTAAATAGCAAATCGTCTCATTTCGCCCACCACTGGCAGATGCTTGCCAACATTCAGGCATCTTATACAATATCCAAACCAACAGAACGCTCGCTTGGTTTCTTTCGTCTATTGCTCATTATTAACAACTTTGGGGAGGCCTATTTTGGGAGCAATAGTTTTTTTACGAGCTCGCCGGCAAATATATTACAAAACTAAAGGTGTGACATTGCATTGGTGCTAAAAAAGAAGCTTTAGCTCACTGTGCCGTATTTTTTATTAAACTTTTGTCCATACAAGGCAGAGAAATTTAAAAAATGGCTAAAATTAATTAAAACTGTTTTTGTTTGATTGTTTAAGGAGGTAGGAAGTGGGGCATTTTAAAATATGTTGTCGGGTCAGAGAACTCAAAAATATTGTTGGTTTATATGTATCACATTTTTATTTATTTTGTTTTATATTACGTATGATGCATTTTATAAGTTTTAAGCATCCTAAACTGTATTTGATATATTTTTGATTTTTTGTATGAGAACGCAAATAACACAAAAAATTATATCCAAGAAAAAATTGTCTACAAAACGGTGATCAATAACAATGCAAGATTTTCGGTTTCGGTTAATAATCTAAAATTCTAATATTCAAAAACAATCTAAACTCCTAAGAAAAGTAATGACTATGAAGTAGTGAGAACATTGGAAGATGAAAATACTTCCGACAACGATGGAAATAATGGAGTCACCGAATCTAGTGGAACAAAATTATTATTTAATACTATTGATAATGCAACATTTGTCAATAATTTATTTGATGTAAAAGATATGGAGAGATTCATAGAAGACTTTCCGCTTGCCAATAGTAGAGTAATTAATATGGAGAGAGGCGAAAAAGTATACCTTTGTTACCTATAAGTAACTCTGGTCAAACTGCAGATTCTATTTTAAAACAAAGCCATTTCATAAACGGATTAGAAAACAAGCCTATTAAGATCGCGAAATATATGGAAAGTGCAGACAACTCAATATCTGAGTCGAGTTTCAGTAAAACTGACAAATGATTCAGTCATTGAAGGCGAAGATGTGGAACAAACTGAAAATTCGTCAAATGGGGATAAGGAAAGTACGGTAAGCTTAATAGACGGAGAAAGCGCAAACATCCATCACAAGACTATACTAGGAAAATTTTGAAAAATTCTAACAATTCATGAGGTAAACAAATCCTAGCAAAAAAGTTTTTGAGCTACAATTATTGCTCTTGTCTAAATAGATGCTACGAAAGGGTGTCAATTAAAGAACGGGAAAAAAGTTTTAAAAATTTTAGGAACTTGCTGATTGCACGGTTTGTAGTGCATATATTGCGGCGCGTGTTCAAGAATACCCAGTTAAAGGAAGATATTAAAGTCACGTCAGATGCTACAAGCAGGTGTTACATAATAAAAAGCAAGTAGTATGGCGTAACGTGTTTATTAATACTTACGGATTGACAACTAAACCCATTAATACAGCTTTGCTAAATTTGACAAAATTATATGAATTATACAAAGCAGATTTCCTTGGCACGAACGTTTCATTGTCACAGTATAAACGCACTTTTTATGATAAATTTAATCTTCATTTTGAATCTGCGAACAAAGATACTTGCAATTTTTGTGATACTGCTAATGCTAAATTATAAAATGAGACTGAAGAAGAAAAGACAAACAAAGTGGAAAATTACAAAAAGTTAGCTAGTAGCGCCAAAAATCTAATGAAAAAAAACACAAAGGTGGCCGAAAATAAAGATTTCATTAAACCATTGACATTTAATTGGGAGAAAGCAATACATTTGCCTAGGACAACCCCTAAAATAGCTTTTTATAAAAAAGCAACTATAGACATACAATCTGGATATTCATTCAAGCAATGAAAGGCGAGGCAACTGTATTGCGTGGGTTGAGGGTAAAGCTGTTAATGGTGAGCAAAAAATTGGATCTCGTTTGAGAAAATATATGTTTACCAACACAACTGGAGTTGAAGAGTTAAGACTTTGGTCTGACACTTGTGGAGGTCAAAAGAAGAATATAAAACTGGTAATTTCTTTAGTTTTCTTCATTTTTTAAAATTGTAAAAAAGTATTTATTAGGTTCTGATGCTTCGGTCAACACTACAAACCCACATTTCTCTGAAAAAATTACCGTCAACTTTCTAGTATCTGGTCATTAATTTTTACCAAAGGATGGAGGCTTTTCGGATGTTGCCGCTTTGAAAAATCAACAACGTATAGAATTATACCCCGAAAAAGTATACGAATGCTATGAAAACCTACAGGTGAAAATAAGTTCCGTGTGTATCGATTAGAGGGTTCAGATTTTATGAGTACCAGCAACTTGAAGAAAAATATTACGAACATTAGAAAGGCACGCCACGTAAACATCGTTATCTTTTTTAATCATAAAAAGTAATAAAATACTTGCTATCAAAATCAACTGGCTTAAAATTAAGGAAAGATCAAGCAAATCTTCTATGCACAAAAGAAATCTCCCATATTTTCTCTTCTGCATAAAAGATACACAAGCGACATCTATCCCAAAAAGTCACAGACAAATATAATAGATATCTCTATAAATGCAAGGAAAAAGTTACAGCCCCATTGTCTAGTTCCACACTGGTCGGAGAGTAAACTCATTTCAGAAGCAAAAATGGCTGATTTGAAAGCTCTTTTTTCTCTTATACCAGATGATGTAAAAGAATTTTACATTAACTTAGTACTAGTTTAGAATATTGATAATGATTATTTAGAAGGATTTAATCATTGCTTAGACTTTGACTTAGAAGGATCATGATCTGTTTTTTAGTACTTACTAGAATTTTCTTTTCTTGATTTTTTTATATTATCGTTTCTAGAAAAACAATTATTTTACTAAATTTGAACCTTTTTAAAATAAGATTTACATAAAAATTCAATATATTGTTTTATTTATAGCTAGTTGTTTATCATGCTATAAAAGTTCAACCCACATCTTATTGTAATGCATATACTAGATATGTAAGTCACAAATATGTAAACAACTACAATTGAATTGAACCTATATTAGACATAAAAAACATTCCAAACGTACCAAAAGAGTGTTCGTAGCAGTAAACTAAACATCCAAATATTAATGGCCATTCTCAAAATATTATTCATATGCGTTGGCTCCTGTTGCATAACACCATTCAATTACGTTTTAATAAATTAGTAGAAAAAGAAGTACATCTTTGTTTGATCCGCTTAAGGAAAATTACAGGGGATTAAAAACTATTTTTTGCTGTAGCATACAAGAATTATACTAAAACAGTCTAAATAATATAACTTAAACTTTTTTGTAGAATAAATGCTTGGATTTCATTTTAGTCTGTTGACTTTTAATCTTGTTAAATGCTTTCATTTTGGAACTTTTTTTCGTATTCTAGACATGCTATTGTCAATCCTTTATTAATAATGACTCGTTTGTGAAAAATAGATGCTCCGCCGTTTTGTCATAGACCTAAATAAATTCTACTAATGGAAAGTTACAGGATTAATGAGTTAAGGTATATAATTAGATGTGCCGTTGTGTGAGAAGACGTCGTTGTCGACGAGAGATTACAACAAATTTAACTGTAACGACTCCTTTGAGCTTAAGGGACTGCACTGCGTTAGAAAAGCTAATTTGGCGTTATACACTTGGTATAACCTAACGCAAATGAGCTTTCACTTTTTCGTGCATATATGAAGTTAACGATACACCCTTGCCGTATTAAACGCTAACTACTCTAGTGCAGTGTTGAATACTCATTTAACCACTGCCACTGCAATGTGCTAAAAGTAGGAATCCAATTTCAATCACGAAAAGCTACGCAAACAGCCCCTTACAATCCGTGTCCAACCCGTGGCTTAAAATTCCACAGAAGCCGCGGAAACCTGCACTTAGCTCATTGCTGTTGACATTGTGTCTCATGTCACGAATCTGAATGACAGGGAATTTCAAATGCCTCATATTTCTTGGCTGGCTGAGAATTGCTTGTGTGTTGCGAATGCATAATTGGCACTTGAAAATTGTTGAACGGAACGAGGATCGTAATCTAGAGTTTGTTTGGTTTCTCTGACAAGTGTCAAGACTTTCACATGATATATGAGAAAAATAAGAAATTACGTAGAACGCGCTATCCTCGGGGAGCAAAGCTAACAGGATACATGATTAATGAATGTTGTATTACAGAATCTCATTACTTATGCATGTATGCTACTGGAATCAATTCGACTGATCGAGCCGACTTCCAAATGTTCAGTAAGCGTGAATAGATGTAACAAAACAGCCACTGTTTAAGGGGAAGGTAAAGCTTTGTTAAGATACGCAGTAAAACACTTTAAACTTTCAACCATTTTAGAGTGACGCATCAGCTAGAATAAGTACAGAATTAAAGTTCAGTAAATGGCTAAAATCTTTTGAGGAACTCGAAGTCCACATTTAGGTCTTCGAGCTAATAGACAAAACTATAATAATAGGAAATTTACTTTAGGCATAGCGTACTTGTAAAATACGAGATTAACCGAGTATCAAATTTTCTGCAGGATGGTCACCGAACTCAGTGAACTACAACTACTTCTTGAAATTTGCATTTCTTGAACTTTTTAGTATTTTATGTGAAAATATAATTAATGGTTGGCCTTCATACAATGCGTGGAAACCAAAAACCATGAAAAGAGCAGCATTTCCCTTCTCACGAATATGGGCCCTTTCCATAAAGCTATCCATAACCTTACGCAAGAGTATAGGCCCTCAAAGAAAACAACGGCTCGTATGTTCTTTCTTAAGTCCTTGAATTATTCACTGTTCATTTATGTAAACCCTTTCCTTTACGTGGTGCCACAAAAAAAATCTGGGATCGCAAAATTAGGTGAACACGGAGGTTAAGCAAATCCAACATTTTTTGAGTATTGTCCACTGAAGCTATATTTAGTGATTTGTTACATGCTAATTTGACTGTACGTACCTGAATTAGTTTAACTCTACAAAGGAGAAGTGCCGTAATAGTGAACTAGTGCACCAGCTAGCTTTTGTGGTGCGGGATTGGTTCTATGTACGTAAACGCAAAATAATAAAGTTATATAAATTTTTACTAGATATCTTAGAAGATCATTCAAAATTTAGTACAAAAAGTGTAAAACCCCGATTGTTATTAACGCTTATATTTAATATAGTAGGCGTTCTCCTGTTTATTTCTGTATCCTATTTTAATATTATATTGGAATAGCCACATTATTATACGTACACTACCAAAGTTTAAATAAATATTACCAGAATGCATTCGTGCTAGAAGTTCTTTCAACTAACTAAAATTACTAAATTCATATCTACTACGTAATGTAAAGTAACGCGCGCTCATTACAGATTATCTTCGGCAATTGGTCGTAAGAGATTTTCGAACTGGATTCTGAATAGAGCCCTGTTGTTTTTTCTTATTGACATTCTTAATTGTTAAAAAATGGGCACCGATCTCTTACCTCCGTAACACCGTTCCAAGTAGTCAAATTTTTGGGATTATGTTTGATAGTTATATTCATTTCGTGGGATATTTAATATCCCAAAATCAGTAGTTTGGTCAATATACCCGTTTAAATGAAAATGGGCCTTACCACAAATTTTTAAGCTATTTAAAATTTTTGTTATATGTGCCAGTTGCTGAAATTGAACAGCATACTAGGAGCGTTGCTAAGAACTTTGGGATATTACATATTGGGCCGCTTTGATCTTGTAGAATTTTCGAAGCAATGCCGTGAAAATACCCGAATGAGTTTCACGAGAGAAAGGGGGATACTCAAGGACACCCTGCCGCAGGGTCTATAGTACTGGGTCAGTACCTACAATGTGCTTATGCCTCATACAAAAAAATCACACCCAGATCTAATTTTTTTAAAGCTAGCAGTTACGTTCCGAATCGTGACTAGAGTATATTCTGATAATAGTGATAATAAATGTTGCGGTATTTTCTTTGAACGGGAATAAATAATCTTTCGCCGAAATAGAAAAACTGAAGTCGCTACTGAACATCATATACAGATATGAATCTTCTATAACTTGCAAGAACGAAAATTTAAAAAAATCCATCAGTATTTCAGTAACCTTACATGTGATTTTCCAATGCTCCACCCGAAGGTACTACATTGGCCAGGAAGCGAACTTTTTTACCTGGAAATTTGGAATTTTGCCGAAGCCTTGCTGTTCCAAGCAAGGCAGTGATCGTTAACGTGCGTGACAACACTGACACACGGGACTTTTATTTTACCTCTCATCCGAACGAGGGTGTATTTTTGTGAAAAATGCTCGCCTAACATTTATCAAGCGGACCGTGTCGGGATTCGAACCCTGGACCTTGGATGTAAGTATTTCAGTAATCACAATGTATTGCTATCAGTTCCGTGTTAACATGTTTATCTATTGATTAAAACCGGATTAATAGTGGTTTCTTGGGAATAAAGTGTGACGAGTGAACAAAGAGTTGAATTGTTTTTAAATTGCCCAGAAGGGGTAGGAATTCTGTATCAAATTAAAGGTATTCCGGCTAACTACAGTGGTTATATTTTCAATAAAGTAAAATAGAACTTCGTCTCACTGTGTTTACTAAATCTATTTTAATAAAGCATCATTTCATAAATTCAGTAAGCAGCTACACATACAAGAATTTTATAGTTATCTAAATCTCATTGAATAAAAACAACATAATAATATTCCTGTAAACAGGTACACACAGAATAAAAAATTTACCTAAATCAATTTAAACACAAACGGCTTAATAATATTCCTGAAAACGCAAAATTCAAAATGACATAAATCGTTGCATTAGTTACTGCTAACCCAGTTCTGTTCTTCAACGGTCTAGTAAAACCATATTTCGTAATACAGTACAACCCAAGTAGAATATCTAGTGTTCTCGCAAAAGTAAGTTTGAAATTCGGCCAAGTCGAATGGCAAGAGATTTTTTTTTATATGCTTAAGTACTGTATGTCAGCGCAGAAAAGGTTAAGGCGCTTGTTTAAACAATTCTTCTACGATAATTTCGTTACTCTTGTCGGGGCGATTCTGAAGTTAGACTAAGCGATTTATTATTTTGTAATTGCACTTTTGGGGTAAGTACGCGTTCGACTTATGATACGCATTTTTAACAACCTCTGGGATGCATTATAAATTGACTACATCGCCACAGAGTTCCTGCTCATTCGTTCTAGTAGTGATTATAAAATTGATAAAAAAACTGCACACACCTCTTCGCATCAGATATAAGCTCACCATATTTTTCGCCTGTATATTGTTTGGTTGGTTGCGTTTGATCTTTAAACTGAAGAATTCAGCTATGTGATACGTTGATTTCGTGCATTAGAGAGTTAAAAAATAAAACTGAATTAAAAATAACCAATGAAATGTAAAACAGTTGGATAGAGTTAACAGACTTGCTATATTATATATGCAAGATTTTGTTAGAACGTTGGATATTTATTAATCAGACCTCAAAAGAAATATATAGACCGACCATCATTTTTATAAGCTGGAGACAGTTTTTGACATCACACATGTGATGTATAAGCTGTCACATTTCAATATCTTAGAAGGATAAGATGGTGGTAGCGTAAGGCGTGATAGTATTGTGAGTTGCTAAGCATAGGTTAGATATGTAAAGTGGGATGGAAAAGTTCAGGTGGCCGTAGTGCGAGGTGCTGAGGCGTGGTAATATTGTGGGTTGACTAACACAGGTTAAATGTGTGGGGTGTGTTGCAAATATGTAGGTGGCAGTGGCTGTAAATCCGATAGACGGCAGCGACGACAATGGATTTGAGAGGTGGCTACGGCGGTGGATCCGCTAGACGATGGCGGCGGTGATGGATACGAGAGGAGGTGTCGGTGTCAGGAGGCGTTGCACTAGGACTATCAAATTGCTCTACTGTTAGTAGGCAATTTCATTTCCTAGACTGATATTCTATTGTTTTATTCAGTCAGTTTTAAGTTTGGAATCTAGATCATGACTAATCTTGTATATTAGAAATTAGGTGCAAAATTATAGATTTTGTAATAATAATATTCTATCTATGTTCCTATTCTATCTGTCTAGATAAAATATGTATGTTTTCCATATTATCTTTGCATTGGCAATCCTGTTTAATAAATGTAGTTTCTAACAAAAATAATCAATCCATTTACATTCAATAATCAAAGCAGTACATATTGGATTGTGTTCTGTGCTTTATATTAGTTGTAGACCAATTACTTCAATGTTAATAAGTGAGTCATACACCAGTTAAATTTTCTTTTAAATTTTTAGATTAACTTATAATTTATATAAGTTTTTATGTTAACTTATAATTTATATAAGTTTTTATGTTTTTATATTTTTTGTAGACTTAAACATGTGATCGTGGTTTAATATACCGAAACGCGTAATGTTCATATACAAATATTAAAAAGCATTTTTACATTTATGACCTACATCCCAAGAAATTACACACAAATATATATATATATATATATATATATATATATATATATATATGTATCCTTTAAAAGAATTTATATACATGTCAAAAAAATTCACATCAAAAAGTTTAACCTACTTATACATAAACAAACACTAAGTTCTCAAATGTTAAGTGACAATAGCAAATGGTTAATTAATCTAAGCAGTGTTACAATTCCAGAAGATATCAAAAACTTTCTCTCATTACGACCTAAATTTAATATAAAGATCAATAGTTTTGAAATTCACATAGGCAGACTCTTAGCTGATATTGAAACAATCATAGAAAATTTTGAAAATACTACACGAGAAGAAAAAAACAACACACGTGCCAGAATCACAAACATAATCACCAATTTTCTAAAAAATCCTAACAACAACAACAGTTCAACACACAAAGTTTTCTACAAAACAAAAGAGTTTTTTAAAAAGCACAAAGAATTAATAATATTAAAAGCAGATAAAGGAGAAGTTACAGTCATAATGGAAACTCAAGATTATAAACAAAAATCTTTAGAACTACTTTCAGACACTAACACTTATAAAATCCTAAAAAAGGATCCAACCACTACAATTCAAAAGAAAGTTAACGAACACATAAAAGTACTCTTTAATCAAAATATGATATCAACAGAACAAAAGAAAACACTAATTAATAACAGTTGCAATCCAGGAAAATATTATGGTCTACCAAAGATACACAAACCTACTCTTTCTTTAAGACCAATTATTTCATCAATAAATACTCCTACTTACAATATAGCTCACTTCTGTGCTGATATTCTGAAACAATCTTTTCCTCTTGAAGGTTACAACACCAAAAATAACTTTTCCTTCGTAGAAACTTACAACAATTTCAAATTACCTACAGATCATATACTTATATCACTAGATGCCACATCTTTATTTACCAACATTCCAACAGAACTAGTATTACAAATCATATCAGAACAATGGAACAAAATGGAACCTCATTGTAATTTATCAAAAACTATGTTTATAAGTACCATTAACTTAATATTCAACAACACATACTTTATATATGAAAAAACAACCTACCTTCAATGTTTTGGCACACCAATAGGTTCACCACTCTCTCCGATCTTAGCTCAAATAGTTATGGACCTTTTATTGGATACCATTATTCCCAATCTTCCTTTTCAAATGAGTTTTTTGGTAAAATATGTTGATGATACAATTTGCTCTACTCCACACAACCAAATAGAAATAACTCTTGAACATTTCAACAATTTCAATGAACACTTTAAATTCACAATAGAATAAGAAGTTGAAAGAAGAATACCATTTCTTGATACACTAGTTATTCGATCAGAAAACAACAATTTACTTTTTGATTATTACAAAAAACCAACGAACTCTGGAAGATATATAAACTACAAATCCAATTACAGCAACAAACACAAAATCAATACCATCTTAGCACTTAAACATCGCATCACAAAAATAAGCAATCCAATCTTCATCCAAAAAAACATCGAAGAATTAAAAAAAGTTCTCATCAATAATGACTATCCAAAACAACTTTTAGATAAAATAATTGACACAAACATCATCCAACAAGAAAGAACAACTACACCAACATTATTCCACAAGCTTCCATACATTGAAAAGCTGACGCCTCTAATCACTCGAATCTTAAAGAAACCAAATATACAAATTGCATATTACTATACAAAATCAATCAAAGAACTATTTTCACCACTAAAAGATAAAACAGACACTCAAATGTGCAATAACGTAGTTTACAAGATTCAATGCAGTTGCAACCACCACTACATAGGTCATACGAGTCAATGGCTGAAGTTGAGATTAACACAACACCGCAGTGATGCAAACTTAGGAAAAAAACAACTGTGCACTCTCTACACACATATTTAATACAAAACATACACCAGCATTTAATGAAACAAAAATTTTAGAAAAAGAAAACAACTATAAGAAACGCATATTCCTTGAATCCTTTCACATTAATAAAAAAGAAAAAAGCATAAACAACAAACAAGATCTCGATAACTTAAGTGTGGTTTACTGTGAACTTTATAAACATTAAATTCAGTGTTATGGACTTTTAATTCTATCTTCTACTTTCATAATTTAATATCAAAGTGACATTTACTTTATTCTAGTTACCAACAAAACAATTTTATTCTTCTGTCAAATTATATCTGTCAAAAACTTTGTAATACTTTTACAAATGGTATTAATCAAATTTAAATATAAGTTATACACTGATTTAATTTTATCTTATTACCTTACTTTTTAGACTTATGATTAAGGTCTGAATACTAGACCGAAACGTCAAGTAATTTTAAATAAATGATTAATTGACATTTATTCTGTTCTTGACCAAAACTGTCCCAAAAAAGAAAATATTATTTACTATCGAACATTAATTCCTGGTCAATAAAGTGGAGGTATATTATATATATATATATATATATATATATATATATATATATATATATATATATATATATTGTTATGGATTCAAAGGGTAAATTTGGGGTGAACAATAATTTCAACCACCCTGTATAGAGAAAAGAACGATTTATTTACGCGCAAAATTAATTTAATTCATTTAAGGAAAACGGACAAGTATTGACGTATTTTTATAATTGATAATTGAAAGGTTAAAGTACATAAAAAAAACAGTTTTAAAGCAAATAGAATACGCATAGTTAATTTTAATTTATTTTAATCCAACACGTAAAAGCATAAGAAAACCCACTAGGGTAAGAAAATCAATAATTCCAAAGCAAAAGTTCGTTGTAACAAGCAAACGTCAGTTGTATCTAATACGACGAAATATTAACTCTAAGAATTGTTGTGCTAAACGGTCGATAATTAACGAACACCTGCGTTTTTAAAAAGGTCACATTTGTCGAAATTATGAGCATATAAAGACAGGACTTCATAAAAAATATTTTCAACCGTCAGTTTGGTTTGAACAAACAAGCCAACAAAGTTCTTAAAGAGCAAGGGAAATGCACCATCGGTTATATACTACAGATAGAGACAGATATAAAAGCATTGATATTGAAAACGCACGTACTATATACACGTGGAATGGAGATGAGCTGTCAGCAATATCAATTTTCTATAACTCAAGTGGGGTTTTGAACGCGACGGCAGACATGCATCAAACAGAGATAAAGATAGTTTAGGCAGGGTTTATGACGACACAGAATATTAGACAGTTTTCCAAACGTAGATAAACGCGACAGGTGGGAGCGCTTTCGGAGACATACGGCACGTAGACGGAGTAAATTTCGGGAATTTTCAAAACGGTTGTATCAAAATTTGTAGAATTTAAATTTGAAAATAAGCTTTTCACGTGAAGTGTGTTCGGGGAGTAGGATTTGAAACAATATAAATAGTGAAGCTAAATTATCACGGTTCTCTTGTCTCATCTTCGCTTCTATACTACTTTACAACGATAAAGTACTGAATGTTGACCAACATTATAGTAGAGTTTTTTTTTGTGAGTATTAGATGTCTTAATAATACAGTAAATATAGTGCTAGCACGTGTAACTTATTAGTAACGGTCTTCTATTTATTAACGCGAAATACGTGTAGTGTATATTAAATTAATAGAGGTCTGGCTCTACTATACTATGCTAGAAAATCAATAAATGGAAGCATAATATATGTGTTGTAAGCATCACAAACAACCAGGATTGTATGCTGATATGGAAGGGTACTATGAAACAAGGCGCTTGGCTTGCAGTTGGGGTTATCGTCTGTGAATCCGCTGAGTATCACAGCGCATGATCACGAGGCCAAGGTGTTCTGGTGATCGTCCTCGAAAGAATGGAAGCCTGAAGCATTCTCCAGGTAATTTATTTGAAATTTCTGTTGTCTGGTAAACTTTTGTGAAATTTTGGTGCTGTGAATTTTGGGGATTATTTATGGTTATATAAACTTATTGGAAAAAGATACATGTACTGGACAATTTATTGGGGTTAAATATTGAAAAAGGGTGTAATTAAAACTTATCAAATTTTATTCTGAATATAAATTGAATTGTAAAAGGTAAACGGGTCTATCAATTTTGTATTAATTTATGCAAGATAAAAGGCACATACTAAATAAACTGTGTTATTATAAGCTCACCTTACTCCAGTGTACAATCAATTTAGGGCAATATCTGGGGCCCATCTACTCATATCTTATTAAATTTGTTTGCAAACAATTAAAAAATCAAGGACTTTAAGACATATCACATTTGAGTTTGTAATTAGTGTACCAAACTGTTTTTATACAAGTGATTAATGTGTCTGTAAATAGCGGTAAGTAAAAGATTGTATGATTGTTGTATTATTTGGTGACTTTATTGAATCGTGTGCGAGTGTGAAGGAAGAATGGTTGTATATTTAGGTATCCGAGAAGGGGCACAGTTGAGCTAGCTAGGGAAGCTGCTAAAGATTTTTGAAGTAGAAATCAAAGTGAAAGCAATTTTTTCTTTGAAAGTTGTGCATTTTTGAAAATTATTTAATGACACTGGTAAAGCATAAAAACATTAATCACCAATTCCACGCCAATCTTATGACGGTCCAACGCTGGGGGCTCTATGTTAACAGTTTAATCCACCGATTCAACAGCAATATATATGCAATGGCAATTATGTGTTGTCCTATAAAATTACTAATTTAGATTAGGTACCTCCCACCATTAGTATTTTAACCCACCCTAAGCAAGCACTTACCTTAACCTTCCTGCTGAGCTAGCTGTCACCATTTACTTTGCAGGCTACAGCCAAAATCATCGGTAATTAGCCGAATTTAAGGCAGGTGCCTTGTCGAGTTTCTCTGCGAAATATTGACCTAATTTTCAGGAAATACGTCAGCTTAGTAAGCATGCTTATGGTTTGCAATACGATTCACATATATGATCTGGTGCTTTAGCACTCGGCAGACGCGAGTTTCAATCCCGTAACAGCTTCCTTTCTTCCTACAATCGTGTGTTTTAAGCGCTTTACGGATGAGACATGTGACACCATACCCTTAGCACAAATAATATTGTAATGTGATTAAAAATCACACCTGCGGCATAGTCAAAAACGAGACCTGTGGTAATTCAAAGATGAAACTTCTGGGGTGGTCAGAAAAAAGCAAGCGTGTCGTCGTAAGTTATATATGGCTTACTTACGTAGTGTCATAGGTTAGAGGTGATGTAATCATATGATGCAAGAAGTGAACATGGCGCCATAAAGTCAGTCATCGTTTAGAGGTAAAGAAATAACATGGGGTCTCGGGTTGCTGTGATACCATTAAGTGACACCGTAGGTTCGTATCATTAAAGACGGTAAAAGAAAAGCACGTCAGTTATCTAAAATCATCTAATTAAGATGTAAAAGTGTTCTTCCAGAAAGATGCAACAGTTGTGTTTTTGTGGACCGTGGAAGCTGGAGTGCATGCATATAGCCGAAGAAGTGTAGAAAAGGTCAGATTGCGATGGTACCTTTGTGTTCTTAACGCAGTTAACGGGTAGAATAGGCGACGGAGGTAGTTCGGAGATACAAACCGGAAAATACGGATTGTACGTAGGTGCCTATGATAAACGTATATCCAGCCAAAAATGGGACTTAGGTAACTAAGACTACACGCAAGGTGCTACAAGTTTCGACTCGTACTGTTTGCGAAATGAGATTTAAGAGGAAATGTATTCGATCAAACACAAGAAATCTCGCCAAACGCCTGGCGTTCTGTCAGATTTTAGAACGGCAAGTTTTAGTGTAATACGCGTAATCAGATAAAAGAATTCTTTATTGTCAAAGAAAGACTGTTTATAAATTTTGCAATAACAGCATAATGCTAGACGTATTCTAAATTATCTACTGTTATTCATCTAATTAAATTTCGCGTAAACTACCTTAAGAACTTTATGAAAATGTGCTGTTGTGCTCACGCATTGAATTCAAAAATACGTCTTAATCCAAAAATAATTTTTTTAAAAAAACTGTTGATTTATTGTCTTAGCACAATCTTTTTCAGGTGTATACGGTTTTAAAATAAATTGGTTGTTTTAATTGTATAATATGTACAGAACAATACATTAACCTTTAATTAATTATTTAAGTTATTTTTAGAATGATTACCTATTTCTGTTAAATTGTAATCGATTATCGATTACCGATTACAGTGGGAAAAATGATGTATCCTGCATACTAAGTACAATAAATGCAGTTAATTAATTTAATAGATTGTAAAAGGAGTCGTTTACTTCCAGGTCTGATGAACACCATAACAGTAATTAAGAAATATATGGAACATTATCGAAAGAACGTTATGCAGTTTTTAAGGGCGCACATTCTACATATTTTCTCGGTTTAACTATAATAAAGGATTATTTAACATAAGCATGAACCTCATTGAGACAGATTAGTATTAGTTTGAATTCCATCCTAATAAACATTTGATGTATATAAATTAATGTAAAAATAAATTCGAGTATGTGATTTAGATGTGTTAGATAAATAACTTACCAGTAAGATTAGTACTATCGAAGTGTTTAATTCGTATAACCTAGACGATTAAATTAGTGCCTAGAAATAGTGATTAGGCTAGTGGTAATGTAAACAAAACTGTTAATACTTGAGATTGTGAAGAATAAGTATTCAACTTGTATTTATCGGAAATAAAAGCCGAAGGACTCGTAGAAAATTTGTTACAGTACTGATTATTTTAGCATACGTTGGCATGTGGGGATAAACTGAAAAAGCTGTGTAAATTGGCAATCGCTGCTTTATGTGTTGGTAAGAAAACAAAACAGAAGAGTATGTTTTGAACGGAGCATATTACTATTTTAGGCCGGCAAACACTCAGAACTTTGGGAATCATTGCTGACTTTGCTGCAAATAAAGTACATTAAAAAAATACAATACACAAATGAGATCACCAATCTCCAACTTCATATCAAGTCAAGCGAGTAGACAATTTTTCTGGGTTTGCTAATGAATTTAGGCTCCCGTCCGTAGTAGCTAGATTGCCTCGCACGCTGCACTGAAATTAGTCCAGCCCCTATATTCTTGTCTCAAGGGAAACAACTTGCGTCGTTGACAATTTGAAACTTATTTTAACATTCATATAGGTATATGCTCTGTCCCTAATTTATATGTATATTTATTACATCAGCACGTCTTCCTTGCTCATAGCCATATCATCAACCCTTTACTACAGTTACCAACCTGCGAAAAGTTAGGTAGTAGCATGAGTTAAGGTGTGATTTATTTAAGCTTCGCGGAGAGGCCATTTATAACGAAATATGTTTTTGACCCTTCAGCAACTTCATGAAATGAATTAAAACTCGAGTTTAATGAAGCCATGTGTTTCAGTTAGTCCGAGATCGAGTTTGTTTTAATGCAAAATGTCTTTTCGTCGAGGGATATAACGTTAATTATGAAGAACAAGTCCAGTTCTGACGGGTTAAGTCCCGCTGCGACCAGAAATACGCGGATTGTTGCTTATATCTCATAACAGACAGAACTGTTTTGAAGCTTTTCGAGTCCTATCTCTTGTTAGAGGACATTAGCGTGCATAATCGTACAGTCGAAGCACTAACTCCCAAAACGGCGATAAAACTTTTTCCAAGAAGCAAACTGTCATCAAAGTAACGTGTTTAACAATGTGTTGCATTATCGTGCTGGGACAGAAGACACGCTGTCCGCCATTTGTATTATAATATTTATTATTTGTGTCCCGCACGGGTGTCGTAATATCCCTATAGTTTCATAACGCCTTCAAGTTCGCAGGCAGTATCATACAAACCTTGTTTTATTTAATTCTCAAAGCGGATTCCCAGGTTTCCTCTTTTTCAAAGTCACGAAATGGTTCTTTTTCGCTTCTTTTATGACAACAGAAGTGTTTAAAATTACCTCCTTTGAGACGGTCATATCATTTAATTTTCATGCTATTCTTTGCCGCTGTTAAGCCTGTAGGGTATCTGGAAAATTAAGATATAACGCGTCATAACTACGTTATGGGCGGATGAACTGAAATCTCAAGTGCTTGTACGGAACATCCGCCTGCATAATTGAAATGTGTGAGCATTTTATGAGCATCTTACTATATCATACACTCTTAAAAACGTAATTGAGCAATTTTGCTGCTTTTAAACCAAATCTTTATGTGTATGTACCATAACAGAGGCGTCGTAATTCAATTATCTTGCTCGATGCTTCAATTGGAAGGCAGTGGGGCTGTTAAATACCCACGCTTCAATAAATGCTTAAGCTAAGGATAAAAGTTGCGTGAAATATTAAGAGTTGTCGTTTGATTTAATAAAAACCGCTGCCGCGGTTGGAACTCAATTTAACTGTCTATAATATCTCTCGGGGAAAAAGTTTTCTTTTGTACCAGGTCTAATACGAGAAAATTAAGTTTTACTAAAATGACGAACGTACCGCTCCGCTTTCTTCTGGGGTGTGCATGTTTATTTTATAACTTTTACAATAAGAAAAGGTCTTTTTCATGCAATTTCCTTTTAACTTCAGTAGCCTGTGAATAACGTAAAATATTTACTCCTATGTAAAACTTGTAAAACGCAATTACGGCAAATGTAATGAATGCGGTATTATGTTGAATTTTTAAGGCATTGTTTCTGTAAAAAATTCATTGAAAGGAAATTTTGCTAAATTGTAACGGGTTAGATTTTCGGACGCAATTGCTAATTGTCTCGTCGAATTACACTTAATGAAAATATATACTCATGTGTCCAACCGCAACCGTGCTTACTGTGTTGTTTTACGGAGGTATTATAAGGAAGGTAAGCAAAAACCTAAATGTAATTATAAAAACTTGAGTGTTTTATTGCTTAATGTCAGATAATAAGATGATCGATTTCTAGTATTTCGAATTTTTAGAATTGCCGCATCGTATCACATAAGAAAATTTCACATACGGTATTTTAGGAAAATCAAACTTAACCTATAATCAAATTTCCTACGAATGTTCTTGAAATTAGGGAAGTTTTACGTTACCAATATAACAAATGATTATACGCGAAAGCCTTCAGTGAGGAGCAGTATCCTGGCTCAGTAATTATAAAGACGAAGTATCCTGTTAATGATTCACTAGCATGTTTTTAATTTTTCCTCTAGAAACAATCAGGAAGTACATGAACTTACAAGAACGGGTGAAATGGCTCGCGTGTTCCAGCGATCTAAAGAGCAAACTACAGGTTCAACGAAATTAGTAGGTTTTTTTAGTGAGGACTCAGACTAAGACAGGTCCCCGAAATAGTGCAGCAGCTCTTTCGCTACTTAGATTGGCAGAGACCATAGGGGTCGGATTGGCATTGTAAGATACACTGCTGCGATGTGGAAGGCAACGGGAAACCACCACATTACCTCCCACAACATATTTAAATTTGTAATTAAGATGATGACATCCTATAGGGTGAAAGATTCCGAAGTTAAAATAGTCCTCCATTCTAATCTCCGGGAGTGCACTACTTCGGAGGATATGATCGGAAAGTTTAGAAAAAGGGGCAGCAACATTTTGCGAGTCGTAGTATGGAATGCCAGAAGTATGAAGCAAGTAGGTAAGCCAGTGAACTTAAAAATTGAAATGGATAGGTTAGCATTATGCATAGTAGGATCAGCGAAGTTCATTGACTAAAGTGAGTGATTTTTGGAGTGGAGACTTTAGGGTACTTCATACAGGATCAGAGGAAAGAAATTCAGGCGTGGGACAGATATGCGAAAAAGATAGGACACTGTGTAGAAAACTATTTACAAAAGAACTAAAAACTACTCATGTTTAGATTAGAATCTAAATCGGTAATTATAGTAATAATACAAGGTTACATGCCCACATCTATCTACAGTGAGGAAGTGGTAGAAGCGATCTACAAAGATATCGAAAACGTAAAAATTTAATAATTACGGGGAATTTTAATGCAGTGGTAGGCGATGGTAGGGAAGGAGCGGTAGTAGGTTTATTTGGTTTAGGAACGAGAAACGACATGGAAATAGGCTGGTAGAATTTTTCGGCAGAAACGATTTAACCATCACAAACACATTATTTCAACATCATGCAAGAAGACGATACATGCGAAAAATGCCAGGAGGTATAGAAAGATAGACAACGATTTAGAAAGCTAGTTAAAGACTGTAGAGCTACCGAGAAGCAGATACAGACACTGACCACAACATCGTGATTATGGAGGCCGCTCCTAAATTTAAAAATTTGAAAAAAAGGGAACGGAAAAGACACTTTAACGCTGAGAAACTAAAAGATATAAATATACACGAAAGCGTAGACAAAGTCAAATGAACTGCTGAAAGATATCGGAAAAATTTCTTGTACTAAAAAGGTAGAAACGGAATGGAATAACATTAAATCCAGCTTAGACATGGTGGCCAGAGATATTCTGGGGTATACACAAAAAGATAATAAGAAACCACGGATTACAAAGGATATCCTGAATTTAATAGAAGAAAGACAAAAATACAAAAGAAATTCGACGAAACAAGAAAACAGGGATACAAAGCCAAAAAATGGGAATTTGTTCGCAAATGCGGGAAAGCTAAAGAACAATGGATTGAGGAAAAGTGCAAAGGGGTACAAACTGTGATAGAAATAGGAAAGACAGGCGAAGCATACCAATCAATTAGAATGAACTTTACGCATATAAAACCATATAGCAAAAATAATACGGGCGCGGGAGGAAACGTCATTATAGAGAATGTAGAGAAAGTGGTTAGATGGCAAGAATATATAGGGATATATATATATATATATATATATATATATATATATACAGGGGAGGGACTAACAGCATTAGAACAGGAATCAGACATTGAAATGGACTACTTGGGATATCCTATACTTGAAGATGAGTTTTAATTAGCATTAAAAGGTCTGAAAAATGGTAAGGCACAGGGTACTTATAAGGTACAAGCAGAAACTCTAAAAGCCGCTAGACAAGCAGTAACAGAACGTCTCCTCCAACTTGTAAGCTATATGTGTAAGACAGGCGAGATACCCAAAGATTTCAAACGTAACATCATAGTCACTATACCAAAAAAGAAAGCTTCGGATAGACGTGAAAATTTTCGAATAATAAGTTTGACAGCACACGTGTCAAAAATATTAACTAGAATTATACAAAGACTGATGTAAAAACGGAATGAAGAAATACTCGGAAAAGATTAATTTGGGTTTAGGCAAAACACGGGAACACGAGAGGCTAGTTTAGCTGTCAGGGTGATAATAGTGAAAACAATAGAAAAGGGGAAAGCGTGTATATAGGGTTTGTAGATCTGGAAAGCGCATTCGACAATTTAAAACGGAAAAAAATGTTCAAAATACTCAAAATGATTGGAATGAGTTTTAGGGATAGCCGGATAGTACATAGGTTTTACAAAGTACAAACAGCGGTAATGGAATTAGAGCAGGAACGTCGAGAAGTAAATATTAGGAAAGGGGTAAGGCAATAAATACTGGCAAATGCAGGAAGACATTTGGAATTACTATGCAGGGACAAAAGATTCGTGTACTTAGATTAGCAGACGATATATTGGTATTAGCATCTAGCAACGAAAAGTAAGAATCTGTTCTTAATCAAATGGAAACAGTTCTTACAGAGAGATGCGGTATGAAAATTAAAAAAATAAAACTAAAGTACTAGTATGTAAAGGAGAAGAAAATAAATCAAAAACTAGAATACAAGCAGGTAACGAGAACTTACAAGAAGTTACGGCTTTCTGCTACATAGGAAGCCAAATAATGCAAGATGGGAAAAACACAAAAGATATAAAACAAATATTAGCACAAGGTTGTGACACATTTAACTAGAAAAGAAACTACCGTGTTCAAAGACAACAAACATTGAAACTAGGAAAGAATTGCTTGAAACATATGTGTGAAGCACAGTATTATATGGCTGCGAAGCTTGAACAGTAGAAGATGCATACAGGAAAAAGGTTGAAGCCTTTGAAACGTGGTGCTACAGACGTATGATCAAAAAAATCATGGACAAAGTTAAGGACAAAGAGGTACTAGAAATGCTAGGGAAAGAAAGAAATATGTGGAGAAAACATAGAGATAGGATAAGATGTCACATACCAAGGCATGAGGGAACAGTGCTGAATATATTAGAAGCATAGATAGGAAAAAGGATCTAGGTTGGACGAGGTTGGACTATTGCGCACAGATAGTCAAATATGTATGCTGTGGGAATTTCAGGTAAATGTGCAGGCCAGTTCAGAATAGAAATCAATGGATATACGCGTCCAACCAGGTCTAAGATGGAAAACCTAATGACGAAAAAAAATTGCACTTATATCTGATGATTATTATAAACAAGTACAGGTGTTGGTTTTGAAGTATTTTCAACTAATGTTGATTGTGGGAAGGGATGTATTGGAAAATGATTCATTTGACAATTGTTCAAATGTCGGCGGATTTTGGTAGCCGCAGGCTTCTTAACTCACTACAAATACCACTGAATATCGTAGAAATAGGGTATATAATTGTAAAACAATAGAACGTGAACCAAACTGCATCTAACAAGAAAGAGCAGCAGTTGTTCAAAGACAGCAAACATAAAAACAAGAAGAAAATTGTTGAAGGCATATGTGTGGAGCACAGCACAGTACGTCTATGCAATAAGGACAGTAGGAGAGGCAGACAGAAAAACGGTTGAAGCATATTGGAAAGTTGTGCTATAGATGTATGATCATGATAGCATAGAAGACAAAGTTAATAACAAAGAGGCTATAGAAATAGTAGGGGAATAAAGATATCTCTGGAAAACAAAAAAAAAATAGTAGAAATAGAAGAGCAGGATACGTTCTGAAGCATTTTTGAGGAATACTGCGGGATATATTACAAACAGAGATAGGAGAAAAAGGTAGAGGTAGACCTAGATCAGACTATTGCACGCAGGTAGTGAAAGATGCAGACTGAAAATTTCAAGAAAATGTGTAGGTTAGCTCAGAATAGGAAGTAATGAGGGTACGCGTCTAACCAGTTCCAGGTCTGAAGACCTAATGATGATGATGAATGCGTTGTGGGAAATATACTAAAATTTGTTTCCCTTTTTGGTGGTTTTTAAAATAATGAATTGGAGTTTCATTTCAAAGGTCTTGTGTAGATATAGAAGGCTACTTTTGTGATTTATAATTTTATGATTTTTTATAGAACCTTTATTTAATGCAGTTATTAAACACTATTGCACTAAAATCAAAATTCTAAAAGGTGCTTTAATAACAAGTTGTTAGTTTTAAATTTCCTGCCCCTTTCTGACGTGATTTTTATTTCTTGTTACGCCCAATCGTTACTCATACCAATATATAGCCACCAGGTTTTATCGCGATAAAAAGTGAAAAGTTCAGCATAATGAAATTAACTTAAGATTCTATTCTATAAAGTATAAACACCAAACTGTAGTTTATTATTGTCTCCTGTAAATTAATGCTTAGATGTTCTTATTTTATTAACCACGTGATCTTTTAGATTGTAGCAAATTTAATTGCCGCACTCTTTAAATTGCGGTGTTTCTTATTTAGTCTACGGTAGTGAATTACTGCAAATTATAATTGTGCATATCGTGATTGTGTGTTATGCAAGTGCTAGAACTCCTTATTACAAATATTTATGTCGTTTTAAACACAGTGGTAGGAGTAGTCTTATGCGCCTGTGTCCAAAGTTAACGTGTGGTCCAAACGAATATTAATCAGCATAATGTATCCTCTGTAGATCTCGAAAAAATGTTCAAGTTATTTCCGTATGGAATGTAATATGAGAATTGCCCTATATGATTCACTAATGGAGTCTTAGCTTGTTCTGTAATTGATCCCTTCAATGATCGTTGGTAAAAGGTTTTACTTTAATTATTAGTAATGCACTTTACCTGCAGCGCCAAGTTAGGTACATAATAAAATGATTAGTTAATATTGAAACACTACATTTGATTTTCCAATGATCCACCTGAACGTACTGCATTGGCCAGAAAGCGAGTCTTTTTATGTGTAAATTTTAAATTTTGTTGAACCCTTGCTGTCCCAAGCAAGATAGGAATTTTTAATGTGTGTGAGAACACACACACGGGACGGACCTCCATTTTATGTTTCATCCGAACCAGCGCGTATTTTTATGAAAAATGCTCGCCTAGAATTTTTCAAGCGGACTCTGTTGGGATTCGAACCCGGGGCCTTAGACGTAGTAGTCACGAGCATATCAACTACGCGACGGAGCCGCCTAATGTTAAAACAGCTGTTGGTTGTAATGGTGTCTGAGTTGTACGTGGAACTTTAAGCATATCTAATAACTATATAAAAGTTAGAAGATATTAGTTGTAAGTATCATCCATCAGTAAAGATTTGAGTTTGACGTTTCATCATTACAGTTTGGTAAAGTAGTTTCAACGTTTATTGTTTATTCCAATTAATCACGTAAGCGATGATTTTTTATGGCTGTTAATATTTCGTTTATAATGCGAATCGTTATAAATATGTTAGTGAGGATTCAATACTTCATCTCGTTGAAGTGGGGAATAAATTTATATACAAAAATTAAATTTTAAATATTTTGGAATTTTATACATAATTGTTTATTAGCTGTTTAATGAATTCAATTGTTATACCTTGGAAAAATTTCTTTTTAAAAATAGTGTTATACAATGCAGAACAAGCTGTTCTCTTTATAAAAATTGTTTTGGGATAACTAAATTTTTTGTTCCAACAAATATTTAATTGAGTAAAAAATACGCAATATTATTTTGACATGCATATGATTGAAATGATTACCTTCGTTACCAGGTTTATATCGAATAAAAGGTATATTCAAATAATTTATTATGATTTTTAGTTTGACCTTAAGTATGTACCGTGCTAATAGTTCTAGTGTCTAATATTACTTTTAACATTAGTTTTAGCCATTCTCGTTAGTATGACACCACGCCACTGCGGTATAAGGTAGTATTAGGATAAGATGTGTAAGACAAACGTTAACCTATTTTTAATCGGATCCCAAAAGCTCTGAGAGTATTGTTAGCTATTCTGAAAAGACGACGAAGCATGTTGTTGGGTTTGTAGAATAGTGAGTGAAGTACGACCAAAAAGTAAGCAAGTGCACTGTAAATAATGCAAATGCAAACGGAAATGTGTTAAACAATGCAGTATAATGGTAAAGCTTGCTGAAATCTTCCCCAATGGATAGTTTGTCTGCGATATAAGGTAGGATTGATTCTAATTAACATTTTCATAGTTCTAAGTGCATGTTGACGTCGTTCGAAATATTAAGGTTACTGAACCAGGCTAATAAATACCTGGAGTTTGTGTGAAGTAGACATCCAGCGCGCTGGGTCGTATATATAGCCGAGCTTTTAACATTCCAGACAGTTCAACCTTTGCAATGAAAGAAATAAACAGGTTGTTGACCTACTATATTTTAGACAGGCCACTTATATTATGTTTAGATATTACGTTTAGATAATTAATACACACCATTTCGCTACGAACTAGTTTTCTTAAGTAGTGTAGGGTCGATTTATTAATTAGTTATACAAATTTATTTCATTATTTCTTTTACACTTTTAGTAAAAATTATTGCATTAAAAGAATAATCAGAAACATAACTGTTATTATTCACACTATTTCAATCACGTAAAAGAAAGAACCCTGTTTGAGAGAAAAGTATCAGTCTTTTACTAATTTTATTATCCATCTGTATGATGTTCAGATTCGAAAGCTGATAGGGTTCATACAAATGATGTGCTTATTTATGTTACTATTTAAATCAAATAGATAAGCGTAGCCTTTGTTTCAAGTCTAGGCTAGACCTTTGGGATTATTCTTCTATATATTTTGTTGAGACCTGTAATGGAAAATTAAAATTCTATTTTATTTGAAAAATAGAAACATTTTATTGGGCAATATCCTTATTTCTTGGTTTTTACACTTCAGTTATCATGATTGCTTATCTTGTTTCACAAATAGTGATCCCGTTCTATTTACTTTTCGGATGCAGTCCCTATTAGTGGGAACCCCTATTGAGTGTCTTCAAGATGTTCGCTTTGTTGTCTTAAGCATAAGAGTTTCTACCCCTCTCCTTGTGCATTGTTCTATTTTTATGTAGGAGCATGTAAGCAACAACAAACCTACAACCACCATCGTGCTTACTGCAGGTGTCCCGCCAGAGCTATGTCGTTGTTGCGCTTTATCTTCTTATAAGGCCAGTTATCATCTGTCACCTAGGATCTCTCCTGTGGTAGGTAATATGCCTTTGATCTACCAGTGCAGAAGATAGATAAAGAAGTCTCAGTTCAATTTTTAATATTCTAGGTAATAAAAGGTGTTACTATCTCGCTTCAAATAGGTGCGATTTTAAAAATTACAACATTCGCATTATTTTATAAGTTACGACAATTATTCTGCGGTATATCAAGGAAAAGAACATCTCTTCACTTGAAGAAGATATAATTCCTTTTCAAACTATTCATAGACACTCTTACGTAGGCAATACAATTCCAAAATTCGTATTATGTTCTTTTGATTATACACGTTATTCATGATTACTCAACTATAAGGTTTTGCGCTAATTCCAATTATAGCATGCTGCTAGATGTATTTATATTGAAAAAAATTATTATTACAAAGCAGACAGTATTTCTACCATCAATATTTCTAGTTTAAAAGAGTTGACCAGTGGCTTTTTCTTCAACTAATATGGATATCAAGGTTTATATATAGAGCTGAAAGAAGTCAGCTAGGTATTACTTAACTACCAGGACTTATTCGGTTATAACATAGTTATGCCATTTTTACCAAACATGCACACGTATTTCCATCATGCCTTTTCCTAGAATAGGGAAGTCTTTCAAAGTATCTTCTTTGAATAATAATTTTTGTCTTGTAGAGCTAGTTAGCAATATCCTAACATACCTTGCTCTTCCGATACACTTCTTTTGCCTCATCATCATGCGTGCATTGCTTCATTCAAACCTTTTTCTACTTAAAGCTTTTGACTTCCCTCTATCACATGCTCATCCATCACCTACAGCCATTTTTTTTAACCTACCGCTTCTTCTTGAACCCCAATATATTTTTTCATACTTTCTTCACTAAACATTCATCACTCACTCTATTGCTTGCAACAAGGTGATCTAATCTGTAGGTTTGATTATCAATCTACAAAAAATTATTACCTATTCACTGCTAACCACGTTCTTTCTAGACTCACCATATACATTTCTCAAGGATGCCATACATGTCCCGGAACACCCACCCATATAACAACGTCGTGATTAGTAGACTGTACACTGCCACTTTTGCCTCTTTTGACACCATTTCATTCAAGCCAGCAGGTCACATACTGACTACTTTACGAGAGGCATTCACCTCCTTCCAATCTTTTTTATCAAATTCTTCTTCCCTAATAAATTACTCTGTAGACAAACAAAGACGCTTATATCTTCCAGGGATTTTCTGCTAGCGATAACTTTACGCATAATCACAGACTCGTTCCTCTCTACAGCTGACAGTTTATCAGTTGCTACATGTTGCTTCTGTTTAATATATTTTGCTTATTAAATTAATCTTCTGCCACAAAACAACATTATAAGTATACAGCAAGACTTTTATATTCACATTGTCCAGACATGCACTATTTGCATCCATACATGCGTCGCGCATGTACTTATCCATGAAAGTGTAAATAACGACGGAGATATGTCACAGATTTGTCTACCTTCTTGTTTAATATTAATAAAATTTGTTGCGAAGATCCATTTGCTACCACGCATTCTTTACTTTCGTCATACAGATAAATCGCATTCACTTGCCACTCACCTGCATTATACTCTTTCAATATTTTTCACAACAAAACTCCTGTTTGTTTTGGCAAAATCCTTGAATGCATAGCACACCTGCGCGGTTAAGTAATTTCTACCCAATTGGTTTTAAACATTTATAGTAACTCGGATGATTTGGAGAAATTAACTTTTAGTGTTAAACCTGAATTCTCTAATGCTCCTCCTGAAGAGATGCAAGTATTTTTTTAACCTTTAACTTGCCATACCGATTGAGATTTTTAAAGTGCATAACAACACCCACACATAACACTTACATTTAACTTCTTATCCGAATGATCGTGTAATGCTTGCCTAACATATTTCATGCGCTCTAATCCGAAATCGGAGCCCGAGCTTCGTGGTTAATTGTCATACACGAATCTAACTAACCCACGGAGCTTTCCATCTTCTAGGCCACTGTTTGCTTTCATCTTTTCTTCACATTGAAGGCCATGAAATTGTTCAAAATTTAAATCACTGTCCATTAACGTTGAACTTGGCCCTATCTCAGAATTGCAGCGTATCGAAGATTCACTATATCTCTGTAACATTTTACAAATTTTTTACCTTTGCTTGTCCAAAGTAATCTTTCCATATTTTGCTTGGTGTTGATACTATTTTATGCATCATGATACCAGCGAGCCAAGTATGTGCCAAAAGAATTAAGTTGTATATTACCTAAGAACAGTAGTTGAGCACATAGAATTTTATATAGGGTGAATGGTATCGTTCGTGCAAAAATGAACTGGGAGATAGTACACTTAATTTGCAACAAAAATTGTTAATATGACCCCTGTCCTATCTCGCTTGGTTTAGGAGATATGGTTTTTTTAGTCTGTTTCTTAATAACGCGACTTCTTGCAGTAAAAGTTAAATTTCTTGGCTTCTGCTGCAAATAACTAGATAAACAATCTGATTTTCATAAACTACATTAAATTTCCTATAAAAAACAACTATTTCGATTTTTTTAATTTTAAAAGAAACATTTATTATAGAACATTAAAAGGTAGAAAATTACAAAGGAAATTTTTTTAAGAAAGTTTAAAGTAATATTACAGCGAAATTATTTTATCTACAAATGAGCAAATGTCACAAAAACAACCTCACTTCATAAGGTTTTCAGTGGTGCGAAACACTTTCTATTTGATTTTTAATTTATCAAGTATGGAAATATGGAAACAAATATTTGTTTCTAATTCGCATTAAAATTTGCCCACTGCCTTGATTATCTAATGATCCCACAACGTTTTTCCGGTATTACGGAGGCAATAATTTGATAAATTAAATTTTATTTGTATTGTTGAAAATGCTGACCACCGCACCTGATACAGGTTCTTGCTCTTTTCCACATACCTACCACGTTCACGCTCGTAGATAGCTTCTCTCTTAAGAGTTGACATTCATTTTCGAGCCTTTGTCTCAAATTTTCCAAACTGACTACTTCCATGCTATATACGAATTCTTTTAAAAAGCCCCATATAAAGTAATCCATGGGATTCAAGTCGGGCGATTTAGCTGGCCACGGAATCGGTCCCCCTCTACCAATCCACCTTGCGTACTGTTCGTTTAAAAACTGCCAGACACCACGTGTGTAATGAGGAGGAGTCCTGTCATGTTAAAGAATAATATCTCTACGAACTTCTAAAGGGATATCTTCCAACAATAGGGGTAGTTGATTTTGAAGAAAGTCTAAATATACTTCTTCATTGAGGTTTCTTTCGAAAATATAGGGACCAATAAGGGTGTGTCCTATCACAACCGCCCACACATTTAGGCTGAATCTGCGTTGGAACGATTTCTGTCTTATTGCATGAGGGTTTTCTTCTGCATAATAGTGGTAATTGTGATTTAGAACGCTAGCGTTCGTAAAGAGGGACTCAACAGACTACAGTGTTTTTCGAAAGAAATGGCGCTCCTCAATATCCTGTGCTAATAACCAACGGCAGAACATCAACCTTCATTGGAAATCTTCGCCTCCGCCTTCCAGAGCTTGAACAGGTGTAAAGTGAAAAAGACGAATATTATTCTTGTGCCGAACATCTACTACTATCCATTGCAAAACTACAACCTCTCTTGCAATTTGACGTGTAGAAGTTGTAGGGTCTTGTTTTACTCGATCCAAGACAAACTCTTTAATTTCTATGTCCAGATCTCGACCCCTTTCAATAGGTACTTGAAATGCTCCTCCATCAAGGAGCCATTGGTGCGTTCTTGCAAACACATTGCGACTGGGAATTGGACGATTTGGGAACCGACGTTGATATTCCTCTCGTGCTCTTGTAGCATTACCATTACAAAAACCATAAATGAACTGCATATCTGCATATTCTCTATTGCTATAACGAGCAGGCATCTTAGATAGTAATTTAGTACGTATCAAAAATTTATACGAATACAACTGTCTAATCAGTGACAATGCTTCACACTGTCAATGTGGCAACTACATGCCATGAACGTATCTGTGTTCTTAAAATTACTGTACATTTTTGTTGCCAATTCGCACTGCCTTGATTATCTTATAATCGAACAAGGTTTTTCCGGTATTACGAAGGCAATAATTTAATAAATTAAAAACCAAATAGAAAGTGTTTTGCACTGCTAGAAACCTTATGAAGTGAGCTTGTTTTTGTGACATTTGCTCATTTGTAGATAAAATAATTTCGCTGCAATATTACTTTAAACTTTGTTAAAAAAATTTCTTTTGTAATTTTTTACCTTTTAATGCTTTATAATAAATGTTTCTTTTAAAATTAAAAAAATCGAAATAGTTGTTTTTTATAGGAAATTTAATGTAGTTTATGAAAATCGGATTGTTTATCTAGTTATTTGCAGCAGAAGCCGAGAAATTTAACTTTTACTGCAAGAAGTCGCGTTATTAAGAAACAAACTAAAGAAAACATATCTCCTAAACCAATCGAGATAGGACAGGGGTCATATTAACAATTTTTGTTGCAAATTAAGTGTACTATCTCCCAGTTCATTTTTGCACGAACGATACCATTCACTCGTATAGAGACGAGTTGTAGCGCGTTGGCGTTACGTTAATTATAAATCAGATAAGGAGTTTTAAATATTCAATTTGGCCGTTTAGGCTAAGTATGGACGCACCCTGTATAATAAATTTGGCAAATAAATAATTTTAACTAAGCATGATATTTCAAATTTCGTTTCAATAAAGGTAATTCAGATAAGATATATTATTTCTTTTAAATACATTAAACGTAATAATCCAGGATCATGACTTAAATTAAAACGGCAAATGAAAACATGTATTGACATTACATTACACTAGGCATGCATTTCGCATGATAAGATAATTTACAATAGACAGATATCGTCCGTACCGACCATTAAGGGCATTAAAATAGTACCATACTACAACAATAACACGAATTACATATAAGTACGTGACAGTAATCTCTTTGTTCAGCATAGACAGAATGTTGCACTATGAGAACGAATTTTTATAGAGGGAAAAAGTTAAGTTTAAAGTTATTAAGAAACGTCGAAATGTAGTAATATAAGTAAATAATAGGAGGAAGTTAAAGGTGAAAATAAACACATATTCAAAATGTAAATATTGACGTTACCACAAGGGAAAAACACACGACGTGCAACTTATTTTTTAAACTACTCTTGTAAGGACAGTATGTTTCGATCACGGTTTTGTGGAATTAACGTCGTAACAACAGGGTAAAAGAGGTTAGAACCTGAAAATTTGCTTTTGCTGTAATTTAAATTTTGTGCTATGCTATAATAACGGAGCTATGTTGGCTGGAAACCAAGAAAACTAAAAGCTGGAAGTTCTGGACTCCCTGAAAGTTTTAAAAAAGGAATTTAAAATTAATACACTAACTAAAATATGAGCTTTTATACCTATAATTTATAATTATGCACATGAAAATTTTAAATATAATTGAGGCTGTGTACATGTAGTAGGAAAGTAATAGAACTTAAAAATAATTATTTTGCTGGACTGTGAATTAGCGACGGAATCAGTTTTGGTTAAATTTGTGTATGACATTATTGTTCCAGGGAGTTAGAACAGGTTCAAAGCATCAAGATATATGTGGGTTTTAAGTGTATGTATGCTGTATGCTCTATTGGTGGAATTTAACGTTTATCAGAGAATGAAAATTTAATATTTTGAAGGGACAATGAAGTGATAAACAGGAAAGTTTGTATTTAACTGTTTTCTATGCTTCTATACTAACGTCATTTTCAGAAATGGGATTTAGAATCTCGCGTATATCAATATTGGAAACAGAAACTATTGTGTAATAGTATTGTTAATTGACTTGTTTTAATGTCTTTGTCTTTAGGATTTTTTTTAGTAGTTTGTGGCCAGTTTAGTGTTTTAAAATTAAGGTTGTTTAGAGAATATATATTTGTATTTATATTGCAATTACTTAATGTCAATAGATGTTAATTGTAAGTTGAATTTGCTACCTGCATCGACGTAGCTTAACAAAAATAAAATTAACAAAAGAAAATGGCCGGGCTCAATCGGTGGGTAGGCGGGGTATTTCAACTACAAAAATAAAGGACGGCTTGAAATAAAAAAAACCATGCTTGCACCCATTCAATAAATCCCAACGAAACATAACAAAATTATAATTAAACAAACAAAAAAACATGTTATATCAGCACATTAGTGCCCAAACAAATGTAAACAAGAATAGCGCATAAAGTAATATACATTTAACAAAAAGAACAAAAAAAAATTCTTTTCAAAATAACCAGCTGTAGTTTTTAGGTAGGCGTCGCCGTGGATCAATGTAGTAAGCGTAAGACTACGGATCCCAAGGTCCCGGGTTCAAATCCCGACACGGCCGACTGCTTGAAAAATGGCAGGTGAGCATTTTTCACAAAAATTACGCCCTCGTTCGGATGAGAGGTTAAATGGAGGTCCCGTGTGTGAGTGTTGTCACGCACGTTAAAGATCCCTACCTTGCCTGGAACGGCAAGGGTTCGGCAAAATTCTAAATTTCCAGGCAACAAAAAACTCGCCTCCTGGCCAATGTAGTACCTACAGGTGGAGCATTGGAAATGTAAATGAACTGTAGTTTTTAGGTTCCGACTCTAAGTTAATTACCCTAAAGAAAGAAAGGAAAAGAACAAAATCTACTCTTTAAAAATCACAGCTCTAAATATTTATAGCAAATTCAGCAGCAACTGTCTAAAATTATTACAGGACATGATCAATACGCATTCTACTCGGGACTATAAATAACTCCTAACAGAAACATAGTCATTCACGTGGAACTAGGTCAGTCATCTATAGCACCATGTGCATATGTAGTATCAACAACTACCTAACTCCCTATAATAAAATGCTGGCTAAACACTCACCCTCGAGTTTACAACGTATAACTGACCCCTACCGTCTCTAATGACGTAGCGAAACAGGGGCGTGTAATCCCGCCTTGGGGTTGTCCTCCGATCACAAAAAAGGGCGGCAATCCATCGGGTGACGCACGCAATATTGTGTGCACAAAATCCCATTAAAAGAACAGAAACAAAAAATACAACGATAAGGACGAGTACTTTTGTCGTGTTGAAGAAGAAAAATGCACATATCTTCGTTTTGAAATAACTCGAGTTCAAAGTAATACTAGTGTTATCCAACGAGATTAGGAAACTTAAAAACACGTTCTTATCGGATAGTTCAATACCTCACTTCAACGAGCCTTTATATGGAAATCACACAAGATTCAATTATACGCCGTCGTAATGTGTAACAAGTTAACGGATACCTAAAACAAGGTATTGACTATTTTATTTTAGCATAAACTTTACGTTTCGAAATAAATAAGTTTAAAATGAAAATTTAGTAGGAAGTGTACTTATTGCAAGCAAGATGTAGGCGACGTATGAAAGAGTAAAAACGGAATCGATGTAAATGAAATAACCAAATACCGCCGAAAATGAACGTAACAAATTGTATTTGCATTTATTTAAGAACTAGGTAAAATCAGCTACTTGAGAAGGATCAGTTACCTCAGTGATAGAGTCGTATTTGGAAGTGGCAGTTTATGTTAAAAATTTCTTTGCTATGGCAAAATTTAATTAAGGTTTTTAAGGTATTCGTATCGTAGAAAAAGTAACGTATAATGTGATAAATTTCGTAAATAAAAAGCCAAGGAGACATACTAAATAACCGTCTTTTATGTAAAAATAATATCAAAAGGATGGCCGAGACAAGACAGTTTGGCGTCGCTCAGTAATGACATTAGAAAAGACCTTTCAGGGTAAGTAAATATTGTGTCATAGTTTGTTTATAGTTGAGCCATTTCAAATGTTTATTTTTTTTATTTTCATTATTTCTTCTGCACTACTGTAGTTAGAAGATGCGTCCTTAAATGTATATGGGGTCCTCATCTTTTTACGGCAAATCTAAATTTCTAAAATACCGCTCGTTTTACCCGTCTCAGGGTAACTGGCAGAGTATAAAGATATCAAGGGCCATTTATTGTATAACGTTATATTTATACCTACGACAGAAATACAGTTCCCAATGTCTGTTTTATAAAATAATCTTGACTTGGTGTTACACTATAGTGTGTAATACAAAATAGAAATACTGGCACTAAAGATTTAGTTAGGGGTAAAAATCGTGTATGAGATAAAACTAAATTATAGTTATCGTTCTAAAAATATGAAGTGTGTTTGTACTTTCAGATATGCTCGGTGTTTGGTATCTTCCCCAGTCTTGGCTATGGTAGTTATTCTTTAGTATCCTCAGAAAGCTTTCACATAAGATTGCACGTTAGAGAATCTTGCATACAAAAATAGGATTTTATTTTAAAGAAAAGTTTTCAGATTCTGCAAATTACTCTTTAAGTATATTACAAAAAAAATTACTGCGATTTAAGGTTTAAGCAACATTTTTACTCATTTTAGATTTTTTCCATTAAGTACACCTCGAACTAGCAATTGTGGAATTTCGGGTATAATCCCTTTCAGCTCCCTTATATCACAACAGTGATACTGTAATTTATTGGTATGCCGCCAACCATTGACATTACATATATCTTCACATAAAAATTCTTCTGATGTGAGACGCTTTGCGGACGGACTATTTAAAACAATCAGAACAATGCCCTTTTGCTCCATGTCGGAATAGACAACCTTCCATAAAAACTTTGGAACAGGCATTTTATAATTTGGAAGTAAGTAAATACCTTTTAGGGTTCCATTTTTATCTGGAAGTTCTAAAATTCCATAGCTACCAGTAATTATCCTTAATGTTTCAAAATATTTGTGAGATAAAGTTCTTATATTATTTTCAATTTTGGACCAAACTCCACCATTAACATTTTGCCATTGAGGACATGTGTTGATATAAAAATATGTCGAGAACTGGCAACCAGGAAAAAGAAAATCAGCGTCTGGTGCAAAATGACCTCGGTTCAAAAACGACTTTTTAGTAATGTATTTTTGGGAGAGTTGTTCAGAATCTAAAATATAACTAAATGTAATGTTTTGTAATTTGTAGGCAACATTTGCGGTTATTCCTGTAGCTAATCCATCTTCACTAAACGGTGGCCTGTATCTCTGCCGTGTAGCATCTGAAACAAATAAAAGAAGATAAATACAGGATTTGCTTATAAAATCTAGATATTGTTAGAGTAATATTTTGTGAACTGGGAGTCACAGTTATGTTTTTAAATTTGAATATGCACAATAAGTTGTCAGATTTTTATATAGTTTTTAAAATTGCGTTTTAAATTAATAGTTGTGTAATAATATTTTCTAGAACTGTGTCTTTCAGGTACCTAAGCACTGTTAATACGTAAAAAGATGTGTGTTAATTTTAAATTGTTCTGGCGCAAATATCATCAAATTTAATTGATCTCGGTAATGAATTAAATAGAAAGTTAATAAAAACGACAAGTAAAGACGGCGCTTTTCTGATACATTTAAAGTCTATTAATACAGAGAAATGTGCTACGGTGATGTCTACAGACATACCTAACACCCCTACACTATCGCTCAGAACCGTGTCTAATCATATTGTTGAGGACCTTTTGCTCTGGATTCCGGTTTAATTAAATGTAAAGCACAGTTTAATAATAAGGAACAACTGTAACATCTATTCATTTGCTTTACAACAGTCAAATTTCATTTATCCACTTGAACTATTATACAACGTAACCCACTTGTATGCTCTTGTCGTTAGTGCAAAACAGATTAGTTGGACTGAATAACGCAGGAGTAGCAAGATTGGTGTATTCTGGCGCACCGCAGCCGCCGCAGCGCCGCTAATCGTTTTTTAATGGGTTTTCTCATTAACACCCATTAGCACTAATCTTTTTTTAATGGGTTTTCTCATTAAAAACTCATTTGCACTAATCGTTTTTTAATGGGGTCTCTCATTAGAAACCCATTAGCACTAACCGATTTTTAATGAGGTTTCTCGTTAAAAACCCCTTACCACTAATTGTTTTTTAATGGGGTTTCTCATTAAAAACTCATTTGCACTAATCGTTTTTAATGGGTTTCTTCATTAAAAACCCATTAGCACTAATCGATTTATAATGGGTTTTTTTTATTAAAAACCCATTAGCGCTTATCGCTTTTTAATGGGTTTTATCATTAAAAACCCGTTAGCACTAATCGGTTTTTAATGGGTTTTCTCATTAGAAACACATTAGCACTAAACGTTCTTTAATGGGAAAACTCATTAACAATGTTATCACTTTCTTTACCGCCAGCGCCATTTAACCTAGGTTAGTCAACCCACAATACACATATATCTTAGCGGACAGCGCCTCTCAGCACCTAAATGTTTGCATCCCAACATACACACTCACTACGTCATAAGCCCCAATCTAATCACTTTTACATTGAGTGATCGGTTAATTGAATCTGAACCTCAATTTTCCAGGCGATCTAACCCCGTTCGAATTGTTAAAATCGGACTAACCCCTACAAAGTTACACCTTGTTAAAGGCTTGTATCTTTAAATTTTTTGTTTATTTAATTTTAACTCGTTTTTGTTTATTTAATTTTAACTCAATCTTTAAATCCTTTTTGGTCACCAGGTTTTTGTAAATCAATTTAAACCTTTTGAAGGGAAACTTAATAAAACACTTTAAACTTTTACTAAAGGTATATCAACTTATTGTCTACAGGATAGTTACTAATAAAGCAATTTAATTTTAAATAACTTCTACATCATATTTTTGGAAGTGGCAGACCTGTATGTTTTCTAAATGAATCACCGAGCAAAAGTACCTGCTTAGTATTATTAAATTTAACCATTAGTTTCTTATTTTACGAGCGCGGTTAATTATTATTTAAAGTCTAATTTGTTTTAAATAATGGTAAGCTCAAAATTTAATTCTTTAGAAGTGAAAACTCGAATATTTCTACGAGAGTTAACAGTTTCTAAATGAATCTCTGAGGAGAATGCATTTCATTATTATTAAATTAACGATTTACTAATGCAAACCACTTATAACCTTATCAACGTTGCCGACTTTCCTCGCTATAATTATTTATACGATGTCAGGTCAGTCGATTTCTTTGAAAGTGAAACTTCTTTTTCCTAATACAAGTAACTTTTCATGAGGTACTATTAACTGCATATTTGGTGACGCTAAAAGGAATGCAATTATCGGCTACAGTTTCAGTATATAGTCAAAGAGGAACACGTGTTGTACCTATAATTTTTGCTCATCTATATTTAACTCCATCTTTAAAATCTCCTTCGGACATTTACTTTAATCTAGATAATAAAAACTTAGGAGTGCTGCCCCTTTAAACCTAAGAATAAAAAAGCAAGATAGTTTAATGCGTCTATTAATAATTTTTGCTGATGGGAATACAAATAAGTAAAACAAACTTTACCAAGAAATATTATGTTTTTAATAAAATATCTACAACAGCTGGCGGAGCTGGACGTTTACGGTTTAATGACACACCATGCTGTTTTTCTTTGTGTCGCAGAAAGTTGCCCATTCTTGTAAACGCGATACCGCAAGATCCACAGTTTAAGTACTTTGCTGCAGACGAATGTATAAGCTTAACCCTGGACGATGTTACACCACGACATTTGTTCTGATGCCGTTTAAGAGCATTTCTCCACATATAGTACCACTGTAATGATAAAACTTAGTTATAATATCCAATTAAGTTTCAAAGACAATTTATTTAGGGTTAGTTGTTGCGTATAACCTTTGTGATATTGTAATGATATTAAACTATTCTTTTATATGCATAATCAGAGCTAGGTCTGGTTGTGGGTGCTTTAATGGCATAATTCCTTCAATTTATCTCTATCAGAATAGGGTGAAATTACCTTATAGAGGAAAATTGCCTTATAGGGTGAAATTGCCTTGTAAAATTGCCTAGTGAAACTGCCTTACAAAGTGAAATTGTCTCATAAGGTGTCTCCGACATAAGATCATTGATTCTTTTTACTTATGTCAAACGTATGCCAGCGTTATTGTTTAAAACGTCTTATACGATTGATTATCCACTTTTGACTATTCTAACGGGATTCGCCATGCATTCCGCCGCACCGTTCTTTTTAAATCCAACGATCCGTTTAGCTTCCACACACTAACACCTAATGCATCTTTCCTAGTATTTGTTAAACAAACATTAACGACAACGCCATGTCCATATGTGGGCGTAAGCAGATGTTTGTGGATGTGTACGGGCATACGTGACCATATACATTATTCAGTCTAAGCTATTTTATTTAGTTCAAGTGGTAAATCTTGTAGAATTTGTTTTTAATTGTCCTAATCAATCGATTTAAAGGTACAAGGCTTTAACAGGGTGTAACTTTGTAAGGGATAGTTTGATTTAAAAAATTCAAACGGGGCTAGATTGTCCGGGAAATTAGGATTCAGGTCCAATTAACAGATCACCCAGTGTAAAAGTAATTAGGATGGTACTTGTGACTTAGTAAGTGTGTATGTTGGGTTGCAAACGTTTAGGTGCTAAGAGGCGTTGCCCCTGCATTGTGGGTTGTCCTACCTAAGTAATATGTGTATTGTGGGTTGTCTAACCTAGGTTAGATGGCGATGGCAGTAATGACAGATGTTACGTAAGGAAAAATGATAACATCGTTACTGAGTTTTCCTATATCATATATAATGAATAACTCTTTAGTGCACTAAAAAGGCTATTGCTTACAAAGTAGCATTCGCTACGCTTCCTGCAAGTGCATCAAACCCTGTCCGTGGGATTGGGATGTAATGCATTTTTATTAGATTGTAATACGAGGTATTAGTAATAATACGGTCGCTTTTTTAATATGTAATAGATTATATCAAGAACATTAAGTACAAAGAGTAAACGATATTAGTCATAAGGAATATTGTACTTTATCAATTGTTAAGACAATAGAACTCAATCGTTATTAGTTATATAAAGGGCTCTGTTTGCGTTCAAGACAGGGAGTTAACTGAGATCCTTTTTTAGTCAGCGAGTAGTTTCAATTCAGTATCAGGCGGATTAGGTGTAGTTAGGTAATGTGAAAAGTGAAACTGAAGTTCCATTACCGTATTGTCGCTGCTGCATACAGACAAACGGAATTAGAACTTACTTTGTTTAAAATTAGATTGATAGTGAAATGTAACTTAAAAATAAATTTAAAACGTTTCTAATTTTGAATTTTTAAATATGTTGTAGTAAGTAGAAATAATAATTCTGAAGCTATTATAAGTATAATAAAAATTTAAGAAAAGCAAAATTAAAATGATAAAACTTAATTCGCGTTCCAATACATGAAGTTCATGGTAATTCCAACAAAGTTTAAATTTTGACGACGTTACTTTAGTGTTTGTTTGATAGCCGTTAATAGTGAATGCTCACAGCCAATATGCAAACATGGAAAAAATTGGTCATCGTTCTGTGATACAATACTTTCATATTAAAAATTTCAGTTCAACCAATATCGAAGCGGAGCTAGATTCTACTTGGTGGAAGTCTGATCTTTCGGTTACAACAGTAAAGTATTGTGTGGTAAAGTTTAAATGAGGCCGTACAAGCTGTCAGGACAAACATTACAATGGTCGACAAAAAGAGTTGACAACACCAGAATTGGTGAGGAACATTTACAAAATGGTATTAGATGACGGTCGGCTGAAAATGCATCAGATAACAGACATGGTATGTATTTTAAGAAAGTTCTATACAGCTGTACATAGCATATTCACTGAAAATTAGGACGCAAAAGTGGCGTGGGTAAGTTGGGTGCCGGGAATATTTACAGTCGAACAAAAACAGCGTCGTTGATATGTTTCTATCGAATGTTTGGCAAAATTTCAGAGCAATTGAGCAAACCTTTCGTGTCAATTCATAACCATGAATGAGACATGTGTTCATCACCTAAACAGGATGATCAGTTTCTAAAAAGGCAATTCAATTCCATCTACAGGCAAGGCCATAGTGTTAGTTTTGGTGATGCGCATGGTATAATTGTCATCAAAGATTTTCAAAATGGAAAAACAGTTAAACGGTAAGTTTTATGCAAAGTTAATGCGCTGTTTGATGAAATCGAGAAAAAACGCATTTAACTAAAAAAAGAGTTTCGTTTCATCAAGGCAATGCATCAGTTGACACATCTGTTATCGCGATGGTCAAAATCAACAAGTTAAAGTTTGAATTGTTTTATCACGTAACCTATGGCCAGATTTAGCTCTCTTGGATTATTTTCTGTTTCCAAACCACAAAAAAATACGCGGAGTCAGTAGTAAATGGCTATTTTGATCAGCTCAACGATTCTCACAATAAACAGGGTATCGATTATCGTTGGGAAAGCTGTTAAGAGCTCAAACGACGCTATGTATTTGTTGTTTACTTTTTTGGGACGGGTACTTCTGAGACTACTGTCGTATATGGTTTGCTGAAAAATTGTTGAGGTATAGGGATTTATAATAGCAAGATCTTTGGGTCTAATCTGACGACAGTTTACTTGGTACTCATTTTGCATCAACATTATAAGATTAGTATTCAACAAATTAATTTATAAAACGCGATAGACGATAGCTAGAGAGTTAGGTAACGTATTAAGCAAAAAACTATATAAAGCATAGTCTTGCTGCAATGTCACATAGGCTATGGAAGAATGTTTGTTGTATGTACTAGAAATCATCTGCTTTGACCATGGATTTCCTTATGTATACTTACATATAAAATCGAGTGATTTTTATATGATGTACAATAGTATATCTAATCTACCCATACCCCTTTACACCACAGACCCCCTTAGTTTAAAATAAAATGTAATTTTATTGAAGAGTAATAATTGTAAAAGCTTTACATACCTTTATTTTCCTATGTTTGCGGGGTTTTGATATTAGATAACTGTGCAAGAAGAAGCTGCGCATAGTAGCGATACAAGTTTTGCGCTGTACTTTCTTTATACATCGACAATATAGATTAACAAAGTGTATGTCATGTAGTCATTGCAAATTAGGTGACGCAGTAATGCAAGAAAATCTCTCCGCGAACTGATAATTTGAACAACCAAATACTTAAATTCTCAAACAAATAGTAATACGTACTGTTAATTGATTGACCATAGAGTAAATGTTCTGAGTACAGAGTGTTTGACATTGCACTATCGTAGCAAACTTCGATTAAGGTGATCCATTGGGATTCCGTCACTTGCAGGCCAATGTTAATTTTTTTCCCTTTGTTGACGCTACATAACTGGCTCGTTTTCCTCACACTACCAGCAACAGGATACATACACTGCATGTCACCAAATGGATATTCACCTTGTTCCAACCGTAATATCTCATCTTTCACACAAACGGCATTAGTAGAACTTCTCATACCTGAAATTGTTCCACAAATTAGAGATAATTAAAAGTTGTTTCTTGAAAATTATGTTTGAATAATATTTGCAAGATGTTCTATACAAACACTTATAAAGCTATAATCTTGAATACGTAGATTTCGGAATAATTTAGTTACGACAAGATATCTGTGAAGCAAATACCTATTTCGGCTAAAATTCCTCTAATGCGACCAATATAAATGATTTACGTTGAGATGCAATGTTATCTATTTTGCAGAGTAGCCTTCAAAGTGCAAATTAGGAAAATATGTGAATACTAGGTGAAGATAATGGCATTTATAGGTGTAGCGAGCAATCTACATGACCAACGTAAGGATGAATTATCAACCAAACTTAGTTTGGTAAATGAGATCTCAATGTCTGTCCGCCGCCGTCGTCGCCACCGTCGCCGTCGTCGCCGCCGTCGTCCGTCTCAGGGTTCCCGTGATATTTATAATATATATATATATATATATATATATATATATATATATATATATATAAATCTTATTCAGTTTTTTACGCTGATTACGAATATGCTATACACTGTTCGATATCTCATTTACTTTTCGAGTTATTCGACTTTAAAATCAAATTTTTTACAACCAACATAAAGTTTTTGTTAATAAAAATAATTATAATTTAAATTCAATTTTTAATGTGAATGTGAACTATATTTAATAATAGAATATTCGTAAGTTTGGTTGTGAGCCGTACATGCGGCGCAAAATTTTTTTAATTTGTAATTGAAATAGGAAGGCTCTGTTATGTCTTGGATAAGCTATCGTCTTCTGCGCGTATATTCAATGATAGGATTGACCGAACTCTTTGAAAAGTTTAACAATGGACAAGGGAACTTGTTTCTTGATAAGACGAAGAGCAAGTAATATACTGAAATATTTATTGATAGATAAACTGGAACACGTTTACAGGTAAGATTATAAACAAACACTGCATGTTTTCTAGTCTTATCCCTTTAGTGGATTGTGACTAAATACGAGAGTGGTTTGAAAAGTTCGCGAACGAAGGGGAAAATTAAAAAATTTGTTTTTAAAATATTGTTTATTTTACAACATAATCTCCGTCAAGTTGAATATACTTCATCCAGCGATGTTCCAAACCCATTATGCCATCACGAAGGTGTGATTCTTCAAGGCCTCCAAAATAGTCTTCGAGAGCTGCCTTTACTTTTTCGTCCGTGAGTAGTACATTATCAGGAATTTCACCGCCACATTTCCTCCAGAATCCCACATTTCCTCCCACATCTGGACCAAATAGTTTTCTTCGACTAGCCATTTTCATCTTTCGAGATAAATATATCTTAAATTTTCATCTTTTGAGATAAATGAGCATCTTCATTTCCACACACGAGATAAACCTATTTTTAAGATTTTTTACCGCTGACATTCTGACCCAAATAGTTCTCTTTTTCATCTTTCGAGATAAACCTATCTTGTTTGGTATCAATTAATATTAGAATTTTCTCAGCTACCCGAATTTCTAAGAATTTTTCAGATAGTATCATCCCCCAGAGGGCTACCCTAATTTTAAGATTTCTTACCTGTAGCGACTTTTGAGCGTTCTTATAAATTTTTAGTCATGCAATACAGTAAATTATTCTAAAATTTTACGCACATCCCGAATCTGTAAATAGATTTTCAATAGGACCACGCCCTGCAAAGTTATACTCTTTTAAAACTCTCAAACCTCTTTAAAACCTTTTTCGCTACCCAAGATATATGCTTTAACCAATACAAAGAAATAAGCACACAAAATTTTAATAATTTATTTTATCCCATTTACAGTTTAATAAACTTATAGAATACAATTTTACAAAGTATAACATTATTTCCTGTGTGTAGCCGAATTCAAGCAGTTTAACCTGTAACAAAAAAAAAATAAAGTGTTGTTTAAATAGACCTGTAATAAAAAGAGATTAATGTAAAAAAGAGGAGACGTGTTTTCGGTCAAAAAGACATATTGTTGTTAATCTAACAATATGTTTTACCGTTCAGCGACACCACGTGGAGGTAAACACATGCCGCCGGGAGCGATGGAATTATTAAGGATGGGGATGGTAGGTATGTCTTATAACTAACTTATATACTACTATATACATATCTAAATACTTAACCTATATCCTTATGCCCCCATGCGTAGGTTGATATGCTTCCGGGGATGACGTAACGCTTGTCATCTGCGCCCGATAGACTGATTTTATTAATTAATTGGGTGTAAAGTTGGTGTTTCTTACTCCGGATTGATACCATCGTATTCATGAGAACATTTCTATTATTAATAACAACATCTCTAAAACTGTCTACACTAATCCCCGCCACCACATTACGACTAACACCCTTAATTTTCTTAACAACATCCTTTTCACTAATAAAGAGAGTAGGACTTAGCCCTACTACCTACAAATTCCAACACCAAGTCACCGTTGAACTCGTCTTTAAATTTCCCCACAACTTTTTTGTTCACAAGCGGTATATTGTACTTATTGTTTGGAGGGTAATCACTTGTATCGAAATGCTCAATGTTTGCACTAATGTCACTATACAAGTCTTCAGTTTGCACACTATACACTAAGGAGTCTGTATCCGTATAAAGCAGAGACAATCTGGGACAATACAGAGGAATCATGGTACTGTAGCGAAAGTCATACATTAGCGTTTTGGATAGGTCTAAAATTGACAATCCTGCATAAATCGGCTTGTCGTACTTCACTTTTACACGATTCATCTGTATAATCGCCAGATTTTCCCCCAACACTAAGCAACTGTTAAAGTTAGGTTGAGCAATTAGCTTATTCGCACACAACCATTTACCAGAAGCATCCCACCGGGTCACGATTTTCACATCTACACGTTTGTTCACGTTCTCCATAGTCTTCCCGAACACCGAATTATTCATTAATTTATAAAAGTCTTTCTCACATGCGTTTTTCGCCGACATCCTCAACCCGGTGTTAAGGTCGATATACACCTTCAACCATGGAGATTGAGTAAACTCTAAAACCCGGTGGATTGCTTTTAGTTTTAGACCGTATCGCATACACTGTTGCAAATTCCGATAATGAATAATATAGTTTTTCTTTTCCGACAGAGTTGCTAACAATTTAGGTGTCTTTGATTTGGGTGATGGAGGTACCATGTTTTCAGGACAGAAGGGTAGATCGTTGTGGGAATGGTGTAGATGTTTGGGATACTCCAGATCTACTTCTAGAATATAACCTTTCTCATTGGTTTCAGGTATATTCAAAATTAGTTCTTTCAGGAGAGCAATCTTTTTAGCATCCATCCATCTAAAATCACCAATGGGCAGGTGCTGTCTCATTGCCCACCCATATAGATTATTGGCATCCAGATATGCTAGGTACTTGGATGGCTCGTCAGGGTTGTAATCCTCCATATACTTATTATTTGCTCTAGCATATCGTTGGCTGCATTGAGTCAAGCCTCCTCTGATTCCAGCCTTAATAAAATTATGCATGCTAATGTCCATCAACAGCTCCAGTTTTACACCAGTATGCTTAAGCATCGCATCCCAGCTCAAACTTGGAGCTGTCAGGTACTGACACGGATCCAGATCATACGTCTGCCTGCATACAGAGCGGAAGTTTTCAAAAATATCTGCAAGTAGTAGCACATCAGTTTTCAGGTATAAATCGCTATACTCCCCAAGCGTGCAAATGCCAAACGTATTCCACATCTCCTGTGCGTACTCGTAGTCCGCATCGCTGATATCCGTAGATGTTAAATTATTAAAAAAGGCTTCTTTCGGTGGTAATGATGTCTCGTTCAGTATTACAGCATCGGTGATATAGTTGTATGGAATTACTGGCGTTCCTAGACAGGAAAATGTGAGAAACATGGGTGATGCTATACAAGAAGTTAAAATACCTATACAGAATTATGATAACATTGCTATTGCTAGTTCAATAGAGGATGGTAAACATGGTTCATTGTTCCCGTCTAACATACGAGCTATCTTCGCGGGACCATCGAGTTGTGGGAAGACTAACGCTTTAATATCGCTGATCCTGCACGAAGAACGGTCTTAGATTCCAAAATGTGTATGTATTTTCGAAAAGTTTACATCAACCGAAATACGAATTGTTAAGAAACGTTTTTACACCATTAAAAGAAGAAATTGGGTACCATGAGTTTGAAAATTACGATGATTTGATCGAACCGGGAGATACCAAAGAAGATTCAATTATGGTTTTCGATGATATACCTGCAAACGAGCAAAGTAAAATCACTCAATTTTTCTCGTTCGGCCGACATAAAGCAATAGATTCGTTCTATCTATGTCAAACTTACGCTAGTGCCTTAAAACATAGACTCAGAGATAACGCCAATGTAATCGTAATATGGAAACAGGATGATACAAACCTTCGCCATATCTTTTCGGATCATATAAGTGGTGACATGACATATCCAAAATTTAAAGAAATGTGTTTACAGTGTAAACACAAAACACAATTTCATAACTGTTGTGAAAGATTTTGATTTGGATAAGGGCCGGTATCGGAAGAATTTCGACGAGTATATAAATATTTGACATTATTCAAAAAAACAGTTAGTTCCCATCCAAAGTTTCATGATGACGGACGTTAACAATTTTATTGCGAATAAACGCAATCTTCATCTTATACAGGATGCTGTACGAAAAAAGTTTGTAGCGTACAAAAAGGGAGACACTACATCTCAGCAAAAATTCAAAGAGGTGCACAAACAATTGATTGATCCCTTGCAAATAACCGCTTCCCAGTTGCAATCGATCACCGAAAAAATTCCCACACCTACAACAAAAGTTAAAGTCGAAAACATGGACGTACCTATAAAGAAAATTAAACAACTCGTTCCAGAAGAACCGTTCCATCTTTACTATGCGGATGTGTTAGCTAGAGACGAAGACGAAAATATTGACAAATCAATTTATGGACTAAAGTATAATGTGGAAACCGATACATGGAGTTTGTGGAAAAGTGTATTGGTAATTAACCCGGAAACTAGTGATATAACATTAAACAATGTGATATATCCAGGTACGAGGGGTTTATACAATCTGCTGGTTTATAAAGACATCAGCCCCGAAGATGGCGATTTCAATTTGCATGAAGATTTACCGAATTACTTGGAAATGATCAAATCTGCGTCGATTTTGAGAAGAAAGTTTAACCCATTTGCGGTGCACGATTTAAGCGGATTCCCAACAAATAACAAAAAGTTTAACAAATATGTGCAAAAATATCTCACCGAATTTCGGAGGAATCCCAAAAGAAAACAACCAAAGAGAAGAAAACAGTCTAAGGGATCGGGTTTAGGCTTTTCTAATCGGTTTTACAAAAGTTTAAATTTAAAGCCGGTGCAATATGTCTACTGGAATAATGTACATGAACTTGTGGATCGGCTGAGATTGTTGAACGCATCCAACCGAGCTGGAAATACAAGCGAGGAAAACATTAACGAGATGGTGTCCATAATAGAAGAGTTGAGAGAAGAAGGTACAATATAGTGAGCTCAGTAAATAATTACACAGTTTTAAAATTATCGACCGCTTCGGACGTTCAGAGCGTAAAGATGTTGATATTCGGCGCGGTCCTCCAGGTCAAGGATTTGTGCTAATGTTGGATGGTGATGGATACGATATGCAGCAAAGAAGGTTAGTGAATTCATCAGACCCTAAAGACGATAGTGATTGTGTTAATCAGAGGAGTACTATAGTAGTCAAGTCTGGAGAAGAAACAATTAGTTTTCGTAAAAGAAGGTTAGTTGATGTAATGGACCCTAAAGACGATAGTGATTGTGTTAATCAGAGATGCACTATAGTATTCAAGTCTGGAGAAGAAACAATTAGTTTTCGTAAAAGAAGGCTAGTTGATGTAATGGATCCTAAAGACGATAGTGATTGTGTTAATAAGAAATCTGTAATCAAGCTCGTGAATCAAGCCTTTTCATACTGTCTAAAAAGTTCTGATGATATACAGCGTAAAGATAAAGCCTTCAATGCGAAAAACCAGCGTATCACAATGCTTGCTCATCCGGTTGAACCATCTGATGCAGTTAATAAACAATATGTAAATGAAAAATTGGATAAGCTTGTATCTGACTTTAAAACGTTTATACAGTTCTTTATTAATTTGACTGCAACTTCTGAGACAAATGAGAAGGAGCTCGGTCTTGCAATATCATCGATTTACGAGGCGTCACCAGCAGCTATAAAAAACAAATACTACAAACCAAAGCTTCAGTTTATGTCAAAGGTGCAATTGGATAAAGATAACCCTATTAGTTTAGCAACAGTGTTAAGCAAAAGTGAGTAAAGAAATCATCGTTAAGGAATTATTTAAACCTGCAAGAAAAAATTTTCAGCGTCGTCATACAAATCTGAAACATGTGAAACGTGATCTTATCCAATCGGACTTGTGCGAAATGCAGCCTTACTCGCGTGTGAACAATGGGTACAGATATATTATAATAGCAGTGGACTGTTTCATAAAATATGCTTTAGCAGAACCTTTAAAAAATAAAACCGGATCAGAAGTCACAAATGCTGTGAAAAAAATATTGGACAAAACGTTGCAAGGAGAAAATAACGTAAAAATCAATCTACAAACGGATTTTGGGAAAGAGTACTACAACCGCTGGTTTAAAAATCTTATGCAAAAATATAAGATAAACCATTACTCTACGTATTCCGCAATCAAAGCTAGCATGGTTGAGCGATTAATCAGAACAATCAAAAACAAATTGTACAAAAGATTTTACTTGCAAGGCAGCCATAAATGGGTGAATATTTTGCCTAGGGTTATGGAAGAATACAATAATACACCGCATCGAGCTATTAACATGACGCCTATAGAGGCAGAAGAACATCCGGAAAGAATAAAACTTTACACCGCTAACAGCGCTTCTAAAAGTCGCAAGAAGTTGTATAAGGTTGGAGACATTGTGCGTATATCAAAATATAAAGCAGTTTTTGATCGAGGATTTCACCCAAACTGGAGTACAGAACTATTCAAAATTGTTAAAGTACAACAAACGAGACCGACAACCTATCTGCTACAAGATTTGGAAGGTCGGCCAATTCTAGGTGCTTTCTACGGCAATGAAATTCAGCTCACAGCAGCACCTGACACGTACTTAGTGGAAAAAGTTTTACGGGAACGGAAGCACGGACGCAAATTATTAGTGTCGTGGTTGGGGGATGGTAAAAGTTGGATTAAGAAAACAGACTTGCTTTAGTATCATCCAGATAATTACCTAGTTGAAAAAATCATAAAAGGAGGGAGTAAAGTCCCTTAACTGGATATATAGGAGAGATTTGCTTAGAATCCCATTCCCATCTGTGATTTGAAGCAGGAAGCATGTGTTTCATAATCGATTTACAAGGATATCAATACAAAACTAGTGATTTCTATTGCAAGGAGATTGCCATTTTGGATGTAGCGAAAAATGTAATATGGCATGAGATACTGGACATGGCTGTGGAGTATAACACCCTAAGTGATGATTTCAAAAAGCAAGTTCGGTGGTTAAAGCAAAGAATCCATGGGCTCAGCTGGGATGGGCAATCCACAAGTGGATATACAAATGTAGGCGATTTGCTGAAAAAAGTCATACCTCCCGATGCTACTGTCTATGTTAAAGGAGAACAGAAAAGACATTTACTATCAAAATATTGATCAAACAACATTTTAAACATGGAAAGTGTATTCTCACTTCCAAGACTCAAAGAATTAAGAAGATTCGGTGATAGGTACAATCACTGTTTAAACCATTGTTTGAATAATTTAAGCTGTTCTAAAGAAAATGTATTGCTATTGAGGTCTTTTGTTAATGTATTTAATTTTTAATAAAATATTTTGTGAGAATTGTTTTTTATTTATCTTGGCTAAAAGCATACCTTTAAAATTTGAAAAAATATATCTGTAAAACAGCGCATTACTTTGGAAAAATTAATGTTTTAAAATACAAATAAGAACCAATAACAGAATACATAATAATTGGTGTTTGCAAATAAATTCAGTTCTACTTTAATAATATTTTAATAATACTTACCCTTAAACCTTCCTTCAAAAACTTTTCACAAAAATAACTACACGAAACGACGGTTTAAAATTTCAACGGGCTTTACACAAAAGCGTGCGAAACTAATAGAATTTTTTCTAATCACACCGCGTTATATACGGTTTGAAAACCGTTAATTATATTACTAAATGACGTTTGTATTTTCCCTAAATACGCATTTTTCAGCACCTCGTGTTATTAGTAATCTACAAGCAATTATATTTCGATTTCAAATGTACGTCAATGAAACATATTCTCAAACATAATTAATAGAAAGTCCAAGAAAAGAAATTATATACAGCTTTCACATGTGATTCACATGATCATTAAGAAATTAGCATTCAATAGCGTAATGGTGTTTTCTAGAATATTTGCTGGATTACGAATTATAAATGAATTCTGATAATTGCTATAAAATTAATGCTACATTGGAAGTTTCGGAAATATTGAATTTAAATAGTTTGCTATATTAATACTTAATTAGGCTTAAGGTAAGTGACACGCATTTTCAATTACGAATGCATTCTTCTTTTCATTACAGGAGAAATTCCATAGATTTCATACCAGCAAAATGCGCTTTCTTAATTATTAACCACGCGATGATTACACCAAAAGTCGATCTTCCCATTTACATTTTTAAAACACGTTACATTGAAATGATTAGTTTATTAAACTGTAAATTGAATAAAATAAATTATTAAACTTTTGCGTGCTTATCTCTTTGTATTGGTTAAAGCATATGTCATAAATGAGCAAAAATTTTAAAGAGGTTTGAGAGTTTTAAAGGAGTATAGCTTTGCAGGGGGGTGGTCCGATTTTAAATCTGTTTACAGATTCGAATTCTGCCTAAAATTCTAAGCTAATTTAATGTATCGCATGACTAAAAAAATTTATAAGAACGCTCAAAAGTCGCTACAGGTAAGAAATCTTAAAATTGGGGTAGCTCCCTTAAAACACTAGTTCTGGTGTCATCAATGTTGTGAGCGCGAGTATACATATATGATACAAAAGGATATCGAACTATATGTTGTATAACTGTTTTTGTAGAAACTTAGTTAGGAAAGTATACTCTGCTAGATTTGCTGTAGTTTTCTGAAAGCGTTTTTATTAATATTTGTCGTATATTTTGTAAATGAAAGTATTGAACAGAAAATAGGCTACAGATTTATAAAATGAATAACTAATTTTGCTGTTTTATTTTGGACACGTGCGTCCAAAAATAGGGAAACGTAATACACATTTTTCATCTATATTGCTAAATAGATGAGATAGTAATTCAATTTTACAGTCTTCCTATCAGGTTTGGTCAGTAATACTATATTAAAAAAGAGCTTAAAACATTAAGCTCTTTTGTATTCTTGTCCTACAGTAATATTCAAGTAGCTCCAATAATGTGGAGTTATAACAGTAATAATACAAATATGCATGCCCACCTCTAGCTATAGTGAGGAGGTAGAAGCGATCTACAAAGATATCAAAGACATACTAAAATTCCTAAAAGGGCATGAAAATTTAATAATTACAAGAGATTCTAATGCAGTCGTAGGCGAGGGCAGGGAAGGAATGGTAGTAGCCTTATTTGGCATAGATACGAGAAATGACACGGGAAATAGGCTGGTATAATTTTGCGACATAAACAATTTAACCATCACAAGCACATCATTTCAACATCATGCTAGAAGGCGATGCACGTGGAAAATATAAGGATATTTAGGGAGATATCAAATAGATTACATTCTTGCTCCACAACGGTTTAGAAATAAAGTAAAACACTGTAGAAGCTTCCCAGAAGCAGATATAGACACTGACCACAACTTAGTAATTATGAAAACCGTGCTTAAATTAAAAAATTTGCAAAAAAAGGAAAGCAAAATGCACCTTGACTTTCAGAAACTAAAAGATAATGATAGCCACAAATGATTTGAGAAAAAGTCAAAGGAAGTTCCGAAAGGCATCGGAAAAATCTCTGATTCTAAGGCAGTAGAAACAGAATGGAATAGAATTTAATTCAGCTTAGATATGGCCGCCAGAAATATACAGGGTATAAACAAAAAGGAAATAAGAAGCCTTGGGTAACAAAGGATATTCTGAATTTAATAGAAGAAAGACGAAAATACAAAAACAGACCAGGCGAACCAGGAAAGCAGAGACACGAAGCCTTAAAATGGGAAATTATTCGCCAATGCAGGAAAGCTCGAGATTGCCACTACTTTTGCAAATCCTTTTAACCTTTTCGAATGAGGTCAAGTATCTGGGTATCATACTTGACAAGAAGTTGAATTGGGCCAAACACCTCCAAACCAAAACTACAAGAGCCAGTATGGTCTTCTGGCAGTACAAACGAACCATAGTCAAACTTGGGGTCTCTCTTCTAGGGCTGTTCTAAGCTTGTTCTCCGCGGTAATGAAACCAATGCTTTGTTATGGTGCTGTAGTCTTGTGGCCCAGGATCAGACTGGCACCTGCGCCAAAGGAACTAATGCATATTCCAAGACTAGCCTGCTTAAGCATCACGGGCACGAAGAAATTCCCGCCCTCTGCAGCTTTAGAAGCCATTCTAGACCTCCCTCCGCTTGATCTTCATGTGGAGGAGATGGTTCTGAGGGCGGCAATAAGGCTGCGGGTCATAGGGTTGTGGATGGACAAGGGGTACGGAGATAGACATCACAGCATCCTGAATGCGTGGTATGCATAATCTGTATAATAACAAATGTAAACACTACATTATATAAAGTTCCAGTATAAAAATATAAATAACTTTTGACTGAAGGGCGATAGAAAAGTTCTGTTTACCGATTCGTATTCAAAGGGAAAATCCTGTAAGAAACACCCATTGCACATTAGGAAATAAAAAGAAATTACAATTTGTAGTTCAGTGTAATTGTATTGTACCTTTTCGCCGATTTTAATTTTAGTCCGCAAAGAATCTACAACCAAACACAGTTAGTTATCTTTGTGGTGTCCTGAAAATCCTCATTAGGATAGGAATCCATTCAATGACCTCATATATCTTACGTTGAAAAGTATATTATAAAAATGTCGTACTTACTTTGTTTCAGAAAATTCCCTTTTCCTGCACATAACAATAGGATGTCGTCATCTTCAAGTAGAACAATATTACCATTTAATATTAAAGGAAACCTCCAACCTGACACCGTGTTTTTCAAAACAAGAGGCTGATTTCGGTCTCTCGCCTTTGGGTATGGTATTCTGCAACCTAAAGTTTTGATACGTTTATTGTGCTGTTTTTTGTTCCACGCGCAGAAGTTGTACTTACCATGACCCCATTGTTCGGTTTGTTCATAAAACGTTAAAAACAGTATGGATACAATCGAGAATTTTATGCGTAACGAAACTATCATTATACAGCGAAGTATGACACTGTCGCAGAAATAAAAATCATAAGAAAATTTGTCCTTCAAGGACCTTCAGAATGTCAGATACAGATATCAATACAGAACTGCGTGAATAATGAATGGTAATATTATGCTAGTGAGCTTCCGCAATGAATAAACTGGTTTCAACGTTGGGACACCTGTCGGCATATCTTTGCTATATAAAAGAGGTTGTATTTAATAAGGAAATACGTAGTAGAGGTTGAAGTTCATTATTCAAATGTTATTAATGCTATGCCTTGTAAATGGGATGAATAAAATACCTTCAAATTCTCACTCAATATCGTGAATTTGTAATCCAATTCTGATTTGTCTTATACACGTATTAAAACGCCTTGTACAATACAGTTTTGCTATACAGGGTGCGCCGTTTATCCTAGAGAGAGGATATGATATGGAAACTAGAATTCTAAGAAAATAGTGTTTCAAATGAAATGTTTTTATTACAAAGGGACTTATGCAGCAGGCATATTTCTTTTAAATTCTAAATAATTTTCAATGTCATTACAAAATCAAATTGTTATTTTTAAATAGAAGTCTCTAATTTTTCAGTGCGGCATTTCATTTCTAAGGTTTACAGTAAATAACCTTCATCTAAAACATTTTTTTTCTAGGGTCTTTACTTTTTGCATTATTTAATTTTTACAGTAAAATTAAGACTTCTTCTAAAGGCGTAAAGTAATACTTTTATTAACAATGCATAAAACTTCTACATAATTACAAAAAAATTCAGATAACCGGTATTCAAAATGACATCCTTGAAGGTCAATGTATTTTTGGACACGACTAACTAATGGAGTGTGACAACAGAAAAGCGTCTCTTCAAGAATATTATTGTAAGCTTTTCGAACCCGTCTCTTCATACTGTCTTGATTGGCGATAACATCTGTGAAGACCTCATCTTTAAAATGTACCCATAAAAAATCATGAGGCGTTAAATCTGCCGATATAGTATGCCAAGGCACTAGAGCATCTTGTCCCATTCAACAACCATTGTGATTACTATCTAATATTTATGGAGTGAAATACAAATAATGCGTTAGACAACTATTATTGATACCACACTTTCAACTTAATCTCAAATTCAACTCTTCTAGCAGTATTGGTACTTCATTAACAAGAAAATGGGGGTACCTTTCACTATTCTATGTATCATCAAAGAAATAATGTCCCATTGTTTGCAAATAATGTCAACCCAAACAATAGCACACTTAGAGCATTGGCACTCGACTTGATTTACCCGTCTTGCTTTTTCTACATATCAATAATGCATTTTGTGTAGATTAGTTTTTCCACGATTGGTGCAAGTCGATTCATTAGTAAAAATAATGCTCTAAAAGAATTCATTATTGTGTAGTATTTTTCTTGTGTTCATTGACACAACGTAACTCGATCTTGGAAGTCAATTCTGTGCTAAAGACATAAATGAATTTATGTTATTCTAATATCTTGAAACACGTCTTTGAGATGTTCTATGAGCAGAAACTATTCTCGAGAGTCGGCATGAGAATAACGAGAAATTCAGCTAATATTGCAGCTTGATTACCATTATGGGTGGCAATTTTTCAACACACCTTTTCTTTTCTCTCTATCCTTCCACTTTCCTCGATTCTACAAGACGACGAATTGAGCTTCTTAGAGGCGATCACTATTCGGAGACCGTTCAACATACAATATAGTCACTTGTTTTAAATTTTTTCCAGATCCCCAAAAATATACACCACATGAATTTCTCAGCTAGTGTGTTTGTGTTTGTAATAAACGAATAAATTACAAGAAAATTCCTAAAATTTAAAAACTTATTAGGACCGCGTTTAAGAAAAATTTAAACACTTTCATCTGCGTGTAAACTGGTTTAAGCCACAAATGTGCAATTATGATTTCTTTACTTTCGATCGTTTAACTAAATGCTTAATTTGCCCTTTATGTCAATTATGAATATTATTAATATACATAATAATAATTATAATAATAATAATATTAATAAACATAATTTTAATAATAATAATAATAATAATAATAATAACAATAATAATAATATTAATAATAATAATGCCCTTATGGGCCTGTTAGTTCCCAAACAGGTACGGGCATGACAAACCCAAGGTACCCGAGCTCAGCTATCCGCTGTCCCGCCCTTACACTCCCTCAGACTTCCAAGAGCGCACGCCCACACCACACCACACCAGCCAGATGTACATGGGTACAGCACGGCTCCTTCCCTCCTTCACAAACCTTGCTCGCCTCGTCACATTCTTCCCATATGGGACGAGGTACAGTTGGACCAAACCCTTTCCTCATGGTTCGATTCGCCCTGGTACACAAGACACGTGTATCAGGCTACAGTCAAGCCTAACCCCCTATCCTTACCTTACTCCTGCCTATATCGGCATCCTAACTAATTAGTCCCCACCTATCCCATCATTCACTCACACGCACATACCTATATTCATATACGCCACTTGCACTCCATACACACAGGTTATAAGTAATCCGTTCTTTGACTCTCTGCCCTCCGGAATCTAGGTGGGAGATTGCATCGGTAGAGGGTACAGCTTAGAAACCGGGGGTGGCGCACCCGGGCCACCAAGTAGGACAGGGACTCGAATCCCTTTTAACCAAAGAGGTGGCTGTCCTATCAACTGGTGCATAATTTTGCCCCTTTTAGTAGTGCTGGGTGGTGCCCAGACTGGGCCCTGCTGGTGGGGTTAGGAGGCTTTGCCAATGCCATTGCTATGCTATTCATGCATGAGTTCTTGGGAGCTTGGGGTGGCGATTGCGGTATCACAACATATACACACACATACACACGTGTGTAAGCTAAGGCACACTTCAGAGCAAATTAGACATCTACACATTACGCACCTATTATTTTGAAATGGATAAGTCAAATAATGATACAATTTTAAACGCGCCACGACAATCGCTAGAGGTTCCAGCCTCTCAATTAGATGTACCAGGTGGTAGGGCTCTGCTTGGTACGGGACGACAGCCCTTGGTAAACGACAATGCAAATGCGCTAGGAAGTCAAGCTGTACCTAGTGCGCAACTACAGCCTATTCGCGACAACATTAACGTTGTTAGTGTTACTAGTGATAGACCAGATGAAAGACCACCATTATACTTCTCCAAAAAAGGAGCTGGCGGGAGAGTTAAAAAAATTATACTTATTGCGGAAAGGGTGGACACAACCCCGCGCTTTCTGCTGATAAATAAAGGGCAACTTCGAAAAAATCAGCCACTTTTTAATTGATAAAGTCGTTAGTAAGGAAGTAGACAAAATCAAATCAGTTAGGAAAACTAAAGATGGATCGTTAATGAAAACTTTGCATCCATCACAATCGCAAAAGCTTTCTAATCTAAAAGTGTTCTTCGATTCTGAAGTTGATGTAGCCACCCTTCATTGAACTATAGTAAAGGCGTAGTGTCATGCAAAGATTTACTTAACTGCAGCTTGGAAGAGATCAAGGAAAACTTAACAAGCCAAGGAGTTGTCGATGACAAAAAAATAACAACTAAAAAGGATGAGATCTTTTAAGACACATCATCTCTTATTTTAACGTTTAACACCCAAAAATTTCCAGAACATGTAAAAGCCGGAATCTATAATCCTCATCGGAGCGTCCGTACATTCCCTCTCAGGTGCGCTATTTTAGGGTGTCAACGCTTTGGACATTTAAACAGCAATTGAAAAAAAACAAAATCTGCACTTGCGGTAGTCCCCCTCACGAAAAAAGTTGTGAGGCACCTCTCAACTGTATCAACTTGTCATGGAGAGCATTCAGTTCGTTCTCGGCATTGTCCTGTGTTCAAAGAAGAAATGGCAATCCAGAGACTAAGAACAATAGAGAGGATTTCTTACTTCGATGCTAAGAACCGCACACCGTTTCTCAATGTTTCATATGCAGAAGTAGCCAAACCTACTAGCGTTAATGCTAAGGAGTTGATATAAGAATTAGCCCCAGAATTATCTAGTATTTGTGTATCGGCTGTAACAGAACAATTTAGTAAACTAGGTTTCTCTAAAGTTCCTCTTACCGAAACAGGTACTTCCTCTAAATGATCCAGTACGTCAATGGAATCTGACTTGTCTGTAGAGCAACAAATATCTTATAAACAATCTCTGGAAATTTCTCCGGAGGTCGAGCAGCAGCCACTAGCTGCTCTACAATTTGTAGCTACGTCTTGGTGACGAACATGGTAATTCACCAAGACAAAATACTACCTCCGATAAATTTATCGAGGTGATGCACAAAATGAGAAAGAGAGGTGGACCTAGAAGGCGACCTCGAGCCGCCAGTATAGACTGGTTAACTAGTTCATCTCGCGCATCGATTTAAAATTGTTCTACTAGAAGCCATACATAAAGTTGCTGTCTATCCCTAAGTAACACTCTCTTAATGGACACTATCCTCCAGTGGAATTTGTGGGACCTTTAAATTCAGCTGTTGCTCATGACTAAGTGCGTTTATAATTTTAACTACAAATTTTCTGCATTCTATGTAACTTTTTATTAGTTCTAAGCTCGGGCCTCGAAAATCTAACATGTTCACTTTATGTAATAATATATTATGATTTACGGTTTCAAATGCTTTTGGATAATCTACGAATAAACAAATGTATATTTATCTGAAATTGTAATTTTTAGTAAACTAAATTAGAAAAAAGACAATAAATTTTTTGTGCCTAGACCTTTTACAAAACCAAATTGCTCTTTTATTATAATATAGTTCGATTTTATAAACTGATTTATTTGCTTAGCAATATGTTTTTCAAATACTTTGTCTATAAAAGATGGTATTGAAATAGATCTATAATTTCGAAGATCTGTGAGGCTACCTTTTTTATGAATGGGTCTTATAATCGCAATTTTTAATGTAGTTGAGACATTTCTGTTTTTAATTATTAGGTTTATTAAATTTGTTTTTATTTGAGCTGCTTCATCCTTCAGAAATAGCACATCCTTAATTCGTATGTTATCAAAGCCGGGTCGTGATCTACGTATTTGTGTTAACGCCATTTTTACAAAGTCATTTGTCACCAGCTGCAGTCGCATACTACAATTTACGTTGTCGTTAGATAAATTCATTTGCAGCTTCTTCTGATCACAATTGTGAACTATTTCTTTAAGATTGTTTTAGAATATATCTGCAAATTTATTTGTTGCAATGACCTTATCTTCAAGTTCGGGTATAGCCTGTTTGACAACCTCATCAATACTGTTTTTCTTTTTATGTTGTAATTAATCATTAATTGCCTTCCACGTTAACTTTGTGTTATTTTTTAAACTCAGTTTTTGTTTATAATAATTTTGTTTATCTTTAAGTATTTTTGATGTTAAATAGTTTCTATTTTTTTTATGATCGTTCATGTGATCTTGATTTTTTGTCTTTTTCCACTTCTAAACAACTTATCTCTAAATCCTATACATTTTAGTAGTTCGTTTGTCATCCATTCCTTTTTAGCTCCTCTTGGTTTGGAACTCTGTGTATTAAGTTTTTATGGCCTACCGTGTAATTGCTGTTATTATATATATTATTTAATGCTAAACTAATATTTTATATAAGTCTTCCGGTCTTTAGAATTCAGAAAATGTTTAAAATCTACATTCACAGATTTGCGTCAGATATAACTTGCGATAATTCTTGTTTCTAATTTAGTATTAGGCCCAATATCCTCTAAAATAGTCTTCGTTACCAAAATATAATGGTCAGATATTTTAGCCTATATTACTCCTGAATTTATAGATTTATAAATACCTCTAAGAAAGAGGTAGTCTATAGCTGATGATGTCATATTCACATATTCATTTTTTACCCGGTTATTGTATTTTAAATCAATATTAGTATCTCCCCAAAAATTAATTTTTATAACACTTTCAACACTGGTATCTTAGTTTTTAACAAGACAAACACATCAGCTGCGTGTCCATGTATTATTTTGCTTAGCATATCACATAATAAGAGAGTTTGAAGGGGTTTAGAAACCCATTTAATAACTCAAAAAAGGAAATTCTACTGCGAAAGTCTTGAATAATTATAAAGTTCTTTATACAGGGCGATTCGTAATCAAATAATAATAGATAATAGTTTTAAAGTAAGGAACATGAGAGAATATAGCCAAAATACAAGGTGGATTATTTCTAAATACGATCTTCGTAATGAATATACAAATTTAGAACTTAATGTAATTAAAAATACTTCAGTATCTACTACACCTCTGTGATTATAATTATGTTATAGAAATGCAGTATATCGCAAATAATTTTGCACGTGAACTCGGTATTCTTATTCTAATCGAAACAGTACATTTTCTATTCTATAACAAACTACACACAATTAGGTTAATTTGTTGTGATTCGACATCCTAATTTCTTGAAAGAACAACTCTTGCAGCTAAATATCCGATGTTATCAGTTGTACAATTTTATTGTTTACAGCTCCTGTCCCCTTTTTAACAGGTGATGTGGTCTTCAAATTTAATAACTAAGTGCTTCAGAACATCAGTGCTCAACATGCCGTAATGAAGGATAACGAAAATTCTGTTCTTTTCATCCCTTGTAAAGCAGGAGTATTTATTTAATGTTATTTTAAACCTTCGATGTGAGCTTAGTAATCATGTTGCGGAGCGGGAAAATAAATTAACCACACTTTATCTTTTAATCATAATTTTATAACGAACCTGTTGAAGTATGCATCTAGCCATACTTCTAACTAACTGGCCAATAAGAACGCAATATGCAAATAAATAACATACACGTTTAAAATACCCCTCATGCAATAATGTGCTTGTGTGAAACCCCTCGAAATACATAATAGAAACGTCCAAACGTACAATAAAAACAAACCCAGGATATAAAACAACTCCAAACGCTAGAGCGAATTACTTCTTAACTGTTCTCTTTTTAAGGTAGTCACCAAAATGCTTGAAAGAACTTAAGAATAGTGCAAGACGGAGTTGACCAAGTTCCTCGTGCACTATAGGTTTTCATTCTAATTATTTCTGTGTCATCACCAAATATAACGGAATAAAATGAAGTAAACTGCTATAACCATACTACGGAAACGGCAACCCGCCATAACGCAGCTTGGACCTGCTCCACCTTCGGAACCGTCAGGACTCCTAGAGCATGTGACGCCAACAAGCACGCCAGGATTGGGATTAATTTGCCATCAGCTCGTTCCAATTTTAACCGACTAAGAACGCCGTCCGTATGCCAACGTCTCTGCCTACCAATCGCAGGGTACCGAAGCATCAGTCATCGTCGCTAAGTGCCGCATTGCATTCAGCGTAACGATGGACATCATCCTCTATACAACTCCAGATCCAGGTCTTCGCCATAAAGCCACAACATTTGTTTCTTCAACATAGAAGCCCATTCTGCAGCTTTACAAATTAGAGTGCTTTTAGTGATTAAAAACGTTTGCAATTACGCACACAAAAACTTTTGTAATTAGTTCGTATTTTAAACTATATGTTATCTCTGTTGCTACAAAGCCTTAACAAGATGATCCCAGACAAACCAGAAAGCCACAAACCAAAAGAGATATGTAAACAGTAATTTACAAATAACCGAAGGACTTCTAAATTCTAATATCTAACTTCATTGTAATGCAACACACAGTAGTTGTAATATGAACTATTCGATTATGAGCGCGTAGAATGAGTCCGCACAAACCTATCTTTGATTTTATAAATACCAGGTTTATAATTAAATATTCTATTAAACCGGCTCGTAAATATGCGGAACCACGCTTCATTACTTATTAGCATAAAATTTTTGAAAGCAGCTTTAAGAAAACATATTTTGGTAGAACATGATTTAGTAAAGGAATGACACTTCAGTCGATTGTAAGCCCAAACTAAGTTGAAAACTAGCTCAACCTATTAGGCCATGTAGCCAAAATTGTTTTGCCTTGAGCTGCGGTTTCAAATAAAACATCTAAGATTGGCAACTAAATAGTACAAAGCAACCCATTTTCCACAAGAAAATTTTTTTTACACATTGAGTTTATATTAGGATATTGATAGTTCCAATCTGTATATTGAAACAAATTTTGTTGTGAGGTGGGTCGAGCACACCAATGCAACTATTTTGACGTTTGGTGTCAGTGCAGCAATTTTTATTTTCATGATCTGACAAGAATTTATTCTTGAAGTGATCACTTCCAATAGACTCGCGGACCTCACGGTATTCGAGGCTTAGTCTGGGAATTACCCCAAGGATGAGCAATAAGATAGGGCGTGAATGCAAAGTAAACTCAACTATAAAAAGGAATGAAAAAGGAGAAATTGAGCCCCACCGCATCTATATGGGCAATAAAAAGTAAAAGTATCATGTGAGAAGATGCAGAAACCCACAGCAGACTGTAATGATTATCAAAAAAAAAACATACCAGTTATACAAAACAACACCTCTGGAAACCTCCCGAATGTATCTGCTTCAACTCCTGCTACGAAGGTCCTGAAAGAAAATGTTACACATTAAATTTTAATTAAATGACACACTTTGTGTCTTACAACAAAAAGGGTACAACAACACTTACAAATTAATCATCATGAAACTACCACCCTAAAAGTGTTATACCTAAAAATGAATATCAAAGAGAAGTCCGTAAATCACTTCTATAACCTTATTCTGCTTCAGCGTTCTTCTAGTTTCATTACTCAAAATTTATTTTCCCAAATTGTGATGCCATTAAATTTAACTACTTATAGCCCTTTCGAAACGATATAACTTTTGTCTGAAACATTTTTCTCTAAAATGCTTTATTTTTGAGATATTCGATCGTTTCTGCTCATAAATAAAAGACTTAGAGTTTTGAATCAAAAATATAATTTGAAGTAATTCCTTTCTTCCTTTCCAACATATACATATAAAATCACAGGTATAGTATTCAAAAGTAAAATTGAACTTTAAAGATTCATAAATTTTTTCTTTACGTAATGGGATTTTAGCTTTTGGTACTTTTTTCAAAAACAAAATTTTAATAACCCCAATTGACAGATCTGTTAGATTGGCTCACATGAGCTTTTAAAAAAAAACTCGCACGTAGTCTTTGTTACAAAAATTTAAATAGTATATGAGTTAAATAAGTTAAACTTTTTTAAATTGACCGTTGTTCAAGAATAACACTGTTAATCTACTAATCACCAAGCACACTATGAATGGACTTCTTTAAGTGAAAGTAAACTTTACAAACTTTTTATGCGGCCACATGCATATCTCATGTTTTACAAAATAACTTCGAGTAACTTCGAAAGATCAAAGTTTCCCTTTCTTTTAAATTTCAACATTAAACAACAAAAAAGAATCTGATATACAATTATTACAGCATTGTTATTTCGACGACCTTTTATGCTAAATCTTAAATGCACAATTAATCCTTTCGTAAAATTTAATATTATTAACAACCCTGCGGGCATGTTATAAGGCTTCAACCATAACTAGCAAAAAAAATTCTAACACTCATCAGGAATTGACTCTTATATCAGCAAGGGGTTTCGCACAAAAAACGGGTATCTTCAAAAAAAATTATCAGTCCACAAGTCTAGGGCTTCATCTGGGTAACAAAATCCCGCCGATGAGAATCCCGAAATAAACGATTGACATTATTATGTCATGCTTTTCTACCAAAAAAGCTATATGAGCGACTTCAAATTCTGTCCATCACAAAGATATCTTCCTAATCCACCGATGCGCGGTAATTGATACCGCGGACAGGTAACCACGTTGTTACTTCACACAATATTCAACTCGCCTTGACTGAGTCCGTGGAAACTTGTACATCCCGGTCCTCTCTAAAACGACCGTGAACCTTTAGCTGACTTGGAGGGCAATTCTTAGGCACCAGCTGGCACGTAAAAGTGTCAACATCTTTCTCTCCTCGTGTTGCTACCGCTGTACTAGAGCAAAAATGGCCGAGTTTTCCATCTCTCAATATAAAGAATAGGTGATCTGTTTCAAGCGTCACCTCGTGACACTCTGCACAAGCGCTGTAATTATTTAGTAATCCTTAAAAGTGGGTGTAGACCGCCTACAAATTAGGCAACACAAGCAACTTGTTTATAACCTATTTTTAAGATGTTCTTTTCTTGGAACAATCTTAAAGTATTTGTTACTATTGAATGTTTTCTTATGATAAATCTAAAGCAAATTAAGTAGTAATATTTTTCATTTCTAATATCAAATTGTTTCTTCTGATATTATTATGCGCAATAAAAAGGATCAGATACCACAGAGCTCTAACAAATAGAAATGGCTTCAAAGGTTCGTACCATAAAATTTATATTTGCTACAATATATAAGAATAAATAAGACTAGAACCAGAAAAGAAGCTGAACAAGTTTTTTTGCAGTTATTTATGCAAATAAATATACAATTAATTATACAAATAAAAAATAAGGTCCCTGCCAGTACTGTAATTTGTATTTAAAAAAAAAGCATTTGTATGTAAATCAATATAATCCATATGTCTAAAAATATAGGCACGGGGAACATAAAATTAATAAGACTCTTCCGACGCCTCTATTGTGCATAAAACAATTGTGACAAGTAGCTATAATTACACAAACTTAAAACAGTGCATTACGTAACAATTTATTTTTATTATGAAAACACCTTCAAAACTAAAATCTTGAACTTATCAAATAAAAAATACGTAACGGTTTTTTTTTAATTTCAATTAAATTGATATTGCTAAAAACGTAAAATTTATGCTCTTAACACGCCTCCAATATTCATTCTTGGAATAGTATTCACAACCCTTTGTAATTCTCGAATGTCACAGCAATAGATATAACCTCTATCCGGCGCATCCCATTTACCTGAAATCCAGTTATACCTGGAACAAATATCCTTGCACAAAATTAAATCGTCTGTCACATTATCAACGTATGGGTTGTTAACAGAAACAAAAGCTATTCCCTGTTTTGAACTTTCAGAATATACAATTTTCCAAATAAATTTTGGTACCGGTAAGACCCCGCGAGTATCTAAATATATACTCGTTAAATCACCGTTGACATCTGGCAACTCTAAAATTTCGTGTGTTCCTGTGATGATCTGAAAGGGTTCACCATGTTTTCCAGCAGCCTTACGTATCATTGACTCTAATGATTTCCAATTACCGGAGTTAATGTTGGACCACTGTGGACAGGTGTTTATGTAAAAGTACGTTGCAAACTGTAGCGGCGCAAAGAGAAAATCAGCATCTGGTGATAAGTGACCACGTGCTAAGTATGCATTTTGCTGAATGTAACGGTTTGCAAGCTTTTGAGATCCAAGGAGTTCTGTGAATGTTGCCATTTGACCTGCTTGTGTATAGACAGAATTTGGTGATATTCCTCTGGGTACTTCATTTGCTTGAAAAGCTGGACGTTTACTCTGCTTGGAGGCCTCTGAAATGAGAAAAATTATTAAGGGGCAGCATCTTTAGCCATTCTTATTAAAATTAATATTGTAATAAAGGATTAGGTTGATTACTCAAAATACAGTGGACTAAATGTTTAGGTAAATGGGTTTATTGAAAACGGTAAGTACCCGCGGGCAAGCGAAAGAGCAGGAACCACTGACTGGTATCGCAAAAATCTATATACCTCAAGATACACCAAGACGTAACCTTTTTCTAACAAATAGTACTAAAGATAGGTCGCCAATAGATATACTCCAAAACTGTGGCTTTTGAAGTAAGGAATATTAATGAATAGCATTAGTTCTATGTGGAATAAAAAATACTGAATATTTGAATTAGAGTTTACTGGAAATAGGAAACCGGCTGCGGGTGTTGGAAATATACATCCTTACACGTATCCTCATCACTTCACCGTTTATAATTCAGGTTTCAAAAAATTTCTGGTAATGCGGAGTGCATAATTTTCAGGCTGATATTATTTCAGAATTTTTAATTTGCGCGAAACTGTTAAGCTGGGAATAATCATTTATTCTACATTCTTAATTTGATGGACCGCCATCAGCTTTTGATTTCATATAGCTTGAGAACCTGAAAACTGAAATGAATTGGTTAGCACTAGACATAGTAGGGTTCAACGAAGTTCGGTGGCCAGAGGCGGGAAATTTTTGGAGTGGAGACTTCAGGGTAATTCATACAGGAGCAAAGAAATGATATTTAAGTGTGGAGATAGTTATGCGAAAAAAAATAGGACACTGTGTAGAAAATTACTTACAAAAGAACGAAAGAGTACTTATGGTTAGATTAGAATTTATACCGGTAAACACAGTAATAATACAAGTATACATTCCCACCTCTAGCTACAGTGACGAACAGGTAGAAGCGATCTACAAAGATATCGAAGACATACTAAGATGCGTAAAAGGACATGAAAATTTAATAATTACGGGGGATTTTAATTCAGTGTTAGGTGAGAGTAGGGAAGGAGCGGTAGTAGGTTTATTTGGTGCAGGCACGAGAAACGACAGGGGACTGGTAGAGTTTTGCGACAAGAATAATTTAATCACCACAAACACGTTATTTCAACATCATGCTAGAAGACGATATACGTGGAAGACGCCAGAAGATATAGAAAGATATCAAATAGATTACATTCTTGTTACACAACTGTTTAGCAAACAAGTAAAAGAAGCGAACCAGAAGCGGACATAGACACTGATCACAACATCGTAATTTTGAAAGCCGCACTTAAATTAAAAAATTTGAAAAAAAGAAACGGAAAAAGGTACTTTAACTTTGAGAAACTAAAAGATAAAGATATTCACGAAAGACTTGAAAAAAGTCAAATAAATTGCTGAAAGATATCAGAAAAATATCTGATACTAAGGAAGTAGAAACAGAATGGAATAACACTAAATCCAGTTTAGACATGACGGCCAAAGATATTCTGGGGAATACACAAAAAGAAAATAAGAAACCACGGATAATGAATGATATCCTGAATTTAATAGAAGAAAGACGAAAATACAAAAATAAATCAGACGATACAGGAGAACAGAGATACAAAGCCATAAGATTGGAAATTATTCGCAAATGCAGGAAAGCTAAAGAACAATGGATTGATGAAAAGTGCAAAGAGGTACAAACTAAGATGAAAATGGGAAAGACAGATGAAGCATACAAACTAATTAGAATCAATTTAGGGACATAAAACGGTATAGCAAAAATGTAAAGGACGAGGGAAGAAACGTCATTATAGAAAATGTAGAGAAAGTGGGTAGATGGCAAGAATATATAGGAAATTTATAGACAGAGAAAGAATTAGCTGCAATAGAACAAGAATCAGACATTGAAGAGGATAACACGGAATATCCTATACTAGAGATGAATTTGAACTAGCATTAATGGGTCTGAAAAATGGTAAGGCGCAGGGTACATACAAGGTACAAGCAGAAACTCTAAAAGTCGCTGCACAAGCAGTAACAGAATGTCTCTTCCAACTTGTAAGCTATATGTATGAGACAGGCGAGATACTCTGATTTCAAACGTAACATCATTGTAACTATACCAAAAATGAAAGGCGCGGATAGATGTGATAATCGAACAATAAGTTTGACAGCACACTTGTCAAAAATATTAACTAGAATTGTACAAAGAAGAATAGAAAAACGAGCTGAAGAAATACTAGGAGAAGATCAATTTGGGTTTAGGCGAAGCAGGGGAACACGGGAGGCTATTTTAGGTCTGCTAGTGATAATGCAGAAAACAATAGAAAAAGGAGATAGCGTGTATGTAGGGTTTATACATCTGGAAAAAGCATTCGACAATGGAAAATGGAAAAAAATGTTCAAAATACTCAAAAAGATTGGAATGAGTTATAGGGATAGACGAATAGTACATAGCTTATACAAAGAGCAAACAGCAGTAATAAAATTAGAGCAGGTACGTAGAGAAGTAAACATTAGAAAAGGGGTTAGCCAGGGATGTGCCCTATCCCCATCAATTTTTAACTTGTAAATTGAAGATGCAATGATTACTGTCAAATGTAGGACGACATTTAGAATTACTATGCAGGCACAAAAAATTGATATACTTATATCTGCAGAAGATATACCGGTATTAGCATCGAGCAAGAAAGAGTTAGAAGCTGCTCTTAATGAAATGGCCACGGTTCTAACAGAAAGATACAGTATAAAATTTAACAAAATTAAAAGTAAAGTTCTAGTATGCAAAGGAGAGGAAAATAAATAAAAAATCAAAAACAAGAATGCAAATAGATAACCAGAACTTAGAAGAGATTAAGGATTTCTGCTACCTAGGAGCCAAATAACGCAAGATGGGAAAGCGCAAAAGATATAGAACAAAAATTAGCACAAGGTGCTGCTATATTTAACACTACCGTGTTCAAAGACAACAAACATAGAAGCCAGGAAAATATTGCTTAAAACATATGTGTGGAGCTCAGCACTGCACGGTTGTAAAGCCTGGACAGTAGGAGAAGCAGACAAGAAAAACCTTTGAAATGTGGTGCTACAGACGAATGATGAAGATATCATGAACAGACAAATTTAAGAACAAAGAGATACTAGAAATGGTAGGGGAAAAAACAACACGTGAAAAACAGTAGAAAATAGGAAAGATAGGATAATAAAACATGAGGGAATAGTACGGAGTATATTAGAAGCAGAGATAAGAAAATAGGGAAGTATTTGTATACCTAGGTTAGACTATTGCATACAGATAGTAAAAGTTGTAGGGTGTGGGAATTTCAGGGAAATATGTAGGCTATCTCAGAATAGAAATCGACGGAGGTACACATTCAACTAGTCGCAGGATGGATAAACTAATGACGAAAAAAATAACTGTACTTAAACATGATGATTATTATAAGCAACTACAGGTATTGGGTGTGCAATACTCTCGAATAATGTTAATTATGTGAAAGAATTTACTGGAAAACTAGTAATTCGGCAAATGTCTAAATGTTGGAGGATCTTGGCAACCCTAGGCTGCTTAATCCCCTTCACATACCACTGGAGCTCGGTGAAATATGGCATATAATTAGAAAACAATCGAAGGGGAACCGAGCTGTATATAGTCTGTGTGGGAAATTCAGGGAACTGTGTAGGCTAGCTCAAAATATTAATAAGTGGAGGAACGTGTTCAAAAAGTTTTGAAACGGAAAACCTAATGACGAAGAAATAAGCGCAGATAAATCTGAAGATAATTATACACAATTAGGGGTGGTGGTTGTGAAATATCCGCAACTAATCTTGACTGTGCAAAAAGATATATTGGAAAAAAATATTAAATCGGCAGATGTTCAAGTGTTGGGGGAAGCTTGGCAGCCACAGGCTGCTTACCCTTTTTCACAACCACAGTTGTCGGAGAAATAGGGTATATAATTGTAAAACAATAGATGGGGACCGAACGAAAATTGCTGAAAGCATAAGTGTGGAGAACAGCACAGTATGCGTATGAAATACGGGCAGTTGGAAAAGCAGACAGAAAGACGATAGCATCCTTTTTGAATGTTGTGCTTCAGATGTATGAGGATGATATCATAGACAGACAAAGTTAATAACAAATATGTTATAGAAATAGTAGGGGAATGAAGATATCTGTGGAAAAAAGATCGGAGAAATAGAAGGCAGAATACGTTCTAAGGCATTTTTGGGGAATAATATGGGATATATTACAAGCAGAGATAAGAAAAAGGAGATAGATGTAGACCTAGATCAAATAGTGATGTATGCAGACTGCAAATTTCAGAGAAATGTGTAGGTTAGTTCAGAATAGAAAACAGTAAGGATACGCATCTAACCAGTTCCAGGACAAGACCTAATGATGATGATAGGTAATAGATACATAAATTTTAGCTAAGTATATACGTATACCTCTCGCGTCTGTTGTCATGATTCCTTCAGTCTTAGCACATGGAATTCCTAAAAAGTCGCGCGTTCTTTGGACGCTTGAGAATCATTAACTAAATACAAAAAAGTAGAAAACCTAAGATGCTCTTTTAGCAATCCTAAGTATCATATTTTGCAGTGTTATCCTTGCAGAACTTAGACAGCAAATATCAATGTCAAGTGGAAAAACAATAATTTGTGAAATAAATAAAAACAGTAAAATTAATTGTTTTCAGGTAATTCTAGAACCATATGTGAAAAAGGACACCATTGTTCAGATAGCTGTTCTTATAGAAAACAGACCTCTTACAACACATGTTTGATAAAGTTAAACGTTTAGAATTTATCATTGAGTCCGTACGCATCAGCATCCGTTATCAACTACTTCAACTATTGAAACAGCGCTACTTAGAAACAAAACTTAGAAGAGTTTTATAATGGCTTTTTTTCTAGGAGAAGATACAACAAAGTTTCTACACAATATTGGCGAAGGAGTTTGCAGTAATACGTAACTCCAACTCAACTTACGTTGAATAGATTGTCCGTACAAGGTGTGTTCTGTATAGAGAGTATTCCCATCTTCTGTACTGTAACATACTTTGATTAGAGGTATCCAATTGCTACTTGTAACTTGAAATCCAATGTCGATTACTTTTCCTTCGTTATTTCCACATCTTGTACTGGATGCTTTAATATCACCTTTGACCGATTTTTGGCAACGGAAATCATCAAACTCGTACTGCTGATTTGATACTCGAAAAACTTGATTCCTAACGCAACTTGCTGTAGCCATACTTTTCTTAACTAGAATAAAGAATAACATATTAAATGATGAATATAATCTTTACATTGATGCTAGGTACAAAAATTTTGCAGTGTTGATTTGGATATATTTTGAAAATCAATTCATTCTAACTAGTCATTTTGCCCAGAGTATTCTTTAAAATTTTGCTTACTGTATTGTCATCAGTTTCGTAAAACTACTTGCCTTTTGGATTAAAAATCTACACACAAATATTTTTCACACTGACAAATAATATTATGAATTGCATCGGTAATTATTACAAGGCTAGTAACCAACGAGAAGATTTTCAAAAAGTGTCTTACGTATGTTAGTATTGTAGAAGCTTGTAAAATTCATTAATTTTATGCATTTGATGAAAACAAAACTACTAGAGAACTTTTCGCAAACAACTAACTCTAGCTCTATTAAAAATTTGCTAATGAGAGGGTAAGCGCCAGCAAGCATGTTTGTAGTATACGAATTCAAGCAGTGATATAAGCGCACATTAATAAAATCCCGCATGCAAGCAGGAGAATATGTACACCCGTACATGCGCGTATCTGCGCAAGCATACATTGAAAGATTCATATGTCCACACATACGAGACGGTTCCATGGCGTAGTTGGTATGTGTGTGACTACTATGCCCAACATCTCGGGTTCAAGTCCCGACACAGTCCGCTTGAAAAAGCGAGTGTTTTTCGCAAAGGTACGTCCTCGTTGGGATAAGAGATAAAATGTAGGTCCCGTGTGAGTGATGTCATGCACGTAAAGATCCCTACCTTGCTTGAAACAGCGAGGGTTCAGCAAAATTAAAAAACTCGTTTCCTGGACCATGTTACCTTCTGGTGGAGCTTAAGAAAATCTAATGTATTGTCCACACATATGTATGCTTGATAAAGATCTGTAAGCACCAGTAAGCATGCAACACCTAAAACTGTGTTTGCACACACGATGCACACTTTACACAAACGCATGTCAAGGTACAGTCAACAAACAAGTTAATTTTTAAAATAATATTACTGACTAATAAAAACTGATTGTAATTTAGGCTAATATGTAGTCTGCAAATATCAAGTAGAGTTGCTACTTAACAGCCGCGTTAAAGACTCGGTGGTCCGGTTTCAAACCGAAAAAGATATCAATTCCGTTTTTTGACAATTTAAAAAAACACATGCTCGTTTTCCCCGTAATAACTCTTTAATTGGTGCCGTATCTCCTGAGATACATTGATTTCTAGATCCTGTATAATTCCCAATGTTGTATTGTTATATATAGTGTCCATGTTTTCCAGTAATACAGCATGTCGCCACGCAGGAATATCCAATAGAATAGATGGTAGATAACTAGTGTACCAAGATAAATGTGTCTCGCAGACTTGAGACGAGTAAAAATTAATTTAACACAAACTGCCGTATTTTGGAATTGTAGTTGCATGCAGTGCAAGTTATATTTAATTTATAAGAATAAAGTCAGTTTTTGGATAGTAATTCATTAGGAAATATCTATAAAGTATCAAAAAATTACGACTGTAGAAGCTAACTAGAAGCAGATATAGACACTGATCACATCATTAATAATTACGAGAGCCGTGCTTAAATTTAAAAATTTGAAAAAAATGAACGGCAAAGGAACTTTGACTTTGACAAACTAAAACATAAAGGTATCAACAAAGGCATCAGAAAAAGTCAAACGAATTGCTGCAAGCTATCGGGAATATTTCTGATACTAAAGAAGTAGAATCACGATGGAATAAAATTAAATCCAGCTTGGATATGGAAGTCAGACATATTCAGGGGTATAAACAAAAAGAAAATAAGAAACCATGAGTAACAAAGGCGAAAATACAAAAACAGACCAGACGTAGCAGGAAAACAGATACAAAGATATAAAATGGTCAATTTTTCGTAAATGCAGGAAAGCTAAAGAACAATGGGTTTACGAAGCGTGTAAAATGATACAAACTAAGAGAGAAATATGACCGACAGACAAAGCATTCAAAATAATTAGAATGAATTTTAAGGATATAATACCGTATAGCAAAAATAAAAGGGCCTCAGGAGGAAATATCATAATAGAAAATGTAGAGAAAGTGGTTAGATGACAAGAATATATAGAAAATTTTTAGCCAGGACAGGAACTAGAAGCACTAGAACAGGAATCAGACATTGAAGAGGATGACTTGGAATATCCTCTACATAGAGACAAATTTGAGTGGCATTAAAGAGTCTGATAATAAAATAAGGTACTGGGTATAGATATGGTGCAAGCAGAAACTCCAAAAGCCACTGCACAAACAGTCACAGCACGTTTCTCCCAACTTGTAAGTATAAGACGGGCAAGATACCCAAAGGTTTCAAACGTATCATCATAGGCACTATACCCCAAGACAAAGCCACGAATAGATGTGAAAGTTTTCGAACAATAAGTTTGATAGCACACGTGACAAAAATATTAACTAGAATTGTACAAAGACGGATGGAAAAACGGTGTGTAGAAATACTAGAAGAAGATCAGTTTGGGTTTAGGCGAAACAGGGGAACGCGAGAGACCATTTTCGTTAATGGGATAATTATATACCTTATTTTCCCGAATTAATAGCTTCCAGTAAATCCCTTCGCACAATTAACATTATTCGAGAATATTGAACCATTACCTGTAGCTGCTTATAATAATCATCATTTTGTTTTGTTATTAGTTTTTCCATCTTGGCACTGGTTGGACGCGTACCTACATTGATTTCTATTCTGAACTAACCTACACATTTCCCTGAAATTCTCGCAGCCTACATCTTTCACTATCTGCGTGCAATAGTCTAGCCTAGGTCTACATCTACTTCTCCTTTTTCCTATTTCTGTTTCTAATAAATTCCGTACTATTCCCTCATGCCTTAGTATGTGGCTAATAATCTTATCTTTCTTATTTTTTTCAAAGACTTCTACCTTTTTCTTGTCCGCTTCTCCTACTTTCAACACAGTAGTTGCGTTTTCTTTTTAAATGTAGTACGTCCTTGTGTTATTCTTTGTTCTATTTTTTTTTGTTAATTTTCATACCGTATCTCTCTCTTATAACTGTTTCCATTTCATTAAGAGAAGCTTCTAACTCTTCCTTGCTAGATGCTAATACCGTTATATCATTTGCAAATCTAAGCATATCAATCTTTTGTTCCTGCACAGTAATTCCGAATGTCTTCCTGCATTTGACAGTATTCGTTGCCTCTTCAATGTACAAGTTAAAAATTAATGGGGATAGGCTACATCCCTGTCTTACCCTTTTCCTTATATTCACTTCTCTACGGTCCGGCTCTAATTTTATTACACCTGTCTGCTCTTTGTCTAAGCTATGTACTATCCGTATATTCCCAAAACTCATTCCAATATTTTTGAGTATTCCGAACATTTTTTCCATTTTACATTGTCGAATGCTTTTTCCAGATTTACAAACCCCACGTTTTCCCCCTTTTCTATTGTTTTCTCCATTATCACACTCAAAGCTAAAATAGCTTCCCGTGTGCCCCTGTTTCGCCTAAACCCAAATTGATTTTCTCCTAGTATCTCGTTAGCTTGTTTTTCCATTCGTCTTTGTACAATTCTAGTTAATATTTTTGACACATGTCTCTTTGTACTATTCTAATTAATACTTTTGACACGTGTGCTGTGTGTTTTGTAGGTAGCTATCTACACAGTGCCCAATCTATTTTCTCATATCTATCGCCATACCAGAATTCCCTTCTTCTAATCTTGTGTGAATTACTCTAAAGTCTCCGCTCCGAAAATCCTCTGCCTCTGGCCACCGAACTTCGCTGACCCCTACTATGTCTAATGCTAACCTATCCAATTTAATTTTCTAGGCCTCTAGCTTACCTACTTGCTTTATGCTTCTGACATTCCACGTTCCGACTCGCAGAATGTTCAGGTCTCTTTTTATATTTTCCGATCACATCCTCTAAAGTAGTCTTCTCCTGGAGATCCGAATGGGGGACTATTTTAAATCCGGAATTTCTAAGTCCAGAGGATACCATCATTTTAAGTATCAATTTAAAGACACTGTGTACGTGGGAGGTAAAGTGGTGGTTTCCCGTTGCCTTCCACATCGCAGTAGTGTGTCTTAGAATGCCATACCGACCCCCATGGTCTCTGCCACTCTAAGTACCGAAAGAGCTGCTTTGTTTTGGAGAGGTCTTAATCTGGTCCCTCACTAAGGACCCCACTAATTTGGTTAAACCTATAGTTCGGCTCTTTAGATCACCGGAACGCTAAAGCCGTTCTACCCGTTTTACTAATCTAGAACTACTTCAAGGTGCAGGTCCATTCAGAACGGCATATTAGGATATAGTGCTTTTAATATATTCGTATTCTCCTTGATTTTTGCAAATTCAAGTACACGCAGGATACATTTTCACAGATATGCTTGAGAAGAAGTCAGTAAAAATGAGCTTATTAGAAAAAACCGTTAGGTTATCTAATTATTTCCCAAACTTTTGGTACCCAAGTACAAAGTAGCAAACACTTTACACCATTTTCATGCTACCAGAGTAACTCAAGTTGGTTTAATTAATGAATAGTTACACACATTTTGTTAAACCTATATAATTTTGCTGCAAATCAATTACCAACGTGTCCAAAATTTCTAAATAAAGTAAATAGGATTGTTGAAGCTTAAAAATAGAAAAGTACAAATAGTGAATCAAAAACATTTATGTAGAAAAGCTGATGAAGTAGTGCTTTTCAGCAACTGCACTACACTTTTTTACAACCATGGTTTTAAGGTACTTATTGGGTAAAAATTTTGTCTTGTCTGGATGTAGCGCCACGATTTTCAATTTTCAAATAACCTAGCATTTAGTGAAAGCCTTACAAAATACTTCTGCCACAAATAACACTATACTATCAGATAAAAAATCTAAACATTATTCTTTTTATAATTGATTGGGAATATAGTAACCCACCATAGTTTCTACTATATTTGAAACTTAGTTTTCGGCAAATAATTTGAGTTTGCAAAACGATGCAAACAAATTTTAACAAAGCGGTGCACATTTGTTAATTTTAAAAATATGGCATCTATACTGGATGCTTTAAGAGTAAGAACTTCGACCGCATGCTTATCTCGGTAGATATAACTTCTTACAAAGGAAGTTAGGTTAATTTAATCACGTACAAGCCGTTGAACTTACAGCATTCTAGCAGTGTGAAATTTGTTGCTAGAAGAGGAACCTTGTATTTGGAATTTTTAAAATCAAAATAACTTTAAAACTTAAAAATTAGTACATATTAATATTATGAAAATATGTAAAGAACCACAAATACGGTAAAACAATGGAAGGAATCGTTTTACAAGTTTCTCTTTCGTAGTTTAGTTCTACGATGCTGCTAGAGACATTGAATAAAGTACTATTTATTGCCATTTCTGTATGCTGTTTAAAATCAGCAGGGATGCTGGGATTATGTTTGACCTTGTAAAATAAGTTTGACTTAAATATATATATTTCACAATGTTTCCCAAAAATGCAAGCGACTTGAATAAAAAGGAATTTTGATTGTCCTGCAAATTAAAATTTAGCAAAAGAATTTTTTTAGATCTTATCTAAGGTACTAACGGCTCTGAAATTAAACTTCATTGCTAGAACAGCGGTAATATATGTACTCCGTGGACTACGTTGGTTTGCGTGTGATTCGTAACAGTGTCACGAGTTCGATTTCCAGCACGGACCATTTCAAAAATTTTGGACTAGCATTTCCCACATAAATATGCCTTTGTTCGGAAGCGAGATTAATTGTAGATCCTAAATTTTTTTGAGTTCATCTTTATTTAAGTGGATCAACAACTTTCCTCAATGTCGCCGATACTACTTTTTAATTTGGTTCGGTATAAAGTATTAATTATAATTTTATACTGAGTATTATTTGGATTTATGCAATTCAGAGTCCATGCTTCCTCCGTTTGCGTCGGTTATATTCTGAAATTTAGATTTACTTTAAAATTATCTAAGATGGCTTTTACCCGAGAAAACCTAAATATATGGAAAGTCATTGCTAGTTGAATAAAAATACTTCCTTTCTGTAAATGTTTGTCCTTGAAACAAGACAGTTGCTGTGCTTACTTACCATTTGTCTATTTTTAAATATAACAACTTCTCTAATTCTGTTTTGATGGGCCCTAATAAGGGCAAAACGCGTATTCAGGGTTGCTTATTACCTAACGTTTGTCAATTGCCAATAAATTGTCTCGTTTTCTATATACGTAGTTTCTCCATTTCGAGGTACATACACCACTTACGTATTATATCATTTTTGAAAAACATATTTGTGGATAACCGAATGCAGTAAATTCGCACACTGGTAAAGGTCAACCACTCACCGAAAGTTGCACGCGATTAAATGTTGACTGAAAATAGTTAAGTAGGTAGAATTTTATATGAACTGATAGAAAATTGATAGTTGTGTAGAAGAAGTGTCTTATTCCGCCAACACTGTCTTTACGAAATTTTGGTATTTTAAAAATAGAAAAACCTTCAACTGTAGAATAAACTAGTTAGCCATGAATAAACTAATCATTCGTGCAATGACTTAATAAACATACCAGTTGTTAAACTATTGCGTGCATTAGGACAGAATAAAACTAGGTCCTCATTTGCTTGTAAGGAAAAACGTCCATTTTCAGGAATAGCGAGCTTGTAGCCATCGTTGTCATTAACTGTCAAAATTACTGGTTCATCTTGGTCATCTTGCTTTGGAAATAAAATAGTGCAAGCTGAAACAAATGAGAATTATTAGTTTATTAGGTATGTAGCTTCTGGATACTATATTCGATTTAAAGCGGTTTAACATAAATGATGTAGCTTTATATTAGGTATTTCAGAATTGTTATTGTTAAACATTTATAATTGTGTGCTCATGCGCGAGAATACGTTTGAATTTATTATATGGAACACTGTCACCTTATCCAAAAACTCCTTTATCCACCTTAAAGATTTCTCTTCTAGTACAACGTATGTGGTAATGTGGTAATGCAGGACCACTGCAAATCTTTGATAAGTGTACACAAACTTCGTGCAGTTAAAATTTAAATTCAGTTTAACGTTCTATTTTGTCATCATCATCATCATTTTGTTATCAACCTTACTTACGGTCGGTTTGACGCAGCTCTAACTTCTTTTCTATTCTGTGCTAATCTAAGAAGTTCTACATACGCTTCACAACTTAAATTTTTAATAATTTGACTAATACAGCTTGGTCTAGGATTTCCTATACTCCTCTATCTGTTGCTTATCTACCTGGCACTACATAGATATTAGCAACCTGATGGTTGTTAAAAAACTCCAACATGTTTACATGATTCCCATTTATAAGGAAATGAAATATTATCTGGTTATCTCCTCCAAAAAAGGAATACTGTTAAATTATAGTTTATGGTAGGGCCTAATCAATGAATCGTTGCCAACATGCCAGACCGCTAACTAATTGTGAGTTATGTCAAGGAGACGTTTATTAAATTATATGTTGTGGTAAGCCTTAAGCAGCGAATCGCTGCCAACATCCCAGACGGCTAACTAATTGTGAGCTATGTCATGGGGACGTTTATTAAATTAAATGTTATGGTAAGGCTTAAACAACGAATCGCTGCCGACATGCCGGAACGTTAACTAATTGTAAGTTATGTCATGGAGTCGTTAATTAAGTTATATGTTATGATAAGGCTTAAGCAACGAATCGCTACCAACATGCCAGACCGCTAATTAATTGTGAATTATATCAAGACGACGTTTATTAAGTTATATTATGGTAAGGCCTAAGCAGCGAATCCCTGCCAACATGCCATACGGCTAACTAATTGTGAGTTATGTCATGGTGACATTTAGTTAACTGGTTTTTATTTATTTTTTGTTTTGTTTTCGAACTTACTTAAGGTCAGTTTGAAGCAGCTCTAAATTCTTTCCTATTCTAAGCTAGTCTAAAAAGGTCTACATACCCTTCACTACCTAAATCTCTAATAATTTGACTAATATAATTTTGTCTAGGTCTTCCTACTCTATTTGTATTTAGTAGACCTTTCTATAGTCCCTCATGTCTTAACTGGTGCCCTATCATTCTATCTCTCCTGACCTTTAATTGTTTCCACATACAGGGTTCCTCACCTATTCTTCTATAAACTTCTTCATTTATTACTCTATCTGTCCAACAAATCTTTAACATTGTCCTGTAACATCAAGTTTCAAAAGCTTCTATCTTTTCCTTATCTACCTCTTTAATTGTCTAAGTCTCACTACCGTATAATAAAACGCTCTATACGAACGACTTTAAGAAACTTTTTATATTATTTACACTAATACTATTAGCTATTAGTTAGTCTTTCCTTTTTAAAAACATTTTTTCTAGCTTGAGCTATTCTAGCTACTATATCCCTTCTGCTACGTCCGTCCTTGGTAATTATACTACCTAAATAGCCAAGTTTATCTACCTTCTCTAACTCGGCATTACCTATTTTTAATTTTGGTTTAGAACTACGCTGTAACTCACTTGTCATAATCCTTGATTTACCTGCGTTAATTCTCAAACTATGGTTACTCTGTAGTATCTCATAAAAAATATGTAGAAACTCTCGTAACTCTTTTCTTGACTTTGCTATAATGGCTATATCATTTGCAAAACGTAACGTCTATTATCTATCCCTGCACACTAATAACTATCACTTTCTCAATATAAACATTAAAAATCAAAGGAGATAGTATACAGCCCTGTCTGACACCACTTCTAATCTTAGCTTCCTTTTCTCTTTCATCAAATCTAATTACTATGCTTTGGTTTATATATAGACTGTAAATAATTTTTTTGTCCCTATGAGAGATTCCTATTTTCCGCAAAACCCTGAACAGAACAATCCAATTAACCCTATCGAATGCTTTTTCTAAATCTGCAAACGCGAAATGAGTGTTTTTATTTATTTGTAATCTTTTTTTCGATAGTTACCCTAAACATTATATCGGTTTTTTTAGTCTCTCGGTCTTTACGAAAACCATATTGGTATTCGCCAATATAATTCTCAGTCAGAGGTTCTACTCCATTTTTGATTATTATTGCTAGTATTTTGGAAGCGTGGGAAGTTAAACTAACCGTACTAAAATTCTCACACTTATCAGCTCCTGATTTTTTTGGGATTGGGATAATAATATTTTTTTTGAAATCAATTGGGACCTCACCTGTGTCATATATTACTTTTACTAGTTCATACAATCTGTCTAAAGTTTTCTGACTTTCATTTTTTATTTATTTTGCTGGTATATCGTCTATCCTCGGCGCTTTATTTAGTTTAAGATCCCTAACAGCTATATCAAATTCCTCTCTTAATATTGAGAAACCTATTTCTACATCCTTTTCTTGGCCGTTCTCTTACTCAGCCATATCATCTCCCTTATATAAATCTTCCTATCCTTTCCGTCTATCTGCTACCTCAACTTTATTTATTAGAAGCTCATTATTCTCATCTTTAATACCATTATATTTTTTCCTATCTTCCCTGAAAAACAGTTTAAGTGCCCTGTAAGCCATGTCTGTCTTACCTACTCTCAAATCATCTTGTATTCCCTTACAATTCTCCTCCATCCATTTATTACTAGCTTTTCTACACTCATGTGCTATCTTATTTTTAGCTCTATTATATTTTTACTTACTTTCACTATCCAATTCTTTGAAAGGTTTAAACCTTCTTCTATTCTCTATTAAATCTAAATCTCCTTTGTTACCCAGATTTTTCTCGCTTCTACTTTTTCCTTACCAATAGTCTGTGTTGCTGTACCATGTACAGCCCTTTTTATTTCTTTCCATCTATATTCTACGTTCTCTCCTATAGCCATCTCTTTGATCTATTACTTGTTTATATTTCTTTTTTATCTCACTATCATTAAGCTTACCTAGATTCCATCCGTCTCTTTTAGCCTATCTCAATTTTTTGAATTTTAGATTACACTTCATTTTAGCTAAGTTATGATCGTTATCTATGTCAACCCCTGGATAACTACGACAGTTTTTAACTTGGTTTCTAAATCTTTGTTTAACTAAAATATAATCTATTTGGTATCACCTGGCACTATCCAGGTATATCTTCTTCTAACATGTTGTTCGAATAGGGTTTTTACAGTTACTAATCTTTGTTCCTAGCAAAACTCAACCAATCTTCCTTCTCTATCATTTCGTCTACCATACCAAAATTTTCCGACCTTTTTCCCTCACTATCTTCTCCAACTGATGCATTAAAATTGACCATAACTATTAAATTCTCGTCTCCCTTTACTTTTTTCATTATACTATTTATATCCTCGTATACCTTTTCTACTTTCTCATCCTCGTACTGAGCTGTTAACATGTAAACCTGTACTAAAACAGTGTCTGTGGGTTTCGTACTCAATCTAACATTAATTATTCTATCACTAAATTATATGTACTCATTAACTTTACGTCCTAATCTTTTACCTAACACTATTCCTACCCCTGCCTGTCCATTAGTTGAAGAAGTCGTAATTATTCTATAATTATTTTTCCAAAAGTCATTACTATCTAGCCATCTCACCTCAATAATACCTAAAATGTACAGCTTTCCTTTTCTCATTTCGACTAATAAATTCGTTAATTTATCTATTACAAGTAATGACCTTACATTCCAAGTCCCTATCACTAAATCGAAACGTTGTTTTAAATTCTTACAATGACGAGGTAAGGTATATAGTACTCACGACTGTATTATACAGGGTAGAACAATAAATATTTGGGGATTTTAATTTTCTTCTGTTACCTTCTATTTAGGTGAGCTCTATTTACAGGAATTGAGTTTTTACAACCTCTCGTGACCTCTTTATGTATATATATATATATATATATATATATATACATATATTGCTGTGATCCTCACCAAAATTCGGGAACTACGGTCTTCGAATCGAGCCCCTGCGTTGAAATTAACTGGTCCGTTGACTTTCTACTGATTATCGCCTCTTTACTCTCTCCGCCTCGGCTGCTCACCTAGTTAAAACTTTCATCCTCATTCATAAAAAAAAACAAACACTTTCCTACCACAAACATCAACGTTAACTCTATTTACATCAATATTCATAATACATTAAAATTTCAAAATTAAATTGTAGCATAAATTTCAGCATCATAAAATTTCAACTTAAAATTTTTCATAATTTAAATTTGCATCCAGAATTAGAGTCCTTGTAGGATTTATTTAATGGTTGGTCATATACTTTGAACAACAGCTCAGATAACCCAATGAATTTAGATGGGACGTTGGCTATATAATGTGCGAGTTTGATAAGCGGACAGTCTTAGTTTAAACCACGTACAACCTGCATCACTGATACTTAAGAATTTACGAGTCGAGTAAATATACGAATTAAACAATGAAAATGTTGTGAAAAGTGATGTTATAAAATATTTTGAATTAATTAGAGTGAAAATATATGAGACAAGCTTGGTCGTTTGCTAGAAAACGGTTCGAAGAATAAATATAAAAAAACGCTAAGTACATAAATCTATGGACAATCTAAGAATAAATCAAGGGATAACTCTAAGTACAAAATTCTAAAAGACTTTACGAAAATTCAAAGGACATTACGACGTTATAAAAATTTAAGGCAGATCACATTAAACCGGGGAAAACTTGGAGACTAAGTAACTCAAGTAAAAGCATTTTTGGGGGACTGATCCACGGCACGCAGCTAAAAGACTCTCAAGGAAAACTACAGGTCGGAACTATCTTGCATAAGACATTTTTTACTATTTATTATATTGGAATATTGATCATATTAAGGCATTATTTTCTATTTAGTATTTTTGAACATAGTTTAAACTTGAATATTTTATGTAATGAGTCAACAAAAATTTATTTGGTACGTGAAAAATTTTGTAAACAAGGGAAAACCTTGAACGTTCAGAGAAATTGCCAGTAGAGTACAACGACATTTTGCTGGCTTTAAAATAAGAAAAGGGAGCTTTATTTTGGAAATAAACAATTTGAAAATTATTGTTATTTGATTCAGGGGCTAATTTTATCATACAGTGAAACAGATGAAGCTGTGAAGTGTAAAACATCTCTCTTTTCTCATTATACAAAAATTAATCGACTTCGTTTTAGCATTCAAATCAGATAAACTTTTAGAGAAAAAGAGGTAAACTATTTGATTATCGTAACGTTGTGTACTCTGTGTGAATTAAACTGGGCTAGCCAAGGAAGATTTAAAATTTCAGGAGATTAAAATACACAGAGCGGTGGTGATCAGAAGAGGACTATTTGAATAATTACATCGACGTGCAGCGTTATCATATCAAAATATACATTAATTGCTGTGTTAAGGTCTCGCGTTGGTGCACCGTTAAATTTGCTGTGTTAAGGTCTTGCGTTGGTGAGCCGCTCTAAATTTGCTGTGTTACCCTCTTCCTTTGGAGTTGGAGCCAGAGCAGTGCTGTGACACGGTACAGCAAATTGCAAATTTGAAATTACTAAGTTACCTTTTTCTCTAACTTTTGATTTGCCTGGCTAATTCAACGGAAGTTATGGAATTTACAAAACAAAATCAAATACAGCAATCTTAAAAAACATCTGTACATTCAAAAGGAATTTTCTCTCATACAAAAGAATATAGAGCAGTTTGCGGTTTAAACTTGTACATAAAATTATTATTGCATTATTTTAATATAACCCTTATCTAATCTTTGTTAAAATTTACAAAATGGTGCTTAAATAATACGTGAATAATTCACCTATCTTCTATGTTTATGAAGGTGATTGGCCAATAACTGTCACGAATAATTTATTAAAGGTTAAGACGCTGCGTACTACGACCTCAAATCTTTCCGGCAATTATTTGCTCACAAAAAATTATATGATGAAATTAAAAACTTATTCTACCTTAAATTCAAATGACAAAATACTCAAATATCATACAAACAAAGGAATCTAAAAGTTGTACTTGCAAAATCAAATAGCGCTTCTCCATGTCTTCCTTTCATCACGACCGGGAAATACATCCTTCCTGATTCTATTTTTATTTGACGTTAAAATTTAATGAATTTGTTAGTAACAGAACCTGCGTAATACTGCAGATGAGCAAAAATGTAACTACCATTAATGTATCGCTGCTTGAATTTAGTGGAATACTAATCTTTGCAAAGTGTATTATAACTAGGGGTTGGCGATACCGGATTTTGCGTATCGAATATCGGTACATATTCTATATCGATATGTATCGATATCGATATATATATATATATATATATATATATATATATCGATACGTTACGATATGTATCGATGCGCCTCGATATGTATCGATGCGTATCAATTTGTATCGATGCGCATCGATACGTATCGATACGTAGTGGTAGGTATAGATATATATATATATATATATATATATATATATATATGTCAGGGGGAGGTACTAGGCTTCTAAGGGTAGATTTGTGTTAAAAGGGGTGTATGCCAAATAAAATGATTCATATATCAGATCCAGTAATTCAAAACTATATTTTGCCGTACTTTACATATGCTAAAGTATTTACCATATTAGTTTGAAACGTATGTGCCAAAAGGTAAACTAAATGACTTAATGACGTTGATAAAATGCACAGTGCTCAAGGTTTTATACTAAGTTGCAATTTAATAAGCCATTGAAAGTACATTTGCCGTCTGAAAACCGGATGCGTCTACGGATGTCTACTATCAACCAAGCATCCAGGTCTTGTGTGAATTATTTTGGCTTTTTATTTAAATAGAATCAACTTTTGGACGAATTTGTAAATTTAAAATTATAAGTTAATAGCAGTATCAAATATAATTGGAGAATTGTGAAGTATTTAGGACCAATGATAGAATTTAGGAATGTGTATAAAGCCAATAGTGAAGGTATTTGTGACACCAAAAAAAAGGACAAATTGTTATTGGATATTTTTATGTATGTAAAATGTAATTAAGTAAGCTAGTTTTGTTGTGCTTATTGCCTTGGAGAGTAAACAAGATGATTCTTTTTCGATTAAATTTAGTATAAAGACGTGTTTTTGTAAACCTGCGTTATAATTGTTAAATATTTTGAAAAAATAAATGTGTTTGAATTTAAATAGTCTGATTTATTAAAGTGGAGGTACAAGAAGCATCGATGGTTAAATAAGCAACAGCGACGTTAAAAGAAGTGTAAAGAATTGTGATAGTGCGACGGGAAAGCAACGAATATTTAATTAGATTTGGAACGATATTGGGAAAGGTAGTAGGACATTCGAGTGGTTAATACAAAGGGACGAAGTTGGATTTGGATAGATGTTTAAAGGCAGAAGGACATAGAGTGGTTATAGTGCGACGGGAAAGCAACGAATATTTAAATAGATTTGGGATTGATTTGGATAGAGATTTGAAGGCAGTAGGACATCGAGTGGGACATCGAGTTTATAGCAGGGCATTGAGTGATTTGGAACAGGACGGCGGTTAGATTTGGATTGATTACGAAAAGGCGGACGGATTAATTGGAGCACAAAGAGGGAAATTAGGAGAGCAGCAATTGCAGGGGAAGATTCAACGAAAAAAAGGAACACGGAAAGATTAGCGCAGGGGAAGTAATTACAACGGTTTGTCAAAATTCTAAAATTCGGGTTATTCATTTCAGATTTGGGGTCATCAAAATTGTACTAAGACACCTGGAGGCGATACGAAAGTTCAATAGTGATTGTGAGTCCCTGTAAAGACGCATACGGCGACTAAGATCGTGAGCCAGCAGCATTTAAAAAGGGCATCAGCGAAGTATAATTCAGGTGAGTACCGTGCAATATCATAAAACGTCAAAAAGTCAGAAATTGTGTACATTAATTAATTTGGCACAAAGCTACGTTGATCAGTAAAATTTGGCATATACAGTAGTAAATTCATATAAAAGTAGTAAAACAAAAGAGTGTGCAGTTTGGATGGGCAGTGCACATCTACTTACGACTGAACCCACGGTAAGTAGGTGAACACCCTGAGATAAAGAGTTCATATAGTCGAGGCATAATAATAGTAAACATTTAAATTAGATAACCAACCAAACGTTGCTAAAGCACATTATATAGAAGTCATTCATTTAATAATAAAAATAGGGGCGACGACAAAAGTAGAGTATAAATAAAATAATTTATATTTAAATAAATAAAAATAATAAAAGTACAGGGGGGGGTTAGCCAGTAGAATATATATATATATATATATCGCTACATATCGGATGTTTAGATTAAATATACGTATCGAGACGTAGCGAAACGTATCGGTTCGCAACGGTACGAATCGATCCGCATCGATATTTTATCTACTCTTTCTTTGGGAATAAAATCACAAAATCGTTTTAAAATAATGTATTTTATAACAATTCGGTCTTTCGCCTAAGATTGTTATCAAAATAATTAAAGTTTCAAGTTTAATATTTGTGACGTATATATATATATATATATATATATATATATATATATATATATATTGCTGTGATACCTCACCATTATTCGGGAACTAAGGTTTTCGAATCGAGTCCCAGCGTTGGGCTACCCAGAGATGCTGTGAAACCTACAAAAATCCTCACCAGAGTAAAAAAAAAATATTCGAGCCTCTCGAATTGGGCACCAAGATTTGCTGTAATTCTCGCCCTGGTGAATCTCTTCTGATAATCGCCTCTTTACTCTCTCCGCCTCGGCTGCTCACCTAGTTAAAACTTTCATCCTCATTCATAAAAAAGACACATTCCTACCACAAACATCAACGTTAACTCTATTTACATCAATATTCATAATACATTAAAATTTCAAAATTAAATTTCAGCATAAATTTCAGTATCATAAAATTTCAAGTTAAAATTTGTCATCATTTTAATCTGCATCCGGAATTAGAGTCCTTGTAGGATGCATACTAATTACGTTAACAATATTGCAGACCTGAGTCTGAATAAAAGGGAGCATCTCCCACCCCTTTACGTTAATTTAACAGGTTAGTCTAATTGAGCTCAAAGACAAACCCAAATTTTCATCATAATCAAAACATAAACCTGATAAATACTCCTTTCTACTTATACAAGAAAATTTTACCTTAAAACTAAAAATTTGTTGTTTATACAAATTTACTACTGTCCATCTTTATCAAACAAATTATAAAGATATTCAACACACACCAAAACATCAAAGATAGAACAAACAAAGCATAAGTTACCTGAAGGTTACTGCACTCGTGGCTCCAATGTACATCGTCCTTGCTAATTCCACCATTCCAGCTGGTTTATGTTTACGGCTTCAGATTCTGACCGCTTTTAAAATTTTTGTACACCACCATTCGTCTAAAAAGGTTTCAGGGCTTCTCAGGAATTCATCTACGTATATCTAAATCTTGTTTTGTGGATCCAATCACGTTTACGAATAACATTTGATTATTAACACCCCCGAAAAATAGCAAAGAAATTCATAATTCTTTCACGCTATACCCAAAACTACCTACTTTTATTTATTTATTTATCGTTAATAATTTGGATAATTGGTACAGTAGTACTCGCAAATATAACTAGACTTTATTACCTTGTATCTTCTCTAAGTGCACTAATAACTTTTATTGTAGCACGTAATCACCACGTATTCTACTTAAAGTATCGAATAATCAAAAAAATAACGAGCAAAACTGTTTAAAGTATTGATTAAAGTCAAAAATCTAAGTGAGAGAAACTCCTATAAACACGAGTTTATATAATGGCCCGCTTGCACGTGGAATTTGTTCCGCAACGGACAATTTTTAGAATTTCGCATTCTCTTTTCCCTTTCGACGGTCCGGCACAGCGATTCTACTAAAATTTGCACACGTCCAAGTTGAAAATCTAAGAATTTTCCACACGGCTCGCAACGCGTCCGCGAACAACTAACTAATTTTATACAGAAATTGTTATGTTTACACCTCTCATGTTTGTATCTTATTTTAACCAATCGTAGCCCTAGCGAAGCTTCACAAATCACGCCTTTATTATATCCGTGTCTCTGCTTTACGCTTTTATCCATCCCTTTCTACCTTGGTCTGAGTGCTACAAATCGATATTCTTTACTATCTGCTATTTAAATCCACGTGGATTCTTACGTAAGTTAAATAACATCTCATCTAGCCTTTCCTGCTAAAACATCCGACCGTTTCCAATATACGTAGAATCTGCATCAGCTCAAATTTATTAGAACTTTGACATTTAGTTTGCAGGTGTGCTGCTAATGAACGTTTTAATATAATTCTCCAAGCTTTGTTTTTATGGTATTTTAACCTTGGATTTTCACAGTCTTTTATGCTTATTATATATTACTAATGGTTCAATTAACTCCAATTAAAATAATAATGAATGGCATTTGACTTCTACCCTTTAATTTTTAGCGAATACTGATTAAATATTAATTATTATCTGTACACTTTGTTTAATACCCGTTACTTAAAATTGAATTAATTAATATAAATTTCGCACGTAATTTCTCGCTAGTTTTAGTACTTGGAACAATTAAATTACATACAAGTTGAGCATTTTAATTCTGCTTCTTTTTATAGAAAGCGTCTAGTGAATAATTTAAATCCCTTCTTTTTAATGAAACGAATAAATTTTTATGCTCCACGGTTTTAATAACGCGTATTATCTAATAAAGTCTATACAAACCCTACATTCTAATTGAATGATTTAAATCTTCACAGTAGGCCTTTAATTACGAGTACTTTTTCCCATAGCTTCCTTATACACGGTGATTAAAATTATTTGATGTCGTAAATTAATTTTCTACCCTGGTCTACATTTGAGTATGTTCCCCCTATTTAAATACAAATAATCCCACTTATTTGAATTCAAATACGAAACATCTAGACTACAAAAAAAATTTACAAACAAAAATTGTCTATCTCCCTCTACACTTATCTTTCTAACTTACCTAACTTATATCCAATCCTAAAAATATTTACACCTATCCTATATCCCTATCCTATTCCTAACTCTCACCTAATTTTATAAACTGAAATTATCCCTAACTTTATTCTACTTATCCATCTAATCCTATATACATCCTATATACCTATCCTATTCCTAACTCTTAACTAATCTTCACTATACTCACTTCCCCCTAACTAATCCTATATACCTATCCTATTCTTATTCTATTCCTAACTCTCCACTAATCTTATAAGAAATATCTACACTTAACCTATCTTATTTTCTTCCTGTATTTAATTTTCCTTCTCATCCTATATACCTATTTCTAACTATCTTCCAAATTTATCCTACACCTAGCTTTATTTTGTATAAACACTTACTTCTACTCTCCTATATACTCCTATTTCTATCCCTATATTTTGTTCATTTAATCTTCATTTCTTATTTAAATCTGACTCTTTTCTTGATACTCCAAGTCTTTCTTCTCACCATCCTAATACTCTTCATCCCTATTTTTCCTCCTTTTATATCTATACTTATTATCCCTGTTATCTCACATAAAATAAACTCATCATCCCTATTATCCTGATTCTTAAATATTGCTTCTTCTTTAGTCCCTACACTTGTCTGTTTCTCATTTATTATTGTTTCCTTTTCTGCGGACAAACCAAACGATACTACCTTAATATTATAGATTTTTCCCTCTACGGAAAATCCTGTGTACCTTCTAGAATCCTTGTGTAATGGAATCAGCCAGAATGAATTCCTTAAATCTAATTTACTAAAAATAAACTTGCCACTTAACCTCGTCAAAAGTGTGTCCATGGATGGTGGACAATGGAATTGCGGTTTGGTCCATTGGTTAATTTTTCGTGCATCTTTATTTAATTTTGCCTTCACCTGCTTCCGATATGCTGCTCTTGCTTCTACCTCCACTAATTCTGCATGTTTTTGTAATAAAGCTTGAACCTCTACTATCCTTTCCTCTGGACATCTTATTGTGTTGATCTGTTTAACTCCATCATCCTCTACCTCTACTACATTAATACTCAACCCCGTGTCATCCTCTGTGACTTCATAACTGCCCTTCCATGGCACTACCCTATCCTTAATCCTTACTACCTTCCTTTCCATATCTATCAAAACCCCTAACTGCATCATACAGTCAACACCTAAAATGCTCTGAAACTTCAGTCCAGGTACAATTACAAACTCCTGTTCACAGCTTAAACCTCCTATATTTATCCTAAGCACCACAACACTATTTACTACAGCAAACTTCTTTTTATTTGGAGCTACTAAATGGCTACGCTTTATAGGCATAATTCTATCACAAACCTTATCCCTAATTTTGCTGACGAATTCCTCCGATATTAAACTCGCCTCTGCCCCTGTATCAAGTAATACTTCTACATTATTCTCAAAAATTCCTATATTAATAATTGGCAAACATAATTTTTCTACAGTTTCTGGCTCTACTTCCTCCTCAATTTTGAAAAATTCACGTGGATGTTCATATACACTTACACAGAAATCTATTAGTCTGTCGCGTTCTAAAAATCCTGTCTCGTTCTGTTTTCCGTGCTTGGTCCTGGTTGTCCTTCTACAACCTGTTTGTACGTCCTCCTCGTATTAATATCCGTGTCCCTGTCTCTATTCGGCATTCCCGTCACTGTGCTGTTTACTTCCGGTAAAACTATTCTGTCTCGTGTAACTAGGTCTTGGCGTCGATCCCCTAGTCGCACTATTGCTGCTGTATTCCTGTCCTCGTCGTTCCCAATTCGGTCGAAAATTTCTATTGTAGTTAGGCCGTCTCGGAAAATTCTGTGTCCTGTTGTCAAACCTAACCATGTTAATGTTTCGTTCACGTATCTCTCTTGTCCGTCCTACACATACATCATCCTATCTCTGTAAATATTCTAAAAATGTCTCCCGTTCTGTGATGTTTTGTAAGGCCACGTGTTGTCTGATTTCCAGTTCAAAATGTCGTGATAAGTACTTGATTATTTGTCTGTCCGTCAATGGTGGATTAAGTTGTTTGGCCACACTGTATTTTCGGATGGCATATTGTTCCCTAGAACCTGCAAACTCTCCCTTAAATTTTCCAGTAATCAAGTCGTCCCTAATCTGATCCTGTTTGTGATCACTCCAGTACTGTTGTAAAAATTTGTTTTCAAAGTCCTGATATGTCTCTATGTCCTGTCCTACTAAATTGTACCATGCTTCCGCATTGTCTTTCAATAAAGCCTTTATCGTATTTAGTTTAGTCTGTTCGTCGAATAAATTTCCCACTAGATTTCTTACACTATTAATAAAAATTTGTGGATTTACCCTGTTATCGCCATAAAATTTCATATGTTGGTCCAATGATACGCCACCTGTATAAAATCTGGGACCATCCCCCGTTAAACTTGACATGTTGTATTTGATACTACTAACTTCGTGTTCTACCCTGCCTAGCTGATCCCTACATGAGTCCGTTACTTCAGTCATTTTCATATTTATCCCTTCTTCACAAAAAATACGTACTTCGGACCTTAAATTTCTCATTTTCTGTCGGAGACCTGTAATGTTTTTCTCATTTCTATCAACCCTACTTTGTACTTCCCCCATTTTCACGGTAAGACTATTTTTAAATTCTGTAAATTCTCTCGTCGATTTTTCTATTTTATCCCCTAATTCCTGGCTTAATTGGTCCAATTTCTTATTCGATTCTTTACTCATTTGCTCAAATTTTCGATTTGAGTCCTCTCTAACCCCGCTTAACGTCTCATTCATTCTTTCAAGCATCCTCATTATCATCTCGTTTCCTTGATCCCCTGATTCCGTCCTCGACTGATCTCTACTGCCTCCAGCTTCCTCTATTTTTAAATTTTTCTCACACAAGGCACTATCGTCACTACCAATTTCCACCCCTTGACTTCTAAGCCACTCTTTTCTCTGCATACGTCACACTTTTCACCCCGACACACGCCTACACACTTCTTTCACACACCTACAAAAATATTCACACCCAGCTCCTAATTTCAGGGTCGTCAGTTTCCTGAAACAGTTACACACTATCTGAGATTCGAGGCCTCACGTTCGGGTCGCCAAGAGATGCTGTGATACCTCACCATTATTCCGGAACTAAGGTTTTCGAATCGAGCCCCAGCGTTGGGTTGCCCAGAGATGCTGTGAAACCTACAAAAAGCCTCATCAGAGTAAAAAAAAAATATTCGAGCCTCTCGAATTGGGCACCAAGATTTGCTGTAATTCTCGCCCTGGTGAATCTCTTCTGGTAATCGCCTCTTTACTCTCTCCGCTTCGGCTGCTCACCTAGTTAAAACTTTCATCCTCATTCATAAAAAAAACAAACACATTCCTACCACAAACATCAACGTTAACTCTATTTACATCAATATTCATAATACATTAAAATTTCAAAATTAAATTTCAGCATAAATTTCAGCATCATAAAATTTCAAGTTAAAATTTGTCATCATTTTAATTTGCATCTGGAATTAGAGTCCTTGTAGGATGCATACTAATTACGTTAACAATATTGCAGACCTGAGTCTGAATAAAAGGGAGCATCTCCCACCCCTGTACGTTAATTTAACAGGTTAGTCTAATTGAGCTCAAAGACAAACCCAAATTTTCATCATAATCAAAACATAAACCTGATAAATACTCCTTTTTACTTATACAAGAAAATTTTACCTTAAAATTAAAAATTTGTTGTTTATACAAATTTACTACTGTCCATCTTTATCAAACAAATTATAAAGATATTCAACACACACCAAAACATCAAAGATGGAACAAACAAAGCATAAGTTACCTGAAGGTTACTGCACTCGTGGCTCCAATGTACATCGTCCTTGCTAATTCCACCATTCCAGCTGGTTTATGTTTACGGCTTCAGATTCTGACCGCTTTTAAAATTTTTGAACACCACCATTCGTCGTAAAAAGATTTCAGGGCTTCTCAGGAAATCATCTACGTATATCTAAATCTTCTTTTGTGAATCCAATCACGTTTACGAATAACATTTGATTATTAACACCCCCGAAAAATAGCAAAGAAATTCATAATTCTTTCACGCTATACCCAAAACTGCCTACTTTTATTTATTTATTTATCGTTACTACACGTCGAATTTGTCCCGCAACGGACAATTTTTAGAATTTCGCATTCTCTTTTCCCTTTCGACGGTCCGGCACAGCGATTCTACTAAAACTTGCACACGTCCAAGTTGAAAATCTAAAAATTTTCCACACGACTCGCAACGCGTCCGCGAACAACTGACTAATTTTATACAGAAATTGTTATGTTTACACCTTTCATGTTTGCATCTTATCTCAACCAATCGTACCCCTACTGAAGCGTCACAAATCACGCCTTTATTATCCGTGTCTCTGCTTTACGCTTTTATCCATCCCTTTCTACCTTGGTCTGAGTGGTACAAGTCGATATTCTTTACTATCTGCTATTTAAATCTACATGGATTCTTACGTAAGTAAAATAACCTCTTATCTAGCCTTTCCTGCTAAAACATCCGACCGTTTCCAATATACGTAGAATCTGCATGTTTATCAGCTCAAATTTATTAGAACTTTGACATTTAAAAGTTTGCAGGAGTGCTCCTAATGAACGTTTTAATATAATTCTCCGAGCTTGTTTTCATGGTATTTTAACCTTGGATTTTCACAGGCTTTTATGCTTATTATATATTACTAATGGTTCAATTAACTCCAATTAAAATAATAATGAATGGCATGACTTCTACCCTTTAATTTTTAGCGAATACTAATTAAATATTAATTATTATCTGTACACTTTGTTTAATACCCCTTACTTAAAATTGAATTAATTAATATAAATTTCGCACGTAATTTCTCGCTAGTTTTAGTACTTGGAACAATTAAATTACATACAAATTGAGCATTTTAATTCTGCTTCTTTTTATAGAAAGCGTCTAGTGAATAATTTAAATCCCTTATTTTTAATGAAACGAATAAATTTTTATGCTCCACGGTTTTAATAACGCGTATTATCTAATAAAGTTCTATACAAACCCTACATTCTAATTAAATGATTTAAATCTTCACAGTAGGCCTTTAATTACGCGTACTTTTTCCCAAAGCTTCCTTATACACAGTGATTAAAATTATTTGATGTCGTAAATTAATTTTCTACCCTGGTCTACATTTGAGTAATATATATATATATATATATATATATATATATATTCTTACACCCCCCCCCCTTTTTATCACACTTTTTCTTTTTATATGTCGTTGCGCGCCTTTTCTTATTAATTTAATGATTTTATACGATGTGCAAATATCTATTTCACGCCACTTACTTTAGCAACGTTTGGTTGGTTAATTAAATCAAAACTGTTTTTAATATGCCTCGACTATATGAACTCTTTCTTCTCAGGGTATCCACCTACTTACCGTGGGTTCAGTGGTAAGTAGATGTGCAATGCCCAACCAAACTGCACTATCTTTTGTTTTAGTACCTTTTTTAGAATTTACTTTTGTATATGCCAAATTTTATGTGATCCACGTAGCCTTGTGCCAAATTAATTAATACCACAAAATTTAAGACTTTGACGTTATAATACACTGTACTCACCTGGATTATACGTCATTACTGGCCTCTCTTAATGCTGGCTCAAAAACCTTTTCGCCGTATGCGCCTTCACAAGGTTTCACTATCACTTTGAACTGCCGTCTAGTCTCCAGGTACCTTTTATTTAATTTTGTTGCGCCTAAATCTGAAATAAATATAACCCGAATTTAGAATTTAGAATACCCTTTTTATCTACTTCCCCTGCGCTAATTCTTCCGTAGTAATTTCTTCTTTGATTTGTACCCTTCCACCTGCTACTCTTACGCTGCCTTCTAAATTTTCTCCTCTCGTTCTAAATCAATCCAAATCTATCCTCGTTCCTGTTTACCACTCAATCCAAATTTATCTTCGTTCCTCTTTACCAATCAATATCCCGCTACACATAAATCTATATCCAAATCAATCCTTATATTCTTCACTCTTATGTTTCTCACTCAATGCCTTCTACCTATATAATCTCGTTCCAATCCAACTTTATCTTCCGCCGGTTCGCTGTCGCACTAATTCCAATATTACTTTTTATTCTTCGCCGCTATTAATTCTTTATACACTGATGCTTCTCTTTACTCTTCTTTATAAATCAAACTTTTACAATTCCAACACATTTATTTAATCTTCCAAAAATATGAACAATTTAGCGCAGTTTCATAAAACACGTCTTTACACAAAAATAATTCGAAATTGATTCCCTTTGTTTATAATCCTAGGTGATAATTACAACATTTTCTGCCTACTCTATTACATATTATATAAAATAAAACCATCCAATAACATTTTATCACTGAGTTCGTGTCACAAATACCTTAAATTTAGTCTTTTACACTTTCCTATTTTATACATAATATTCTATCATTGGTCCTAAATGTTTCACAATCCTTCAATCATATTTAACACTGCTATTACTTATAATTTTGAGATTACATGTTTGTCCAAAAGTTGATTCTAGTAAAATAAAAGCCAAAATAATTCACATATGAACCTGGATTTGCGATGTTAATAGTGGACATCCATAGACGCATCCGGTTTTCGGTTGGCAAATGTACGTTCAATGGCCTATTAAATTATAACTCAGTATAAAACCTTGAGAACTGTGTATTATATCACGTCATCAAGTGATTATAATTTATGTCTTGGCACTTACATTTCAACTAATATTTTAAATACTTTAACGTATGTAAAGTACGGCAAACATACATTTTTAAATTACGGGATCTGATATATGGATTATTTTATTTGGCATACACTACCTTCTACACAAAACCACCCTTAGAACCCTTGTGGCTCCTCCTGACATTATAATATATATATATATATATATAGTTATGGATTCAAAGGGTTAAATTTGGGGTAAGCAATGCAATGTCAAACACCCTGTATAGAGAATGGAACAATTTATTTACGCGCAAAATTTATTTCATTTATTTAATTTAAACGGACACGTATTGACGTATTTTTATAATTAATGATTGAAAAGTAATAGGTTCATAAAGAAACCCAGTTTTTAAAAACAAATAAACGCATAATTAATTTAATTTATCTTAATTCAACGTGTAATAGCATTAAGAAACACACCAGGGTATAGAACATCAATAATCCGAATGCAAAAGGGTTCGTGGTAGCAGACAAGGACGTCAATTGTATCGAATACCGTCAAATATAAGCTCCTAGAATTGTTGTTTAAACGGTCAATAATTAAGAACACCTGCATGTTTGAAAAGGTTACCTTCGTCGAATTTATCAACATAATAACGCGGGCTTCAAAGAAAATATTTCTAACCGTCAGTTGCTTCGAATAAACAAGCTAACAAAGTTTCTTAAAGAGCGGAAGAGATGCACGATCAATAATATGCTACAGATAAAGACGGGTATAAAAGCATTGGTGTCAAAACGCACGTACTCAATCCACGTGGAGTCAGGCGACGCGGTAAGCAATATCGATTTTATATAACTCAAGTGGGGTTTGGAACGCGACATCTAATATGCATAAGACAGAGATAAAAATATTACAGGCGGAGTTTTATGACGACACAGCACTGTATATTTGGTTGAAATAGATAGTTTAACAACGGACGAACACGCGACAGGTGAAAGCGATTTTTCGGTTTAAATTGTGTGTCTGAGGTAAATTTCTGGGAGCTTTAAGTCAGTTAGATTAAAATTTGCAGAAGTATTATTTTAAATTAAGTATTTCGCGCGAAGAGTGGCCGAGAGGTGGCATTTTGAATTGTATAAATACTCTAAGAAAATTAATAGAGCTCTCTTTGTATTTTCATCGTATAATAATCAACCGACGTTATGGTAGAGTCTTGTGAGTATTTAAAAAAAATTATAATTTAGTAAAAATGGTATTAGCACTTATAGCATGGTAAGTTGAGGCCTTGTAGTTATTAACGTGTGTAGTGTCGAATGAATTAAATTAACCGAGGCCCACCTAATACTATAACAAGCTAATAAAGCAATAAACAAAAGTATGATATACGTGAATTTGGATGTTGGGATGGAATGGTAATTGGTAGCACGGAGCTCGGCGTATGCTAAGGTTATCATCTATAAATATCTGGTGGATCAAAGCGCATAGTCACAAAGGCAAAGGGATTCTGGAGGATAAAGCATCATCAAAGGAGATGGAGACTTAAAGCATTTTCCAGGTAACTCATTTAAATTTGCTGTTATTTGATAAACGGTTGGAATTATTTGTGATGTGTGAGTGAACTTTGGGGGTCATTTATGGTTATTTAACGTATTGAAAAAGATACGTGTACTTGACAATTATTAGGGTATTTTAAATATTGAAAAAAAGTGTATGTAAAGCTTACTAAATTTTATTACGAATTTAAATTCGATTGTTAAAGGTACATGGGTTTATTAATTTGTAGTAATTTTATGCAAGGTAAAAGCATACATTAATAAACTGGGTTACTATGAGCTCACCATACTCCAGTGTGCAATAAATGTAGGGTATTATTTGGGGCCCATTTACTCCTGTTGTATGAAATGTGTTTGCAATTAAAATTTTAAAACACGGACTTTACAAAATATCACTTATTGAGTTGTAACTAGAGTACCAAACTGTACATATCTGTGAATAATTGTTTGTAAATAGCGGTAAATAAAGATTGTATGAGTGTTGTATTATTTGGTGATTTTATTGAATGATGTGTGAATGGAAAGGAAGAATGTTTGTAAATTTAGGTATCCGAGAAGAGGCACAGCTGAGCTAGCCAGGAAAGCTGCTGAAGATTGTTGCAGCAGAATAAACGGGTAAGAATATTTTTATAAAAATTTTTATTGTTTTTTTGAAAATCAGTGTTTACACGGTGATGTCAAACCCATAAGTCCGAGCACAGCAATCTTATGACAGCCGAACGTTAGAATTTGAATAGGTTATAGGGAGATCCAGAGACTGACCCCACGATCAACAGCAATGTTATGGACGGCCCAACGTTGGGGCTCGAATTTTGGCAATCCACAGCAATATATATATATATATATATATATATATATATATATATATATATATATATATATATATATATCATACAGGGTGGACGATACGGTATTTTACGTATCGAATATCCATACATATTCGATATCGATATGTATCGAAGATCGATATATATCGATACGTATCGATACATATCGATTATCGATATATCGATATTTATTTTTCACTGTATTAGGGAGGTCGATACGGGGTCGTATCGATACGTATCGATATATCGATTCGCCGACCCAGCTCTAATTATAGCTAAATAAATACGAATATACGGTTGTTGCAATGTCATCTTTGTAAATACTTTAACTCTAATATTTAGTTTAAATATCTAAGCAACTTTTTAAATATGCTTCGATTGACTGACAAATATACGAGTAAAATAGTTTTCAGTTCTCAGGTGGAAGAACAGTTTCTACAAATTGTGTACCATGCAAAATGATTTTTTATCACTGTGGTAAGACAAGTACACCTTACGTTAACTTCAACTTTCAAATACAAATCGTATCAGGTATATCACATGAATATTAAACGCTTTGAGCAAATTGTGGTTTCAGGAAGCATTATCCTACATCAAAAATAGATAATGTTTTGCACGTGTATGATGCGTAAGCAAAATAATTGAATTATACTCCTACCTTAAGTGAAAATGGTGTCTTGCAGTGAATTTATCATCTTTGGCTGTGAGCATTTTTCTAATATAGCGAAAAAACTTCTTATGCACTTTGTTAGTACAAGGTTTTAGTACTCTTCAAGTAACATATATCATTTAAAATACTTACCACTTTTCTGTGCATAATTCACATCTACCTTCAACAGCGATAGCGCTAACAATAACCACAACATGTTACCCTAATACTGGCACTACGGTTTTTTGAAGACTGTAAAATAATAATTATTTGCAACTTCTTTAATAGTTTGTTTAACCGCAAGATACATTTTTCTTACTGATAAAGGTTCAAATAACCCAACGCCGATGATAAAAGCATGACGACATACGCACTGAACATAAACTTCCTTCATTTTAATGAACTATGTTAATTTCCTGTGTTTTGATAATATACCGTACACAACTACAAAGCAAGCGCAAAACACTGACTAAAAATTGTTCAGTTATTCGATACACTCAGTACTCAATAGATATATCGTTGGCTTAGTGCCAAAATCCAACAAATGTAAAGTGGATTGTTTTGAGGTAATAGCAATTAAAGGTTTCAGACAACGATATTGACGTGACATTGACACATAAAACTAGGACATTAATTGTTATTTTTATTTTTAAAATTTAACAGAGAATCCCAATATAGAACTTAAAATTAATACATTATTATACAGACTTGATTAAAAACTTAATTAAACAATTATGGTTTAGCATGTTGTAGGTTGTTGGGGTTTGCCTGTAGCAAACTCGAGAATTGGACAAGTTGTCAAATGAAATAATTGTAGTAAACTCTTAAAATTTGTGGACGAACAGAATGATTAATCCTCATCATCGAAACTGTTCTACATATCTGGTTCCGGTATTCTGTCTGTTGTGCCAGGTGATGGGCATACAATTAATCGACCAATAAATTTAGTAAATGCTGCCAATTAATTTAATTATTTCCACCATTAGTACATATCCCAAAAAAAAGTTGTTTTTTTGCCAATAAATATAGTAATAGCTCCAATATAATTAGTAATTGATAAAAATGGTTTAATTGTGTTAATTTACTACAAAATTGAAATCATAGGTTAATAAAAAATCACAAAAGAATAATCACAACAACACAAATCAAGCAAACATCCCAAGATTCACTGTAAAGACAGGGCTTTGCTTACTTTTGCAGGCCTTGCGGGACCTCTTTTCGCGTTTAGATAGCCTTAGCCTCCATTGGAGGTGAGTAATCAGAGTTGATTATAGCAATGCAAACTAAATGTTTGCACACGTAAGACTTGTAAAACTCAGGGCAACTACAGTGCGATTCTTTGAGCAATTCTCCACCAATTTTATATATGACAATCCATATGCGGTCCAGGTGACCTTTGACGAATGTGTCAAAGGAACGATAGCGCAGCTGCTTGGTGTTTGTAAGAAACTTATTCAGTTCGGTATCTGTAATGGCTTTTCGATTGGTGGTAGTAGAGAGGTTAGATGGAAAAAAGTATTAAATAGTTTGCTGATGTTGTTTTTGCTGAACATGTTTCATGTAAAGTTGTTAATATTGCCATGCGTTTGTTGATAGCTTTATATTGATTGGAGGAACCTCTGCAAAGGCCACCGAATGACCGTACACCAAATTCCTTTGGTTGGTCCAAATTCTGAGCAATTTGCCAACCATGCCAACAAACTTGGCGAGAGGAAGCTTGCGTCGGTTCGTGCCTCTAGGCCCCTTCAAGTGTCGGTTTGTCGCTTCTAAGTGGTTATTTGTTTTTGGGTAGCCGACAGCATAACCTTCATACCAGGTATTCCGCTCCTCAACGTAGTTTGCGTAAAAGTAGTCCAAAAATTGATGGATTTCTTGATTTTCGGTTTCATTTTTCCATTTATCAACAAACAATTTTGAACCAAATGAAAATTCTTTTTCTGATGGGCACCATTGCAAATCTTGAATATCCTTTATCACCTCCTTTGTCTTGGGATAGGTAAGAGATTTTGAGTGTTCTTTTACATTTTTTATAACGTGAAAAAAACAAAAAAGCACATAATACGTTTGAAATCATGTCCAGACACAGCAGCAAAACCATTTCTGATTGCAGGGGCACAGTCGCCAAGTAGAACGGTTGGATTAAATTAAGGGTTTGCTTTCTTTAAAGTAGAAAAAGCAAATTCGTAGTCTGCTGAGGCCTCATTAGTAACTAAAGCCATCCAAAATGGGTGGAAAATCTTTTGTTTATCAACACTTCCAACAACAATTGCAGGCCACTCTTTCAAGTTCAAGTTGTATGTAGCGTCGATGGCTACCAGGTCGATAAATTGCATTAACGAAAGTAGCCGTTTGGTAGACCACAAGATGCCCACCTTCCGAGTAGAGTAGTCAATGTTATAAGCCACCACATACGGTTCGTCATCATCCTCTGGGATAGGTAACTTTGGCTGAATGTAGGCTTCAAGCTCACCAAGTGTAGTGGTTTGCTTGTCCAGTGTTGCCCGATAAAGTTTCAGATGATTAGTAAGATGGAAATAGTCAGGTGGATTAATATTCTAAAATGATTAAAAAATTATCACTAGCACGAATATTCTTACTGATAATAAATACCTTGTCAATTAAAGCGTCGATTATTTGTTGTGGTTTGTCGACACCCATATCGTGCAGAGTGTGAATTACCTCTTTTACCTCTTCAAGTATGCCACGTGGATCTTTTACTTTATGGCTATGAGGTCAAGGCCGCCCACAGAATAATTTGTGGAGGGGGCCAAGACTACTTTCAAAAATATTAGTTATGTTACACAAAGGATGAACACTGTTAATGCACCCCGTTACCGGACGTATTGGAAAGTAATGTAAGGCATAAAATCTTATTTCCTTAGAGTAGCTCAAAAGCACTTAGGACCATCGATAATGCAGCGTTTTTAAATATTATAGTTGAAATCATGAAAGAATGCATTCACGCCATAGGTTACTGAATTTAAAAGCGATATACATTAAAAGTATGTCGGTGTTTAATTCAGAAACCTATGACGCGAATGCATTCTTTCGAGATTTCGGCTATAGTATTTGAAATTGAAAGAAAAACGTAGGATTGATAGTTTCTTAATAAATGCAGCATTCTGTAATTCATCGAATTTTCATAAAGTGTAAAGTTACTTGCTAATCTGGTAAATTGCTGGTGCAGCAGGCTATCAATTTTTTTGGCTTGATGATGCACAGGGTAGCAAATGGAAAAGATTGTATTTTACATTAACACACACTAATTGAAAATTGAATGGACTTATTTCAATACACGTAATAAGCCGCCCGTAAGAAAATGTAAAAATACAGACACGACACAACCATATTTAACGGAAACAGAAAAGCCACATTGTCAATCAAATGGCCACAAACCACAGATATTAATTAATAGTAAATAAATATCCGACCGGCACTTTAAATAGTGTCTTTAATATTTGTTGCACAAACAAACATGACTAAGAACTAAGAAGGGTACAACAAACTATTATAACTGGCACTGCTGAATAGTACTGTTCTCGCGTTTTATTAATCATCATTATTTTTGAATAAAAATATCAATCTTCTTCGGTCTTGACCAAATCTATTTAGGACTTCATTTATAAATGCTTGTTTCTCCCTACCTACCATGTCCTTATGTACACTAAGCATGCATAAACCTGATAATCTATCTCCTGACATGCTTGATCTAAGCCACGATTTTACCCGCTTTAGCGTACTAAATGACTTTTCTATTGTTGCAGTAGTTGGAGATAATGCCAAAAAAATATTCAGCGCAGTTTTGATGGCCGGAAAAAAAGAAACTTCATTATCAAGGAAATGTACAAAGTCTGTATCTTGTTGAATCTCTCTATTTTGCCAAAGGTCAACCCACGTTTGCAACTGTTCTGAAAAGTTATCAATGTTGTAACTTCTGGCTATTTCTTCTTTTTTATTTAACAATGCTCTTTTTATATTGTTGTCTTTTAAGTTATTTGGATGTAATCCAGAGAGTAAAGAAGAAGTCGTAGCATCTTCAGAAAACCTTGTAGAAATAGACTGTATAACAGAATCCAAATAAGGAATAAAAAGGCTTACTCGAAAGTAATCTTCAACACTACTCATATGTCTTGGTGCAATACGTGATAATGTAATTTCCAGTCCAAAACCATGGACATGTTCAACACTTTTTTATAAACCTCTTTAAAATATTGTTCAGGATCACTACGGTGTGTCTTAAAAAGTTTGAGTAGTTCAGCTATGTGCTGTTTAACGGAAAATAAGTTTATACTTTTAGACTGCAGTGCATTACAAACAGGTTCCAATTTGCTAGAATATTTGACCATAATATGCAGACAAAGAATAAATTTCGACGAAGAAACGCAATTTAGAAGTTGACTGGCCCTATTTTTTGTCTGAGCATTTATTTCACGGTTATGAGCTAAATTTTCCAGAGCGTTCATAGTATCTGCAAAATGTTCCGCAAACAACCTCATTGATTTATATTTGGCGGACCAGCGTGTTTCACATAATAGTGGAATATTAAAAACATATCTACGTCTTAATGGACTATCTCGAAAGAAAGTAATTACTTCTTTAATGGTACCTACTGAATTTTGAATATCCAGAATCTTGTTAAAATCATTTATCACTAAATTTAATCTATGGGACGCGCAGTGAAAATATATCGCTTTTGGATATTTATTTTTAATAAGTTTTTGGACTCCCTGCTCATGACCTGCCATCGTCGAGCAACCATCAAACCCTAATCCAATTAATTTATCCATACAAAGACCATATTCATTACAAGCGTTTAAAATTGCAGCAGTTATACCTTCTGCGTTCATCGATGTAAGGACTACAAAGCCTAAATATTCTTCTCTGACCGAATTGTCATTACTAACAAATCTTACTCCAAGTGATAACTGTTCTACCCCAGCAATATCTGCACTTTCGTCAGGCAGAATTGAAAATGCTTTACTCAAATTCACATCTTTCACAATTTTTTCCCTAATTAATGTTCCACAAATTGAAATTATTTGATTTTGAGTTCTGTGAGAGGTGTATTTTGAGTTCTTCTTGCAAAACTTTGAGTGCTCGTTTAGAATGTGATCCCCACTTTCTATTCTGAATTGTAAAAGATCCTCAAAATTACCTTTTTTATCACTCGTAATGGCAAATCATGCATACCACAAAAAATGACGGTGGATTTTATTGGTATAAGTTTTTTGCGATTCGATTCAATCAAATCCCGCTCAGCTTCATTTATTTGAGAGGTAATTGATAGACGTTTTCCTTCAATAATTTTTGTAAAACTAGAAGCTTTTATAGTTGAATCACGATGCCATTCGGTTGTAGCATGTGCTTTTGCAGAAGCGACAAAGTCATGATATTTTGTGAAGGGCTTCACAATGAAAGAACCAAGAACCCTCTTTTAACAGTTAGCCGAAAACTACGCAATATTTGCAAAGTGCGCCTTTGAGTTTTGGAGAATACGCAAGCCAATCGTATTGTTGAAGCCAGTCATATCTAAAAGCACGTCTTCTTTCTTCGGAATCGTTCTTGAAATTATATTTAGGATCTGGTTTGTAAGGATTTGTTAATAATGAAAAGCGAACATCGTCGGAAAGTGTTTCATTCGAGTTAACAAAATTGCCCAAATCGAGCATGTACTCATTCTTATCAGTTGAAAGATTGGTGTCATATTCACATGTGAGAGATTTTAAAGTATTAGGTGACGAACTACCAGCTTTATTTAGATCATTGACACTATTATGTACTATACTATTACACTCAAAAATAGCATTATCACCAGCACCGCTACTACTACAGCCTATGCTAGATGATTCTTTTAGTTCATTTCGTTTGAAAAATTTTCTAATATTCATTGTTAGTATTGTTACTAATCTTAGATCTGAATTTCTGAAAAAAAATAACACGCTTTACTTTTCTGATACTTCAAATGAAGAGATTTGTTAATCAAATAGACTTTAAAGAAAAAAAATAAGAATTTCCCAATTGCAAATAAATATTATTTTTAAATATGTATTTTCACGCATTAGGTACATTAGTACTTACTGTTATCCTATCCGTAACTAAACTGTAACTGCAATCTTCGGCCTTCTTTAAAAACAAAAACCAGTAACTACACTACTTATCAACAGTGATAACAATAACTACAAGGAAAATGACCAATCAATATTTATCAACATACACGTGACACGTCTTCTACTAATTCAACAGTCAGATAAAGTCTCCTAAGTCACAAATTAAAAGTACACCGCATTCGAAAAACACTGAATACAAACTGAAGTCACTGAAGATATAGACGTACTTTACTGTTATAGATAAAAAATATTTTTTTTCTCAGAATAGAACACAATGAGACATTTGTAGAACATTCCAAAGTTTTAGTTGTAGAGTACCTGAACCTGTACAATAAGAAAGAAACCATTATGAAAGCCTTTATTTATATTTTGTTTAAATAGAAACTTTCAGGGTAAAGATATTTAGATATTAAAGAATGAAAATAACAGTTTTGTTATAGGCGGTTAGGGTTACTATTGTAAGGTAATCGCATTAATTCGCATTTCCTGCTTAAAATGACATACAAAGTCGGTCTATTTATAGTTAGACAATAGGCATACCTGTAGTGTAATCTCAACATTTAGGTTTACTTTATTTTTAAACAATAGTATAACCGATAGCAAAATCGTAATCTTCTTCAATCTCTAGTGAAGGTGCACTTCGTGTTGCAATTTCTAACGAAAAAAAACACCAAAGGAACATATTCATGGGGGTCAGGCGACCCCCATTGACCCTCTTTGTGGGCGGCCTAGTATGAGGTAGATCAGTTTTGAACACCATCATCATCATCAGGACAGGAGATGTAGGCACGAAAATCGCATTGTTTGTCAGTATTACATAAGAAGTAATATTTCTCGCCGCGAGACATCTTCGCACGTTTATGACCGTTGCTGCCATGGTAGCCAATTCCACCAAAAGTCTTGATAAACTCAATAGCACTATCATAATTTTCAAAAGACTTGATAAACTTGTACGAAAAGTTTTTTGCCTTCCTTTTCTTCGGTAGCTTCTTTGGAGATCTATTTTCGATGTTTTCGTCATCATTGTATGTTACAGGTTGGGATGGAACAGTTGCCAAATGAGATAAATCCATGCTGTAGGTGATAATGATGGTAAAAACACAAAAAAGGAGAATGAAGAAAATATGAATGACAGCAGTGCAGACAGAATGACAGCAAATGTAGACAGCAGACAATTTGTATGACAGTGTGACAGTAAATAAAGCGGTTATATTAACACAAGCAGCCTAAATTGAGCCATTTTAGCATATTTTGGATAATTCAGATTAAAAAACAAATTTTTTACTGGAATAAGTACTAGATTATTTGCATAAATTCAATTTTTATAACATTACTAATTATTTGGGGAAAAATTTCAATTTACTTGGGAAAAGTACTAATGGGAAAATAATTAAATTTATTGGTATGATTTACTAAATTTATTGAGCCCAAAACCTTACTGTCCAGGTGATGTTGGCAATCCCTGAAACCAACCATGATACTCTTCTGGTATTGTATGGTTCTTACATAGTTTCAAAAGATCTTTCTTCTTCACAACGCTTATGGGAAGTGGTTGCTGATATAGTTTTTTAAAACCTTTGGTTGTGTTGGGGATCATTTTTTTTTTGGTGTTATCGATAAACTTTTTAGTCCTTGTTGGTTCTGGATTATCCTGCTTTATTGGTTGTGGTAATAACACTTCAAAAACATTAATACAATCAACATTATCCGAAAGGTCATAATTGTAATAAATCCGAACAAAGTGGTCTTTTACAAATTTTAAGCATTTGATGTTGAGCCATTTAATTGTTTTTCCAGTTTGGTCAACATTTCGGTTAATAATGAGTTTTTGTGCAAGATCAGTTCAGTCATAGAAATCTCTATACTACAATTCTTTTACAATGTATTTCGGATTTGACACATGTGTACCTTTCTTGATTTTGCGTGTTTTTTTGTTGATCTAGCACGACGGAAAATGTTTATCCAGTCTTGTAAGGAATACACAGTAACATTTTTCTTTGCGTGCTCTATAGCCGAATGCATCGAATTCACCTCCATATGGGTGTGGCGCGTTTCCAAAAATTTTTGTTCTATAATTTTTACGTTATCCAAAGTTTCCACTGCATACATTGATAAAGCAGCCGCATTTTGATTACGGTTCTGGTCACCGAAGTATCCGAGAACAGTGTGACATGTGACACGTTATTGGTAATGTTGCTCTTTAAATAGCCCAGGATACACCTTCCTACTTGTGAACTTCCTTTTTGTGCATTCCTCAGTCCAAACGTAACAGTATGCATTATTCGGTAGTTTTGCTTCATAAAAACATAGATTTTACACCGATATTTTGCAAATGTAGTATAACTGGCTAACATCCCACATGGGATTTGTAGGACCGCTTGCAAATCCAAAGTCAATGAAAAAAAATTATTTTCATTGTTTGCTCTTTCTTTATCCGTTGCCTTTGCATTTTGACATGCAGTTTTTCTCTTTATATGATCGTTATATTTTTGTTCATACTGTTTTTTAAAAACTCCTTTTGACTGATTGTATACAGAACAGATTGAACATTGGTCTTTTTTGGGCTTAAAAAAGACAAGTTGTGTTCTCTGCAACTGTATGTTATTTCAGAAACCGTCATCCGATTTTTTTCCTTATACAGGGTAACATACAAGCCATACATTTTGCAATATTTAAATTTCTATCTAAATATTGACGTTTCGTGCTCTTTCTTGTGTAATGGGATTCCATTGCTGGAAATGACTCGATATGTGATTTAACCATTTTAATTGATTCCAGATTGGTTTTATTACTAGGTGTATATCTTCCGCATTTGTCGTCACCTATAAACGTTCCTGTACAATCTTTATTTGCCAGTGCATGCGTAATTACATCCATTGATATACTTAGTGTTTTGCAGAAAAAACTTCGACCCACTCGAATTTTGTCGTCCTCTTTTTTTGAAGAAATATTGTTTTGCATTAGACCTTTCTTTATGTTTTTTTTTTATTATTACACGTCTTTTTTGGGCAAATAACGGTATGTTTGACAAAATAATATCTTTTATGCGTTTAAAATCCATTTTCCAATAATTAGCACACAGTACCTGTCGAAGTTCCATTGAAAAATATCGAGTACACTTATACAAACATTTGTCACAATTAACTGCTTTTGGGTTTTTGCCATCACGCTTAACGTTTTTTGTTACATAGGGTAAACACTCCGAGCGAAGTCTCTGAGCGACATTTTTTTTCCATTCACTAGGATTACTTTCCACTTCGTAACTTCTTTGTTTTAGTCGATAAAGTTGGATAACTTACTTCACTAGTTGGCGATATTGCAACATTTGATAGTATTTTAATTTTTGGTAAGGATGTCTGAAAAATTTGATTATCTGGCAACGCCGCAGGTTCTGCTATACAATTTGAATCTGTTTCTGGTTGCACTGCACATTGTTCTATGTCTGATGGTGATACATTTTGTAAAACAGTGTAACGACCACATTGTTCATTTTGAAAACCTACATCAACAAGTGGTTGTAAAGGAGAAGGAAGCCAGGACGGATCATAGTCGGAAAAATCAGAGCCAAATGCAGCCTCAACCTGTTTGAATGTTTTGATTTGTTCATCAGTGAAATCACTAGATATGTCATCTACGTATTCCTCTGCAACAAAAAAAATGAATCCTTACAAAACCATAATAAACTTCAAAAACATAACCTACAAAATATACCAACTTGTTATTTGTGATAAAGCAGTATTTACTAATCGTCGCCCTCTGGATAAAGTACTTATTTTTAATAGATCAATGTTGTGACAGTTAATTGTCAACATATTTATAATTTTACAATGAAAAACATTCAAATTCAAAGCACACTAATACAAACTGACTAACAATAACAAAGGGTAAAAGTGAAATGACAGGTGAATTAACTTTGTTGAATTTTTATTATAAAATGCAGTACTAAGGACATTCCTCCTAACCTAAAGTGAGATCAGACAAAACTCAACAAAACAGTTTGGTTGTTGCTGTACACGTTCTGTTAGACTTGAAATAAGGATTATCAACCTAAACCTAACAATATAGGTAGTCTGGTTTTAGCTGTATGACTAGCGATAAACTTGTTTTTCAGATTAACTTGTAGGGTATTGCCTATAAAGGATTTGCACAAACTGTAGTTGAAAAATTAATTTTGTCATAACTTTGTTAACACATTGTGTAGCAGTTGGTGGGTTTTGTCACAAGAAAGAGAGTAAAAAAATGCATTGCCTATGTAGTTAACTCCATTTTGAATGTTGTGTCGGTTGTTGGGTTTTGGCAGTCAACCGACGAATTAGATAATAAAAGATATTCAATGCCGTTTCCTACAGAAGTCTACAGCTTCCAAAGAAAGCCAAATGTATAATAATCAACGATGCTAATACTTTCACCAATCTCATACGCATAAACGAAGTTTAATAATTTCGTGCAATAACATAGGACGTGAATTTAGAAATCAACTGTACATTGCTGCGTCCAAAATGTGCTCTAAATATCAAACACTCTGAAGCCAAGAATAAAATAGTTATAAATAGTGACCTACAGCTTCAAAATAGTTACACAAATTAGTTCCTTCTAAATTTTTCAATGCCGTTTTGTTGCAGCAAATACACACCTTCATGATCTTGAAACTCGACTTTGGATTTCAAGAACAGAAAAAGCTATAGATGGTTGTGATTGATCAGTGCCAAAATTACAACCAAGCTGTATCAAATACATTAAAATGTTGAATCATGAAAGCAATCACACATTGGACACGTCCACTAGAAGCGATCTTAAACTTCAGGGTGGTTCTGAGTAGTACAAATACACCAAATGTGGCACGAAGATTTTCACCCATTTAAACTTATGTAAAAGTAAAGGAATTTACACTTATAAGAAATACATTGTAATTTTCTCTATATGGATTATATGTGAGTGCATGAGAGATAGACATACACCTAATTACACTAACTGGTCTACCCTGAGGGAATTGTTATTAACTTGCTTTTTATAACACGCTATTGATGTCACAGAATTGTAAACCATTGAAAAATAAAAAACAACTGCAAGGAAAATCGAACCAGTAAAAATTCACACGGAAAACCATGGTAAACCATGGTAAATCCAATAACCTGTACAGTTAATTAAATCACCTAAACGGTATTTGAATGTATAATCACCTTGTAGTGAGTAACACTTTATTAGCTGAGCAGTACAATAAATTTCAAACACTCAGGACATTACTTAAAAATTGGATTTAAGTAAGGGATCGTAAACAGCAATCTAATAACTACCACATTCAATTATGTGCAGATTCTGTATTAACTCCGACTGCATTTTCATAATTATTTACGTATGGATTAGAACAAATCTTGTTACGTTTAATACTTATAGCGGTAAAATAAATATTGTATGATTGTTGTATTATTTAGTGATTTTATTGAATGGTGTGTGAATGATTAAGCGAATGATAATACATCTAGGTATCCGCGAAGAGGCACAGCTGAGCTAGCCAGGGAACAACAGAAGAAATTAATTTGATGAAGCAGAGTCCGGGTAAGAAAATTTTTGTAAAAATTTTATATTTTGGAAACCAATTTTTTTTTTTGAAACCCGAATGATTTTTGTCAAAGTACCAGTGCTAGTAAGCTATTTAGGAGAAGTTCCACGGCAATTTATGACGGCATTTATGACGGCAATATATATATATATATATATATATATATATATATATATATATATATATATATATATATATATGAAAACAGACCCTTTCAACCATGAAAATCAACAAATCAAAAAAACAGTTCACTTCTGACTGATGCCAACTTACAGTCTGTATTGCGGATTAGTACCAGCAATTTGATACCAAATTTTAATAAACTTGTTGATGATGGTGGTCAACTGCATAGTTCCCATTGATACATGCATTTCTTTTTTGGGGGAATAAAAAAAATTGTTCAATGAGATTTTTGTGGTTTTATGTAAAAAAATTGACACGACGGCCCGCGAAACATTTTGAACACACATATGCGGCCCTCCAAGAAAAAATGTTTGCCCATGCATGTTATAGAGCAATAACTGAGTTTTCACGATTTTTGCAAATACGCCCTAACATGGCAATGTAATCTTGAATAATTCCACCATCTGCAAGAGGATAGATCCGTTCTACTTTATGAAATGGATATGATTTTTGTCTAGTTGGTGGAAATCTTTAAAATTGCAATATGTGGAGCCACTCCATAAAATGGATGTCTTTTTCATGCAATGTACAATTATATTTTCAGGATTGGACATATACAACTTTTGTAATTTATATAAATTGTTGTCTGTATGAGTAACTTTCTAGTTACCGCTTGAAGCGAGCGGACGTGTTTTCTAATGCTCCCGCTTGCGCAGTAAACAAGTAAGTTTTTTTACTATTTATTATAGTTTAAGCTTTGCTTTTTATCGTATTTTATTTTTTATTGTTGTGTGCCGTTAATTTTAATATACAGGGCATTAAATAAAATCAAAATAGTAATTTAATCCGTTCAATACTAAATAAACCGCGTTTTAATTTAAATTTTAACTAAAATTCGAGTTTAAAAATAAACTAAATCAAATTTCGGGCTAATAAATCAAAAACCAATAACCAAACACCCCAAAATAATTTTAAAAAGGCGTTTTTAATAAATTTATTGGAAAATCTAGTAAATCGGGCTAAAAAAACCGCGTAAAACAAACAAATAAATTCGGGAAAATTATATAACGTGCGTATAATAAAATAACAGGCTAAAAACCAAAATCTAGGCCCTTTTAAATCAAATAAATAACTCAAAAACTGTAAATTTTAAAACATTGTAATATAAATAATTCATTTTTAAGTAATCGTGTACTTTAAGATTCCTTAAAGTCGATCTTTAGGTTAATTATTGGTGTTAACATTTGAAGGTCGAGTAAACACCGAGTAAACAAGCGGTAAGTGCTTTCGGTTCCACATTCCAATATCGCGTGTTTTAATTAGTTTGCATTTAAATTTAAATTCCGGTATTTTATAGATTTGTTTTGGATTTAAATAGCTAGTTTGAATTTTAAATAAATAAATACAGTTTTGTTTACGGTACATTTTTACTCCAGGTATATTTATTGGGTAGGTGATTCTATTTTGTCTTCGTTGTTATTTTAATTTTAGTGTTTGTTTTATCTTTGATAAATTTGAAACTTCATTTGCTGGTTTGAAAACTGAATAAATAAATAAATCTAAATAAATAAATACCGGGAAGTTTACGGTTCATTTTAAATCTAGGTATTATATTAAAGCAGCGCTTTGTTTTGTACTTGCTGTAGGTTTTGTTGTACAGCTGATCGTCTTAACTTTGAGTATTTAGCTTCGAAACGGTCAGGGCGTTTTTGATCTGGGTTTTTTGTTTCTGGTTGTTGTTTGTTTGTTTGATTTTTCAGCATGGTTGTCCACCGGGATGAGGAGCCGCTGCCGAGGAAGAAGAGGGGTGATCGGTCGGAGTCGGTCAGGGGTGAGCAGTCGGAAGTAGTATCGGTTGCGAAGGTCGCAGTGAAGGAGCTTGCAGTAGTCCTTGAGAAGCTGGTGTCGCAGCCCGACGGGGAGGTAATCGTGTCGCAGGTGGAACCTGGGTCGGCGGTGGTGGAGTCGGAGGTGCGGGCGCCCCTTATGGGTGGAGCCTGGTCTGAATCACCCTCAACATCGAGAGGCCAGCGTCGCGGATTGACTACTGGCAACGTAAGCGTTGCGGCTAGCGATCTAGACAAGCTGGACCTCCTTATGTTCAAGGCCAGGAAGGCGCACGGGCTCATCCAGAAGCGGGTCCCTGCGACTTCGGCGACGATCACCGTCGATGACAGGAGGGTGGTTCGCAACGCCGCGGACGAGCTCCGAGACTTTTCGCACCAGCTTTTGGGGATGGTTAGGGGTCTGAGGATGGTGCGAGGCGAAGTGAAGCAGGCTGTTGCCAAGGTTGCAGTCGCAGCGGCAAGGACGGAGCAGGTCGTTGTAGGGCGGGGGGCAACAGTAGGTCGTTTTGTCTCAGGGGTAGTTTCGTACGCCTTAGCAGTGGCCAAGAAGGCAGCGTCGACGGTCGTGGTCCGTATCGACGCCGATCCAGGGGTCAAAGAAGACGTAATGGCGACGTTAAAGAAGAGTGTAACGTGCATTTTTGTAGCTGGACATTTTTACACTATACCCAATTCGTAAATACGTTTCGGTGACTGCTATTTCTGCATTTTGTGTTTATTAACTCGTTAACGAATAATCTCGCTATAGTATATTACGCTCCTTTCTGCTAGCGTACTTAAAATACATCGCTTTGAATAGCTGGTTGCATGAAGTTGGATTTACATTAATAAATAAATAATTATTCGATGTATAAATTTCGTTACTTATGCTATTATCGAAGTGGAGATAAGAGGCGCTCAGATGGTATGGACAACAACGAGTATATATCGACAGATTAGCGTGGTTGAGTTAGTTGTGCTTTGTTCCCTATAAATTACGAGTTTAGTAGTTGTTCGTTGTTCCTTAAATTGCTGAGTTGTGAATTAACTGGAGAGCAGAGTTCGAATTCCTTTTGAAAGAAAGTATGCTCTGTATAGACGAACGTGTGGTTTCTGGTGAAATAAACATTTTACGAAACATCTGATTGACGTATTTTTAGTGATACGCGTGCTGACTAATTGTATCTTTAGTTGTTTCCTGTTGGAAAAAAGTGGATAACTTGTTAAACTCGACCGCACGTTTTTGTTTTTACGGAACACTGGTTGTAGTGATACGCGTGCCTTACTCAATGTGTTTGTAGTTGTTTGTCTTGTGCAGAAAAAAAAACGTGATAGAACTTGTGAAACTTGACCGATTCTTTCTTTAGGAGTAATGTGTGTGCGATCTCGTTTCGTTACCTGTTTTCTTTTTTTATTTATCCGAGCAGTACATACTTTGGATTACCTAAATACAGTTGTAAGCTTGAGTGTTTCTAAAAATGATGATACAGTGTAGCCGGTTTAGTAGATAAAAAAAAAAGAGGTTGCTTCTTATAAATATGTATCTCATCCACATGTAAATACAGTTGATCCTGTGGTTCTGAATTTTCTACTACCAAAGAATCTAGAATAGATCACTACTCGTGCAAACTTTCGTTATGCAAAGCATTGGATTTTTCTTTGTTGCTATAGGTAGCAAATGAAACACCTCGCGTTGCTGTTAGTTTAATGCAAGAACTTATCAGAGGACATGCATTAAATCGTGCCTTGCAAGCCCGTGATTCTAAATGCTAAATTTTTACTACAATTTTTGTGATTAGTGTAAAGTGTAATAAGTTCCATCAGCACCCTCACAATCAAGGGTGAAGTGCTTCGTTAGTGCCGAACATCGTACATCCCACACTTCCATTGCAAGGAAGCGTTACTGCAGGACTCTCTGTGAGTGCACTATTTCATACTTGTTGTTATTTTAAATATCTATCCGTGGTTTTACAATATCCTTTGTTGTTCTGATACCTTTTACAATAGACTTGCATGCTATTAAGAAACAAGAAAAAAAAACCTAATACTACTGAATTACTCATCAATTGTGCTTATCTATTTATCTTTTGTTAAAAATTTTTTTTGTCTAATTGATGTTAAATTGGTGTGTGAGGAAACGTTTCTGCTACTCCCCAATATTACCTCACTTTGTATTAAACGTTTTTGTACTGCTATTACCGTTGTCATATTATATAGATTATCCAAACGTCTTTACCTTCTTTTACATTCTTTTACATTCTTTTTTTTCAGGTTTACTTAACTATTTTTATTGCAGGTTGGCTATTCTAATTCTTTTTTTTCAGGTATTGTTACTAATTCCTTACCGCCGCATACATCATGGGTCGGTCTGCTTGCTGCAACCCCCCCTACTCTCCGATTGAGCCCGGTCACTTCTTTTTTCCTCTTTGATTTACTTTTCGTTACACACGGCTACGAGCCAACGTAACATAACTTTGCGCCCAACCCGCCTGCCACTAGATTTATGTAACATAACTTTGGCGCCCAACGCGCCTGCCACTAGATTTACGTAACAAGAGGGTTGGATCCTGCCAAGGATGGTTTTGTTGTTGTGGGAGCACGTCGGACGCGCAGGGGTGGCGTTGTCGTCGAGTGTGCAGGTTGAGAGGACGCTCGTAGGCTGCAGTCGACGATAGGTGGGGCTTGCCAGGGGCTGATGGCAAGGACCATCGAGAAGAGAATGCCGCGCATCGTGCTCCCTGGGGTAGAGAGGGAGATGAAGAAGGAAGAGCTCCAGCAGAGGTTGCTTGCTCAGAACCCCCGCTTCAGAGGGCTTAGGTTCGAGGATGAGGTTAGGGTGAAGTTTAGGTTTGGCGGCAGAGGACCCAGGGATCCGTTGGCCAGCGTTGTCTTCGAGGTGTCGCCGGAGGCTAGGAGGTGTTTCTTGGCAGATTCGGTCAGTCTAGGTTGGCGTAGGGTCTGGGCTCGGGATCATTTCTCAATGATCCAGTGTTTCCGTTGCTACGAGTTCGGCCACAGGTCAGCGGAGTGCAAGGAGCGCATGCAGTTTTGCGGTAACTGCGCCGAGATTGGGCATGCGTTCAAGAACTGTAGGCGGGCAGTTTCTTGTTGTGTGGTCTGTGCGAGGTCGAACGACAGGGCTGGTAGTGTCAGGGTCGATACTCGTCACGACGCCAAGTCCAGCCAGTGCCCCACGATGCAGCGTTTGAAGGCAGTCATCACCAGGAACATCGACTATGGATCCTAGGCCATTAGATGATGTTCAGAGGAGGTCGTTAATTAAATGTGCGCAAATTAATTTAGGTAGAGGTAAAGGGGCTACAAATAATTTCGTTAAAATAATAAACGAAAATAAAATCGACATCGGGCTCATACAGGAACCGCATCTGTATAGCCACAAAATAACAGGTTTGGGGGGGGGTTACCGTCTTAAACGCGAATAGTGAACGACCGCGTAGCGGGATAATAATAAATAATGGGACATGCGCCGGAATTATATTAAATAATTTATCGAACGAATTTGTAACGACGGCCGAAATCAAATTAGGGGAAAATGCGTTCTACGTAATAAGCGCGTACCTCCCGCCGTTCGATTCCCGGCGGGAAAATCACCAAACCGAAGACTTGATAAATCAAGTAGATAATATTATTCGTAAAATCGGCAGAAATAAAAATCTAATCATCGGGGGAGATTTTAATGCCAAGTCGCCACTATGGGATCTTAGTGTGATAAACACTAATGGTTTACCTACGTTTGAGAGGCATAAAGGCAGCAGTTTTATAGATATTACTGCAGTCTCGCGCGAAATGTTAGAAACGATTTCTAACTGGAAATTAAGGTCGGACGAGGAAACACTTTCTGACCATAAATTAATAACATGGGACGTTGAAATCAAAACAAGTGCAAACGAGCAGCTATCTGTATTTCCGCGGTTCTGTAATAAAAAAGCAAATTGGGAGCGATTTAAACAAAAATTTGGCGAAAGTATCCCTGTGCTCGAAAATGAGCTATTTAACTGCGGAGAGGCAGACAAAGTAGAAACACTCGCGAAAAAATTAAACGACGCGGTGGTAGACGCGTCGTCGTATTCCATGCCGCAAAAGAGAACATTTAAAGACAGCGTACCCTGGTGGACCCGGGAACTAACCACCAAGCGGGCAGAAACGCGTAACCTAAGACGCCGCTATCAACGCGCCTCGGGAGATATAAGAGAACAACGGAGAATAGAATATAATCAAAGTTACCGCGAATATAAAATATTAATAGAAGAAACGCGAACGAATAAATTTAAAGAATTCTGCACGCGAAACTCAGAGAAAGAACCCTGGAGAACCGCATACCGCATAATTAGAGGAAAACAACAAAAAATCGTGCTCAGTAATATAAAGAAAACAAATGGCGAATACACGGAAGGTTTTAAAACCACGGCGGAATATTTACTAGAGAAATTTTTCCCATCGGATAATCCCGAGGGGGATGAAGTGTCGCACGAGTTAGTACGTCGGGAAACTGCAGAGGCGCAAGGAACAGGTGCCGATAAAGCAATCCTAGTTCACGAGGTCGTCAGGGCTCTTAGGAGGATGAACCCTAAGAAGACACCGGGGCATGATGGAATCGCTTCAAACGCAGCTCTGGAGGCGTGCCTGTTAGCCCCGTGGGTCTTTGTCGGGTTGTTTAATCTTTGTTTAGAAAGGGGCGTTTTTCCGCGTTGCTGGAAAATCCAGAACGTGAAATTTATACCCAAACCTAAAAAGGCGGATGCGTCAGATCCGGGCAGCTATCGTCCAATTAGCTTGCTACCGGTGCTGGGGAAAGTTTTAAATCGCGTTACGACTACGCGTGTTGAGCACCTAGTGCGAGACAGCGGCGGTTTTAATAACCGACAGTTTGGTTTCATGGAGGGCAAGCCGACTATCGACGCGTTAGAGTTCGTTGTCGGGGAAATTAAGCAAGCGAGAGATGCTAAAGAGTACTGTGTCGTTGTTGCTTTGGACATTTCAGGAGCATTTGATGCTGCCTGGTGGCCATTAATCGTTTGCGAGTTAGATCGTAGGGGTTGTCCGCGAAACTTGATGTCTTTGGTCAACAGTTATTTCTCGGGGCGATTGGCACAGGTTGAAATTCCGGGTGAAGTTCTGTCGCGTGAGGTGGAAAGGGGATGCCCGCAGGGGTCATGTTCTGGTCCCACATTTTGGAAGTTGTTGTATGAGAGCATTTTTGGGGTCAAGTTGCCCGCAGGATGCTCAATCGTTGGGTTTGCGGATGACACGCTTTTAATTGTAAGATCGAGATTGTTAATGGATATGCGCACAAAACCGAACGAGGCGCTTAATAAATTACACGAATGGTCGCAGGCGGTAAAATTAAAATTTAACGCGGCGAAGTCAGAGGCGCTTTATTTCGGCACGAAACCAGGACAGAGACCTCTTAGGCTAGAGCTAGGAGGGGAGAAAATCCCGTTTAAAGATTGTATTACCTACCTCGGCGTCAAGATCGGCGAGAAATTACATTGGAAAGCGCACGTACAATACGTAAAAAGTAAGGGCCGCGAAATACCAAATAAAATGATGGCGGCGGCTAAAATAAAGTTGGGTTTCAGGGGCGAATCGCTGAGGACGGTTTATGCCGGAGCAATTGAGCCGGCAATGCTGTACGCAGCGTCTGTATGGGTAGAAGGTTGTAAAGTCAGGGAGGTGCGTCAATTGACGAGCGTACAACGGATAACCGCGGTAAAAACGGCGAGGGCGTACAGGACCACCTCCACGGAGGCGGTCCTAGTGATCAGCAGGATTCTCCCTATTGAATATGTCGTTGGGGAGATTAGAGATAGTCGATTAATAAATATAGGAAAAGGGCGCGAAATTATCGAAGATCTTAATCTTGGTAATAGGGAAATTGCAAAAAAGATCGTTGTTTCTGAGTTGAGGCACCCGGCTGATATTAGAGGAATCGAGTTTGTCGAAGGTGATGAGGACGCGATGGGTATTAAAATTTATACGGACGGTTCACGTATGGATGATGGGCAAGCAGGCGCGGCGTTTGTCGTGTATAAGCAGGAAAGGGAGGTGTTTCGGTTTCAAACCAAACTCGCGAACTGGAGCACAATTTTCTAGTGCGAATTGGTAGCCATACGAGAGGCTATCGATTACGTAATAAACCATACGGGCAGAGACGAGTATTATATAATCAGTGATAGCAAATCGGCGCTGACGGCTTTAACGAATATGAACACCTCGACAGACCTCCAAGCGGACGTCTGGAGGATAGCGCGTACGGCGCTCGAGTTTCGACGTTTAAAGTTCTGTTGGGTCAGGTCGCACAATGGTAACGTAGGAAACGATAGGGCTGATGAATTAGCTAAAGAGGCCGCGACGGCAGACTTTCGAATATCACATTCGTTGATAGCGAAGTCTTTGATTAAAAGAAAGCTGCGTGAAAAGTCAGTCAGACAATGGGAAGAGAAGTGGAACAACGCTGCCACGGGCAGGTTGACCCACAAATTCATACCGAGCTTAGAAGCTAGAGGCAAGATCGAAATAAAACTCGATCATAAAATGGTTCAGTTGATAACAGGGCACGGCGCCTTGAAAGCGTATTTACACAGGTTCGGGTTAACCAACAACGACCTCTGTGAATGCGGTGAGGGCGCGGAAATCGACTGCCCGCTTGAAGCGGCAAATCGAGGGTTGGTTGATACGAAATTAGCTATCGCAGGTCTAGCATGGCCAAAGAGCCTAGAGGAAGTCGGGGAAGTGGCTAACCAGAAGGCGTTCTGGACAGTCTTTAGAGAGTTCGCAGGACGGGTTGCTAGATTAGACGGTGAAAATCGTGTGTAAGTCGGGAGTCCCACCTTTTGCGCGCGGAAAATCGGAAATAAACGAAACAAATAAATAACAACAAACTAAATCAGGAAACCTCATTAATTTAAATAAGTATAATAAATAAAGAAATAATAAAATAGAGTGAAACCGCGCATCCCCCCAGGACTTAAAAGTGAAGTGATAGTGATTGTGATCCCCCCAGAACGTTAAGTGCATATCCACCAGGACTTTAACAGTGCATATTCAACTCCCCCATAAAAGTAGAAAACCAATAGATGTAGGTAGACGACCAGATCTTCGGATGCTGGAGAAATTTATATTGGAGGTAAGAATAAAATTGTGGCGGCTGTACTCGCATGAGCATTGATTTGTGATTTTAAACAGATTTTGAAATAATCTAACAAGCACGTTTTTGTGTAATGGCGCTAGTCGATATAATGCTCATGCGAGTGCACCTGATAATGTATTTGCTTTTGCTAATGCATGCACTGTTACATGCTTTTGCTTATTCAAATATTTATTTATATATTTATTATATGTATATTTATATATTTATATTATATTTATATTTATTTTTACACTTATATTTTTGCCTGCATTGTATTGTTTTGTGGTTTGATTTAACTCGTTTGACGTTCTGTCGCCAATTTTTGGTCGCAGTATAGGGAACGTTCGGGACAAACTTAGGATAAAATACTTAGATCAGGGAGGACGAATTTGTAAATTTATAAAGCTAGCAAAATAGCTGGATTCACTATTAATACATTTGGCAAGCTTAGAAATTTGAATTCATTTTAAATTAGCTAGCTCGATTTGGATAGTTTTAAGTCGACCCTTCAGGTTGCACTGGTAAGCAGAGCCGGCGTCTGCTATCCGGTATTACAGATCCCTCCCCCTCTCATTTTTGCTTGTCTTGTTGATCGGGCACGCTCCAAAGTCAAGGCTAGGGATACCATTATTTAAACCCTGTTTTTAGTTTTTGTTTCAGTCTGTTAGATTTTTATTTAGAGATTAATTATGAAGTTCGAATAAATTAGAAGCACGTTTATTTAGAGATTAATTATGAAGTTCGAATAAATTAGAAGCACGTTTATTTTTCGCGTTTAAACCCAATGTAGTACCTTTGGGTGGAGCATTGGGGACGTGGCCGCAAGTATAGCGGCTCTTATTCAAATTATAATGTCTGTATGAGTATAGAACACCTACAACCGCCACTAACTAGTTCGATTAAGCTTTTAATTTTTTTGTTATCAGGTCTCTGCCCACTTTATTTGAAATTCGGTCGTAACGATCGTTTTGACTGCGATAAATCACTTGACAAAAATTGCCAACTTGCTATTCATTTAAAAGAATACATAATATATATCGTGCGAACTTCAAGTACGAGTAAATAGTCTTGTTATATTAAGAATTCCATGTTTCACACATTACTTACCGCTCTTCTGAGCATTACACGAATATGCGCATAGCAGTGTGATTACTATTACAAATAGCTTGAGCATTTTGCACAATACCAATATCTTGTCGCCACTAAACACTTAACATACACAACCGATTTCACGTTAAAATAGTTACGACTATTAATAAATAACGGAATATGTAATACACTGCCTTAATTAAGATTTTATGGAAATATACAAGAATGCTGAGTTATACACAAGCAGACTATATTGCAGAAACTATTCGTATTTCATTAATTATAAACTGCAGTGCTGATAACTAAATCAGGAAGTTCTTTACAGAGCCTCTGAAACTGTATTTTATACATCTGAAACGGTATACGCAATATTATGACGTAAAGATATTATATACTTTGTTAAATTGCTACTACTCACAAAATGCCCTTGATTTGTATTCTGTAGGATTCATTTAAGTAAATTGCTATCATAGAAAAAGATTAACCTATGCTAACTGGTAAGTTATGACTTTCAGTGATTCAGCTATACATACCATTGACCGTATATTGAATTTAATTATTGCTATTGTTTTCAACTGATTTAATTTTATTAACGTATAGGTACGCGCCGAACTGTGTACCTTATTGTAAAATCACACTTTATCATTTCATCTCGATATACCGTTCTCTGGATTGAGAACAATGTTGAAAGAAATATTGAGCTGTAGAAAAATTAATATTTTAACGAGATAATAAATACCTCAGAACATTTAAACAGCGGCACAAATTCGTTCATAAATTCATAAAATATAAACGTCAACGACATTTTGCATAACCGTTCACTGGATAATAGAAAAATTTTTAAAACATACCCTATGCAAACAAAATTCATATTGAAAAAGGAGTGTTATTAGAGTAACTTCCATTAGAAAAAAATAAAACCTGTTCAAAGATACAAATCGCTTATTGAAACCAAAATACTTATAAACGCTCTGCATTTTTCACATAATGTTCTTATCTCTTGCACATTTGTGGCGTCCATTCTCGAGTAATCAAATAACATTTTTGTATAATGTTAGTTCCTGCATCTTTAACTACTTACATGTCATTGTTCGTCGTTAATTTAGAACTGCTAGAAATCAAACCGTATAATCTGAGTAAGAACCGCTACACTTGCGGCCACGTCCCCAATGCTCCACCAGAACGAACCACATTGGGTTTAAATGCGAATAATTATGTGCTTCATATAAATCTGACTTCAAAATTAACTAATCGTTAAACATAATTTATAAACTAAAACTAAAGTTCGGGCTTAAATAATGGTACCCTTAGCGTCGACTTTGGAGTGAGTCAAATCAACAAGGCATTAGCAAAAAGCAAAATGGTAGGAGTGGGAGGCAGGGATCTATATTACCGGATCGCATCTGCCTTTTTTGTTTACCAATGTGGCCCGATGGATCGGCTTAAACCCTCCAAATCTAGCTAAATTAGTATTTACTAACGGATTCGAATTTCTAAGCATACGCCGAATTCATTAATAGTGAATCCAGTTATGTGTTCTTGCTCTATACTTTACAATATCGTTCGCCTTAGTGTAAGTAATTTATTCTAACTTTAGCCTAAATTCGTCCCAACGTTCACTAACTGATTTATTTTAATTTCAATTTCCTTTTCTATAGGTAAAACGATCAAAAACAGCCAAAATGCCAAACAAAACAAATCAAACGACAGAACAATAAAATATATAAATGTACAATACAGGTATAAAATGTAAATATATAAATAAAGCATTAAGCATATAAGCATATAACAGCAAAGAAGAATTTCTTAAATTATTAGGTGCACTCGCATAAGCATTATGTCGGCTCTCGCCATCACACTAAAACGCGCTTGTTCAAAATTAACTGCAAAATTTACTTATAATAGAAATCAACGTTTATGCTTGTACAAATGCCACAATATTAATAAATACCTCGAATATAAATTTCTCCAGGATCGGAAGATCTGATCGTCTACCTATACCTAGTTAACCTCATACTGCTAAGGAGAGATGGTTATGCACTGCTAAAGTCCTGGTGGGTATGTACTAAAAATCCTAGTGGCCCACCATCACTAGAAATCAAACCAGAGGAAATTAAACTCATAGCCCTAAAATGACATATTCGGATGGAGGCGCGGGGGGATTAATAAAGTTATTCAACGATTGACAAGTTATTATTGCTGTGCTGTCAATCGTTATTGGGGAAAAGTAGGGCAATCCACGTCTCTTGTTATTATTGAGATGTTTAAGTTTACACAGAGCTTTACAAAATGTACAGACATTGATAATCTCTCAGACTTTCAAAATTATCATTGCCTTACTACACTGCAATTTACAAGTTTTGTAAAGTAATTCTCCAATCAGTTGTCTAGTGTTGGCGGGACTGCTTATTTTATTATCTTTGATCAATCTCGAAATTAAAACCACAGTATAAATCTGGTGACACTGTGCGCAGATTGATTGCACAGTGTCTTTAGTACTCCTGTCGAATTCGTCACGTCACAGTTGTCAGTTCTGAGCGCGTAGTAAGCACGTAAACATGCCTAGAACAATTGAATCTCCCGCCAAGTGTGAAGTGCATGCTCTCATTCGATGCTGAGTGATGTAATGCAGCCGAAGTTCATCGATGAATGAATAATTTGTACTGTAGAGTTTTTATGAGTGATAGCAAAGTGGACAATGGTGCAGGAGTTTTGAAGCAGAGCGTTCAGACGTTTAACATTCAAGCGGTTAAGGAAGGTAGCAAGGGTCAACCAACCAATCATCTTCTTCAGCGAGTGCATCAGGAGATTTGAGAAAATCCTCGATTCACAATGTCCGTTTGAAAATGTTTGGCGAGAATTTTTCACAAAAATACACCCTCGATCGGATGAGAGGTAAAATGGAGGTCCCATGTGTGAGTGTTGTTACGCACGTTAAAGATCCGTGCCTTGATTAGAACAGCAAGCGTTCAGCAAAATTCAAAATTTTCCAGGCAAAAAAACTCGCTTCTTGGTCAATGTTAGTAGCTTCGGGTGGAGCATTGGAAAATCACATGTAGGGTACCATCAGAACGTTAGTTTTTAGAATTGTTCCTAATCGTCGGTCTCCACTTTCATTCTTTACATGAATACCTTGGTCGCATCTGAACCACTATATACCTCGAACTTGGATAAAATATTGTTGAAGCTACACTAAACATAATATTTATTTATTTAATTTAAAATTTTGTTAACCTACAACCTAATATTTAAGCAGTTCCGCCTTCCCCCCTGTAATAACTTTTGCGTATGTGTGTGTGTTTTGATTGTGGGTTGGGTGGGTGTTGTTGTGTGTGTGTTTTGATTGTGGGTTGGGTGAGTGTTGGTGTATGTGTATGTGTGTGTGTGTGTGTGTGTTTTTCTGTGTGTGTGTGTGTGTGTGTTGTGTATATGTGTGCGTGCGTGTGTGTGTGTGTGCGTGTGTCGTGTGTGTGTACGTGAGCGTGTGTGGGTGTGTGTGTCTTGGTTGATTGTGGGTTGGGTGGGTGTTTGTGTGTGTGTGTATTTTGTATGTGTTTTGTGTGTGTGTTTGTGTGTAACTAGAGCTCCGACTATCGGCATTATAATATGAATAGGGACCGCTATGCTTGAGGCCACGTCCACAATGCTCCACCCGAAGGTACTACATTGGGTCCGACTATCGGCAGCCGGAAATCGGGAGTCCTCAGTGTGCGTGATTTCCGTTTGTGCACCGCAGCCGTCGGCAGCCGGAAACCACGATGGACTCCCGGACACCCCTTGGGTGTAGTGATGGATGGGTGGTTGTGTTTGTTTATATGTTAGTGTATTTGCGCGGATGTGTGTATGTGTGTGTGTGGATGAGCGGGTGGGTTTGTGTGGGTGTGAGGGTGGCTCCGCCCAATAGTATGTAGAGCTAAGCGGTGTATGCTCCAGCACATAATTGGTAATGAAGCAGAGGGATCTGGAACAGTAGAACTTGTAGGTTGAAGCACCCACTCAAAATCTGCATAAATTGTAAATGGAGTTCTCATTTGCTTGTGAACGTTTTAACTGAAATGATATTGGTGACAGCATTCGACATTTTCGTAACCACGAAATTACACTCAATCTCCGAATGTTTCTTACGTTCCTCTTTTGTTCGTAATAGACTGAGTATCAGTTACATAACAGCCGTATACGACTACGTAGATAAGATAAGTTTGCGTATGACTGCTGATCGCAAGGTATATCTACCAATCAATTTCCCAAATTTTTAATCCAGCCGTATTGGTTCCTTCCGACATCTTATATAAACAACCAATTGATGTGACGCGGTTTTTTCTGAGTGAAATGCTACGGCCACACGATCGACTACCCATCCACCCCAAAAATGTTAATGTTGACGTCGTTCATCCGCTCGAATATCGGCATATCATATATCGCATCCGAAAATTCAATTCCATGTAAGCTCAAGATGGAACTGGAACCGGGTATATATACACTCTTTGGAGGTTTAATCGACAGGGTGTAATGTAGTAACAATTTGTTTTCCTTCTTCTAAAATATCACATAATAATTATGTGTTGCGTTATAAAAATTTTAAATTTACTTTTATTATTCAATATAAATTCAATGTAAATCGTACAATTAATACAAAGTTAAAACAAAGTACCATAATTTTGAAACACCCCAATTATTGTCCTTCTTTATTCCAATTATCTAGTAAATAAAGCGCATAGTTATAAATGTCCAGTTTGTATTTTATAGTCATGCTAAAACTCGAACAAGCTATCCAGAATTTTCATAAAGTATCTTCAAAGTAATATCAAACAGCGTGCTTCTGCGCACTTGATTGTTGAAGTCGTTGTTGTCGTCAAGCTGAACCAATCGGCCCCTTATCATTCTAACGTCAACATAGAAAAATTGATATCCAAGGCTTAGTTTCAAACAATCCATCGGTCTGTAGGCTTAGAAACTCATCATGCGCAACACTAAAGAACTAAAGAACTAAAGAAACATCACTTAAGAACTGATGCTGTAATGGCCGTGCAAAACTGTTAAGTTGAGAACTGATTAGTGGTTGTAAGAAGAAGTTAATTTATTTGCGTATAAAACGATTACGCATTGGAAACCTGGTTGTTATAACAATGTAAACAACTGCTTTGTTCATGTGTTTGTTCTATGTTGAGGGTCCACATGTGGGCCGTGCTTGTTTGTTTACTGGTCTGTAAGCAGCCATGCCCTAAATTCAAGGTCGGTAAGTGATTTTTTTTTGAGACAGTCATCTGTTCGACGTTCACGTCATGTTAAACCGTAACCTTGGTAGTTTGAACCCATGGAACTAACATCTTTGTGATAATATTTAATGATGAATTTAAATTTTTAAACGTTGTTTCATATCAAAATTATGCTTTATAAAATTGTTTATCTAACAAAATCGTTATGAATTTGCATTATGAATAATATAGTCGTGCACTTGCTTACACATAATAACTATTTAATAAAGCTTAAGTTTACTAATTTAAAAGATCTTATTACAAAACTAATTTTGTATGTATGTTAGTCATTTAGTCAGTACTGAAAAAATGACAAAAAAGCTCATGATTGTGTTAATGATATTTATTGTGCCTATTTGCTTTAGAGGTTTTTTGATTTAAATTGTCCAAGATTATCAATATAAATATATAAAATTAAATAAACATTCAGAAAGCTTATAATAATTATCTGTCAGTATAAATCAGAAAAAATTTTCAATTAACATATATGTGTTGATACTCCACAGCCTTAATTTTTTATAGACTTAGAAAAGGTTAATTACACTCAAAGAAGCACTTAAGAAATAGTGTTTATCCTGTCCATACTTGTCATTGGATTCTATGAATTATATATAAACCAGAAATGCATAAATTTAATAAGTAGAGTGTCCATGCACTATTACACAAAAGAAGAAAATCATAGATGTACAAAATCTGTCTGATTTATTGATTTTTTATTTCTAGGCGCAAACTGCTCTGTCCAATATTATTTTATTTTATTTCAGGATAAACGGAGTTCCATCTAAAAATACAAAATCTTGTATTCCAATAACAGAATATACTCGTTGAGGTTCCTGTATTTTTCTTAGCGATATTTCTTGCTTTTACACCCTATCTAAGAACAGTGGCGCCCTACCCATCCGTATTTACTTAAAGACCACCCTGATAGTCTCTCTAAACCGCTGAAGATAAAGTTCAGAGCTAGTGCGGAAGTCTTTAAAAGTCAGTTGTGTTAATACGGATAAAACTACATCTTCGCACGACTTTTGTAAGAAAAAATAACCATCTATTTAGAAAGTTGTACAATCGCCCAAGGCGGAAGACACGAAAAATTACAATGTATCCACCATCAACCATGCAAAACAAATAAAATATTTATTTTGAACATTGACTGTATCTTCGTTATTCTTATCCTCTCAGACAGATCAATGTACGAGTACCGCCGGAGCGGTTTGTACTTATTGATGTTGACTTCAGGTACAGCAAGTTCTTCAAGCAACAGCCGGGCCCTTTGTACTGTAAATTCTCGGACACCCATCGCGTACGCAACAGAGTTGTAGATGTGGCCTTATTTTGGCGATTGGGTGACCACTTGTCTTTTGGTATTAAATAACTTAACATCATTAAGACATGGACTGTTGCTCGTCTTGGTGTATAGCCCAAAGACTTCTACATTGACTTCAAGCGTGTCGGGTCCCTCTAATTTTCTTCCCACCAACCGCGCAAAACAACGTTATTGCTGCTCAAGAAAACTGTCAAATTCAAGAATGTCATAGGAGTACAGAATATTCAGTAAATCGTTTCATTTCTGTTTTTGAATACGGCAGCTACAGTTTCCAGTATATCTACGTAACCGCGGGTTGCAATAGACCAATGTGCGTTACTGTGCAGTCAACGCGTTCTTCAACATTTCTATGTCGCACTTTGGTGTATTTCTCTTGAATAATATGACACGACTATTTGATAACCAATATGAGTTCTCTTTTTGACAAGGCCGTCTGTGGGTTTCGCTGTATTTGCTAATTTTAACTCTCCTATGCTACACACAGGCGTTCATACAATATACAAACAATATAATCATAAACCATTTACTGTATACATTCCACATCAAAATACCACTTCAACAAAAATATCAAATAATTATACTAATAACTATTAACTCATGGGCTCTACACCTATCTAATCAACAACCTAAAGGACAGTAATAATCACCAATTACAAGTTGAATGATAATTTTAATAATAAGCTTGGAAAAGTTTATAAATTATGCACTAACCTTTGCTAGTTGTTAGGACGACTTCCTGTTTTGCGATATGGTCACAAAAGCGCAGAGCTAATTAATTTAATGGTGTAACGTTAATTACCAAACCAAAACCAATAATTATTTTTCTGCTACAGATACTCTAGGTAGGTTGCGGTACCATTAAATTCCTGATACTGCAGTTTATTATCTCATTACCCTTTCAATATAGGGTTTTCGAGTGACTTTAACCACTCACCCTTACTTCTGAAACTCGAATGCCCTTGCACTACCTGCCGTACCTTGCCAACCGCACTAATTCGCCCCTCCGCCACACATTTAAGTGCGCTTTTTATTAACTATTTTTGAGATACATATAATAACCTGACAGGACAATTTACAAAAATTGAGCCTTATTACAGTTAATTAAAAATAGTGATACAGTGGCATTACAACTTGGCAACATGGATTCGTGGCTGCTTAGATGTAGAAAGCCCATCTTCGTATTAGACTGGAGGTTTAAATCCACTGGGTGTCGAAACCTCACCTACCGGCGGAGCTGGACGCTTAACGCGACTTGATGGTTATAACCCATGCCAGCATCGCTGACGTCGCTGAACAGGATAGTATCTCTGAAGTAGTAGCTTAGAAATCTTTTATTGTTTGTGTGTAATTAAAGTGGGTTTTAATATCTTAACCATTTGAAGCAGTTTAATTTTCTAAATTCCCTACGAATCAATATTGCAACGTGTAGGTCATTATTAGTTTCCTTAAAGTTCTTCTCAACAAAATATTTCGTATTACAAATTTGCCCAACACTAAAAATCTAATGATTTTCATAAATAGAATTTTAGTAATCGCTAAAAACTAGAAATCTAAATTTGTTACGGCAAGTTAAATAAAGTCACGAGATAGCTGTGTATCCACCGGTTCTAAAACACGCCTCAGGTAGTTTGTTCCGTTAGACACGGCCAGCTGCAAAGGAAAACCCATCACTTGTAATTGAACCACCAAGACGCTAAGATGTTGTTCCTTAGTGCTACGGCGGCAAGTTTTCGAATAGCAGTTTTCATGGCACACCTGAATAATTAACTAAACCAATCTTAATCAATGATTCGTATAATTCCTATCCAGAAATTTTAATACCTTGTAACGAAACTACCTTTAGATATTGATCAACAAAATTTAATGCAATAGTGAGAAGTATTTGTAAATTACAATATATGATGTCACCTTGAAGTTCGACAAAAGAATCCTGAACTGATAGAATTATTGTTAAATAATAGACGCAGCAGCAAGCTTTATCAAAGATACTACTATTGATTTGAATAAAATGAAAAAACCCTTACCACAAAAAATATTTAAAATACCAGATACGTATTTCGACCACTATGTGGTCATCATCAGTAGGAAATCTGTAGTTAAATAATAATTAGCTGTTGTTCTGGAACTCTTCAGAGAATATTCTACTCACCACTTAGGCTGAAGTGAACCTTTCCATCATACAATTTACTATATTGTTGCTTTAAACACTATCGAGGATATTATCCTCGCCCGCAGGCTGGTGTTCTACTTAATTTATACTAATTCTAAATCTAATGAAGCGCAACCAATTTAATTTTGCTTTCTCATTGGTTGTTGACCAATAAGGAAAGCAAAGCAGATGGCTCTATTGGCCCTTTATCGGTGTTTAAGAGGGGTCCTTTATGTTTAACAATTTTAATTGATTCATAGGCATTTAAGGAGGAAAACGTTGGTACCGCTTTTAACAATTTATTATAAATTGTTAAAAGCGGTACCGCTGTTTGTAAGGTTTTCAATGTATGGTTCTGGGTCATGGCTGAATTGGAAATAGCTCGTGGCTATTATCCAAGTTCCTGTGTGCTTAGTTGAGATCTCTATGCAGATGCAGTGTACGTTACTGTGTTTTTGTATTGTTGCAGTAATGTCCTCGTTAAAGAGTATTATGGCTGTCATTGCTACTTCTCCTATGACGATTTGTCTTGCCCGTACCGGCATTCCGGGGATTTTCCGTTTTATCGTGTAAGGTTCCTATATAAGTACTATGTCTAAGTCTTGTTGTGCTATGTCGCGTATTTCGTGCATGACGGTGTTGCTGTGCATGGCGTTGATCTGGCCTATTTTTAGTACCTTAGCCATCAGGATGGTCTGTTCGTATTTTGCAGTCGGGCCATTTTTTTGTGTAGTCGAAAGCGATCCTGCCATGCATTATCACGAACTGTTTGTACAGCTCGGTAGTGTTGAAGTTTTCCTGACGTCGATTAAAGACTTGTCTTAGTAGGTGTGTTAGTTCCGCTGTTTCGGTAGGTAATCCATTTCGTTTGAGGTAGATTCTGTCTGCCGCTTCCATAGCGGGAAATGTGATTGTTTTCCCTTGCGGATGTCCTGTTCTGATTATGTGTCTGAGTGCGGCGTTTAGTGGTATTGTGTCTTCGAGTGTTGATGATCTAAAAAGTCAGTTACAAGATAAATTATTTCGTATAAGTTAAAATTAATTTTAGAAATTTTGCTATCTAAAATACGATTAAGTGTTTGGCACTGAATTTAAATAGTTACAACATTAAATGATTGTATGATCTTAAGTGTGAATCGTAGGAAACAGGTCTGATCCCTCCGACAATTAATTATGCTTTTTTATGAAATGCAAATTGAATTTTTAAATTAATATTGGCCGATTTAAAAAGTAACTTTTATTTGATTTTGTAAAGGTAAAATTTTCATTAGAAATAGATACATTTAGTTGATTTAATATTATTAATGCTGATAAATTTATAAAAAAAGTAGGGGTTTAGATCATGTAGTTCTGGTCATGAAAGAACTAGAAAACTGGTTTGAGATACCAGTAGGGTATAATTGGGGTTCCTGTGACCACATTTCCTCCAGAATCCCACATTTCCTCACACATCTGGACCAAATTTACATGTAAAAACCCACTATAAAGTCTTATTTTAGATGAATCTCCACCTTGCTCCACCTGACTCCGCCTTGCTCGGACACCCCCCAACCATTTTGATTACATCACACCCGCATTCTTTCCACCCGCGAGATAAATCTTTTTCCACACTTCCACCCACGAGATAAACCTATCTTGTTTGGTATTAATTAACATTGGAATTTTTTCAGCTACCCGAATCTCTAGGAATTTTTTCGATTGCATCACCCCCAAGGGAGCTACCCTGATTTTAAGATTTCTTACCTGTAGTGACTTTTGAGCGTTCTTATAAATTTTTTTATACATGCGATGCATCAAATTAGCTTAGAATTTTACGCACAACCCGAATCTGCAAACAGATTTGAAATCGGACCACACCTGCAAAGTTATACCCCTTTAAAGTCTGGAACCTCTAAATTTTGCTCTTTGCTCTATAAGCAAACCTAACAAATAGTTTTCTTCGTCTATCCATTGCATCTTTCGAGATAAACCTATCTTGTTTGGTATCAATTAATATTAGAATTTTCTCAGCTACCCGAATTTCTAGGAATTTTTTAGATTCCACCATCCCCGAGGGTGCTACCCTAATTTTAAGATTTCTTACCTGTAGCGACTTTTGAGCGTTCTTATAAATTTTTTTAGTCATGCGATACATTAAATTAGCTTAGAATTTTACGCAGAATTCGATTCTGTAAACAGATTTGAAATCGGACTACGCCCTGCAAAGTTACACATATACCCTCTGCGAGATAAATCTTTCTCCACATTTCCACCCACGACATAAATGTACTTTGTTTGGTATCAATTAATATTAGAATTTTCTCAGCTACCCAAATCTCTTTAAATTTTTTCGATTGCACCATCCCCCAGAGAGCTACCCCCATTTTAAAATTTCTTACCTGTAGCGACTTTTGAGCGTTCTTATAAATTTTTTATACATGTAGCACATCTTGTTAGTCTAGAATTTTATGTAGAATCCGAATCTGTAAACAGATTTAAAACAGGATCACCCCTTACCATTTTACACACACCCTCTAAATTGTAACTTTCCTGCAGCTCATATCTAAAAGAAAATCTAAAAGCCATTCTTAAAACTTTTTATTACAGACAATTTTTACTAATACAGTTTAAATTTTGTAAACCACATTTCTAAATACATATTCACAATTTTTATTCTTAACCTAGAACTTCTCATATCGGGGTATACTTATTAATATTTATTTCTAAATAGAGCACCTTTTCCAAAGACCAACCGGACTCACATGTTTTAAATTCCTTTGATTTTGTTCTTATGGTCTCGCTTAAGACCTTGTACATATTCTCCAGATTACTAGAAGACGTTATAACCACATTTTTTGTGTTAAAGGATTTCACATCCTCTACACCCTCTGCCGCAGCCATTTTGGTGTAAACGCCGTAGAGTTCGCAGTAGACTTTTATTGCTGTATGTTGTATTCTTTTTTCATTTATTAATCAAATAAATCGCTCTTTCTGCTTCCAAAGAAACTCGGACACTCCATCGTCGACACTGGCGTTTTTTATGCGATAGCTAGCCATACGGTTGTTAAACGCTGTGCTAACCATTTCTACACCATCGTCGCTAGTAGCGGTAACTGATGCATTTTTATGTTTGTTGCTCCGTAGATGACTAGGGTATGCAGACTTTAACACCTCCATGTCGCACACTTTACACATAATTCGTGGTTGTTTCGTACAAGACCCTGTAACAGCTGGCGGAGCTGAACGTTTACGGCTTAATGTCATACCGTGCTGTTTTTCCTTGTGTCGCTGTAAGTTGCCCATTCTCGTAAAAGCGATACCGCAAAACCTACAGTTAAAGAACTTTGCTGCTGACGGATGTATAAGCTTTACCCTAGACGATGTTACACCACGACATTTGTTCTGGTGCCGTTTGAGAGCATCCCTCCTGGTAAAGTAGACGTGACACAGCTCGCATTTAAAAACGTTTGCAGATACCATTTTAGTACAAAACAAAATCCGCACTATAGCACTTGACTTGTAAGCGAACTAACTTATAACTAAAGAGTTTACTCTTGCGCACCTGCTTTATGTACCCTATAGAATGCAAACCGAAGGTTTCCGAAGACACCCGAACGATGTTGAGAATTAATCGGGGAACTAAATGACGTCATAATCCTTGCTGTTCGTCCAATACATTTAGCGTCAATGCATGCACCCGGTTCGCATCGTCAATGGTGTGAATGCAGTTAGTAAAAACACCGGAAAACGTCTTCCATGTTATACGGATCGCGTGCATATTAAAAATCCAAAAGGGTGATAGCACACGCACACAAATTGTGTGCAAGTCGTGCTGTAGAAGATGCAGTGCTACTATAACCAAAAACACTTTAAACCTTTACTAAGGGAATACCAAACTTGTTGTCTACAGAATACTTACTAATAAAGCAATTTAATTTTAAACCACTTCTACGTCATATTTTCGGAAATGGCAGGTTGAATATTTTCTTTGGAAACAATCGAAGATTGCCGAAGACACTTGAAGAGTGCACGAGCGCGGTTACTAAACCAATTAGCATTAATATCAAGCATTCCGTACTTTCGTAGGTTGCTCATTTCCTAGAAACAAATCTTCCACATAGCGGTCGGTAGCACGTAATGATTTCTAGAACCGGTAAGTACTCGATATCGCCCAAATAGAGAATTAGATGCTCGATGTCTGTCAACTTCCGATTCCTCGTAAAAGGTAGAAAAAACTCAGTCAATCATCCATCTAACTTAAACTTCGACTCGCTCCTGTTCTGATAAATTTCCAAACATTTTTCGAACGACAATGGGCTCAGAATTTTTAAACCTCCGAGAGATCTTTAAGTCGTGATCAATTACACATCCGAGCTACGCGTAAACTAACAATGCGCTGTATAATACATGCATACCCCTTCTCTGCGCTACTGCTATTCTTGTAGTTGCTTGGAAAAGTCAGTCGCCCTTTTTACGGGTAGGGCCCCTAAACAGCACCATTCCATACTTTCTTTATAAGTGTAGCACATCGCGCACTTTTTTGTTGGTTAATTAAATTTTTGTTTATGTAGGCCTTTACACTTTTGCTTATTTAAACATCTAATACAATCGATTAACCACTTTCGATTATTCTAACGGGGAACCACCATACGAACCGTTCTTTTTATTTCAACGATCCTATGGGCTTCCACGCACTAACACCTGACGTATCTTTCCTACTATTTGTTAAACAAAAACTACCGGTATCGCCATTGTAAACGTAAACAGATGTTTGTGGATGAGTACGAGAGTATGTAACCATATACATTAACCAGTTGTGTAGTTGCATATCCACCACTTTTGGGAATATATGGTTGTTATAGGTTGTAAGACCCTCGGTTTTAAATGATCCGAAAGGTTCTTTACTAGGCAAATATACAATGTTTAGCGGAACCCCTTTGCGTGTGGTGTACGCCAAGGTTACGAAACCCGCATTCCTTAGTTCGTCTTTGTTATCTGCCATTTTGATAAATACGTTTTTAGAATAACCTTTTAAAAGTATACGGATTTAGTACCATCCTTTTCTGCAAGAACGCCTACATAACTAAAAGAGTCTTTCTTACTAACCGCAAATGCATACAGCTTGTACAACCCGGATGTATCTAAGTCAGTCCATCGACACATAAAATAATCTTTTAATTCTTCCTCATTTTCTCTAATAAGATGTTCTTTGTCTAACACATCTTTGTATTGTTCGCGTATTGTCGCAGTGTTTTCCATGTAATCCAATTTTCGCCTTTTTGCATCCATTTCCTCCAATTCCAGTTGTCTTTTCCTTCCACTTACAGCGTATGGTATACATAATGGGGCAATTTCCTTTAGCGTAAACGGATATAGTTTACTACCAATATTTACGCGTTGTCGTACAACCTCTGGACGAATGTTAGGCGTATCTATCAATCTCAATTCCGAAATTACTATTTCTTTTGGAATTGTAGAATATGGTGTTGCAGATTGTGTAAAATATGTACTACCTGCTTTAATGTAGCACTTGTGTAAGATTTTTATTTTATCTTGGCTATCTTCCTCTACTATCTCCAAATAAATTATAGGTAAATAGTTAAAACTAAAAGCCGAAAGCACATATTTTATCAATTTTCCCTTTCCTCTAGTTTTCGGACAACTTAATTTGCAAGCCCGTCAATTTCTTTGTATTGCCATTTCCCCAATACACGTACTGTAGCAGGTTATTATAGACTAAACAACAGCTATTTTGTAGCTTGTCCGATAACACTCCACATTTTGGCAAGTGATACCGAGTACATTGGCGCCTTTAGGAAGTATAACACTATCTTCCAATAAGGTTAAACAGTCTTTTAAGGGTTTATACACTCGTTCCGCACTGACAGAGCTTCCAATTGCACAGTTGTATATTGTCGCTTCCAATCGCGTAATACCATGTTCTTTGACCAAAGTAGACGCAAATGTTTCCCTTAAACGTACATCTGGACAACGTAAAAAATCTAGTATATGATTGCCAAGTTGTTTATTAACACCAGGACTTGTTATCTGACACACAAATTTGTTGTATATCTTAATTCTTGCATTGGTTGTTAACCATGTTAAACAATCAATCCCCGCAGTTTTATCGTTGTCAACTATAATATTACACTTTTCTTCGTATTCTCCCTTATAGCAAAAGTTATGCTTTGTAGTTAAATAATTACACATCTCCATCTTGCTAAATATGCCCGCAAAATCTTGGGTTACATCCATGTCAAAAAGATAGAAATAATCTTTTTCGACTTCGTCTAATATATCTGGTAGTTCCTCCAATAAAGTTTCCAACTTAACATCTACTAGTTCCACTTTGTATGGAACACATATAGGATTTTGGAATTTTTTATTAATGCATTCGAGGTCTTCTTTTTCCGATAATTTCTTTTACTCTCTGACCCATCTTGTTAGTGCTTTCCAGAGAAAACGGAAGCTTAGCTTTAACACCATGCCTAGCGGAAACAAATCGGTTGAACTTTCTTTGTAGATAGCTGTTAAATGCACCACAAATTTCTTTTTTTAGGATAAACATCCTTTTGTTTGCAGATGCTTGTTCGGTGTCAGAAAGGTCGCAAATTTTAACCAACATTATATTGTCACAAAATGGTTCTGTAATTGGTGTGTGTAGTCCACCAGTCAGCATCTGTTCGCCTTCGACATAACAAATATTACCAATATCTTTTACCAGATTATTGTTGCACATATTTTCTGTCAACAGCCATAATCCAAATCGCTCATTTGTCGGTTTCACTTTATTCCCAAGAAGTTGAGAAACGTTAATCACCTTGGAGACGCTCATGTTTACCGTTCTAGCTACTATCGAATACTAAATTGAATACGAAAAAATTGTTCTCTTACGTATTCTACAGAGTGAGGACGTATATTGCCGAAGATAGTCGAATATGTTGTTATCCAACCTAAGTCGACAGGGATGCGCATCGACATATATCCGGATATATGTAGGATGTTAAGTTAGGGTGAAATTGCCCCATCCTTTTGCTATAAGGGAGAATACGAAGAAAAGTGTAATATTATAGTTGACAACGATAAAACTGCGGGGATTGATTGTTTAACATGGTTAACAACCAATGCAAGAATTAAGATATACAACAAATTTGTGTGTCAGATAACAAGTCCTGGTGTTAATAAACAACTTGGCAATCATATACTAGATTTTTTACGTTGTCCAGATGTACGTTTAAGGGAAACATTTGCGTCTACTTTGGTCAAAGAACATGATATTACGCGATTGGAAGCGACAATATACAACTGTGCAATTGGAAGCTATGTCAGTGCGGAACGAGTGTATAAACCCTTAAAAGACTGTTTAACCTTATTGGAAGATAGTAAGTTATACTTCCTAAATGCGCCAATGTACTCGGTATCACTTGCCAAAATGTGGAGTAAGCTATCGGACAAGCTACAAAAATAGCTGTTGTTTAGTCTATAATAACCTGCTACAGTACGTGTATTGGGGAAATGGCAATACAAAGAAATTGACGGGCTTGCAAATTAAGTTGTCCGAAAAACTAGAGGAAAGGGAAAAATTGATAAAGTATGTGCTTTCGGCTTTTAGTTTTAACTATTTACCTATAATTTATTTGGAGATAGTAGAGGAAGATAGCCAAGATAAAATAAAAATCTTACACAAGTGCTACATTAAAGCAGGTAGTACATACTTTACACAATCTGCAACACCATATTCTACAATTCCAAAAGAAATAGTAATTTCGGAATTGGGATTGATAGATACGCCTAACATTCGTCCAGAGGTTGTACGACAACGCGTAAATATTGGTAGTAAACTATATCCGTTTACGCTAAAGGAAATTGCCCCATTATGTATACCATACGCTGTAAGTGGAAGGAAAAGACAACTGGAATTAGAGGAAATGGATGCAAAAAGGCGAAAATTGGATTACATGGAAAACACTGCGACAATACGCGAACAATACAAAGATGTGTTAGACAAAGAACATCTTATTAGAGAAAATGAGGAAGAATTAAAAGATTATTTTATGTGTCGATGGACTGACTTAGATACATCCGGGTTGTACAAGCTGTATGCATTTGCGGTTAGTAAGAAAGACTCTTTTAGTTATGTAGGCGTTCTTGCAGAAAAGGATGGTACTAAATCCGTATACTTTTTAAAAGGTTATTCTAAAACGTATTTATCAAAATGGCAGATAACAAAGACGAACTAAGGAATGCGGGTTTCGTAACCTTGGCGTACACCACACGCAAAGGGGTTCCGCTAAACATTGTATATTTGCCTAGTAAAGAACCTTTCGGATCATTTAAAACCGAGGGTCTTACAACCTATAACAACCATATATTCCCAAAAGTGGTGGATATGCAACTACACAACGGTGTGTGGGAGAAAAAGGATTTCCTCCAATACCGACAATAAGAAGTCGATCAAGCTAACAAGATACGTATGCAGGATATAGTGGGAAAGCTGCGATTAAAAGATTGTCACAAGCTGTAAGAATTACACGAAGGAATGGATCTGGTTGTCGATGGAATCAAAGACTTTAAATATAGAAGCAAACTTCGGTACATTTTACAATTCGAAAACCTAGACGGTCTTTATGTATCAAACTATTGGCTAGAAAAGGAGATAGAGGACTTGGGTATCGATTTAAATTTTAAGCTGCGAATAAAATTAGATAAAATTAAAGTCACTCCAAACAAACATAAAGAAAGGACTGTCTTCTGTGTATAACTTTGTATTGAACTTCAGTTTAAATGACTCCATGCTTGGCATTACATTTTTTAAATTTTGTTAGGTATAATGTCAGAATAAAAATTTTAGAATAGTATTACATTGCTCTTTATTTATAAAAGGTTGTGACGTTACCCCGAAATAGCAGTCGCACAGAGAGGGGCGCGCATGGGCAGGGGTGCGCACGCGCAGGGGTGCGCATGGGCAGGGGTGTGCATGCGCAGGGGTGCGCATGGGTACAAGTGTGCATGCGCAGGGGTGCGCATGGGCTGGTATGTGTCTAGGCATACACGAGGGAAGCGGATGTTAACAGTCACCAAGCATCCAATTCTTTATTTGGTGTGGAGTACTTGCCTGTGTATGTATCCGGAGTAAACACACGATTTGTAAACGCAGATAATTAATAAAATTAGTTTATCGAGCGAAGATGACAAAAGGTACATCATTCCTAATAGTACAACAATCTACGCATGGGGGCGTAAAGATATAAGATAGTTGTTTATATTTGTAAGGATTTTGTAAATCTATTGTATATATTAGTTTTAAGATTCCATAATTTTTAAGTTCTTCTCCCACCTTCCAAATCCTTCCGGCTTCTATCCTGGCTGACAGAGTATACGTGTTATCTCCACGTGGTATTCGCGGGACACGGCGGTTTTAGATTTCTAGGGAAATGGTTGGTTAAAGCATATGTCTTGGTTAGCGAAAAAAAAAGGTTTTAAAGATGGAGTTAAATAAAGATGGGCAAAAATCAGTGATTTGGGTCTTTAAAAGGTATAACTTTGTATGGGGTGGTCCTATTTAAAATTTATTTACAGATTTGGGGTCCCTAGAAAAATTTAACATTAGTTGATACCTAGCAAAATATATTTATCTTAAAAGAGTGACTACCCAGCGTATAATAAATACAATATAACACTTGTCAACAAAAAAAGTTGTAGAGAAAATTAAAGACGAATTTAATGGGGGTCCAGTATTAGAATTTGTTGGTAGTAGGGCTAAGTCCTACTGTACCGTAGGCGAGAAAGATACGATTAAAAAGATTAAAGGGGTCTCACGAAGTGTAGTTAAGTAAAACCGAGGGTCTTACAACCTATAACGAGCATATACCTCCAAAAGAGGTGGGCATGCAGCTACGCAACAGTGCGCGGGAGAATAAGGATTCTCTCCAATAAGAAATTAGTTTCCATGTACGTAGCAGCAGTCATTGGGTAACGGTAGAAATGTTAAACCTATAAAGGCGATTATTAATTATGGTTTAGAAAAATAGTAGTTTTCGTGGACTAAATAAAATAGCTTAGACTGATTAATGTATATGGTTACATACTCTCGTACACATCCACAAACATCTGTTTACGTTTACAATGGCGATACCGGTAGTTTTTGTTTAACAAATAGTAGGAAAGATACGTCAGGTGTTAGTGCGTGGAAGCCCATAGGATCGTTGGAATAAAAAAGAACGGTGCGTATGGTGGTTCCCCGTTAGAATAATCGAAAGTGGTTAATCGATTGTATTAGATGTTTAAATAAGCAAAAGTGTAAAGACCTACATTAACAAAAATTTAATTAACCGACAAAAAAGTGCGCGATATGCTACACTTATAAAGAAAGTATGGAATGGTGCTGTTTAGCGGCCCTACCCGTAAAAAGGGCGACTGACTTTTCAAGCAACTACAAGAATAGCAGTAGCGCAGAGAAGGGATATGCATGTATTATACAGCGCATTGTTAGTTTACGCGTAGCTCGGATGTGTAATTGATCACGACTTAAAGATCTCTCGGAGGTTTAAAAATTCTGAGCCCATTGTCGTTCGAAAAATGTTTGGAAATTTATCAGAACAGGAGCGAGTCGAAGTTTAAGTTAGATGGATGATTGACTGAGTTTTTTCTACCTTTTACGAGGAATCGGAAGTTGACAGACATCGAGCATCTAATTCTCTATTTGGGCGATATCGAGTACTTACCGGTTCTAGAAATCATTACGTGCTACCGACCGCTATGTGGAAGATTTGTTTCTAGGAAATGAGCAACCTACGAAAGTACGGAATACTTGATATTAATGCTAATTGGTTTAGTAACCGCGCTCGTGCACACTTCGAGTGTCTTCGGCAATCTTCGATTGTTTCCAAAGAAAATATTCAACCTGCCATTTCCGAAAATATGACGTAGAAGTGGTTTAAAATTAAATTGCTTTATTAGTAAGTATTCTGTAGACAACAAGTTTGGTATTCCCTTAGTAAAGGTTTAAAGTGTTTTTGGTTATAGTAGCACTGCATCTTCTACAGCACGACTTGCACACAATTTGTGTGCGTGTGCTATCACCCTTTTGGATTTTTAATATGCACGCGATCCGTATAACATGGAAGACGTTTTCCGGTGTTTTTACTAACTGCATTCACACCATCGACGATGCGAATCGGGTGCATGCATTGACGCTAAATGTATTGGACGAGCAGCAAGGATTATGACGTCATTTAGTTCCCCGATGAATCCTCAACTTCGTTCGGGTGTCTTCGGAAACCTTCGGTTTGCATTCTATAGGGTACATAAAGCAGGTGCGCAAGAGTAAACTCTTTAGTTATAAGTTAGTTCGCTTACAAGTCAAGTGCTATAGTGCGGATTTTGTTTTGTACTAAAATGGTATCTGCAAACGTTTTTAAATGCAAGCTGTGTCACGTCTACTTTACCAGGAGGGATGCTCTCAAACGGCACCAGAACAAATGTCGTGGTGTAACATCGTTTAGGGTAAAGCTTATACATCCGTCAGCAGCAAAGTTCTTTAACTGTAGGTCTTGCGGTATCGCTTTTACGAGAATGGGCAACTTACAGCGACACAAGGAAAAACAGCACGGTATGACATTAAGCCGTAAACGTTCAGCTCCGCCAGCTGTTACAGGGTCTTGTACGAAACAACCACGAATTATGTGTAAAGTGTGCGACATGGAGGTGTTAAAGTCTGCATACCCTATTCATCTACGGAGCAACAAACATAAAAATGCATCAGTTACCGCTACTAGCGACGATGGTGTAGAGATGGTTAGCACAGCGTTTAACAACCGTATGGCTAGCTATCGCATAAAGAACGCCAGTGTCGACGATGGAGTGTCCGAGTTTCTTTGGAAGCAGAAAGAGCGATTTATTCGATTAATAAATGAAAAAAGAATACAACATACAGCAATAAAAGTCTACTGCGAACTCTACGGCGTTTACACCAAAATGGCTGCGGCAGAGGGTGTAGAGGATGTGAAATCCTTTAACACAAAAAATGTGGTTATAACGTCTTCTAGTAATCTGGAGAATATGTACAAGGTCTTAAGCGAGACCATAAGAACAAAATCAAAGAAATTTGAAACATGTGAGTCCGGTTGGTCTTTGGAAAAGGTGCTCTATTTAGAAATAAATATTAATAAGTATACCCCGATATGAGAAGTTCTAGGTTAAGAATAAAAATTGTGAATATGTATTTAGAAATGTGGTTTACAAAATTTAAACTGTATTAGTAAAAATTGTCTGTAATAAAAGTTTTAAGAATGGCTTTTAGATTTTCTTTTAGATATGAGCTGCAGGAAAGTTACAATTTAGAGAGTGTGTGTAAAATGGTAAGGGGTGATCCTGTTTTAAATCTGTTTACAGATTCGGATTCTACATAAAATTCTAGACTAACAAGATGTGCTACATGTATAAGAAATTTATAAGAACGCTCAAAAGTCGCTACAGGTAAGAAATTTTAAAATGGGGGTAGCTCTCTGGGGGATGGTGCAATCGAAAAAATTTAAAGAGATTTGGGTAGCTGAGAAAATTCTAATATTAATTGATACCAAACAAAGTACATTTATCTCGTGGGTGGAAATGTGGAGTAAGATTTATCTCGCAGAGGGTATATGTGTAACTTTGCAGGGCGTAGTCCGATTTTAAATCTGTTTACAGAATCGAATTCTGCGTAAAATTCTAAGCTAATTTAATGTATCGCATGACTAAAAAAATTTATAAGAACGCTCAAAAGTCGCTACAGGTAAGAAATCTTAAAATTAGGGTAGCAGCCTCGGGGATGGTGGAATCTAAAAAATTCCTAGAAATTCGGGTAGCTGAGAAAATTCTAATATTAATTGATACCAAACAAGATAGGTTTATCTCGAAAGATGCAATGGATAGACGAAGAAAACTATTTGTTAGGTTTGCTTATAGAGCAAAGAGCAAAATTTAGAGGTTCCAGACTTTAAAGGGGTATAACTTTGCAGGGTGTGGTCCGATTTCAAATCTGTTTGCAGATTCGGGTTGTGCGTAAAATTCTAAGCTAATTTGATGCATCGCATGTATAAAAAAATTTATAAGAACGCTCAAAAGTCACTACAGGTAAGAAATCTTAAAATCAGGGTAGCTCCTTGGGGTGATGCAATCGAAAAAATTCCTAGAGATTCGGGTAGCTGAAAAAATTCTAATGTTAATTAATACCAAACAAGATAGGTTAATCTCGTGGGTGGAAGTGTGGAAAAAGATTTATCTCGCGGGTGGAAAGAATGCGGGTGTGATGTAATCAAAATGGTTGGGGGGTGTCCGAGCAAGGCGGAGTCAGGTGGAGCAAGGTGGAGATTCATCTAAAATAAGACTTTATAGTGGGTTTTTACATGTAAATTTGGTCCAGATGTGTGAGGAAATGTGGGATTCTGGAGGAAATGTGGTCACAGGAACCCCAATTATACCCTACTGATACCAACTCAATTATTATAAGAACCATCCATCTTGCTATCAAATGTTGTTAAAAGAAACATCATTTAGTTGAAAATAAATTAATCGAAATCACAAATAGAGTTACACATATATGGTGATGAGATTTTAAAATGCTGACAGTAACTTTATTTATTATTTGTGATTGTATTCTCTTGCAAGTATTTGTTTAAGCGTATAAAATTTAAATCGTTTCTTTAAGACACGTTTTTACACTAAAAGGTTTCTAGTTTTACCCCATAGTGTTGTCTAGTAAAGTAAAATTTAACAAAGTAGTGGCGCCATACTATGTCCGTAGAATAAAAACTCCCTGAAGGTCTTTACACGTAACCGCGGGAGTCCCAAGTTAGTCCGGAAGATTCCAAAGGTCACATCAACTATGAATAAATCTACAACTTTGTCAAAACTTTTGTGAATGCATCGGGAGCTGTTCGCAAGGTATCACCCACCCGAGTCAAGTATTCTGACTTGCTTTATTTGTTCGTTTCCGATTGCTCTATAGATAGTCTAAACCACGCTTTTTCAATGCAACTTCTGAACAAACGTTTTAATGTAAATTTTAAGTGTAACACTTTAGACGTAAATTTTAAAGAAAATAAATCTTCAAGTATTTTAAGTCCAGATTTATGAATAAATGACCTGAAATGTGGAATAGCAAATACCCAAAAACAAGAGCGAAGTTGCACGATTAAGGAATAAGAGGAAACCTAATTCTGGAATATTGTAGGAATATATTCTTCAATTATTTCTGTAAGAAATCTTTTTATTATAGGCATGTTATCAGTGATGGTATATGTAATTTTCAAAAAAGAAAAGTGTTTTTACTAAATTTAAAATAAGCACAAACTATTGTCTTTTATTATGAAAGTACATTTTGCTTTTCAACAATGTTTCAATGTGTTCGTCAATTTTTTTATAACCATCTTTGGTTATTGATATAATCGGGTTTACTATATGCTCATAACGTTGGTTCTGCCTTTCTAATGACACGGCTGTATTTCACAAGTGACTTTCATGATTGGGAATTGTTTGTTCAAAACATGAAATAATAGAAAACTTATTATCAAATTTATCTCCATTTGCTTTAGGCTACATTTCCAACCACTTCCACTTTGAAGTGGAATTCAACTTTTTATGATTGCGCCCACATTTCTTTACGTTACTGTTTCCAATGCTAATTCGACGTGAACGTAATTTTACTTTCAAGTCGAATTGATGCAAACAGCTTACATACAGCAAGCAACAAGTCAATTTTAAGGCAAATTTTAAGGTTAGACTATGTGTTATTTTACCTCGGACTCTTATTTTCGAAAGAAATGAACAACTTAAATGAAGAGTTATTTTTAAAATTAATTTGTAAACAACAATTGCAGCAATACCAAATATTTTTATCCATATTTAATTTCAAAACATAACCTACAAATTGACATTTGTTGAAAACAACAATCTAGGTCGTTTATTAAAATTCCAATTCCACTTCAAAGTGGAAGTGATTGGAAATGTAGCTTTACCATTTCATACAGATTAAGACACTGAAAGGCAAAATACGATAGATCATTCTATATAAACTTCATTCGAGCTTAATAAAGAGACTCTTTCATAAATATTATTAGACTTACTTGTGATCATCATACGAGGTGTGTCAAGTAAATTTGACGTTAGTTCTATCCTTAAACTTTTAATGTATTGCGTTCTTAATTGTGTGACTCACAAACATAAATAATTATTTATATTTACGGATAAGATCTGTTTCAAATATTAAACTCTTTATTTGATTGATTTTGACTTCTTCATTTTCATTATTCGATTAATTCTGAGGAAAAAATCCTATGCAGAATTTAATCAAAGAAGTTGTTCCAAAACAAAAAGAAAGTTGTACTAAATTGAGATCGTTGAAAATATAAACTTACATGCTGGTTTTTATATTTCTTTGTTAGTGTAAGGCGTATCCCAGTAATTTGTTTGCTTTTAGACTTCGTCTTTATCGGTTAATTTATTTTTGTGTTTCTCAGCTAGATCCTTTAAGGGATATTTTGTTCACAAGATGCTTTAGCGCTACTTGTACTTCGTATGACTGTTACAGCATCCCACGATTCTCGTGCACTTCGCAGGGAATTAATTCTAGTTATACCGCGGGATTATTTTATTTCCTATACCCTATAGCTAATTACCATCCATTCTTCGGATTAGTTTTATCCAAACTGGTTAATCAGTACAATAAATCCAGCTGTTAATTAAACCAAAGGAAAGAGACTCTTTAACATCGTTTCCTTAAATGTTTGAGCAAAGATTTCAAAAACCGTTAATATTTTGAAAACCCAAAAATAAAAAAAAATATTGGCAGTAAATTAGTTTCTTAATATATTTATTGTAGTTATATTATTTTAAGAAGATCTCACCTGATTAGGTATTATGAATAGCCCTGAAAGGTTAACGTTCTACCACCCTGTAACTGCAAATCCAAGAATAATCACACGTGTTACTATAAAAATTATTTTATTTGTTTGGTTGGAAAGTTTCCCTGGCTGTTTTTTGAAATATTCTGAATATGAATGATTTGACAGATTCAAAAATTTACTTAAAATCTTTGTAGTTTAATATTTCATACTTTTCATAAACTCCATACGGTTCTCCTGACGTTTATAATATACTGTCAACAAAATTTCGCCACGTCCTATACAACTTTAGACAAGTCACGTTTATAATAGAAACCTTTTCAACTAAGATATTTTCAGTTAGTAGTTCACAATATCGACAAACGCTTTTAGTTTACGATACATATAACTTCTACATAAAAATACCCACAAACTTTACGGGTAAATTTCAGATGCTGCTGAGAAAAGGTGTTTTAAACCTTACATTTTGTAACATCGCAAATGAGGAGCAGCGGCCATAAACCTATAAATCGCGTTTTATGGTTTTATAGTCTTCTACGCGGGAGCAAAATTGAGTGTGATGGCAACCCTCCGTTACCAAGATGTTCTTGTCAAATCACAATGTTATACAGTAAAATTTACACTCTTATTATCTTACACCTCACCAAAATTGTTTCTTTACATATTTAATAAATACGTGTTTAAAGTAGTGGAAAGTTTTTGTTTAAGATACTCGTGGGGCATATGCTGAGAAAATTACTTTTGTATATACATACATACGATTTATTTAATTCCATACGCCTTACTTTGTCCTTGCAGTGACTTAAAGTTGATAATCTAATTTTAGCTTAAGAAAAATTTTATTCGAAAATTGGAAAGTTCAACACAAACCCTCTGGCTGATACTATAGGCGGTGTTAATTATAGGATATTTGAGAAGAACTTTGCAGATAGATATCGACTCAAATGTTCACTGTCTCAATGCCTGAACAGAAATTCCAAAGAATTTTACTGTACTTCACTAAATTTCTCATATACTTTTCGTGCTTTCAAAAAGTTTGGAATTGAGGTTGATAGGTTTCAAGATATCAGGTATGCTGTTCATTCTGCGGACACTGAAACACATGACTCTTATAACCAGGCGCGCGCTGTCTTACCGGTTGGTCCTCCTCAAAATTACAAAAAAGTTTTAAAAAAACAGTTATGGTTCTTAATACAGTACATGGGTAATCTCGGTAAGGTAAATTCGCTACTTAACGAATGAAAACAGACACTAGCCGCAAAATAAAATTTTGCAGTTTTAATACCCTTGTCGCTAGCTTACAATCGGTAGATCGGATACTTAAATCTTCTGGAAAATCTGTAGGACCCTCGGGTCGTTCGTTCTGTGGGCGAAAAGCTAACTGCGAAACAATAAAATTTCTAATCTTCTGGAAAATCTGTAGAAACCAAGGGCCGTTCGTTATGTAGGCGAAAAGCTAACTGTGTAGCAATAAAATTTCTAATGACCTTCAAGTACGTACAAAAGAATGAAATGTGATATGCATTAAATAAGTTGTCACTGAGTTTAGGAACCTCACGACTCTATATATCAGGTTCTATAAATTTGTAACAAAGGGAACTGGCTTTCTTTACATTGTGGTTTGTAATTCGACTTACTTAAAAACCTTCGTCAATGTACTGGAGTATTGTTTGTGCACAAAAAATTAATTCCAAATTAATATTAATGATAACTCAAATCAGTATAAGTTTCCTCGCAAACACTTCATAAAGCACCTACTATTTAAAATTCCTCGATAGATTTACAGGTCCCATAACAAAATATAAATGTTTTCGAAATATAAATCAAAATATATCTTTTACCTTTATTTGATGTTCGTCGTGTAATCAGCTATTATCGTTGATTCATTTGACTCGCTCAACAAAGTCCTAGATTGAACGAAACCTTAATTTAAGATATGTTCCACGTCCAGCGAGTTTCTTGGCGTCAATATCTTCCTCCTTTTACAGCTAAAATTTCAGTATTGTAAATTGTACGTAATCTAGAATCGAACTCGACTCATACCAAACCAGAAGTTGATTTATATCAGAAGCCTAATTCAACCAAAAATAGTAGTAAATCAGAAGTAGTACCAAACTAGTTTGAGAACTAAACCAGAGGTAAACCTAAACCAGCTCTGGAACTAAACCAAGGATACAACTAACGCTCTATAAAATTTGTATAGATATCACTCAATACAAGTTTTTACACTACCACGGTAAAAATTCGATATCTAATCGATATAATGGGTTCCTTAACGTTACGATGACAAATAGTGCTCCGGAATAGCTCAGAAAAGACTCATCAGGGCGGTGGGTAAAGAATCGCATTCAGGGACCATAAGGAACCACTAGAAAGGTCCAATAAGTCAAAACTAACTATTTTATTAATGGGCGCCAGGAACAGGAGCAAGCAGAATCAACGAGAAATGTTCCACTATTCTCGGGCGAAACCCAAGGTAACTCACTATATCAATAAATTAACAGGGCACAGAAATAAACCTGAATTTATTGAAGTAACTACAATGCCAAATATGAAATCAAACACATAAATATAAATTTCACTAGAACAAATAATTCTACAAATAATCATACATACAAGATTCAAACCTAAATGATTCAAGAGAAAATTAACCAAGCTAAGTGCTCACAATAAGCAAATATATGTTTATTCCAGGTGATTGTATAAACAATGTTTAACAGTAATAACGCAATGGTGTTCAGAATATCCGGGCACGAGCCCATACGCAAAAATAATTCGTACTAAGTAATAATCGGATACGCAGACTCGGTGGCCACTAAGTACGCTGTAACCGCATAACTCAAGTGAGTAATGATTTAACCAAGGGTCTAAGCTCGTGACTAGATTTACAATCAATATGTATAAATCACTGGAACGCATTAACGAGTTGTTAGCATTAATCATAAGAACATAGCACTTACTAAGGAAGCATTCAAACCTTAATACCTAAATAATTTTATCATAAATACAGATTTTACGTTTATTATCGCAACCCACCTTACAACACAGGTGTAAGTATGGTTGCATACAAAGCAAAATAATAAGAGGGTGAATATAAGGTTTCATACATAAAAGTATTAATCCAATAATCTCAACAGAACATACACAACACACTTAAATAAGGAAGTATACGACCTCAAGAAGTAATTCCAATGCACCAGTAGCAGTCGAGGATTCCAAATCCAACTTAACGGGATTACAGCAATTACAGATGGTCACACAAAATCGCTTCAGGTGTAATATTCATCCACGGATAACTCCAACAGGTTTCGATTAATATTTCGGTAGTCCAGCAGATGGAACTTATTGTATCAATAATTAGTTCTTCGTCGGGAGCTTCAATACCATCTATTTCAGTAAGTTGTCGAGTCTGGGTAATCGTAATACCACCAGAACGATTACTTAAACAAATTTTCACAAATGTGCATCTACTTAAATTGGAACTGCTAAACCTAAAATATGTTATTACTCTTGGACTCGCACGCAGACGTAGTCTTAGTCGTAGTCTTAGACGTAAATTAGGACTTAAATTAGGACTTGAATTTGGACCCTAAAATTCATGTAACACATAGAACAAGAAGTGCTGCAAAGCAATTACTTACCAAATAACAATGTGGGTAGAATATAACAAATATCACAAAAATGTGCTTCCCTAACTGAGCGAAGGCCAAACCAATAGTATTAATAAAAACGACGTGAAATCCGCCAAAGGCGTAATAATTAACTTTCTTACTCACAAACACCAGAAAGATTAATTTTATCCAAGGTAGTAAGCTAGAATCCGCTTAAATAAGCGATATAAATTTTGCTAACGCACCAAGTTCGTCGTTTCGATTCGAAGGTTGGATCAAGAAGGACGAGCCACCACAGGGGCTCGTTATCACCCTTAGGTGAGATAACATTTTCCCACAATTAAACCACTTTTGTATGAACAAAAGCAAATTAATATGCATCACATTAATACAGTGGAACAATAACAACTTGACAAATGTCAATTCAGTGAAAAATCTAACCAAAGGAGAGATTCAAAGGCTTCTAACCATAACAGAATACTTAAGCACAGAGCATTATGTTAAAAAGATACTAAAAGTTGCAATGAGTTATAAAACTTAGAACGGGACGTTCCACTCCCCCTCAACTTCGAAGGAAGTAAACTCCTTAACGTTTACGACGTTCAGCAGCAGGCTGAACGTAACATAACCAATAACACAAAAAGCTATTCAATCATCATCAAATACATTAGCAGGTTTCCGTTCTTGAGCATGCCAGATACCCTTAGGTTGTCCATCTTCAGTTTCCAGTTCGTAAGTTGCTATTCCTAATTTCTTTTTAACTTTATAAAGGCCTAGGAATTTAGGAGTAAGTTTTGCTGAATAGGACTTGAGGCGGCTCCGTGGCGTAGTGGTATGTGTGTGACTACTACGCCCAAGGTCCCGGGTTCGAATCCCGACACGGTCCGCTTGAAAAATGTTAGGCGAGCATTTTTCACAAAAATACACCCTCGTTCGGATGAGAGGTAAAATGGAGGTCCCGTGTGTGAGTGTTGTCACGCACGTTAAAGATCCCTACCTTGCTTGGAACAGCAAGGGTTCGGCAAAATTCCAAATTTTCCAGGTAAAAAAAAACTCGCTTTCTGGCCAATGTAGTACCTTCGGGTGGAGCATTGGAAAATCAAATGTAATGAAAAGGACTTGGTCGCATCACTCAAAGCCTTATTACGTCGCCACACAAGTTGACCAGGTTCATAGTGAACAGCTCTTCTTCGCAGATTATACGTATGACGAAAGCGTTCATGCGCTTGACGTAATTTTTCTTTAACAGTTTCAAACATTTTCTGATAACCAGTTTTACGTTTTTCTATATGTTCATTTAAATCTAGATCGGGTGTTTCAATTTTTAACTTAAAGTCTTATCCGCAGGAAATATGTTCACGTCCAAAATTTATAAAGTATGGGGTGTAACCAGTAGTTTCGCTAACAGAAGTTCTAATTGCACAGGTCACAGCGGATAAATTGATATCCCAATTTTTCTGTGACTCTTTAATATATGTTGCAAGCATAGTCTTGATGACTTTGTTCGTACCTTCGGTTGGATTTGCACGAGGGTAATATAATAGTAGATTTATATTTTTCATACAAGTGTCTAAAGCATTTACTTTTTATTTGTCCACCATTGTCGCAAATAATGTACTGGGGTACACCATAGACCAAAAATATACCATCTTCTACGCTCGTGCATAAAGTTTTAGCACTAGCAGATCGAAGGGGAAAAGTAAGTACATATTTACTAAAATAATCGGTGACAACTAGCAAATATTAATATCCTTGAGTAGATCGAACAAGGGGACCCATAAAATCTAAACTTATCATTTGCCAGGGCTGTATGACAGGCGGTCGCTCACCCATAAGACCAGCAGGAGCTTTTTGTTCGGGCTTATGTTGTTGACAAGTAAAACAATGGTTAAAATACCGGGTAATATCGCACTTCATTTGAGGCCAATAATATAACATTTTAATTCTAGAGTAAGTCTTGAAGATTCCTAAATGACCAAAAATGGGATCATTATGATATCGCCACAAAAGTTGGGAACGTTTTTCTTTAGGAACTACTAATCTCCACAAGTCATTTTCAGTAGCTAATTCAGGTATAGTTGGTTTAACAAACTTATAGAGTCGTTCGTCTTCCACTCGCCACAAAGGAAATTTTAAGGGATTAGAACTAACTTTCTGAAGTACTTTACGATACCATCTATCGGTAGTGTTAGAATAATCATCATCGTCCACTTTAATAGGTTCAATAGAAACAGGGACAGCACGTGAAAGAAAATCGGGTACAATATGCTCTTTACCTTTACGATGGATTATTGTGTAATCATAGGATTGCAATCTCAAAGCCCAACGTGCCAAACGTCCTTGAGGGTCTTTCAGTTTATGAAGCCATAATAGAGAATAGTGGTCGGTAATTATCGTGAAGTGATGACCTTCCAGATAGTGTCGTAATTTTTCAACCGACCAGATAACGGCAATACACTCACGTTCGGTGGCAGAATATTTTTGCTCTTGCACAGTAAGAGAGCGAGATAAGTAGCAAATAACTCTGTCGCCAATATCAGTAGATTGGGTAAGAACGGCACCAATACCATAAGCAGAGGCATCAGTTTGTAAAACAAACGGCTTGGAAAAATCAGGGCACGTCAACACATGAGCAATTATTAACAACTCTTTGATACGATTGAAGGCGGTTTCGCAATCAGAAGTCCAACGCCAAGTACAACTTTTCTTAGTTAAATTAGTCAAAGGTTGAACAATAGTAGAAAAATCAGGGACGAAACGTCGATAACATGATGCTGTACCTGGGAAACGTCGAAGATCAGTAACAGATTTCGGATACGGGATGTCTAATATAGCTTTCACTTTATCGGGATCAGGTCGAAGTCCATGTTGATCTATCAAATAACCTAAATAACGTAACTCAGATAAACAGAATTTACATTTATCGAGGCTTACGACGAGACCAGCCTCTAAGTGATGGTCAAAATCTTTGGATACAATAATTATATCATCCAAATATTGCAGAACAAAAGGTTGTAAATCTGCACCAAGTGTATTATCAATGAGACGCTGGAATGTAGCGGGGGCATTAGTTAAGCCGAATGACGTTCGATTGAACCGATAGAGCCCACGACCAAGAACAGTAAAGGCCGTAAAGTCTTTCGATGACTCACTAACAGAGATTTGCCAATAAGCAGATAATATATCAATAGAACTCAAATAACGAGCATCTCTTAATTGATCTAAAATCGCAGACATGTAAGGTAGCGGATAAGCATCTTTGATAGTTACAGAATTTAATTGACGATAGTCAATACAAAATCTATACGAACCATCTTTCTTCGGTACCAAACAAACAGGAGAGGACCAAAAACTTTTACACGGTGAAATAAGTCCATCCTTTAACATATGGTCTAATTCTTCATCAATAATCTTTTGTTTAAAAGGGGAAACAGGATAGTACCGTTGTTTAATTGGTTTAGTACCAGGCAGTACTTCGATTACATGTTCGGTTGTTTTACAATAACCTAGTGCCGTTCCCATATTTTGCAATTTTTCCCTAAGAAGTAGATTTAACGCAGATCGTTGACCAATTGTTAAAGCATCTTGAGTATTAATACCAGAAACATTATTTTTGTATTTACTATTAGGCTCTGACTCGAGAGAAAAATGCTAAACACCTTCCTTTAAATTTGGAATTATACTCATGACCTTCCAAAAATCTATACCTAATATAAGGACATGGCTAAATTCAGGTACTACTAAAACTTTTATTATATATAATTTTTCCATCAGTTGTACAGGGGTTGAGATATAGCCTAAAGCTTTGCAAATATTACCACTAGCAACAGTGCATTCAGATGGGGATTTGATTAAAGTTAATCCTAATTTCATTAACAATTCATAACCAGGTAAACCTACAACAGTTTGACTTGCACCACTATCCAACAAAGCTAAGATAGGATGTCCTAAAATTTTAACTTTAAGATATGGTCTTTGGTCATCTTGGGCATGTGACAAAACAAAGTCCAATAGTGACTGATTAGGAAAATTATTATATTTTGAATAAATTTTATTTTTATTTTCAATGTTGGCCAAGGTTGGAGAAAAAGAGAGGGAAACCACTTGACCTATTGGTTCCTCCGGGGTAAGTTTAAATGACGGTTACAATCTGGGCATGTACGTACCGTAAAATCATGTTTACCACACTTGTAACAAAGTAATTTTCTTGGTTCGGGACAAACTTTACTCAAATGTCCTAAACGAGAACAATTATAACAAACAACGAGTTGTTAGCATTAATCATAAGAACATAGCACTTACTAAGGAAGCATTCAAACCTTAATACCTAAATAATTTTATCATAAATACAGAGTTTACGTTAATTATCGCAACCCACCTTACACACAGGTGTAAGTATGGTTGCATGCAAAGCAAAATAATAAGAGGGTGAATATAAGGTTTCATACATAAAAGTATTAATCCAATAATCTCAACAGAATATACACAACACACTTAAATAAGGAAGTATACGACCTCAAGAAGTAATTCCAATGCACCAGTAGCAATCAAGAATTCCAAATCCAACTTAACGGGATTACAGCAATTACAGATGGTAACACAAAATCGCTTCAGGTGTAATATTCTTCAACGGATAACTCCAACAGGTTTCGATTAATATTTCGGTAGTCCAGCAGATGGTACTTATTGTATCAATAATTAGTTCTTCGTCGGGAGCTTCAATACCATCTATTTCAGTAAGTTGTCGAGTCTGGGTAATCGTAATACCACCAAAACGATTACTTAAACAAATCTTCACAAATGTGCATCTACTTAAATTGGAACTGCTAAACCTAAAATATGTAATTACTCTTGGACTCACACGCAGACGTAGGCATATACTTAGTCGTAGTCTTAGACGTAAGTTTGGACGTAGGCGTAAATTTGGACTTTAATTTGGACCCTAAAATTCAAGTAACACATAGAACAAGAAGTGCTACAAAGCAATTACTTACCACATAACAATGTGGGTAGAATATAACAAATATCACAAAAATGTGCTTCACTAACTGAGCGAAGGCCAAACCAATAGTATTAATAAAAACGACGTGAAATCCGCCAAAGGCGTAATAATTAACTTTCTTACTCACAAACACCAGAAAGATTAATTTTATCCAAGGTAGTAAGCTAGAATCTGTTAAAATAAGCGATATAAATTTTGCTAGCGCACCAAGTTCGTCGTTTCGATTCGAAGGCTGGATCAAGAAGGAAGAGCCACCACATGGGCTCGTTATCACCCTTAGATGAAATAACATTTTCCCACAATTAAACCACTTTTTTATGAACAAAAGCAAATTAATGTGCATCACATTAACATAGTACAACAATAACAACTTGACACATGTCAATTCAGTGAAATATCTAACCAAAGGAGAGATTCAAAGACTTCTAACCATAACAGAATACTTAACCACAGAGCATTATGTTAACAAGATAATAAAAGTTGCAATGAGTTATAAAACTTAGAACGGGACGTTCCAACACTTAAGTTTGATTCATCTTTCAGTAAAAATGCTAAAAAATGTTTGGTCTCACGAGATGAGGCGGCTCCGTGGCGTAGTTGGTATGCCTGTGACTACTACGCCCAAGGTCCCGGGTTCAAATCCCGACACGGTCCGCTTGAAATATGTTAGGCGAGCACTTTTCACAAAAATACACCCTCGTTCGGATGAGAGGTACAATGGAGGTCCCGTGTGTGACTGTTGTCACGCACGTTAAAGATCTCTACCTTGCTTGCAGCAGCAAGGATTCAGCAAAATTTAAAATTCCCAGTTAAAAAGAACTCGCTTCCTGGCCATTGTAGTACCCTCGGGTGGAGCATTGGAAAATCAAATGTAGGGGTCTCACGAGATGGAGTAAGCACCCCGTCTTTCCCTATGTGACTAAAACATTTCTAATTAGAATTGGCATTTCTTTTCAGAACGGCAAAAGCTTGTCTCCGCAAAACTGATAAGAAGCAAGTGACCAGATGAAAACATAAACACAGAAGTTACTGCCGTCTCAGAAAATACAGGGTATTATTTAGCTGCAAATTTTTTTGGAGTTCCACAAACTACCCTAAAAAAAGTCCGAGAAGCTGGTAACATGATTGACATAAAAGTAGCTCCAGATTTCAACAGTGTTTTCAAAGTAATAGGAGACTAAAATTGCTGATTACATTATTGATATAGAGGGTTGTTTTTTTTGGACGAACTACTACCAATTTAAAGACCTTACCACATCTACTAGTTAAAATTTAAAAATCCATTCACTTAATGTTAACTATAGGTGGGCCGGTCCGAGAAACACTGTTGTTTAGGGCATTTAAAATTTCTATTAGAAAAACGGAAAACGCGTCGGCTGCAAAAGCTGCAGGTTGCAATAAAGTGGTAATGGACAACATTTTTTAACTACTGAGGGAGCGCATACGAGAAAAAATGGATTATAAGTGATTGTGCTTATGGAGTTATAATAATTTCATTTCCATCCCAAACAGCCCATAAACTGCAGCCACTGGATACGGTTTATACGAAGCACTTAAGCATGTACTACGACCAAGCCGCAATTTCGTGGATAAGATCTAACCCAGGATTTGTAGTAAAAACAAAACATATTGTTGAGTTGTTTGGAAAAGTTTACATACATGCTGCGAGCATGAGTACGTCAGTGAACGAAGATGTGTAATATGAAACCTAAATCGAAACTCAAAATTAACTGTTCGTGAAACTGCTCTAACAATGTTAAGTATGCCGCATCCTCACCTTCAGACCATCGCCATTTTATGTCCTTTTTCAAAAGTTTGAACAGTGGAACAGCCTTTTCAGCAAATGCTGGTTCAATCTTTTTGTAGAAATTAAGCACACCCAAAAATGCACTTAATTTTCTAATATTGTTCGGCTTCGGACATTTTAAAATTTAAGACAACCTTTCCTTGTATATGCACATGCCTTGGTTATTTACAACATAACCCACAAATTTGAGAGTTTTAGAAAAGAACTCACACTTTTCAATATTTATTCTTAAGCCTGCTAATTTAAGCTCCAACAAAATTCTTTCTAAATGAAAATAGTGCTGCTGTTCATTCTCACTAAAGATCAAAATATCATCGACATAGTGAATACAGAATTGTTCATACGCCCCTAAAATTTTCTGCATGGCCTTGATCAATGCTGCACTCGACGTAAACAAACCATACGGTACTACCTTAAAATTATAAACTTTTCCCTCTACGGAAAACCTTGTGTACCGTATAGAATTTTCGTGTAAAGGAATCAACCAGAAAGAATTTTTTAAGTCTAATTTACTAAAGATAAATTTGCCACTTGACCTCGTCAAAAGCGTGTCCGTGCAAGGTGGACAATGAAATTGTGGTTTTGTCCGTTGATTAATCTTCCTTGCATCTAAACACAAACGAATACGATTATCTTTCTTTTTCACCACCACCAACGAATTCAAAAAATGCGTGTTTGACAATTCGATTATGCCATCCTCTAACATCTTGGTTAATTCTTGATTTACTTGCTCCCTATATACTGCAGGTATTGGATAAATCTTTGCGTTAAACGGCTCAGAATTATCTACTTCCAAAACATGTTCGTAGCCTAACGCTCTACACCTACCAATTCAAAATGTTTATATAATAAACCTTGAACTTCTTCTAATTTTTCCCCGGACATTTAATTGTGTCGATTCCTCTACCCCGCCCCCTTTATCCAACTTCATAATATTTATATTCAAGCTCATGTCATCTTCAGTGATATCATAGCACTCTCTCCAAGGCAATACCATGTCCCTAATGCTCACTATCCTCCTTTCCATATCAATAATTAATCCCAACTTCATCATATAATCAACACCTAAAATACTCTTAAACTTCAGTTCAGGAACGATAACAAACTCCTGTTCACAGTTTAATGTTGCTATTTCTATGTTCAACACCACAACGCTATTCACTACAGCAAAGTTATTTTTATTCGGAGCTATCAAATGACTCATCTTGATCGGCATAATCCTATCGCAAACCTTTTCCCTAATTTCACTGACAAATTCCTCCGATACTAAACTCGCCTCTGATCCTGAATCAAGCAACGCACCCACATTATAATTAAAAATATTTACTTCCGCTACTGGCAAACAAATCTTTTCTACTGCTTCTGGTTCTACCTCTCCCTCAATTTTTAAAAATTCACGCGAATGTTCGTATTTATACACTTCAATTTCTAGCAGTTTGTCTTGTACTAAAAATCCTGCCACTTATATTCTCACTGCTGGGTCCTGGTTGTCCCTCGACTACCTCAGCATACGTTCGTCGCGTAGATTCTATGTTTTCTCTTCTCTCAGTGTCCCTAACACTTGGAGTCGGCTGGGTCCTGCTCATCTCCGGTGAGCGATTCTGTCTCTGCACTCCCGGTCTCGGCGTTAGACTTGTGGTGCCACTACTGCTCCTATAAAACACTTCACTAGGTTCCCAGTTGTTCTTAAAATTTCTATTGAAATTTGTCCCACGTCTCTTAAATATCTCCCCTCTATTTTCACATCGAACTAAGTTACCATTTCGTTTCCTAGCATACCTAGGTCTACCTGTACTAACATCATCGTACCTTTAAAAGTATTCCAAAAATTCCTCTCTTTCAACGATGTTCTGCAACGCCACACGTTGCCTAACCTCACCTTCAAAATGTCTTGACAGATATTTAATCATCTGCCGATCCGTTAAAGGTCGACTCAACTGTTTTGAAATACTATATTTGGGGCTCGCATATTGTTCCTTGGATCCCGCAAATTCACCTTTACACTTCTCTGTAATTAAGTAATCTCGCACATGATCTTGTTTATGATCACTCCAGTAGTGCTTCAAAAATTTCTCTTCGAAATCATTATATGACTCAATATCTTGACCTACTAAGTTGTACCAGGCTGCAGCATTATCCTTTAATAAAGCTTTTACCATATTAAGCTTAGCCTGTTCATCAAATGAATTGAAAACTAAATTCTCATACTGTTTATAAGAATTTGGGGATTCACCCGATTATCCCCGTAAAATTTCATCTGTTGATCTAATGATGTGCTACCTGAGAAGAACCTCGTACCATCCCCTGTTGAAGCCGTCACACATTTACAACATTACAAATTTACTATTACACGAAGCTTAGTTGAAGATCAAAAACAAAACGGGAGCCCTTACAGTCTCGTCGGTGTTTATATAACCTCCGAATTCCACCCCTGAATCGTTACATACCATCCCCAAGCACACTATTCTCGGTAAACTTCTCAACCGTTTTCACCATAACTAACAGTCGTCCAATTCTGCAAAACCAGACATTATTCTTGAGTTTCTCGCCGTAAACTTCGCAACCGTCTCCTACCGTCTTAAAAATCAAAGAATTCCACTTGGAAAACAAGCATTTTAGTTCAAACTCGTCATTAAAAATATCTAACGGCTATCGGCTTCTACGAAATCGTTCGGCAACTAATTTCCACCCAAGCGTCAAAACACGCCCCTTTCACACGCGCACATCTGATCGCCTCATTCTAACATTCGTTCAAATTATACTGTTCCTTGTCTTGTACCTTACCCCAGTTTTCAACGTTCGTTATCGATTTTTGAGTATTTTTGTCTTTTTCCCCACTTATTTACAAGTCTTATCCCAACCAACCAATCTGCATTATTGTCTTTCTTGCTCTTATGCTTGCAATCTAATCGACTCTGTCTAAAGCCTCTACAATATTTTCCATTACCCTCTTTAACAAACATCTTATGCAAATACGTAGCCTCTCCATCGCACTTATTTACCTTTAAAGATCTCTTTGTCTTACAGACGTTTTAAAGTCAACGACAACTAACCATATACTATTTTCCATTCTTTGCTATATCATAAAAAACATAGTCTTTCTCTTTATATTATCGATTTATTTCTATGCTTGTAACGTTCACGTCTTATTTACCCTAAGCCAGCTCTTTGTTTCTAAACTATCTTTTGCTACGAATCCTAACGTGTGTTGACAAGCTTTTAAATTCAATACCAAGAACGTGTTTACAAAGCTAAATTTTTACTGGAAATATTTTGTTTTTAAACGCTCCCTAATGGTTAACGGATTTCTAGATTACACTTTCATATTTACAATGCTAAAACCTTTGAAATTATCAATGCTCCAGCTTTATATTACCATACATGACGTTATGTACACTAACAAATAATTTCGCTTTGAATATTTGTTATATAGATATGCACCCGGTTTAATTATCGATTTTTATGCCATTACCGAAAAGCTCTACTATCGCCATTTCTACATGCTAATTATATGTTTATACGAACGGACTTGGGCTCTTATCTCATAATAACCGTGATTAACCTCTACCCTAATACTAACATGAATAAAATTCATCGCAAAGCTTATATTAAATACTAAATACCTACGTTCTAGTTTTAAAATGTAATCAATAATTTTTGGACTGCTATATACATGGTGTATCCTATTAAAATGTCTTACTAACCTATCTCCCATCATTTCCAACTTAAAAATCCATAGTAATATATATATATATATATATATATATATATTGATGTGACAACACCGCTTGTTGGGAGCGTCGGTAAAAGAGTGATATGATTCAGATACAGTAAAATGTAAAATTTGAAATTGCTCACTTACCTTCCTTTCTAACTTTGCCTGGCTAGCTCAACGAAATGTGATAATTTTCAAAAATGAAATCGGACAGCAATATCACAAAGCATTTATACATAACATATTTTTCTTTACAAAAACAAATAGAACATTTACAGCATGTACCTTTCAAACATCAAATTATTTCTAACATGTACTTAATTATAAAAAAATGTTCCTTACCTTATTTAAATTTACAGAACTAATTTTTTCTTTTATAGGATGGTTTACCTGGTTGTGATTTTCACGCTTAAAAGGCTTGTTTTGTCCAAAAAAATCTTTAGTAGATAATCTATTAAAAAGGTCAGAGTGTTTCGAACTCTGAACACAAATTTTCCTAGTAAAAATCTTTTCAGAAATATAATAATTGGAGGTTATTCTATCTTAGCCAAATGACAAAATTCATATATCAGTTACAAACAATTAGTACTTGCAAAATCCACGAAACGCTTTTTTATGCAACTCGTAGTTAAATATCTTCTAATTTTAAATTGATGCAATCAGCTTACCAGATGATGTATTAAATCTCCATTTAGGAACCAATATGCATCCTCGATGTGATTATTCAACAAAAATTTCAATAGATTTTTATATATAAGCATTTCTCATCTTCATTGTGTATAATTGAATTTAATAATTTCCATTATTTTTAAACATCAGGTTACGTTTAAAGCATCACTTCTTTGTTCATTGTAGCATCGCAATTATTAAATTACAGTATGCTTAATGCATACTTCAAATAACATCTTCGCAAAGCAACAGCTCGTGACTTAAATCAAAATAACATTTTGCGATTAAATTGATGAACGACAGCTTGTTTTTAATAAACGCCAGATAGGTTTTCAGCCTCTTGGAGTTTTTTTTAAAAAGGCTTTCTTCCAAAAAAACTCTCCTATCAAATTTATTTTTATAATAAATACAATAATGAATTTTTTACAACTGCGACGTTATATTTATTAACGTCAAAAATAATCAAAGTTAAATGTTTCTAACTAATAACTAAAATTACGGTAAGTAGCTTGAACAACCAACAATGCTAAAGTTATAAATTTCTAAGACTGACTAGCGATCTTGGGCTACTGAAGGTATTTATGCTATCCCTACTCTTACATCGCTTGTGGAAAATGCAGATCTCATGTCTGTTATTTCTTGATACAATACAATGTATTACACTTTAATCATCTTAATCCTAATAATTGCTTATAACCTACGGTGACCTGCACCTGCAGTGTCATATTACGTCTGGAATACAAAGTACCTCTTTCCGTTCTCATGTCTGGTTTATGGAGTTTCATTAACCTTTTATAATGTCCTTCAATTATACAATTTTTCAATTTTTCTTAAAACTTAATAGTTTCATTTAAATATACTTATATATTAATTTGAGTGATATGTAGCTCGCCTACTTATATATACAGATTATCTATTTTCTAGAATGTAGTAGTATTTGCGGCGCGATTCCATTTCTAATAATATAAGCTGATCTTACGTAAATATCTGGGAAATCCTCCTTAACGTTCAAAATTGTTGAGCTTTATTACCTGGTTATCTCGTTCCAGTTAATAGTGACGTGCGTTGCGTGTCTTTGTTTAACACCCAAGGTTATTGTGGCTTCACATACTAATCTAGTACTTGCAAAGGGTAATAAATAACTTTTATCAATTGTTGTTATATTTTATGGGTTTTCTTTATTGTTCCTAAAACTTCGTAGAATAAACGTTTATTTATTAATAAGTTCATGTATTTTTCTCAATTCCTTTCGAAAATACGAGAACATGTTTCATTTAAATTGAATTTAGGTTATACACTGGGTAATTAATTTAAACTTTAATAAATTTATAATGCAAATTAGTTGCATTTTTTATAGCAAATATTTGCTTTCACGGCAAAACGTGTTTTAGGATTAAAATTAGAGTTCTAAAAATAAGATTCATTGTAGTTTTTATGCTAAATGCGTCAAGCTATCACTATTCTATGCTATTTAAAGCAAGTGAAAACATTTTTATCGAAAATATATTGATAATTAATAAGTAGCTTGGTATGTATCTTAAAATGATCGATTTGTGTTCACATTGAATTCGTTTTTTACATATTCAGCTTACGTTATTTGCCATTTATTTACAACAATATCATACAGGGTGATTATTTGTACACGCGCAATTGAATTTTTAGTTGTCGCGTTGATGAATAAAGGTAATCTTGTATTGTACAGGGCGTAACCATGAATTTACAAAAAATTTTACTTTTCCCGGATTCTGTTATATGTTGGTGGGATTTATTTGCAGAATTTCGGTTTCAGTGACGTCTCAAGACCCCTGGTCACGTCAATATATATAAAAGAATAAAAGCTTTCAGGTTGATAGCATATGTAAAGCGGCAGACGCTATTCTAGTTGCACGTGTTATAAACTCAAAGAACTTTATAGTCGTAAACAGATAGCGAACATAAAATCTCGTCAACAAGTAATAACTGGAAAAATATAATTAAAACAAAACACAGGTGCAGACAGCACGTACGAAAACAATATCGATTTATAGAGAAAAGACTATAGTTTGCATGTGTTCGTAAAGAAGGGAGCATAACAGATGTTTAGTGAAACGTTTGACTTTGAAAAACTAGATAAACAAGGAAGTTAGGAGCTAGTTAGAAAAGGACGAAGACACACTATGTTTTCGGAATAAATGGGGCAGTAAGGGAATAGTAATCTGGGGATATTTTACTAACACAGCACGACGGTTACATTAAATAAATCAGAGTAGGATAGACAACGATAGCAGGGGTTAGGTAAAACAGCGCTTGTGGATAAGCGGGAGAATAATGTCTAAAGATAAAATAAGGCGGAAGATTTTGTTTATGGGTGGAATGAAAGGAGAGATATACGCGTATACAGTGGGCGTATTGGGAGGCTAGAAATAAAACGACAGTTGTCAGGGTTTTTGCGGAAGACAGCGTTGCGTAAAATTTTTAATGAGGATTTCGGAGTTTCGAACTTGTTTGGAAAGAGAATTTTTTATATTTTGACAACGGGTAGGAAAGTGTACAGAGAATTTTTCAAGGATAGCTGAATAGTTTGTGGAAGTGTTCAACCGTTGGCTTGTTTGTGCTGTGATACTAGGGAAAGTGCGACAGGGGTGTTGGAAATTGATTTAGGGGGGTGGCTTTTGGAGCTGGTATAAACCCGTAGGTGGTGGTGAATCGCTCTTTTCTCTTTTGTCATTACCTACGATCGCCTACCTAACTACTTAGCAAAGTGATTGAGTAAAGTTTCAGTTAATTTAGCACAAGTGGGTGTTCTTATATCTTTGGCAGTAGATAATCAAAATTATAAAGCAAGTCAGTACAAGTTAGTACTGGGTGTTTGAAGGCGGCGTTTGTACTCACCGAGTAAATGTATGGATGGACCAACAAGTGTACGGGAGCATGGTAGTACTGTTCACTTTGGTGGAAGAATTTAATTAGAAACGGTGTGTTACTGATGGTGAGAGGCCACCTGGAGATAGTATCTGAACGTGCAGTCGAGAAGGAAGATCACGTTGGAGATGGTGTCCATGTAAAGAACCCGGAGACAGTATTTAAACGTGCAGTCGAGAAGGAGGATAACGTTGGAGATGGTGTTCATGTAGAGAGCACTTGAGACAAAAATCCAGATAACCCTACTTATAAAACTTTTGTTTGTTTTCGTTGGTGATTTTCTGAGTGACAATTTTGTGATTTTGTGTATTTATTGTGTTTTAAAGACATTTTAATTGATGAATCAATTTTGAAAGGACTAAATAAATATTGTATGCAATAGTTTGATGATATCACTTGAAGGTGAAAACTATAATTTTTGTAAAAGGTAAAAGGGTTTTAGGAAATTACAGTGCCGTTGTTAGCACGTAGATAAAAGGAGGTTTACTATGAGCTCGTATTTGACTTGGGGTATAAAGTAAAGGTTGGAAATAAGCCCAGTTACTTTGTTTCAGGATTGATGTAGTATGATTTCAAATTTATTTTCTTTAAACTGAGCTGTTATTTACCACAAGTAATAAAATGTTTTTGAGCTTGAAATACATGAGTGATGTAAATTGAATTGATACATAACGAATTGGAAATATTAATAAATACTTATGTACTTTTGGCAGTATGTGTTATTTTTAGTTGGTTAGGATTTTCAGGGAACGGGTGAGCAGCCGTGGCGGATATCTCTGAGTGGAGGTTTTGGCATCCGAGTGAAGAGAATCTTTAGAGGACATTGTTGTTAAATGGTATAAATTGTAAGTCTAGGTGGTAGGGCTTCAATTTTAGGTAGGTGGAGAATTTTTGTAACTACTTTGAAAATTTTTGGGAAGTTTCCGAAGGTAAGCATCGTACTTTTTTATGGCAGCCTAGCAGTAGGGATAGACTAGAAGATTCACAGTAAATTATGGCACTTAATTTGTGGGGCATGAATTAGAGACGTTACAACTGAGAATATACATTACATGTGATTTTCCAATGCTCCACCCGAAGGTACTACATTGGCCAGGAAGCGAGTTTTTTTTTTACCTGGAGAATTTGGAATTTTGCCGAACCCTTGCTGTTCCAAGCAAGGTAGGGATCTTTAACGTGCGTGACAACACTCACACACGGGACCTCCATTTTACCTCTCATCCGAACGAGGGTGTATTTTTGTGAAAAATGCTCGCCTAACATTTTTCAAGCGGACCGTGTCGGGATTCGAACCCGGGACCTTGGGCGTAGTAGTCACACACACATACCACTACGCCACGGAGCCGCCACTGAGAATATACAGTAATATATATATATATATATATATATATATATATATATTACTCAAATTTAGACCAGGTGAAAATTAATTAAGACACAAACAATTTTAATCCCATTGTATACAAGAACAGATAGCAAATTATGAAATTTAATATCAATTATAAATACAATTTGCTGTGAAGTAACGTGCGATTTTACAACAAGTGTACAGAATAGTAATTAGCAGCATATTTTAAATTTATATTCCTATAATTATAATTGTGGAGAAGTCATTACCGATCTCTTTTACTTGATTGATAAATTGAACGATTAGTTACAGGTGATAATATGCATTTGAAAACCCAATAATACAAATTGAGTAGGTTGCTAGCATCAAATTATCAAGAAGGTTAATATTAATATCTGAATATCATACCTTGTATAATATACATGAAATTACTGCGGAAATTTATTAAATATCACTCAATTTTAATACTTGTATATAAACATAAAATTACAAATTTATATAATTAAGTCATTTAATTACGCGTATTCGCTAATAATTAAAGGGAGATAGTCATATACCGTTCATTATTATTTTAATTGGAGTGTAATTGAACGATTAATTAAGGTATAATATGCATTTGAAAACACCAATAATACCAAATATGAGACGCGTTGCTAGCATAAAATCTAATCAAGAAGGTTAAAATACGTGGAATTATCCCAAGCCTAGAGGTATTACGATTGAACAACCTGCGTATTTTTAAATATCACGTTCTGTTTAATTTGTTTGGATAAACATAAAATTCTGCATATATTGCAAACGGTCGGATAAACCGTAGCTTATATTTAACGGGAAGGTTAGTTGAAGGGTTATTTAACTCAAGTAAGTCACGTGCGAGTCCACGTGGATTCAAATAGCCCAAATAAGAATATCGATTTGTACCACTCAGACCAGATCGTAGAAAGAGACGGATAAAACGCGCAAGGCAGAGACACGAATAATAAAAGGCGTGATTTGCGAAGTTTCACTAGGGCTACGATTGGTTGATATAAGATGCAGATATGAGAGGTGTAAACGTAACGATTTCTATATAAAATTTAATTAGTTGTTCGCAGACGCGTTGCGAGCCGTGTGAAAATTTCTTAGATTTAACTGGCATGAGTGCAAAAATTTAATAGAATCGCTGTGCCGGACTGTCGAAAAGGGAAAAGAGAATGCGAAATTCTAAAAATTTTCCGTTGCGGGACAAATTCGACGTGTAAGCGCGCTATTATATAAACCCGTGTTTATAGGAGTTTCGCTCTCTTAGATTTTCGATTTTATTCAATACTTTAAACAGTTTGGCTCTTAGATTTCCGATTTTTATTCAATACCTTAAACAGTTTGGCTCTTAGATTTTCGATTTTTATTCAATACCTTAAACAGTTTGGCTCTTAGATTTTCGATTTTTATTCAATACTTTAAACAGTTTTGCTCTTTATTTTTTGCTGTTATACCATACTTCAAGCAGAATACGTGCTACGATACAAGTTATTATGCTTTAGTGCACTTACAGAAGATAGATAAGGTAATAAAGTCTAGTTATATTTGCAGGTATTACTGTACCAATTATCCCAATTAGTAGCGATAAATAAATACATTGAAATATGCAGTTTTTAGTATAGCGTGAACGAATTATGAATTTCTTTGCTATTTTGTTCGGGAGTGAGTAATCAAATGTTATTAGTAAACGTGATTGGATCTACAAACAAGATTTAGATATACATAGATGCGTTCCTGAGAAGCCCTGAAACTTTTTAAACGAATGGTGTTGTAGAAAAATTTTAAAAGGCGACCAGGAATCCTAGGACGTAAACATAACCCAGCTGGAATAGTGGGGTTAGCAAGGACGATGTACAATGGAGCCCGGAGTGCATTAACCTTCAGGTAAATTATGCATTTTGTTCGATCTTAGATGTTTTGGTGTTTGTTGAATATCTTTATAATTTGTTTGATAAAAAATGGACAGTAGTGAATTTGTATAAACAACAAATTTTGAATTTTAAGGTAAAATTTTCTTGTTTAAGTAGAAAGGAGTAGTTAGCAGTTTATGTTTTGATTATGATGAAAATTTGGGTCTGTCTTTGAGCTCAATTAGACTAACCTGTTTAATTAACGTAAAGGGGTGGGAGATGCTCCCTTTTATTCAGACTTAGATCTGCACATATTGTAACTTAATTAGTATGCATCCTACCAGGACTTTAATTCTGGATGAAAATTAAAAATGATGACAAATTTAAACTTGAAACTTTATGATACTGAAATTTATGCTGAAATTTAATTTTGAAATTTTAATGTATTATGAATATTGATGTAAATAGAGTTAACGTTGATGTTTGTGGTAGGAATGTGTTGTTTTTTTTATGAATGAGGATGAAAGTTTTAACTAGGTGAGCAGCCGAGGCGGAAAGAGTAAAGAGGCGATTATCAGAAGAGATTCAACAGGGCGAGAATCATAGCAAATCTAGGTGCCCAGTTCGAGAGGCTCGAATATTTTTTTTTACTCTGGAGAGGCTTTTTGTAGGTTTCACAGCAATATATATATATATATATATATATATATATATATATATATATAAAATATATATTGTTGTGTTATTTGGTATGCTGAAAGTGTGTTATTTTGCAGTTTGAATGTGATTTTTGGATTCAGCATCTTAAAATACATCTAAAACAACTTTAAAGACTTGTAATAGTCAATGTTGAAAATTTAATCTTTTTTCAGAAATTTTCAGGAATATATCCCATAAATAATAATGTACTTCAAATTTAATATTTTAAAACACAATTTATAACCCTTATATTTAATAATAGTCAAGTTGGTAGTTATATTTTCTAAAAGCTTTTCGAACGATCATTAAACAGTTTATTTTTTCTTGTATTAAAGTAAAGGGGCTCTAAGAAACATAACAAACAACAACGTTTCCTGGTAGTTTTAGATTTCGACGTCAATTAGTGGAGTAAAAGAAAGATATACGACCTCAGAACCGAATGTAAACTCGATAAGAAACGGAGAGGCATGAGTGCAGCTGTCGTTCAAGCAACCTAGATTAAAAACAAAGTGACAGATAGCGTTGATTTGAGCGCATGTGTATGAATGAGATAGGGATAACACGTGTTGAAAAGTGGCGTATTCTAGACGTTATTTTTCTTCGACTTGAAATTTTATTTTCAGTAAAGTGAGCTGAGCAGCCGTGACATTTTAAGCATTTATGACACTACCAAGTAAAGTTGGTAACAATATAAAAAGGTGCACACGCACGTCGTAGAAATATATATATATATATATATATATATATATATATATATATAGAATGTAGAATTAGGTTGGGTATGGGCCTATGTATAGCACCGATGAATTACATATAGAATAAAGTTAGTCAATATTATTTACTTTATTGTTTACAGTCGAGGTTACCATAATTTTGCCAAATTTTTTTGTGAAATAGCTACCTAATATAATAAACCGTAAGTACCGTAACTATCGATAACGGAGTGTTTAATTTGTTCAATCCCACACTATATATGGCTCAGTTAAGCAGCAGTTAGTTCTGTATAAATATTATTATAGGAGTCTGTTTCTACATATAGCAAAATTATCGTAATTCTAAGAAGATATAGGAAAGAAACAAATTAAAAGGTGTAGGGTTAGGGGTAATTATGCTAACACGCACGGCGTGAATGAGTTGATTAAAGACAAATTATGCATCATTTACATAGCTAGGCATGCACAGAATCTGAGGTGGGACGTGTAAGTTTTCTCGATAAGATAAAAATCGTTCAAGACCGTTAGATTTGTATAAGGGAGTAAACTAAAATATATATTAAATTTTTTTAGAATTTGTAGGGTATTAAAGAGAGTTAGATTTATCCTGTTGCTTTTGTCACAAAATGTCACATTGGGTATGCAGTGGAATTTAAATTTGAATATATCCTTTTTGAAAAGAAGTATTTAAAGTAGTAGTTTGACAAAATCGTTAATTTATTGGCAATAACATTTTTCCAATTACCACTTTTTAACGAAACCATTTAAAAGTACGTTATTGCCTTTAGATAAAGTTGAACAACTAGCAATAAATCCAGGAAAATATCCAATCAAATTCATATCGCAGGCGCCCCATAAATAAGAATGTTGACAAAAAGATTGTTTTCTTATATGTTAGATTACTTTATCATCGCTCGTGGATAATTCTCCTGTGAATTCATTTCGCTACTTTCTTTTCATAGCCCAATTCTCTACATGAATTCACTCGCTTGAGATTCGCTACACTTTATCCTTATCTATAATAATCAGCACTATATAAGGGTTTCTCTGTTAGAAAAAGAAATATTTTTGTTTGCGAATGGCCTCAGAGATGATTTTTGCTGGGTCAAGCCTACGGGGATTCGGGGGCAGCCGCCTCTGGCGGACCACGCAAAGACTGTCCTTCTCTTGCACACCGTTACAAGAATGCGTGACTCTTACTTCTCTATCATTTCGCGTTCCGCGAGGTGATCTAGTGCATTCTACCTCTCATAACTTCATCCAACCCGATCATGGCCCACTAGGGATTCTATGACAAATGTATCCTTCCACCAACTTCAAATTAGTTCCGACCGTATAGAGTGAAACGGATAGGCGACCGAGGCGGCGGGGAAACGTATTGCACGTAATAAAGCAAATAATGTCAACTCGTGTCTTCGAAAAAGAATGTATATTTGTATTACCTTTTCCCTCAGTTGTGAGCAGTAACTCATATAAAGCAAACAGGACAGCTAAGTCCACAGTTATAATAGGGAGCAGATATGGAACATTAACTTTCCATTTACTTAAGTTTACAATACGATTGGCAATAACGAGCGGTCATAAGCCTCTCTAGCATTCAGTAATAATTACTTTAGAAATAATAAAATTTATTTTGAAAATGAGCGCAATGTTTGAACCAAACATTAACGAGCTTTAACGTTATGACCTAAAGCGGTGATTTTATATCTCGTAACATTTATGCTATGGAAGGTGCCCGTTATCTCAGATCATACAAACGACAATTCTTGGTATAACACCCAGGAATATTAAATGATAGGATTATCAAGTGCTTAGTCTGTGTTTATTGGTTTACAAGCATACATAATGAATAAATACACCTGCCAAAATAATCTTTTCCGTAGAGATAGCACATCTAGAATAAATTCCGCAGTTGTTCAATGCGCTTTTAAAAAATATTTAAAAATTTGTTCAGCTATACTATGTAACATTCGAGCCTTCTATTAAATATGTCTGCTCTACCATACAGGCGGCAGAGCCTCGATAGATTACGAGGGGTTCCTGTTTGATGGTCAAGCCCAGGGTAAAAGGTTGTTGAATGGCTTTGAGAGAAAAGGATTCCTCTAAAGAGTTCTTCCAGCCAGCTAAGTTTCTTCAACTTAGGGCAGAGCTATGAGCTAGAGTCGTAGGATGGTATACGAAAAAACACAAAAGAAATTTTATTGGACGCCACCGTATCTTAATGAGTGTTTTATAAGAAATTATTCGAAGATCAGATACGGAAATCTTCGAATGAGAAAAAAAATTTACAACAAGCAACATATACAAAAATACTTACTGTGGTTTCTGCAACCAGGAATAGGAACGACGATCTCGTGCTATCTGAAAATTTAATCACACCTAAACATTTTCCAATTAGGGCTTCATGAGAGCCTAGTCACTTTATCACAAAAATAATTATGTGTAAATCACTAATTAAAATTATACCTTCAAGAAAAACGTTTAACTTTATCACCAATAATACCTTTCTTCAGTACTAAAGCTTCTAAATTATAAACAGTTTGCTTCTGTAGGACAAGCACTGTTGACTTCAAAGAAAGAAAATTTTGAGACAACTTAAAATTTTTTTTATTAATTTTGTTTTTTAAAAAAATATTTATATATACATTGTTTATACAACTTTTTTATACGGAGACTTTCGAAACAGTTCCGTTTTCACTATTTAATATTAATATATAAGCATTCAGGGAATATTGTTTTATTAAATGCATAAATTATTTTAGTTTTCTGTAAGAAATATGTTACTTTTACTTTATGTTACAAAGACTTCATGTTACTTTAATAGGATCCTTTCCAGTTCACAAAAAATTTCCATATTCAAAAGTAATTTCTCGGGTTATGGTTACACATTCTTAATAACAATTTTTCATAAAATCAAAGGTCAAAGAAAAGTACTTATTGTCGACATTGAATTATACATCAGGTGTATTATCACCATGTGTTATACATTATAATTCGGCAAACAATTCTTATCATATCACATGTTCGATAAAGCAAACCCTTTAATACAACTTTGTAACTTCAAACATAATATTATACAAAGATCTTAAAAATGTGAAGGTCAATTATGCCTTATTCAAATACTAAATTTTAAATTAAATTTTTTAATGAAACAAATTAATTGAACTATGAACTTTTGCAAAATTTTGAGAATTAATTTTAAACAAACTTAGGTATAACTTCTTCGAAAATTTATCTGAGCATTTTAATTGAAAGTTTCTTAAAAAAAATATAAGAATAAAACTGGAGGATGACTCACCGCTAACCATCTGCTATATCTGCGTCCTTACTCTTATAGTTGAGCGTAGCTGACACAGGGGTCCGGATTTAACCTTTACATTAACCAACAACATGTGCGGGTTTCTACATTCCTGCCTAGTAACAATTGAAACTGCTTCTAACTTTAGTGTATGCTTTATCATTAACGATTGGATACTTTACAATACTTAAATTTCCATAACTTCTTTACTTGTAACTTGACTTTAATATTTTAAAATTCGAAATTATAATTATTTCCATATTTAATGATAGGTAGTTTAATCCTTAAAACGCTAAACAAAAAAAGAATAAAAACTTGAAGAGCTTGAAGAACTCTAAGAACTTGCGCGTAAAAATATATCTACAACCATTTTAGGTCGATGCTATTACCAAAACTAACTTATGGAACATGTTGACTCCACTTAAATAATTGCTCGGGCGGCATGTTTGATTAAAAACTTGCAAGCACCAAAAAATACGTGTCTACGGACTACATATGATATTAAATATGGCTTATTCCACGAGGCGACCTTAATTATACTAGTATGTGCGGGGAAGGAGGATATTGAAACAAGATACAAACAACTAGAAGTTACTTGAAGTGTACTTTTGCTATTCTAATGTAGAGGACGTACTATGTATGAATTTTATAATAATAGGTTTCAATAGAAATTTAACATTTATTGATTAGGTGTATCGAACAAAACTTGTGTATTTGAATGACAGAAAATCGAAATTGTTACAACTATTAAGCAATTGGACAAAAACGTGTAGATAAAATCAATGAACGTCGCCAGTTAAAAACTGTATACTTCTTTTACAATTAAATATATTCAAGACAATTTGTTTCGTGCAGTTGACCATTAAATATTATTTGCCAGCTTCTTGAGTTTCAAAGTTGGCACACACAGGCACATAGTGTGAACACTGCAAAAATTTAATATAATAATTGTCAAATGAGCTAAAACTTAAGACTGATTCATAAAAGTAAATAAATTCAAGCCTAAAAAACATTTACCCGGAAAAAGTATTGAGGAATTAAAGAATCTCAGTGTGGCAGGTATTTCGATAAGTATACAACATTATACAGGGTGTTTGTCAAAAACATGCTAATATTTAAGGAGATTATTCTTGGATCCATTTTTAGAAGAACATTTCATATGAACGTATATCCTAAACATCTTAGATATTGAGTACAGGGCGGTAAAGTTTAAGAAAAAAAAAGTTTTCTATGGTAACTTTGGTATGACCATGGTTATAGTGAAACGTGGTACGTATCTTCTATGCATCGAAAGGCAATTTTTTCTGTACAACATAATTTTTTTCTTGCCAGTGACGTTCGTGCGGAATTTGAACTAAATCATTTTAAAGAGAAAAACGATACGCCACTGCTTTTTCTTAAAGTAAAAGTTATGTTTGAAATCCTCATTCCTTTCTGAGCAAATGTGGTCTCTTGTTTTTTCTTTGACGTACGATTTTCGCATAAAAAAATAAAATTTATTCTTTTGTACGTTGTTATGAAATTAGATATTGTAACTTTATCTTTTTTGTTTTATTTATTTGTTTCTATTTCTATAGATGTTATTGGGTAGAGTAACTTATATAAAGGTGTTGATTAGGGTGTTACGAGATAAGTACAAGATCACCTTAATTTCTCTCAGAAGTTGACCATAGATGTAGCTTATCCGTATTAGTAATAAGTACTTCTGGAGACTTCCGAACCAACTCTGAAGTCTAACTTCAACGGGACAAGACTAACGGGGGAGTCTTTCTAAACACGGAAATGACAAACACCACTGAACTCAAAGATTTAACATAAGTGAGACAGCGTTACTAGAGTGTAGGAACTTTAGTAATGATTATATGCACGTATAGCACACAGGCTAAGATTATTAAGTTTATGCAATATTATCCCAGGAAGAAAAAGCAATAATGCACTAAATGTCAAACAGATCATGGATTGCATCTGGATAAAAATATGAATTTATATCAAATTTAATCGTAGGGCTATTTTTTAAATAAATTGTTACGTTAGTTATTTAATAAAAAGTATGAAGAAGGTAATATATGTATATCTATTATTTTATAGATTATGCTCTTCATGTTACAGATATTTACAATTTTAATTTAAAGTTTTTCAAGTTATCTTAACTAAAGATGGAATTTCATGTCAAGTTATGATGATACATTAAAATGACAATTGTTGTATTTGATAAATTTTTTATATCATATTCATATCTAAGTACGATGTACATATAATCATTAGTATATATCAAAAGATGTTAATTATTTCTCATAGCATATAATTTTTTAATTTTTTCTCTAAATAGTCACATAAGATTTTTCAAACAAGTTATTCTACATAAGCTTTTTAATTAGATGGGAAATTGATCGTGGCATATATTCCTTATAGAAGATGAATACGGAAATAATTCTGAGCAATAAGGCGTACATGAATATTTTTGTAAATAACCAAGTTCTAACTATCGTGGACACTTACTAATTGCAGAATAAAATACTTGATATAAATAATTTAAAAATTTGACTTACCAAGGATTGCGACATTATTTCTAAATAACAAGTAAAGAAACATGTTACCAAACTATACGATTTGTTTAACAGCGTCCTCTTGTTACCGAAATATTTTGATAACATGGCATCTACATGAACAGCTGTTGTGATGACAACAATTAAGGTAAAAATTACGTCAAACCATCAGCATTTGAGTTTTCAATCAAAGACTGCCAAATCCATTATCTCGTAACATCATTCAGTTTTATAGTAGTCGCTGCGATACAAATTTTAAATTTGCAGTGTCAAAGGCAGTCCATTGAATTAATTACAGCGAAGATTAACGTAAGTTAAATAACAGCAAAGATGGTATCATAGAAGTTGTGCGTGCTATAATATTTAAAATTAATTAAATATATATTAAAGCTGATAGATTTTACAAGCTACATCGTCGGATTTTCAACATCGTAGACGAGGACTCTGAGAGAACTACTTTTAAGGGGCTATGCGGAGGTCGCATTTTAACATGTTAATTAGGGGAGACATGTTTCTCACATGATAGTTGCAATACGACTGACCTATTTACGGAAAGCCATCTATCACTACAACGAGCGTTCAATAATGTACGTGTGGCTTGATTATACCAGAAATAAAACTAGTTATGTATACGTGTATTTTAGCTAACAACGTTTTCGATTTCAGTAAATAATTTTGAAGGCGGCTTTTTAATGTTTTTACAAATATAAAGAAAAGGGCTAATAAATGTTATTTTATACATTTGGATACGCAAACAAAATTTGTTTTAAACAATGAAAATCCAACACTGGCCATATACATTGTGATTTACATTGTGCTTAATTACGTTAATAAAATAAAGATGCTCCAACATTAACAACGGGTAAAAACGTATCGAGTAGGTGAGTAGGAGATTTTGTTTTGTAAACATAAACAGTTTTGGCAGTTTTTTACCTAGTCTAGTTATCACGTATTTAAGTTATTAAAATTAACAAAACCTGGTCCGATTTTCAAATTCTGAGTTTACAGATATGCTATACATGTATAGGCTTGCTGATTGTAATGCACTGGAAGGTTGTATGATGACCGCTTTCCAAATGGAAATATTCCGTATACACAAACATATTCAAACATTCATAGAAGGTTGTGCGAAAAAGGAAGTTTTGAACAAGACTATAATCCACAAAAGTACAGTACTATAAGAACAGCAGAAATTGAGAAAGCGGTTTTAAAATCAGTTGAGGAACATCCTGGAATTAATTACACAAGAAATCGGAAAAAATTTGAATATCTCACATATGACTGTTTAGAAAATTCTCTATGTTTTTTCATTATATCCCTACCATTTCCAAAGGGTTTAGGTTCTACTTCCTCGCAAGTTTACATTACGTATGAACTTTTGCCAATGGCTTCTTCAAAAAGTATATGAAAATCTATTATTTGACGCAGAAATTTTATTCACCGATGAAGCCAATATTTACAGAAACGCAATAGGAAATGGTTCACAACAATCTTTTTGGGTTGCAGAAAACCCACATGCAATCTTGAAATCCCGTCACTAGGAGCAGTTTTCCGTTAACGTGTGGGCTGGAATATGCCATCATTATTTAATTGGATACTATTTTCTTCATGAAAGGTCGAACAGGCATAATTAGCGACAGTTTCTCGAAGAACAGTTGCTAGCTTTGACGAAGGATGTTCCCATTTTAGTAAGAAATCGAATATGGTTTATGCACGACGGCGCGTCAGCGTACTTCAGTACTTAAGCGCGCGAATACTTAAACCAAAATTACAATATTCGCTTGATAGGTCACGAGAGGACCACAGGCACGACCACCTAGGCTCCCGGACCTCAATAATTTAGAATTATTTCCTGTGAGGTCATCTTAAAACATTGTTTTAAAGCACACCAATTCATACTGAAGGGCAGTTGAAAAATCGCATCATAATTTCTTGCGAAACTATTAGAAACAGTCCCGACATTTTCCAAAAAGTGTCCGAGTCCATGAGAGAAAGAGCAGAGTCATGCACATTTGCAGGAGGCGAACATTTTCAACATCTGATTTAATTTATTTCTTGGTGCGTTCTGTTAGCATTTCTTTACATTACTTCAATTTCATAATTTTATTGTTTAAAAATTATTCTCTTAAATAAATTGAAATAGCAGTTTATGTCTACAAAACAAAATCCGCTTTTTACCTACTAGATAAGTTTTTAATCCTTGTTAATACCTAATTTCAGGACAACGTGAAAATGAATGAATTTTATGTATTTATGCAAAAATTGTACCTCAAACGAAAAAAAAATCAAGAGACTGCATTTGCTCAGGAAGGAACAAGGATTTCGAAATATAATTTTTACTTTAAAAAAAAGCAGTAGCGTATCACTTTTTTCTTTAAAATGATTCAGTGCAAATCCCGCACGAACGCCACTGGCAAGAACAAAAATTATGGTGTACAACAGTATCTAGGGTCGTACCAAAGTTATCATAAAATGTTTTTTTCTTAAAACTTTACCGCCCTGTATCTCAATATTTAAGACCTTAGGACACGCGTTCATTTGAAGTTTTTCAAAATGGACCCAAAAATAACCTTCCTAAGTATTTGTATGTTATTAACAAACACGCGGAGTGATCTATATACGACAATGCCCAGAATGTTGCTTACATAGTGAACATATACTTAACAAAAATAGCTAAGGGTCATCATGATGATTATACTTGCTCGCTGGAGACATAAAATACACAAATAAAGATTTCCAAAACTCTATATAGCCGAATTCAGCAACGAATGTTGTAAGTGACTACATACTATAGTACTACCAAGTTTGCAATTAAGGTGATTACACCCGATGGGGGTAATCATGCAATAACACTTGTGCTACATACACGATTTCGAATGTCTCTTCACAAATAAAATATAGGGATAATTTGTATTTTGGTATTTATATTAGATTTCGCTACATAACTATACCTAAATACAGTTTGATGTTTAGATGTTTTTCATTTTATTGTGCGATGAATGATTAAGAAATGCACAAAAAAAAACGCTCAAAGTCCTCAAGCTTTGTTACGGGCCTGATTGACACTACGACACCAGGGGACAAAAGGATTGATATCCTTAAGTTGACTAGCTCTAGTCGGCGAGGGGTGGGTCTGACACAAGTCGTAGTTTGGGTGTCTAACAGCCCTAATCCGTAGTAAGCGGTAAACAGTATAGACTAGAGATAGGTTTTAACGATAACAAAATCGGGTGGGCACCACCAGTAATGACTCTATGCTAGTTATAATCATAAGAATCTCGTTACTGGTCGAGAAAGCTTTTTAGCACTTGGTAATAATAATAAAAAGAAAATAAAGAGAAACTCACGGTGTAGAATGCTCTGATTTGCCTTACTTGCACATGCAATCTTAAGAGAAATGAAACACCTTATCTTCGTTTACTGGCTCTATTTCTACACATAGCTGCAAGGATTAGATTAATTAACACAGATTTATACATTTGAACAAACATACGGCGCCTACTAGTACGTCTTAAACGCAACAAATATAAACAATAACTTACTACTAAATCGACGTTCGCACTGGCCAGAGCTATCAAAATAAACTCTTATGTACAACTTATATTTTTAAACAAAGTAAGGATGGATGCACCGGGATCTCACGCTAATGCGGCTAACCAATTTGACGACGTAGGGTATGAACTGAAACCCGAAGTATCATGCGCTCTAAGCTGGGTGCACGTAAAACCTGCTGTATCTAGGTGGATACTAAACGTAGGACTATTTGAATAAGTTTGCTTTACAAATGTTATGAACTTGCGTTCACGGAACAAATTACACTACGGCTATATTACCTTGAAAAGACTCGTAGCTTTACAGTTATAAATGCCAACAGTACGCACACATCTATTTCTATCCCACGTGGCCGACGGAGCAGCGAGGATAGAGTGGATATACGACAAAGCGCACTTCTCTAATTTTGGCTCCACTGATACAGGTTGACAACAACAACTTATAGTTTTGGTGAACAGAATAGCTCAGTGCCAACGTGCGGAACTAGTCTGATCACTCAATAAAAATAGTAACAGTTCAGTGCTTACCTTGTGGGGTAAATCAAGCCACTGTACATAGTAAGTAGGAGTCGTGTACGTTTTAACAAACTACCAACAAGCGTCATTACGGTGTGTGTGCTGTTCCCAAATAAATTGGATAATTACGGCTTACGGCATACGTAATTTAAGGTCCTTTCTTTTTCGTCCAAATTAGAAATTCCCAATATGGATTTGTATTCTATATATATGGATATAGATAACGGCAAATAAAAGTGGACAATGAGTAGACCTACAACGGATAGACTAACACACCCGCACCATAAAACCTAACTTGACACTTTCTCCAAAAACAAAAACAACTGACGTTTCTTAATGTCAATTCCTCGCCTGCTTTAAAATTAATATTAGAAGTGCGTCATTTACTACGCTTGCTAAACGATTATAATATTACGAATGATTATACAAACGGAACGTTACAGTTTGTGACCTCGTGAACTCAAACACATTGTACAAGAATACACCTTAACAAACCATAAACAAAACAAGAATTCCAAAAATCGCCTTAGTCACTGCATTAAGCAACAAAAGAGTTCTTAAAGGACAATATTGATATATCCGTTTTATATACCGATAATAGCTGGGTAACGGTCTTAGCGTACTGAAATTATTATATGAATAAGATGAATAAAACATTAATAGATAAAACAACATACCGTTCTAAACGAACCTGCATCCTGAAGAAGTTCTACAATACTAGAAGAGGCAGAATGGCTTGTATGTTTCAGTAAACTAAAGAGCCGAATTATAGGATTGACCAAACTAGCGTGGTTTCTAGAAAGGAACCGCACTACGACCGGTCCCCGAAAGAAAGCAACAGGTCATTCGGTGCGTAGAGTGGCAGAGGCTAAAGGGGTCTGTATAGCATTAATGCACACTACCGCAATGTTGAGGGCAACAGAAAACCCCTGCATTAGCTCCCATGCACAGAACGTACCAGACGTTTTCAAAAATGGTGGCATACTCTGAGATAAAAGATTCCGGAGTTTAGATAATTTTCATTCAGATTTTCGAGAGGCGAATGCTTCGCAGGTTGTCACAGGCAGGCTCAATAAGAAGAAAAGTAGAACCGCTAGTCAGAGCGTAGAAAACTAAACCTATGAAGTAAATAGATAAGGTAGAAAATTTGATAATTTATATGGATAGTTTAGCATTAAATATATTATATATTAGGGAAGTTCGATGGTTAGAGGTGGGCAGTTTTGGAGCTGAGGCATTAGCATAATTTATGCAGGATTGGATAAAGAAAATTGAGGGGTGGGAATAGTTATGCGTAAAATGATAGGAAGTTGTTTGGAAAACTACTTACAATCCAACCAAAAAGTTCTCATGATTAAGTTAGAATATAATCTGTTAAATACTGTAACGAGCTACTACTACCGCGTTTCTTTAATTTAAAACAAGTAATAATAAAGGTCTTTATTACTCACTGTTCACAAGTCTAATTAACAGTATATGCCTTATTTATAGATGTTTTCAGTCCACTTAACAATGAAGCACTATTACACTAATGAATTTACAAGCACTAATATCTTCTTAAACTAACTTCTTTACCATAGGTTCATTAACAACACTAACACAACTATTTGTTTATACACTTCTATTTATTTATGTATACTACAAGCTGCATGTACATTAGACACAGCATATTTAACATTTATGTATACTTATAAAAGCTCAAACTACTATTACTTTACAACGTTATAATTTATATTAGACATTCTAGTATAGACTGACCCCTGCATTTATTAGCGGCCTTATATATACTCTAAGTTAAAGATATGACTCTTCTTCTGGTACTTACTAGAAGCTTCCCGGTCCATTGAGAATAAGCGGCGTTTTGTGCGTTTGATTGCTAGAAGGATTCTCTAATCCTGAAGAAACAACAGGGGAAATAGGCTGGTAAAATTTTGCGACAAAAATGTAACTATAACTGTTGGATTGATTATAAGGCAATTAATTAAAAAACACCATCTTGAAATGTTGGCGGCAATTCTGCTGATTATTGGTCAATCCTCTTGGCTGTTGAAACTAGCTATTTAGCGGATTGTAACTTTGCTGGTTTTGCAATTTCATACAATCTGATTCAATGAAGTAAACGCAGTAATTGTATATATTGTATTAAAATTTTTATCATTGTTACACTTAAAACTGCTAATTGCAATAACATGCTATCAGGTTGAGCATCACATTGTGAACTAGTGATGATGTGAACTGAACTCGATGCAGCTAAACAAACCACTGCGGTCGGTAAAATGAAACTTGAGTAAAATAGCGCTGGAAGGTGGAACGAGATCTAAAAAATGAATTTAAATGTTAAACAAATCTTAAGGAATGAACACAAAACAAAACTCAAAAGAATTAAGTTGGAACATTGCTGTAAAAGGACAAATGTTTCATAAACAACATTGGAACAGATAAACCTTCACTAAAGTTATACATGTACCTCAAAGAGGTAAAAAGGGTATTTAAAACAAAGTTATGTAAATAACGCTAAGACGCATAATCACGCACTATTGAGGCAGAGGGCGCAACTTAGCAAATGAGCGCTTCACTACACCATTTGAGGTTAGCAAAGATGCTACCCGATTAACACAATCAGACCCACGGTGAACTAACACAAACGGCCAAACTTGCAATGCATGGGCGCAGAATGGTCGTCTTTGATGAGCACTAGAGTATCAACAGTCAAATGGGTTAAATTTGTGCGTCATTTGAGGCGTTGCTGAAGTTCAAAAACGTACTCTTTATTCCATCTCGACCAGAGATGTTGGTGAAATTCTTGGATTCGTTGAAATGCTGATAGCTTTGATTCAGGTATGTGAGCTAGATCTGGGTCTGGCAGAGTGGTAGATGGTCTTCCAATCAAAAAGTGTGCTGGTGACAATGGTTGTAAATCGCTGGGATCAGCGGAGAAAGGAGAGATAGGACGGGAATTGGCGATGGACTCTACCTGAGCAAGCAAGATACTCATTCCTCGTAAGTTAGAGAAGTAGTGCCAATTACTCGGCGCAAATGAAACTTGCTTGATGCTTGCCTCCCACAGTCCGCCAAAGTGCAAGCTGTAGGCAGGAACAAAATGCCAGTTGACCCCTTCACCATTTACAGAATCAGTAATAGATACTTATTGATTATTGAGAAATTAACGTAATTGATTAAGCTTGGAGATAGCGCCAACAAAATTGGTGCCATTGTCTGAGTAGATATGTAAAGGCTATCCCCGTCTAGCTACAAACCGGCGAAAGGCCATTAGAAATAATTCTATCAAGAGGTCTGTAACCAGTTCCAAGTGAACTGTCTTTATGGCAAAATACATGAAAAGGCACAAATAGGATTTGAAGGCTCTTGAACATCGACCCTTGCGGGTTTTAATTAAAAAGGGTCCACCACAATCCACTCCAGTAGAGTGAAACGGATGGACAGACTGAACACGAGAAGCAGGCTCAACAAGCCCTGGAGAAAACCGAAAACATAGTATGCAGTTGTGAACCACTTGCATGGCGTGATTCTGCAAGCTATAATGCAATATTTTCCTCGAGGACTGGATATCAGCAACTGAGGACAACCAAGAAGCAGTCGCAGATGCTCGTGTGAAACAAGAAGCTTCAAGAGCAGATTTTTACCACAAATTAACAATAGAAACTTTCGGTCATACTCAGATTGTGGAGCCTTTCACCAACTCGAAACATGCCGCTTGGATCCAGAAAGGAATTAAGAGACAACAACGCTAAAAATTTTAAGGGTTTACCTTGAGATAGCATTTTTAATTCAGAAGAGAAGGACTTGCTCTGAAAATTTTATGAGAATAAGTAAGGATTCTTGGAACTCATTAAAAGACAGAGGGTCGAAACAACGATTTGCTTCAGGTTTCAAGCAATTGTTCCTAAAGCGAAAGCAGTAAGCATTGACTATTACCAAACGAAACAAACTAGAATAGCGATTGAATGGAAGTGGTTGTTGTAAATTAATCAGATTGCAAAGAGACTTCTCTTTTATCTCAGGAAGATCTTCACTTGCATGGGCTGAATTAGGCCAAGAAGACTCATCCTCGAGAAACCATGCTGGACCTAGCCACCAAAGATTCAAATCCTTTAGTGCCAGAGGACTTATCCCTTGTGACACTAAATCTGCAGGATTATGTTTGGTTGGTACATGTCGCCAAATACCATGCTGTGTGAGATGCTATATGACAGCAACTCTGTTACGCACAAAAATTTTTAGTAGATCGGGATTGGTTTCAGCCATCCCAGAACAATAGTCAAACCAGACCAGAGAACACAATAAGCGATTTTCAAATCTAATGCTTGTAGAACTTGCTTTGTAAGTTTTGCTAAGAGAACAGCTCCACAGAGTTCTAACATAAGAATCGTAAGTGGCTTTAGAGGAGAAACCTTGGATTTGGAGCATAGAAGTCTAACATGACATAAGCCTTCCTTGTCCCTTGGACACAAATAGATGCATGCACCATAACCTTGCATAGAAGCAACACAAAACCCGTGGAACTCAACCTCAGTGTATTGTTCGCACACGACATAGGTAGGAATCTTCAGGTCATTCAGACCAATCAATTCGCTACGATATGAACATCATTTGACTCGGATATTCTTGGGAACAAGATCGTCCCAATCCAGCTTTTCTAGCCACAGTTGTTGAATCAGAATTTTGGCTCCCAAGGTACATGGACCAAAGAGACCCAAAGGATCGTAAATTTGAGAAATCTCTGAAAGCATGCTATGATTATTGGCTTCTTGTAGAAAGGTGTTTGAAATAGTAAACATGAAATGATCTGACTGAAAAACCAGATCAAACCTAAAGTTTTTGTGTGATCATACTCGCCGAGTTAAAGAACACCAGGATGAATAACAGATCTTGGAATACATTTTACAACCTGTGGATGATTAGATATCCATTTACGTAGTTTAAAACAACCAGAACTTAGAATGTCACTTAACTTATAACACAGGTTGCGAACGCCTGCAAGCGTGCTTGCACCCGTTAATAAATCATCGATATAAAAATCTTCCTTGATTATCTTGGATACATCAGGAAAAGAATTTGCATGATCCTAGCTTGACCCTGTAGGACTACGAATAGCAAGGAAAGAAGCCGGAGCTGTGCCATAAGTAACCGTGTTCAGGTTATATAAAGAAATTGGATCTGCAGGAGAAAATCGCCACAAAATTCTTTGTAAAGACCTTTGTTCAAGGACCGCTTTAACCTGTCTATACATCTTCCCAACGTCGCCTGCTATAGCAGTAGCATGTTTGCGAAACCGTACGAATATTGAAAATAGATCTTGTTGGATTGTGGAACCAACCATTTGAATGTCATTCAAAGAATAACGAGACGTGGTCTCTTATAAACCATTAAAAGCAACGCGAAGTTAGGTTGTTAGGCTGTCCTCCTTTAGGACACCATGATGTAGAAGATAATAAGAAATGTCAGTTGACTGGGGATCAGTAAGAGACATGTGACCCAGATTAATATATTCTTATATAAATTGGTTGTACAAGGAAATTACAATTGCCACTGTGTTGAAGAGATAAAACTTGTTTAGACTGTGCGAAGACTTGTACAGTTTGCACATGAAAAACGCAAAGGATTCCTTGCTTCTAAAATTTAAATTTAAGGGTTTACTAACCTGTTGATATTCGACGTAATTTTGTAAGCAGCTGGAGGATAATGATATCTAGATTCGAAAGCCCATTATGTTAGATTCATTTTAAGGCAATTAATTGAAAAGCACCATCTTGAAATGTTGACGGCAATTCTGTTGATTATTAGTCAATCCTCTTGGCTGTTGAAAGTAGCTATTTAGCGGATTGTAACTTTGCTGGTTTTGCAACTGCATAAAATAAGATTCAAAGACGTAAACGCAGTAATTGTATATATTGCATTAAAACTTTTATCATTGTTACACTTAAAGCTACTAATTACAATGACGTGCTAACAGGTTGAGCATCACAATATGAACTGGTGATGATGCGAACTAAATCAGCTAAACAAACCACTTCAGTCGGTAAAATGAAACTTGTGTAAAATAGCGCTAGAAGGCGCAACTAGACCTAAAAAATAAATTTAAATATTAAACAAATCTTAACAATAACAAATAAATGATTACATCATGCTAGAAGACGATGCACGTGGAAAATAATAGAAGAAATAGAGAGATATCAAAAACATGACATTTTTGTTAGACAACGGTTTCAGTTTCAGTACCACCCAAAGGACTGTAAAAGCTCCCCGGACGCAAATATACACACTGACCACAAAGTTTAATTACGAAAACTATGCTTAAATTAAAAAATTTAAAAATGTAATGTTGGTACACATAAATGATTTAAGAGAAAGTCTCATAGTTAAGGAAGCATAAACTGAATGGAATAATATTAAATCAATCTTAGACATGACGACCAGAGATATGAAGTATAAATAGAGCGAACATAAGAAACTATGAGGCATAAAGCATATTATGCATCTAATAGAAGAAAGGCAAAAAGACAAAAGGAGACCAGACAAAGCATGGAAACAAAGATACAAAGTCATAAAATGTAAAATTATTCTTACGTACAATCCAAGATAAAAATAGGAAATATAGACGAAGATATAAACTAATTAGAATAAATTCTAGGAATACGAAACCTTATAGCGCATATATAAAGGGCGCGACAGGAGAAATTATCATCATAGACATTGTGGAGAAACTGGATAAATAGCAAGAATATATAGGGAATTTATATGCAGGACAGGAAAGAACGGGCAAGAGACAACGAAAAGGATGACTTTCTATATCCCATACTTAAAAAATTAGTTTGAACCAGCATTAAAAGCCTGAAAAATAATAAGGCGCAAGGTTTAGATAAAGTACAAGCAGAGACTCTAAAAACCTTTAGACAAAGAAAAATAGAACGACTCTTCCAACTTGCAAGCTACATGCATGAGACAAGCGAGACATAACACCATAGTCACAATACCAAAAAAAAGTTGCAGATAGATGTGAATATTTTTGAACACGTGTCAAAAATATTAATTAGGATTGTACAAAGACAGGTGGAAGAACATGCTTACAAAATAGTAGAAGAAGATCACTTGGATTTAAGCAAAACACAGAAACACCGGAGGCCACGTTTGCTTTAAGAGTGATAACGTAAAAGACAATAAAAGAAGGCAAAGCGGAGTATAAAAGGATCATAGACCGGGAAAAAGTTTTTGACAATGTATAGTGGGAAAAGTATTCGAAATACTCGAAGAGATTGGAATGAGTTGCATGGATAGTACATAAATTATACAAAGAACAAATAGCCGTGACAGAATTGTAGCAGAAACGTGGAGAAACAAATATTAGGAAAGGGGCGAGACAGCGATGTACGCCATCCTCATTAATTTTTAACTCGTATATCGAAGAGGTAATGAACATTTTAAATGCTGAAAGACATTTGAAATTACTACGCAGGAACAAACGATCAATGCGCTTAGATTTGCAAATGGTATAGCGGTATTAGCATTTAGCAAAGAAGAGTTAGACATAGCTCCTAATGAAATGAAAACAGTGCTAACAGAGAGATACGATCTGATAATTAACAAAAATAAAACTAAAGGACTAGTAACTGTGAGTGGAAAATAAACCAAAATACTAATAGGAAACGAGAATTTAAAAGAGCTTAAAGATGTCTGCTACTTAGGAAGCCAAAAACCAAAAAATGGGAAAGTGCAAAATATATAAAACAAAGATTAGCAATAAGCTGCGCTGCATTTAACAAGAAGAAGCAACTTTTATGTTGCAAGACAGCAAACATGAGAACAATAGAAAGATAGAAGTCTTTGTAATGTAGTGTATCGCGTGAGCGTACGCGCATGTAGACGTACGATGAAGGTACCCTGCACAAACAAGGTTATGAACAAAGAGTGATTGGTTGGGGGTGAATGAGGTGATGATATAAATTGATAAAGATATGCTAATTACAGTGAAGGACCAATTGCTTTTGTAGCAATAACGATGACGGTGGAGCGGTTATGTAATAACTACAACTACACCAAACTACTTAATAAAGGGTATAAATACCTTTTATCCTGTGCCGCTGGGGGCAATAAACATTCACACACAAAGAGCTTCCGACGGACCACCAGTAACACGCTCGACCGGGTGATGGTGTCGCTTTCAAAAGCTCTCACACAAGCGTCTTCTGCAAGGGTTCGAAGGCGACTCTCTTCTGTAAAGGCTCGAGTACGACTGTCACTTCACGCACTCACTGCCGGTATATAATGTTTCACTGACAACTGTACGATGCACGCACTGACGGTATTTATTGTCACAAAATACCGAATTGTTCGATGATGACGTAACATACCGCCCACCAAATTCATAGAATTTTGAAAAGGAGGGAAGTAGGTTGGGTGAAGGAAATCACATGGGATTTGACCTTGTTAGGAAAACAGGTAACGAAAGATAGGGTGGTGCACTACAGCGAGCGATATTACCAACTATGCAAAAATAAAATATATATGTAAATACGCAAATATGTAAAAATAATATACTACTATACATGTAAAAATGTGTATATACATCTAAACATAAAAATAAAATTAAAATACCGGTAGCGGCGCTAGTTTGACCAAAGGTCGTTTTAATGTGCCATGTGCAGTTTTGATCTGGGTAATACGTGCTGCCGGTAGGTCTCCATAGGAGGAGTTACCAGGATCGGTTTGGTACGAAAACATCTATGACAGGATGATAAATAATTTCTGATTGAATTTTTAATAGAAAGGATCCAGAAATTCTGTTGGATAAGATACGCTGTGGTATTAACACCGGGATGGCAATACCTTTCATGAGTTGACCGAATGATAAGTTCGGTTAATCGGTGCCGCTGAGGCAATAACGCAGGAAACTTTTTGAAATAGGAAAGCGAAGAATGTGTCAAGCGCCCACCTAATCTTAAGATATTTTGTGGATCAACAAATGGAGAAAGTTTTCGCAAGCTTTTAGGTAATTTACGGTTTGCCTTGATCGAAGCTATTTCCTTTGAAAATGTAACATTTTGTACATGCCGAACGATAATCATGAGAGCATTGTGTAATTCAATGTCTGTTAAGGGACCCGTATGACGTTGAGCCATGGGTTTAGAAAATCTATAAATGTAAGCCACGATGCCTTGGATTTTATATAACGATGAAAACGACTCAGTAAAGTGTCAATGACGTTTGGATCTGTTTGAGCGACAAATGTTAGGATCTTCTTTCCGTAGTTACCTCAGCAATTGAGGTTGACAATGTTGGTTGAGGCGGCCACGAGTCACTAGGGTAGTGAAGCCATTCAGGCCCCGCCCACCATAGCGAACATGAAATAACCGCGCTTGGCATTAATCCCGAGATGCAGGATCAGCCGGATTATGCGAAGATTTAATATAAAACCATCGGCTGGTGCAAGATTTCTTGAATGTGGCTAACACGGTTTGCCACAAAAGTTTTCCAACGAAAAGGTGGAGAACGTATCCAAGTGAGAGCGACCGTAGAATCACTCCACGCTGAAACATCGGAGATGTCAATCAAGCCTTGATAAGAACGAATGGTAAAAGAAAGTAAATCGGTTAATAAAACGGCGGCACATAATTCCAAACGTGGAATTGAAATGCGCTTAATTGGAGCTACTTTTGTTTTAGCGGTTACAAATTGTACAGTTATTTCTCCAGTAGTTTGATTTATAACTGAAATACACTACCGCTGCATACCCTACCTCGCTAGCATCGCAAAACCCATGCAAATGACAAGTAAAAGGATCCGAAGGGGGTAAACAACGTGGTAACTTTAGTGACGATAATAACGGCAACTCTTCTTGGTATTGCTGCCATTGAGACGAAATGTCTGCTGGTGGGATGTCATTCCAATTTAAACCTAACATCCACAGATGCTGGATTAGGCGTTTTGCAAAAAGTGTTAGTGGGGCTAAAAATCCTAATGGATCATATATTCTGGCAACTTGTGAAAGTATGTTGCGCTTTGTACATATTGGGTTTAATGGTTTAACCCGAAATGAGAAAATATCTTCTGTAGGTGACCATTGAAGACCTAATATTTTTATTGATTCGTCAGAATCGAAATCGAGAGAAGTATATTGGCAAAATCTGACGGAATGCCTTCCAAAATAGAAACTGAATTAGAACTCCATTTTCGAAGTTCAAACCCAGCCGAATGTAAAAGTCGGATAAGTTGATCTTTAATTTCGCGGGCCGATTGTATAGAATCTCCACCGGCGACGAAATCATCAATATATAGATTTGACCGTATAGCCTCAGCGGCTAACGGAAACCTTTGCCTTCGTCAATGGCTAATTGCTGAAGAGTCTTTAATGCTAGATAAGGCGATGACTTAATACCATAGGTCACTGTATTAAGCTGATAAGTCTGAATGGGTTCTTCTGCGGAGAACCGCCAAACAATTAATTGAAACTTTCGATGTTCTTCGGTAACCAAAATTTGTCGATACATTTGGCGAACATCGCAGGTAAAAACGAAACGATGAGAGCGAAATTTAAGTAAGATTGACGAAATGTCATTTTGGAGACTAGGTCCAGCCAATTGAGTGTCATTAAGTGACACGTTGTTTTTAGCCTTTGCAGAGGCGTCAAAAACCACACGAATTTTAGAAGTATGACCTTCCTCTTTAAACACAGGGTGATGGGGTAAAAAATAATTATCGTTCCCAACGGGCGGAGAATCGAGTAATGCCATATGACCCGCATCAAGATAGTCCTGGATGAAATTGTTGTATTGAGCGCGTAGCTCCGGTTGAGCATGCAATTTGCGCTCCAACAAAAATAGTCTTTTTTTAGCCATCTCAAAGCAATTATCAAAAACGGGCAAAGTATCGTTGAACGGTAACGCAACAATAAAACGACCGCTAGGGTCACGAGAAAACGTGTTTTCAAAAATCAAATCTGCCTTTTCTTCTTCTGGAGAAGTATAAGGCTTGGATGGCAGTTCTTCTATCTCCCAAAACCGACTTAGGGTCTGGTCGATAGGATCTTCTACAGAAGTAAAAAATGCTTGGACAGTATCAGACTGCAAGCTTTTTGTGGGACCAATAATAGTCCAACCAAAAATTGTATTTATGGCGGCAGGCTGAAGAAATTTGCCATGTATCACACCGCCATTGATGATGAACGGATAAACATCTGCTCCAAGGAGCATGTCAATAGTTCCTGGAGAGTTCCAGGTCGGGTCTGCAAAGTGCAGGCCGCATAAGTGTTCCCAATTATTAGGAACTTCAACGCTAGGTAATTTGCCAGATATTGACGAAAGCACAAAGGTTGTGACTTCTAGAGATTTTTCAGAGTCTAACATAGAGCGAATGGTGCAGCTGACGGCACCTATTGACTGCTGAAGTTGTCTGCCCAAGTCCATAAATCGGAACTTGCGAACGTATGCGTGGAAGCCAAAGTTTGCTCACGCAATCGTCTCGAATAAAGCTAGCTTGAGAGCCAGGGTCTAAGAGTACCCTGATCGGTTTGTATCTACCAGACCAGTCTTGAACTTCCACAACAGCAGTGGAGAGTAAGACAGTAACCCCAAGATTTGAATTCGTCTGTGAAGACAAAACATTTGCCGGAATAGGAGAGGCTGACTGCGTCCTATTGGCATTTTTATGCATAGGTGTAGCGATCGGTTCAGCTGAACGGCTAGAAGCAGGTTGCGGTTCAAAATGTAGCAAGGTATGATGCGGCTTGGCGCAAGTTCGACATAAATTGGTTGTACAAGAAATTCAATTCCGTTAAAGTAACTTTGGACGTGCGAAGACTTGTACAGTTTGCAAGCAAATTTAAGTACTTGCTTCTAAAATTTAAATTTAAGGGTTTACCTAACCTGTTGATATTCGACGTAATTTGTATCAGCTGTGCAGAGGCTATCTAGATTCGAACAGCTTTTATGTTACCTTCCTTTTAAGGCAATTATTGGAAAAGCACCATCTTGAAATGTTGACGGCAATTCTGTTGATTATTAGTCAATCCTTGCTTTAAAGTAGCTATTTAGCGGATTGTAGTTTGCCGGTTTCAGCTGCATAAAATAAGATTCAAAGACGTCAACGCAGTAATTGTCTATATTGCATTCAAATTTTATCATTAACACGGGCAAAGCTACTAATTACGGTGACGAACTAAAAGCCTGGGCATCAGAATATGAACTGGTGATGATGCAAAATAAACTCGACCTAAACAAACCACTGGAGAAGTATAAGAAACTTGTGAATTGCGCTAGAAGGCGCAACTAGACCTAAAAATAAATTTAAATCTTAAACAAATCTTAAAAATTTGAACAAATGATTACATCATGCTGCAAGACTTTCAGTGGGAAATAATAGAAAAATTATTTAGGGCAAGTATGAACATTTTCTTAGACAACCGGTTTCATTACCACCCAAACGGACTGTAAAATCTGCCCGGACGCAAATGTACATACTTCCAGAAATTCCAGTTACGGGTACAAAGCTGCAGTATAATTTCCAAATGTAATGTTGGAACTCAAATGCTTAAGGAAAGTCTGCCAGTTACGAAAGCATAAACTGAATGGAAGATTATTAAGAGTCTTAGACATGACGACCGGAGCTAGGACTAAATAGAGCGAATTCCAAGTTGAGGCATAAAGCATATTATGCATCTAATAGAAGAAAGGAAAAGACAAATGTGACCAGACAAAGCATGGAAACAAAGCTACAAAGTCAAAGGTCAAAGTACCCTTCGGTAATTCATACCAGACCAATTTGAACTTCCACAAGAGTGGAAATTAGAATGAATTCTAGGAATTGAATCGTTTAGTGCATATATAAAGGGCGCGACAAGAGAAATTGCATCATAGACATTGTGGAGAAATGGATAAGATAGCAAGAATGTTGCAACTTTGCAGGACAGGAAAGAAGGTTCATGAGACAACGAATGGTGGTTTGCTAATTCCATACTGAAATTGAGTTTGAACCAGCATGAAAACGCTGAAAATTCGTAAGGCGCAAGGTTTAGATAAAGTACAAGCTTGACTGTCGAAACCTTTGAGTTTTAAAATTAGAACGATTCTTCCAACTTGCAAGTTACATGATGAGACAAGCGAGACATGACACCATGGTCAACAATACCAATAAAGTTGCAGATAGCTGTAGATGTGTCTGAACACGTGTCAAGAAGTATTAATTAGGATTGTATAAAGACAGGTGGAGGAATATGCTTACAAAATAGTAGAAGAATGATCACTTGGACTTAGCGAAAACGGAGAAAGGCGGAAGAAGTTGCTTTAAGAGTGCATTGTAAAGATAAAAAAGATCTCAAATCCTCGAATAAGGGATCTTAGATCCGATTAAGTTTGCAAGTTTTTGGGAACAAGAGTTAATACTAAAAGAAATTGGAATGAGTTGCATGGATGGTAACATTAATTATACAAAGAACAAATAGCCGAACAGAATGCCCTAAGTTTCGTGGGAATCAAATATTAGGAAAGGGCGAGACGAATGTACACCATCCTCATTAATTTTAACTTCGTATATCGAAGAGGTAATGAACAATTTCAAAGGCTGTTAATATTTGAAATTAACTACAATTACCAAAGGGTACAGAGTTTAGATTTGCAAATGGTATCCGGTATTAGCAATTTAATAAGGAAGATTTAATTTTGTCTTGGTGAATGAGCGTTTTAAGACAGAGTAAAATGATAATGACGCGAATAAAACTAAAGGATTATTAACTGTGAGTGGAAAATAAACCAATTTTGAAAATCCAAGGCTTGGAGAATTTTCGATGATTATGTGCTTTCATTTCTTGCACGTTTCGAGATGCAGCAGTATGCAAAAATAAGCGGAATCTACTTCCTTCCGTAAAGCGTTGTAAGTTAATGATTCTACCTCGTCGCACGAAGCTAAGACAGCAATTAAAATTGTATTGAAATCTCTGTAAAGGTCAGTTACTCCCCTTGTTTGATTAAGGAACAACGTTCTTAAACTTGGGTCACTTTGTATAGGGTTACAAAGCTCAAACATTTCTATAATACGTGTTTTCAGTAATTCTAGTTCTACTACATGTGCCTTCTTCGGAGCCATAGTGACTGTTATTTTGAAAAATCTACAATAAAATGGTGTAAAACGGTACCGCTCAAGATGTACACTGAGAAATATTAAAATATTATGAGTTTGTTCAAAGCACGAAAAGGTAAGACAGCGTATAAACCAATAAATCACGTTTTATGACCATTAGCTTGCAATGTGGGTCTTAAAACGAGACGTCGAAAACCTACCGGTTTGTCAAACAAAGCGTGAAGATAAGATTTACAGCTTAACAACCCGGGCGGTTACGGTCGGCCTTTACTTCAATGCTCACAGAAACGTGGTTTTAACGTATTTGCCGAAAGATGCAGCTTAACGTGTTTGCAAGAAGCGTTCAGCTTTTACATTCTATTACCCTTTGCAGATGTTCAATATTTTACCGCAAACCGACTAAAAAGGGTTGCATGTGATAGAAAACGTACAATAGCTTTTAAATACAAAGCAAGTCCCTTTCCTTTTTTATTTAAGAAGTATAAAGCGACTATAATTTTCAGGTTGCTGTGTGCTTTATACCGCTAAAATAAATTTAAAACTGAAAACTAACAAATTTTATATTAAGGATTTGTTTGTAATTAAAACGCTTGCTGGTTTCAATTACGGCGAAATCGCTTAATTTAATCTAAAGACAGTATAAATAATATTTACACATTTTAACCCGCTACATATGGAGCTTGAACACAAATTTTAAAAGCTAAAATACTACTTAAAAGCTCGCTGGTGTGCAAAATGATATTTAATTTAGGACATGCGTATACCATAGGACTGATGAATCCGGATCGACTTTAGGACCAATGATTGGTTGGGGGGGTGAATGAGGTGATGATATAAATTGATAAAGATATGCTAATTACAGGGAAGGACCAATTGCTTTTGTAGCAATAACGATGACGGTGGAGCGGTTATGTAATAACTACAACTACACCAAACTACTTAATAAAGGGTATAAATACCTTTTATCCTGTGCCGCTGGGGGCAATAAACATTCACACACAAAGAGCTTCCGACGGACCACCAGTAACACGCTCGACCGGGTGATGGTGTCGCTTTCAAAAGCTCTCACACGACCGTCTTCTGCAAGGGTTCGAAGGCGACTCTCTTCTGTAAAGGCTCGAGTACGACTGTCACTTCACGCACTCACTGCCGGTATATAATGTTTCACTGACAACTGTAGGATGCACGCACTGACGGTATTTATTGTCACAAAATACCGAATTGTTCGATGATGACGTAACAAAGAGGTACTAGAAATGGCAAGGGAAGGAAAACATATGTGGAAATCTGTAGAATGGGAGAGACAGGATAAGGGGCGCGTTCTGCGATAGGAGGGAGTAGTGAGGGATATATTGGAAGCAGAGAAAGTAAAAAAGAGAGGTAGAAGTAGACCTAGATTTGATTATTGCACACAGATAGTGAAAAATGAGCACTTGGGAATTTAAGAAAAATTTGTCAGTTAGCTCAGAATAGGAAATAATGGGTTCCAAGACGGGAAATCCAATGGTGATGACGAAAACGAGATACATCTTTAATAAAATTGACCGAACACTACAAGTACAGAATTCCTTAAACTTTTTACTGAACTCATAGTAAAATGAAGTTATATAACACAATAGTTAAAAGCCGAGCTAATATGCCGTTACTTATATGAGTTATCCAAAGTTAATAAACTAAATGCACTACTTAGACCAATTGACAGCAACATAAATATATTATAAAACAAAGAATTTCATAAAACCACACTAGAATATCACCATTAAATTACTTTTTACTAACATACAAACTGAATAAGCAATTTAAACAATTACAGATAAATAACTTCGATATCACTTTGCACCAATTTATCTATGAGGAATTTGTACACGCCACCAAATTGTGTTGAAATGTTAAATTTGGGGATAAAAGTTTAACTGCCAAATATATGGGATCCCTACTGGTTACTGGTCACTAAAATCTTCCACTAATGCCAACTGAATTGTAAAAGTGGTTTTCTCATACCGTGGGAGCGTATATTTTATTAGATTATTTTACCGCTATCACCAAGAACACAGGACGAAAGAGTATTAAGCGATATTTCTGTACAGTACAAAACTAACAAGACACGCCTATGAAGACCATATGCTTCACACTAGGGCTACGGGGCTACTTTAGTAGGACTGACCGTGACCCATAATTTCAATTCGAAAGTGCAGGTAAATTACTACGTGCGTATGATTATTCTGGCGGAAAGCAGTGCTTGACATAGTTAAACCTTATATGTATTTCAAATTACGTATAATTTTTCAATGTTTTAACAAAATTCATTATATGAATATGCGACACAATTTGTTTAGTCTTTTCTATTTAATCATCACTTTTATTTTATCCTTCTGTTTAAAAATCCAAGTCCACCCCTCCTTCATTTTTCCAGCCTTGTTAGTGAACCTCGAATAGCCTTCTGGACTATTTAGAAAAATAAACATTGTGCATCTAGGACTATCTCTTAGAAATAGTGTTTGTCCTCTCTTTTTTTTTAGAAAAGAATCAATTCACACTGCTAATTTTTGCCATCTGTTGAAAAAGAAATAGAACCGCTATTGATATTTCATGTCATTGACAGAGAAACCAAAACTAGGAATTGTAAAAGATTGCCTTAAGGTGAAAGCTACGGAACATGGTGTTATCTACCATAGTACAGGAACGCTATTAGCACCTTGACGGAGAAGCAATAAAAAAAACTAAGCGTGCTGATACTGTGCTTTAAAACCCAATAAAAACTTTGATACGAGTAGACAGCACTCAGTGTGGGCCATTGGTACTTTAGGCGGGTTATTGGTGCACTGTACGCGTGATAAATGGAATACATTCTTTAGACAATTGGTAGGTGGCTTGGGAGAACAACAAATACCCAGCTTCGCCAAGCTAGTCTATCAATCTTTTACCCCACTCAAATAAAGCATACTAAGCTAACCCAAATAGAAGAAGAACCAATTAACCTATTTCAAGAAATTTATAGAATGCGTCAAAGTGATGCATCTGACTTCGATATGGTCATATGGAAAACCGCTGGCCTTGAGCTGCGGTCTTCGTCTATAGATTACGACCTCGGGGCATAGGGTACCATAGTGCATTTACGACTTATGCCCAGGTTTTCGTCTACAAAGCACCCGAAATGGCACATTTGCGAAAAACCCACAAACGACATTTTTATTCATATGTTATAGCAAAACAATATACAATAGCAGCTCTATAGTGGTAAATATTTTTTGTGCATTCGGAAAAGTTTAGGTAATCTACGGCTCCCTTTTTAGAGTGATATACGAGAGAACCTTTCTGTGTAGCTCAACGGTAACTAGAAACGATAAATATGAACTCGCTAAAGTGTTTTGATTCGCTCAACTTCTTCATGCAACGTAAAGTCTGGAAATGAGAATATTTGATTATAGTTTCTGCAAGAAATTAAGTACCATAACAACTTTATCACCGATGTTGGCAACGTTGGCAATGTTGGCAATGTTGATGTTAGCTAAAACGAGATTCTTTGTGGCTTGAACTAATGGTTTTGCTACATCAGACTACTAGAGCTTCTATAACAAAAAAAACTTTAACCAACTTTCTATACACACTTATCCACTTTGAAGTCAAATGTTTCAGAAACTGTTAGTGCGACTGCGCTTGGTTTGGAGAACAGTGAAGCGGTAACAATAACTTGACCTACATCAGATCAAGTGCTTCTGTAACAAAAAAGCTGTAGCCAACTTTCTATCTACCCCATCCTCTTTGAGGTCTAAGTTAAAGTCAGAAGTGGGAACTGCGCTGGGGTGCTGAAGCAAAATGAAGCACAAAAAACACTTACGGTTTTGCTACATTAGATCATTAGTGCTTCTATAACAAATAAGTCTACTGTCCATCTACTCATATACACCCGGTTAGTGATCAATTTTATTGTCAAACTTCAACGTAAGGTATTGTTCTTAATAGTACATATAATACATGAAAGAGAATTTAATACGTGATGTGTCGGCGAACTTTAGTTAAAATTTATTTAATTACATGAAGAACGTCTACTAATATACTAACTTCGGTTAGATGTAAATACTGTCTTAAATAGTAATTAATTACTGGCAAGTTTAATGTAATACTTTTTATAAAAGTAACTTATTATAGCATTTGCTACTAATCATATTTTGTATCTGACTAGGTACAACATCCACAACTCAATGTATACCTAACACACTTGCACTACAGAAAAGGTTTTTCAAATCGATTGTAAAAGTCTGTTCATTAACATACATTTTACTCAACTTAGAGCTAACAAAGGTTCGTTCAAGTCCACCGTAGACGCTGTTGTGGTCTTCCTTTTAATTTTCTTATCCGGTAAGAGTTTTGCCAGTTTCTTTTTAGATTTCGAAAGCTTTTTCTGGGGAATTTCCGTAGTGGTGCTTACATCTACATCTAATAATGCCAACTGCTCTAATATATTTTTAGGAGATTTCTTTCTTACCACGTTTTCTTCTAGTGCGCTACTGTTTCTATTTGCGTAAACAACCACAAACTGTGAATATGACGGTGTGTTTATATCGGCAAAATCTCTAAAGTCCGCAAATTGCTGATGCTGCACTGGGCGTGAATTTGGTAATCCCCCAAAATACCAAGATGGTTTACTATGCCCATTGTGATAGTACGAATTAAACTGTTGATCAAGATTAGATGACTCTCCATCATTGTCGTTAAAAAAAGTTCCTCCCGGAATTATTCCAAAATTCCCAGATCCTAAAAGCCCATAATTGGTATTTTCTGAGCTCTGTATGAAGCTATCTCCAGCTCCTGAATATCTGTCAAAACTAAGTTGTTGCTGATATGGGGTAGCGGTCCGTTGACTATAAGCTCCCTCCTGTTGGAAGTACAATGATCTTGAATGCTCTACGGGTGAATTATGGTAAGGATGAAACGATGGATAAAATGTGGCCTCTTGCAGCGGTTCTTCACTAGAAGATTGTTGTAACTGAGTATTCGAGTTATCAGCACTTGGTTCCTTATTTATAATTGCTCTTACACCTGGAAAAAAAACATATGAGTGGTTTGCATTATGAACATGGTGTAAAAACAAGTTACTACTATTGCTAAAATCTAGATGTACCGGTCATTCTTATATATAAAAAAATTGAGTTTAAACCATTGAAAAATTTCAAAAGATTAATAGGATCATATCGTTGGCAATGTTTAGTTGACACAAGAAGGTATAAAAGTAATATTACGTTGGTGCTTTTGAAATTATTGCTTCAGATCACCATAGGTTTAAAAACTTTAATTGTTGTAATAAATACGTGATTGATTCAACAAGGAAATTGTACAATATAACTAAAGTAGGAACAAATCTTTAGGGTCTCTGTTATGACTTCTAGATGAAGGTTTAGAATCAGTAAACAGGAGATCTTATTCCTCAGAATAAATTGTATTTGTATATTATGAAACAGGATTAACCGTAAGGTTGTTATACTACGAATATGAATATTAATTTGTGGATTGATAACATACATTTGTTAAGTCTCTAGCTGCACTGTTTTTGTTTTAATAGTAGAAATAGAAGATTTTATAATCCGAAACGGAGAGCTTTTTCCTATCTTTAATTTCGTTGGCATGTGTAAGTTTGTGATTATAACTTTTAATGATCCCTAATTTATTGATGTGTTCTGCTAAGCACGCACTTCCTAAGCAAAAGGAATGTGTGGTACTTGTATTTAGCCATTGACAAGCGTTTTTATGATTGGGAAAAAACTAGTTCAAAGGAAAGACGTACAGTGGTACCTCGACATACGAGTATAATTCGTTCCGTAACCTTGCTTGTATGTCAAATTGCTCGTTTCTAAGAGCAATTTTCCCCATTGAAATTAATTGAAATGCCATTAATTCGTTCCAGCTCCCAAAAAACACCTCAGTGTTTTTGTTAAGTGTTTTTAAATAATAAAAATGTATTTACAAGGAGAAACATTTATTTATAAATAACAAATACATATTCTATAAAAACATAATAAAAAAGTGAAGTGCACTTGTCTTCGCTGTGTTCGTCACGCTTTGCTCATTTTTACCTGTAGATCGTTTAAAAAAATTGTCCAAGGAGGTTTGTTTCTTCCCCCCTTTCAGGATATTGCGGAAATGAGTTAGGCAAATTTCGTGGAACAACTCCGATGCACGACCGGTTGTAACTTTTTCGGGGTAATTTTTATCCACGAACTTTACAACTTTCTACCACATTCCCAAGATCTCCTTCTGTTAGACGCTGCACACGACACCAACATGCGCCCGCATGTTGGGATCGTGCGCAGCGGTGTAGAGTGCGATTCCTCGTATCTCAAATCTTGCTCTCATCTCAAAGCAAAATATCGCTCGCTGGGCGGTTCGTATCTCAAAACACTCGCATATTAAGGCACTCTTATATCAAGGTATCGCTGTATTTTAAACTGCATACTTTATCTCCAACTACAGAGACGATATTAATATGGTAAACATGAGTGCGCGTCAAGCGCAGAATTGTATTGCTTAAATTTCTCTAGCGTTCTTTTAATAATAATATGTTTTGTGTTTCCTAAAATTGTAGGTTCCACAACATACTTTGCCTCAAGCATCTGAAGGAACGTATCTTCACAAGCTGCTCCAGCTGAAGATTTCAGCGGTAATTTCCGGCTGGAAGCCACTAGCGGAAACAGCCTGGCTCCAATTGTTAATCAAGGTAAGCTGTTTTTTTAGTTTTTAATGGATTTCTCAGCATGAGAATCTTTAACCGTTTGACAGCAATAATTTGAAACCACATTTGACGCGTAATAAACTGTGCGCGAAGTTAACGTAATAATTGACGCCAAACGGAGAAAACTATAATCCGTAATAAATTACAACTATTTAGACCATTTGTATCACAAACGAACTACCCCGTAATTGTCAGTTATTGGTTATTAACAATAACTATACAAATAAAGAAAGTATATTCCAGAAAAAAACAAAATTTTATTATAATTCGTAAAATATTACGTAGATCCAGTATATTTGGCAACTATATCTGTACTTTCTACTTTAAAATCACTGACCGTTTGCACATTAAAGGAAAAGAAAACCTTTGGATTTCTAAACTATTCTGCTGCATCACCACCTGGTAAAATAATTCGCATACGTATACGGCCTAAGGAACCCAACACAAGAAAACGCTGTTATTGCAACAAATTCTTGTACCACAGATGCACGTTCTGCTTTGTTTTGAGACAATTTAATAAATTGTGCATTTAGCAATGTAGTAGTCTCATTGAGTTTTCATAATACAGGTTGTTAATTTGTGTACATCACCGCAGTCACTCGTACATGTTAAAGTTTCCTCCGTAGCACAATATCTCAGAGTGAGAATAAGTTGATTCATAGTTGACAAAGACTGGTTTGTAAAATAACAATACAAAAGGAATCATTCTATAATATAGGAATAAGTTAAGGATATGGCCAACCCAACGTCATAATACCCTTCTTGAGCTTAACCTCGAAATTTCTATGGGCATTGTCACCAATACCATTCGCGAACTCTATCTGAATAAGTAATACTTTCTCTAATTTCCATAATATTAACGTGTTATAAATAACAGACCTATAAATCTATTTATTATTTTAATATCAAAATGTACATTTATGGTTTACCTGGTACGCATTTTATTTTTACAAAACAGTCCAGAGTCCAGAGGCATTTTGTCCTAAATATTTTGCTTATATTGCTACATAAAACAATACGTTTGAAGACCAATAAATGAAAAATAAGACATTTTTAATTAATTTTAATTATGTGTTAAAGAAAACGTATTCACTTTGATTTTCAATCAAGTATTCATTCAAAATTTTTGTTTTGTATTTTTATCAAGTTCTATTGCGCTGGTTTCATTTTGAAAGTACAATCATAGCTTTGTGTATTTTTTAAGCTTCCCTTATTTTAGGTGCTTTAGATTTAAACAAATGAAATCGCTCTTCAGCACATTACCATCTGATGTGCAATGTTGTATTTTAAAGTAAATAGTATAATAATTTTTAACAAATATGTGTAACGTATTTGTGTTACTTTAGGTATAATCCAGATAAGAGAGAAGAAATTTAACTATGGACGGGCAGAATAAAAATGAGCGCACGCTGTATAGTAAAATTTTATGAACAGTAAATATTAATTATGCATGATATTTCAAAATTTGTATCTAAAACAAGTAATTAGGATATTCAGCTCTAATATTTTTTCCGTTAAATACATTTTAAATGTAATAATCCAGAACGCGGACTTATTTCAAAACCGCAAATGAAAACAGACCTAAATGTGGCAAAACGCCAAGGTTCTACTTCCCATGGGAAAGTAAATTGTAAATAGGCAGTTGTACAATAATCTTGTATTTAGCATGGATGAAATATGTTACATTGCGTGAACGAAATTGCTAGAAAAGTAAACAAAATAAAACAACTAAGCTATACAAGTTGGAGGTGAAATTCAAAAGAAGTTGAAATGTAACTACGACAAGAGGTAGGTCATAGGGATTAAAGGGTACCGTGCGCGGCCGTGGTGTATTGATTTTCAGTAAGGCAGAAAACTACTTTCACGGGTTCAGGGATTTTACCGCTGCGCCAGTGGAATAAAAATCCACAACGTAACTACGGGATCGTATATAAACGTAAGGATTGAGCCTTGCAAGCTTTTAGCCATCCAGAAATGAGATTGTGTTATGGTTTTATATGAATTGATGGCCTAATATTAATGTAAGCCATTGGTTTTTCTGGACGTTCTTATTCATGGGCTGTAAGATAAATCGAGAGCAAATAAACGTTTTTAAATAATGTAGAAATAAATTAATATTAAATGTAGATGCAAATTATAGATGATGTCCGTTCATTCATAGGAAGTTGACACAATGCTAATACACTTGCTTGTTAAACTGTTTGAATAGTGATGTGCTAAAGTGCCTATAACTAAAGCTTATTTAGTTTTAAGTATCCTAGTGTATGAAATTGAAATTGGGTCATTTTTATATGATTAATCGCGATGCGCATGATAACTCATCAGGTAGGTTTTATATGTGGTGTAGTGCCAGTTAAGGAGGGAACAACAAGTTGGAGTTTTAAGGAGACTATGGAATGCGAACATGAATAGCTGTATTGACCGACGTTTTTGTTTATTAGCTGATATTTATAAAAATGGGGTTTAGAATGCAACTACCATTATTCGTAAAACTTAGGAAAGTCGGTTTGATATTTGTATTTTTAATTTTTAAATGACTTTTATTTTGCTTAATAATGCCAGGTCGATATTATGTGAGGAAAATAGGTTTTTTCTTTAAAATATTTGTATTACTATGGTAATTATTCAACGTCAATGAAGGTTTAGTGTAGGTTGAGTTTTATTTGGACTTATTTATAAACTAGGTAAACATAGATAAATTTGCGGAAAGATTTCCAGCCCGCCCGATAATAAAATCGAATTTGGGAAGGGTATCTTATTTTAAAAATTTCATTGATAGGACAAAGTCTATAATGAGTATTTTTAAGGTGTTGAAGGAATAGATATAGATGGAAACTAAAAACAAGGGACATCGGTTCGCCACAATCGTCTTCCGTATAAGGAAAATATCGAAAGTAACTGCTGAGCCAAGGCGGCTTGGAACCCCAGATTTATGACATAAGGTAAAGCCCTTCAAGGTAAGTCGTTATTGCAACGCATTTATTTTTTATATATGTCATTTCAAATGTATATTTTTACTACGTTTTGTATTTTTTTCCAGAGTAACCTACTTCCTCGCCACTGTAGTTAGCCAGTGCACCCTAAAAATGTTTCGGGGTTGTCACTCCTTCAAGTCAATTCTAAATTTATAAGGTTATGTCAGTTCTTATATGTATAAGTGGACATTGTTATTTCAGACACTTTCCGTTCAGTAGACTCATTGAGCCGTTAGGGTATAGATGTACGGTATCAACAATTGCTAGATCTTAGATCTTAGCGTGTGCCGTTTTGAATGAACAAGGAGTAAAACGTGTGTAGCGTGTATGTAATGTTTCGAAGTCGGACCTGTTTTGTCGTTTACAAATTGGAATTATTTAATTAATAAGTAAACAATCATAATCAAAATTATAAAAGACGTATGAAAACATTGTTATGATTAGATCAGATTGCTTAATGTAAATGTAAGTCTCTAGATGTTAAATTGCAGCCACTAGTTTTACATTATGGCAGAGGCACCACGGTACAAACATAAATCGGGTACTGAAAAAAAGTCTTACTGAAAGAAAAACTAGAATCTGCACGAAATTGTCCAAAACAAGAGCGACCAATGTTTTATCCTTTCTCGTTAGAAGCACCATGGACTTTAATCGAAATGAAAATGTAGCGCAAAGTGAATTTGGATCACAAAACAAAACCATTTAACACTTAGATTCACCTAGTGTTTTATCAGGTACTGCATTAGTCTTTGATTGTGATGGAGCAAGAATAAAACCTTCCTGCTGCTTAAATGCCTCTTAAAGTGTTCAACACATCCATAATCGGGATTGTGAGTTTCCATCAGATCAAGGCAAAATCTGTCATATTGACTGCCTTTTCCTCATATTATTGACGAAAAAAATATCAAAACGCAAACTTGTATGATAGTAGACCCAAAAATTATGAACTTGAAACTGGAAGTATCCCATGATTAAAAAATCAAAACTTTTGTAGTAGGTCACCAAGAACTAAATGTTGCCGTTAACTCACTTCTAAAATTTGCTACAAGAAAGGCATGTTTTGTCAGCAATATTTAAACACTATATGATAAAGGATTGCTATTACATTACGGCGCTTGTCAAACTTATTGATATGACAAATAGATGTTTTACTATTGATAAAGATAGCAAACGACGATTTAGCGAATTGTTCTACGCCTTTAAAAACAAATTATATGCAGTGTCATTATTGTTGGTTTATGGGAGAATGCAGCACAAATACGTCACCATGGACTAGCACAGGTATGACTAATTGGAGAAAATGTTTAGATAAAATTAATAGACGTGCCGAAAACAATACTCGTTATCAATCCTGTGTAGCTGTTTCTGCATTTTTCCATAAAAAATTAGTTGATGGTCAATTACAGAAGCAAATTAAAGCAGGTACATATTGGTGGAAGAATATTCTTGCAATCCAATTTGAAGTTATCAAGAAATTATCTAGCTTAGGTTTACTTTTCGTGACCATACTGGCATTATAAACAGTGACTCTTAAGGTATTTACTTAGAAATAACTAATTTATTGGAAAAATGAATTCGGTTTTGAAAAATCACATCAACAATAAAAGCAAAATAGGTTTTTAAACAAAACTATTACTGAAGAACAAATAACAATCTTGACCGAAAGCACCTTCTACAAAATATTTGCTAGAATTTATAAAAGCAAGGTTTTGGTCTCATATTAGATCCTGCAACAGGATCAAACGGCAGTTGTTATTGGGTTTGTAGTTGTAAATAGATAGTTTAAAAGTGTCAAAATTAGTGAAACATTTTTAGATCCTTTACATATCATTGATGTTCCAGAATTGGGTTTAATAATTAAAACTGAACACTATATTAAATATCGGGGCAGTCATAAGGTGGCGTAAGTGTAGTGTCTGGAGTAAGAAAAAGGCTTTACAAGTACCTGAAAGGTTTGAAAATCAGATAGTAGTCGATCACAGTCTCTACGCATACAACACGTTGCGTTTATGCCATCTCACCAGATATACTTTGTACTACAACATGTTACCAAAAAGAATGCACCAATTCATATTGTAAATATTTTGATTCAATTCGAAAAATATTTAACTTCTTTGCTCTGTCAAATTACCGTTGGAATAAATTTAGAGTAAACGTTTAAACAGAAAACCGCATTCAAAGTCGTAAATGTATTGAAGAGGTACTTTCAAATGCATTGCTGCAGGTAAAGTTAGACGGACTTATTGAAAATAAAATTGAAAATCGCTTGCGTGTGCGGACGATAAAAAAACAGCTACTAAACGCAATACGGTTGCAAATCGAATACAAGGAGTTTAAAATATATATATCTCACCCGCTCCAATGCAAAAAATCAGTGAATTTAAGCTCTTGTTTCAAATATAAGATCAATTATTAATACCCTTCAATCGTTATTTGATGAAAAAGAAATAAAAAAAAACAGGAATTTGAAGCTCTATTTTATAAAATTGATTTTCAGTTCATATTAACAATATGGCGACACAGGATTGTAGTTAATTTTAATGAAACTTCAACCTGTTCACAATAAAAGAACACGAACTTGTTACAAGTAATAAAATGTCTTGGTGTTAGTCTATAAATAAGGAGATAAATTCGCAACGATAAAAAATTTGAGAAATCTGTTGACAACGCTAAACAGATCTGGATTGAAGTGCTGGGAACGACGAAGATGAAGGCGAGTTGTCAAAATATTAAAAGCCGTAGAAATGATACATTTCGACAAATACGGCCTTGATAGTTATTATTGACCCTAAGCTTCGGTATGGAACAAGTATGTATTATAGTGTGCTGGATGGAATTATTTCTAAAATGCAGTTACAGTTAAATAGCTTAAAAGAATGTACAGATATACTTTCATTCACTTTTCGCGATTTCTAACACCACTTGAATAATCAATCACTAAACTTTTAAGACTACTTCAGAGAAGAATTTACCAAAAGAAAACAAGAAATTCAATAGCTTTTTGAAATATTTTCAAAAAATTTATGAATGGATTCATGCTCAGAAATTGTTGTTCTCATGCATCAGCTAAAAGATCATTTAGTGTATTGAGAAGATTGAAACCTATATGCGGACTACAATGGGTGTGGTGGGACATAAGTTTAGTACGATTAACAATTGGGAGTGCAATTCTATAAAACTTTAATTTAGATGAAATAACTAAAAACATTGCGGAAACGTAGATACATAGAGGAACTCGTTTTTAAATACGTATCTGAAATCTGAAAGGTTTAGGTTCGGGGGCCCAGATTGCAATGATATCATACGAGCTCAAAGCCCCCCCCCCCTAAATCTGCCACTGAAAGTTACTACTACGTTTTAGTAGAATTGTCGGCAGTGCATTGGTAAACATATTATAAACAGGAATAACCGTATATATTCCACAAGTTTCACTTTTATTTGCCGATATCCATTCTAAAGGTATTGGTCGTTTTCGCATTTTTCTAAAACCAGTATATGATTGTAAAAATCCTTTGTGTCTATTCTAAAATATTCAAAAATATTTGATACGTGATATTGCCACTGAGTCATCATTATATATCGGTTCCAGTATTTGTTATCACGCAGTCATAAAATAATTCGGCAGTTAATTTTCTAGATGCTTTAAGTTGATCTATAATGATGATACCACATGCTATTTAGTTATCAACGAATTTAAATCCTGGTGTACCCCTTTAAACCCACTACCAAAAGTTACTGCTACGTTTTAGTACAACTGTATTTTGCCAGCCCCCCCCCAGCTGTCCGATTTGCTCTAAAATCTAGCATTTCTTTGTTTATAGCTAGCACCAGGTAGAAGCAAACTTGTAGAGCTAGCACCAAAGCCGTATCAAAAATATGGCCAATTATATTCGGAGGGGGGCTAGCGACAAGTTAGTCCCCCCCCTGAATATAATTGGTTATATTTCTGAAATGGCTTTGGTGTTGGCTCTACAACAATAGTGCTAGCTGGTGCTAGTTATAAGCAAAGAGGTGCTAGATTTTGGAGCAAATCGGACAACTGGCGGGGCTGGCAAAATTTTTTTTAAAAATCGCTGCCATCTTATTTTGAAGGTGCTAACTTTCTTACTTGGGTGCTAGCTGGTGCTAACTCTAAGCTACATGGTGCTATCTTTTGAAGCAAATTGGAGCACTGGGGAGCTAGCGTCAAGTTGCTCCTCCTCCCCCGAATATAATTGGCCTTATTTCTGAAACAGCGTTGGTGCTAGCTCTATAACTTTGGTGCTAGCTAGTACTAGCTATATACAAATGGGTGTAAGGTTTTGGAGCAAATCGGTTAACTGGGGTGGCAACTTGACTGACATATTTCCCAAGTTTCATTTTGCAAATGTCCATTCTATAGGTATGTGGTCACTTTCGCATTTTTCTAAAGCCACTATATGATTGTAAAAATTCCTTTGTGTCTATTGTAAAATATACAAAAATATTTGATACGGGATATTGCCAACTAGTCCTCAAATGTGGATTGGTGTATTTGTTATCACGCAGTCATAAAATAGTTTGGCAGTTAAATTCTCTAGACAGTTTAAGTTGACCTATAATGATGATACCGCACGTCGTTTAGTTGGTTATCAACAAATTTAAATCCTGTTGTAAATATTGTTCGAACCTCTGCGTTGTTATATTGTAAAATTTTTGTATCTCTAAACAATTATTACGTAAAACTAAAAACAAAACGAAAGCTATTTGGGTTACTATTTCCACACGTTTTCAAACCGATATTACATAAAATCTACGAAAATGTTTAAACGTGATGTTACAACAATTATTGTTTGTACAACAAGTTATTCATGGATCATTGATGGTAAATATTTACCGCATAAAACCACTTTTACTTTTACGTAAAGGTAATAATTAGTACCACAGATACCAGAAAGTTCTACCGCAATATCTTTTTTTAATAAAACAATACGCACTTACTGTAACTTTGTTTAGTTCTTTATTATCCGGTACATTCAGCTCGCGGTATATTACTGCGATTTATGCTTAGTTGCAATAGATGCTTGATCATTACTTAATAACAATGGATGTTTTTGCTTTGCTGCAATGGAGATATTTCATCCCCAAAATTAGGGTACACACTCTTGTTCCTATTAAAGTGCTTTACATTACACCAAAGAATACAAGTCCCAAGTAACTTCTCACCGTCTAGTGTTTTGGTTATTTTGACTTCCTTAATGCTACAAATTGCAATTGGTCTATACCTCGTATGCTGAGGCCTGAAGATGAACGCAATCTCTATATGACGTTATAACGTTGAAAGTCCACTAATGTAATCGCAGGTTATATAAAAACGTACATTTGACAATTGAATACGACTTATAACTTGTTTCAGTTTTAATGAGATTAGAAAACGTTAATAGTTGTCGTAAACTAACTAAATAGGTCAAAGACGTATCTAACTAACAAATAATTCACCCTAAGCGTTGGTTGATTAACTGTAATTATTAAGTTTTGATCGACGTCGGATCAACGTTGACAGTATTATATTTTTAGTTACCAAATTCTCAACCTTCAAATCAATTTTGCTTTGGTTGTGTTCTATCCATATGATGCAAATAGATTTGAAAAAATTGCGTATATGTCAGTAGGCACCTAATCCTGCGCTTATTTGAAATACAAACCATTAAAGTACGCAGAGTATGTCAGACCTGGCAAGGTGATTACCACTAAGACACGTCGGCTTTGGTCTAAAGGATTGTTCTAAACGTCCTATACAGTGCAATGTGCGGTACGTATTCGAACTACATGCCGGAATTGGTAAAAGGGATGTATAATTGTTACTGATAGTCAGAATTTGTATAAATATTGGTCTTTGTTGATGGTAGATTTAAAAGGGACGTCGCCATGTTTTTTAACACAAATGTGCTGAGTTATTACATATGAAAATCTTTACAAATGTAGATTTTACTATATTAGAGGAAATTGCAATTTAAAATGATACTATTTTGTACTGATATAGGTTATAAAAGCTTTGCCATATTCTATTTGAGCAAAAAGGAAAGTATTAAAATTCATACAAGTACCATTATTATGATAATCTTAAAGAAATATGTGATAATCTAAAAAAGCTTTAAATTTTTTAACATATCTCATCCAGTCTTATCGGTAAAGTGCTCTTCTTTTACAGTTTCATGATTGTCCGGACTAAATTTCAATTTAAGCAATACGCATATCACTTCAAATAAAAGCATCAAAATATATATAACTTAGTAAATTAAACCGACTTAAATATCATATTGTGGGAAAGTTTTGAGGCTATCCGACAACGATAAAAAAGATAGGAATTTTTATACACTTGGTGACTACCGCGGTTGAGTGCTGCCATCGAACCAACTCAAATTTGATTTACTAAATAGACATAGAGGTAAGTCACTTGAAGGGTTACCAAATTTATCAGAAGTGTTATATTTAGTAACGCGCTTCGGTTACGTTGTTGGTACGTATCAGAGCAGCGGCATCTACTAGTCATTAGTGTACAAGTTTTAACTATTTTTTGGAGCAAAAATGTATTGCTTCAACTGTGCTATATATGATTTTCTGATACATTCATCTCGGATGTCGATGCATTTAGGTTTTAATGATGGAACTTACGAAACCTTTTAGCATCGCTAAGGAATTGATCCTCTTCAGTTTTGGAATCCCCTTTTACCTATTTTGAGTGTGCTGATTCAGGTTTTTGAGCTTTATCAACTGTGTTTGTACTGGACTACGTTGTTAAAAATATTTTTGTATTTGTTGTTTGTTTCCTGTGCTATTTATTTACATGTTTTGTTGTGCGAAATCAAAAATAACAAATTATAAAACTCATTATTACACAATTTCTAAGTTTGTTTTATGGACAGAGTAAACAACTAGAGGACAAAAGTCTTTTTAAGCAATCAGTTCCAGAAGAAGAATTAGGACCATTAACAGCATCACCGTTTGAGAAAGTGTTTACTAATCCTGTTAAGGATATTTAGACTGGTTATGCCGCTATTGAATTTTTCTCGATTCGTGCCTCTACTTGATTCTATAAACTATAGAACTCAATTCACTAATTTTACGTTTGCCCTGCGTTTGACTGTATAGCTATTCCCCTTTTTAAACGTCTGCATTATTCTTTTTTAAAGACTTTACACTTAGCCCTATACTTTGACCTTGGCGGGCATTAATAGCATGTACCTCGCTTGCATTGTTCCTGTATGAAGGTGCATAAGGATCTATCTCTAAATATTTGTAATAAGTAATACAAAAGTCAATTTGTATGATAATTAAAGCTTTAATAACTTTATAATGCAAACGAGTTGCATTTTTATAGAAAATATTTGCTTTCACGGTAAAACGTGTTTTAATACACATAATTAAGATAAAGCGTTAGTTTTTAACAAGGTTGTTTTTTACGCTAAATTATGAACGAAATGTAATTTTTTTTATGATATTTAATGAGTGAAAATTAATGACTTTGTATTTACGTTTGAATTCGATTGATTTGCGTTCGCATGTAATGCGTTTTTACATTATTTCTCAACAATTAGTTATTTTTATTTATACTGCTTACACGGCGTGCAGTACAGATAACAAAATTGACCTTTTGGTTATGCAAGTTAATAGGACATTTTTGCGAGAGTTGAAGGAGTTTTTTATCTTGAATATAAAATTGCAAAGAATGAGAAACTAAGAACGGATGTAAGCGAAGCAAAGAAAGCATTCTTCCACAAATATAATTTGCTTATATCAAACACTAATCTAAATATAAGAAAACAATTTTAAACTTTTTGGGCAAGGGCGTTTTATGGTTGCGAAATATGAACTATGCGGGAAATACAGAGCAGAAAGATTAAGGCTTAGGAAATGTTAAAAATTAATTGGACCTCAGAGTAGTCAATCAAAGCACTAAAACAAACTGATAAAAACATTCTATTTGTGGAAATATAGTAAACGAATATAAGATTCGTCTCCAAAACCTAGGACTAATGTTATTGATAATGGAATGAAAGTTAGATGGTAAAAATTGAATATGTAGGTAGATATTAAATATCTTATACAAATTATAAAAAATATAGATTATAAAAGTATGCAGAGCAGAAAAAAGGGAAAATCGAACAGCCGGTTACGTATTGAATTGACTTCACGTTTCTAAAATAATTTTACCCGAAAAGTGAGTGTTCCGAGTGAGACAGCCTCGCTTACACCCTTATCACTTTCTTCTACTAGTCCACTATAAAAAAATAAACCTAACTCCACATAATAGTAAATAGAAGGAAACAAATTATGATCTACCGCGAATTGGGCCAATGCGTTTTGAGCCAAAAAAATACTTAATATTATCAATGCTGGAAATTTAACAAATTTAGTTTCTGCAAACGAATTATACAGATACAATTGTGAGCTACTCTTTATAAAGTCTGTCTATACAATACAATAACACCCTACATGTGATTTTCCAATGCTTCACCCAAAGGTACCACATTGGCCCGGAAGCGAGGTTATTTTACCTGAAAAATTTTGAACTTTGCCAAGCCCCCGCTGTTCCAAGCAAGGTTGGGATCTTTAACGTGCGGGACCTCCATTTTACTTCTCATCCGAACAAAAGCGTATTTTTGTGAAAAATGCTCGTCTAACATTTTTCAAGCGGACCGTGTCGGGATTCGAAACCAAGACCTTGAGCGTAGTAGTCACACGCATACCAACTATGCCACGAAACCGCCAAAATACAGCAAGACCGTTCATTTACATTCCCAATGCTCCACCTGAAGGTACTACATTGGCCAGGAGGCGAGTTTTTTGTTGCCTGGAAATTTAGAATTTTGCCGAACCCTTGTCGTTCCAGGCAAGGTAGGGATCTTTAACGTGCGTGACAACACTCACACACGAGACCTCCATTTAACCTCTCATCCGAACGAGGGCGTAATTTTTGTGAAAAATGCTCACCTGCCATTTTTCAAGCAGTCGGCCGTGTCGGGATTTGAACCCGGGACCTTGGGATCCGTAGTCTTACGCTTACTACATTGATCCACGGCGACGCTAATACAGCAAGACCGCATGTAATGTTTATAAGATGTACAATAAGAATCCAATCGACCTACAGTTTGCGGTTCTCCAAGTTCCGTCGACTTCTAGTGCAGGACTCGTTACAGATAAAAATCTATCTCAATAGTTGCACAAACCCAACAGGGGCTACTTGCACGTAAGTTATGAGTATTTTAAAAGCTTGTTTGTACTCGCGTTTGGCAAGTCTATTTTCACTAACAGTTTCGAGGTTAGGATACCTTCATGTTAATTACCTGCTTTTCAACCTTCTTCAAAACTTTGATAGCAATTAGTATGTCAATTCGAAGCTCTGTCGACTGATGAATGAACGAATATCTCTCTATTGTTATCCGTCGGTCTTTATAGTTCTTTGTCCAGATCATTGTTTGATATTTTTCGTTCTCGAGCATTGTGCGTTTATACTATCTTAATTCCGAGGTTATTGTTGTTCTGCCTGTGTGAATGGCTAATTCATTCCCACGCTTTTACATTTAAAATCAAAAACTGTGTCATTTGTCATCTGCAGCGTATTAAACTCTATGGCTGCATTTTACGTGTATATGGTTTTTGGGTATATTTCCATGCTTACGGTTTCTAAAGCTCGTCTGAATTTGTTTAAATAATTTTAATATGCCGGTCTATTTTTTTAGAGTCTATCTTTAATTTTCTTAATTTATTACAAAGATGTGTAAAGTTCCAATAGTTCTTACTCTCTGTATAAAATATACTAAGTGCTTTGTTATTTATCCCTCTATCCTAATTTAATATCGTATTGAAATAGCAAATTTTTCAAATATAAATTTCTGAAGCTTCTAAGTTCACAGGATGTTTGCTTAAGTAACGCGCTAGCGTTACGAGCTGCATCAAACCAACCAATTGGTTGACAAAAAAAAAGTATCGTCAGTATTAGTTAAAACTGTTGCGTTTGATCATTGTATGTATAAAGTACACAAAAATTTCATCAGACACGCACAAGATACCATATTATATAAATACATTTTCAGTAAAGCGGCTTGAAATTTCGACCATGATGTGGCCGTCAACGGAGCAGAATAATTACAGTATACAGGTGTGTTGATAATGTCATTTTACGTTGTACTTTATTTTATTTGTCCATCAGGTTTACAATGTGGAAGGCTTGCATTTTGTATTGAAGTAGTTGTAACACATTGCGTTGCCCTAGCTATAGATTAAATGGGAAAGAAAAAATTTTGTTATGGAAGGATGGAATAAATATGAAAGCATCTTATATAATATATTTCACTATAATTAATTTTAATTAATCATTATATCTTAATTATTTTTTAGAAAATAAAATTTCAATTAGGGCAGTTACAATTGAGTAATAAAAAAAATTGTTTTTTTAAGTTAATACAATGCCAGGATAACGCATTAGTCACTAAATAGAATAAATACTGCGACAATGAACCGCTAGAATGAAGTATTGCTTAAAACATACAATGTAATTGATATCATCATCATCAGGTGTTCAGTCCCGGAACTGGTTAGACAGGACCCGCATTGTTTCATATTCTGAACTAACCTACAGATTTCGCTGAAATTTGCACAGTCTGCATGCGATAATCTGATCTAGGTCTACCTCTACCTTCTTCTTCCTATGTCTGTTTGTAATATTTCCCGTACTATTCCCCAAAAATGTAAACTGCTTTTCTATTTTTCCTATTTTTTTTTGTTTTCCACACACATCTTTTTTGCTCTACTATTTCTATAGCCTATTTGCTATTAATTTTTTTATTAACTTTGTCTGTCCATTCTATCATTCTCATACATCTAAAGCACAACAATCCAGAAGGCATTTATCTCTCCCTGTCTGCTTTTCCTGCTGCCTCTATTTCATAGACGTACTGTGCTGTGCTCCACACATATTCTCACAACAATTTTCTTCTTGTTTCTACGTTTGTTGTCTTTGAACATAGCTGCTGTTCTTTCTTGTTCGATGTAGTTCCCCTTCTATTGTTTTATAATTATATACCCAATTGCCCGATATTCAGTGGTATGTGAAGGGAGGTAAACAGCCTGTTGCTACCAAATTTTCCCAGCACTTGAACATTTTTCGAATTAATAGCTTTACCAATATATCCTTTCGCACAATCAACATTGGTTGAAAATATTTCACAACCAACACCTGTAGTTGTTAACAAAAATTATCTGATTTAAGTGCACTTATTATTTCATCATTAGGTTTTCCGTCTTGAAACAGGTTGAACGCGTACTTCCACTTATTTATATTCTGAGCTAGCTCACAAAGTTCCTTGAAATTCCCACAACAGCATATATATAGCTCGGTTCCGCTTCCATTATTTTTTAATTATATGCTCTATTATATCGAGATTCAGTGGTATGTAAAGGGGTTGGCGGCTCCGTGGCGTTGTTGGTATGTGTGTGACTACTACGCCCAAGGTCACGAGTTCGAATCCCGACACGGTCTGCTTGAAAAATGTTAGGCGAGCATTTTTCACAAAAATACACCCTCATTCGGATGGGAGGTAAAATGGAGGTCCCGTGTGTGAGTGTTGTCACGCACGTTAAAGATCCCTACCATCCTTGGAACAGCAGGAGTTCGGCAAAATTTCAAATTTTCCAGATAAAAAAAAACTCGCTTCCTGGCCAATGTAGCTCCTTCGGGTGGAGCATTGGAAAATCGCATGTAAGGTATGTAAAGGGCTTAAGCAGTATGTGGTTGCCAAGATCCTCCAACATTTAGACATTTGCCGAATGAATACTTTTTAACATTATTAGAGAATATTGCACAACCAATGCCTGTAATTGCTTAAAATAATCATCCTGTGTAAGTAAATTTTATTTTTATCATTAGTTTTTCATCTTGGGACTGGTTGGACGCATATCTCCATTGATTTCTATTACACATTTTCCTAAAATTCCCACAACCTACATCTTAAACTATCTGTGTGCAATAGTCTAACCTAAGTCTACCTCTACTTTTCTTTTTTCCTATCCCTGCTTCTAATATATTCGGCACTACTCCCTCGTGCCATAGTATGTGGCCTATTATCCTATTTCTTATATTTTTTACTGTTTCCCACATACTTCTTTCTTCCTCCATCATTTCTAGTACCTCTTTGTTCTTAACTGTCTGTCCATGATATTTTCATCATATGTCTGTAGCACCATATTTCAAATGGTTCTACCTTTTTCTTGTTTGCTTCACCTACTGTCCAGGCTTCACAACCGTGCAGTGCTGTGCTCCACACATGTTTCAAGCAATCTTTTTCTTGTTTCTATGTTTGTTGTCGTTGAACACAGTAGTTGATTTTTCTTGTTAAATGTAGCACGACTTTGTACTAATGCTTGTTTTATATTTTTTGCGCTTTTCCCATCTTGCGTTATTTGGTTTTCTAGGTAGCAGAAATCCTTAACCTCTTGTAAGTTCTCGTTACCTATTTGTATTCCTGTTTTAGATTAACTTGTACGTCTTTTGCATACTAGTACTATAGTTTTATTTTTGTTAATTTTCATACCGAATCTCTCTCCATTTCATCAAGAGCAGCGTCTAACTCTTCTTTGCTAGATGCTAATACCGCTATATCAATTGCAAATCTAAACATATTAATCTTTCGTCCCTGCATAGTAATTCCAAATGTCTTCCTGTATTTGACAGTATTCATTGCCCCCTCAATGTAACAAATATATAATACAAAAATGTCAAACAGGTGTGGAGTGCAGAGAGTCATGCAATAAATAAAACCACAGAATATACATTAATGAAGTAAATTAATGCATGAGAATTACAGAAACCGTTAACAGGGAAGGCCATATTTGAAAAGCGGCTAAACGTTCAGTGTCAAATTGCAAAAGTACGTGACAGTTATGTAATTAACGTAACAATAACCTCTTTTATAAAGCATAAATTACACTTGTTCCAATGCATTAATAGATTCTGACTACAATTAATAAGATTTTTTAAGGGAGAGGTATGATATAACAACTAAGTACAAAAACTGAAAGGTAAGTTCAAAAAATAAAGTTTAGGAAGTTAGTTCGAAACATAACAATGTTGCAAATGAGCACGTAGTAAAGGGGGAAGGAAGTGGAAAGTTGAATGAAACCAGCTTGAACATGTAACGTAGACTTCTCCGAAACAGGGAATTTTAAGGGTACCCGAGCTTTTGTATAACTTGGCTTGCATGTTTGGCAACGAATGTTGATCTGTACGCAGAGTTGTGAAAACTCGTATGTGTGCCTCGATAAAAAGCTATCTGCGGGTACAGCTCAAATCAGTGAGTTGTGTTGAGCTAGGGAGCTGTGTTAGCTGGAAAGAAATTGAATTTTTGAAGCTATGGACACCCTAGTTTTTAATAATTAGATTTAAATAATGGGTAGATATAAGCTTTTATGTCTACATGTTATAATTATGTATACCTGAATTTTAAATCTAATGTTCTGTTGGTGAACTTTAGTACTAGCTAAAGCATGGGACCTTAGTATTTTTGAATTGACAATAGAACGATTTAAGCAAAGGTTTGTATTTAACCGCCAAATATGTTTGTTACAAAAAGCACTTCCAGGAATGTGAATTAGAGTGTCATGTAATTTAGTATGGGAAACGGAAAAAATTGGAGTAAGAATATTATTGATGGATTTGATTGAATGTTTATCTTCAGGTTTTCTTTTAAGCAATACCTGACCAAACTGCTGTTATAAAACTAGGTTTTATTAAGAAGGGTATATCTATATTTATATTGCAGTTGTTTAATGTCACTAGAGGTTAAGTGTAAGTGGAATTTTATTTGCATTTATTTTTGAATCAAATTATTGTAATAGAATATCAAGTTGCCCCCAGTGATGGAATCGTATTTGGGAACACCTTGATTTTGAAAATTTCTTTAATTATAAAAAAAGTAATGTGCTTTTAAGGTAGTGTAAAGGAAGGTAAAATATAAGGTGATAAACTTAGGAACTAAAAAGTAAAGGAGACCTGTTCGGAGTAACCGTTTTCCATGTAAGGATAATATCAAAGGGATTGCTGAGACAAGATTCTTTGGCATCCCTTAATTATGACAACAGTAAAGCCTTTCAGAGTAAGTGTACAGTATCCTAGTTATTCATTTCATTACTTTTTTTTATAATTTTTTCCATAGCAACCCACTCCCGCGTCACTGCAGTTAGCCGGCGCACTAAAAAATTGTTAAAGGGTCCCGCCTGATAGGGCAAATCTAAATTGATAACATAGCGCTCACTTTATTCGTAACTTAGTTTACGCATGAGTTTAAAAATAGTTGAGTGAAGAAAATCAAAGTTTATGTACAACACTTTTTAAAAAAAACACGTGAAATTTTGCGAGGTGCGCACTATGTTACTCTCTACGCCACTGCATAGAATCTACTTATTTTGTAGCATAATACATAATAGTTAATTATATTTTGCCGTACTATAATAATATTTTCCTGAATGTGCAAATCCAAAAAACCTTTATGTGCTAGGTGTATTATGTCCATGGTGTTACACCAACGCAAGCATACAGATCCAGTGGCGTAACTACAATGGAGCAAGTGGAGCAGCCGCTTCAGGGCGACGAAAGAAATTAACGTGTTAAAGCTGTTGCTTTTACAAAGAACGATTTTAAAACAAACGCTATGAGGATGAGCAGTTAATTGGCACTAGGCGACACCCGTATAGCTTGCAATGCAATGTTTATCTAGTCCCCACCCAATCGCATTTTCTACGACTGGTTTTACCGGGCGTTCAATGACGTGAGCAACCATTCTCATCAGTTCAGATAGTTTTCGTTGGTGGCAGAGAGTGGTGGTGACAGTAATTATTCAAATGGAATTTTGATCTATACAAAATTAGCTGAGTGATTTATTATTAAATTCAAGTTAGTACATGTTAAACTTTATGTTCATTGGCGTAAACTAAAAGGTTTTTGCTTATTTGCATTTAAATAAATTGCGTCAGTGTTCGGTCGCTAATTATTATAATTATTGTCAAAAAAAACCAAGTGGCTCAAAGTTTTGCAAAAGGAATCGTGAAAAAAAATTAGTTGAAACAAATTTGCTAAAAAGTGTAAAAAAGGTGACAAACTATTGTACTCCAACGCGGCCAACTCCAGTAGAATCACAACAAAATGATGATTTAAAGACTGTACCAGCGGTAGAGCTGAAATGTGTATTCCTACCCAAGAACGTTCACAAACTAGTACAAGCCGCAATGACGATTCCAGCGTGTTATCGAATTTTGACAGCGACTGTTGTCTTAAAGCAAAGGAACCCAACACCGTACAAAAATTAAACATTTGATAAAGGTAATTTCGGATCTGTATTAAATCAAGAAGATAGACAATTATTAATTAAGTTAGGCCGAAATCAGCCTAAAAGACCGTTCCCTAAAACAAGGGAGGAGAGAAACATAAACAGAAACTGTGACGAAAAATGGTATTATCAAAAACATGAAAAGGGAGATCAGTTAACTTTAAAAAAAATTGGTTATGCTATTCAGAAATATTAAATGTATGCTACTGTCACCCTTGTTGTTTGTTTAATGATTCTAAAAAAGAGAAAGTGAACAAAGCTTTGCAAAAGGAACAACCGATTGGTCACATCTTGGACGCAGTATACAGATGCACGAGCAATCACAGTCTCATGTCATTGCTTCTGAAGTTTATTTCTAATGAAAGGCCGGAATAACTGTGGATAGACAAAACCTTGAACAAATTAAAAATGCAACAAACTATTGGCGAAAAGTCCTAAAGCGAGTGATAAATGTCATTATCACACTTGCCAATAACGACTTAGCTTTAAAAGAACACAGACTTGTAGATAATGATAATCAATCCAAAGGCAACTTTCTCGAAATAATACATCTTTTGGCATGCTATGATAACGTTTTAGCCGATCTTATTCAACGTCCTAAAGGTCAAACCAAATACTTAAGCCAACAGATTCAAAACGAGCTAATAAATCTCGTTTCCTCAAAAATAATGGTTGAAATAGAGGAAGAAATAAGAAAAGCTCCATTTGTATCGTTAATTTTTGACACTACACAAGATATTGCTAAAGTAGATCAGTTAAGCATAGTATTTCGTTACGTAACGATCAAACCAGATGACTAGGACAGACCGGTAAAATTAAAAATCAACGAGTCATTTTGTGGCTTTGTTGAGGTGGAAAGTCAAACTTCTGTATCTCTAAAAGACTACTGTTGAAATAATAGAGGAGTTTACTGACATTATAAAAGTTAGAGGTCAGGGATACAATGGGGCGCCAAATATGAGTGGCATCTACGCAGGACTCCAAAGTAGAATTAAGCAAAGGAACCCCTCTGCAAAATATGTTCATTGTTGTGCTCATGCTCTTAACTTAGTAGTTAACGACTCGGTTACCCATATAACTAAGGTAAGAAACTTCTTTGACAACATTGAAAAACTCTACGTTTTCTTCAGTACTGTGTCTAGGTGGGCATTATTGAAGAAATCTGCATTTTTAGAGAAAACTCTTAAAAAAGTTTGTCCTACTCGATGGACAAATAGGAATCAAGCTCTTGGCGCTCTTCGGAGTGGTCATTTTGATATCATGAAAATTTTAATGTTTTTAAGTTTAAATGGAATGAACGCAAGAGGAGAAGGAGAAGCTAAGGCTTTAATGAACTATTTCCAAAAAATTTCTACAATAGTGCTGATAGTGTTAGAAAGTTTATTGCTGACATCCATTGACATTGTGTCACAGAAACTACAGAATGTAAACGAAGACATCGACAATGCTTGCAAAATGTTGATTTCCCTAAATTAAGAAATTTTCCAAATTAAGAAATGACTGGTCGACAGTTATAAATAGTGCAACTGAGCTTTGTGAGATGTGGAAGGTTTCGCCTCAGTTTCTTGAGAAGCGGTCAGGACGGAAAAAGAAGATGTTTGACGAATTTTCAAACAGATGATTGCGTTACTGATGCAGAGAAGTGCTTCCACGTTGAGGTATTTAACTGTAGTCTCGATATAATTGCAATGCAATTAAACCAACGCTTTTCTGCTGTGAATGAAATTTGTATCACTTTTAAGTGTATAAATTCTTCATTTTTGGTAAATGCCGACGATGAAGAAGTTTTAAATAAAAGTAACGAATTAGTCGCAGTATATCCTTCTGATATCTCATCTGGCCTGGGTATTCAGCTTCTTACTTTAAAAGTGTGCTTTTTAGATCATGTTAAGAACTTACATAGCATTAGGGAGTTAACTGAATTACTAATCATAAATATGCAAGTAGGCACTAGTTTTCCTGATGTTATGACAGCTTGTTTACTGTTACTTACTTTACCCGTCTCCACAGCAACTGCTGAAAGATCCTTTTCTAAGCTTAAAATTATGAAAAATTATTTAAGATGTACTATGTCTCAGAATCGTTTGAGTTCGTTGGCAGTTATTTCTCTTGAAAGGGCCAGAGCGCGCATAGCCAACTTGGATGACCTACTATCGCAGTTTGCAAGCTAGGAAAAAAGTTTTTTAAAATGTGCTCATTTTTTTAAGTTATCAAGTTGAACTGTAATTCGTCTTTGCACAAAAATACATTTTTCAACAAAATTTGGTTTTCAAAAGATAATTATAGATTACCTAGTTACCTTTATAATATGTTTTGACCAGAGTTTTTGTTTTCACATAGCAAAACGCTTAGCATTTATCAAAAACTCTGCTTTTTATTATACTCTCTTTCATTGTATGTATTATTTTATTATTATGTTTTATCGTTATTCATTTATTAAATTGTATTAAGTACAGTAAATCATTTTGAACTTTATATCTTATTTACATTTTTCACATTAAGTAAGAACGTCAAAACTTTGGTTACTTAGTAACAATAACCTTGTATATTTGAAATGCTTGGGGCAGAGGCGGTTGTGCCCAGAGATGAAATGGGCCACCGAAAGAGTGCCCCATGACCCAGTGGCCCAAATAGGTATGTGATCCACTACCTATTGACCCACTGACCCAAATTGACCCGGTAACCCAAATTTTCCGGGTGACCCAAATTGACCCATGGACTCAAGATAATTTACGTCTACGCTTATCAAATATTGTCATCAACAAAATACTTTATTTATTTTAAATAATATAAAATGTAAACAAAGCACTAATATAAGAAAGAATTATAATATATAAATACAAATTATCTTATAAACCTACGTAATAAAAGAAGGATACATCCCTTATAAATTTATGATGACTAGGCTATATTATTAAAATTCCGTTTTTTAAGGATTCTTAAACAATAAGTTGACTTTCTACGGTATCAGACTTGAGTTGTGCCCTATCTTTGCGTGTTATTTTTCCAGCACCAGAAAAATGTCTCTCTGACTCAGCAGATGAAGCTGGAATTACTAGAATTTTTTGGCAATTTTGCTTAGAAGTGGGTACTTCTTTTTATTAACACCCTACCATTTTAATGGATAAAATTGTGCTTCATCATTATCCTTATTGCCATTAAAGGGACCAATTAAACTTTTATAAGTGCGTTCTTCGTTGCTTATAAAATTCCACAGTTCTTCTTCGGCTGCTGTTTAAAATCTAAAGTGCGTTTGGAAATTAACTAACTGAACCAATAACTTTATGTATAATTTTGTGAACGTACTTAATAAACTGACCTGAAAGTGCACTAAACTATGGCTTTATCTAGAGAAATCCACTCTGTCACTTTATTAATTTGGCTCGTTGGATCAATTTCGGTCACCGGGTCAATTTAGGTTACCGGATCAATTTGGGTCGCCGGGTCAATTTGGGTTACTGGGTCAATTTGAGTCGATTCACATGACCCATTGACCCGGTAACTCAAACAAAAAGTGACCACTTGGACGGACTAACTGACTCACTTGACCCATGACCCATTTCATCTCTGGTTGAGTCTAAAATGATCCAGGGCGCAGTGAAGCTAGTTACGCCACTGTACAGATCCCTAATACATTAGGCACAAAAATTTATTTATATGATTTAGGAAAAATGCTTATAGAAACGTAACATTTTATTTAGAGTTAATTACCAGGTTACCAGATTAAATTACTGTTCGCTATTGTTATACGCCTGTATTCACATGCAGGTAAGGTCATGCTACTTATAAAGCAAGTTTAGCTTCTTGACAGTTTTGAAACCTTTTTTATAAGTATAACGTGGTATATTCATCCAGTTAACCTTCACATCTATGCCTTCAATATTATTAACAATAAATACAGGTTACTGCTAAAATTGGAATATGCAACATTATAATAATTAACAGTGTCGTAATAAGCGGATCTTCAATTATATTATTAGATATACTGTTTTCAGGTTATAAGACACACCGGAAGTATTTCTTTATAACACAAACACCGTTAGTTGTACCTAAAGAACTAGGTTATATAATAACAAATTTGCATGAATTACGCTTGAATAAACAAGGCTGCCTACAAAAATGTTTACTAAGCTTTGCATTACATTTCACAAACTGGACATAAAGGTAAACGGTAGTGGCTTTTACTTTCTACTCATTCATTACTCTCTCTTTTTGCTCGTCAATTATTAATTAAATTGTTTAACAAGGTCGTTTCATTATTTATAAACTATATTTACAAGTTTGGAGACGTAGTGCATTGAGACACGAATTGTATCGCAATTTCGCAATTAACTGAGGTAGGGTATTGACATCGAAATTTTTTTAAACATTTTTGTGTGCCAACGACACTTTTGCCATCTTAACGATTTTCTCAGTCTTTAGTCTTTTACGTCAGTTGTTTGATTCGTGTTTGTTAGAATTCATACTTGAATTAAATAATATGTGCTTGCTTAGCTATTACCATTTAGATCTTTCCAAAACTGCAAAAGCAGTTTCGGGGTTGATCTAGTCAGAATAGAAATGACTACGACGGCGAGGCCGCTAAAAACCCCAATGATACAAACCAAACTCTAGTGTTTGCAAATAAGTATTTACTTTCTAAATTTTTAGTTTGCTCAATTGGTTCTGATTTTGTTCACCTAAATTAACATAATACTAGTATAGACTATAGTGACGAATTCCCTAATTGTTCTTTGACTTTTAATTCCAATAAATAAAAGTCTAATACATATTACTCGCAGTCACAAACATTTACAATCTTATTTACATTAGCACTAACTTAATCGCTATTTATAGGCACTAATTAAATCATCTACATAACTAAATACTATTGTATAACTAACTTCACTGGTAATTTATTTATTTGACAAATTAATATTACGTAAGAGTATTTATATTTACACTAATTTATGTACCCTAAACGTTTATTACGACGGAATTCCAACTACTATACTATCGCAACCAGATTCGCATTTATATACAATATTCCTCTATTCAAGGAAATCTTAAATGTAAGTCGTGAAACATTTTGAGAGCAACCCTAATGTACCACAATAAACGTCGATTACCATTTTTATCGATAGACAGATACAATTGTAATACGATAGCTGTAAATTATCTTTTTTTTATCACTAGAAAGATATGAGACGGCTTTAGTAAAAACCGAACAAGCGAACTTTCGAGAATATTTCATATAATTTTTAATTACAGCCACACTGTGCTCTCTTAAGAATGATCTGTCCAAGATTATTTTGCGGATCGGAAGCTGAATGTCTCTGTGACAATAATAAAAACCAGAGCTTCTTTACATTTCTCATATAGTCGGAAGTAGCAGTAGACACTTTCAATAGCAGGTGCTGTCCTATTTAGGTTAAACCAGATTCCAAGATTTGGGCACGGTTTTCTGAAACAGTACTTCCAGCATGTTTGGCATTAATTTCCAGTTCAATCTATCCAGCCCACGACCAACCTTAGGCATAACCAACTTGTCCCCAAACTCCATCATCCGGCCCTTGAGATCCGCTAATTCCCTCTACAAGTCCTGGCAACTGAGTTTACTAGTGGACAATTGCTTTGTCGCTAGGTAATGATTGCGATAACGTCTATTTCTAAGATGTATGAGATTGACAATCTCTAGTTGTTGTTGACGAAGCTGGTACAGGTCACCAAATCTTCTTTTAAACACCAAACCTCATCTGGTCAGTTCCGCTGTTAATTTGCAGCAAGCCTGGTTCGTCTTCCTGGTTTCATACACGCTTTACTTTATCATGTTCTCAGGATTTGTCGCAGTCGTCACTTTTGTAAGCCGCCAGTCCGGTAATACTCACCACTATTACTCTGTCTTTTAAGAGCTTGCGAATCCTATATACTACATCGTTGTTTCGTTTCAGTACTTCGTAAGAAACATCGTAATTTTTTTGTACTCTTAGAGACAGTCCATGTCTGTCTGGTATTGTACGACAATACGTTATTTCCTTTTGCAAGTCAAATTCTTGCGCCTTGATGTCATACTTGGTCTTCATCTGGTTGCTTGCAATTTGAGTATCCTTTTCTGTGTCCCCATGGATATCATGATTTTTCACTTGAGTATCTCGACATAACTTTCGCCTACGACGTCTTCTTAAGGCCTACTACAGAACTTAAGGTTACATGGTTAACGTATCCCGCGTCGCAGCATAGCACATGCAAGAGTCTGTCCAGTACTCTCGTGAACTGCAAACTGGTAGTCCAATAAAAATAGGCGTGTGAATTGGTTCCAGCCCTTTGATGTTAGAGGATTACTTTGAAGAGATACTTTCTTAAAGTGCGATTTGTGCATTTTACCATACCACCGATTTAGGGCGTAATGGTGTCATTCTGACCTTTCCCATCCTCAGCGATCAGCGAACTTCTTGAAATAGCGCCGATTCACAATTTCTGCCCTTGTAAGCCACCATAATGCAGCTCCAAAGGCATTTCAATACGAAAACAAGGTCCTTTGCCTAACACGTCAGCGACGGTTGATGCTTTCCGTTTGGGTATGGCATGCGCTTCAGTCTATTCTGTAAGGTAGTCTATGACCACCAAGATTCATTTATTTCTACAGTCGGTTTTGGTGATAGACCTGCAATGTCAATTACCACTCTCTCAAACGGTCTTCCGACATCGTATTGCATCGCGGGCGTTTCCAGTATTCAACGGCACACATAACTGGCATCTTGTAACATTCCCTGACGGCTCTCTTGAAGTCTACTTACCAAAATCTATTACGCACATTCTTTGGAGCTTCCTGACACCTAAGTGGATATGTAGATATCCTAAAACCTCAAATGCCCGGCGGCTGTTGGAAATCGCCACTTGAGGCATACTTACAGACTCACCTTCTTTTTTCAGGGATAGCACCAAGATCCCGACCTCTTGCTTCAAGGAATCCAACCGTGCCCAGTACTTTAGCGTGCTTCATAGCCGAGCAACGTTCTGCTACAATAGTCTCTTTCTTATAATTTTGCAGTCCATAATGACGGCTGGCTCGGGTCATTCTCTCGTTTGGTCTTACGTTGCTGTGGCTGCCACTGTTGTTCATCACAGTTCTCCAACAAAAAAGATCACATTTCGTCTCCAGCAGTGAATAGTGACTACAATCTTCAGAACAGAGCCGCATTGACAACGCCTCTGCCTTATCGTGACTCGAACCCGCAGAACGTTTAACGTCGAAATCGTACTCCTGTTGCCTTTCTATCCAATTCACAAATTTTTCTATCGAGCTCTTGAACTGCAGTAGTCACCGCAGCGTTTATTTTTAGAAGAAACTATGAGCCTTAGAATTACCTATTGTAACGCGCTACTACTACCGCGTTTCTTTAATTTAAAACAAGTAATAATAATGGTCTTTATTACTCACTGTTCACAAGTCTAATTAACAGTATATGCCTTATTTATAGATGTTTTCAGTCCACTTAACAATGAAGCACTATTACACTAATGAATTTACAAGCACTAATATCTTCTTAAACTAACTTCTTTACCCTAGGTCCAATAACCACACTAACACAACTATTTGTTTATACACTTCTATTTATTTATGTATACTGCAAGCTGCATGCACATTAGACACAGCATATCATTTATGTATATATTCTAAAAACTCAACTACGTTTACTTTACAACGATATAATTTATATTAGACATTCAAGAATAGACTAACTCTTACATTCATAAGCGGCCTTATATATACCCTGCATTAAGATATGACTCATTATCTAGAACTTTGTAGAAGGATTCTCGAATGCTGAAGAATACGCTGTGCCCCGGGCGTTTGTATGTTTGACGGGTTGCCTAATAGTGGATCGCAACACTGCCCCCTCTTTAAAACCGTTACGTCTCGTAACTGTAAATCCATCTTGACGCCAATTCGATGACTGGTGACGGTATCGGCAGCTATCTCCTCTGGTGCATCCACCGCGTCGTTGGAAGTAACAGTCAACACTCTTTTCCTAGTCTTGGTAGGCAACCGGTTGATAACAACAAACAAGAACCTGGACGTTGGTTCCTGGAAAACTACTTCTAGCATATTTCGGACTATCCTCCAGTCTAAGCGATCCAGTCCACAGCCCAGCTTGGGCACCGCTAGTCTCGTTACTCCATTTTCCATCATCTGTGCCTTAAGATTTAGCAAAGCCTCCCATAGATGTCCATAACTAGGTCTCTGCCATGAAGAATTTTTGGTGACCAGATAGTAAACATAACGATTTTTATCTTGAAGGACCAAAGATTTTCCTACAGTTGGCTGCTGTTGTACTAATTCATCCACACATCCAAACTTTTTCTTGAAAACAACAGCTATTCCCTTGACATTGCCAAATCTTGAGCTACGCAATGTGCAAGGGAATACTCTTCTGGTGCTCTAAACAGATCTTGCTGTTTTTCAACAACAACGCCAAATCTCGCTTTAGCGGAACCACCATACGCCGCCATAAAGCTCTCAAAATCTACATTTGGCTCATGATTAATAACTTGCCGAACACCATTATCATTATTCGAGTCTTCCTGGTTGTTGCCAGCGTAGGATGTTAAACGGTCAAAGTGTACCACTTTCGGTTTACCACGAGGGATCTTCTGATCCGGTACACTACATCATTAATCCTTTTAACACTTCGTACGGCCCTTCCCATTGTCTTTGTAGTTTTGGCGACAATCCACGTTTTCTTTGTGGATTGTACAACCACACTAAATCTCCAGGTTGATAACCACCTTCTTGTGCTCTCGTGTCATATTGTGATTTCATTCGATCGCTTGCTGCCTGTATATTCTTTCGGACGTTTTCGTGAATACTATTTGATCTTTCACGAAGCTTACTAACGTAATCTTCACCTGCGATCTCTTCTCCAGGTTTAAATCCAAACTGAAGATCACATGGTAGCCGCAATTCACGTCCTAGCATTACGCAAGCGGGAGAGTACCCTGTGCTGTCATGTACCGAAGATCGGTACGCCAGTAGGAACAAATGCAGATATTGGTCCCAGTCTCGTTGATGTTCAGAGACAACTTTGGCCAGGTACTTCCTAACGTCCTGTTCATTCTTTCAACCATTCCATCCGATTGGGGATAAAGTGGCGTGGTTCTAGTCTTCCTGATTCCAAGATGCTTGCAGACATTTTGAAACAATACTGATTCGAACTTTCGACCTTGATCGGAGTGTAATTCCAACGGAACTCCAAAACGACAAAACAACTCCCTGACTAGTACATCTGCAACCGTCTCGGCTTCTTGGTTAGGTATAGCATATGCCTCCGGCCATTTGGTAAAATAATCCATTGCAACCAAGATGTATTTATTTCCTTTCTCTGATTCAGGAAATGGACCAGCTATATCAATGGCTACCCTCTCAAAAGGATTCCCCACGTTATACTGTCTCATTGGGGCTTTCCGTTTTGAGACCGGGCCATTTGCAGAGGCACACAATTCACATTTCCGGCACCACTCCTTCACATCATCTTTGCAGTTCAGCCAATAGAATCTTTCTCTCACTCTCTCGAGAGTTCTTTTCACGCCAAAGTGCCCTCCGGAAATACCATCGTGCAAGTGCTGCAACACTTCCGGCACTCTGCTTCTCGGCACTATCACTTGAAGTCTCTCAGTGCCCTCTTCAAATTCCAGGCGTCGTTTCAAGATTCTATTTTCTATCATCAAGGAGTCCCACTGTGCCCAGTATGCCTTCAGGCTCCTACTTAAAATACTAATTTCTTCCCAAGCTGGCCGTTGTCCTCTATTTTTCCACTCAATAATACGTCCCAATTCGGCGTCATTCTCCTGGTCTTCTCGTATTCTTTCGAGTTGCCAAGTATCATCGGTTACCGTCATTCTATGGATGACACTTATTTTCTCTTCCATCTTGGAGCAATGATTGCAGTCCATCGGACAAGGTCTCCTTGATAGAGCGTCTGCATTCCGATGGCTAGTTCCTACACGATGTTCTGTATCAAAGTCATATTCCTGCAGCCGCTCTATCCACCTTGCCACTTGCCCTTCAGGATTTCGAAACTGCAATAACCATTTCAGTGCAGCATGGTCTGTTCTCAACAGGAATTTACGGCCGTATAAGTACTTATAAAAGTGCTCTACGGATTTGACGACGGCCAACAGCTCCTTCTTGTCACACAATAGTTCCTTTCTGGCCGCGACAAGACCTTGCTGAAATACCCAATAACTTTTTCTTGTCCGTCCTGCACTTGAGAAAGAACGCCTCCTATAGCTGTGTTACTGGCATCGGTATCCAACACAAATTTTCCCTCCATCCGTGGATAACTCAAAATTGGTGCTGTAACTAGTAGCCGTTTCAGTTGTTCGAATGCACTGTGGCAGTCGTCATTCCAATCATATTCTTGTCCATCTTCGGTTAATTTTGTTAACGGTTTGGCAATGTTCGCAAACCCAAGTATAAAACGTCGGTAATATGTGCACAATCCTAGAAAACTGCGTAGTTGGTGTATATCTGCTGGTGTAGGCCACTCTTGTACCGTTTTTATTTTGTCAGGGTCAGCTCTTATTCCGGTCTCTGAAACGACATGTCCTAGGTATTTCACCTCTTTTCCAAATAGGTGACACTTCTTGGGGCTCAATGTAAGGTTTGCCCGCGTAATCTTTGGAATATCTCCTCTAAGTTTTTAAGGTGTTCTTCAAAAGACCGGCCTAACACTATCACGTCGTCTAGGTACACCAGACATGTTTTCCAGGACAGTCCACGCAGTATCGACTCCATCAATCGTTCAAAAGTAGCAGGAGCATTGCATAATCCAAATGGCATGACCTTGAACTGCCATAATCCAGTTCCAATTGTAAACGCAGTCTTTTCTTTATCGTTTGGCTCCAAGCCTACCTGCCAGTATCCGCTTTTCAAGTCCAAGGTCGAAAACCATTTAGATCCGGATAAAGTATCTAAGGTGTCATCAATTCTGGGCAAAGGATAGCTGTCTTTCTTTGTCACATTGTTAAGCCGCCGGTAGTCTACACAAAACCTTGTCGACCCGTCCTTTTTCTTGATAAGCACTACCGGGGATGCCCATGGACTATTCGAGGGTTCAATCACTTCCTGTTCTTCCATATCGGTGATAATTTGCTCAGCTTCCTTACGTTTTGCCAAAGGAAGCCGCCTGGGTGTTGTCTTATCGGTTGCGCATCTCCAGTATTGATCTTGTGTTGCACAACATTCGTCCTTCCTTCTCACTATCATCCAGTGCAAACACACCTCGATATCGTCCGACCAGTTCTTTTACCTTGCCCAGTTGATCGCCATTTAATCCTTGACACGAGGGTATCAACATATCCAGCAATTTCTGTGAGCAACCGTTGGTTGGTTTATTTTTCGTGTCGTCAATACAACGTTTAATATGACATACTGGAATGCAACTTCCCACAATCATGCCTTTCTTCAGGGTCACTGTATGAGGGTTAATGTTCAGCACCCTTACTGGTACCATATTTCGAGACTTTACCAGCGTTCTTCCAATCAGAAGTCCCTCCTGACCCATCCCCGATTCAGTTGCTTCCATCATGCATACTTGTCCTTCCCGGAGCGTACCATCCGGGCGTCCCATTACTATCATCTCCGCCTTCTCGGGTATTTTCATATCGCAAATCATTCGAACTTGCATCGTCTGGTTACTCGTCCCTTGAAATGGAATCTCATCATCATCTATCCGAAGCACATTTTCTTTCATGTTTACATGAAACCCATATTCTCTCATGAGATCCATTCCCAAGATCACTTCTTCTGTAATTTCAGCCACCAACACTCGATGATTAATTAATTTGTCCCCAATTGTCAACATAACGGCAGTCTCTCCATGAGTACCAATCTTCTCACCACTTGCCGTTCGGAGACACACCGATACAGGTAGCACTTTTCCACGACCAACCAAATCTGGTCTCACAATAGTTCTTGTCGCTCCTGTATCCACAAGTAATCGGACAACCCTACCATTAATTCTACCATCGATATAAATGCTGTCCAGACTTTCCACCGACGATGCAGCACGGATGATAATCTCCGGGGCACTACGCTGTGCTGTCGAAGTTCGCCCTCTTACATGGACCAGCTTTGGCACAACCGGTTGTTTCTTTGGTTGAGTACAGCGTCTCTGCATATGGCCAACTTCACCGCAGCTCCAGCATCGTAGACGCCATCTCCGCGGTCGTAGTCTTTTCAGCCTTTCCGCCTTTCGCTTTTCAAACACACGGTTGATTATTTCATCTATGCTGTTCTGAGCTTGACCAGGTTCCTCTAAGGCAGACCGAACTTTGTGACTCACCCTATGTGATGTCTGCTTAGCTGCTTCAAATTCAAGCGCATGGGCCAGTGCATCATCTAACATTTTTGGTCGTGCTAGTCTTAGCGCTTGCTGTATTTCGCCATCCTTAACGCCATCCACAAATGTTTGGACAGCAAGTTGTTCGAGGAAGCTGTCTGGTGCCGTTGGGTATGCCAATCTAACTAACCTGGCAATGTCAGCTTCGAATTCTTGCAGGCTTTCACTTGTCTTTTGCGAGCGGTTCTTAACTTGTGCGTGGTAAACCTGTTGAAGGTGAGCATCTCCATATCTCATCTCAAGCTTTGATGTTAAGAGGCCGTAATCATTCTGCTGGTGATCGGGAATCGTTTGTAAGATGTTAAGAGCCTCCCCCCGTAGGGCCACTATTAGAGAGATAGCCTTCTCTTTGTTGCACCAACCGTTGGCTATTGCAGCAGCTTCAAATTGTTTCAAATATGTGGGCCAAGGTGTTTTACCATCGAATGTAGGTGGTTTTACTTTAAATTTAGACGGAATTGACTTGCTTCTTTCCGTGGTTCTTATTTCTGGAATGTTCTGATTAACAACTTGGCTTGGCAATTCAAGTGGCCGCGTTGTTAGTGAAATTACTTGTTCTTGCAGCCTCATCACATCTTCTTCCATTTTTATCAATTTACTGTCCAACTTTTGCTCAACTGTTTTACCTGTTCAGTGACATCTTCTTTCAATGCAATGGAGCTTTCCATTAATCTTTGTTCTAACGTGGCTGTTTTTTCATTCAACTTTTCTTCTAACTTCGCAGCATTTTCGCTTAACTTTTCTTCTATTTTCTCAGCATTCTCACTAAACTTTATTTCCATTTTCGCAGCATTTTCACTCAACTTTTCCTCTATTTTCTCAGCATTTTCACTGAGTGTCACTTCTAGTTTAGCCGACCTCTCCTCCATACCGGATTTAAAATCCTTGAGGAAATTCATTAAACCTTCTGCGTCCATCTTATTTTGGCTTCTTGTAACTGGCATATATAAACTACTTAAACGGCTTTAGACTTGTGTGCTTTCCTTTTAATTAATCACTATATACCCCACAAATGCCTGACACCAGTGTAACGCGCTACTACTACCGCGTTTCTTTAATTTAAAACAAGTAATAATAATGGTCTTTATTACTCACTGTTCACAAGTCTAATTAACAGTATATGCCTTATTTATAGATGTTTTCAGTCCACTTAACAATGAAGCACTATTACACTAATGAATTTACAAGCACTAATATCTTCTTAAACTAACTTCTTTACCCTAGGTCCAATAACCACACTAACACAACTATTTGTTTATACACTTCTATTTATTTATGTATACTGCAAGCTGCATGCACATTAGACACAGCATATCATTTATGTATATATTCTAAAAACTCAACTACGTTTACTTTACAACGATATAATTTATATTAGACATTCAAGAATAGACTAACTCTTACATTCATAAGCGGCCTTATATATACCCTGCATTAAGATATGACTCATTATCTAGAACTTTGTAGAAGGATTCTCGAATGCTGAAGAATACGCTGTGCCCCGGGCGTTTGTATGTTTGACGGGTTGTCTAATAGTGGATCGCAACACTATAAAGCAGCTCTACCGATTTTACTACATTAATAGTTCTTTTCTTGTAATGCAGCAGTTTCCTTCGGGTTTCAAAAATACCTTGTTGAAATAACCAATAACTTTTACTTGTCCGTTCTGTCGTACCTACGACAACACTCCGATAACAGCATTAGTTGCGCCCGTGTCTAATATGAATTTGCTTTCTGATCGAGGGTATCTTAAGAACGGACCTGCCGTCAACCTATGACAGCAAAAGACCACTTCCTCGATTATTTCAGTTGTAAAACACGAACACTCTCTTGCTCGAATAAATTAGTTTATTCAACTAAAATTTTTAGACTACAAACGTTTACACATATAATACTCAAAATGTAACATTAGTGCAATGTAAATGACATAAAAAAATAAGTAAAGTTTCAACTTCCGCTTAGAATAAAGGTACTTGGATTTCCATGTGTAGAGTACTATAACTACTTAAAGTTATTTCATTAAAAATATACCTTGTACTAAGGATACGTGTAAGTTGCCCTTTATTAGAAATAATTTCCTAAATGAATTTGTGAATTAATGAAACCTTAAACTACAACTTCTCACAATAAAATTATTAAATACGAAAAACTGATTCAAATATTTTCATAAAGTCCGTCATTAGAAAAAACACAGATCTGAAAGGTAAATCTGACTTTGAATTTATAAGTCTTGATTTAATTCCAAACCGAAATAAGTTTCTTAGTGCTTTAAAACAAAGAATACAAACTTTTGTCACAAGGATTGATTCTCGAATAAAATTACACAATACGTTTACCAGGTCTAAGTAAAACCAATTAGCAGCGAATTCAATTGCAGCAGAAATAAACCTGATAGATTTAAACTAATACTAGCAGTAATGTTTGAAGGATAAATTGAAATAATGATTGATGCTATTCTTGAAACATTAATTGAATCTCTAATTGAAGTGGTAATAGAAACAATTTTTTCTAAATCGACGAAAATTAAACCTGTATGTAATTTTGTTCCAACTAGATATAATATTTCCATACCTAGTAAAAAAAGTAGTCAATAAATTTAAAGAGAGGCTCAATAGCGATTTAGTGAGTTTAACTGTACAATAACCAAATCCAACCATATCATAAGCAAATTCGATGTTAGAAGGAAAATTGAAGATGTTTCTATGACTAGGAGTGTCTACAACGCACGCCTAAATTTTTAACTGTCAAGGGCTTTATCAGACGGTTGGAACTCGCCTAATTAAGGCCGATTGCATGATCTAGCTTACAATTATATTCCTTGTTAACAGATAAACAGTAAGCCGATGTAGAAAAAACAGTTCTTATCTTATCTGTTAGCTCTACATTTCCAAGCTAATAAAAACCAAATCCGTGTAATTCGTGTAATTATTAGCTGTGGTTCTGCTGGAAATAGCAACTAAGTCACTGAGAAAAGATAGATCCCACGTTAAAATCTCCGTCAAAAATACAAACTAGGGAAAATTCCAATCTTCATTATTTTCTCATTGTTTGTTAGTATGACCACATGTGTTCAGTTGAACCACAGAGACCTTTCTAATCACCCAAAGTTACATATGGAATAACAACGCTGTCGGTCGTTAACCCACTCCTAAAACAAGAAACTGCGTCAGATTTATGTTCCTTGGAGAGCTCATACTTCGTGAACGTCTTTTATACCATGTACTTGATAATTTTCCCTATAAAGCTTTTGCTATTTTTGGGGTGACAAGATGCTTCAGGGTTAAACTAGCAAATTGGGTCTCCACATAAACTCTTTAAAATAAACCCAAACTCAAAAAGGAAAAACTGCAATTTTCAAAGGTAAAAATTGTGGATAAAGCTGTGGGAGAAGATCGGATCGGAAAGGGTGGACTGCTCTCCAATAACGCTAAAACTGTCTATTTATGCACTACCTTTCATTTGTAGTAGTAACTGTAAAATTGCTACTAGAATACATAGATATGTAGAGATAGATATTAGGCAGATGAGGAATTTTGTTCCCACACATTTCTAAGTAAAAACTCAGATTCTTCATTTCCTTTTTAAAATAATGAATAGTTTGTGATTTTGATAAGCTGTATTGATTTTTGGGTAAAATTTGTATAGGAATTCAAAGTTTATAAAGAGTATATTGTTTCTGGAATTGGGGCAAAGATTATAAAGTTTTTGGTATTTTCAAGATGACGATGTTGCTATAAAACGAGATTAATCTGGTAAATCGACTTGGAATAAAGAAATTTTTTAAAATGCGAGCCGCTTGGTCCGGTTTTGTTTTGTTTCTCTTCATACCAAAGAGGTTATAGTAAAAATTAAAAATCGAACTAGTAGAAATTTCAAAATAAGATTCTAGAGAGTTAGTAAGAAGATATTGGCAAATTCATTGCAACAGCGTAGAATTGCAATAGAAACAATTTTTGTAATGCTTGTTGCGTTAGAAACAATAGCAGGTACTACAATTGCAGATTACCTTGGGCACATTTGAAGGCTGTCGCTATAAGCGAAAGTATTTCACGTGCATTCTCAAATGGTATAAAATATATTATTACAAACTACGTGATTATCGTGACCACATCTGTTCGTTTAATGAAACTATCCTATCGTTGGAATTTATACATCTAAGAAGACAAGGAAGATACGAACAAACGATTCTTTGTGAAAGTAAGGAGCGTTCAACAGTTATGTCATGACGAACAGAATGTAAGGACAATGTAGAATAACAAACATATACCGCATTTTTTTGTAGAAATACATTACTAAGTGATTTTGTACGGCAATTTTAAATGCACTGCTCACCGTCCAGACCTATTGAACCCTTGCACGTTCAAGGGTGTTGACTTTGAAACAATTTTGAGATATATATAAAATTATAATATAACCGAGAATGTTTTCTGAAAGAATGTGTATTGTTTATTGTTCTAATTTTTTTTGTATCGTATTCCTGTGCATTTGTAGATAAGAATGTACAGATCGAATTTTTGAAAATGTCACAGCCAAAATATTGTTCTTTTATTACATTTTAAGGGAGGAACAGCATTGTGGCTGCCAAGGGCGTATTTTCAAAAACTTTGCTTGTTCATTTTTTCCACTTACACTCAGGATTACGGTACAAAGAAAATTAAAACAAGAACCAAAAAAGTCACAGCGCCCATAAAAGAAAAACATTCTTTATAAGACTGATTTGTTCCATGCGGGCGCTGTAATTTTTTTTTGTTTACTGTTCTTAATTTTGATACTTTCTGTATTGTATTTTTGAGCGTACGTAGATAAAAATGGACAATCAAATTTATTGAAAAATATGTTATTTTGGCGTCTGTGTGTATTTTTGCTTTTTGGGGAATATTGTCTTCCATGTAGCCTCTGTAACTTCTTTTTATAACATTTAATGTTATAATTCTTTTTGAATCGTGTTTATGCCCGTATATAGATGAGAATACACAGGCTGAATTTTTGAAAATGCCGTTGCCATTCAAAATACTGCCGTTTTATAATTATTTAAGAATTGTTTCATCTGTGCGAAAAGTATCTTGGCTGTCAAGGGGGCATTTTACAAAACTCATCCAGCCTATTCTTATCCGCAAACACCTAGGAATACGATACAAAAGAATTGAAACAAAAACAAAACACAAATAGGTTACAGACCCGTGCGGATGCTATACATATTTTTGGACACTATTCTTTGTTCTGATACATTTTATATCGTGTTCCTGTGTGTGTAGATGAAAGTTGACATACTAAATATTTTAATAAATGTTTCATTTTAGTGTCTGTGTGTATTTTTGCATGTTGGACAAGTTTTTGAGCAATTTTTCATCCGTGCGTCGTTGTAATTTTTTTATATTATTTATTGTTCTAATTCTTTCTGAATCGTGTTCATGTGTGTGTGTGTAGATGAAAATGTTCAGACTGAATTTTTGAAAATGCCATTAACAGACAAAATATTACTTTTTTACAATTTTTTAGGAATTGTTTCTTCTATGCTGAACAGGGGCATCTTAAAAAATTCGTTCGGTATATTCTTATCCGCATATACCCAGAAATGTAATTTAAGGAGAATTAAAACGAAAACAAAACAAAAAGTTACAGTGCACACAAAAGAGAAAACAATTCTTTTGAGATTGATTTCTTTAGTGCGGGCGCTGTACATTTTGTTGGATACTGTTCCGTGCTCTAATATTTTTGTATCGGGTTGTTGGGACTGTTTAGATGAAAATTAATAAGCAAAGTCGTTGAAAAATAATTTATTTTGATGTGCGTGCGTGCGTGTGTGTGTGTGTGTGTGTGTGTGTTAGGAATCCTTCTTTTAATATGTGTAAAATTACATATAGTCCTACATTTAGTTTGTGTATACGTAGTGGTTTGGTTTTCTTAAAACAAAAGAACTTTTTGGTTACGTTTGAGATTTTATTATTACGTCAAGTTTTTTTTTTGGAAGGAGGCTGTGTAACAGTTCGTTTTTCCTCTGCTAAATTAACGCTTAACAATTATGTATTGTGTTATACAATTTTTGGATTTGCTTTTATAGTTTAATATAAATCATACTTCAACACTTAATACGGAATTGAAAGCAAAGTATCATAATTTCGGAACACCCCAATTATTGTCCTTCTTTAATTTTAATCATATAGTAAATAAAGCGCATAGTTATAAATGTCCAGTCTATATTGTAAAACTACAACGTATCTCCAAGGTGATATCGATAGCGTGTTTGCGCGCACTTGCTTGTTAAGGCTGTTGTCTACGAGCTGGGTAGTCGGTTTTTGTTACTTGCAACATCAGGATGGTAAAGTTTATATCTAAAGCTGACTTGCGAGTCGCAATTCAGTTCCCATAAATGCATCGATCCAATTGTTTAAAATTCATCATGCACAACACTAAAATTAACGTATAAAAAACTCATGTGCAAAAATAACACTAAAATTAATATACAAAGAATTGATGTGCAAAAATAACACTAAAATATAGAAGATATAACGTTTAATTACTAAAGCAAAATGGTCGAATTAGGTTGCTAAATTTTTACTACGTCTAAGATATATGCGTTCCTTAAATTTCAACATGGAAATCTTGTTATTATTGAGAAGAAATGGTTAGAGCTGATCAATAGTTGTAGGAAGTTGAGTTTAAGAAGCTTTGTTATAACGATGAGGCAACTGCTTTTTAACGTGTTTGTCGAATGCTGGAAGTCCACGTGTGGTTTGAACTTGTTTGTTAAATGGTGCAAGCCGCCAAACCTGAGGTCAATGTGGTAAGTGATATCCATCTGTGCAGCAATCATCTGTTTGACGTATAACGTCATGTATAAATCCAACCTTGGTAGTTTAAACCCATGGAACTTAACATCATTGTGATAATGTTTAATTTTAAATTTAAGTTTTCAAACGTTCCTTTTTATTAAAATTTATGCTTTATAAAATTTTCTATGTAACAAAAGTTTTATGAATTTGAATTGCGAATAATACAATCATACACTTGTTTATGCACGATAGTTATTTATGAAGTTAATTTTACTAATTTGAAAGATCTTATTACAAACCTATTTTTATTATATGTGAATCATTTTCTCAGTACTGAAAAAGTGACATTAAAAAATCCCTTAATTATGTTAATGACATTTATAATGTCTAATTGCTTTAAAGGCTTATGCTATTGCGCGAGGTTACCAATAGATATAAAAATTAATTGAATATTCACATACTAACAATAATTATCTGTCAAAATAATTAAGAAATAATTTTCAGTTAATATATAGATATACTTACGTAGCAGTTTTAATTTTTTTATTAATTTAAACAAGGTTAATTAAGCAAAAGTATTACCAGATGTGCATAAAATTTAATAACTAGAGTATCCATGCACTATAACACAAAAGAAAAAAGTCATAGATGTATAAAACCTGTCTCATTTATTTGATTTTATTTTGAGGCGCAAATTGCTGTCTCTAATATTATTTTATGTATTTTATTTTATTTCAGGATGAATATAGTACCATCTAAAAATACAAAATCTTGTATTTCGACAACCGAGTATACTCGTTGAAGTTCCTGTATTTTTCTTAGCGATATTTCTTGTTTTACACATTATCTAAGTACAGTGGCGCCCTACCCATCCGTATTTAATTAACGACCCCCCTGATAGTCTCTCTAAACCGCTGAAGATAGAGTTCAGAGCAAGTGCGGAAGTCTTCAAAAGTCAATTGTGTCAATACGGATAAAACATATTCTGCACGACTTTTGTAAGAAAAAATAACATCCTTTTAAGCGAGTTTCACTAACGTCCAGCGTAGTGAGACAAGATAATGTTACAGATAGATGACAACTTTATTTTGAATACTCGGTTATCTAAAATTATTCTAAATCCTATGTAAATACCGATTTATATACGTTCATTTTAATAATTATCAAAAAGCAATTGGAAATTAAATAAGAATTATATTAACCTACGGCTCTGAAAACGGCAGTAATAAAACACCCACTTATTGGTGAAACTTGCAATTTATGGGGCCAAGTGCTTGCAATTGCGCCACAGAGGCTACACGATGATTTGACCTGAAAATATTTTACCTAACTTAGGTGTCCGTAATTTAAATAAACTGCATAATGCGGAAGGTTTAATTATTTAAAATATTTTGCATCGCGTTCGCATTACTATAAATATAAACCATATAGCAAAGAAAAAATTTAATTATGAACCAACAGAATGAAAATAGAAGTATCTTGTATAGTAAGATTATACAAACAATGAACGCTAATTAAACATTATATTTTAGTGTTTTTGTTTCTAGAAAATATATTTTCAATTATGGCAGTTAGAATTAACAAAAGCAATAAAATAAGTTGTCTTAGAATACACTGTGACAGTACAATACCAAGATGACGCGTTAGTCATTAAATAGGATAAACGTCGCGGCAATATAAACCACATAAACCGCATAAACATGTAAACTGTTTACATAAATGATTCCATAAAATAACCAAAGCATTATTCATTAATAAATGCGCATATATGTAATACTAGGATTTGAAATATGTAAAACTAAAAATTATTGCTAAATAAAATGTGGGGAGTCATGCAATAAACAAAACCAGTGAGCGGGTAACTCAGGGAAGGTGGAGCGAAGTAGGCACCTCTGAAGTTCCACCTCCCGGAGCAGTGAACTGTAATCGTCGAGGGGGACACTAGTGGAAGAAATGCGAAGATAACGAAGGACCGAGAAGTACGAAATGAACACTATTGCCATATAACAACTCACAACGATAATCTGGTGAACTTTATGGAGTAAGTAAATTAAACAATTAATCGTACACCGTGTAGTAAGAGGATCATATATTATAACGTCAATAAGAATTAGAAATACAGCGAAAAGCATAATTTACAGTATATTAAATTTCTGAATTATTCGAACTTGTATAAACGTACTACTTTAAATCACACTATTATGAATTCATAGTACATATGCCGCGTATCAAGTTCACTAACGTATTTTGTATGATACGTCAATGGAAAGGGTCATTGCATTAATATCACACAAGCACGAGGTAACTTGTTGTGATACCAGATTAAGAAAAATGGTTATTATTTACTATTATAACCGGAAAGATCAATAACTATTACGATTGTAAGAACACGCACCTGTGTTGAGAATACAAATTACTATGCATAATGATCGCCTCGTATTTCAGTTAATCAATAACTATTACGATAGGAACGATTCATTACAATTTGCACACTAGAAATAATTTAGAACAGCGTTTTAGCATATAGAATAACAACAGCCCGCGCGAATACGTCTGTAAACTAGGAAAGTTGAAGCAAAACTCTGTTGTTTGTCTATTAAACGAAGACAGGTGAACGATAGACCGCGCTGCACGTGCCCAAGGTTATCTTCCTGCCTGTAGGACAGACTATTTCATAGAATTGAACATTAATATGCTCTAAGAAATAATAATAGAGCATTTTGAACGTAATTAATCTTATTGAAAATAAAGAAGATTTTACGAATACGAAATAATTTAGGAAACTCAACATACTCCCCGCGTTGAAGCTACGCTTCAACAAGAAAAAAACCAGAACAGAAAGGAGAGCAACGAAGGAGGAAGAAAGAAGAAAAATGTTTTGTTCATTCGAGCCGGATCAGGATCACGAGTCGAATCTTGACTTGGAAAATGAATTTGATTTGGCAAAAGACACAATTTAGTTATTGGTCTTATGTAGTCGCCAGTTGTTGTATGAATTTTGACAGCACGAACTTTTCCGTCGCAGCCAGGAATTGTCGCTAAGACACGGGCGAGAACCCATTGAAGAGGAGGAGTGTCATCTTCTTTGACTAACACTAGGTCATTTTCCTATAAGTTTTCTTTTCTTCAAACCATTTTGGTTTATTTTGCAAACGATTGAGATACTCTACAGACCAACGTTTCCAGAAGATTTGCTGAATCTGTGATATCTTTTGATAAAGTGAAAGTCTATTTTCAGAAATATTTGAGACATCTTTTCTGGATAAGAAGTTAATGCAGAACCAATTAAAAATGTCCAGGGGTTAAACAGCTCAAATCAGAAGCATCATTAGATAAGGGACTTAGAGGTCTAGAGTTCATTATAACCTCTATTTGGCATAATATTGTTAGAAATTCTTCATAGGTGAAACTTTGGTTACCTATGATTCTTTTCATATGGTATTTCGCACCTTTTATGGCGGATTCCCATATACCACCCCAATGAGGGGATTTTGGAGGGATAAATTTCCATGAGGTTTCATTTTGAGAAAGAAAATTAGAAATAATCAGAGAATTATTTTTATTTTGAAAAATCATAAAGATCTTTGAGTTGGTTTTTGCACCTGAGAAATTTGTAGCGTGATCGCTATAGATTGTTGACGGATTTCCACGTCGCGAAATAAATCTTTTAATGTAGATAAAAGGATTCAGTAGATAGACTTGTAACTACTTCGATATGTACAGCTTTTGTAGCCATACAAATGAATATTGCTATATAGGCTTTTATTTTGGGAGCTTTACGCAGCCCAGAAGATTTTAAGAGAAAGGGGCCACCGAAGTCGACACCTGATTTGTGAAAGGGCCTCGCAACATTGACTCTGTCTTGAGGAGGTCTGCCATTATTTGTTTAGAAAACTGATTGCTAAATCTGAAACAAGTAATACAATTTCGAATTAGCCCTTTGGTTTCTCGTAAACCATTAAGTGGCCAAAATCTCAGCCGAACGTTTGATAGGGTTGTTTGAGCACCTGCGTGTCCTAAACGCTTATGCTCATACATAAGAATCAATTTGGTTATTTGATTTTGGAAGGCATTAGTAATGGATGTTTTGTTGATAAGAAATGCTAGCGTTTCCTAGACGACCGCCAACTCGTAGAAGTCCAGTGGAATCTAAAATGGAGACAAAGAATGCAACTGTTTATTTGACAGTTGCTTATTTTTTGAGAGTTCCGACAGTTCTTTTGAGAAATATTTATTTTGTGTTTGTTTAATAATGAACTGTAATGATACCTCTAGTTCTTGAGGTGTTAGGGCACCGGAGATTCGATTGCCTTTGGCAATATCAATAAAACGAAATATGTACGCATAGGTGCGTAACAAACGAGAGAAATTAGAAAAACGCAAGAAAGTTTCTTCAATGTAAGTTAGGAGTTGTGAATCATTGTGAGTCACAAGATGCGATTTTCTTTCTTCAGGCAATTCTAAGGTAATTAGAGATTGATCTACTGTTAGATCTAGACAAGGATTTAACAAAAACTTAGGACCTTGCCACCACGAATCATTACTAAGAATCTCGCGGACAGACAAGCCTCGTGATAAAGGATCGGCTGCATTTTCGGACGATTTTACGTGTCGCCACTTAAAATCAGCAGTTGTTTCTTGTATTTGAGAAACACGATGTGAAACAAAAATAGACCATCTGCTGGCGTGACTTTTACACCAGGCTAAGGCTATTAATGAGTCAGTCCACAAATTTACCGAGTCAAAATTTATTTTATTTTTGAAAATTTTTAATAGTAATCTTACGAGTTTTGAAAGAAGGAGCATAGCACAAAGCTCAAGTCTAGGAAGTGTAATTGTTTTAACAGGAGCTACCCTTGACTTGGAAGAAATTAACTTAGAGGAAATGGTGCCGTCTGCATATATAGCACGTACATACACACAGCCACCGTATGCGGCTAAGCTTGCATCAGCAAAGCCATGAAGTTCAGTTTTTGAAATGGTTTTATTTAAGAAATAGAACCTTGGAATGTTTTGTTCCTTCAGTAATGAAAGATTTTGTAGAAATTGTTAAATTCGTCGAGCATTTTGAATCTGAGATAATTGTGTCCCAGTCCAGTTTAAGAATCCACAACTTTTGTATTAATATTTTACCCTTTACTATAACAGGATTTATTAACCCAAGAGGGTCATAGCACTGGGCTATTGCTGACAGAATTTTTCTTTTGGTAAGTGGGAAGATTTGCTTATTTTCTGTTGTGGAAATGTAAAGAGAATCAGAAATAGGGTTCCATTTAGCCCTAAAACTTTATTTGGAGCATCTTGCAAATTAATGTCGTAGTCCAAAGAATCGGATTTTTTAGCGATATTTTTTAGAAAAGTTTTGGAATTAGAACAATATTTGTGAAGTTCAAACCCATGCTTGTTCAGAACGGAGTTTAACTCAGTGTGAAGTTTGAAAAGAATGTCTAAATTTTGCGCGCCACACAAACCGTCATCCATATAAAATTGAGAAGAAATTGCTTTCGAAGCAAGTGGAAATTCATTTTTACTCAAAGATGCTATTTCTTTAAGCACTCGAGATGCGAGAAAGGGGGCACTGTTAGTGCCGTAGGTAACAGTGTCTAACTGAATACATTTCAGATCATCCTCAGGGTTTTCACGCCAGAGGATATTTTGTAAGAACGTTTGTTCGGGATTAATTAAAATTTGTCTAAACATTTTCTGTATGTCAGTGGTGAAGACAAAGGGAACATTCTAAATCTACAAAGAATGTCGAATAAATCCGAATGAACTTGGTAACCCTTAAGAGATGTCATTTAAGGAGTAACCAGAAGAAGTTTTACAACTTGCGTCATACACAACGCGTAGTTTAGTAGATGTGCTACATTCACGAATAACACACAAATGAGGAATGAAATATTTATTTTCTAGTTTGCAGTTTTGCAATACTAAGGAACATATTTAGCATGTCCAAGAGACATACTCTTGCAGGAAATTTTATATTCATGAAATAAAGTACTATTTTTTGGAGTCTTTTTCTAAACTCAAAAGCGTTTTTAGCAATGGTAAAGGAATCACCGAGCTTGCTAGGCTCTGACGAAGATTTTAGTGGTATATCTACCTGAAATCTGCCGTTTTCTAATATTTTGTTGTAGAAGTAAAATGTGTTCGGATAATTGGTGTTCTTCAGAAGGAATAGATATTTCGGAAATGTCTTCCATTTCCCAGAATTTTTTTAGAAAAGAACCAACTTTTGAAGTCGCAAGAAAGGAAAAATTTGACTTATCTGAATTTTCGTTTTCAGACAGAGACATATTAGAATTAGTGTAGTTTTTTGGGACTGTACCTGCTACAATCCATCCCAAGAGGGACTCTTGTAAAACAGGAAGATTTTTACCTAGTTTAATGATATTTTCAAGAATTATATCATAGTAGCAATCTAGACCTATCAAAATGTCAATTTCTGACGGCATGTGATATTCGTCGTCAGCTAAAAAAATATTTTTAGGTATTTCTATTTTGTCATTCATTATCTGAGTTTGAGGAAGCTTGCACGTTATATTAGGTAAAACAGCACAAGTTATTTTGAAGGATTTACTTAGATCTTTGTTAGAGAATATTTTAATATTCACCAATTTATCGGCGATAGTTGAGCTTTCGTTGATGCCAGAAATATTCATAGTTGTGTTATGAGTTTTGCACGGTAGTTGATCAGCTAATTTTTGTGTGATAAATGAGTTTTGGCTACCTGTGTCAAACAACAGCTTGGCCGAAATAATTTCTCCGTATTTAGAGCAGAGCGTTACTTTAGCCGTAGCTAGGAGGACATGGCAATATTTTACCGAATGGGCTGAATGGGTAATCAAATTAGACATATGCTTAGCATCGTCTTTAGAAATTGGTGCACAAGAATTTTCTTGTTGTGCGAAGGAATCATCATTTTGCGAACTCGGAACTTTCTTGTTTGTTTGTGAATTTTTATTTTGGAAATTAGATTTAGGAGAGAAGTTACTTCTATAACTATAACTTGTAATCGGAAGAGATTGATCGCCCAATCCTTTGTCTATGTGTAACAAAGAATTATGCGATTTAGAACAAAAGAACATTTTGGGTAGAAGAACAATTTGCAATATTGTGCTTGCCTAAGCAGTTAAAGCACAACTTATTCGATTTAACGTAGTCAACTTTTTCTTGATATCTTAGATTTTTGAAGGAAATACAGGTGTAGATTCTATGACCTGCTTTTTGCAAAAGGAACACTTAAGAACTTGTTGGAATTTTTCGTGATTGGGAACTGGAGCAGAGTGATAAACAGAAATTGATTTTCTTTGCAATTTGGGACTTGCAACATCAATATTTTCTAAGACAGAACTCCTTTTTCTAAGAATTTTATAAAATTTTCCAAATTGGGAATTATAGAATGATCTCTTTCCATTTCATAAGCACGTTTTGTATTGAAATTCAACTTTTTGAAAAGAAATATTAAAATAATATTCCATAATTCTTCGTAAGAAAAATTTAAATTTTGAGAGATTGAATATTTTTCTGAATAGTAGCCGCGAATTCACGCAGTGAACTTGACTTACATTTTGTCATGATTGGAGTTTCTAACATGGCTGATAAATGAGAATTGACTATAACAAATTTGTTTTCAAATCTACTTTTAAAATATTTAAAGCAATATGGAAATTTTCATTTGTAATTGGCAAGGAATCAATTAAATGCAGAGGTTCATTTTTAAATAACTTTTAAGATATACTAAACGCTGAATGTTTGATAATTGAGAATTTTTATTATAAGAGCATCGAAAAGTTGATAAAAGATTCAAATTCTTTTATATCTCCCGAAAAAGTTTGAATTTTGATTTCCGGCAACTTGACTGCCGTTGATTGAGGATTACTTAAAGAGGATTGAAAACTATCATCTTGATTTTCAATGGCTTCCGTTTGCTTTCTTCTTAAATTGGCAATACATTGAGTAAGATTGCTTGCAAGAGAAATATTTGTCTTCTATGACGGACCTGTCTTCTACATCAAGAACTTCTTCCGAACAGAGAATTTCTATTTCATCTTGAACTTTTCGTATGAATTAAACAAAGAATGCACCCGTTGCAATCTGATTTCAAATTCGAGTGGTGTGTTACAAGTGTCCGCACTTTGAGCGAACCACGACTCTATTCGTGTAAAGGAGCCTTTGACCGAGGCTCTAGACTTTTTTAAATTTTCTAAGCTCATATTGAATTTTTTAGACATTAATGTTTATAGAAAAATCATGCACTTTTGCACAACAGTTTAAGAGATAAGACAAGTAAAAATGGAATAAGCTCACCCAATTAATCGCTGCTTGTTGAGTTTCCAGGAATCTTCCAGAAATCTAGGCGAACTTGACAATGTGTGTTCAGGAACTAGTGTCTTCTTTCCAATAGAAAGGCTGGCTTCCAGGAATATCCAGGGAATCCGGCTCGAAGGACCACTTTATGAGCGGGTAACTCAGGGAAGGTGGAGCGAAGTAGGCACCTCTGAAGTTCCACCTCCCGGAGCAGTGAACTGTAATCGTCGAGGGGGACACTAGTGGAAGAAATGCGAAGATAACGAAGGACCGAGAAGTACGAAATGAACACTATTGCCATATAACAACTCACAACGATAATCTGGTGAACTTTATGGAGTAAGTAAATTAAACAATTAATCGTACACCGTGTAGTAAGAGGATCATATATTATAACGTCAATAAGAATTAGAAATACAGCGAAAAGCACAATTTACAGTATATTAAATTTCTGAATTATTCGAACTTGTATAAACGTACTACTTTAAATCACACTATTATGAATTCATATTACATATGCCGCGTATCAAGTTCACTAACGTATTTTGTATGATACGTCAATGGAAAGGGTCATTGCATTAATATCACACAAGCACGAGGTAACTTGTTGTGATACCAGATTAAGAAAATGGTTATTATTTACTATTATAACCGGAAAGATCAATAACTATTACGATTGTAAGAACACGCACCTGTGTTGAGAATACAAATTACTATGCATAATGATCGCCTCGTATTTCAGTTAATCAATAACTATTACGATAGGAACGATTCATTACAATTTGCACACTAGAAATAATTTAGAACAGCGTTTTAGCATATAGAATAACAACAGCCCGCGCGAATACGTCTGTAAACTAGGAAAGTTGAAGCAAAACTCTGTTGTTTGTCTATTAAACGAAGACAGGTGAACGATAGACCGCGCTGCACGTGCCCAAGGTTATCTTCCTGCCTGTAGGACAGACTATTTCATAGAATTGAACATTAATATGCTCTAAGAAATAATAATAGAGCATTTTTGAACGTAATTAATCTTATTGAAAATAAAGAAGATTTTACGAATACGAAATAATTTAGGAAACTCCAACAACCAGATATTATACATTTAGCAATAAACTAATGCGTGAGAAACGCACAAACCCCTATAATGCAAAACTATAACTAAGATATGGCAAGACGTTTGATAACATATAAAATACCATCATTGCAACAAAGTGCAAAAAAGGTATGTGGCTTTTACCTAATTGACGTGACAATAACACCTAATTAAGCATATATAAAATATGTTACATTGTGTAAACAAAATTTTGACCGCAGTTAGCGTGCATTACAAAAATGAAGAAATGCTATTTTACGCGGGGTTGAAGGCATTGGGCTAATAGTATTTGCGGAAAGACAACAAATCTCTTTCACACGTATATGGATTTTACTGTTTTGCCAGTGGAATAACAATCCATAAGATACCTATAGGATCATAAACAAATATAATGGTTGAAATGTGCGGGTTTACCCGCCCAGAAATGGAAATTTGTCATCGTTTTATAGGCATTGGTGACCTAGTAGGAATGTGAACTGTTGGTGTTCCTGTAATATAATGTTTAGAGTACATAAACACTTTCAAGTGATGTAGAAATCAAATAATTTCAAATTGTGATGCGAATTTTAGATGGTTCTGTATATTTTTAGGAAGTTGCCATACTGCTAATACAATTGTTTTCTTTAATTACTTGAATAATGATGGACCAACGTGCTTCTAGAGCATGTTTATTTTACATATGCTAGTGTAGGGAATTAAGAGATTTAATTATTTTAAAAGGATTAATTGGAATGTGCATAGTAATTTTTAGAGTAGGTATTATGTGTAGTGTAGTGCCAGTTAAAAAGTGAACAACAAAAAGCTAATGTCTTTAAAGAACTATGGAATGTGCACAGGAAAAGGTGTTTTTCCTACGCCTTTGTTTAGTGTTAAGCTGTTATTTCCCAAAATGAAATTTAAAATATGACTACCAATATTTGTCAAAAATTAAGAAAATCGGTGAGATAAGTGTTTTTCTTCTCAAGAAATATAATCCATTTTTATCGGTTATTTTTCAGTACTCGAGCCGCTTCTTGAAATAAACGTTTATTTATTAATGAGTTCATACGAATTGACGTATTATCCCAATTCCTCGCGAAACTTTTTTCTTTATCTCGTCTATTCCAGAAAATTCTCTATTTAAAATAAATTTGTGTAATCCAAAGGGTAATTAATCTTAACTTTAATTGCTTTTTATGCAAAAGAGGTTGAATTTTAGAGAAAATACTTGCTTTTAACATCAAAACGTTTAATACACTTATTAGAATGGGATTTCAAATACACAAAACTACATATTTTAATCGAAATGCGTAAAGCTAGTACTATTCTATGCTATTTACAGCACATAAAAAGTGTTTTTATCAAAAATGTATTGATAATTAATAAGTGAAAAGAATGGCTTTGTATTTATGTTAAAATGAACGATTTGCGTTCGCATTGAATGCGTTTTACGGTATCTTACAATTAATTATTTTTACATATGCAACTTACGTTACTTGCTGTTTTTCTACAATACACTTACATCGTACAGGGTGATTATTTATACACTGGCAATTGCATTTTTGCTTGTACATCAATAAATAACAGTACGCTAGTATTATATAACCATAAATTTACGGAAAATTGTATTTTCCGGATTCTATTATATTTTAGTGAGATTTATATGTAGAATTTGGGTTTCAATGATCTCTCGTGAGTCCTTATCACATCAATTTTTATATATACCTATATATATACATATGTATACATGTATGTATATGTATACATATATCCGAATATGCAATGGTTACACCCTATATAAAATAAGGGTACTTCTCTGCCATAAAAAGACCAACCCTTGTTGACTAGGTGATTAAATTTTCGTATACTACATTAGTGACTGACTGAAAAGATCACAGAATGCATATAAAACTTTAAACTTTATGCAAATTAATTGTCGAGAGATACCGTAAAAACGAGTTTTAACTACTAAGAGATATAATACAAAGCTACTTAATACATCCGCATAAAAATAATATCAATTTATTGCATTTATCAACGAAACTCTCATTAATTAAAATACTAGATAAATTTTCTGTGTATAAAATTTGCGGTGGAACACATCTTTTGTTTTATAATTCTTAAGAATAAAAATCTTATTGCATTTGCAAAGTATAATCAAACCCGATATTTCAGCCACATGCATAAATAATTACTCTTGTGAAAGACTCTGTATAAGTAAAACCATTCGATATTTAGTAAATGTATTTCAATCTTTAAAATATAAAACCATCTATTTTCATTTATTATAAATATACACTTTCCATGCATAAAATATTCACTAAATTTATCGTAAAAATGCAATATCAATCTGTTGCGTTTACAAATCATAGGGAACGCATTTGGAGCCTAAATTTCAGAACTTTTGTAATTAATAAAGGCAAATGCGTTACCTGTACTAAAAAATACTATTAAAAACGTTAAATAGCTAACTATTGAATAAACGGCGGTTCGAAGAACTCGCGAAAGTATTAATCTATCACAAAAGATAGATATCAATTTTTTAAAGCTTTCCGTAACAAGAAAGAAGGGATCCGCAGATTAACTTCATATGTTAGAAAAATATAGACAACGCCTTGCTACGTTCGTAAATTAAATCAGTTGTAGTGGTTTCACGCCAATTAGATAATTAGAACGTGGAATTCGTTCCAAATGAATCATGATGGATCGCAAACGTTGACGCATCGAGATAGTTTTAGTATATAAACGGAAGTAATCCACATTCGCAAGTAATTCGGTCCTAAACCGAGCAATATGTAACGTTGAGTAAAGAAATCAAATTGCGAGTTCAACCATGCAGAGCTGCAATCAAACGTATATGTCTGAGTAAATTTAATACGTAGAAGTTATCAAATGCAATTATTTGATAAATCATCAGTTGTTTTGTAAAAATACAATGAAGATTGGACGTTTTTCGATACAAGAGCTGCTCTAAAGTTAATTAATTAAAATGACGCACTTTTAAAAATTAATGTTCTAAACGGATATTTAAAAGAATATAAATAATCTTGTACACTGAGATTTTAACTTCAATGTAAAATCTAATCAGGAGGTATTTAATATCATTAATTACGTTGGAGATGAGACTATAAGCGTTCTTTGATAATAGCCATAAGTATAAAATTTAAAACTTTTTTAGTTGCTAATTGCTAAGGATATTTGAGTATTTTAAATTTAAAGTAAAATAAGTTCTTGTTTTATTTTTGTCAGGATAATTCATAGCAAATTTTGAGGTCGAAATTTAAGAGACCATATAGGATTATCTCGTATACATCCAACGAAGCAAACCTGAGTAAATTTACGAAAAGTTCAATTACGTATAAATTAATTTGTCTAGAGAATAACGTATAAGTAAGGACGGTCGGGATATGTAACATAAATGCACAGAAATCGTGATTAAAAGGGTTATCATTGTTATTGCCTAAACTTATTGACCAAGGAATAATATTTTAAAATACGAATAATGGAATTTCACAATATTCTGTGCGTAGGGGGGAGTTTTTCAAAGAGTTTCATTTTTAATTGAATACTTTAGTAATTTGTTTTTGTTTAGCGGTATTCATTATGCGTAAACGCATGCTTCGTCTAAATTTTTGTTATCAAAGTACTCAAGTATGTAAATGCGTAATTATTATAGAATATTTTCAGTTTGCAATTAAGAACAGGTTCGTGTTTTTTAAAAGATTCTAAATGATCAATTTATGTAAGGTTGCATGTGTAATATTATAATTTCATTTCATTTAATAAACAAACACAGTAGAATTTTGACGAAAATGCATTGTGTCAGTTTAAAAAGAATTTAAATTTCCTAACAAAGGAACATGTTTCAATTGAAAAAATTGAATTTCTTCGAACGCGTATTGTTGACATTCTCGAGCCATTAAATACTAAAATTAAATATAGAGGTAAACGACATTGTCCCGTTGTTCCATTATAAAATAATTACAATGATTTTAAAAATGAAAATAAAGAATTAAGAATTAATGGTATTTTTAAACAAAATGCTTTGTTACACGCTATTGTATCGAAAGACATAATTAGTAAGACAATTTGAGCGATCCTGGAGCTTTAATTTGGAATTACGGTCTGGAAAAGGGCAACAAGCAGAATTTGACGGTAAAATATAATTTTATAGTTAAATATTTTAAAAAGGACATCTATTGATTATTTAAGTTATATGGTAAGATGTTTTGTTTAGTGTGCAAGTTTATTATGTGGGAGTCGATAATTTGATTTTAGAGGTTGTCACCCTACGGTGAGGTTTTTCGCCAGTATAAAAAGGAATAATTAAATATAACTGATGAGATATGTTTAGAAACTTTTCAGTCCACGGCAATAAATTATACTGTAACAAATTATATAATTAATAAAAGTGTAACCAGCTAAAACTTTTTTCTTACCAGAAAGAAGAAAACTTAATTTTGCAGTGCAGTATTAATATTTTCACTTATTAAAATGTATAGAAACGAATTCAAATACATTAATAGATTGATTGGTCTCTCACAACGTTGGATAACTGCGTAATTATTTATAATTTGTATTTAATTTACATTTTCAGGATCTCTTTTTTAATGTAATGGATTATGAAATGCTATTTTAATGGCAAGCAGGAAATAGAACTTTTAAATCGCTTAAAATTGAGTATATTGTTCAACAGTAGATGTTTAACAATCAAATAGCCAAATGAAACAATTACAGCAGCAACCGAGTTTGGATTAAGGCTGAAGTGTAACATATATCAACAACTGTACGTAGTTAATCTAGAACAATATACGAGGGCCATTCAATAAGTCCTTAGAAAAAAGTACAAGAAACATTTTTTAGGTAGATCTTTTTTTATTTTTTAACATAATCTCCCTTCAGCTCTATACATTTTTCTATGTGTTTTTTACCAAATTTTGTAAGCCGTACAAAAATAGAATTTCGGAAGCTCCTCAAAATAGGTATTTGTTTGGGCGATGACCTCTTCGTTAGACGTAAACCTTTGTCCGCCAAGCCATTTTCTCAAGTTGGGAAATAAGAAAAAGTCGACAGTTATGTATCGACGCAGAAAATCCTCAGAACTGCGACAGAAAAGCGCCAAACCAGCCTCAGAATCGATCACACGATGCGTTTATTCTCCACTGTGAGCAAACGCGGCACCCATCTTGCCGAAATTTTTTTCGCAGCCAATTTTTCGTGCAAAATTAAAGCCACTGTACCTTGCGATTTGCCCGTGGCCTCAACTATTTCGCGTACTTTTATTCGTCGATCATTTAAAATCATATCGTCGACTTTGTCAATGGTTTCGGGGATAGAACGTCCACAAAGCGTCCGAAACGATGTTCATATTTTGTGGATATGCGACCACCTGTTACATGCCAAACTGGTCATGTATCATGTTTTAGGTTTAGAGATACCTTGTAGGTTAATTGCCACGTATTTTTGAAATGATACGCTAACTTCCGGCGTTGCTGACAGTCGAGCCTGCACAGAAGAAATGCGCAAGTGCGCAAGTGGAGGAAGCGACATTTAGCAACGAAACATGAACTAAGCAACAAGTATCTAAGTGCGGTGTAGTTTTTAATGAAAAACTGTAGTTTTCCTTTACCCCTCCCCCCATCCCTAATTTTTTGCTACCTATTTCCTTTCAAACCCCTACAAGATGCAATAGAAGTTCAGTGACGGATAATAATTTGATGTTCAACACGGTGCAATCAAACCCAAACCACTTGCTGGACCCTGAGATGAAGTTCCGAGATATACACGTTCACGTAAGAAATTTGAATTTTACCTAGAGTGTGCATGTAAATTGACTTAGACAGCGATTGCATCCTCCGGTAAAAACGTGGTCTGTATAGGTTATAATAGCGGCGTTAGAGCCACGCCTAAGCGCGTAAATTGCGGCGCGGGAACTGTAACACATTTTTAAACTCATTTACTCAATTGTAAACAGTTGCAAACACAGGAACACATGTGTCATGAACCTAATCCAACTGAGCTTTGATTTCTTTCACCGTTGACCCTTTTAATTACAAGTGTTTAATCATCGCTCGAAACTTTCTTTTATCCATTGTTATAATCAAATGAAAGTTTTTACTTCAATCAACAACAAAAATTGAAACTACGTGATGGATACGGCTAAAACTCTAACAGCTGACTAGTTAGGAGTGCTGCTTACTGTGAAAACGATACTACGAACGCCATCTTTTGGATTTTCTAAGGACTTATTGAACGTCTCTCGTAATAAATAATCATTTACCGTTAGCCTATAGTTTGGATAACATTAAAAGGCAAGCAATTCTACATAAAATTAAGGATAACATAAAAATTATCGACAAAAAGCATTTTGACAAGTGGATTAACATAATTAAATTGCTCCTATTAAAATATAAACTTAAAATACCATGTTAGAATATTTGTAATTTGTAATGTTCTTTTTACACTAGAGTTGTCAACCTTAGTAATTAATTTTTTAATAAGCAATAGCTATTATTGTTGAACCTGGATAAAGTATACTCCGTCTAATACACAAAATCCCTTTAACAAAAATCTTCAACCACCGAAACTCCTGAATTGTGTGATCAATAGCTAAAAAACGGGAATATTATTGTTATATTCAACAAAAAAGATTACAAGGTTGAGATGTACAAGTTTTTTAATTCAATAACAGGATTATAAGGATGAGGTGTACAAGTTTTAAATCCTGAAGAATTTCAATCGCTTAATCGCAACCCTATGCCAATATTTGTAAATGAGGTCAGCAGAATAGTTAATGACAACTGATCCATTTTAAATCTTCGAGGTTAGCTATAAACCATTATTTCATATGAACCGGGTTATAACAAGGCTATATAGCATTAACAGATGGCTGAATATAAATTTTAAAAAATATGTGAACTTTGTTTCTAAATTTTTTATTAAAAATTCCACTGAATTAATCAACCAAATAAATAATATTAATTTGTCTGTTAATTATACTATCTTATCACTATATGTTTGTAACCTCTCTCAAGCATACCATCCTCAGATTATGTGACTCTTTCCCATTTTAATAGTTCCAACACTTCTTGAATATCGACCGCATACAATGTGTGACGATCAAGAAAATATTTATCAATCTTAGCTAGTTTGGGAAACATAGTAAGAAAATATATGAATAATTTTCAACTCTCCTAAAGGGCTACGCATCATATTGTTAAAGTGTAAATCAATCAATCAATTAATCACCAATCATGGTATTCTCTTTTGGAGTAACCAAACCTAACACCTATTTCCTAGGAGATATGCAGGGTACAGCTCTAGAATGCTACAACACTGTTACTCCCAGCACCATTCAAATTTTTTCTCCACATCCTTCGGTCCCTACACACTTCTTTTTCTTGTGCAACATCTTTACATTGCTTTTGGCATTTTTTTCAATTCCTCAAACTACTCACCTTTCAGAACCTTATCACTACCTACAACCATGTTTTACGCGGCCTGTGCCTTGCAGCTCAACCAGTCATCTTACTTACATATATACGTTTGGTAAGTCAATCCTCATTCATTTTTTCCACAAGTCCAAAACATCAAAGCGCAATTCGCCCGCTCAACTCCTAAAGGGTTACTTGCACCCCACACTCTGCTCTGACTCACTCGTTTAGCACTTTGTCTTTCAATGTTTTTTAACATGCTTCTTCTGACAGGCGCACGTTTTGCTTCCATACAGAACAGTTGGCACAAACACGTTGTAAATGGTCAGTTTTGCATTTATACTAAATCATTAATATCTGTTCACTGCTCACATACTTTCAGACACTTTCCTCCAGTATTTGCTTTTCTTTCTATTTCGCAATCCAGCTTTTTATTACTCGAAAGCTTTCTATCAAGGTACACGAAGTCATTCACTCTCTCTATCGTGTCATTATCCATTCTAAATACAAGGTCATCAATTCCACTATCTCTGTCATAAAATTATTCCTTTCCTGTTATTAATATTTACTTTCAATTCCATATTTTTATAGTACTATCAAGCATTTGTTGCAAATCCTGTGGCGATTCAGCCATCAATACTGCGTTATCCGCATATAACAGCACACTGATATTTGTTTAACCAATTTTACTCCTTCCAATCATTCGCAAGCCTGCATAATACATTTATCTGTAAATACATTGAACAACTATGGAGACATCACACAGCTTTGTCTTACACCACCCACAATGACAAGTATTGCCTCATGTTACCATTCATACGTACAAACACACTACATCGTTCTGATAGGTTTTGTCAAGCACTTGCTTACACTGTATTTACGCAGCGCTTTCCATAATTCACTTCCATTCACAGGGTTAAATGCCCTTTTCAGATCTACAAATGTTGTATACATTTTCCTTTTGGCAGCATACACTTTTCGGTCATTTGTTGCATTGCGAACAATTGACCCACACCTACTCTTACAAGCATAAAACCGCATTGAACGTCTTATATCTAGCTCTGCGTTCTCTTGCAAACTCCCTCGATCATACTTTTTCCATACATTTTACTGGATACACTAAACAGACTTATTTCATGAGTTTCATTCATACTTGCTGCATTTACCTTTGTGCAAAGTGATAATGATTGCTCTTTTCCAATCGTCAGGCACCTTCTCTTGTTTTATACACATCTCTATCAGTTAGCACAAATATTCAGTCAGCGGCGCGGACCCATACTTAACCATTTTACTTGTTATTCCATCTACACCCGCCGCTTCATCATTCTTCAGAGTTCTCACCGCCTTCCTTATCTCACCTACACCCAATTCGAACTGTATACTATTATCTACGTTTTGGCCCAGTATACTTCTGCTATCTTCATCATCCACAGTCATCTGTATACTTCTTGTCCCCACCATACAGCGTCTTAAAGTACTTTTTCCAACAGTTTCGCTCCGTCCCAAACAATTTTATTTCGATTTTTAACAACGCCATTCGGACGCTTATTTTCACTGATTTTCAAAACAAGCTTTTATTCTTTTCAAAATCACTCTGCATTTTTTATCCTCCCTATATCTCAGTTGCTCTTTGATTGCCTTCACTACTTTTTTTGCATTCGTTTTTTCTCTTTATATAAAAAAAGTTGTTCTTACAACTCAATATCTTTTCCTGCAATCATTCTCTTAACGCCACTTTCTTTCCCCCAACGACCTTTATGACCACATCGTTCCATCATGAATTTCTATTATATGTACCAACCATTGTCTTCCACATACTTACAAAACACATTTTATCACACTGTTCTGCAAACAGTCTCATGCTATCTCTACATCTTCAGACTGCGGAGCATTCTCATATTCTTGTTTGGAATTATAAAGCTCCCTCTTTAACACAGTAGTGTACTCTCTTTGAGTCAATTTTTCCAGCAAGTGTTCTAGATTCACTTATGACGTTCCACATTCTGCTTCCTTCTCCACAACCACTATCCGCTAAGATCAATTTTGTACAAAACCAGTACTGTAAAATGTAGCGAGTTATTTCATGTATAGTTTCTTTATTTCCATTGACAAGTATTTTCAATTCTTCTCGTAATCCTTGCAGCTTATAACAATTTTTTCAATCGTATTGTACTTGCTATTTCTGCGTACATATACAATCGACCTTTCTATTTCCTCTTTTTACTAAATACTTTTTATTCTCGCACACTGAAAGACCAGCACTTTAAAGTGTTTGGCTCTTATAGGTTGTAAGATTACCGATTTTAAATGATCTAAAGTGGAATGTAAAAAAATTTACAGTTAAAGCGTACGCTGTGTATGTGTGTATGGTACAGTGAAGAACTCAATCTTTTTTAGCTCACTTTATCATTACCAATTTTATGAATATATTCCTATACAAACCTTTTAAGTAATGTGCTGATTTTGAACCATCGGGTTTAGTTAGCGAGGCCTTGCAGCTGTAGCAGCTTCGAGTGCTGACTTCAAATGCATAAAGTTTATAAAATCCTTTCGTACCCAAGCCCTTCCACTGACGCATAAAGAAATATTTTAGTTCTTCTTCGGTTCCTCTTACAAGATGGCCATCGACCAATCAATTTTAGAATCTCACCGCATTCTCATAACTATTTCCACATGGTACTACTTGTAACCCGTTTACGTTACTTCAGATATAAATCAGAAAAAAAATAAAATGACTTAATTCTAAACGGGCAAAATATATATATTTAGATTTTGTGTATTTGTAATATTAATCAAGCATGGCACTTCAAATTTTTTTTAGTTTCCATAAAGAAATGCAGAAGAACTACAGATTTTAATGTTTCGCATCAATATTCCGAATACAAAGACGCAAGTATGCGTAATTGCCGTAGATAGTTAGGGGAGGAGAACCGATTGCAACGAAAATTTTTTATAATGCAATCATGTTATTTTAAAAAGGCCTTTAAAATAAATAATTGTTAAATAGTAATGGATTATTTATATTTATGTTTTCATATAATTAATTATCTCGTATTCAGGAAAATGTTTATATCTTTCATTAGAAGTGATTAGATTTAAAGCTACAAGGAAATAATTGTAGCTACAAATAAATTGTGACCTAATAAGATAAAAGTAACTTTGTCACAATGTAATTAAATCATCTAAGAGCAGCTGATGGCCTAAGTGAAATTCTTGGAAATAATAATACAGTAATAATAGTATAAAGAGTACAATGTCAAATGTTTTCAAAGAAAGAACTTACAGACCACTGAAGACACGAGATAACAATAAGCATCTGATTTATTGTGATCAAACCACAGGGAATCACACATTTTCCAAGTGATCTAATGTACACTCAACATAAATGACTGTAACACAATGACATACCGCTCGAAGGCGTTGAAAGTGGAGAGAATATTGAGAGGTAGATAGCTGACAGACGGAGAGAAAGAGCTTACTTGTTAACCGGTGAACGGAAAGCATGTTGTAAAAGGAACAGGTTTGGCTGTAAGTTAGCTCAAAAGATTCCAACGTTGTGGGATCCGCAGACTTCATTGAAGATGACCCCGAAAAACAAAAACAGGTTGTACAGTATTGCTTTTAACATCAAATTTGAAGTTCTATTATTCTTGACCTCTCTTACATGAACCTGGCTCGAGGAAATTTCATAACCTCTGAGTTTTCCTGATAAATATTTTTTGTTTTGGTGGCATTTGTGAATTGATATTACTAAGACAGACAGTGATGAAATGACAAACATTCACCAACAGAACTGGACATTAAAATTTAATTAAAAAGTTTGTGGACGTGATTAAATTACTGTAGTTAGATAGTTACCTTTTTGACATATCGAAATTCAGTCTATTTATTTAATTTAAAAATTTTGTGTTTGCACCTATTTACAGGGATAATGTTATAACTATTGTATTAAAATAGAATTAGGTGAGCAGTGTAAAGAGAGTGGTTGTTTTCTTTGTTTAGAGTACAGCTTAGTTGTACATAAACTCCAATCCATCAAGAGGTCAAAATAGTCAAGATCCACTGGGCAGACTCGTCTTGCAGAAGATCGCACCTAGATCAAACGAGTTGGCGCCCATTAATTAAAACAGTACCAGAAAACCTTTTAGGATAAGTGTTTACAGCAATGTAGCTTGATAATTTTTTTTCTCCAACACATTTTACAATTTATTAGTTTGTTTATGTAGGAATCCACTCTCGTGCCACTGCAGTTAGTCGGTGGTCCATTCTTAATTTGCTACGAAATTCCTTCCTCTTCCGGGTATTTAAAAACTTAAAAGTCTAGCGATGCTTTCACCCGTAACAAACATTTGATTTTTCTCCAGTTGCACTATTTACAACGACTTTTTCTTCTACTTGCAGCATATGACGTAAGTACCGTATACGTAAACTACTTGTATTTGTTCCCAATTGTTATGCGTTTTTTTAAAACGTAGAGAGCTTTTAGGTTATTAATTGAGCCTGATTTTAAAATAATTATTGCTTTCGCGATTGAAGAATATTCTGTTGCAGAGTGCGTCAAGCAGGTATTGTCTGATCCATTTGCAAGCTTTAGGAAGTAAGCAAATTGTTAGCGTTATTTAATTAAATATTATTTATGCACTTTAATGCTGTTAGAAAATCATAATTTTCTATGGACATGTTCTATTAAATGTTGCAAGGTTGCAGTTTATTGAGCATGCCAGGTATTAATAATCATCGTTATATTTAATTACGCATCAATTTGTAGTAAATTATAATAGTGTATCTCATAAATACTTCTGCACAAATTTAGAAATCAAAATTGAGGCGTGTAGAAAGTTATGATTGCAAAGTGCAGGTTCCAAAAGTAGTGTAATATGATTATGGAAGATTATCCAATTAGCTATATAGTAAAAGTATGATTGGCACTTGTTTCCTATTATTATTGTGCATTAGGCTAATAGCATCCATCTCAAAAGCGAATGCCGCGTAATCGTTTTGATAGGGGTAAACGAATTAATAGTTGGTTTTGACTGAAACTTATGGATACTAATATATAGATGGAGCGCTTATTTTTTAGTCCTACTGCAAGGAGAGCCATTCTATGGAGTATTCAATTCTTTGAATTGTCTTAATGTTTTCCAAATAACTATGTGAATACAATTCTTTAAAATTACTTGAAGCTACATATCTTGAGGAGCATGTCGCGGTATAATCAACTATTTCTTAACAGAAGCTTACCCAAGAGATCAGTAGTAGTAATAATACACATAAATACTGTAAAATTACAATGGCTCGATTATTTGTTTCGAGTGTTTGGTGCTTTCATATTGGCGAACTGGTCTCAATATTTCTCCTATTCTATTCTATATATATATATATATATATATATATATATATATATATATATATATATATATATTGATGTGACAAGGAAGTCACGGCTGGTCATGGAAACCCAAATTCTAAAAACAAAACCCACCCAAATAGAGGGAAAACAAAAAATTGAAATTTTCGAATATTCAATGGTTCCACTCTTTATGAAATAAGAGTACTTCTTTGCCATTATAAGACAAACTCCTTGTTGACTAGGTAATTAAATTTTCGTATACTACATTAGTGACTGACTGTGAAAAAATCAAAAAAGACATAAAACTTTATGCAAATTAATCGTTGAGAGATACCGTAAAAACAAGCTTTCATTACAATGAGATATAATACAAAGCTATATAATACATCCACCTAAAAATAATATCAACTTATTGCATTTATCAACGAAACTTTCATTAATTATAATACTAAACAAATTTTCTGTGTGTAAAATATGCGGTATAGCACATTTTTTTACAATTCTTAAGAATACAAACTCTATTGCATTTGCAGAATATAATCAAGCCCAATCTTTCAGCCATATGCATAAATAGTTAGTCTTGGGAAAGGCCCTGTATAATTAAAACCATAATATACTTAGTAAATGCGTTTCAATCTTTAAAGTATACAACCATCCATTTTCATTTATTATAAAAATCCTTCCGTGCATAAAACATTTGCTTAATTCATCGTAAAAATCTACTGCGTTTACAAAACAGCGAACGCATTTGGAGCCTAAATTCCAGAACCTTCGTAATTAATAAAGAAAAAAAAGTATCTGTACTAAGAAATACTATTTAAAATATTAAATAGCTAAATATTGAATAAACGCCGTTTCGATGTACTCGCAAGAACATTAAAGTATCACAAAAGATAGATAAGAATTATTTATAGTTTTCCGTGTCACAATAAGAAAGAAGGAATCAGTTGATTAACTTCATACAACAAAAAAACATAGACAACGCCTTGCTACGTTTGTAAATTAAATCGCTCGTGGTGGTTTCACGCCAATTAGATCATTAAAACGTGGAATTCGTTACAAATGAATCATAAAGTTGCACGAACGTTGACGTATTAAGATAATTTTTGTATATAAGCGGAAGTAATCCACATTCGCGATTCATTTGGTCATAATCCAAGCAATATGTAGCGTTGAATAAAGAAATCAATTTGCGAGATCAACCATGCACAGCTGCAATAAATCGTATATGTCTGAGTAAATTTGAAACTTAGAAGTTATCAAATGCAATTATTTGATGAAACATCAGTTATTTTGTAAAAATACAATAAAGATTTAACGTTTTTCGATACAAAAGCTACTCTAAAGTTAACTAATTAAAATGATGCACTTTGAAAATTAATATCCTAAATGGAGATTTAAAACAATATAGATAATTTTGTACTCTGAGGTTTTAATGTCAATGTAAAATGGAATCAGGAGGGGTTTAATATCACTAATAACGTTAGGGATGAGACTATGAAAAGCGTTCTTTGACAATAGCCATAAGAATAAAATTTTTGATTTTTTCTTTGCTAATTGCTGAGGATATTTGAGTACTTTGAATTTAAAGTAAAATAAGTTCTCATTTAATTTTTTTGTAAGGATAATTCACAGCAAGTTTTGAAGTTGAAATTCGAGGTTTATTGACCTTTACTAAATAGATTAGCTGTCAAGGATTATTGGCCAATTACCCTCACAAGTATGAATTGGAACTGTAAATTTTTTTATGAGAGAAAAATGTTTTTGAATGTATAGATGTTTTATTGAGTTTGCTGTGTTTCATTTCATTTTGTAAACTCCATAGCATAACTTTCGTTGGGCTAGCCAGGCAAAAAAAAGAAGGAAGGTAAAATAATAATTTCAATTTTCCATTGCTGAACCGTTGTCACAGCACCTTTTTAGTCCCCACTCCAAAAAGAGGGTGGTAAAGCACTTTTTTAGGGGCGCTCCAACGTGCGGCCGTTGTCACAGCTATATAGATATTGCTGTGATTAAGGGGTCATCGAGAGGCCATATAGCATTATCTCGTAAACATCCAACAAAGTAAACCTGACGAAATTAACAAAACCTCAATTACGTGTTTATTAATTTGTATAGAGAATAACGTATAAGGACACTCGGGATATGTAACATAAATGCACAGGAATCGTGACTAGAAGGGTTATTACTGTTATTACTTAAACTTATGTACGAAGAAATAATGTTTAAAGACAAGAATATTAGAATTTCACAATATTCTATGCGTTGTAGGAAGTTTTTCAAAGAGTTTCATCCTTAATTGGATAATTTAAGAATGTGTTTTTGTTTAACGATATTCTTGATGGGTAAACGCATGCTTCGTCTACATTTTTGTGATCAAAGTACTAAAGTATGAAAATGCATAATTATTATAAAAGATTTTCGGTTTGCAAAAACAGGTTCGTGTTTTTCAAAAAATGCCAAATGGTCCATTTATGTAAGGTTGCATGTATAATATTTTAATTTCATTTCATTTAATAAACAAACACGGTAGAATTTCGACGAAAACGCATTGAGTAAGTTTAAAAGGAATTTAAATTTCCTAACAAAGGAACGTGTTTCAATTAAAAAAATTGAATTTTTTGAACCGTGTTATATTGACATTTTAAAGCTATCAAATACTAAAATTAGACATAAAGGTAAACGACATTTTCCCATTATACAATGATTTTAAAAATGAAAATAAAGAATTAAAAATTAATGGTATTTTTAAACGGAATGGTTTGTTACACGTTATATGAAGCAATTTGTATAGAAAGGCATAATTGGTGAAACAATTTAGGCAATCCTGGAGCTTTAATTTAGAATTACGGTCTGGGAAAAGGCAACAACAAGCAGAATTTCACGGTAAAATAAAATTTTATAGTTGAATATTTTAAAAAGAACTTTTATTGAGTATTTAAGTTATATGATAAGATGTTTTGTTTAGTGTGCAGGTTTATTACGTGAGGGTCGATAATTTGATTTTAGAGGTTGTCACCCTACGGTGAGGTTTTCGCCAGTATAAAAAGGTATAATTAAATATAACTGATCAGATCTATTTAGAACCTCTTCAGTCCACGGCAATAAATTGTACTGTAGCAAATTATATAATTAATAAAAGTGTAACCAGCTAAAACTTTTTTTCTTACCAGAAGGAAGAAAACTTAATTTTGCAGTGCAGTATTTATATTTTCACATATTAAAATGTATAGAAACGAATTTATATACACTAATAGATTGATTGGTCTCTCACAACATTGGATAACTACGTAATTATTTATAATTTGTATTTACTTTACATTTTCAGGATGTCTTTTTTAATGTAATGGATTATGAAATGCTACTTTAATCGCAAGCTGGAAATAGAACTTTTAAAACGCTTAAAATTAACCTACAATCAAATAGCCAAAGGAAACAATTACAGCATCAACCGAGTTTGAATTAAGGCTGAAGTGTAAGATATATCAACAACTGTACGTAGTTAATCTACAACAATATACGAGGGTCATTCAATAAGTCCTTAGAAAAAAGTAGAAAAAACATTTTTTTAGGTAGATTTTTTTTTAATTTTTTAACATAATCTCCCTTCAGCTCTATACATTTTTCTAAACGTTTTTTACGAAATTTTTTAAGCCGTCCAAGAAATAGAATTTCGGAAGCTCCTCAAAATAGGCATTTGTTTGGGCGATGACCTCTTCGTAAGACGTAAACCTTTGTCCGCCAAGCCATTTTCTCAAGTTGGGAAATAAGAAAAAGTCGACAGTTATGTATCGACGCAGAAAATCCTCAGAATTGCGACAGAAAAGCGCCAAACCAGCCTCAGAATCGATCACACGATGCGTTTATTCTCCACTGTGAGCAAACGCGGCACCCATCTTGCCGAAATTTTTTTCGCAGTCAATTTTTCGTGCAAAATTAAAGCCACTGTACCTTGCGATTTGCCCGTGGCCTCAACTATTTCGCGTACTTTTATTCGTCGATCATTTAAAATCATATCGTCGACTTTGTCAATCGTTTCGGGGATAGACACGTCCACAAGGCGTACGGAACGATGTTCATCTTTTGTGGATATGTGACCACCTGTTACATGACAAACTGGTCATGTATCATGTTTTAGGTTTAGAGATACCTTGTAGGTTAATTGCCGCGTATTTTTGAAATGATACGCTAACTTCCGGCGTTGCTGACAGTCAAGCCTGCGCAGAAGAAATGCGCAAGTGCGCAAGTGGAGGAAGCGACATTAAGCAACGAAACATGAACTAAGCAACAAGTATCTAAGTGCGGTGTAGTTTTTAATGAAAAACAGGTATGTAGTTTTCCTTTACCCCTCCCCCCCACCCCTATTCTTCTGCTACCTATTTCCTTTCAAACCCCTACAAGATGCAATAGAAGTTCAGTGGCGGATAATAATTTGATGTTCAACACGGCGCAATCAAACCCAAACCACGTGCTGGACCCTGAGATGAAGTTCCGAGATATACACGATCACGTAAGAAATTTGAATTTTACCTAGAGTGTGCATGTAAATTGACTTAGACAGCGATTGCATCCTCCGGTAAAAACGTGGTCTGTATAGGTTATAATAGCGGCGTTAGAGCCACGCCTAAGCGCGTAAATTGCGGCGCGAGAACTGTAACACATTTTTAAACTCATTTACTCAATTCTAAACAGTTGCAAACACAGGAGCACATGTGTCATGAACCTAATCCAACTGAGCTTTGATTTCTTTCGCCGTTGACCCTTTTAATTACAAGTGTTTAATCATCGCCCGAAACTTACTTTTATCCATTGTTATAATCAAATGAAAGTTTTTACTTGAATCAACAACAAAAATGAAACTACGTGATGGATACGGCTAAAACTCTAACAGCTGACTAGTTAGGAGTGCTGCTTACTGTGAAAAATTTATTTTCGGTACTACGAGCGCCATCTTTTGGATTTTCTAAGGACTTATTGAACGTCTCTCGTATATAAATAATCATTTACCGTTAGCCTATAGTTTGGATAACATTGAAAGGCGAGCAATTCTACATAAAATTAAGGATAACATAAAAATTATTGACAAAAAGCATTTTGACAAATTGATTAACATAATTAAATTGCTCCTATTAAAATATAAACTTAAAATACCATGTTAGAATATTTGTAATTTGAAATGTTCTTTTTACACTAGAGTCGTCAACCTTAGTAATGAATTTTTTAATAAGCAATAGCTATTATTGTTGAACCTGGATAAAGTATACTCCGTCTAATACACAAAATCCCTTTAACAAAAATCTTCAACCACCGAAACTCCTGAATTGTGTGATCAATAGCTAAAAAAGGGAATATTGTTGTTATATTCAACAAAAAAGATTACAAGGTTGAGATGTACAAGTTTTTTAATTCAATAACAGTATTATAAGGATGAGGTGTACAAGTTTTAAATCCTGAAGAATTTCAATCGTTTAATCGCAACCCTATGCCAATATTTGTAAATGAGGTCAGCAGAATAGTTAATGACAACTGATCCATTTTAAACCTTCGAGGTTAGCTATAAACCATTACTTCATATGAACCGGGTTATAACAAGGCTATATAGCATTAACAGACGGCTGAATATAAATTTTAGAAAATATGTGAACTTTGTTTCTAAATTTTTTATTAAAAATTCCACTGAATTAATCAACCAAATAAATAATATTAATTTGTCTGTTAATTATACTATCCTATCACCATATGTTTGTAACCTCTCTCAAGCATACCATCCTCAGATTGTGTGACTCTTTCCCATTTTAATAGTTCCAACACTTCTTGAATATCGACCGCATACAATGTGTGACGATCAAGAAAATATTTATCAATCTTAGCTAGTTTGGGAACCATAGTAAGAAAATATATGAATAATTTTCAACTTTGCTAAAGGGCTACGCATCATATTGTTAAAGTGTAAATCAATCAATCAATTAATCACCAATCATGGTATTCCCTTTTGGGGTAACCAAATCTAACACCTTTTTTTGAGGGGATATGCTGGGTACAGGTCTAGAATGCTACAACACTGTTACTCCCAGCACCATTCAAAATCTTTTTCCACATCCTTCGGTCCCTACACACTTCCATTTCCTGTGCAACATCTTTACATTGCTTTTGGCATTCTCTTTATTTCTCAGACTACTCACCTTTCAGAACCTCTCTTCTACCTCCAACCATCTTTTATACGACCTGCGCCTTGCAGCTCTACCAGTCATCCTACTTGCATATATGCGCTTGGTAAGTTAGTCCTCATTCATTTTTTCCACAAGTCCAAACCAACAAAGCTTGATTCGCCCGTTCAACTCCTAAATGGTCACTTGCACCCCATACTCTCCTGTGACCAACTCGTTTAGCACTTTGTCTCTCGATGTTTTTCCACACACACACACACACATCTTAGGAACCTCGTTCCTCCAGAATTTATACGATTAACATGCTTCTTCTGGCAGGCGCACGTTTTGCTTCCATACAGAACAGTTGGCACAAACACGTTGTAAATGGCTAGTTTTGCATTTATACTAAATCATTAATATCTGTTCACTGCTCACATACTTTCAGACACTTTTCCTCCAGTATTTGATTTTCTTTCTATTTCACCATCCAGCTTTTTATTACTCAAAAGCTTTCTATCAAGGTACACGAAGTCATTCACTTTCTCTATCGTGTCATTGTCTATTCTAAATACAAGGTCATCAATTCCACTATCTCTGTCATAAAATCATTCCTTTCCCGTTATTAACATTTACTTTCAATTCCATATTTTTATAGGCTTACGACAGTCTATCAAGCATTTGTTGCAAATCCTGTGGCGATTAAGCCATCAATTCTGCGTTATCCGCATATAACAGCACACTGATATTTGTTTAACCAATTTTACTCCTTCCAATCATTCGCAAGCCTGCCTAATACATTTATCCGTAAATACATTGAACAACCATGGAGACATCACACAGCTTTGTCTTACACCTCCCACAATGACAAGTATTGTCCCATGTTACCATTCATACGTACTAACGCACTACTGCCTTAATACATCGCTCTGATAGGTTTTGTCAAGCACTTGCTTACACTGTATTCACGCAGCGCCTTCCATAGTTCTCTTCCCTTCACAGGGTCAAACGCCCTTTCCAGATGTACAAATGCTGTATACATTTTCCGTTTGGCAGCATACACTTTTCGGCCTTTTATTGCAGTGAGAACAATTGACCTACTCTTACAAGCATAAAACCGCATTGAACGTCTTATATCTAGCTCTGCGTTCTCTTGCAAACTCTCTCGATCATACTTTTTTCATACATTTTACTAGGTACACTAAACAGATTTATTTCACGAGTTTCATTTATACTTGCTGCATTTACCTTTGTGCAAAGTGATAATGATTGCTCTTTTCCAATCGTCAGGCACCTTCTCTTGTTTTATACACATCTCTATCAGTTAGCACAAATATTCAGTCAGCGGCGCGGACCCATACTTAACCATTTTACTTGTTATTCCATCTACACCCGCCGCTTTATCATTCATCAGAGTTCTCACCGCCTTCCTTATCTCACCTACACCCAATTCGAACTGTACACTATTATCTACGTTTTGGCCCAGTATACTTCTGCTCTCTTCATCATCCACAGTCATCTGTATACTTCTTGTCCCCACCATACAGCGTCTTAAAGTACTTTTTCCAACAGTTTCGCTCCGTCCCAAACAATTTTATTTCGATTTTTAACAACGCCATTCGCACGCTTATTTTCACTGATTTTCAAAACAAGCTTTTATTCCTTTCAAAATCACTCTGCATTTTTATCCTCCCTATACCTCAGTTGCTCTTTGATTGCTTTCACTACTTTTTTTGCATTCGTCTTTTCTCTTTATATACTTCTTAAAGTTGTTCTTACAACTCAATATCTTTTCCTGCAGTCATTCTCTTAACGCCACTTTCTTTCCCCCAACGACCTTTATGACCACATCGTTCCATCATGAATTTCTATTATATGTACCAACCATTGTCTTCCACATACTTACAAAACACATTTTATCACACTGTTCTGCAAACAGTCCCAGGCTATCTCTACATCTTCAGACTGCGGAACATTCTCATATTCTTGTTTGGAATTATAAAGCTCCCTCTTTAACACAGTAGCGTACTCTCTTTGAGTCAATTCTTCCAGCAAGTGTTCTAGTTTCACTTATGACGTTCCACATTCTGCTTCCTTCTCCACAACCACTTTCCGCTAAGATCAATTTTGTACAAAACCGGTACTGTAAAATGTAGCGAGTTATTTTATGTATAGTTTCTTTATTTCCATTGACAAGTATTTTCAGTTCTTCTCGTAATCCTTGCAGCTTATAACAATTTTTTCAATCGTATTGTACTCGCTATTTCTGCGTACATATACAATCGACCTTTCTATTTCCTCTTTTTACTAAATACTTTTTATTCTCGCACACTGAAAGACCAGCACTTTAAAGTGTTTGGCTCTTATAGGTTGTAAGATTACCGATTTTAAATGATCTAAAGTGGAATGTAAAAAAATTAACAGTTAAAGCGTACGCTGTGTATGTGTGTATGGTACAGTGAAGAACTCAATCTTTTTTAGCTCACTTTATCATTACCAATTTTATGAATATATTCCTATACAAACCTTTTAAGTAATGTGCTGATTTTGAACCATCGGTTTTAGTTAGCGAGGCCTTGCAGCTGTAGCAGCTTCGAGTGCTAACTTCAAATGCATATAGTTTATAAAATCCTTACGTAGCCAAGCCCTTCCACTGACGCATAAAGAAATATTTTAGTTCTTCTTTGGTTCCTCTTACAAGATGGCCATCGAACAATCAATTTTAGAATCTCACCGCATTCTCATAACTATTTCCACATGGTACTACTTGTAACCCGTTTACGTTACTTCAGATATAAATCAGAAAGAAAATAAAATGACTTAATTCTAAACGGGCAAAATATATATATTTAGATTTTGTGTATTTGTAATATTAATCAAGCATGGAACTTCAAATTTTTTTAGTTTCCATAAAGAAATGCAGAAGAACTACAGATTTTAATGTTTCGCATCAATATTCCGAATTCAAAGACGCAAGTATGCGTAATTGCCGTAGATAGTTAGGGGAGGAGAACTGATTGCAACGAAAAATTTTTATAATGCAATCATGTTATTTTAAAAAGGCCTTTAAAATAACTAATTGTTAAATAGTGGTGGATTGTTTATATATAATTAATTACCTCGTTTTCAGGAAAATGTTTATATCTTTCATTAGAGGTGATTAGATTTAAAGCTACAAGGAAATAATTTTAGCTACAATTAAATTGTGACCTAATAAGATAAAAGTAACTTTGTCACAATGTAATTAAATCATCTAAAAGCAGCTGATGGCCTAAGTGAAATTCTTGGAAATAATAATACAGTAATAATAGTATAAAGAGTACAATGTCAAATGTTTTCAAAGAAAGAACTTACAGACCATTGAAGACACGAGATAACAATAAGCATCTGATTTATTGTGATCAAACCACAGGAAATCACACATTTTCAAAGTGATCTAATGTACACTCAACATGAATGACTGTAACACAATGACATACCCCTCGAAGGCGTTGAAAGTGGGGAGAATATTGAAAGGTAGATAGCTGACAGACGGAGAGAAAGAGATTACTTGTTAAGCGGTGAACGGAAAGCATGTTGTAAAAGGAACATATTTGGCTGTAAGTTACCTCAAATGATTCCAACGTTGTGGGATCCGCAGACTTCATTGAAGATGACCTCGAAAAACAAAAACAGGTTATACAGTATTGCTTTTAACATCAAAGTTGGAATTCCATTATCCTTCAACCTCGCTTACACGAACCTGGTCAGGGAGGTTTTTCTATAATAAGCGAAAAAAATTTCGCAACCTGTAGGTTTTCCTAATAAATATTGTTTTGGTGGCATTTGTGAATTGATATTACTAAGATAGAGAGTGACGAAATGACAAATATTCACCAACCTCGTAGGTTATAGTATTTACTTTATTAGATAAACAAAAACTGAACATTAAAATTTAATTTAAAATTGTGTTTGCACTTGGATAATGATACTATTGATTTACATTTTGACATATCGAATTTGAGTCTATTTATTTAATTTAAAAATTGCATGTTTGCATCTATTTACAAGGATAATGCTATGACTATTGTATTAAAATACAATTAGGTCTGCAGTGTGAAGAGAGTGGTTGTATTCTTTGTTTAGAGCACAGCTTGGTTGCACATAAACTTCAATCCGCCAGGAGATCCAAATAATCAGAATTCACTGGCAGACACGTCTTTCAGAAGCTCGTACCTAAACCAAACGAGTTGGCGCCGATTAATTAAGTCAGAACCAAAAACCTTTTAGGATAGGTGTTTACGGCAATGGAACTTGATAATTTTCTTCCTCCATCACATTTGACAATTTATTAGATTGTTTATGTAAGAACCTGCTCCTGTACCACTGCAGTTAGTCGGTGTATCCTTAATTTGCTACGAGATTCCCGTCCCTTCCGGGTATTTCAAAACTTAACAGTCTAGCCATTCTTTCACCCGTTATAAACATTTGATTTTTCTGCAGTTACACTATTTCCGCCGCCTTTTTCTGTACTTGCAGAATATGGCGTAAATACCGTTAACTTGAACTACTTATATTTGTTCCCAATTTTTTTGCGTTTCCTTAAAACATAGAGAGCTCTTAGATTATTAATTGAGCCTGATTGTAAAATAATTATTACTTTCGCGATTGAAGAATATTGTGTTGCAGGTGCGTGAAACAGGTATTAGCTGATTCGTTTCCAAGCTTTAGGAGGTAAGCAAATTAATAGCGTTATTTAATTAAATATTATTTATGCACTTTAATGCTGTTAGAAAAGCATAATTTTCTATTAAATGTTGCAAGGATGCAGTTTATTGAGCATGACAGGTATTAATAATCATCATTATATTTAATTACGTATCAAGTTATAGTAAATTATAATAGTGTATCTATAAATACATCTGCACAAATTTAGAAATCAAAATTGAGGCGTGTAGAAAGTTATGATTGCAAAGTGCAGGTTTCCAGAGTATTGTAATATGATTATGGAAGATTATCCAATTAGCTACATAATAAAAGTATGATTGGCACTTGTTTCCTATTATTATTGTGCCTTAGGTTAATAGTATCCATCTCTAAAGCGAATGCCGCGTAATCGTTTTAATAAGGGTAAACGAATTAATAGCTGGTTTTGAGAGAAATTTATGGATACAAATATATAGATGGAGCGCTTATTTTTTAGTCCTACTGCAAGGAGAGTATTCAATTCTTTGAATTGTCTTAATGTTTTCCAAATAACTATGTGAATACAATTTTTTAAAATTACTGAAACTACATATCTTGAGGAGCATGTCGCGGTATAATCAACTATTTCTTAACAGAAGCTTACCCAAGAAATCAGTAGTAGTAATAATACACGTAAATACTGTAAAATTACAATGGCTCGATTATTTGTTTCAAGTGTTTGGTGCTTTCAAATTGGCGAACTGGTCTCAATATTTCTCCTATTCTATTCTACCTCAGTTTTTGTGTTTTTATTTAATAAAAGGCCCAACACTTGCTTGGTTTTTGGTGGTTGGAATTACGTGTAGCATAGACAATCAAACATTTCAAGAACTTGCTTTAAGCGAGTGGGATTTATTGTTTCAGTTTTTGGAGGGTAACTTCTGCATTAAGTACAGCGGCATTAGCAACAGAAATTCATGTACTAGCACTGTTTATTTTAGTATGGTTCATTTATTGCTAACGCTTGCCCATGGTACAAGGGGTGTACAAATCAATCAGACTTAGATATTGAACTCCCGTTTTGCAGAGCTCTTGGTCTCATTTGTATCGGTTGTTCGATGCACTAAAGAAAAGTCGGTACCATATTCTTGGTGCTGATCACCAAACAACAGGCAAAAAATTGTCAAAACAGGAACGAAAAAAAAGAACTTTTTAGCAGAAGAAAAAGGAAAGAGACTAAAGATTAACAGCATAAAAGAAACTTGCTGTTGTGTATTATGTCTAAGGCACTATTGAAATAGTGTATCAAATAAATCTTTGGTGTAGTATCTTGAATGTGGAAAGGGAACATGAACTTTAAATTTCCAGACTCTAAAGGCACATCAGTATGGGGCAACAACTACGCCCGTAAGGTTGGCTCCATCTTGGTTGGTAAAATAACAAAAAAATTGCTGATTTGTGGTGTTTTGTTAGTGTCTTTTACTGCTTCAAAGTTTATTGTTAGTGCTTTCAGGGTTCTTGTGAAACTGGAAAAACCGTGGGGTCCAATATAACGGTTGACTTATGAACTTTTCAAGAATGAAAGCGCCTACAGATAGTATCTTGTCATTGCTCTTCATTGCGCAAAAACTATTGTTAGCGATTTCGTGGTTTCCGAAAAACTCAAGAAAAATTGTAGCGGGGGAAGCGTAAAGGTAAATTCTTAAATTTTTTTAAAAAACAAAATTATCAACCGATAGTGTTTACTTTGTCCTTTTTAGTGCTTCAAAGCTCATCAATAAAGCTTTTATGATTCCTGAAAAAATGGCGGTGAGAGAACTTAACGGCCGACTATCAGATTCTTAAAAACCAAAGTGTCTGTAGGTACTGCTTTGCTAGTGCTCTTAGTGCCGTAAAAATTATTGCTAGTGCTCTCATTGTTTCCGAAAAAATCAAGAAAAATTGTAGCGGAAAAGTCGCTACGGTCAATTTTTAAATTTTTTAAAAACAAAACTGCATATAGATAGTGCTTGGATAGTGGTCTCTAGTGCTGTAAATCTCATCATTAAGGCTTTCATGGTTTCCGAAAAAAAAAAACCCTGGGGAGACAAACTTAACATCCAACTGTTAGACACCTAAGAAACAAAAGTTCTCTAGGTAGTGTGAGTTAATGCTTTTTAGTGCCGTGAAATTCAGTGTTAGCGTTCTTATGGTTGCCGAAAAGCAGGAAAATTTATAGGTTCAAATTTTAAATTTAATAAATTGTGCATGACTTGAGGTTCTTTAGTGCTTCAAAACTCATCATTTCGGCTTTTATGGTTTGCACAAAAAAGGAAAAGCATTGGCGGCCAACTTAACGGTTTCCCGTAGGATTTTTAAAATACAAAGGTGCTTATAGCTATTGCTTCGTTAATGATCTTTAGTGCTACAAAGATTATCGTTAGTGATCTCATAACAAGAAAAACCCTAGCCGAGAAAGGCATAACGGTCACTTTGTTTAATTCATGATTACTAACCAAATAATCGACTGGCTGATTAATTAGTCATAAAATGTCCACTTTCCACTGATCGTGTGTGTAGCCAATTACAAAATAAATCAGGAAGAAGATGGTTGAACTTTGAAAACATATGGTAGAGGAGACGAAAATACCTGTTGACTCCCATAACAACGGGTACTATAAGTTTAAATTGCAAAGAATAAAATCCAAAAACAAAGTATTCTCGTGTAAAAATTAATAGATTATATAGAAAAAAAAATTACAGCGGAGCCCTTTCGGCGTTAGCCATCTTCGATTCCATGTCCAATTGTTTTAAAAACCTATATTCCAATCAAACTAGTTCAATAAATAGAGTTCATTTATGTTATTTAACTAATATCACATAATAAAAGACTAGTTAAAAAATTGATTGCTTCAATAATTATGGATTACATCTTGTCTACGCCGTTGATGAAGTCGAAAAGAACAAATTGTTATCTTTTTCGACTTCATCAACGACGTACACAAGATGCAATCCATAGTTATTGAAACAATAAATTCTTTAACTACTCTTTTATTGTGTGATATTGGTTATGTAATATAAATGAACTCTATTGAATTAGTTTGATGCCATGTTACAGATAAGTAAACCTTTCTATTTTACTTTAGGCACTTGTGCAGTTCCTGCACTCGAGTATTAGCCGCTCCTACTTAAATAAATTTTATATTTCCTAACTTTATCAACAATCGCAGTTAAACAAGTGCTGTAAAAAGTTGTGAAATGGTCTGCAAAATTAAAAATGTTGTAGTCTTTTACAATTAATAAACTTATAACGTGGGGTTCTGAAAATTTGCTTGTTGTTCCTTTGAGAGATGGCATTTTTACACAACTAAATTATGGTAAGCAGAACCTCATGCCCAGCTGTGAAAATTGATGTTTTTCTTTGCGAAGCTTTGATTGTCTTCACCTAGAAGAATTGGGTCTGTATTTTTCAGCTTTGCAAATCACACAACCGGGGGTGTTGAGATTGGACTTGCTTCACTCGGATAGTCGGCGTGTGCTTAGGATGTTGGCAGTAATTGTTTGGGTATTTATTTAGAAATTAAAGTACGAGCGATGCAGAGACGGCACGTAGCATACTTTTCTGTTATTCTGCACAATACTTCTAAATTAATATTAATAAAATTCAGTTCTCAGAATGAATTTCTATTATAATTAATTATGTTATGTATGTATATATGTAATATATTTATAGGTATCAACCCCCTTGCCATCAGTCTAGTTCAATTCGTCCTTCCTGCTAAACGTTCGACGGAGATAAATTAATATAGATAGATTCGCTTACGTGATATAAATGTGTTAGATAAAAAAATTACCAGTAAACTTAGTGCTAATTCATCGTATTTAGAAGATTAAATTAGTGCCTACAGATAGCGATAAAGCTCGCTCTAATGTAAAAAGGACTCGGTATATAGTTGTGAATGTGAAGAATAAATATTAGGCTTCTATTCGTTGGAAATAAGCCCAAAGGACACTAGGAAAATGTGTTACACTGCAGTCAAGTATGTACGGTTGTTGTGAAAAAGACATTTGAACGATTTTATTTTGCTCGTCTATCACTCGTAGTCAAAAACAGAAAATGGACAGTATGATGTAAATAATGGCCGCTACACAAACGGTCACGTCCTCAATGCTCTATCCGAAAGTACTACACTGGGTTTAAACTTGACGAGTTTACGTACTTTGAATTAATTGAAACTCCAAAATTAATTAAAGGTAAATAAAATTTCAAGACTAAAACCAAGGATGATTTAAATAATGGTAACCATAGCGTTGGCTTTGGAATGTGTTTAATCAACAAAACGGTAGAAAAAATTAAAACGAGAGTGATCAACATTGCGGGATAGCAGCCACCATCTCTGGCGCGATCCAAATGGGTCTTTAAAACTATTCAAATGTAGCTAAACCAGTATTTACTAATGGATTCAAATTTCTAAGCGTACACCAAATTTATTAATATTAAATCCAGCTGCATGTCCCTACTCTATCAATTTACCATATCGCCCGCCCTAGTCTAGGTATTTTATTCTAACTTTAGCCTAAATTCGTTCCTAACCTTCCTTATCGTTCCCTAACTGACTTATTCTAATTTTAATCTTCCTCATGATACTACGTCCAAGGAAGATGCAAAACGTAAAACAGAAATAAAGCGACAAAATAACAAAATATATAAATGTACAATACAAGTAAAAAAACATAGATACATAAATAGAACAAGGCATATAAGCGTATAACAGTGCATAGAATAGCAAAAAGCATCTCTTAAATTATGTCGGCTAGCGCCATCGCACTAAAACGTTTTGGATCAAGATTAATTGCAAAACTTACTTATTAATACAAATCAATGAATATTTATAAATATCTCAAATATACATCATATATATATATATATATATATATATATATATATATATATATATGTAAATCCAACTATTTCATACGGCTAATAAGAGTTTGCATGCACTAGTCCTAGTGAGTATGCACCATATGTCCTTGGGGATTACAATCACTATCACTTTTAAGCCTTGGGGGTGATGCACGGTTTCACACTAATTTAACTTCTTAGTTTAATGCGTTTATTTGGTTGGTTTAAGTTACTTAGGATATCTGACATAGTTTTGATATTAGCTCGGTTTAAAGATTTAATTTAATACCTGGTGTTTGTTCGTGTGCTATAGGTGAGACAGTGATTGCTTTAGTGTGAATTTCTTCATTCGTATTTAGATATTTAGTTTTTTTTGTTCTTGTTTTATTTGTATCTTCTTTGTTTTTGATTTTTTGTAAATTGAGCTATATCATGCTACAAAATAAATTTATGTCAAGTCTAAACTACCTCCTACTCTACATTTCTAGCGATCCCTTTGGTTTACACCCGATTCTCGGTTTTCAGTCTTGTAACTTTATCCGTAAGCTCCTTGAAGGCTAGACGGAAAATTTTCTGGTTAGCGAACCCTGAACTATTAGCCATCTCGATGGGGCAGTCAAGAGCACGCACTGAACGTTTTCTGCGCCCTATCCGCATACGCAGCGGTCGTCCTAGCCCGGGTCGAATCTTCGCATGCAGGCTTTCAGAGTTCAGTGCCCTCTTACTAGCTGCACCATATAATTGAATTTCACCTCCATCTTATCTCTAGGTTCTAGCATCATCATCATCATTAGGTTTACAGTCCTGGAACTGGTTAGACGCTTACCTCCATTGTTTCCTATTTTGAGCTAATGTTCACATTTTCCGGAAATACCTAGAGCCTAAATACAACTCTATTCACTTTCTATTTTTTTTCTAAATATATAACTTATTTCACCGTATTCAGTGATGTCAGCTACAAATATCCCCAACACTTAGACATTTGCCGAATTAACTGTATTCCAATAAATGTTTTCGCATAATCTACCCTACTTGAGTATATTACACAGTCAGCACCTGTAGTTACTTATAATAATCGTCAGGTTTAAGTACAATGAACAGTATTTGCAAAGAAGTGTTTCAAGTATCGATTGATTTGATCTACGGAGCACCGTCCAGGGCTAAAAGTGTCATATCTCATTAACAATCTACATTTGGCACGATCACAAAGCTGAATTAAGAATAGGGAATAACTGTGGGCAGTTGGAAGTAATTTTAAAATCACACCCACAGATTCTGCTGTATTCAATTACTTGTAGATATTTTAATGCAGTAATTCCCGTGGTTTACACAACATTTAATGCAATATTCTAGGTACTCCCTTGTGTTACTTTCTTTATGAGTCCTAATTAGGTCTTCAGTCCTGAAACCGGTTTGACGCGTACCTCGGTTGTTTCCTACTCTGAGCTAATTTTCACGTTTCCACGCAATTCCCACATCTTTCGTTACCTGCGTGCATTAGTATAATCTAGGTCTACCTTCACTTCCATTTTTTTATCTCTGGTTGAAATATATCCCGCGCTATTATCAAATTGCTTTAGAACGCGTCGTGTCTTTTTATTGCTTCTATTTTCCTTTGTTTTCCACAGATATTTTTCTTCCTTTATTATTTCTAAAACTTCTACGTTTTTAACTTGGTCTGTCCAAGCTATCATCATCATATATCTGAAGCACCACATTCTAAAAGGTTTCAACCTTTTTCTGTCTGTTTCTCCTACTACCCGTTCCTATTTCATAGCTATACAGTACTGTGCGCCACACATATGCTTTCAACAATTCTTTCAATGTTTCTTTGTTTGTTGTCTTCAAACACAACCGCTGCTCTTTCCTGTTAGATACAGTTCGATAACCCTTCTATTGTTTACTACATATACACTCTATGTCACAAATATTCAGTGGTATTCGAAGAGGGTTAAACAGCCTGCGTCTAGAACGATCCCCAATTTCATAACCGGTCGCCGAATTAATAGTTTTGCAATTAATTCTTTCGCACAATCAATATTAGTTGAGAATATTCCCAAACCAACACTTGTTGTTTATAATAATCATCAGGTTTAAGTACAATTATTTTCTTCGTCATTAGATTTACCGTCTTGCACTTGGTTGGATAAGTACCTACATTGATTTATATTCTGAGCTAGTCTACACATTCCCGGAAATTCCACAGCCTACATCTTTGATTATCTCTTAGCAATAGTTTAACCTACCCCTACCTCTACCCATCTTTATTCCTATCTTAGCTTCTAATATACTCCACACTATTCTTTCATGCTTTAATATGTGGCCGATCATCCTATCTCTCCTGTTCTATGATCGGTATAAATTTGTGTGTCAACCTGCAGTGGTAGTGTTGTTCCATCTCTCTTCCCACTGTCGGATTTACTTTTCGTAGCTTCTTTTTGATTAGCGACCACGGTACCGATGAATACGATGTAAAAACTCCTTAGTAGTGACCTCTTTGGCCAGTTTATATGATATGCCCTTTCGTCAATTGCCGTCATGCGACCTATCACAATAAAACTTCAAATCTCGAAACCCAAATTCCGTACGTTATCCCCTAGACGTTCCTTTGACGATCTATTGAAGTGTTCGTACTTGCCAGAGCAGTCAAGGCAGATTTGCTATCGCTTTTGCCCGAGTGGTCGATGACGTTCCCTGTAGCTACCAACTCGCACTGAAGATAGTAGTTCAAAATAGAAAATGGTCAGCGAAACTCTGTCCTTTTTAAAAAGAAACGCGCAAAAACTAAAACAAACCTCGGCAAGCCTTGCAGAAAAACTGCAAGAAAGCGCGGAAAATTCTACAGAAAGATACCGAATGTAAATCGAGAATAACCATAGAGTATTACGGTACCTATCAATTACCCATCCTTATCGTTAGACAGATATGATTATATTACGATGATATTTTGATACCTGTAAATTGTCCTTTCTTACTGCCACGCAGATAGGAGGCCGCTTTAGTAAAGATCGAATACGTGTATTTTACAGAATGCTCCACATACTTCTTAATTACTGTTGCACTGCTCTCTTCAATCCCAGAACATTTTGTGGGTCGAAAGCTACGGGTCCTTGTGACGATAAGAACAACCGGAGTCATTCGAATTTTTCCCATATTGAGGGAAGCAGCAATTGACACTCCTTGTAGAAGGTGCGATCTCATTTGGGTTGAAGTCGCATACCAAGATACCCCAGTTTTTGAAATAATACATACAGCATGTTTCGTACTATCCTTCAGTTCAATATATCGAATCCACATTCAATCTTAAGTATGACCAACGTATTGTCCCCAAACTTATCATCTGGTCTTTGAAATCCATTAATGCCCAACCGGTCCTGGTAATTGGGTTTACCTAGTCACAACACACTTACCATGTGGTAAACGCAGCTATCAACCTGTGGAGAGCGTTAGTGGATCTCAACGACAAGATGATAGAGTTTGGGTACAAGAAGTTAGTCACACCTAAGATTGATCGTGGGCTGGTTAGGTTGGACTAGATTATAGTACGAAAAATGCTGGAGGTTCTGTTCTAGAAGACCGGGGTCTAAATTTTGGTATGTGGCTATTAAGGTGTTGATTGTCACTTCCATCAATATGGAAAGTGTAAGAATTGCTTCGGTTGTTCTTATAGTTAAAACTTCTTCTAACCTGCAAAATATTCTGGGACAGAAAGGTTTTAAAGCGCGGAGGGAGAGAGGCAGTTTAACAGTTGTTAACATGAATATGGTACATTGTGAAAAGTACTCTTACTCAGTATTTGCTAAAGCGGTCTCGTACCTGGTTAACGGAAAAAAAAGAATGATTCACAGTTGTCATAATGCAGTAGTAATATAAACATGTCTGTCTAACGATAAGAATGGGTGATTGATAAGTGTCGTAATATACTAGGGTTGTTCTCGAAAGGATTGAAGACACATTCTATATTTCTCTGCATTTTTCTTCGATGTTGGATTATTGTATTTGTATATAGGTACAATCCTCTGCGGTCAATAGTTTAGTTTAAGTTCCATCCTAATAAACGTTCGATGTACAAAAATTATTGTAAATATAAATTCGCTTACGTGATGTAAATGTGTTAGACAAATTTACTACCAGTAGATTAGTGCTATAATAGTGTGTAATTCGTCGTATCTAGAAGATTAAATTAATACTTACAAATAGTGATTAAGCTAGTGCTAATGTAAACCAGGACTATGTAATTACTTCTGATTGTAAAGAACTATTGTTTGACTTGCATATATCGAAGCAATGGCCAAAGATCTATTAGAGAATTCGCAACAATCTATTTATGTGAAGTGTTATTTAAAAATTTTAACGTTACACCCAACAAATTTCATGTTGAAATGCTTCATTTGTAAAGTAGCTAAAGCTTGTGAGTGAAAGCGTTGTTTTAAATTCAAAGACAGGTTAATGTATTGTTGTTTAAATTCATAGCAGTATCAAGTGGTTCCAGAAATTTCACAACTTAACTTTTGTGCCATTATAAACCGTCTTGTAATAAAGTATATGGTGGATTTAATAAAAATTTGATCGCTATAGTTATTTCTAAAGTTGATTGCCAGCGGGGAAGTACGGGGTTTTGTAGATGCACATTTCACATTTGTAAGGATTTACATGCTTGTTATGAAAATGAAAGCTGTTAATTCATGTTATCCGTCCATCTGTTGTGTCATCTTTTATTCAATTGCATTTGAAAAACTTTCAACTGCTAGTTATCGCAGTGGCAATCGTAGCCGTTTGTTATTAAGCACATTACCATATATATTTTGTCTTGGGAAGTACATTTATTCCTTATCTAAATGAAAGAATTACCATTGCTGATTTTAGTTTTATGTAAGTTGTATATAAAGGTCATCAAAGTAACGTTCAAGTGCGTTGTGTTTCCAACAATACAGAAAGAAAGTAATAATGAATACCTACACTGCTGTGTTTGTGGTACTACTTTTATATTGCGTTAAACTTTCTGTTGAGGTAAGTAAGTACACTTTCAGACATATACCTTAAAATCTTCTTTTGTAATAGGAGAGCACCATAGAGTCTCCAATGCAGGCATTTGAAACAAACAAAGATGCCTGTATTAAAGAATCTAATGTTAATCCTGCAATGGTAGACCAAGCTTTGCTGAAAAAGGAATTTGCCGACGATCCCAAACTGAAATGTTTCTTTAAATGCTCTCTTGAGAAAATGAGAATACTTGATCATAATTCTAAGACTGTTAGAATTGAGGCAGAGCAGCTGCTGACACAACTTCCGCCACAAGCTAATAAATCCGTAGCCATTGACGCTATTAACAAGTGCAAAGAAATTACTGCTGAAGATCCATGTGAATTAGGTTTTCAAGTTGCTAAATGTGTTAATCCTATAATAGATTTGTAACTTTTAACTAACTTAACAAGTTCGTTACTCACGTGGGTAGGTAGTTATCTATATTTAAAAATATACCGCAAGCACAATTACATAATGGATCATAGATTTTCCAGTATTGACTGAATAATAAAGGTTCTATTTTATTTTTTAAATATTTTATTAACATACAATACAATAACCAGTACTAGCGCTTTTTCAGGTGGTAAAATACACATTATGCCTTATCGATTTTATTTCACGTATCGCTGTTTGTAATAAAGTTTACAATGTATATCTTTATCACACAAAGTTAAGCATGCAGCTATCATGAGTTAAGTCAAAAGTATTGTTACCTTCTAACAACGCAAATTAATAATAGATACCCAAATATTTTTTGTCAAAATTGTGGAATAGCGAAGCTGTGACACCTTTATTCTTTGAAATTTTTACCGGTTCCTGAAAGCTTTTTCCACGATTTAAAAAATGCATTTAATCTAGAGTTTTCCGGGGAATCTGAATCTTTGTGAATTTTCGAAATCGAAGCAACCTTTGCCGAGTTACAACTCTTTTAAGGGTTAAACCGACTAGATTTTATGCGCATATAAATTTTTCCGATTGCTGGAAACTCGAGGGGTAAACCGCTGAGCAAGTGTGGTGTACAAACCTTAGGAAGTACAAGGAAGTATCAAGAAAGTACGGAAAGTATCAAGGAAGTATGGGAAGTATAGGAAGTATCAAGAAAGTACAGGAAGTATCAAGGAAGTATGGGAAGTATCAAGTAAGTACGAGAAGTATCAAGGCTTGTTTCCTTCATGAACTAGATATTTATCATAAACCTATATTTCAATTTTGTTCGAACATTTGTTATGTAAGATCCATATTTCTATACATGTTTGAAATCGGAACGAAATGTTCTATTATAAAAGCCAGAAAAAATAAGGTTTAATTTTAAAAAACAAATGAAAATCTCTGTTTTTATACCAGTGCAAATTTTGAAATTTTTTTGAGTGCTATCTTACGGAGAATTTCCACCCATTTACAAATACATAATTATGGTTCATTATTGTTATTTTTCAAAATAAACAAGCTATCTCGGGAGTCAAGTTTGCGACACCCAATATATATTTTTGTACTTCACGACATGTCTATGTAGTAAACTATACATGTAGTACCAGAATTGAATTATTGCTATAATAATAAGTTCACTTATACGATATTCGTGGCACAAATCTATAACGTACACTGAATTTTAACAAAGCTAAATGCAGGGCCGTTCAAAGGCAATTTAGCGCTTTGAAAAACGATTGAAATGTATGCAATTCCAGGCTAATAAAATTAAAATTAGAACATACAAGATATTAACAAACAAAACCACGAAAAATAAAAGCCGTAAAAGCTTACCAATACCAATATCAGAGCTACAACAAAATATTTATAGTAAATTAAATACTCGAATTAAAAGCCATTCTTTTGTAAAAAAAAAAGATGGCTCTGAATCCAACTCTGTTTACTGCTCTCTGTATTTCTCGTCTGCTGATCGATGCAAATGTATTAACAATCGTAAGTTTTAGATCTTTAATATTATTAGTTTTTGATAGTACTGCGTTGTGTCTTCGATTCATCAGGTACAAGCACTCATACAACGCACTAAAACACTTCACAGCAGGTCGCTGTTAGACAAGATGAATCATCATTTTTTACTCTTGCAAACAAGATATACAAAGAGCAGTAGACAGAGTTGAATTCAGAGCGAACCTTTGTTTACATGCAAAAAGAATGGATTTTAATTCGAGTATTTAACTTACTGCAAATATTTTGTTGCAGTTTTGATTTTGGTATTGTTCGGTCTCTTTGTTGCACGTTGTCCTGTTTAATTTTAAGTCGTAAATTTGTAGTTGTAAATCTAATAGTAAAACTGTTATCCCTTGTTCCCTTACATCCTACCGTAAAAATTCCTTGTGCATGTGTGAATAAGTTGGACTAAGAGTAGTGAACAAACACTCTCTTATGGATATCGAAGCAGAACAGTTGGTTTTTTGTTCGGTAACGTAAGTTAGTCATAGTGCAGCGGAATGTGAATTTATTTGTTAAACCCCTAAAAAACACAGTGCAAGTGCAACGCAACACGGACTAAATTTCGCATACATCCACTTAATTGAAGGAATAGAAACTGCAGCTTAGAACAACAAAAAACCGCGGAGGTAAGTCGATGTACAAAGTTATAAGACTCCCCCGCGCTGAACAGGTATTGTTGAGCTTATACGGCTTTTACTTTTCGTGGTTTTGTTTATTAATATCAGATATGCTCTAATATTAATTTTAATAACCTAAAATTGAATATAATGTTCGAATGCAACTTTGTTTCAATTGTTTTCAAACCATATTCCGTTTTTATCAATAATAGATGTTTTCACAAATAAAAGTATATCGTGCAGTACCGAGTTGAAAGTTGAAATCGCCAAAAAACAATCTATATAAATTATTGTAAAACAATTTAATATGACGTCCATAAGAAAAAATGAAGGCGATGATGGTTATGAAGAATGGAAACGGATTACGACGATTTCAACTTTACCATCGTTTTTAGCATAAGACTGCTTCAGAGAAGTTTATACAGATATCAAAAATTTTTGGACAAAAAACGAAAAATGCTTTTTTCAAATTGCTACGTACCTGGACGTAGCCGGAAGACAAGTAAACACCAGACTAACTACCAACCGCGGAGAGTGGGAAGATTCGCTTATATACCAAACAGAAACAAAAAAAATATCGTCCACCACTATCTATTAACACTGAACATCAATTAAGATTTCTTGATTCAGAGGTATAAAGAAAATTATTAAATTTAAGTTATATTTTACAGAACAAATTTTATAAAGGATTCACGAAGTGTGAATTTCGTAGCTAACAGGTAATAAAAATCATTAAAAAAAGTAATGCTTAGATTATTCTCAATATCAAGTGTGTTAAGTTACAGTATTCACTGTAGGTTTTCTCAATAGCATGTGGGTTAAATTAAAATATTAAATGTAGACCAAGGTGTAGTAAAATTAAAGAAAGATAACTCGAAGCACTAGCGAAGCTAGCTTCTAAACATGGGTGGTGAACTGGTTTTACAGCATCTAACGCTGGTAAATAAGGGTCTTCGATGTACGTAAAAGAAAACAAGTTACATACCTGTATGCGTCGGGATGCGTATCTTGCAAACCGCCTAGGGTGAGTCAGCATAGAAACGCCATAGTCATCAGGGTTTATTCACCCTCCCATTGTAATTATAGCAGCAATCCAAAGACAAAAGGCAGTTGGTCCACGGACAAAAGTAATTGGTCTACAGACAAAAGCAGTTGTTCTACATAAAAAACAAACCATTTGGCCTCTAGCTAAAAAAAGCTAAAAAGAGAATCTGATTTGAATGGGTACGCGTGGGAAAACTCACAAATACACGCAAGACACCTACTAGTTGTTGAACAGAAAAACGTGCATCGCTTTTTGAAATACGGAGACGAATAAAATGTAGAAAACACTACGACGTACAGCTGGAGAATCAAATTCAACAATAGTTCAAACCACACGGAGACGAACTGCAAATCCTCGCTTATCGTAGCGCGATTACGAAGCAGGAAAACGCGGTTTCATCGGATAGTTCAATACACTATGTAGACGAATGTTTAGATGGAAAACACATAAGAAGCAGTTATACGCTATCAGAAAGTTTAACAAATTGAAGGTTACCTGAAACAGGGCATAGACTATTTAATTATAGCATAAATTTGTCGTTTCGAAAGAAATAGGTTCAAAATAAAAATTTGTAGAAAGCGTATTTATTATTGTAAACAGGATGTTGTCGAAGAATTTAAGAGATTACGGGATACCTAAAACAAGGCATAGACTATTTAATTTACCGCATAAATTTTCGTTTTAAAGAAAAAGGGATTTGAGTTAAGGAATTTATTCGAAAGCGTGTTTATTATTAATTACATAGAAAATTAACGGAATAAAATTTTTTACCATAACTACAAAAGAAACGGTTACGATAAATTTCTTTTATGAATATTGACAAACATCAAAATCTTCAACTTTGCCCCAATTTAACCAATTCGCTATCTCTTTCCGGTTCTAAGATTCCAATGGTGAGCTTCCAAATTGAATAACTCTGTACACAGTGCGTTTCACTTTTCATGAGGACACCCAAATAATTTTTTTATTTTGAAAGTAGTCGATTCAAAATTTTTATCAGTTATGTAGACTAAGATAAGGCATTTTCATGAGTAAATGGGGTTTTTATAAAGTCAAAATCTGGCCAATTATAATTAAAATAAAAAGTAACGTTTCAAGTAAAATCATAGTAACGATATACCAAAAAAAATATTACTTAAGAAAAGTTGTAAATCACTCAAAAACCCAAAATGCCAAATTTCGCTGAAAAATTTTAACTTTGTTTTAACTGGAAAAATTAGTCATTTTCAAGTAATTTAGTTGAAAAAAGTTCTATTTAAAATATTGTTCGTTAAATTGTTGTTATTTTGTTGTTTATTAATGCGGAATAAAATTTGCAAATTGTTTTCTTGTTTCATGGCAATCTCATTATTATTATTATTGTCTTTATTTAAACCACAAGTAATTCACAACAACAATAATAATATGTAAACATAAAATACAAAATATGATTGTGGTAAAAATGGGCAAAGTTCAGAGTTGAGCTGAAGTTGCAAGCAACTGAGCTCGCTCTGCTCTTCCACTTAACCCTATCTACTAAATAGGTTCAAATTAAATTAAATATGGCTGAATTGAACTTAATAAAATACAATGCAAGTGACAATCATCAAGATTTTACATAACACAACTATATAGACGAATAGAATAAACTTGACAGTGCTCTGTATGGAATCATAGTTTATTTGTTTGTGTGAAGTAGCTGAAATTTTAACAAAATATCTCTTGACTACATAAAAATGTTGAAAATTAAAAATAAAAATTTGTCAAAAAATTTTGTTATTTGGGAGGTTTGAGTGATTTTTAACAACTTTTCTTAATACTTTTTTGTTCTATCTTTATCACTACTTTTCATTTTAATCATAGTTGGCCAGATTTTGACTTTAGAAAAACAAAATTCACTCATAAAGATGCCCTGTCGTGGTCTACACAACTAATAAAAATTTGCATTGATTACTTTAAAATAAAAAATTAATTGGGTGTCCTCATGGGCAGCGTCATATATACGACGTAAGTAATGTAAGATGGATTTCCGTATCTTTTTTAAATTACTATTATAAACTAAATATGCTGTTGTTGGGTCAATAGAGCAGACGTAATATTGTGTCAAACTTATCATAGATAATCTGTACACACAATAATTTTACTTCTCTGTAATCAATTTATATTTTATGATTTATGTAATATGAATTTGTTATCCGCCTTCAAAAGAGATTGTAGTTAAAATTAATTGTTATTTTTTAATCGGATATTAACTAAGGAACGTCCCAGATGTAGTAAATATAAATATTTAAAAAATTGTAAATAGAGTAGTATTTTATTAGGATTTTTGTAATCAATGGACTACATAAAAAACTTAATAATCGATTAAATTTTGTCAAAAGTGACGTAACTTTGAAAAGCCTTGCAGACCTGATAAAGTCAATTATCTATAGTTAAGTTATAGTTGTGCAAAATTTAAGTTAAAGTTGCTTAACTTAAGATTGTTTGTAATGAAATCTTGACAAAAATAACATCATTTTAAAGCAATGTATCATCGCCGAGGTAAAACCTATTTTACTTTTGAAGAGCTTTTGTTATAGGTTTATTTGTTTAATACATAAAGAACTATCATATTTGATTTTGGGATCCTACATCAATAAAAAATTGCAGAAAGTACGGGAAGTATGGAAAGTAACAAGGAAGTATAGGTAGTATCAGGAAGTACGGGAAGTGTGAAGGAAGTATGGAAAGTACGGGAAGTACATAGGAAGTATGGGAAGTATCAAGGAAGTATGGGAAGTATCAAGGAAGTACGGGAAGTATTAAGGAAGTATACAATACTTCCTAGGAAGTACAGGAAGTATATACTTTTTCGGAAGTAGTGTACAACATTTGGGTCAGTGGTTTTCCCCTCGTGGAAACTATTCCGAGAACTTAAGGCAATCGATTAAAATACAACTTTCTGTGGATTTTAAACAGTGGCGATTCCTGGATCACAAAAAGTGTAGGACGAACCTATACTGTAGGAAAAAGAATTCATGTACGCCACTAATGTCACACAACAAAAAAAAATCATAAATATTCATAATTACTACCATTTAAGGTTACTTAATAATAATGTAAAAATTCAATTGACAACTCAAAGGAGAACTGACTTACCATAACTAAATTTATTTACTTGTATGTGAAGTTGATCCCTCTATCCTTTTCTGCCGCGAAGATATCTATGACAGAATCATAAAACTTGGGGTCTTCTTTAACTCTCGAAATAATTATTTTCCAATTGATATAAATGCCAAGCTACAAAGACGATCTTGTGATGTTGCGCTTCTATTGTACGACTTAATACGTTTCATTGCCAAAAACTTCGTTCTGCTGAAGCACTTGTCGCCTGAATCGTATGAGAAAAATTTACTAGTTTTGCTAATTCCGACACAGTTTCGTTTAAGTCACTTGATACCAAGTATTCGTTTAATTTTGAAACGGAGTCATGTTTAAAAGATGGAGAATCATATCTCGTTGTTTAAACCAGTCTCATTAAAATATTGGCCATGTGGGGAAAATTCATCAGGCTTTTGAGCAATTCTAACGGGAAGTTACGAGCGCAATAGCCAAATTTATTAAATTGCAAGAGGCTGAAAAGCTTTAATTTATAGAAATCAAAAAAACGATCTTCGACATTCACAATTAAGTTGTTTAAGATTTCAAAGTAAAGTTGTCGATAATGGTCTTCTACATTATCGCCAATTATAATTTTTTTGGGCGGTTTATTTTAAAATCTTTCATTTTTATCCAAAAACCTCAACCGATCTAGATAACTCTTAAAATTCTGTATTTCACTATTGCAATACATAATGTTACACGTTTTTATTTGCAGAATTTTAACTAAGATATCTGCTTTAGGCAGCACTACATATAATAATTCCAAAAATAAATTAAATTTAAAATCACAAAGGTTTTTACGAAAACCTTTTGCACAATACCGCGACTCGGCATCGAACATAGTATCATTTCCCAAAATAAAATCAAACAATTCGGTGAGCTTATTCCTATGGCCATAGACCATTTCAACAAGCCGATTGTTATACTGCCATCTAGTAGTAGCAACTGAAAGGAAACGACTGTTCACAATTTTATCAAGAGCATACGAGCTTTTCGATGAGTTTGAGACAAAAAAGATGCAAAGCCGGACAAGGTCATAAAAAATACTTTACACTGTTTAATGTTTTTTACAGACTTTTGTAAAATTAAATTTAATTTGTGTGCAAAACATATGGTTAATAGTGCTGTGGGCATTTCAAATGCAGAACTTTCTTCAACGGTCAGCTCGATTGTCAAGCCCGGAACTCGTCTATTTTGAGCCTCATTATCTCGTACAAAGCCTCGTCCACATGTTCTAACCAGCTGGAGGATGTCACAATTACATTTTTCATGTTGAACGACTTAACACCAGTAAATACTCCCTGTATGTTTGTTGTGGTTTGTTTAGTATTCTTCTTAATCTTCTTTGGGGATTAAACCACTTATAGTTTTTAAAATTATCTTTATTAACGTTTCGATCCATGACCTAGGATCGTTTTCAAAATAATAAAAACTTCAAGTTTGACATTTATGACATAAATTGAAGGTGACTTTGATTAATAAAGATAATTTTAAAAACTATAAGTGGTTTAACACCAGTAGTTTCCTCACCCGCGCCCATTTTGGTGTTTGATCTAAAGAGCTCGCAATTAATTTTAATCCCTCTATGTTTCAATAGTTTTTCGTCAACCAAATAAGGAAACATATCTTTCTAGTCCTGGAGAAAAGCTTTAATGTCACTTGCAGCGTTGGAATTCTTCACCCGGTAGGTGGCTATCCGGGATGTAGACGCAGTGCGAATGGCTTACATAACTTTATCGCTACCGGTAGTACGAATAGAAGCATCGTTGTACACTGAACTACCAGATGCGCGGTAAACGCGGTCTTGGCTAGCACAATATCACATTTGTCCACTTTACTTGTTGCTTGTTATCAAGCGTTCTTGAAAAGGTGTCTCCACAGTGGCATGTGGGTTTTCTTCGAACTACCGATGTGAATTACGACTGGTATTGATGTCGTTCTGAGTGAAAGTGGCTTCATCAGTGAAGGTTAAAAATGGCATTACTTGGTAATTTTCAAGTATCCAACATCAAAATTCCAATCGTCTATCTTCATCTCCTGTTTGAAGGTGTTGAATGAGCTGTAAATGATACGGATGGAACCCGTGCATGCGTAATTTCCTTCATAGTCTTGTATATGGAACACCGATATGTGCAGAAATTCCGCGTGTGCTTGTAGAAGAACTACGTTCAACCGACTACTTTATTCGCATTTCGTTCATTTCCACGTTCAGATGAAATATGCCTGCTGGACACTGCAATAGTCTCACGCAGTGTATTGAAAACACGAGTAAACATTCTTGAATCTGGTAGTTTCCGGTTAGGAAATCGCATGTTGTATTCTCTACAAGCAGCAGCAGTGTTTCCATTACAAACTTCATACACAAATACCATATCAGTATATTCGGCATGTGTAAATACCTATGGCATGGATAAACGATCAGTAGACTAGGTCAACAAATCACAATGACAGTTGAAAAATTCAACATATACTGAAGCACAACTGCACAGCTTGAACGTGAACACATTAATGTTAACAATCGATAAATACGTCCATAATAATCGTTGTACTAACACACGAAACAAAAATGCAATGAACTCAGTGGTGAAATGTTTTGAAAATCAACTTTGAGCGTCCCATTTGCCTTTTGTTTGGGTTACATACTAACAACTGTGTCTCTATACTCAATAAAAATTGGACACATGTTATATGGAATTTTTTATTGCCATTCGTCTATATTTCCACCTTCTAAAATATTTACTATTCTTCCTGAAACACCCTGTATACAAGAATGAGAAAAGATCGCTTCTGTTTAATAAAAATTTTAAATCGGTTAGTTGAAAAACAATTTTCTGGTTTTAAGGAACAGAAATTGTTATCTGGTAGTTGTCTATTATATTTTCGTTCTGAAGAAGAGCTACGCAAACGCATGGAACACGTCGGCAACTACATAGTTACTACAATGCCAACCGCAGCTAAAAGCACTTCAAAATTTGTTATGGTTTACAAGCGTTTGTGATATATTCTGATTTTGAATGGATCCTAAAACAAATCTACTTTGCAGTTTCAGATGTGTCTACTTCTATCACAAAAAGTATCCAGGAACACAAACTGTACAGCTTTCCATATTATATAAAATACTCGTACGATGAATCTTTACACAAATTGCAGCTGTACACACGATCCGATGTTGTCTTTATGAAGAAGCTGAAGGAAGAAGCAAAAAGATTTGGGTAAACTTTAGAAACAAACGTTCCAACAAAACCTCTATCACCGATCCAAGAACTACAAACTTATGCTACAGTTGACTGTGAAATTTGTATCAAGATTTTACGGGATGATCGAGTAAGAACTCACGACCATTTAATGGGGGCTACAGATGTGTCACGTCATTTCATTACGGGTAGTTTTCCATTCAAGAAAATTCTACTGCAGTTGCAAGATGCAACTAGCGAGTTAGGATATCCAAATATTAAATTATCCATACCCTAGAGCACGTTCAAGCATTGTCAATACCGAGTAAAGCATGAGTAGAAAACAAAGAACAACGTCAGCAATTACTAAAGTTTTTTCACGATACACCAATTTTTGGAAGAGATTGTGGTATCATGTGATTATTAAAAAAAAATTAAAAACCCAGTACAACAGGAAAGGAATATCACGAAATGTGGCACAATGTCAAACCAATAAAAACAAAATTAAGCACATAGAATAAATCGTAATAGTAATAGTAACACCTTCACCTCAAGTATGTTTTGATATAACAATCGTTGACACGATAGGTCCTTCTGTAAAATTAAATAAAGAAAACGTATACGCGGTAGAAATATCATAAAAGCTAGGTCAGTACGTCCTAATAGGTACAACACCAAACGAAGAAAGTACCACAATAGCTGGATGCTTAGTAGGTTACAAATTCCCCCCTAGCAAAATAAAGACGTCGGGGTGAAAGAAAAAAAAAGACAGACAAGGAACCAAACAAAAAAATTTTTATCCGGTTCAAAGGGCCAATATCAGTATAAGAAAAGGAACATTTTTTAAAAAAAGACAAAATCATCTATCGCAACCAACAACGACAGAACAGGTAAAGAAAGCATCAAGTAAACACCCAATGAGGATTAAAGGTCTTAGCTACTTTCAAAATCGTCAAAAGACGGATGTCCCCCAAAAGGGACATTTCTGTTTTCCACCTCAAAGAAAAGTTTTGGCTTCCCGCGGAGAAACCAAGAGAAAAGAAAGAAAACGAGGAAGAAAACTCGTAGCAAAACTGTCACCCTCAAGTGTGCCGTAAAGAAAGAACCAAGACAAAGCAAAGGACAAAGGCAAGCTAGTACACCATCTAGAATACTTCCAACTGAGGTAACACAAATTCGTATGAAACGATTACTCAAGCAGAGTATGGCTAACAGACCTACAGAAGCGACCAAGTCGAAATTCCTAAAGGAAAAGAAAATAGATCTGACGCCTACCTCAGGGAATGGATGTAGAAAGCGACTATAATAGTCAAATAGTGAACAAATGGTAGAACTAGCCAAAAGAAAAAGTCACGGGATGGGTTTGCAATAAAAATATGAATAGGAATACAAAACAACAAACGATACCAATCCAATCAGAACCAACACACAAAAAAAAATTCCGGCTCTAAGGACCAAAATGTCAGACACATCTAAGAGTAAAGAAATCCACAGGGAAAGATAGGTAAGCAGTAGCAATTGGAAAGGAACAAGGTGTAGAGGCATAAACGCTGCCAATTGATTCGTCAAAGGACGGATGTTTCTTTAGAAAGGAGACAGCACAGTTTCCAACCTCAAGAAATTGGTTTCGCGCTCAGAAATCAAAAGAAAAGAAAAGTAGCGAGGAAGGAAACCCACAGCAATAGCCAACATAAGACACAAGTGTCAAGCCTCAAGTAAGCTAGGGAACGACAAACGGAAAACTGGAAAAAGTAACGAAAGACTTCAACTGTGGTATCAAGAAAGAAAAAAAAAAGTCGTATAATACAACCAGATAAGAAAAGTAATCTGCTAATAGACCCAAAAGTCGACTAAGTCGTGTTTCCTAAAGGACAGAAAGTAGGCCTAAGAGTAACTACCACAGGAGCAGATACAACGAGTAATCGAAGTCAGTACCACAACTAACCGCAAGGAAAACCAGTCAGGAAAAAAAAATGGACAGGAATGTGGAATGGAAGAAAACCCGGAAAGAGTAGAAGAAAAAAAAATAAAAGTCATCACACAATACTACGAAATATGTCAAATATCACAGATAGCGCCAATGAGTTGAAGGAATCGTATAACGTAGGGAGACAAGTGGATTACGAACGAAATTTGCGGCGCTTGCGTCGCCAAAAGGACAACAGATCTAGATCGGGGACATTAGGATTGTATTTAAGTGAGGTAGCGAAAGTGACGTGAAGAAAAGGAAAAAAAATGGTGTAAAGAAAACTTGGGCGCCAGTGTTTTTCAGAACCAAATTACCAGCGAAAACACAACTCTGATAATTGACAAAAAAAATTAACATCAAGGAATTTCTATATAGCGAAGGAAGAAAAAAAATCAAGACTACACCACAAAAAAAATTAGAGCCAGCCAATATAGGCAGAAAAGGAAGTCGAGCCGATACGTCAAAAAAATCAATGCCAAAAAAAAATCGAGCCCCACAAAAAAGTCGGGCCGCTCAAAAAAAGTTGAGCCTAAACGAGAAAGAAGAAAAAAATAATTTCGAGCCGATACATAAAAAAAAATCAATGCCATAGAAAATCGAGCCCCACGTTGGGCGCCAAAAATCTATGTGACTTTTTTTCGGGGCCCCACGTTGGGCGCCAAATCGATGCTACGTAACACAAAGAAAGTCAAAGAAATGACCCGGCTCAATCGGAGAGATGGGGGGGGGTTGTAGAAAGCAGACTGACATATGATGTATGCGGCGGTAAGGAGTTAGTAACAATACCTGCAAGAAAAATAGTTAAACAAACCTGAAAAAAAGAATAAGTATAGCAGTAATGAAAAGTCTAAATTATTCAGTACTTTGTAGAATGAAAAAAAAACTGTTTAGATAATCTATATAATATAACAACTGTAAAAGCAATACAAAAATTTCTAGTACAACGTGAGGTAATATTGGGGAGTAGCAGAAACGTTTCCTCACACACCAATTAGACATAAAGCAGATAAAATTTTAACAAAATATAAATAGGTAAACACAATTAATATGAGTAGTCCAGTAATATTTATTTTTCTCTTTTTTTTCTTTTATTTAAAATAGCATTTAAGTCTATGGTAAAAGGTCTCAAAACGCCAAAGGTATGGCAAAGCAAACGGTTAGATATTTAAAGCAATAACAAGTAAGAAATAGTTCAACTTACAAAAAGTCCTTCAGGAACGCTTCCTTGCATTTGAAGTGTGGGATTCACAAGGTCCTGCACTAGCGAAGCACTTCACCCTTGATTGTGAGGGTGTTGATGGAATTTCTTACACTTTACACTAATCACACCTACGTATTTCACTGGTTTTAGCAGCAGACATTATCATGCTGATGGAACTAATGGAACTATGTAGCATTGATAAATTTCTTGTTAATTCCACTTCCTGAGACAATAATTCCGAAATACTTTGTAACACAAATTGTAAAGAAAAAAAAGTAATAAGAATTTAGAACCACGTGCTTTCAAGGCACGATGTAATGCATGTCATCTGATAAGTTCTTGCATTATACTAACAGTAATGTGAGGTGTTTTATTTGCTACATCTGGTAACAAAGAAAAATCTAATGCTTTTTAATAACGAAATTTGCGCAAACAGTTCCATTATAAAAAGATAAAACAACAAAAACACAATCAGTAAAGTAACGTGTAAGCAATAAAACCGTCTGTCAATGACCTTAAAACCCGTGCGGTCGAGTAAACACATTCTACAGTTAAAATACACCTTTTATTCCACAAGAAAGCAACTAGAATCGTGCCGCGTTTGTTCATGAACAATTCGAGAATTCATCTCGCATTCATTTTCACTATTATCAAAGCAAAAAGGAACAGTATTTTTCACGTACTTAATAGATAGGAACAACCAACAGAACTCTGCACTCTAATCTGTTTATTTAAAACTAGTTGTTACCATCAACTCTGGTCGAATACTCTCTTAATAACATAAGGCACATTCAACGTGAATGCACCATCATATCTCATAACTAGTTACAGTTGTTTATCATTTTCGATAAGCGGGAAAGCAATTTACTAATAATCCAATTTAAAACTTCGTTGCAATTTATTTATTAATGAAAATCAACCTTCAAATTATCTTTTAAAATTAATACACGCGAGTTAAATTGCATACAATATGAAAACTATTCGGACGTATTTACTTTATACAAACAGCGATTGAAAGGAAACGATGCAATCCACTCATTATAATACGACGCATTCGCCTAAGGAGTTAATAAATATTAAATACAGAAATAGTAATTTGTAGAAATGTATTTATAAATTGGGAAACAGCGTAAAAAGGTTAAAACTACAAAAATGCCCGTTACAAATTTTGTACTGGTATATGAACCAAGGAAGCAAATACGAACTGATCTGGGAACTGAGTACAAAAATTAAATTTTGAAGATTGTAGCCGAGCTTTTATCTATACCGCATCAATTCCATAATCCTTCTCATCGGCAAGTGATAGGAGTATAGAAAATTCATCTCAAATTAAACGAATATCTACGATCATACGTGAATGAATCCAGTACCGATTGTCATAAATGGACTCAAAATTTTAGTTTTGTTACAATACCACACCGCACGTTGCAAACAGATATATACCGTTCTAAATTGTATTCGGGAAGACAATTCAACTACCTTCAGAATCAGCAAAAGAGTGAATCCAAAATACAATATCGAAAATAAGTGCAAATTACGAGTCACAACGAAAGGAACGAAACGATACATAGAGCAAGTAAAGAAAGACCAAAAGATATAGTATGATTGAAACAAAAACATCTATGTCAAGCGTGGAAATTAGTCTCGTTAGCAAGACAGAATCAGGAAAGATATAGGTAGTCCGCACCGATTATTACACCAAAAAAAATAGTAAGGAAGAATGATGTGCTAACAAACTTATCGTAGATCGCGGGGGGGACAAAAAATGAAAAAACTCCATAATGATTCGCTGCTGAGGATTTTACACAGTGCAGGTAAAAGTTTGTCATATTTTTTATCTCCAAACATCGCTCTTAATGTCTAACCTATATAATTATAGTATTTTGCAGTTGATTGTCTTCAATCCAATCCCCGATAAAACAAATTATATACAAAAATCATTACACCTTCATTCATTGTTATAAAATAAATGTCGTGCATATAAACGAATACAAAACAATCACTTGCTTACCATAATGAATTACCATGTTAAACGTTGTCCTTCATTTTATGTTACGCCTGTTATTGTGGGATTTAAAACTGCTTGGTAACACTGGCTATCGTGTCATATCTTATTTGATGTTGTTTTTATGTTTAAAACAAGGAACGAGCACTTGTTTATGGAAAGATCACTAAAATTGTCGATGTCGAATAAGACAAACAAATCGATGGAGAAAAATACACGAATTGAAGTTGGTCTAACAAAACTTCTAACAACACCAAATTAATACCCTTTTAAATTACAATTTAAACAGAATTACTTTTTATGTCACGAACTGTTTTTAAAATCCAACACTATATGTATTCCAGGAAGTACGCGTAATCAAGTCTTCGTGTAAGACAAGGAACCAGAGCATAAACATAAACGTGCAGACCTTGAATTAAATAAAGAACGAGTACAGTTGGGATGATACACTATCATTTCATTAAACCAATCTAACTGTATAATCAGAGACAGTTTATTAAAAATTTAAATAGTGCATATGAACATAATTGCTAAATTTAAGTCAAATGAGACATAATTGTTGTAATAGATTTTACCTAGCGTCTGGTTTTAATAAAAGTGCAATAAAATTTTAATCAGATTAGTAGTTAATAAAATTCAATATAATTACAGGCATACATTACATAAAAGACGGATGTGCATACTAAGCTTACAAAAGAACGCGCAACTAATATATAAACTCACGTATAACTGTATATAAATTTATTTATAAACAGTTCAAACATGTATACCTTCAGTATCCATTCTAATTTATTGTTCATGACTTGTATACAAGACGAAATTATCCAGTAGGAAGTTGATGCTACGCGCAGAAACAGGGTGTAGAGTAATAAGCAGTTTACCCCAGTAACACTAAAAGTTTGTCGTGTACATTCCATTTACAGTATCCTGAACCACAGAGCTACTTATTCGCCAGCGTTCTATAGTTGTGCCATTTATGTGCATAAGGTTATATAATGAGTGAAATGTAAAACTGAAGAGAACAAAATAATAGCATTGTAATGAATCGAAAAAAATGGATGATTTGGATGATTTAACATTCAAGCTTAGAAGGGCCTAGATTTTAAAAGGCCTCCCGAGTCAAGTTGTAGGGAGTTGTACAACAAAACCATCAGTGATAACGTGATAACGATGCCAAATTGGCTATGGTAACTAGAACTTTGAGCAGGGTGAAAGATGCAATCATTACAATACGCAAGCGTTACATCGATAGCAGACAGAAACAAAACAACAGTGTCATATTCAAGGTCAACAAATGCACAGATAAATAAACCCTGATCTCTTAATTGCAATGATAAAGGTAAGACAAGGCCAAGCAGAAACTTTACACCGACAATGCTTAACGGCATACGCGAATAGAATAGAAACTATCCAGGAAAGTTAGAACAATACGAAATAGTAATGCAGGTCATCAGATAAAAAATTATTATTATAAACGATGACAAAATTTTTATAGAGCACTCAGTAGATGAGAAGTTACAAAATCCGGAACCAGAGACAGGAGCAAGCCCGCCAGCAATCGGACTGCACGAGGCGAGGCAAACTGATAATATACACCTTAAATTTACAAATGCCTAACTTAAAAAATAATAAAGATATCAGTGACAACACAAACTTTTTGTGAATACCGGTCCCGATATAAGTCTGATCAACACATAAAAAGAATCTACGGACCTCAAAAATTTTTCTAATATTAAGTGATACATCATAGGTATTACAAAACCTTAATTACAGTAGATTTTTAATCACGAGAACAATAGAAATAGAAAATCATTTTTAACAACAATTTCGTTTCCAATTTTCCATTGCCCGCTGATGATCTAGGGGTTAGATACGTTTTTAGTGAGATATCAAGATGAAATCAGTTATAAAGATTGGTCCCTAACAGCTCAAAATACTTTCACGACGGCTACAACACCAATCAAAGCTGGAGCAAAACCAGAGTCTTTTATAATCTTGCCTAGAATGGAAATAATTAGACGTTTAAATAACCTAACGAAGAATAATAATATTAAGCTAATTTTAAGGGCAAAACCTAGTGCCGGAGTTTTACTGTAAGAGCTTTAATGTCGTTAAAATCAGAATGTGTTCGGGTGGTAAACACTACCGACGAGACGGTATAATTACATTATAGCGATATAAAAACAGCAGATTTGAACAATTATTTTAATATTTGAAACAAAAAGGTAATAATAAGAATAGAAGAGAACAACATTTAGTTGAACTAAATAAGGATATCCCATAATATGTAATGGTTAAAATTACGAATGTGTATGGAACACCATATTTTTGGATTAATGGAGGATAAAATTTCGGGTAACAATTTTTATAATCAAAACTTATAGGTTTAAGGATAATGAAACCGTAAAGAACTACAGAATACTGGACTGTCAAAAGTCAAAAATGCAAACCCAGGTAGCAAAATGTTAAACAATGAAGTTATCGAACCTTCTTTTTCGAAATTCAACAGGATTATATGGAACTAAACACAAAGCTAGCGACAGAACAATTTTATTTACCAAGAATTTTTTGACGGTAGACTTAATCTCAGGATTTTATCAGCTACCCCTACAAAAAGAATTGAGTAATATCGCAAGCTTTTCAACAGAAAATGGAAGCTATCGTTCCATGTGGGCATCATTTTCAAAACGTCGACGCCAACTTCCGAATGAATGGCGAATTTAGCATTGAACCACAAAAGGCGTTTGTATATGTTGATGATTTGACAATAATAAGAATTTTGGAACCTTCTGAATTTTATACGGCAAGTTTTTCAGACATGCAGAAAGTGTAATTTAAAATTGAACACTGGTAAGAGTACAATTTTCAAGGCAAGAGTAACTTTTCTACCGCAACAGATAACAAATCAAGGAGTTATACCCGACACATCAAAATATGATGTACCTAAAAATTTTACATCAACAAACGCAAAGGAAGTCAAAATATTGGCATGTTTCTGTAATTTTTATCGTAAATTTATTACAAAATCTCCTAACATGCACTAAATAAACTCTATCGAAGCAACGCACATTTTATTTAGAGCGAAGAAGTGTTCGTGTATTTATCACTCAAACACACTTTATTAAAGCCAACAATATTAAAATTCCCAAGATTGTACCGAAAATTTATACTTTTTGTGACGCGTCAGAAAACGCATATGGAGCTACACTACAGGAAGAACTTGGCAAAGATTTATAACCAATAGTATTTGCATCAAAATAATTTTCAAAATCGGCTATGAAATAAAGTACAATCGAGAAGGAAATGATAGTCATACACTAGGCTATAGGACACTTTATGGTATAAAAATTCACAGCTCTAACAGGCCACAGAGGACATTACTTCACCTAACCCGACATTAAATTATCCCTATCCGAGAGCATTTTTAAGTGTTGTATAACTAATGAATTCGAGATTTGAGCAGTGTCAATATCGAGTAAAGTATGCGTAGAAAACACGGAGCAACGTCAGCAATTACTAAAACTTTTTCACGATACCCCAACCTTTTGGGGGACATTTTGGTAGCAAGTGATTATTAAAAAAAATTAAAACCCGGTACAACTGGAAAGAAATGTCACGAAATGTGGCACAATGCACAACCAAATGTCAGGAATGTCAAACCAATTAAAACAAAATTAGGCACAAAGAAGAAGTCGTAGTAACACCTACACCTCAAAAATATTTTGACATAACTATCGTTGACACGAAAGGTCCTTTTGTAAAATTGAATAAAGAAACCGTATACGCGGTAACAATATCATAGGAGCTAAGTCAATACGTATTAATAGGTACAGTACCAAACGAAGAAAGTACCACACCAGCTAGATCCTTAGTAGACAATTTTGTACTAGTATATGAACCAAGGAAGCAAATACAAACTTATTCAGGAACTGAGTACAAAAATAAGATTTTGAAGAGTGCAGCCGAGCTTTTATCTATACCGCATCAATTCTCTACACATTTTCTTCGACAAAGGATAGAAAGAGTATAGAGAATTCATCGCAAATTAAACGAATGTCTACGATCGTACGTGAATGAGTTCAGAACCGATTGTCATAAATGGACTCAACATTTTAGTTTTGTTACAATACCACACCGCACTCTACAAACGGATATACGCCGTTCTAAATTGTATTTGGGAAGATAATTCAACTGCCTTCGGAATCAGCAAAGGAGTGAATCCAATATACAACATCGAAAATTACGATACAGGATTAAAGTGCAAGCTACGAGTCACAGCGAAAAGAACGAAATGATACGTAGAGCAAGCAAAGAGAGACAGAAAGATATAGTATGATAGACACAAAAACATCTGTCAAGTAGGGAGTTTAGTCATGTTAGCAAGAGAGAATCAAGAAAGACATGGGTAGTCCTCACCGATTATTACAATAAAAAAAAGGAAAGGATGAATGTTGTGTAATCGCTTGTCGTTGAGCGTAGAGGTATACTAGTATAGAAATTTATTTATTGGCAATTTAAACATTTATACTTACAGCACCCATTCTAATTTATTATTCATGACTTGTATTACAAGACAAAATTATCCAATAGGATGTTATTGCATTGTGCGGAAACAAGGTGTAGGGTAATTTAGCAATTTAACCAAGTAACACTAAAAGATCGTTGTGTACATGCCATTTGCAATATCATGAACCATAAAGCTACTTAGGTAATAGCTATTATTCGTCAGCGTTATACCATTTACGTACTTAAGGTTTTATAATAAGTGAAATGTAAAACTGAAGAGAACAGAATAATAGTATTGTAATGAATCGAAGAAAACATGTGAGACACTACACGTCCTTGTGACTATTATTATCAATAAATGTATAATAGGTATTGATTCGTTTGTAATTGTATATAATAGTTCACGTGTATATAATAACCTCTTTACTTATTTTAAACATTTAAAACTTGCTAGTTATTTATTTCCACTCAGTATTTAAATGTCACTACCTTACCGTGTCATTTCTTCAAAAACCGCGCCTGATTATTAAGTGCCGCGAAATCGATAAACTATGCTCTTCGCATGTGCAAGAACTTCTTATCACCTCCTTTGAGAAGACACAAAGTATTGTAGTATCGCTTTCCGTTGTAGACGGCCGCAAAATTACATGTGCTACGCTTCGCCATACTAAAGAGTCTATTTTCGTATCCCGTTCTGCACGGCCACAATGCAACAAATGTGTATCGCTCCGCTACTTTACAAAGGTAAACATTTTGAAGTAACTGTTTGTTATTATCATTTATTTTCGTATGCATGTTCCTCATTTCTCTACCTCTGTTAGCTATCGAAACTACCGCAAAAATAAACATTGATCACTTCTCAGCGGGTGTGAATTATTTGTATAAGTTTCAAGTGAAAATAAATTCATATAATTATCATACTGCCTAGACTGCAAGTGTTTAGTAATATAATTACATTCACGGTAGGTTACTGCCTTTCAATACATGATACGTGCCTTTGTATTTACCTTGTTTACTAGACTTTCTTGATATCTGGTTTGGTATCAGAATTTTGTACGAGGCTTATATATTAACGCCGCGTTTGCTTTAATTTAAACACGGAAGTATCGGTTTCATTTTGTTTGTCCTTTTTTGTATTTGCTTATTTTTAACCATAGCAGAGAAATTAAAGCGTAGTTATTTTTTTTCTTCAAATAATGCGATTAACTCTCTGCATGAGATATATGAAATTGTTCAATAATCTGCAGTTGAACAAACGTTTTTAGATTTGTTTCGAGCGCAATATTAATCACTTGAAACAGTTCGAGAAAATTTCTTAACACGGCATAATTTTATAGTTGGTATAATTGCTTCTGCAGATGACGCCGATGAACAATTTGAAATGGAAGACGCTATTTGTAAACGCTTCGATAACCATTTCTTTCAAATAAAAGCGCTCTATTTCAAGTTGTTTCCTTGTCAACCTTCGTCTCGAGCTACTGTGTCCACTCTGCTAGATACCTTTAAGTCGAAAGTTTCCTTTCCACTGCTGGCCTTCCCTACGTTTGATGGAGATGGTTGTTTGTTTGAAAGCTTTATTGACCGCTTTGATAGTTTAGCTCATCTTAATAACGATCTGTCAGACGTGGACAATTTTCCTATTTTCAATCAGTACTAAAAGGACCGGCACTCTTAACTTTTAAAAACTTTGACAATACAGAAGCCAATTACCCTTTTGCCTACAATAAATTTCGCGAAAAATATCGTAATATTCGCCACATTACCTAGCTCTATGGAACAATATTTATAAATTTCCCAAATTGAATTCTGATAACCCCACGGGTTTGCAAAAATTACTCGATACCTTTACCTATATATTACAAACACTTAAGAAATTTGATTTTCCTATAGAGCAATGGGAATTTATTCTTGTACAAATGATCTTAAATCGCCTTGATGTACACACTGCCTGTAGTTTTGAATTGAATCAAGATTCTACCGCTATCCCATCCTATACAGAGTTAATGGCTTATCTGGAAAAATCTTGTAAATCTTTATCGAATTTGTTAGTAAATCATAAAACGGATTTAAACAAAGTTATTCATTCCAACAACCTGTTTAGGTCTCGCTCCGCCGTTTCCATGTTAGTCCAGACAAAGCCTAATATCAATAATTGTCCGCTTTGTAAACAAGATCACAATATTTATCGTTGTAATGATTTCGTCACACTTTCTTCGCCAGATCGCTACAATTTTGCAAAAAACAACATATTTGTCTCAATCGCCTTAGCAGTTTTCACACTTCAAATAAATGCAAATCTACTTTTTCGTGCCGCCAAAATCAGCATCATCATTCCTTATTGCATTTCGATTGCGCTTCGTCTAAACCCGTTTTCGCTGCTAGTAACCATGCTCACTTGAGCCCGGACACCGCCGACTCTAAGATTTTACCTTATACTAGGTTCGCTATTCAAGACCGCTACCAGCCTTCCGTTCCTCTTGCCTCTGAGGAATCATCGAATTCGTTTAGCTGTAGTGGCCCATCAACTTGAAATGTCGTTTTATTTAATTCCTTAGCTAAAACTTCCCTCATTTTACTTTTCACCGTTCAAGTGGAAATTGCTGATTGCTCTGGTTCTTTCCAAAAACTTCACGGTTTACTCGGATTCGGGTAGCATGACTTGTTTTATTTCGTAAAATAGTGTGAAACTTTTGTACCACTCCACATTCCCTTACTGTTAGTGGTTTAGGTCCATGCGCTCTGTAGCTCTGCATAGCGCTGTCGTCATCTCGCTCAAACCAATAGGTGTGTCTGCACCGATTATTAATTTTCAAGCTGTAGTACTTCCCAAAATTAGTGAAAATTTACCTACTTCTAATATTTCTTCAGAACATTTTGGTCATCTGGCTAACCTCAAACTAGCTGATCCGATCTTTGCTCAATCTGGGCCCATTGATTTCTTACTTGGTGCGGATATTATCCCCCAAGTGTTATTCGACGGTTGCATTAAGGGTGCTAGCGATCAACTTGTTGCTATTAATACTATTTTTGGATATGTTTTAATGGTAAACATACCTTCCTCACCCGCTCCGGAAATAACTAGCTTGTTTTGTATGACATATTCTACTTCCCCATTAGAAGATATTCTTGCTAAATGCTGGGAAGTCGAAGCTGTCCCCGCCGCTCAACCTTACACGCCTGAAAACCCTCTAGTTGAAAAACATTTTGTTGATATGTTTCACAGCACCGAACAAAGTCGATGTAATCTCACCGCCGTTTAGAGATCCAGAACCATTTTTTCCAGGTAGTCGTGACCTTGCCTTACAACGATTCGTTTCTTTAGAAAATCGTTTACTTAAGCATCCTCGTGTTTACGAGCAGTACGTTTCGTTCATGCGTGAATATCAAAATTTTCAATATATGCAATCTGTTGTTAGTAGGTCTCATTCGGACTTTCTTATTACACCCCGCATCATTGCGTTGTAAAACCAGAAAGCATAACTACGAAGCTACGAGTTGTTTTCAATTCTTCCGCTAAAACTTTGTCTCAATCGTCCTTAAACGATCACTGTTTGTCGGGCCGAAGCTGCAACCAGATGTTACCGCAATTTTGTTGCAATTTCGTTTACATCCATATGTTGTCACTGCCGATATTCGTCAGATGTACAGACAAATTCTTGTTAATCCCGCTCAGTGTGATTATCAACGAATTGTTTGGCGCTTCTCCCCTGAGGAGCCCATTCAGGACTTTAAATTAAATACTGTTGCTTATGAAATCTATTGTGCTCCTTTTCTTGCCATACGCACGCTTCTGCAGTTGGCCGTAGACGAAAGGAATTCTTATTCGTTAGCCAGTTTTGCTCTTCGCCATCATACTTACATTGTTGATATCGCTACTGGTGGAGATTCTATTGAATCAACCCTCGCTCTACGTAATCAACTAATTGCTCTTTTAAAACTTGGTGGTTTCGAACTTCATAAATGGTCGAGGTACCATCCCGAATTATTGTAAGATCTTTCTGCTACGCAGCACTTCGCGTAACCACACCCCTTTCTAGATCCTGACACTTAACCCCTAAAAGTTCTAGGTCTCAATGGAACCCCACCTCAGATAATTTTTGTTTCCTAGTTCAACCCCTAGGTACCTCCTGTACCAAGCGCAATTTACTTCCAACTTGGCCCGTATTTTTGACTCCATGGGACTCGCATCCCCCCTCCACTTTCCTGGTAAAACACTTAATTCAACGTGATTTTTTTTTATTTTGAAAGTTTGATTTTTATGTTGGTTTAAGGGATGATTTTCTTCTTTTTCCTTTGCACGTTTGTTTGCATTTTGTCCATTTGTTTCTGCAGATTCTCTATTAGATTCATTGTTGTTGAGTTTCTTCTTTTCTGCTATAATTGATTCTTTCTTATTTACATTTCTGAATTAATTATAAAATTTGCATTCGTTATTGAAAAATATACAAGAGAATCATGTACTTGAATATATTTCTATGGCATACTAAAAATTGACTGTATGAAGAAGGTTATATAAATAGCATTAGCGTTTCACAGAATATGTATAAATGTGAAAATTACATCTATTAATAAACATTAATCTGGTAGTAATCTATTTATAATGGGCAAGCTCTACACTGTACCTTCCCTCTCTCTATATATATATATGAACCTCATGCCATAGATAATTCTCTCATATTAATAATGGTAGAAATTACAATGCAGAACAGTTTCCTTGTAACATTATTTATTTTGAGTACTATTCGGGTTATAGAGCAAGTCTGTGTAAAACACTATCTATTTGATATTCTAAATCTTATCAAATTTTAGGCAAACTTGACACCTGACGCACTTAGAATTCATTATTCTATAAGAAACCGTTGTCTTGAAGAAACACATGTCGATCGTGAGTTGGTTGTAAATGTAGAGGCTAAAGGAATTTTTGCAGATGATCCTGATTTAAAATGTTATTGCAAATGCGTATTCGAAAAAAGAAAATGGATAAAAGCAGAGTCCACTAAAGTAAACATACATACGGATTTGATGCTAACATATCTGTCAGAAGACGTCGACAGGGTTGAAGCTGCGAAAGCTTTCAATCTCTGTAAAGACATAACTAATACCGACCAATGTGAGCTTGGTTTTGAGGTTTTTAAATGTATGTATGACGTCATGGGTGCACTAACTCCCGACTAAGAAATAGGAAAATTTGCATGTCCCTATAAGCTTGTAAAACCATTTGATATTAGCAATTAGCACATCATGTAAAAAAAAATTCTAAATAAAGAGTCTACTATAAATACCATACAAGACATAAATAATTGGACCCGGGATGTTGGTATCTTTAAGTGGTATCCCTACTGCTATAAGGGTATAATCTCAATTTTTGTGTTATTTTTGTTTAACTAAATATAAAAATTAAAAACTATGGACATATTGTTTTAAGAAGAAAATATTTACCTTATGATGTATTCCAATTTTTGCATATTTTGTCTCCAAATGGGATCAAATTTAATAAGAAATTAGGTGAAAATTTGTTCCACGACTAACATATTCAATAAAATAAAAATAAAAACTGGTTAGATTCACATATTAGTGTACAATCCCAAAAAATTTTCGAAAAGGATTTTTTTGTTTCTGCTTTTCGTCGCGGACGTCTATAGTTCAAAAAGCCCGGACATAAAATCTGTTCTTCTTTTCTGTCAATTGTTTAAAATTTTTGATAGTTTTGGCCCGATTCGCCTGTCGAATGCGTTCGATTTTACCTCTATTGTGTCACCTAATGCGAATCAAACTTAATAAGATATGAAAATAAAAATCTGCCGCACAACTTATCTTTTCAATAAAATATTTGCTAAAAAGATGATTAGATTCTTATTAGTGTAGAATTCAAAAAAATTTTCTAAAAAGATTTTTTGTCTATCTTTTGTCGGCAATTGTCTCGGCCATGTATAGATCAAAAAATCCGACAATAGAACCTGTTCTTCTTGTATGTCGATTGTTTGAAAATTTAAGTTTGGGCTCTATTCATCTGCTTAATGCGTTCGAATTTATCCAAATTATGGCAAACAAATTTGAAAAAAAAAAATGAAAATAAAATACATCTCACGACTTCTATATTCGATAAAATATTTGGTAAAAAATGGTTAGATTCACATATTAGTGTCGAATCCAATAAAAGTTCTTTTAAAAATTTTTGGTTTTTCTCATTGTCGACAATTGTTTTGGCGACCATAGGACCTGTTTTCTTGCAAGTACATTATTTGAAAAATTTGAATAGTTTTGGCTCGATTCGCCTGTTTAATGCGTTTGAACAAAAATTTTGTATGAACTATTAAATTTTATTCCTATTTAGAAACATAACATAGAAAAATTCGAACACATTCAACAGGCGAATCGAGCCAAAGCAATGCAAATTCTTATTATCTTTAGGTTGAAAGAAAGACAGGTCTATATTCACAATAATCACTTTTTACTTAGCTAAAATGATAAAGGTTTGTGAAATAGCTATTAAACTACGGGTTGCTAGATACTTGTTTTATTTGAACTAAAACAAAATTTTAAGCTACATACACTATATTAAAAAAAATTGAAAAGACTACATATATAATAAAATATCTGCGGTAGTTTAGTCTTCAATAATTCAACCACTGTGTTTTTGTATTTACATCAACATCACTTTTCTTCTTCCTTTGATTGCTACAGAAGTTTTTATTAACTCTTGAAATAAAGATACTCTGTCAACTCACATTTAGTAGCCATTACCTGCAGAGCATTAAGCTAGCACTGACTTAGTTGGTTGCGTAAATGGTTTTTTGCTCGCTTCAGAATGGATAAGCGAAGTTTACCGCTGAAGTTGATTATGGCAGTTCTCAAAACAGTTCTAAAAACTATTTCAGTGTTTGGTCAAACGTTTTGGGGTTGTTACTTTTTGTCATACGAAAGGATACATGAACCATGGTGATTTCTGTCTTTTGTTGCTCGTTCTTTTTGATTTATCTTCAAGATCTTCGGAAAGATTCTTTAAAAAATACTCAAATTGAATGCATTCATCTTCACAAAACTTCTATGATGTTTGTATTAGTAGAGAAGCTTTTGACAGTTTGATTTTATAGCAACGTTTTTGTCTCTTTGATTTATATTTAACAAAAACCCAAACCTGCGCTGGGCACCTTTATAAGTATTCGTCCTTTTCTAACGCCCTGCAGATTCTGATAGCAACAAATAAAAGCTTATCGATTCCAAAAAATTTTTTTAGGCCAAGGTCGTTTGTTGTTTCATGACTGTTGGGCTTTTCATCAAAATATACTTTCTATTTTCTTGCTCTCTCTCATCCCCAACCATTTGTTTTGGTAAAATTTTCTGCTTTTGATGCATACTCATGAATCTTCTTTCTGAGTCCCTAAACATAATCCTTTAATAGGTCAACAAAGAGCATCAACAGCTTCAATTCCAATAGTTTCACTTTATGAGGTTTTATTCACGTTCTAAAACTTGTTCATTTCCTCCTCCCAAAAATACTAATAAAAGCACCTTTTTTACTTGTACCATCTCTCTTTCTAACCTTTGGCCTCCGGCCTCCGACGTTATGGATTTTTCATCCTGATCATCTATTATGCTTGACACTGCCTCTAACGTTTGAAAAACAGACTTCAACATCGCTATAAGAGCGTTAGCACTAGCTGACTACCGAGTGGTGAAAAATGATTTTATTGCTGAAAATCTATCCTTAAAATACTCTTGAGTATATTCCAGCGATGGGTTGATGTAGAAAAAAATATATGCGGTTTGTGTGTAAGGTAAAATGATATATCAGTTGTAACGTGATGCGTTACTTTAGCTATAACTTAGATGGGAAAGGAAACTTTAGTAAATTTTAATGGACAAATTAGATATGGACGTACCTTACATGATAGATATCAGAAATAATTAATATTAATTATCCATGATACATTAATTACTTTGTTTTTAGAAAACATATTTTTATTTAGGGCAGCTAGAACAACTAAAGCAATAAAAATGAATTTCGATAAAATAATTTCGTGCTTTTCAATAAAATATTAAGATAACACATTAGTCATTAAATGGAATAAACGTTGCGACAAGATAAACTTCGGAAATAAAAGATTTCATAAATTACATAATATAAAACATATATAATACAAGAATGGGAAAAAAATGTTCGGAGTACTCAAAAAGATTGGTACGAGTTATAGCGATAGATGGATAAACCATAACTTCTATACTCAGTAACATGGAAATTACAATATCAAGAAGGGTTGGGAATTTTTTGACCAAACATGACATATATTTAACTACTCAAAGGAAATAATTGATAAAAATTTCAAAGGCAAAAGCAAAATATTAAAACAATTTTTATTAATAATGGGTTGTTGCTCCCCCTTATTTGCTACACACTCCCTCACTCTTCGTGCCGTCAACTCCAATACGTGGTCGATGTCCTGTTCGGGTATTATGTCCCAAGTAACCTGCACTTTATGCCGAAGAGCTTCCAATGTATGCGGAGGATTTGCTAAGTTTCCGAGTTTTCTACCCATAGTGTTCCACACAGTTCAATTAGCGACATATCGGGTGATCTGGGTGGCCATGGTAGAATATTGACATGGACATCTTCAAGTCGTTTGAAAGTAGTCCTCGCTTTGTGGAGACGGGCATTATTCTGCTGGAAAAGTGAGTCTTCGAGCTGTTGGAGATAAGAAAGGATATTGGCTTCCACTACTTCATTAACGTAGCACTCGGCGTTCATACTGCCTCGGATGAACACCAAATGTGACCTACTTCCATATGTTATAGCATTCCACGGTTCGGTGCACATGCTTTTCAATAGAAAATTTAACGTTGACATGTTCTCCACGCCTTTGTCTTACGCATGCGGCCATCATGCATACCTAGGCAGAATCGGGTTATCACTAATAATACCGTATGCCATTCCAGGTTCCTGTGTAGTCGTAAACTGCACCACTCTAAACGTTGCCGTTGGTGCTAAGCCGCGAGTGGTAACACAAGATGTGGTCAAGCCGAAAGCCCTAATTCGGCGATACAACCGTACGCAAGGTAACAAGACGATCTTCTTTACCTAACCAGCGATCAGAATTTTACCTGGTATTGAAGAATCGGCCCCGTAGAGCCATTAAATCAAGATGGGGGGCCTTGCACCCCAATAGTTGGTCTACAGCCACGCGTTCTTTTTTATGACATTTCTGATCCTCTCTAGTCCGTAATAGATAATAACGCATAATTGTGGGTTGATTCCGGTTAAGGCGATTTGTAGTTTTCCTGAACGAAAAACCACCTTCACGTAACCCAATAATTCAACCGACCACTGTTAAAATCGCTCAACTGGCAGTAATGTCCACGTATCCGCATTGTAAGCATAATCCCGCCGTCAAAACACAAAAATCAACTAAAGCTTAACAGATACAGCACAAAAATTCAACCAAAACTTGCAAGAAATACACCGGATAATAATTTTAAAAAGAAATGACAGAAATGTCAGATATACCAGTACCACTTCATCTATCGCAACGAAATTTTAATCAATTATTACCTTTGAGTAGCTAACATATCTGTCAAGTTAGATCAAAAATTCTCAACCCTTCTTCGTGTTGCAACTTCCACGTCACTGAGTATACAAAGAACAAACAGCTGTAATAGAATTAGAGCAGGAACGTAAAAAAATAAATATTAGGCAAGGGATGAGACAGGCATGTGCTTTATCCCCGTTGACTTTTAACTTGTATATTGAAGAGGCAATGAACACTGTCAAATCCAGAAAGACATTTGGAATTACTATCCAGGTACTAACGACTGATATCCTCAAAATTACATATGATATAGCGGTACTAGCATCTAGCGAAAACAAATTAGAAGTAGCTGTTAACGAAATAGAAACAGTAGTAACAGAGAGATACGTTATGAAGATTAACAAAAACAAAACTAAAATACTAGTATGTAAAGCAGGGGTTAATACGCCAAAAACCAGAGTACAAAAAGTAAACGAGACCTTACAAGAGGTTAAGGATTTCTGTTATCTAGGATGTAGACTAAATAGAAAAAGAACAAAAAATATAAAACAAAGATTAGCACAAGATCGCAAAAGCAACTACTATGTTCAAAGACAATAAACACAGAAACAAGGAAAAGGTTACTAAAAACATATTTGTGGAGCACAGCATTGTATAGCTGTGAAACGCTGACCGTAGTAGAAGCTGATAGGAAAAAGAAAAATTGTGCTACAGACGTATGATGAAGATATCATTGACAGACAAAGTTAAGAACCAAGAGGTTCTAAAAATGGCAAGAGAAGAAAGAAATATGGTGAAAGCAATAAAGAATGGGAGAAACTGGATGATTGGGCACACTAAGGAATGAGGACATAGTGGGGAGTATATTAGAAGCAGAGTAAAGAAAAAAGAGAGGTAGAGGTAGACCTAGATTAGACTATTACACACAGGTACTGAAAGAAATGTGCTGCTAGAATTTCAGGTGAATGTGTAGGTTAGCTCAGAATAGAAATCATTGGGGGTATGCGTCCAACCAGTTCTAGTACGGAAATCTAATGTTGATAAAAGTAATAGTAACCTGATGGTTATTGTAAACAATTACAGGTGTTGAGTTTGCAATATTCGCAACAAATGCTGATTGTGGGAAATGAGTAATTGGAAAACTATTGAATAGAAATTCTAAAATGTAACAATACGAACAATCACTAAGGAGAGGCTGGAAGTTAAAGGTTGAAAAGAAACACAGCTTAAAGTTCAAGACGTAATGTGAACTCCCGCAGGAAAATCCGCGGCAAGTAACTTATTTTCTTGAACATACGCTGGCACGGGCGTGGTACATTTAAATTTATTTGTAAAATTAATGTAGTTATTCTCGGTTTAAATGGTTATGACCTTGAGATTTCACACCTCAGTAGTTTGGAATTTTGTGTTGTATTGAGTTAAGGTGGCTGCGTTATCTGGAAGAACGAGAATTGAAACGCTAAACAACGTGAAAGATTTAAGAATTATATTTAAGCAGTGATAAATATGAATTTATATGTCTACAGTTTATAACTATGTACATGGGAATTTTAATTATAAACTTTATTGGTGAATTTTGGTAGTAGTTAACGTGCGGAACTTTAGTATTTTGAATGAACAGTGAAACGATAAAAAGAGAAGTTGGTATTCAACTTTTCGATTTGTTATTAGAAGTATTTCCAGAAATTGTGATTTAGAATTTTGTGTAATTTATTATGGGAAACGGAAATATTGGTAGATTCAATTTAATGTTTTTGGGATATATTTTTGTAGTTCCTGGCAAGAATGAGCTTAAGAAACTAAGTTTTCTATATATTTATATTTATGCTGCATTTATTTAATGTCAATCAAGGTTAAGTATGGGCTAAATTTGATTTGTGTTTATTTATGAATTAAAATAAAAATTAGGTCTATCTAACAGGGCATGCAATCACCCCAGTAATGGGATTGTATTTGGAAGAGGCATTTTGATTTACAGTATTATTTAATACGACAAAAATGTATCGAGTATTTTTATGGTATTTTAGAAAAAGGAAAATGTAATGTGGTAAATTTAGGAAACTCGAAACAAAAGAGGCCGCTGTGGAGTAACCGTTTTCCGTTTAGGAATAATATCGAAGGAAATGCTGAGACAGACGGTTTGACACTCTTAACTATGACAGGAGAGAAAACTTTCCAAAGCAGGCGAATATTGTAAAGTGGTTTGTTTGAATTTCAGAAATTCTATTATCTTAATTTAAAATTTTTCAGTTTTCTTTTACGTTTTCTTATAGGAACCTACACACGCACCATTGTAGTTAGTCGATGCGCTATTAAATGGTTACCCCCTCCCCCCACCCATTTAGGATAAATTAGAACTTATTACGTAACGCTTATTTAACCCTTAACACGGCATTGTCAGTAACCTCTGCTGTAACTACCCTTAGTTGGTATCCGTGTGACTACTACGCCCAAGATCACGGGTTTGGATCCCTACACAAACTGCTTGAAAACGTTACGTGAGTATTTTTCACAAACATACGCCCTCATTCGGATGAGAGGTAAAATCTAGGTTCCGTGTGTGAGTGTTTTCACGCACGTTAAATTTCCCTACCTTGCTTGCAACAGCAAGGGTTTGGCAAAATTCAAAATTTCCAGGTAAATAAATCTTGCTTCCTGGTCAATAAAGTACCTTCGGGTTGAGCATTAAAAGATCAAATGTAGTGTAGCTACTCCCAGCGACTCTGTGGCGTAGTTGCTATGCCTGTGAGTACTATGTCCAAGATCGACACTGTCCACTTGAAAAATATTAGGCAAACAATTTTCACAAAACTACGCCTTCGTTCGCATGAGTGGTAGAATGTAGGTCCCGTGTATGAGTGTTGTTCCGCACGTTAAAGAGTTTGGCAAAATTCAAAATTTTCAGTTAAAAAGATCGCTTTCTGGTCAGTGTAGTACCTATGGATGAAGAATTGTAAAATCAAATACAGTGTGTAACTACTTCCAGGCGGCTTCGTGGCGTAGGTCCCGGGTGCGAATTTCAAAACGGTCCATTTGTAAAATGTCAGGCAAGCATTTTTTTACAATAATGCAAAAAACCAAAAATGCGGGTATTCTCGCGCACATTACAGATCCCTCCTTGCTTGGAACACTAAGGGTTCTGCATAATTTGAAATGTGCATTTAAGAAAAATCGCTTCTTGACCAATGTAGTACCATCGAATGGAGCATTGGAAAAAATCAAATGTAGTGTAGCTACTTCCACTAAATTTAAAAAATGTGAGGAATGCGGGATATACTCTGCTTGCTCGTATTGCTCACGTATTCTGGCTTAAAGAACAGAGTACGCTCTTGCGATGTTCGAGACGTCATCGTAGCTCTGTCCACAACAACGTTTTGTTTCAATTTTAAGCCTGTAAGGTTTCGGTTACACCTACACGTAACGCTTCGGATCTAACAATATGTAAAAAGAAACTGTAAATATCTTCCGACAGGCATACTATTAGGCAAGGTAACGCGTAACAAACGTTAATAGATCAACATGTGATAAGTCTGGTGTGTAAGTTAAAATTAATAATAGTATTTTGATTTATATACTTTTGAGAACATAGTTTCCAATCATTAATATTTGACGATATGTGAAATGTGAAAGATAAGACACACTACATGGACCTCTTTATTCCGGTATTTTGTTACAAAATGGAATAGAAAAGGGTTCAGCTGCACCCAAGTACGCATCGTTTGTGCTTGGCCCGAGCAGATGGCAATCCCGGAAGGAATAACCTCATAGCAAGATATCTAATGGTTGCAAAAACACGTTCCAAAGCTTGCTGCCAATACTTTGTTTCAGATTCACCGGCTTCGACACTTTTTTTTACGCCGTCTACATTTACTTGGCCAACAAAATACTAAATTTTGGATCGAGGAAGAGTTTTTGTGCGTTTAAGATACGGTTGAAGCATTTTTTCAGTCATTAAACCCTTCATAAAAATTAAATGCTTCTTCTTTTTCAAACAGTTTGCAGTACGCGCAAATCACAAACTCCTTCGAAGTAGAGTAGACGATCCAACCACTTGATTTTATTTCACCATCCCAAAGACATATTTTGAAATAGCCCTCTCTTGTACTCCGTAAATACATTCAGTAGCAGGTAAATCGGCCTCATTATTTTGTTTGAATCCGCTTTTAGTTATGTGCCCTCTGGTTGTTTCGATACACTTTTGCAAATCGACTACCGAATTCTCGTTTTCGTTTAATAAATATGATGGGTTAAAAATTGCAATGATTTCCAGATTCTAATACATCGCTTATACTTGAGCATTGTTCTTCTTCTTTAGGCAGAGAAAACAATAATTCTTCATACTTTGATTAAATACGTTTCTGTTTTTCTTCTGTTTCTTTTGCTTTTTTCCGAATATTTTAGACATTGCGTTTCATTTATGTACTTTAATGTTATTAAAATTCCAAAATATTGATAACTTTTTCTGCTACTTTGTCGTAAAAGCAAAGTAATGTACTTAAAAGCTGTTAACCAAAAACAACTTTAAAAACAATGTGTTATAATATGGGCTAAAATGCGTAAAGCTGTGGCATTTGAAATGCACCGACTGTACGTATGTAATTTTGAGAATAATCCATCGTAAAGTAATAATAAACAGTAAACACCTATGCTGAATTCAAACTCACAATAATTGTATAACGGGCAAAACGTCTTGTTACGTTCACTTTCCGACGGTGTACGAATCCTTACGCCTTTTTATGTCATTACTTATTCGCATAGATTCTGCTTCCAATACTCAAACATCATCCTGTACATTAGACATTTCTACAGTGTGAATATTTCTACAATTTCATTTAAATCTATTTACTGCGAAATGAAAAGTTCTTCTATAATTTAAATAGTCGGTACCTTGTTTGGGGTAACCGTTGGCTTGATACGTATCACTATAGCGTATAATTATTTCTTATAATACCCAATCCAAAAAACTCATTGAAATAATGTATCGTACTTATTTGATAAAGTTTTGTTTCAAGTTTCTATTTAACGCCTGCGTCTGATAACTCTAGGATTATGTTTAGTTCTAGCTATAAAACAATTTCATTATTTTAATTCTTTTCTGCAGCTATACGACAACGAATATTTGGCATTACATTCTTCGTTATCTACAAAATTTCGTGCACATTATTGTGTGGTAAGTACTTTTAGCTTTGAGAAAATGTACTTTTCTTCATAAAGGGTCAAATTTTTACTCGTACCCGTACAATTTTCTCCGGGGGACATGACTGTCCATTGCATTGACCACTGACGGGCGTGTCAGTCCTGAATGTGAAGTACATCCTTAATATTGAACGTTGAAAATGGAATAGCTAAGAACTGCTAAAACGTTAAAATTATTTCTACTATCGTATAAAGAAATGCGAAACATCATCCCCAACTGATAAACTCATGACGACAGTCGATGACTTCACCAGCAATAGATTTGGGTTTTTTGTTCTTTTTCAAGTTCTGAGTATTGGAAAGGGATCCCGCTTCTCTCCAGACCGGCTGAATACTGTATGGTGACAACTGTGATCATTATTGATTATAGCGATTAAGTTTCACCGGTGCTACCTATAAACCTCTTATTTTCTTATATGCTTTGTTTTAGAGATATTATACGGCTTAGGTACAATGTTGTGACCTAGTCTGCATTGTTGCGGCAACAGCTTACCTGTAATTGTAATCAATATGTAAGTATACCTTTTTGTTTTCTTTCTATTAACAGTTAAACTATTTGAGTAATAAAACTTTAATAATGGTAAATATAGCAGGGCCGAAAACAGTTCATTCTCGATTTGGTTTAAATTTTTCTTGTTCAATGTGCAAGTGAGATGTCATTCAGATTTCTTTATAGAGAAAATAGAAAAGTATTAATTATTTTTGCTTGCAAACTTTTTTTGTTGTTGGGACGTAGATGTTGCCCGTTAATGTACTTATAGAAAATGTAGAAAAGTATTAATTATTTTTGTTTGCATTAATTTTATTTTGGTACTGCGAAAACTTTTACGGATATTTTCGAAAAACCAAATGCTTCGCGCTGGTTGATTTTTCTTGTATTTTGTAATATAATTTTCTAATTAGAAATTTTTTTTGTTAAATGGTTTTTTGTCATGAATTAGTGTATTTATTTTTTATTTCAAGCACTTTATTATCTACTTTGTATTAGGTAAAACCCCGCCTACTCGCCGATTGAGCCCGGTTATTCTTTCCTTGTCCCTGCCGGATACGTCTATGTATGTAGCAATGGATTTCGTTCATAAAACTAGAAAGACTATAGCGAGTTACGTTTTGGCCCTTGGGAGCTGCTTTTTAAAAAGTCTTTTTCCAAAAAATCTTGTAACATTTTTTATTTAATCAGAATTTATAAATGGAATTTTACAAAACTATATAAAATTACTCTAGGTCGAAATTAGTTAAATGAATTTAAATTAGAGCGAGAAGCCTGAGCAACCAACAATGCAAAAGTTGTGAGGCTCAAAACTGACTGACCATCTTGGGGCTCCTGGTGTATTTATGTTGTCCCTGCCCCTCACATTTCTGTGGGAACTGCAGAGCTCATGTCTGCTTATTTCTTTAATAATTTATACAATACAAAGTAACAATCTTAATTCTAATAAATGCGGTTTTTATAACCTTCTGTGACCTGCACCTGCAGTATCACTTACGTCTGGAATACATTATATTCACATCCGTTCTCACAACTTCTTGTGTACTTTCATTAACCTTTTCTTTATTTATTCTTGAATTACATTGTTGCATCTAACTTAAGTTTATTAATAATTTCCATTTAATTATACATATATTGATTTAGGAGATATGCAACTAGCGCAGGGCGGCAAATTTTAGTGGGCGGCAAATGTTGAAGTTAGAAAAATTAAATAACAAAACGAAACTTATACAAATAAAAATGATATAAGAAAATACAATATTTTACTACAAATACATTCATAAATCATATACAACGCATCGATCATACCTAGTATAGTGGAAGTTTTAATTCATTATTAAGCAAGACGACGCTCGGTTGACTGCGCGGTACCCACTAACTGTGGCGCCAGAAATATAAAGATAAATTAATTTTAGTTTGGGAGTGTACTAAAAGCAAAATTATTGTAAATGAGAGGCGGTAAAATATTTCCAGGCTAGAAATAGCAAATTCTTAATTCCCCTCTGTATTTTACCGTATTTTCTCGCGTACAACGCGCATTATTTTTCCAAAAAATAACCTGAGATTTTAAGGGTGCGCATCATACGCAGGGATTTCTAAAATAATGTCCAATAAACCTGCTGTGATAATAAAGGAAAGTCGTTATTACGCTAGGTACGCGGGGATTTCCAAATTACCGGTCACATTACGACGTTGTCCATTTCTAAGTATTGGCCGACAAGTTTTGTTTGTACCGTGGTAGAGGTTGCAAGTTGTTCTTAAACAATCTGCATTGAAACACAACTGACAGTATTCGTTTTATTTTTATCGAGCAAGTTGATTGCGTTGTTTTCTTACCCGTAGAAATTAGTTGTGAAAAACGTTTACGGTCGGGGAGAAGTTAAAAGTTATTTCTCTAGCTGAAGAAATTGGTAATCGTGCAGCAGGCAGTAAATATGATATTCCTGAATAGTGTATAAGAGATTGGAGAAAGAAAAAAAGAGAAGTTTATGGCTGTTAATACCATTAAAACTAAACGAGCATTTCGTGGTGGAATACCTAAGTTTCCTCGAGTAGAAGAGCAGTTGTTTTCTTACATTCAAGGTACATGCCAGCAAGCATTTGCTATTTCAATAGAAGTGGCGCAGTTAAAAGCCGCACAAATAGCAAGTGAACTTCAAATCCCCAATTTTAAAGCAAGTCGGGGATGAGTTAGTCGTTTTATAGATAGGCACAAACTTTCAATAAGAAGACGTACATCTATTTGTCAACGTTTACCGGATAGCTACGACGAAAAGTTATTGGCTTTCCAACGATACGTTATTCGGTTACGTGAATAAAACACTTTTTAATGGGGCAGATAAGAAATGCGAATCAGACGCCAGTTTACTTTGACATGCCCCGAGATTCAACAATTGATGCTGTGGGAAATAAAACTGTTCGCGTGCGTACTTGTGGTTACGAAAAACAGAGGTGTACAGTTATGTTGACAATACATGCAGATGGCAAGAAAGTTCCACCGTTTGTTGTTTTTAAAAGAAAAACCTTTCCAAAAGGTGAAAAATTGTCTGCTGGTGTTATTGTTAGGTGTGACGAAAAGGGATGGATGGATAACGAACTAGTTTTAGAGTAAATAAAATGTGTATGGGAACGGCGACCAAGTGCTCTTTTAAAACCGAAAAATATGTTAGTGATGGACAGTTTCCGCGGACATGTAAGGGAGAATGTAAAAAAAAAGCTTCAAGAAGATGAAACACTACATGTTTGTATTACTGGTGGAATGACTTCATTACTCCCGCCACTCGACGTTTGCGTTAATCGACCTTTTACAGCTCATTTGAAACATTTTTATTCCTAATGGATGTCAACTGCAGTCTATGGAACAACTCCAACAGGAAAACTCAAAAAGCCGTGTTTGTCATTAATCAGCGAGTGGATCTTAGCGGCATGGACTCTAATCTCAAATGATTTGGTTGTGAAGAGTTTCAAGGCGTCGCCGTGGATCAATGTAGTAAGCGTAAGACTACGGATCCCAAGGTCCTGGGTTCAAATCCCGACACGGCCGACTGCTTGAAAAATGACAGGTGAGTATTTTTCACAAAAATTACGCCCTCGTTCGGATGAGAGGTTAAATGGAGGTCCCGTGTGTGAGTGTTGTTACGCACGTTAAAGATCCCTACCTTGCCTGGAACGGCAAGGGTTCGGCAAAATTCTAAATTTCCAGGCAACAAAAAACTCGCCTCCTGGCCAATGTAGTACCTTCTGGTGGAGCATTGGAAATATAAATGCACTGTGAAGAGTTTCAAGAAATGATGCATTTATAGTAGACTAGACGGAAGTGAAAATACTGCCATATGGGACGACGAAGACGATCACGTTCCATCGGAAATTTGTGAGTCAAGCAGCGATGAAGATTGAAAAATAGGTAAGAATCCATTTTCAGATGCTTTAAATAAACTATAAAAACTTGCTTAGTTTTTTACAATATGCTCTGTTCCTTTTTCTGTTACAGACGTGCTGCTATCTGACCCGACGTATATATCCGTACAGTGTCATCAATCTACCTGCCGTCATTTTTGTGTTTAGTCTAGTAGTAGATAGTGACAATTTCATTTTAAGGTATTTTAAAGTACCTAATAAAAATATTTAATCGAAAACTTCAAATTTAGTTTCTTTCCTCAAAACTGCACTTGATTTTTGGGGTGCGCGTCATATACGGGGGCGCGTCGTACGCGAGTAAATACGGTACTATTGCTCATAATTTTCTAAAAAGTTGTAAAATGTAAAGGTTACTTAAAACGTAGACATAATTTGAATTTTAAATGCGTAAATTTTACTGCAGTCTGTAATGTATTTTATATTTCAAAATAGGTTTAAACAAAACTGAAAATCGGTAGTTTTGTTTTTTATCGATATCCACAGTTGTACTGACTTAGTGAATTTCACAATTTATATGACAACAAACTATTAACCCCAGTGCTTAAAATATTTCACGGTGTTTTATATTTAGGGGGAAAAATTAAGAAAACTGACCAAAAGAAAAACTTACGCACATCATAGCTGTGCGAAGCTACTGCGATAATATACAGGTATGGTACGATGGTAGTTAACAGCTTTTAAATTTAGGCCTGTATCTTCTTATGGTATGGATGTATTTTTCGCCTTGGATAAAGTTCTCATTGTTAGTTTTCAAATAGTCGCACTGTATAACTAGCATTAGCCTTTCACAGAATATGTATAAATGTGTAAATTATACCTATTAATCAACTTTAATCGGGTAGTAATCCATTTATAATAGGTAATCTCCACATTGTTCCTTACCTCCTCTCTATATATGAACGTGATTTCATACCATTATTTATTCTCTCGCATTAATGATGGTAAAGATTACAATACAGAACGGTTTTCTTGTAACATTAATAATTTTTAGTACTAACCAGGTTATAGAGCAAGTTTGTAAAATCACTATCCATATGGTATTCTAATGCTCATCAAATTTTAGGCAGATTTGACACCTAACGCACTTAGAATTCATTATACTATCAGAGATCGTTGTATTGAGGAAACACATGTCGATCGTGAGCTGGTTATAAATGCAGAAGCAGAAGGGATTGTTGCAGATGATACTAACTTAAAATGTTATTGCAAGTGCCATTACGAAAAACGGAAATGGATCAAAGCAGAATCCACTCAAGTTAATTTAGATACGGATTTGATGCTAACTTATTTGCCAGCAGACGTCGACACCGTTGAAGCCGTGAAAGCTTTGAATCTGTGTAAAGATATGACTAACACTGACCAATGTGAGCTTGCTTTTGAAGTTTTTAAATGTACGAATGACGTTATGGGTGTACTTACTCCTGACTAAAGAATAAACCAATTTGCCTGACCCTATAGGTTTGTAAAATATTTTGGTATTAGCAATTAGCACATCATGTAGAAAGGATTGAATAAAACATGTACTAAAAATAGCAGAGAAGACAGGATTAGTTAAAACCCGAGTGTTAGCATATCTAAGTGGTAAAACTACAGCTATTAAAACATAGTTCCAATTTTTGTAATATTTGTGTTCAACTAAATATAAAAATTACAAGCGATGGATATATTATTTTACGAAGTAAATATTTATCTTAAGATATATTCGAATTTATCCATATTATGTCTTCAAATGGGAATAAAATTTAATAATAGGAAATAAACAGTAAAATCTGAGCCGCAACTTGAATATTCAATACAATATTTGTTAAAAACTGATTAAAATCACATATTAGTATAGAATCTTATAAAACATTTTGAAAAATGTTTTTTGCCTCTTTTATCTTTGTCGTTAATTATTTCGGGCGTCTATAGATAAACCGGATCTTCTTGTACGTTAATTGTTTGAAAATTTGGATAGCTTCGATCGATTCGTTGTTTATTGCGTTCGAATTTATCCATATTATGTCACCTAATGAGAATCAAGTTTAATAAAAAAGAAATAAAAATCTGTCCCACAACTTGTATATCCAATAGAATATTTATCAAACACGGGCTAGGCTCTTATATCAGTGCTAATTCCAATAAAAGCTTTTGGAAAAAAATGTTTAATCTATTATCGACAATTGTTGCGGTCGGTCGCATATAGATTAAAAGGTCCGGTCATAGAGCTTGTTCTCCTTGTAGGTCAATTCTTTGAAGGTTTGGACAGCTTTATCTCGATTCGCCTGTTTAATGCATTCAAAAAATTGTTCTAAAGACTTTTATTGAATTCTACGCTAATATGAGATTTTAACCATTTTTTAAAGAATATTTTATTAAATATACAAGTAGTGGAACAAATTTTCATATATATTTATTATTTACCTAATGATTCTAATTATCACATAGTTTATAGGATGCTTGTTGAAAGCAAAAATAATAACGCTAGATTTAAACATCATCGGCTTAGGACAGAAGAGTAAATTGCTTCGTATCTATCCAGTCTAGTTAGACAGTACTTAAACGTATTATTTCCAAAAGCGTTTTCCCTCACACAATGTTTGTATAAAAACACCTACCCTGTTACTCGCAAGTAGGGTAAAATCAAGAAACCTGGGCCCACATTTCCCCCAGAATCCCACATTTCCCCACACATCTGGACCAAAAAGTTTTCTTCGACTAACCATTTTTCATCTTTCGAGATAAATATATCTTAAATTTTTCATCTTTCGAGACAAATGAGCATCCTCATTTCCTCCACATCTGAACCAAAAGTTTTCTTCGACTAACCATTTTTATCTTTCATCTGAACCAAATAGTTTTCTTCGTCTAGCCAATGCATCTTTCGAGATAAACCTACCTTGTTTGGTATCAATTAATATTAGATTTTCTCAGCTACCCGAATCTCTAGGAATTTTTCAGATAGCATCACCCCCAGGAGCTACCCCATTTTAAGATTTCTTACCTGTAGCGACTTTTGACCGTTCTTATAAACTTTTTAGTCATGCGTTACATTAAATTAGCTTAGAATTTTATGCACATCCCGAATCTGCAAACAGATTTGAAATCGGACCACGCCCTGCAAAGTTATACCCCTTTAAAGTCCTGATCTTCTAAATTTTACTCTTTGCTTTATAAGCAAAACTAACAAATAGTTTTCTTCGTCTAGCCAATGCATCTTTCGAGATAAACCTATCTTGTTTGGTATCAATTAATATTAGAATTTTCTCAGCTACCCGAATCTTTAGGAATTTTTTAGATTGCGCCATCCCCCAGAGAGCTACCCCCATTTTAAGATTTCTTACCTGCTGCGATTTCTGACAATCCTTAAACATTTTTTTAGTCATGCGATACATTAAATTAGCTTAGAATTTTACGCACAACCCGAATCTGCAAACAGATTTAAAATCGGGCCACGCCTTGCAAAGTTACCCCTTTAAAGCTCCCAAACCTCTACATTTTACTCTTTGCTTTATAAGCAAAACTAACAAATACTTTTTTTTGTCTAGCCAATGCATCTTTCGAGATAAACCCATCTTGTTTGGTATCAATTAATATTAGAATTTTCTCAGCTACCCGAATCTTTAGGAATTTTCAGCTATCATCACCCCAAGGAGCTACCCCAATTTTAAGATTTCTTACCTGTAGTGACGTTTGAGCGTTCTTATAATTTTTTAGTCATGCGATACATTAAATTAGCTTAGAAGTTTATACATCCCGAATCTGCAAACAGATTTAAAATCGGACTACTCCTTACAAAGTTACCCTTTAAAGCTCCCAAACCTCTTTAAATTGTTTTGCTCGTCTATGACATATGCTTTAACCAACTATTTCCCTAGAAATCTAAAAAAGCAAAGGATTTTAGAAACGAGTTCTCTATAAGCCATAAGTGCTTAGTATTTAAAATCATTTTTTCAAACAGTAATGTGCTTTTCTCAGAATGTTGCAAAAACCCATGACTTAAAATTTTTTCTGGTTTTAACATAATTACATGCACAATGCTAAATTGTTGGAAAATACATAGACAAGGACAAACTAATCGCTTTACAATTATGTGACGTATAGTGAAAGTAGCATAGAGGACAAACTAATTGCTTTACAATTATGTGACGTAAAGTGAAAGTAGCCTTTCTTTTTTATTAATTAGCGGGTATATGATTTGAGAAATACAATAGATATGCTCGATGCTAATAGGAAAGTACGCTAAATGCAAGTCAATTAACAACAATTTAATAGTGTTTACTGACCTACCTTAATTGTTTGTACAAAGAAACACAATAAAATATATTCAAATATAGTAACTACCTTATTTATTTATGCCCCATGTGTAGCTTGCTGTACTATTAGGACCAGGGTATGCAGACTTTAACACCTCCATCTCGCACGCTTTACACGGATGTTAGTTGTTTCGTACAAGACCCTTTAACAACTGTTGGAGTTGAACGTTTACTGCTTAATGACATACCGTGCTGTTTTTCCTTGTGTTGCTGTAAGCTATTCTTGTAAAAGCGATACTGCAAGACCCAGAGTTTAAGTACTTTGCTGCCGACGGATGTATAAGCTTAACCGTGGACGATGTTACACCACGACATTAAATGGCAGGCTTGAATATTTTTTTTGGAAACAATCGAAGATTGCCGAAGACACTCGAAGAGTGCACAAACGCGGTCACTAAACCACAATTAATAATCGCCTTTATAGGTTTAACATTTCTACCATTACCAATGACTTTAATTTCTTATTGGAGAGAATCCTTATTCTCCCACGCACTGTTGCGTAGCTGGATGCCCACCCCTTTTGGGGATATATGCTCGTTATAGGTTGTAGCACCCGCGGTTTTACTTAACTACACTTCGTGAGATCCCTTTAATCTTTTTTAATCGTGTCCTTCTCGCGCACAATACAGTAGGACTTAGCCTTACTACCTACAAATTCTAACACCAAGTCACCGTTAAACTCGTCTTTAAATTTCCCCACAACTTTTTGTTAACATGCGGTAAATTGTGTTTATTATTTGCGGGGTACACCACTTTAAACTTAAAAATAAAAACAGGATAGTTTAATACGTCTATTAATAATTTATGGTAATGTTGACGATACAAATATGTAAAAACAAACTTTATCAAGAAAATATAATGTTTTAATAGAATACATACATGTATTGATAACATCTATAAACCGCTGTGGTAACCAGAGTCTGGCGAATCTGGGATATCCAAATCTCTAAACATTTGCGCAACCGATTGCCTTGCAGTTGCATCTTTTAAGTACTGAATGGGAAACATTTAATAAGTTCCAACACTGTCAAGTAATTTAAATTGCTGCAATCATTTGACAGAGAAATACTGGCACTGCTCTCTCCTCTAATAACGTTTGAACCCTTCTTCCTCCGTCGTATTTCCACATACTTTTTATATCACCAACAAATTTTTCGTAAAATTCTGGAAAGTTTCTACACCTTAACTCGGTCATTTTATAACAGATCAATTCTCGCAAATTTAATAGCTTGATGCACTCGTACGCAGGTAGCACAATAACATTCCCATCTTTCGTAATCTCCATATTATATAAATTCTCTTTTCAAAATTGTTCAACAACCATATACTTCTATTAAAGGCTGTGCTCAGCCGCAATTTGAAATCTTGATCCAATTGTATGTCAACAACATCGTTTCCAGTAGTCAGACCATTTAATCGAGTGTTTAGCACGTCACGAGAAAATACGTTGATTTGAAATTCCACTTGAAAAGTACACAATTTCTTCCAATCGAAGTAAGAGAATGTTATCGTAGAATCAGCACACATACCACTACAGCAAATAACTTGGATGGCAGGTTGAAGACCACCATATAAATCAAAACCAACTTCTAATATATGGTGGTGATAATTTGAAGGAAATTCGCCTAACCTATAGGTTGACTTACCAACTAGTTGGTTGATATTTAATTGCGGTACTCGCACATCACTTGTAACGTTAACACAAGAAAAATCCATCTTTAATTTATAATTTTAATCAAACTCGACGATACTTTGACGACTAATGCACTGGAACATGGCTCTCGCCTTTTATGCCGATGGTCGAGCGTGCGCAGCTCCTTATTATATTAGTTGGCGTTATATGCAAGTCTTGACTGGAAAAGTGACGTCTATAATTGTTTTATAGTGGGTTTTACCTGTATGTATTTAACCACCAACGCCATTTTAGAATTATTAAACAAAATTACTCTTAGCAGTATTTTTAATATACCATCGTGTAAGATTTCAATTATTATTGTGTTTTCCTCAGGTTCTCAAATCCCTCGGAATTTTTCAAATCGAATGACCCTTACTGATTTGCAGAATAACCTTTTGCAATCACCGTATATAATTCATCTTTAATCTATTTCTAAACCGTATCGCTCTGTCTTTTGAGATAAACCCTGGTGTAACCTATAAATTAGTATAGAATTTTCCTGGGGAATTGAAATTAATTATCACGTCTTTTAAAATTAGTTCCAACAAAGACCTGTATATATTGTATTAATATTCAAAACCTATCAGCAAAACACCTTTGCATTTTATTTAGATTTAGCTCGATAATAGAGTTAAACTCCAAAAATATTTATTAGTGGCTAGAATTGTTAAAATTTTCAATTAGTGAATCCACATACAAATGATTAAACCAAAAGGTATAATACATATATTAATTCTATACGGTGACCTAGAAAGTGGTTCGATAATCTATTTTAAATGTAGTTCAACATAAGACGTATATTCTAAATAAATTTAGTGAAATGTATGATCATTAGCCTTGCATTGTTTGTCGATGACGTCTTACTATTAATTTAATAAAAGCACTTTCCACAATTCTAGTTAATATACGGGAATACACATTCTATAATTTGATTTAAATTGGGTTAATGTAAGGACAAATTATACTTATACTTTCTCCCTCAACGTATTTAGGAAGTTTATATCAAATCTTCCGCACATTATACGCACTATGGAAGTTGACATGCAAAATCAGATATGCAAATTCGAGAACTTGCGTTTTTATTTAAATAAGAATTCTTTAGTGAAGATGTTGACATTTGATGGGAATTATATGATATTTACCAAAGGAACTTTAGAGCACTTTTAGGGGTATCTCAGATCGTTCTCAACCATGCTAATACTTTAAAAGAACTAACGGAAAAGGGTACTCCTAATATAGATCTGTTTCTGTTAGATGTCGCAATGGGAAGATATAATAGGAATGATGTCCTACAGAATCTCGCACATGATGTAATTAAAAGCAAATACAGTAATAGTGATATTGGGATCATATTATACGAATTTATAAGAACCTACCCAAGATTGTTTGAAAACAGTATTTGTAAACAAGTTGAGTATATGGAAGAATACAACAGGTTTCCATCCCACGCATTTACGAGCGATGTTTAAATTTTAAGCCGAAGACTGAAAATTTTGTAACACTATTAATCACACTTTTGTTTTCTTATACGTTTCTAAATTGTTGTATTTCAACTACAGATATTAACAAGATGTCAATAAAATTATGTTATAGTTTTAAATAAAACAATTCTGATTAATAATTTTGTAAAACGTTTATAACACCCTTTTAAAAAAATAATACACATCTTTGTTATAATTCTTTCTATAATTACTTAGATACCCATTTCAGTTACGTGGACATTTGAAAAATTAAACAATACCAATGTATGCTTTATATTTTAAAACATAAACAAGCTAATATATACAAAAATAATTTCTAAATTCACATAATTCATTTCTTATGATAACAGTTGTGGTGGTTAAATTTTTATTCTAAAACTTACAATTTAGTATATATTCCATTTGAATATCTGCCAACAGTTTTATAAACCCCATCTCCTCGATTATTTCCATAAAATCATCCAGATCCTCGGGCATTGATAACACTGCAGCACAGTGCTGTATTGCTTCCTCGTATGACTAACACATAAGACATTTTTCTCCTTCTATCGAAAAGCGTTGCCCACATTCTGCTTTTTTTACTCGTAGAGCATTGCGAAATCTTCGAATAACCTCTCCAAAGTCTTTATACATATTTGTTATATTGTCTCTTTGAACCGTACAATCAACAAATAATAACTTCTACGCGAACAGTCCTTTTATATGAGCTACTCCTATTCGGATATGTACCGATTGCACCCGATTTGTGTGCACGCACGAAGCAACCGGTATGGAATGTATTCTATGAACAAAATCATTACATTTCTTAAGAAAAATGCTAAGGACTTTAAAAATAATTATAACTCTTGTTAGACCTCTAGTCTCTAGATAAACGTTATTATTTTAGGTTGTGTCACTGTTTTCTAAATCAATTTCCTACATACTTTTCCTAAACTATGCGTATCAATTGACGGTTATACTTTACTCCATAACCGACTTGTATATATTTTCGTCTTCGTCTCTAGCTAACACATCCGCATAGTAAAGATGGAACGGTTCTTCTGGAACGAGTTGCTTAATTTTCTTTATAGGTACGTCCATGTTTTCGACTTTAACCTTTGTTGTAGGTATGGGGATTTTTCGGTGATCGATTGCAACTGGGAAGCGGTTATTTGCAGTGGATCGATCAATTGTTTGTGCACCTCTTTGAATTTTTGCTGAGATGTAGCATCTCCTTTTGTACGCTACAAACTTTTTCGTACAGCATCCTGCATAAGATGAAGACTGCGTTTATTCGCAATAAAATTGTTAACGTCCGTCATCATGAAACTTTGGATGGGAACTAACTTTTTGAATAATATCAAATATTTATATACTCGTCGAAATTCTTCCTATATCGACCATTATCCAAATCAAAATCTTTAACAACAGTTATAAAATTATGTTTTGAGTCACCCCAACACTGTAAACACATTTCTTTAAATTTCGGATATATCATGTCACCACTTATATGATCCGAAAAGATATGTCCGAGATTGGTTTCATCCTGTTTCCATAATGCGATTACATTGGCGTTATCTCTGAGTCTATGTTTTAAGGCACTAGCGTAAGTTTGACATAGATAGAACGAATCTATTGCTTTATGTCGACCGAACGAGAAAAACTGAGTGATTTTACTTTGCTCGTTTGCAGGTATATCATCGAAAACCATAATTGAATCTTCTTTGGTATCTCCGGGTTCGATCAAATCATCGTAATTTTCAAACTCATGGTAACCAATTTCTTCTTTTAATGGTGTAAAACGTTTCTTAACAATTCGTATTTCGGTTGATACAAACTCTTCGAAAATACATAGACATTTTGAAATCTAAGACCGTTCTCGTGCAAGATCAGAGATATTAAAGCGTTGGTCTTCCCACAACTCGATGGTCCCACGAATATAGCTCGTATGTTAGACGGGAACAAAGGACCATGTTTACCATCCTCTTTTGCATTAGCAATAGCAAAGTTATCATAATTCTGTATAGGTATTTTAACTTCTGGTATAACATCTCTGGATGCATCGTTGGAATTATGTAATTTCTTCACGTTCTGCAACCTTTTAACATATCTGCATAACGTTGTTCTAGGTATATTATATTTTTTACTAGCAGCGTAGAAACTCGAGCCATCCAGGATATCCTCTGCTGCTTTTGTAATAGATTGTTTGGAGCACCACTGATTGCTTGAATGCGACATCTTTCGAAAAATGTCTTACTATAACTAAGCTCAACCCAAAACTACTTCCTTATATACCAAATTTAATCTCCCTGCTCACATAACCACATGACCATATGACCATATGACCACATGACCACATGACCATATGACCACATGACCACATGACCATATGACCACATGACCACATGACCATATGACCATATGACCACATGACCATATGACCATATGACCACATGACCACATGACCATATGACCACATGACCACATGACCACATGACCACATGACCATATGACCTAATTGCTTTTTAATGAGTTTTCTCATTAAAAACCCATTAGCACTAATTGCTTTTTAATGAGTTTTTCCATTAAAAACCAAGTGTGGACCTATTAATTTTTCCTTCTAAGCTAATTTAATGTATCGCGTGACTAAAAAAAATTATAAGAACGCTCAAACGTCACTACAGGTAAGAAATCTTAAAATTGGGGTAGCTCCCTTGGGGGTGATGATAGCTGAAAAATTCCTAAAGATTCGGGTAGCTGAGAAAATTCTAATATTAATTGATACCAAACAAGATGGGTTTATCTCGAAAGATGCATTGGCTAGACAAAGAAAAGTATTTGTTAGTTTTGCTTATAAAGCAAAGAGTAAAATGTAGAGGTTTGGGAGCTTTAAAGGGGTAACTTCGCAAGGCGTGGCCCGATTTTAAATCTGTTTGCAGATTCGGGTTGTGCGTAAAATTCTAAGCTAATTTAATGTATCGCATGACTAAAAAAATGTTTAAGGATTGTCAGAAATCGCAGCAGGTAAGAAATCTTAAAATGGGGGTAGCTCTCTGGGGGATGGCGCAATCTAAAAAATTCCTAAAGATTCGGGTAGCTGAGAAAATTCTAATATTAATTGATACCAAACAAGATAGGTTTATCTCGAAAGATGCATTGGCTAGACGAAGAAAACTATTTGTTAGTTTTGCTTATAAAGCAAAGAGTAAAATTTAGAAGATCAGGACTTTAAAGGGGTATAACTTTGCAGGGCGTGGTCCGATTTCAAATCTGTTTGCAGATTCGGGATGTGCATAAAATTCTAAGCTAATTTAATGTATCGCATGACTAAAAAAGTTTATAAGAACGGTCAAAAGTCGCTACAGGTAAGAAATCTTAAAATGGGGTAGCTCCTGGGGGTGATGCTATCTGAAAAATTTCTAGAGATTCGGGTAGCTGAGAAAATCTAATATTAATTGATACCAAACAAGGTAGGTTTATCTCGAAAGATGCATTGGCTAGACGAAGAAAACTATTTGGTTCAGATGAAAGATAAAAAATGGTTAGTCGAAGAAAACTTTTTGGTTCAGATGTGGGAGGAAATGAGGATGCTCATTTGTCTCGAAAGATGAAAAATTTAAGATATATTTATCTCGAAAGATGAAAAATGGTTAGTCGAAGAAAACTTTTTGGTCCAGATGTGTGGGGAAATGTGGGATTCTGGGGGAAATGTGGGCCCAGGTTTCTTGATTTTACCCTACTCTCGCAAATAACAAGACATGGCACAGCAAAGCATAATTAAAAATCTACAATAGACTTGCCTTACATACTTCTTCATTTTTCGAATAATTATTTCTGCAGATGTCAAGTCTTTTAGTTTTAACTTTTCTTTGATGTTCAAAATCTAAAAGTCCCTTTTGTTAATAAGCATTGGTTTAATCCTCCCCTTCCGAACACGTCATAGCCCTCTTTATCGACTTCTGCTCCACCTTTGACATCCTACGGTAACCAAACCTACTCAATCAAATAAAGCAATCCAACTTCGCATTTAACCTATTTCTTTTAATAAAATCCCTTCTCTCTTTCCGAACTGTCACCCTGGCATCAAATTTCCACTCTATTTCCAGATCAATCACTCAAGGTTACACCCAAAGCTTCCGACTTTCCCTGCCCTATGGAACTCTAACGCCAACTCATTTCTCGACATGAATATTCCTAATATCTCAACTTTTGTCTATGCAGACAACCATATGTTTCTCATTCATAGAGATTCCAGCGTATCTCACAATTCCACATCAGTACTCCTTATAAACAAAGTTGAATTCTGGTCCTTCTTAAACGCACAACCCATATCTACTTATAAAACCGAAAAACTTCCCTTTAAGGATTTCCTTGTCCTTTACAGAAGCCCCACGATACGCATTCTAGAACACTCATTTCTTTCTCATCTAGTGCTCCTTACCTTGGTCTACATTTAGACACGAAACTAAATACAAGTACCCACCTTTCCAAACTGAGAACTAAACTATGATCATCCTCAACAACATTTACCAAAATCCATTACTTAAATAACCAACCAAAAGATTTATCTTCCACCAAATCATTGTCCGAATCTTACGGTCTCATAACTTCTCCTATCATTCCCTTCCTCCAAGTTCCCTACAAACCATCATACTATCCTACCTGTTATACACCGCAAGAGATTACCGCACGTCCTTCACGCGTAATTCATCAAACTCCAAATACGCCCACAGTGCTACTCCTAAGCTCTACCATCCAAATCCGAAATTTAAAGCAAATACGTTCTATTACCCTACACGACACAACCTTAAACCCTAACGAATATCTTCCCTATCAAAAACTTATATCTAATTCAGAATACAAGGCTCATTCATTCCTGGCAACCAAACTGGTTCTTATCAGCTATAGGCAAGCTTACATACGAAATTTTCCCTGACATTATTCCTCCTTCCGCCATTCCTCATTCCAGTACACCGACGCTCCAATTTCTATCCAGGCACGGCAATTTCCGACATAATCTGTACCGCTTTAATCTAATGCTCTGTTCGCACTGCCTATTCTCCAACCAAACAGTCTCCAAAACCCCACTCCATCTAATATATACATGCCCGATGATCACACATCTTCAAGTAAATGTGAAAACCGCCCTACCCTAGACTCTTTCTTCCCACTTTCCAGCATAAATTACATAGTATCCCGTTACCCGCAAAAATTTAACTTGTTCCTAAAGGAAATCTTCTTAACAAAACTACAAATTCTCCAACTATTGGCACCATATACCCACACGCACGTTCTTCATATCTATGCACCATGACCTTGTAGCACAAACCACATTTTATCTACCATTTCGACGCTTGAAAGGCAAAAGGAGATAAGCAACATTTTTTGTGAAATTGATTTATTATAATCGTTGGACCACTCTGAACGGACCTGCACCTTGAAGAAGTTCTAAAGTACTAGAACAGGTAGAATGGCTTGCGTGTATCAGTGAGCTAAAAAGCCGAACTATGAGTTTCACCAAATTACTGGGGTCTTTAGTGAGGAACCAGACTAAGACAGGTCCCCGAAAGAGAGCTGCAGCTTTTTTGGCACGTACAGTGGCAGAGACTATAGGGGTTGGTACGGCATTCTAAGACACACTACTGTGATGTGGAAGGCAACGAGAAACCACCACATTACCTCCCAAGTACATAGCGTACTTAAATTGTATTTAATTTGATGGTATCTTCCGAGGTAAAAGGTTCCGGAGATAAAATAGCTCCCATTCGCATCTCCGGGAGGAACTATTTCGGGGGATGTGCTCCGAAAATATAAAAAAAGATTCGTGAACATTCTGCGAGTCGGAGGAAGAATGTCAGAAGTAACAAGCAAGTAGGTAAGCTAGAGAACTTGAAAATTGAAATAAATAGGTTAGCACTAGACATAGTAGGGATCAGCGAAGTTCGCTGACTAGAGCCGGATGATTTTTGGAGTGAGGACTTCAGGGTAATTCATACAGGATCAGAGGAAGGAAATTCGGGTGTGGGGATAGTTACGCGAAAAAAGATAGGACATTGTGTAGAAAATTACTTACAAAAGGACGAAAGAGTACTCATGGTTATACTTGAATTTAAACCTGTAAATAAAGTTAATAATACAAGTATACATGCCCACCTCTAGCATCAGCGAAGAAGAGGTAGAGGCAATCTACAAAGATATCGAAGACATACTAAGATGCGTAAAAGGACATACAAATTTGATAATTTCGGGTGATTTTAATGCAGTGGCAACTCTTTACCCATTGCTCCAAATTTATTCATACCAATTTTTGGTTAAAATATTTGCCGTTTTGAAATTTAAAAATAAAGATGATTGCGTTAGATTCAAAGTACGGAGACGCAGATATTTATCGACAATCGCATAGTAACTTTCGGTTATACTAAATCTTCTGCTAATTTTAGTTTTTGTGTTTGGTATGTAGGCAGAGTCAAGACCTTCAATATCTGCTATCTGCATGGAATATCATTCTACTGCACGACAAGCACCCATGATACCCATTATAAAGGCAACCCAGAATATAGGAATATTGTATAATTATGTTTAAATTAAATAAGAGGTTAGTAGGTACCTTTGATGCCAGATATTTATCATCTGTCGCTTCGGATATGAATTGTTAATTTGTTCTGGGGTAAATGTTTTGGCTTTTTTAGCTGTATACTTTTCAGATTTGCGTTTAAGGAGTGCGTGTAGTTTCGAATAGGTTTCAATACATATTCCATTATTTAAATTAAGTGTACATTGAATAAAATGTCCACAAGGACGATGTTTTATATTTATTTGAGAGTTCACTAAAATATGCAAGAAGTACATTTTCGGAAAATAAATTTGATATTTTTACTAGTGCTCCAGTCAATAAAGTATCTGTATACAGCTTGATATTTAGCATGCGATTTATCTGGTAGAAGGTTACTTGTCGTAATACGAGCCGCTTCTCTAATTGTTGGTGGTGTACACATCAGTTTTGATTAACTCTCGCTCATTTTTGGCAAACTTTACTTGATTTAATATCTCGCGTTCCAAAAAACTGGGTTACAACAAATTTGTTTGACAATAGGTAAATGTCAATGAGCATGGCTACTTTGATACTTTTGGTAGGTATATTTATTATCGGTAATTAAATAGAAATATAAGCTGGAAGCGTGAGTTATCATAACTCACGCTCGCTCATAACTCACGGTGTTTAATTATGAACACTATTACTTGTTCAAAAGTATATGAATAATGGTATTATAACTAAATAGGAGTAGATAAATTGTATTTATTAGTAAGAGACACAGTAGAGCAATGATATTTTTATAATAATTACACAATTTTATACATGAATGCCAATAAACGTAAGAATGATTCAAAGAAGAACAGTGCTCATATAATAGCACCCGTTTTGAGTTATAGTTTGTTAGTAAGTCTATGAGTAACATTGAACGTTCAATGGAATATTATTCAATGAAGGTGTAATAATAATAAATCCCCACACAGATAAAACTTACATGATAACCATTATGCTCAAATTTAACAACATAGTTTATTAATAACTACCAGTACTTTAACAATTCGAGAAAAATCCATTAATGGAGTTTTATATAATGTTATTGCAAAAATAAGTACCTATCTTATTTCAAGTTCAATTTTTGGTGATATAATTTTTTGTAAAATTAATACAATTGTATGACGTAGTCGAGTAATTATTTGTCAAATAATAATTGTATCTGAAGTTCGTGTACTTGTAGAGCGTACCCTGCATATAGTATACTAATTTTGTTAATTATTTCCACAATTCTTTCACCACGTCCTAATGTGTTACTTTAAACGTCTATGTAGTTGATTTCATCTTCCTACTTTCTTGAGTGTGGTGATGTGACTCGTTTGCTGACACCAATCACAATCAACCTACTGAATAAATGAACAATACTAATCATCATTTTTTAGTTAATGAAACAGCAATTTATTTAACCACATTATATTATTCAATGAGCGCATAATAATGATTATAGACCACGAAGATGAAACTTACATTAATTACGATCATGATTATTTTTTCTGCTACTTACCAGAGCTTTATTAATTTGAAAAGTTAAATCAGTTAATGGCAAAGCATTTAATTTTTGTTGTTGTTTCAATTTAAATTATTAACGATATTATAATTAATTGTAATAAAATTACAATTATTTCACTGAGCAGAAGTAACCTGACAATTCATAATTATCTCTGTATTTACAGATCGTGCCTTAATTGATAATTATTTCTACAACTTTCACCCACATACGAATTCGTTAATTGCGTAAGGTTCGTGCAGCTTTCATTAAGAGAGGTTGGTTTTCTTCCTTCTGTTTTTTTTATCGTTCTGATGTCAACTCCTTTGTTTACTCGAATAATTGCAAATGACTTTGGAAATAACTACACAACACACCGATCACGGCATCCCTTCTTTCAACGTAACCAAACCTAGCCTCTCTTTCGGGGGGTGAGGGGTACAGGGTCTCGATCTACACTACTGCACTAATTTTACTCTCAGCTCCATTCCTACCTTTCTCCACATCCCTCGGTCCCTTCGAACCTTCTTTGCCTCTGCAACATTCATACATTGCTTCTAGGATGCTCTTTTATTCCTTAGACATCTCACCTGTTGTTCTTTCAGAACCTCCCTTACTACATCCAACCACCTTTTACGCGGTTTGTCCTTGCAGTTTTACCAGTCATCTTACTTGCATATATACGCTTGGTAAGTCTATCCTCATTCACTCTTTCCACATGTCCAAACCATGTAAGCGTGCTTCGTTCGCTCAACTACCTAAGGGTCATTTGCACCCCACACTCTGCTCTGACCCATTTGTTTGGCACTTTATCTTTCAATGTTTTTCCGCACACACTTCATAAGAACCTAATTCCTACAGCATTTATACGAATAACATGCTTCTTCTGCCAGACCCAATTTTCGCCTTCATACAGAACAGTTGGCACAAATAAATTGTTCTAAAGTTCAGCTTTGCCTTTATACTCAATCCTTCTTTCCTGTTCACTGCCCACATACTTCACACACTATTCTTTCAGCATTTGCCCTTTTTCTATTTCACAATCCAGCTTTCCATTACTCAAAATATTTCTCCCTAGGTACACGAAGTCATTCACTTTCTCACACGTGTCATTGTTCATTCTACATACAAAGCGATTAATTCCGCCATCTCTGTCAAAAAATCATTACTATCGCTATTTACGTTTACTTTCACTTGCTTATTTTCGCACGCTTCCGACAGCCTGTCAAACATTTGTTGCAAATCCTGTGACGATTCGGCCAACTATATTACATCATCCTCATACAACGGCACACTGACATTTGTTTCACCAATATTCGCTCCTTCCAATCCTTCGCAATTCTGCTTGATACATTTATTCATAAATACATTGAACAGCCATAGACACGCCACACAGCCTTGTCTTACACCTTCCACAATGTTAAAGTATTGCCCCATATTACCATTCACACGTACACACGCTCTACTGCCTTCGAAAATTGATAGATTTTATAAAACACTTGTTTACGTCGTATCCATCCAGTACCTTCCATAATTCAGTTCTGTTCACAGAGTCATACGTCTTTTCCAGGTCTACAAATGCTGCATACACTTTCTTTCTGGCATGTATACACTTTTCGACAATTTATTGCATTGTGAACATCTGATCCACGCATCTTCTTCCAGGCATTAAGCCACATTGAACATCCTATACCTTGCTATGCGTTTTCTTGATAACTCTCTCGATCAGTTTTTCCATACACTTTACCCTTACAAAAAGTAATAACAGAAAGGAACAGAACAAAGTATTCATTCTAAACCAAAGAAAATTCTATCAAATTTTTGGACCAATCTATGGTCCAACCCAACATAACCAGCACGTACAATAGATCCAAACAAATACAATACTATAGGAGAAATGAAAGAAATAACCATCACAACCGACGTAATTAGCCAAACCAAGAAAAATCATACAACTGGAAAGCACCTGGCAACAACAAAATAGCAAAGTTATGGCTAAAAAATTTACAACGTCACACACACTTAGCAAAATTATTCAGAAAATACATCACACAAGCATACACAACACCACACACATTAACAGACGGATTAATGTATTTCAAATCAAAGAATGTAAATGACACAGAAAACCCATCAAAATATCGCCCAATAACATGTCTACCAACAATATGCAAATTCTAGCATCCATAATAACACAAAAACAAGTAACATATGCGACACAATACAATACAATACAATACACGAAGAACAAAAAGGATGCAACAAAGAAACACGAGGATGTAAAAAGCAATTGATAATAGACACACAAGTAACACATCAAGCTAAAATTAAAAAAAGATCAATACGCTACGCCTGCATAGACTAACTGAAGGCATACGGTAGTATACCACACGCATGGCTAATACACATGCTACAAATATACAAAGCAAACACGACACTGATAAAATTCGTAGATACAATAACGAAAAACCAGAACACAACACTAATCATAAAAGCAAACACGGGTAGCATAAAAACGAAACCAATAGACATCAGAAGAGAGGCATGTCTAAACGCCTTCTGGTTCTACCTAGCACTAAACCTACTATTGAGCACACTAAGCAACACGAAATACTGATACCATATCACAGGTACATATCCACACAAAATATCTCTTCTTCTTTATATGGATGACCTCAAACTAATAACATTAACAAACTCACAATTAAATAACCTACTTAAAATAACAGAAACACAGCAACGACATAAACATGACATTTGGAACAGACAATTGTAAAGAAAAACAGTATAATAACAGGAAATCTAACAAAACAAGAAAACTACGCGTTATACAACAACAACGATCACTGAAATAGAAATACAAAGACTCGCTAAAATACTCACAATAGAAATTGCAGCAAGAAACAAAACAACAGCAATAAAAGCATACGCAATACCCATACTAACTTACCCTTTAGGCATAATAAAATCAAGCAATATCGATCTAGACGCACTCGACAAACTCATACGATCACAATGTCAGAAATACAAAATACACCACATCCGCTCAGCTATAGAAAGATTTACGCTGAATCGAAAATATGGAGAATTCATTGATACAGGAAACATGTGCGTTCAACAAATAGATAATTGAAGAGACTATTTTATAAAAAGAGCAGAAACGGGTAACGTATACAAAGTGATCATGCGCGCAAACACATTAGTCACGCCACTATAACCTAACAACAGTACTTTTAATCCCATAGAAGAAACCACAATACACACAAAGCAAGAAAACTGGAAAAAAACACTAAACATAAAACATTCACACTACTTTACACAGCCACATATCGACCAAGAAGCATCAAACACATGACTAAAGAAAGGCAACATATTCAGTGATGCAGAGGGAACCGTGATAGCGATACACCATTATAGTAAACACATCCACAAAGACCCTAACACAATAACAGACAAATGTAGACTATGTAAACAACAAACAGAAACGATAGAACACATCACAAGCGGATGTCTAATAATAGCAAACACAGAATGAATGACAACGCCTGAAAATACAACAACATCTAGCCCTGCAACACAAACTCACAATAATAAAACTGTTGAAACATTCAGAGACAAACCTAAACATTATTATTTAATTTATTATTAGTTTGAGACGCAAACTACTGTCTTCTGTTAAATTACGCTAAATTATTTTTATTTAAAGCATACCCTGTTCGTAGTCAATCTTTTGTTATCAGGTATACTTAACTTATGGTTCCTATATCATCCCTAGTGTCATAACAACTAGTGTTTAATCGGGTGTAATGGTGCCTAGTTTTAATTCTTGTACATAGTAGTTTTACATTCACCGACCCCCGTCGTCGCTCTAACGCTGAAGTAAAGTCCAGAACCAACAAGTAGACCTTTAACATATTAACCACGGGCAAAAGTTCTTCAAACAAAGTTTTTGGGAAAGTTGTTTCAGACATACGAGAGTATTTAATACAGCCCAGCAGAAAATCAGGTGCTTCATGCTGTGGTGTATTTCTGTTTTACAACGACATTAATGTCATTCCTATAAAATCAGCTTAGTTGTGTGTAGGTCGAATTAGACAGTACGACTTATATTCTGTCCTTTATTATCTTTATTTGCTTTATATAGCTCTACCTTTTTATATAATCCCTAACGGAAGAATCAGTGTATAAGGAAAGATTGCACAAGTGAAATTTTACATATAATTTTACATAAAGTATAACTGATGTTAAATTAGAAACAGCCCGTGTAAAATTTTAAGTTTTATAGTTAAAAACAAATATATTTAATAAGTGTAGGAATATTTTCTAAAAAGCTTTTCTAAGAGTTGAAATCAGTTAGTTTACAAGCAAGGTTGGCCGTTATGTTACTTACAAGAAGTTTTAAACGTGTTGTTTTGAAAAAACTTTTCCTAGTATCATTAAATTCTAAACGAATGTAACCGTCGCAATTTTCATGGATTTTGTCAAGAAGGGTTGATTAAAACGTTGAACAAATAACAGAAATTCCAGGTAGTGTTGAATACCGCGGTCAATTAGGATATACTTATAGCCTCGTTAAAACAATATGAAACTTAAGTTGGAGTAGGTTATTTTGTTGGTTACGAAAGAAGCTTGCAAACAGAGAAACAAGGAAAAATTATTAGATAGCATGGGTACAAATAGGATAGAGAAAACACGTGTTTTGAATACAAGGTGGTGGAGTGAGAACCAGTCGTTAGTTATACAACGGAGATGGCAGACAAATTAGAGGATAGTCGATTTAGCGTGTATGGTAGAGCAAACTGGGGTTAATACGTGTTACCATTAGGCATAGTTTGAACGCTAATTGGAGTGGGTAAGCAGTTGCTCGGTTACAATGAAACTTGAAAACACGGTATAGGAGAGATACTTAATTTAGCATGTATGTTAGAGCGAATGGGAATAACATGTGTTGCATTAGAGGCGTATTTAAAACTTTAACTATCGTCAGCTGGGATGAATATACACAACGGGATTGGAGCGAAATGTTAAAATACAAGCAAAGCATTTAAGTAAGGTGCGCGTAATGGTTTACATCAAGTGATTTTCAGAAAAACGAGTTTTGGTTAGAGAAATACGAGGAATTACTGTGTACGTTAGTAAAGGTTTTTGTGGAAAAGAGTGGCTGTTTTATAAAGAATTATTGTGCAGAAGTGTTTATATGGTTGAAATTTTCCGGAGATGAGAAGCATTATATAAACTGCGGAACATGGATGGAAGGTTCTGTTAGTTTTCGACAAGCTCTTAGCTCTCTTAGTCTTCACACAGTGTAAAGCTCTTTCTTAGTTTGCAACCAAGTTTTCAACTAGCGTACGTTGTTCTTCAAGGTGACGGCTCCATACAAAAAAGCTATTACGTTTTGCATGAAAGTTTAAGTTTATATAAGTAGAAACGGTTTGCTTTAAGTTGCAATGAGTATGCAAAGTATGCGATTGGAAAATGAAGTAGATGTCAGTGTTTGGTCGATGCGGTAATTACCAACAATTAAAGGTATCAGTAGAAGGGTCTGGAGAGTTTGGATGCACTATCGAATTGGTAGACGAGGTCAATTTGTGGTAATATGGTTGCAGCTTGCAGTTGAGGCTATTGCAGTCCAGATTGGGGCGTTACCGAATGCCGTAGTCCTTGATGGTGGGATAGCAGATCCGTTTCAAATCCAGGTAACTGATATTTTTCGTTTGTATATGTGTATAAACTGGTGCTTAATGACTCAGTGCATTATAAAAAGTATAAAAAGGGCAAACCGGGAAAGTTTCTAATTGAACAATTTAAGTTGAATTAGGTTTATTGTATTTTATGTGCGAGTTTATGAGTGATGCATGGCATTTGTAATATTTAATTTATGTACAAGGTAAGAGAGTCTTTTTGATTATTGATGTGCAGAAATTAGCGCGAAAGGTAAGCTTTTATTATGAGCTCATATTAAACCCGAGTTAAAGTCGGAAACGTGGTAAAGCCCTATTACTTTTTATTTTATTTTATTAGCTGGAAATATTTATTTGAGGTAATTATGGATATCGAAATCTAATGTTAAGGGAATATTTTGGGGGATGTATATAGCTTTTATCAGAGATTTGAACGAGAAAATTAACTACGGCTTGTTCCTATTATCTAAGTAATTGGATATATTATCTGGTATGAATGTCGTTTTGAAACGTGTATATAATATGTAAATAATGTGCGAACAAGGAGTCTAATTTTTATTTTGGCGTGTACTTTATGTCTGGTATGTTAATAAAGGTAGGCGATGTACCGTAGCAGCGTTTTTGTTTTGGAGTAGTTTGTTTTATTTTCAGGAAGCAGCTAAGCAGCCGTGGCAAGGTTTTGTTTCAAGATCCTGAGCTCGCAGCAACTAATGACGCCCTAGTCGTAGAGTTTTTTAAGTTCATAAGCTGTCGTTGCAGCACAGAGATCGTAGCAATTAATGGCATCCAGAAAGTGGAGGTTTTTGTATTATTGAGTGACGCCCAGTAACGGACGTCGTAGCAATATATATATATATATATATATATATATATATATATATATACGTAATAATTAATATCACAATCGTGTGACTAAATACAGCAATTACGTATTATTTACATTTTATTTGCAAGTGGTGTAGTGATTTGATGTATGTGTGTTTTTCTGGCACTCACAACTGTCATATAGAGAAAATTATATGTATCATTTCGTCTGGAGCAATCTTCGTCTTACAGATTGATTTTGTTCATAAGAGGCATAGAAGCAGATAGAACTATATAAAAAGTAAAGGGAGATAATAAAGAGCAAAATGTAAGTCGCGCTATCTAATTTTACTTAGTTACACGAATTGAACGAAAACGATCTTTACAGCCTAGAATTTCAGGATTTAATTTGTTAACGCCTTGCTGAAAATTTTAAGCACTTTGCTGATTAATCTACGTTTACCATTAATAGCCGACTTAATAGGCTCAACTGCGGATATTGGATTGAGTTTGACTTTCGCCTAATGAAAGAGTTCCTAAAGCAAACGCCACTAGTTGAATGTTTGCAATTCTAAGGAAAATCGCCGTTGAACAACTTTTTGTCAATGAAAATTTAACTGGTGTGCATATTTAGAATTATTTAGGAACAAGTTTTATGTAAATATAATGGAAATATTAGAAAACAATGACAATCTCTGTGAAAATTTTTTGTACCTCATCATTTTGTTCTACCTGTTTCTCAAATAAAGCATTTCTTGTTCATTAGTAGGCAGACGAGTTCCAGCGATGCAGTGGTTTACAAGAATACCGGATTCGACTCCTTTGGGCATCTTCCTGTGGATATTTGGAAATAACAAATTATGTAACCACACCAGAGGCAATACATGACTTAAAACACATAACCGTTCAGAAATATCAACGTATTGTTCCGCACTTTTATAATATTAGAAAATGACTTGAAGGTAGACATTTTTATTATATCCAGTCAACTGACATCAAATTAAACACCTTATTAATTCAGTTTTGTAGCTAAATAATTTTTCTAAAATGCCTATTTCAGAAACTGATGGATGGAAAAACGATTTTTATAGTAAAATCGTAATTTCAGACTTTCACGGAATTAATTCTAGACCTTACATGTGATTTTCCAATGCTCCACCCGAAGGTACTACATTGGCCAGGAAGCAAGTTTTTTATACCTGGAAAATTTTGAATTTTACCGAACCCTTGCTGTTTCAAGCAAGGTAGGGATCTTTAACGTGCGTGACAACACTCATACACGGAACCTCCATTTTACCTCTCATCCGAACGAGGTAGTATTTTTGTGAAAAGTGCTCGCCTAACATTTTTCAAGCGGACCGTGTCGGGATTTGAACCCGGGACCTTGAGCGTAGTAGTCACACGCATACCAACTACGCCACGGAGCCGCCTTATTTTAATTCTAGACAGCTGGTTTTATAAATTTTTTCGGAGCAATTCTTTAGATGGAATCTACAAATAAAAAAAGAATGCGCTAAAACGTTTAAGAATTTAGTGGGTCCCTTGGATGTGCGGGTGTTGAACTTGTACTAAACCTGTGTGAGTGGCAAAATGGCTCTCTTGGTAAATCAAAAGTTATTTAAGATGAGTAGTATCTTATTTTGCATTTCGTCTGCGTTTTACACTCTCAAGCGTAGTAGAATATACAATTAATATATATTTGCTACTTCACTACATCACAAACATGGAGTATTCTTAGTTAAAAAACATTTGTACTTATACGGTTTATATCCATTATTGTACTTTTATGTTCCTCTACATCAATTCTCAATCCAAATTCTAGAGGTTTAGCAGTGCCTGAATTCTGTATTACCTACTTATTTATACATGAGGGTATTGTACGTAAGTCCACTGACAGTGGCTGCTACAAAATAAAAAACTGTTGAATAAAAAATGTAAAAAATTATTGGGTTATGATTCTTTATGCAAATTTAGAATTTTGGATGGATAACAGTAATTGCTGTACAATACAGTAGGAAAATAATCTTAAATATGGCAATATTAAGTACGCCAAAAATGGGAATACCTTGTTTGTGTAAAACCAAGTTATATAAGCAACAATACCTTGGAATAAAATATGTGTAAATTTGAAGAGTATACCAATTAAATGATAATCAAATCTAATAATAATTTATTTATAATAGTTTTACATCACGTTATTCTGCTCTATATATTAAAGGCAATTTCCCACACGTTTATTTTGTGACTATAAGGGGCAATGGAAACGACTATTAGGGTTGGTTCACTTTTAATAATCGTCGTTGGGTATTATATCTTGTTAACTGAACAAGTCTGTCAATAGTATTACCATCAAAATTCTCATGCTTGTTAAATTATAGGCGAACCTGCCACCTAACGCACTCGAGGTTCATAAGGCTATAAGAGAAGCATGTATTGAGGAAACAAACGCCGATCGTGCAATGGTTCTTATTGCAGAGGAAACGGGAGAGTATATGGAAGATCGTAACCTAAAATGTTATATCAAATGCCAGTACGAAAAACGAAAATGGATGGATCCCGATTCGACAAAAGTAAATCTTTATACGGAGTTACTTGTTACATATTTGCCACCAAACGCCGACAAAGCTGCAGCTACTATAGCTTTAAATAGGTGTAAAGAGATAACACATACTGATTCTTGCGAACTTGCTTTTCAGGTTGCTCTTTGTAAGTTCAATGTTATTGGCGGTCTTCCTCTAGATTAATAATAGATATTGCTTATATTGGTCTGTAAAATTAGTTGTTTTTAATAATTAGTACACAATTAAACTTTGAAATTCAGATAAAGGTTACAGTAGGAAATCATAGAACACATAGTTTATATTACTTGGTATATTAATATTTGGAGATGTTAGGGGCGTGTTGTCAATAGAAGCTAGGTGTAACGTATGCCTTAATAATATATTAAATAATTCTGGAAGTAGTAGAAGTATTTAATCTGAAAACTCTTTAAAAGTTGTATGTAATATGAAGTGACAAAACGTAACATTCTGGTTTTCAGGATACCTATCAACAAAAAATCTTGGATAACTATTTCATGAACACAAACGTAACACTTGAGCAACATAATCACTTAACCACACCGGTGGTTGTCTAATTCGCCGCGGTCTCTCATACGTAACTAGAATTGGAGCAACTTCGTCATGTTCATCCGTTAACGGCGCATTAGAAACGGCCGACATATACGGGTCACATAGAACATCCGAATAACTATGATGGCGGTAAGTAATTGAATTCTGTTTATTACCCTCACCATTTAAAGTAATAGGAAAAATAAGATTGGTTTAATCTGCATGCCTGTGCAAAATGCTTCCATCGTGTAATTTAACATTGTAAAAAACGGGCCCTCTAACATCAGAGATTATCGCAGTAATCCATTTATCACCGTTACCGTTACTGAAGACGGTGGTGTTCGTAGGTTAGATGACTCTAAAGCACTGTCAAGAGATTCTTCCCTTTTAAGTTGCAACTCAGAAGACAAATCAGGATTTAGTTTATCCAACACAATTTGTAACTTCGTGCCCATAAGAATCTCGCTAGTACTCCGACCAGTGGTTGAGCTAGGCGTGATGTGCTGGTATAATAAAAATTAAGCTATGTTAAATTTCCAATCTCCAGTAATATTTTTTTTTTAGAAAATCTTTAGTTGTTTGAACCATTTTTCTGTCATTCCGTTTCTCTGTGGTCGATGAGGAGCGGTGGTCATTAAACGAATTCTAACCATTTTCGCAAATTGCTTAAACCGTTCGCTAGTAAATGCAGTTCCATTATCGGATATCATTGTATCTGGCAACCCGTGAGTAGCGATCAATCCATACAATGTTCATATGACTTCTTCAGTAGAAGTATTTGGAACGATTCGAACTTCAAGTCTTTTAGAAAATGAGTCCACCACTATTAGAAAAACTTTTCCCATAAATGGCCCCGCAAAATCTAAATGTAATCTCGACCATGGTTTATTTGTAGGTTCCCAAGGAAATACTGAGCAAGCTGAAGTTGAGCGTGCATTTGTTTTACACTCTCTACAACCTTTAACAACCTTTTCTATTTCAGCACCAATTCCTGGCCACCAAACGTAACTTCTTGCTATTGCTTTCATCTTGACGATGCCGAGATGACACGCATGCAGTACTTCAAGAATTCCTACGGTACCTACCTTTGAAATAACCACGCGAGATCCGCGGAGAGTAAAACCTTTATGTGACGATAATTCGTTCCTGTAGGCATAGAAAATTTTAAACTCTTCCGATGCCCGTCCTTCAGGCCATCCTTTCAAAATCCAGTTTAACACACTTGCCAGAATGGGATCCTTAGCCGTTAGCGAAGAAATTTGCTTAGCATCTAAAGGCGGATCTTCCATCGATTCCAATATTAGAACTTCCTTTGCGTTTTCAATATTTTGTACTGTGATATACGCAAAGGCGGTCTACTTAACCCATCTGCATTAAAAATTTGCTTGCCAGGTTTGTAGATAATTTCGTACTCATAAGTACTTAGCTTAATTATCCAACGTTGCATTCTAGGAGAAATAATATTTGGACTTAGCCTCTCTGGAGCAAAAAGAACCAAAAGTGGTTTGTGAACCGTAACAATTGTGAATTTCATATCCTACAAGTAATTATGGAATTTTTTTATTCCTGCAATAATGCTTAAAGCCTCCCGATTCAACTGTGAATATTCCCTTTCTATAAAATTCATTGTTCTAGAGTAAAATGCAATTGTAGCGTCCACTCCGTTTGATAAAACGTGGCTAAAAACAGCACCAACGCCATATTGAGAAGCATCGCAAGTATTCGTTATTGGTTTCATTGCATCGTAGTGTACCACCACAGCATTTGAAATAATTAGTTTTCTTACATTCTTATAAGCTTTGTCATGGATAGCAAACCAAACCCAATCGCTTGAGCAATTCAGGAGCCTATGTAAAGGTTTAGCAGTTGTGGTTTTGCCTTTTAGAAAAATGTGACAAAAATTAATCATGCCTTAAAATGCTTCCAACTCCGCTTTATTTTTGGGAACTGGTGCATCATGTATAGCGTTGTACTTTTCTTCGGTTGGGTGGATGCCTACAGAATCAACAAGGTATGTAACAGAAGATGACCCAAGAATACATTTTTCTTTATTTAGTTCTAGGCCGCTATCTTTGAAAATTGTAAAAACTCGTGTAATGCGGTTTGCAAATTCCTCTTCATTCTTAGCAGAGATGCTCCCTTATGAGTAATAATCCTCTGGACAATTGCAGACTCTTCATCGACCACTAGTTGTTGATAAGCGTGGGACAAACCAATCTTACCAAACACCTTTCCACCGGTCAAATTAGATAATAATTCGTTTACAGAAGGAATAGGATATGGCTGCTTGGACAATGTTTTGTTAAGCGTACTTTTATAATATCCGCATATTCTGATTTTGTTTGATTCCTTCTTATGCACTACCACAACTGTAGTAGCCCACTTTGAGTACGTATTTGGAACAAGAACACCTTGCTTAACTAGTCGAACAAGTTCCTCATCAACACGTGACTTTAGAGCAAATGGTATTGGCCTTGCCTTCATGTAAATAGGTTTAAAATTTGGATCTATCCGAATGATACAGATACACTGTTAAAAGTACCTATGCCTTCAGAAAAACGTTCACAAATTTATCGAATAGCGTCGCAAATTTTTGATTTGTACTTCGGCCATTTGTAATACTAGCAGTATTAGTCTCAGTGCTATTCCACGCAACTTCCTTACTGTCACTTATTATTAACTTGAAACCTAATGCATTAAACCATTTCTGTCCTAGCAAATTTTTCGATCGCCAGCAACGATTACAATTTGGTAATGGTGCACTCGTATTCCCATAATTAACTTTAACATTACACCCCAACCCCCCAAGCGGTGCAAGAGGTCTTATGTTGTAATCTATAAGATTAAGTTTCGAACGATCCAGTTTAGGAGTTATTTTAGGATAAGGTTTCCTAATACAACTTTCCATCAGAAATGTTTCTGCTGAACCAATGTCAACTTCAAACAAACACAGTTGATCATCAATTAAAACTTCCATTGTATAAGGAGCAGTATAAGAACCTGAAATATTATTTTTTTCTTGTTTAAATTCGTCTTCCCGACTATTTTCAGTATCCGATATTACATTTGAAGTAGGTGAATGGCTCTTCTTTGAAAAACAAACTTTTGTAATCTGAACTTTTTAATAAAGGCAACACACCTAGAATATCGGAGTTTGTATTTTGAACGCGAATGATTTCCACCGCAGCTGTAACACTGCTGTTCTGCACCATCTCTATTCCTATTTTTATAGAAAAACATGAATCTGTAGTACTACTGCAACCAGCCTTTATTTTAACTATATTCTTCGAGGCAGTTTCGGTAGCAATTGCAACTTCGTAAGTAACTTTAAAGTCAGATTTGTTTCAGCAAGTAAACGGCGCTGTAGAGATTCACTTCCTACCCCACAAACGATGCGGTCTCGAATGGCTTCGTCTAAGAAATTACCGGGAAATTTGCAACTATCGGCCATCGATCGCAATTCTTCAACAAAAGTAGCAATTGATTCGTTCTGTTTTTTGAACCCTTTTAAAAAACCTCTAGCGCTGAACTATTGTAGAAAGTTTCGGAGAAAAATGTTCAGTCAGCTTTGTAATTATTTCTTCATAAGAATGTTCCGTTACTCTTTTGGGAGCACAAATCGACCTAATCGTAAAATAACATTTTAAATCACAAACTGTTAATAAAGTTGCACGTTTAATTTTATCCTCTTTAAAATTATTAGCCTCCATAAAGAACTTTAATCTTTCGGCACAGGATTTTCATGCTTCACGTTGAACAGTATTAAATTCTTCAATTTTTCCAATACTAGTCATAACTTTATCCACGTCCACAATAATAATATATTAATAATATATTAAATATAATAAATAATATTATAAATAATATTATAATATTATAATATATTAAATAATAATATATTAAACAATTCTGGAAGTAGTAGAAGTATCTAATCTGAGAACTCTTTAAAAGTTGTATATAATATGAAATGACATAACATGACATTCTTGTTTTCAAGATACCTAGCAACATAAAAATCTTGGCTAACTATTTCATTAACACAAATATAGCACTAGGGAAGTTCAGCTTCCCTTGACAAAAAATATAAAATATATTTTCTAAGTTATAATTATAGTTTAAAATTCATTTTGTAACCCACGAATTCAAAAAAATGTTCCAAACGCCATATAGCGCGGAGAACTTCCAAAGGAATTTAAATCATAGGCACACGCTGGACTGAAGCAGCTTATATTAGATAATGCAATTTGCGTTGCTGTAACTATAAACAGTGCTGTTAATGCTTGGTCATATAACATATACATTCTTTGGACTTTTTTATTTTACTAATGATATGTGAATAGTGTCTAATGAATCACCTTAAACGTAAAATACAGTTCACCACTTTATCTTCGTTTATGCTGTATTCCGAAAGATACACATAAATACGTGTTCTGTTATATAGTACTTCACAAAGTTCTAAATACTCTGAAGTTGTAACGATAACAGTTTTAGTAAATGAATTGTGACTCTAAATAAGCTGATTGTCTTTATCACAATTAATTAATTTAATAGGTATTTGTATTTGGTTATTTTCACCTATGTACAGTTTCTGCATTTGTACAAAAAGATCGAGCAGTAATCTCTTACTCTGGGGCATATTTATGGAGAGGAAGGGGGAGCGTCAGCCCTGGGGCCCACACACTTTAAGAGTCTCCACAAAAAAAAAACTTCAGTCGCAAAATATATTAGCTATATTAGGAATTATAATGATAATACATTCCAGTTGTAAAGATAATTGAATTCTTCGTGGCATTACAGAAGAACTGCTTTATTAAAATCGACTGAATTTTAGTAGCCTGGTGAGCCTGCGGCGCCAACCCTAGCACATGTTTCCTAGTGATCCTAGCAGTAATCTGTTCATCCGAGGCCCGCTTAGCGCATTGTTGAAGTGGTTCTACTCGGTATAGTGCAAGCTTGTGCAGGTGTTGTTACTCATCACAAGACAATTTAAAAATGTTAAATAAAATGCAAGAGGTAAGCATTGACTTTTTCTACACTTTCAAGTAGTTCATGAATTACTACATAAATTTTGAATACGTAATGCCATTTATTAGTTTATTACAAACATAGGTGAATAATTTTGACAATTCCGCACATACTTATACAAAAACAACTCATAAGCGAACGCAAAGATCGTATAGTCTCATATCGACTAGGTAAAAAACGAACATAAATGCAACTAATAAAGTAGCAGATTATTTATGTTAGCATGGTAGAATTTATCCACTAATGAATGTTATTTCAATATTAGACGATCAGATTTAATATTAGGAGTAACGTCGGTTTTGTGTTTTTAACTACGTATATATGCGATGAAAATCATTTTCGACACGTAGAACACTATGCTTTTTTACGAAGCCAAAATCTTTAGATAAATATACGAATAGCTGCAGTGCCCCAATATAAACTTGAAATTACTTTTCTTATTCGACTCACACCTAATGTTTATTACAATTATACCGGCTCAAATGTTTACGCCATTCAATTCAACACTTATTGCGCACTAATTGAATAATTTATTAATTCCGTAAAACTAATGCAGCGTGATAAATATATAATTCACTTGAATGTATTTGTTTCAGGTTTACGCACGAATTATTTGTTGCCGTGTGAAAATGTCCGATCGTTATAGATTCCATGAATCTACAAAACTGGTAGCAAAAAAATGCTTCTGAGAAGCGCAAGAAATTGCTTCAAAAACTCTTTCAATGTTGCCAAAATTAACACTTTTTGTCAAATCTGGAAATGATAACGAGACCAATGAATCTATTGTCAGCGCTAAAAATGAGTGTGAATTAGTCAAAATTGACAAGTCGCTGAAGTGGCAGTAGAGGTCGAAAATAATGATAACACTCAGGATTTAAATAAATGTAGTGATAATCAGCAGATTGGTAGCAGTAATTCTTTCAAATGTAATATTGGATTGTGGGATGAAAATCCTACTGACAAAGTAGTAGAATTCTGGGCAAAAGCATGTGGTGAGAAATTACAAGCACTTCAAAATTTGGATTCTAAACTTTTTGTGGAAAAATCAGCTTGTAAAGTTAATACAACCGGCTCTTGTAAGTACATTCGTAAATGTACAAAATCCTTGTTTTTTAAGAAATTGCTTAATAAAGAAATTGAATCTCGTTGGTGGTTGTGTTTCTCTCCTGATAAAGTAAAACTAATCTGCTTTGTATGCAAATTATTGTCAAGAAGGGTTTTGCAATTGGAAGCACGTCCAAGAAAGTTTGTCTGAGCACGAATTATCCAAGGATCATGTGAATTGTGTGTTTAGATTTTGCAAACGGGGCAAAACATTGCAACGAATAGATAAATAATTGCAAGAACAGAAAGTACAAGTTAAAAATTACTGGAATAAAGTTCTAGAGCATGTGGTAATCGTAATTATATTTATTTGTGAAAGTGGTGTGGCACTGGGGAGTAAGCATAGCAAATTTGGCTCACCTCATAATCGGAATTTTCTTGGAATTTTGAAGCCTTTATCAACAAATGATGATTTTTTGGCAAATCACATAAAGCTCCATGGTGGAAAAGGGTCGGGCCACAAAAATTATCTATCCTCATCAACTTACGAGGAGATCATACAACTGATGCATGTCCGTGTTCTCAGCGTTATTATTACAAATATTAAATTATCAAAATATTATCCGGTGTCAGTTGATTCTACACTTGATTAGACTCACATAGATCAGTATATGGAAAATGGAATGCCAGTTGAGAGGCTTCTTTTATTTTACCAAATATAGGACACACCGGTGCAAACCTAGCAAAAGCATTATTGGATTTTCTCAGGAAAAAGGAAATTTCCATAGAAGATTGTCGAGGACAGTCCTATGATAATGCTGCCAACATGAGCGGCAAGTATCGTGGAATGCAAACGCTAATCAGAGATAAGGGTCCGCACTCAGTTTTTGTACCATGCTGCGCACATTGCTTAAACTTAGTATGCAAAGAAGCCGCCAATGCTTGTCCAGGGGCTGAACGTTACTTTGACCTCGTACAAAATTTATTTGTGTTTTTTACTTTGTCAACATATCGGTATGATATTTTGTGTACAGAATATCGCAAACTATCCATAAATAAGTGCACCTCGAAATCTCTAAGTGAAACTCGTTGGTCCTGTTGAGTAGATGCTACAAAGACTTTTTTCAAAGGATATGGACCTATGAGAAATTCTTTATTTTAGTTTCAAATGATAGGGAATAAAATTTGTCTGTGCGAAATGAAGCTAAATTCTTGTACGATAGTATGTGTAGTCTGGAAATAGCCATTTGTAGTGTCTTTTGGTATGACATTCTCGAAAGGATCAATGCTACTAGTGTTTATTTACAAAGTGCGACAATATCCTTAAACCAAGGTATCGAGTCGCTAAATTCGCTTGTCATTGTAATTCAGATAAAACAAAACTGCTTCGATAAGTATGAGAACATGGGCAAAACGTTATCAGGCGAACAGAACTACTTGCCGACGGCGTAAGCAAAACTTATGTCTTTTACCTCTTGATTATGGCAAATGGGAGGAGGTAGATTTGTCAAGAAAAGACAAACTTCGCACAGAAAATTTCACTCCAATAATTGACCAACTCGTAGCATCTTTGTCAGATAGATTGAAGGCGTATCCAGAACTTTCGAATATATTTGGATTTCTAAGACGATTAGATGAGATTAGTGCACCTGAGCTCAAAATCGCTGCACAAAATGCAGTAAAGACACACAGCAAAGAGGTTATACAGTTTTCCTTTATGATTCAAAATCATATGAAGAGATGCACAACCGAAAAAGATATTTTTCTCGATAAATACATAATTTCAAATAACTTAAAGTGTGTTTTTCCTAATCTTGAAGTGATTTTAGGAAAGTATCTAATTTTAATGATAACAAACTGCACAGCAAAACGATCATTTTCAAAAATGAAATTTATTAAAAATAGACTTCGTACATCAATGACTACGGATCGTCTCTCATCAATAACACACCTTAGCCTTGAGAGCGACTTGCTCCGAAAGCTTGATTTTAGCGACATAATTCGTGACTTTCTTGAGAAAAAACTACGAAAGTAGACTTGTAAATTGTAGTTTTCCTATATTTTAAATGTTTTGTATCATGTATTTTGTATTGAAATAGTATACTGTACATAAAGGTTTTTTCAATGGCATTTGTAAAACAATTTTCAGAAAAAATCATTGTCTAACTAAAACTTTTTTTTTAATTTCTTCTATTAATATGGTAGCATTCGCAATAAAAAAATCTGATATTTAGTGCATGTAAATAATGTTGCTTTTTTAAAAATATCCATTGAGGGTAAAGAGTTCTGCAGAACAAGAAATGCACTTTGTAATGTTATGAGACTTACATGATTTCTGTATTTATGGCGCCCATCTTACTATCCGCCTGAGTGCCCCTACAGAGGTAAATGCGCCCCAGCTCTTACTTAACAATTAGTCTGTAAAATTTGTGCAATACTGCACACTTAACGATGCTATATAAACATAAGCACAACACTTTCAAATAGAAAGGTTGTAAGATGTGGGCAAGCAGAGTAGAAGTAAAGTATAGCAGCGCGCCATTCATCATCATGACTCGTCACGTATTGTGAGTACCTATATAAATCTGCAGCTATAGGGTAACGGCTATAACGGATATAGCTTTGCGTATTTCATAAAATTTTAAGAAACCCGCAATTGATATTTCAAAACCTAATGGAATACGTTTTCGTCGAAGTTTGTTATCAAATCAAAATATTGAAATATTACACATGCGGCGTCCCGCAAAATACAATTCTATGCGATTTTCATATTTAATGTCAATTTTTCCTAGTGTATTTGAACATGATCCCCCTTATAAATTGAAATATGAAAATGTTTTGAAATACTTATGCGTTTACGCGTACTTGGAACACAATTGAATACTCTTTGTATAAAGCTCTTTAAAACAAAAACGTTTTTCTACGCGCGGAAAAATGTGAATAGCATTATTTTTATCGAAAAACACAATGCGCTTGTTGTATACACTGCATCGTCACTCTTAGAGTACATATCATTGGGATATCCGAAATGGTAAGAAATACAGCGTAGGTTAAATTAGAGAAAAGTTGCGTCTTTTTATGCCTTTCAAGAATCAAGAACGAAACCTAAGATACCTCAACTCGTTTTCAAGTTATCGCAAAAACACTAAAATTTGCCATTTTCTTCTTTCTTCTATAACGTTTTTATTTCAAAATATTATTAAACTTAGTGTATTTGTGTTATTGATCACGGACTTTCTAGTAGGGTTTTCAGAAATATTTTATACCAACCTAAAATTTCATTTTGCAATGTTCATTTTTGATTTACTTATGGAAGCCGTGTTGGATTTGTATGTCATTAACTACAGCAAAAAAATACAATTTCACTGATGTATCAAACATTGAATTTCAAACTGAATAAACTTCTTTAAAGCGTCATTTTTGTATTTATTCGATAATAGTAAATTGCTATGCTTATGAAATGCGGAATTCATCGTCAATTGATACATTAAGTTGGCTGTGCAAAAAAAAACAAGAATTTAAAAAAATCTCCATAGTTGTAACTTGTAACTAATAAACTAAATTATGAAAACATTAAATTGGTATTTATGTTGTGTTACAGAAATTAGTATTACTTATACAAACTTAAAAACTTGGAACGACTATAAAAAGTAATAATTACCAGCTAACAACTAAATTGTAATATGGTTTCATAAATTAACAAGTAAATATCACATCAACTGTTGGAAATTACCACCTTCTTACTAGAACACACAACAGACCCTTGGAGCTCCTACAGAAAAATAGTCAACCATAACACACCGCAAGCCTTAGACAACATCACACGTTGATCCGACAATCATCAACACGCTCCAACTGATCCGAGATCTCCTGATATCCACCCAACCGTTGAACATTATGACTGAACATAAATGAACATTATTGACACTAAAAAGATACCACCGAACACCTCAACTAACAACACAGTTTTATTAAGGGACCTAGACGTCAGAATTACCGATTTACACAAAAATAAAGCCCTGGACTAGACATAATTTCAAACGAACTTATTCAGGATTCATATCCTATGTTATGCACAAAATTATTCCATCATTTTCAACAATGTATCACAGACCGTATATTCGCTGACACCTATATAAGCACGACACACTCAAACTTTTTATGAAACCGAAAAGCCAGCCTCAGAACATTTATTATACCGCCCCATTGGACTTTTACCGTACTTGGGAAATATCCTCTACCAAAAATTAAATAAACATAATGACACACACAATTTGATCTCACCCAACCAATTCCAATTCCGAAAAAGAAGAGCTGCCAAACAGGCCATACACACAGTCTTCATAACAGTCAAATAATACCAGCCAAGTACGCGCCGGACATATTCATTGATTTTAGGTCCGCTTTTAATCGAATGTGGTGGCATAATGTACTACATGCGCTACACATCCATAATTTTCTTTTAAACCTTTATAAAATTATTCAAACATAACTCCAAAACAGAATCTGCAGCGTCACCACCAATTTCGCATCCATCATAAAGACTTTAACACAGAGATGCCCACACGGTCAATCTTGGCACCTACATTGTGGAACTTATCCATAAGCTCTTTATTGACTATTAACAACACTAACACTACTCATATTACATACGCCGATGACCTCGTATACATCAATACAGAAAACTCTAGATCCGAATTAGAATGTACGGTCGGACGCGCGACTGGAATTCTAGAACACTGGTCGCGTGTCTACCGTCAACCAATCACAATGGAAAAACCCACATTCTTTTTTCAGGGCCAACTTATCCTTAGAGGACCTCCTACCATACGCCTAGAAGGTACCTCACTCAAATATCCGAAATCGGTTAGGCATCTGGGTATGTACTTGTAAACTAATTTAAAATTAATTGCACACATCACACACCTTAGAAATAAAACTATATTACTTCTTCGTAACCTACAAACATGGCTCCCACTCTCACTCTCACTCTCACAACCAACTAAGACACTCGTTACAAACAACATAACAATACCAATCGTGCGATACGCAGCAGACTCCTGATTTGAATACATCAACGTACACGGTAGAACAGCTCTCCATTCCTGTGTCAAACCCTTCCCACTTTTCTGCTCGGCTTACAGCCTAACTCTACGGAAGCACAGTATGCCCTCCTTAAAATACCTCGAATCAATCTCACTATACATGCTATAATCCAACAAAAACAGATCAATACCATACAACCTATACAATTATACGACCGCACCCTACTCCCAAGGTTTATAAGGAACGCAAGACCATTTGAACTGAAGATCCTTATTCGGAGTTTGTTAGAGATTTACTGGTAGGAATTCTGGAGTGCCTTCAATAAGGGCAAACACACTTAGAACATATCCCCAACACTCACAGAAATCCCAGATCATATCCCTCTATCTTCCCGGCCTACAATACAATTCCTTACGGGACACGGAAACTTGATGCCAAACTTTTTCAATTTAACCTCTTTAACACCGACCCCTGCAACTGTGAAAAAACAAACACGCTTATGCATCTATTATACACTTGTACACTCATATTAGACATTGCTCAAGATCTTAAACACTTAATAAACGTAGATCCTAACACACTCCCACCCTCCATCAATCATGTAACTACACATTTTCCAAATCCTTTCAACTCCACTTGCTAACGGATTTTTCAGAGGCGAGATACACCCCGGTTACAATAACCAGCAGTGTAGTGCAAGTAAGTGTTGTGCGGTACAAGCACAGTGCAGGTTCAGCGCTCACTTTCAACAGACCGCGTCACATACATTTGTAACAATTTTATTTTAGCAGTAAAAGAACCTATTCATTAAACGTACAATGAATATTGAAATACCTTTATTAACTAAAATAAAGATTCGAGTAACAATCAAATTTTATAGTATTACTATATCTAGGATTAGTAGTCTATTTGTTTCGGAGTTCGGTGCAATTCCACAGCCACTGGCGCGCGCGTGAGAGGTTCGAGAACCCCACTTATGATCCTCCCACCATGCAAGAACGCAGCGAGCGCACTCGTCGATAGTTAAAGGCAGCGTGAAGATGCATTCAAAAAGAATGGCGAGTGACCTCCGGGTCGCCTTATTTTGGTGAAACACTTCCTGAGTAACGGTTAGTACTTAATCCACATTTTGCATATTCGTTATCATATTAGCTAATTTAAAATTTATTTAGCGCAACAATACGTCAGAAATTGCAACGATAAATTAGAAACCGCACGACCACTTTGAAGTTACAATTTAGAAACCTTAACTTATGGACTACACAATGAAAGATTATATTTGTAAATAAAATTAGACAACGGAGGAGTACGCTATGAAGTAATGCTGCCGTGAACCAATGTGAGAAATCCGCTTCGCTCCTACATCTGTATTAAAGCATGGAAAACAAGCATATTTAGCTGCAGGCCCCGCACTGCGAAGTTGTTTCCATTGCAACCAAGGACGACAGCCGGTATTGGGTTCGTAATAGAATTAAGAATTTCCTCAGTACTTCCTTCTGAAAGTACATTATTTCATTTTGTTTGTTGGATATACAAAATTGTTATTCACTTTACCTGTGATTAGACTGGTTTTCCCCAGTATCGGGTTTGATTTCACTTAGTTCCGTAAATATGTGACTACACGTGGCTACAACGTAAATTAACAGCTGCTATTACGTCACCTGTTTGTTTGAACAATGCCGTCAACAATTGCACAATGGCTTACAGATGTTTAGCATTACAGTACTGCCACTTTTGATAAAATTAGAGAATATCTTGGTGATTCTTTTGACTTCAAACTAATATTAATTTTGTTAAATTAATGAGAAAATTTCGTATATTCATTTGTAAGTGACCTACACAGATCTGGTTGGGTTATAAAACCTTAATATTGTTAGTTACACTGAACTGTAATATATTTGAGTAAGGATCAGTTGATAAACCTTACAACAATTTTGCAAGAATATCAAATATTTATTTTATTTAATTATAATGAAATTTTATTTACTGAAACAAAGAAAATTCTTTCTAGTAAATTAATAATCTACATTTAAAGTTTTTTATTCTGATCTGGTTTGATCAGACCTGATAAACAAAAGACAGCAAGAGTTAAATTTTTATGATTCCAGTATGTAGGAAATATTCTCTATGCATTTTAGGTATACTTGAGGGACGCAAATAGTGTTTCCATTTTTTTTAGGTGACTTAACTATTATTCTTTCTTACAGGAGCAGTGTCTTATTCTGTTAAGACAAGTTTGTATGTCAGCGAAGGCGATCTTTTTTCTTTGGGTCTCCAAGTCCGCCCTTAGAAATTTGCTATGCCATTAATATAAATCAATCTGGACTTGGTGGCGCCTGTTTGTTTTAGTTTGAGTGTGACCCCCCACAGATTTCGACTTACCCCCCCATTGCTCATAGCTCTACCCAAGGAATAGACCCCTAGTTACGTCGGAAGACTTTGTTTTGCAGACACCTGACTTGGAGCATGGTGATAATAAAGTAGTGTCGGCCAGGAAAATTCGTTTCACTAGCGCCCATGCGTGAGGCTAGCGGAGCCAACAATTAGAGAGAGAAAAAAAATCGTTACACTGGCGCCGGCAACGTTTGGGGCTTCGAAATTTGTTTGTTCATAGTTTGATTTACTTCGAAATTTGTTTGTTCATAATTTGATTTACTTCAAAATTTGTTTGTTCATAATTTGATTTACCTCGAAATTTGTTTATTCAAAATTAATTTTACTTCGAGATTCGTTCGTTCAAAATTATTTTTACTCTGAAACTTGTTTGTTCAAAATAATTTTACTTTGAAATAGTCTGTTCAAAATTTATTTTGCTTCGAAATTTGTTTGTTCAAAATTGTTTTACTTCGAAATTAGTTTGTTCGAAAAGTAATTTGCTTCGAAATTTGTTAGCTCAAAATTTATTTTGCTTTGAAGTCCATTTGTCCAAAAATTATTTTGCTCCAAAATTTGTTTGCTTAAAGTTTATTTGACATTTAGATTTGTTTGTTCGCTTTTGATAAAAATTGGTTGTAACGTTAAACCACAGTCAATCAATTAATTAACTTAGTTAAATTTATTTTAACTTTCATTCTGTTTTGACCCCTTAAATTTTTTTTGATATTGTTTTGGCAAAAATAATTTTACCAAAAACATCTTTTGATTTTTACCTTTAGTAGTACGAATTTGTTTTGATCATTTTTGTAAGGTTCAGATCATTTAGATCTTTCAGTTTGATTCCATTAGGCTTTTGTAATCATGTCGGATATTCCGAATTGTTTGTCTGCTTAAAGAAGAACGGGAGTAGTGAGTGAGAAACCAGTTTTGAGGAAAATTTTAGGAAGACTGTCAGCTAAAGAAGCTGATAAGCCTGTTGTTTGATTTGTTTGAGTCAATAAAGAACATCTTTGTCGAAATTTGATGATAAGGCTAGAGATTCTATTTTGAAGGTACATTGGAGTGAGCTGTCGTTGTGTCGTTTGAGAATTGCTCTTGTGCATAAGCACGTTTTGATTTTGTTAGCAGATTTTGTTTAGATCGGCATTGCAACGCAATTTAGTCTAGGCGGAACTTGTCGTCGTGGTTGGTCGCTCAGCAGTATGTCAGTCCAGACGAGACTCAGGAAGAGTTGGTCGCTCGGCTTTACATAAGTCTAGACGAGACTCGAGGTGAGTTAGGCGCTCTAGAATTTTTTTTGCATCTTTTTTTGATTTGATGTAAACTTTTGGTATTGTTAGTCTAGGTGAGACTCGTAGAGGGTTTGTCACTCTAGCATATTTAGGCGTTGTGAAGCATTGTAGTTGTTTCTACAGTTCAATTGGTAGTAGGGTGTGAGTGTACCTGAACACTGATTTTTTTTGTTAGCTATTGTCATGATTAGTTTTTTTTATTGATGACTCATAAGCAGGTAAATGACTTTTAGTTGTTGGTGATTGGTTCTCGAAATATTCGATTTTACAACCTTTACGTAGTGCCACGGCACATTTGATCGAGAAATTTTTGGAGGAAAAAGTATTTCTTGTCTATGGAGTACCACAGTTTGTTATTTGTGATAATGGTCCACAATTAATCGGACGTATTTTTAAAGCTTTGTGTGCAAGGTACGAAATTCAAAAGATTTGGTATAATGCTGTTTATGCTCCTCAATGCAATTTTGTGGAAAGAATCAATAAGACAGTTGGTACAGCAATCCGTTCATACGTAGAAGAACATGATACGTGGGATATGGAGATATCAAAGATCCAATACGCGATCAACTCAGCAAAACATGAGTCCACCAACTATTCGCCAAATTTTTTAGTTTTTGGTCGTCAGGTACCTTTAAGTGGAAAAGCTTATAATGATAATTTTATACCGGTGAAGATGTTGATGTCGTCTCCAGTAGTAGACCTTCTTATGTTTTGGATCGTCAACCTTTGTTTGATATTTTTGGAAATGTCCGTGAAAATTTGCATGTAGCTTACCAACGTTCGAGTAAACGCTACAATCTTAGGAGAAGAGACATTTCATTCCGAGTCGGAGAAAGTGTTTGGAGAGCTAATAAGGTCCTCTCGAGTGCTAGTGATAAATTTTCCGCTAAGTTAGCCCCTAAGTTCGTTATGAGTAAAGTTCGGAAAAACATTCCAATTTAGTATATGAGTTAGAGAACGAAGATGGGACAAGAGCAGGAAATGGCACGTAAAGGACTTGAAACCAGTTGAAGCGTCGTATCCAAAGGAAAATGATGATCCTGACGATTAATTCCGGTCCGATCATCTCTTTGATATTAAGTAATGACGTAGTGGTTTGTTTTGTTTTGTTCCGATTTTTGATTTAGTGTCGTTTCACTAATTTTGAGTATTTTATTTGAGAAGTGAAATAAGTGGTTAGAGATTTTGTAAATTTTGTAGGTTTGAGGTGTGCCTTGGTGTGCACGCTGGACATTTTGCTCGCGCGTTGCTCAGAGATGTGTTTGAAGGATGTCTTTGACAGATATCCTTACAATGTAGAAGTGGGTGGGCTATTTAATTGTTGGTCCTGATTTCTACATATCGAGGTAGAGAGAATATTAGATTATTCTTTCCTTGTTCCTTTTGACCGTTCGAAGTTCTTTGATTTGATAAGGTCAAAGTTGGCTTGGTGAGTCTCACCATTTGCTCCATCACTAATGAGATCAGTTGTTTGTTAGAACTTAGTGATAGGATATTCAGTAGGGTGTAGGATAGTACAGCCCTGACTGGCTCAGTTTTGTATTTGAATTTGATAAGTAACCTTATGGTTAGGTTACCTTTGTTTTGATCATCTCTTTGCGATGAAGCGATGATATTTTGTATTTGGATTAGATAAGTAACCTTATGGTTAGGTTACCTTTGTTTTGATCATCTCTTTACGATGAAGCGATGATATTTTGTATTTGCATTTGATAAGTAACCTTATGGTTAGGTTACCTTTGTTTTGATTATCACTTTGTGATGATGGTGTTTAAATATAGACCTATTAGTAGGGTCTTACTTTTGATTATCACCTTGTAGTGATGATGTTTTGAATAGTTATGCCTTCTTGATGAGGAAGCATTCCTTTTTTTTGTAGATAGAGCTAAATGAGCTCCTGGAAGTGAAGTTTTTTTTGAAATTAGAAGTAAATCGTAAGTGTTTGGTTATAGGTAAGAAATATTAGCCTTGTTAGAAGTATGAATCTCAAGTCAGGAAATATTGTAAATTTGAATTTTTTGTCCCGTGGAGTGTTTGACTTTCTAATTTGACCCTCCCAATTTTGATTATTACCGATTGTGACTCCGATTTTGTCTCCCGATGGACGTCAGGTACGCGTAGTTACCAACACACTCATTTGTAAATATTTGTCCCCCATTTGAATAAATTTATAAAATTGCATAGTTAGTTAGGAAGGAAGGAAAGGCTAGTATTGTTATAAAAATTTTTTGTATTTGTTATATTTGAAGTTTTTCTAAAAAAATTTTTTCTTTTAGGAAAGGGGTAGTGTAACAATTTTATTTTAGCAGTAAAGAACCTATTCATTAAACGTACAATGAATATTAAAATACCTTTATTAACTAAAATAAAGATTCGAGTAACAATCAAATTTTTATAGTATTACTATATCTAGGATTAGTAGTCTATTTGTTTCGGAGTTCGGTGCAATTCCACAGCCACTGGCGCGCGCGTGAGAGGTTCGAGAACCCCACTTATGATCCTCCCACCATGCAAGAACGCAGCGAGCGCACTCGTCGATAGTTAAAGGCAGCGTGAAGATGCATTCAAAAGAATGGCGAGTGACCTCCGGGTCGCCTTATTTTGGTGAAACACTTCCTGAGTAACGGTTAGTACTTAATCCACATTTTGCATATTCGTTATCATATTAGCTAATTTAAAATTTATTTAGCGCAACAATACGTCAGAAATTGCAACGATAAATTAGAAACCGCACGACCACTTTGAAGTTACAATTTAGAAACCTTAACTTATGGACTACACAATGAAAGATTATATTTGTAAATAAAATTAGACAACGGAGGAGTACGCTATGAAGTAATGCTGCCGTGAACCAATGTGAGAAATCCGCTTCGCTCCTACATCTGTATTAAAGCATGGAAAACAAGCATATTTAGCTGCAGGCCCCGCACTGCGAAGTTGTTTCCATTGCAACCAAGGACGACAGCCGGTATTGGGTTCGTAATAGAATTAAGAATTTCCTCAGTACTTCCTTCTGAAAGTACATTATTTCATTTTGTTTGTTGGATATACAAAATTGTTATTCACTTTACCTGTGATTAGACTGGTTTTCCCCAGTATCGGGTTTGATTTCACTTAGTTCCGTAAATATGTGACTACACGTGGCTACAACGTAAATTAACAGCTGCTATTACGTCACCTGTTTGTTTGAACAATGCCGTCAACAATTGCACAATGGCTAACAGATGTTTAGCATTACAGTACTGCCACTTTTGATAAAATTAGAGAATATCTTGGTGATTCTTTTGACTTCAAACTAATATTAATTTTGTTAAATTAATGAGAAAATTTCGTATATTCATTTGTAAGTGACCTACACAGATCTGGTTGGGTTATAAAAAACCTTAATATTGTTAGTTACACTGAACTGTAATATATTTGAGTAAGGATCAGTTGATAAACCTTACAACAATTTTGCAAGAATATCAAATATCTATTTTATTTAATTATAATGAAATTTTATTTACTGAAATTAATAATCTACATTTAAAGTTTTTATTCTGATCTGGTTTGATCAGACCTGATAAACAAAAGACAGCAAGAGTTAAATTTTTATGATTCCAGTATGTAGGAAATATTCTCTATGCATTTTAGGTATACTTGAGGGACGCAAATAGTGTTCCCATTTTTTAGGTGACTTAATTATTATTCTTTCTTACAGGAGCAGTGTCTTATTCTGTTAAGACAAGTTTGTATGTCAGCGAAGGCGATCTTTTTTTCTTTGGGTCTCCAAGTCCGCCCTTAGAAATTTGCTATGCCATTAATATAAATCAATCTGGACTTGGTGGCGCCTGTTTGTTTTAGTTTGAGTGTGACCCCACAGATTTCGACTTACCCCCATTGCTCATAGCTCTACCCAAGGAATAGACCCTAGTTACGTCGGAAGACTTTGTTTTGCAGACACCTGACTTGGAGCATGGTGATAATAAAGTAGTGTCGGCCAGGAAAATTCGTTTCACTAGCGCCCATGCGTGAGGCTAGCGGAGCCAACAATTAGAGAGAGAAAAAAAATCGTTACACATTTTCTGAACTCTTTTTGTCGTTAGTTTAGTTTAGTTAAGCTATCATTTTTCATGATTTGTTATTTTGTTTATAAGTAGAAAAAGAAATAGGGTTACGTGGGATAGGTAGTTTAGTATCTACACATGTATACCCGATTTCCGGCTGCCGACGATTGCATGTGTCGTAAATCGGCTCCAGATTTCCGGCTGCCGATGGTCAGGAGGTGAAAAGTCATGGTGGAATTTAGCTTAGGTTAAAGTTGCGAATTTTGGGCCTGCCGGGTATTATTAGTTCGTAACATTTAAATAGTATCTGCACTTGTTTTCCCGACTCCTGGTACTCCAAAGTCTAGAAAACTGTGCCGTAGTCTCTGGTAATCCGAGGCAAGAGCTGTGAAGCTTCTTTTTTTCTATATTTAAGTTTAGGAACCATAGAAATAATAAAAACACCTTAAACATAAACAATTGTGCAGTACATATATGTATGGGCCTTTGGTATAAGTATTATATAAAAAATAAACGCTTTTGTCTGTCTGCCTGTCTGTCTGTCTTAATCATTGGAAACATCTGTAAAAAACACCCCAAACATGATTGGGTTCGCGATATGGAAATAATTTGCAATTTTCCGAAATGAATATTCTAGAAAATTGTATTTAAGTTACCCTTAGATATTTACTTCTTCGTCTACTATACACGGATACACTAAGTGAAATGTATGTAAGCACTTTTGGGACGACTTATCAATAACATAGGAGGAATTTATATACCCGGAACTTAGGAATGCTATCCTCTTGATATATGTTTGCGACTTAACCTTGCTAAAATGCACAATTAAAACAGGTCAATGTAATTTCTGTGGTAGCCAAAAAATTGTAAACCACTAAGTACTTGGAAAGTTGGGTTGAGGGATATATTCGTGTTGCACTGATATGGTACCATTAAATGACGTTATCTGTAGCTCTGGTCAAACTTTAAATACTGATCAAACGCTATAGGATAAATTAGCTTTGACTAATGAAAGGGCACTCACTGAACTTCGCTTACGAAATATAAACAGTTGATGTTATTTACTTTCTCTTCTTTTTTTTTGTATGTTAATCAAAAAGGTGATGCATTTTTAATACAAAACTTGGTACTGGTGTGTCTTCCAAGACGAGCAATGCGAAAAGAATAGTTCTTAAGCAATAAACGTTACATGCGCGAGTCATTTCCTTTTCAAATTGGTTTTCGACGATAGGTTCAAACACCTCCTTTTTGGTGGTAATTCGTTTTTTATTCACATAGCTTCTGTTTCTATTCAAAACCATATCATGCATTTTTACCTCGTTGCAATGGTACGCGTAGTTATAACATTTCTTTCAAATCTACTCATTCTAAAACGAAAATTTATTCGATAAATTAAATAGTCAATACCTTGTTTTAGGTATCCTTTAATTTGTTAAACATTCCGATAACGTTTAATTGCTTTCTTTTGTGTTTCCCATTTAAAGACTTGTCGAAATAAAAGATCCTATTATTAGTTGATAGCGTGTTTTCCAGTTTGCTAATCGGGCTTTGATAACGCGAAGATTGCAGTTCCAACTCGTGTTATATGAACCAACTTTAATTTGATTTTGCAGCTTGTGCGTTGAAATATTTTCTACAGCGATGCACGTTCTTTTGTTCGACAAGTAGGAGGTATCTTGCGTGTAGTCCGTGAGTTTTTCCGCGCTTACCCATCCTAATCAGATTCACTTCTTAGCTCTTAGCTGGAGGCCAAATTGGTTCTTTCTTATGTAGGTCTAACTGTTCGTTGACGTAGACCAACTGCTGCAGTTACGGTGACAGCACAAATGGATCCTGGCTACCGTGGCGTTGCTGTGCTGACTCGCCCCTGACGACTTGCAAGATAAGCATCCTGGTGCATAGAGGTATGTGACTCGGTTTTTTTACCCACATCGAAAATTATTATTTATCAGCGGTTGATGTTGTGATCCCGACACGGTCTGCTTGAAAAATGTTTGGCGAGCATTTTTTACAAAAATACACCCTCGTTCGGATGAGAGGTAAAATGGAGGTCCCGTGTGTGAGTGTTGTCACGTACGTTAAAGATCCCTAGCTTGCTTGGAACAGCAAGGGTTCGGCAAAATTCCAAAATTTCCAGGTAAAAACAAACTCGCTTCCTGGCCAATGTAGTACTTTCGGGTGGAGCATTGGAAAATCACATGTAAGGTTCATGTTGTGAAACCAGTTCACCATACATGTATAAAAGCTAGCTTCGCTAGTGCTTCTGGTTATATCTCTTTAATTCTTACTACAACTTGGTCTACATTTAATACTTTATTTTAACGCATGAGCTATTGAGAAAATCTACATTTAATACTTTAATTTAACACACTTGCTATTGAGAAAACCTTAGCATTACTTTTTTTCCAATAAGTTTTTTTACATGTTAGCTACGAAATGCTCACCTCGTGGATCCATTATAAGATTTGTTCTTTACAATATAACTTAAATTTAATACTTTTCTTTGTTCATATGAATCAAGAAATTTTAATTTATTTATATTGCTATTTGATAATCGTGGGCGACGTGCTTTTTTTAATTTTTTTGGTATGTAGGTGAATCCCCCCACTCTCCGCGTCTGGTAGTTAGCCTGGTACTTATGTTTCTTCCGACTACGTCTAGGTACGTAGCATGGGCAAGACTGATTTTTAAATTTTTTATGTGATCATTTTATATACTTTTCAGTTGAACAAGAAAAAGAGTATTCGTTCGAAGCCTTCTAGAGCATCGTTTTTTTTATATAGACCATTCATGTAAACTATAGTCATCTGCAAAGTGTAATTAGTAATGTTATTTAATGGTCTTTATTGATTCTCTTTTTTTGTGGCAAATACTTGCCTCAAGAAGATACATAGTATTTGGTTGAGTGCGTTTACAATACTTAACTTAGGAATTTGTGTTACGTACTATTGCTGTAATACCTGGCGCCCATTTTGTGTATGGTAAAGCAAATAAAATTGTTTGATATACTCAAGAACAATACGTAAATGATATTTCCATTCATTAATATTCCACGATAGCAATAGTTTAGATAGACCATCACTAAGCTTGAAAAACTGTTAGCAATTCATCGCAAAAGATATGTACCTGAGCAACCCCTACACAATAATCTAAAGTAGAAGAACGTGTAGAAATGGCTAATGCCTACGCTGGTATTTGTATAGGACAAGTAACATGTGAACTGAATGTTTTGCGTGTACGGAATGTTTTGCGAGAGCAACAAGTTACACCATTTCATGTGCAACCAGTACAGACCCACATAAGCTGATTGCGAGTTCAATTGACCGATATTATATCCCAGTTCTACACTCAAGCATTGTTTATAGATAAAGCGAAATTTGACTAAAATTCCATATTCCCGTGAAGTTGTAGCTATGACTTTTTGAATTTACTTTACTACGAAAACTTAACAGAAAAATCACACTAGCTAGCTTATAACGGGAGGATTAAATCAACATGAATTCTTTTAAGAGTATACCATTTTATCATCATACCTGGGAGTGTCTCTGAACTCTCAGTCCAATAATAAATTTTGAATTGCAACTCACCTGGCACTAATCTTATCTTGCTAGATAGCGAGTGTTCTCTGAAGTGATACTAAAACAGTTAATAAGTTTTTGCAAAAGACGTCGGTAGAGCCTTGTCTACTGTTTTTTCTTGCAATTACTAATTTAAAATCTACGCAAATAGAGGCTCCAAGCGCGTCTCATGAATAACATAGTATCACAACAAATTGATTGAACAATTATCCTTATTTGTCCAATTCTACGTGTATAAAAAAATTATTCATTATCAATATCTAATCATGCTGAATATGTATATATCAGGTTTTGTAATTGCAATTGCAATGTCTTTTGGTTTTAAATCGCTATCATTTAAGCGTGCACCAAAATAAAATTTCAATAAATAAGAAAATGAATTGTGTGCATTTAAATATTAAATAACATTATGAAATATGCAGCAAATAGAAAAAAAACCAGGACTTACAGTTTATTTTCTTGCAATGATCGAGCAAACTCGTACAAGACAGCAATGGGATATTAGCAAGCGTGCCTTACCGAATCACTTCCACTAATTATCAGTAATTTCTTTAAATGCGCTTCGAGAGCTTCTTCACTAGCAAAGCCAAATGGATAAAACTACCGTAATCAAATTACTTAAAAAATTTGTCATCGTTCAACGCTGGTTGTTGGTGACTGAATTATAAACGCACGACTGATCGGCTGCGTGTGATTCATCTCTCTATTATAATTTGTTGGTAGATATAGGTTAAAATGTCCCAGGAGATTACGTGATGTACTTATTCATGGGATTCATGCGACTCGAACTGAACTTGTGGTATAGGTCAAAGGTTTCTCGGTGTCTGAGAAGTATGTATTGGTATTTTTACAGTGTTAATTTACTACCAATTATGCGTCAGGGTTAGTCTATACGCATTTAATTTTTGAGGTTCTACGGGATCTTATTATTTAAATAAATTACAATCATTTCAGTATCTTTGCTTTGCGTGAGAATGCTTTTAGATGTACGTTCGTCGGATGATTAGTCATGGAAAATATGTTGGAGCTTGTTTAATTTTTTATGTCTATGGTAAAGTTCCGGATTTTAGTTGCTGGTTGTAATTTATTGCTGTATTATACTTAATAATATTATTGAACAGTCCCATTATAAACTGTAAACTACTCAACATCTAGAAAATCGTTCGCGCATTTTCTTACTAAGGTTCGTAAACTAGCTAAAATTGATACATATTTTTCCTATATACAAATGTATGCGTGCACTACAAAATATCCGAAATACACTTTCATGCTAAGAGAAAACCCCCTATGCGATCCAACCAGGTTGACTTCGACAAAAAAGTTTTTTAAATGTATGACCGGGAAATTTAGAAGGGATTCTAATCGCGCATCTTATTTTTGTCTCAATTCTCAATGGTCAATCGTATCAAGAAATTTTGAAAGCAATTGCCAGTGTGGTGGAAAAAAATACGGTAAGAATTGCGCTAGCTGGCATTTGTAGTTTATGTATAATAGCGCTCAAAGGCACTTAAGGTGCGGCCGTTCAAGAGATATTATATAAGTGGTGTCCGAACCACTGAATTGGAGGATGTAAACCAGTTTCATGGCTTCACGTTAATGCTGCTGTTTTTTAGTTTTTTTTGCAGACATCTGAGGATATTAATCTACCTTAACCGATTTGCAAAAGGTCAACGATATAAAAAACATTATATGAGTATTTCAAAAAATCGGAGTACAACAGAAATCCTTGAGCAAAACTCTTTCAAACATGTATTGTAGTAAAAGATGAACATTTCCAAGAATTTCTTTATTTGTGGCAATACTCAGAATTCTAAGCTCTTTTCGTTCTAACGCTAAACAAAATGGTGGTGCTTTCAATTCCTTTAATATCCTTATTAGTTTATTGCGAGTTATCGAAGGCATCACGGCAGTACCTCGTAATTACAAAAACTTCACTTTTCAAGAAACACAAAAAATCAATATCTATGGAGCTTGTGATATTATTACCAAGGGTTTTCTATTGAGACACTATGCGGATTTTGAAATATCATTCAATACGTAATTAAATAAAAACTTGTTTTTTCATGAAAATGTAACAGTTACGAAGTAGTGCTTCATTTTTTGAACCAGTTACAAGGTAATGCGTATAGAAAATTATAAGATAATAGTCGAGTTTGTCAAACATCTGAAGCGGTCGTAACTAACCTTTGGATAGTGAGGATTTCTATTCGAAACAAAAAATAGTAAACCGTTGATTGAGGTACCTCGATTAACCAGTAAATTAACTAACCTGACAAAATCTATAGAGACAACAGAAACATAATGTAATAATATAATTCCTGATTATTTGAGTTCTAACGAATAACTAACTAAGCTGAGTGAGGCAATCCATTGTAAAAGTTTCAATAGTCTTTGGGAATAGCTTCTTTAATATCTTGCAAATGTTAGTATTTTGTTTTTGTAATTGGTAGCAGGTTTGCATACAGTGTTGGGAAAGAATTATTACCAATCGACATCTTTAGGACGCCTGGGTCTGGGTAACTGTTTGAAATCTTCATCAAATGCAAGTTTATATTATATTATACCATTTTCATACCTTAGAACACGAATGTCTGTGACAACTGGATCATGAGCAACCTTTTCTGGTCGAATGGATTCATACTTTAGTAATGGCCTGTATTCGTAGTTTAAGAAGAACGTGGATGAAGGTTTTTTCACAACATCAGGAACATTCCTTCAGACAGCTTGAGTAACTGTAACATAATCATACGGCACATAAATCTTTTTATGTCTACGAGCAGTTTCAATTGTGCTGTGCACAGAATGCACTCCATTGTGTGTGTCCTTTAATAAGTAACTTCTGAGTAATAGAAATTTGATGCTTTTGGCTAAAAGGAAGTAATGCATTCGAAAAAAAAACTATTTTGATTTTGGACTGTGCAGCCATCAGAATAGATTATTATTGGTATTCTAGATCTTGTGATGCAATGTTCTTCCACATAATCGAGTAGAAAAGATGCGTAAACAGATGCCTGACCATACGCGGTGATTTCATCGTACCAGTAGTAAGTACCTACATGCGTGATTGTATTATAAACTGCAAAATTATAACAGCACAATTTTGTTTTATAATATAGGGCGCTTGCTGGAATATGAGGAGAAAGCTTCACCGCCTGTACGTCCATCGCCAGAATTATAGAATTTCCCAATTGTGAGTTATTTTTGTCCAAATTCTTTTCATCCCTTGCTCTATTTTTGCATTTGTGCGTCTGTTGTATTCCTCTTGGACAAGATTTTTGTTTTTATATATAAAACAATCGTCACATTGGTCTTTCCTAGGATGAAAAAGTGACAGATTCATTCCTGTCGCCATTCTTCTAAGTATTTATATTACGAGTATAACAAAGTGCTTTTTTCGCCCGTACCTCACAAAACGTATTCATTACGTATTCATTATGCAGCTATACGAATGACTGGAATGTTTGCTCTAAATACATCTTAGAGGTACCCTTTCGACGATAATGCGAAGGCAACTTGTTCAATTCTTCAAGGAACTGTTTCATAGTTGCTTTATCTTCTTCAAATACATCAGATCCGCTTGGTCGCTGACTAACACTGATTTCTATTGAATCGTTCATGCAATGTACATTTTTTTCTACCCATTCTCTCACAGACTATTCACCTATGCATAATGAGTTCAGGTATAATGTTTTACACACTGGGATTTTTCATTATCGACAATTAGTTTATACTGAAATGTACCAGTACGGCAAGGCAGTTCATTGTTGTCATTATATTTTGGTCTTTTCGTTGGTAGTTTTTGAACGTTGTTTGCCACATAAACTTTACGTTGCTCCCATTTCATGTTTTTCCGACACTTTTCAAATATTACTAATTTTTTTCTCTTCAAGAATCTCAAAACAACGTCTCGTTTTAACCTTCCCAACACATTTACACCGTTGTCTTAGCGACCGTTCCATTCTGGATTTGTTGTGAAATGTATTCCTTTGACCTGATGGCTTACTTAATCCTAAGTACGTCTCACCAAGCATTCGTTTACTCCTATTCACTCTAGATTTACAATGTTCTTGTTTTTTCTGCATACCTTCATTTGATGTTCTGTGTTCCAATCTTTCGTCACGGTCTCCTTCATCAATAATAATTGTAGTTTCTGGTTCAGAATCATCTTCGCATACTTCTGATTCGTACTTGTCACTTGTATTGGGAATATAGTCCGTATCTGAGTCGCCATTGTCAAAGTCTATAATTTCATCACCTTCATGTTTTGATCGGATATCTTCTACTAAAGCGGAATGACTGTTGCAGTCTGAAGTAGTATCAGTGTGCATAAATGGCTGAATGTTGATTGATGTGGCAGGCATAGTTAACACATTGTTTTGAAAAATTATTTCTGCTTTAATAATCATATTGCTGAAGTCATCAGGACTTAAGACATTGTTGAAAATTTCAACCTAATCGTCAGTATTAAGGTTTTTGTTTTCTTTTTCTTTCCTAGTTGTTATTGCAATAAGAGCGTCAGAATTTGGAATTTTTATTCTTTGTCTCCTCCACTATTTTGCATAGCTGTTAGCTGTACTATTTTCGCAGTTCGAGAATTCATGTTATCCGTAATAAAGAAGCACTTCGTAAGTAACATCTACTATCGCATATTGACAAAATGCAGTACCTTGTAACTGCACCAACAATTAAAAATGACAAAAATTACAATGGAAATGGAAATTAAATTATAAAATATACTAGCAATTTAAATACAAAATGGATTAGTAAAGAAGAAATACATGCAATACAAGTTTTCAATAGTATTTACTTGCATTATGAAGACTAATAAGACAACAAGAAGGATTACACTCCTTAAACTGGTTTCAATTACTGTCACTTACAAGGTACTGCTTTGAAACGGTTTGAATACTGTTTACTGCATTTGACTGCTCAAGTATTTAACGTGCCTAATAGATGGACCTACTTATTCTACAAAATTTAACATTTCACTTGTGTTTTCCTAAAATGTAGGTTACGAGGTACATCCGTGACGCCCTCGTTATACATTATTGTCAATAATATTACAGTAAAATTCTCTTATCGCATTCCCCGTTTAGAAAAGCATTCCTGCGTCGTTTTATTTAAAACTGCAGTACCTTTTGGTTTATTAACAAAAGTGTGATAATTTTTTTATATTCTTTAAATGAAGGCAAATAGAAATCTAGTTTAGTAAGTAGACAATAATTGCTAGTCATTTGTCAATGTTGTAGCGCTCTGTAAAATTCTGCTAGAATTACAGTTAATACACCATATATATTAAATAATAGGTAACTACCACAAACACTAAAGTATATAAAAATACGCTCTGGGAAAATCGGTTGTGAGAAAATGGCAGAATATGACGCTTATACAAATTATTTGGTAAAACGAGTTATATATCCCCCAATTGATATATGTATAAAGAAATAGAATAATTAGGAAATTATTAGAAAGTGTTAAGAATACGCTAAGTGAAGTGCAACAAAGTAACATAAGGACAATTTATAACGTTTATTAACAGTTCATGAGAACTGATGCAATACTTTGTTTCGCAGACGATAGTGACACTAAAGATGTCAGGTCACAGACGGTCAATATACCGCGATTACTTAGAAATTAAGATTACAACATTGTAATTATGAATAGTATTAAGAATAAGCAGACATGAGATCTGCAAGTTCCCGCAGCCATGTGAGGGGGTAGGGAAATTATAAAAAGCCCGGGAGCTCCAAGACCCGGCAGTCAGTTTAAGTATTCAGCTTTAACATTGCAGTTGCTTAGGCTATTCACCATAATACAATGAACTAGTGTAATTTCGATTTAGGGTAATTTTAAATCAACTTGTCAAAATTCCATAAGTAAATTCTGTACTACTTAATAAATTTGTTAAGAAGTTTTGGAACTGGTTTCTAAAAAGGCAGCTCCCAAGGTCCGAACCTTAACTAACGTACTTATCACCAGCAGTTTATTGAATATTGTAGCAACTTTTTCAGGATCACCAACATCTCACCGGTTAACTTTTTGTACTTTTATAAACTAAAGGATACAGAGAATTTGAGTACTATATACGAACACCATATGTTTCATGCACTTAAAGATGCTTTCGCAAAGATCTGTGCATCTTTTATTTCTTTACATGTATATAATGAACAACAAATTTGTTTAAATGAACGTTCGGTTCTTGTCAATATTTCTCACAAAAATGACACTGAATAATAGTTACAGGAGTGTAGTACAATTAGCAGCACTAACAAAATAAATAGCAATTTATCATAATAACTTATGGCCAATTTAACACAAAACCTTCACAATTATTAATCGGCAAAAAAAAAGTTATACGGTTAAAGGATATAAAATTACGGGTACAATAATGCAATCTTGTTTTTTTTTATAAATATGGTCGAATAAATTCCTTTGTTGATTTCTTTATAGGTACTCGCAAATGTGAATGTTGATATAACTATAAATAGCTACAAACATGATATCAATTATATTCGCATCGTTAACGCTACATTCTGTTGTTAATATAAAAGAACTAACGCGTAAACAATTCTTGTATTTTCTCCGATTTGAGAGCCTAAACATCATGATGCAAGTCGTCCTGCAGCTAACTGTTTTCCTTTTAGTTTGTTATACTGCACATGCTGAGCATGTAAAGATATGTTAACTTTATACATTATCTAGCTAATTATTTTTTTCCAGATGGACCTCTCTCCTGAAGAAATGAAAAAAGTTAAAGATTCTATAACCGCATGTACTGTAGAAATTGGCGTTGATCCTCTGCTGGTAGTAAATGCAATGAAAAAGGGAATTTTTGCAAACGATCCAAAGTTGAAATGTTTCTACAAATGCCACTTCGAAAAAATGGAGGAACCGATAACTACTTCAGGCAATGTAAATATAAAGATTGATGAAATTGTCCCCCGATTGCCACCAAGCGTTGATAAATCCAAAGCAGAAGCAGCTTTAAACAAATGCAAAACTATAGCAGCAGATGAACCTTGCGAACTTGCTTTTCAAGTTTTCAAATGCGTATATGAAGCAACTGGGCAGCCATATCAAAATTAACGTCAGAAGGAACTTGTGATATTATAGATGTTATATGAGGTATTCAAAATTTAACGGTAAATTATTTTTAAACGTAGATAATGGCAATTGTATATTCCGGTTCTCCGCAAGCTTGGATATACACATTCAATAAAAAAAAAATAAGTAGTTTTATGTGAAATATAGGAATCATTCCGTTAAAGTGTTTTTCTCTCATTCTTTATACATGTAATATTTTTTACAAGCGAGTTTAAACAAGGAACGATCAATAACATGTTACTAATCTTTTATGTGTTGCATGTTAAAAAGCATTTTTATTATAGAGGCATATCTTTTATCGATCCAATGTATGAATAATATTGGTCGAAAATACCATTTACAAGTGTATATAGACCAATTTATTAATTTTTTCTCTTACATTGGTTTAGATTGCAACAATTTAAGTTGGTTTATTTCGTTAGCCCTTTAATTGAGTTGTTTACGGACTTAGTTAACGTAGCTTTTGTTCGGTAGTTTCATAACAGCGAGAATTACGATCTCATTTCTAATAAATTTGGTATACCAGTAGGCTTGATTTCGTTACAGTTTCTGTTGGCATTAGCTTATACAATTAGTTATGGCAGAGAAACTGAAAAGCATGGAGTTTCTACCTAACAGTTCAATCAACTCGCTTCAAGGCACCTTTGAAATCGCGCACAAAAGTGAAAAAATTCGAGCCTGTTAGGTCTGTTTTACACCCAATATACAACGATTGGCGCGTTAAGAGAAAGTTTTTTTGTTCAACATAATGCAGTTGGTGAGTCGCATCAGTTACTTACGCCGATGAGCAATTTGAAAAAGAGGGCGGTATTCGTAAGCAGTTCGATACTAACTTTTTTCTAATAAAATCGCTATATTTAAAACTTTGTCCGAGTAAACCTGCCTCGTCCCGAGCTAGTTTACCTGCTCGCCGTGGATAGAATTCAACTTAAACAATATAACCTACCAACAGACTGTGACGATCTAAAAAGACTACTAACTAGAGTTTTTGATAGGAGAGACGAGACCTTAAACCTAAAAGAAGTATACAACGACTTTGTCCAGGCGCATGGGAATATAGCTTTGCATTACACTAAACCATGGCCGAAGTGCATAGTACACACTAGAACTAATCTTCGATGACAACATCCTAAAGTGGGACAAATAAACGCAAACAAAAGTAAGCTTGTAATCCAAGAGTTACGTAAAACATCAGAAGAATTAAAACTCGATCTTCTATTAATTCAAGAACTGTACACATTCAAAAACAAAATTATCGGAATGCCAGTATCAAGTCGAACAATAACAACAGGTAAAAAATCTATTGCTGCAATTATCGTCATTAATAACTTACTATAACCAAAATTCAAAACAACACCACCCACTGTGTATGCATTGAAATACACAACACCACATAGGAACAAGGACGTTGGCAAATATGGACAGCCAATTTTCACATGAAATTAACCCGTACATTGACATCATACAAAACATAACCCAACATACTACAACAAGCCACTTTTAATATCAAGTGACTTAAATGCCAAATCACCATTATGGTACAGTGGAGAAACTAATCATAGAGGCGAACAAGTGCAGGAACTAGTCAATCAACTACAATTACACGTAGAAAATGTCGAAGGACATCCGTATACATTTCAAGGCCGAACGGCAGCAAGCTCCAATATAGACGTAACAGTAACAAATAAAAGTGCACGAGGGAAAATTATAAACTGGAAAGTTATAGAAAATATAACACAAAGCGACCATAACCTTATATACTTTGAAATCTCAACACTAGACAACAAACCACATGAACAACAACCACAACCAGACATCACCAAAATTAACTTAAAAAAGGCTAATTGGGCGAGATTAATAAATAATTTCGTAGTACCAGAAATCACAGAAACCGACCTAGATATAAATGCATGTGTAGTGGACTTAACTAAGGCTATAAAACTTTCAATGCGGATCAACATACCAAAAACGACGATAACAACACAAAACAAACCATACCCTGGAATGATAACTTAAACAAACTTAGAGCTACAGTAAGACGCCTACAACGAACTCATCAAAAATCCATATCCAACTTAGAAAAAAATTACAACCATACAAAATATAGAGAGGCGAAATTACTTTATAAAAGCAAGATATTGAAATTAAAGAAGACTAGCTGGGATACGTGTGTTCAAACGCATCTGCAGCTAGACAGCTAGGGACTTCCTTGTAAAATCGTAAGGGGGAAGATAAAGTCCCCACCTGTTTATTCAACCTTCGAATCGAATGAAAATACAACCACGAACTGGACAGAAACAGCGAATATGCTCATTAATACACTGTTACCCGACGACAACAATAGAAATGATAATAATCCTCAACAATAAATTAGAATAAAGTCAGCAAAAAGATACATTACAGATCAGAAAGCGAAAGAATTTACAGAGGACGAAGTGCGAGAAGCGATAACCTTCTCTAAGAATAAAAAAGCACCAGGACCGGACACCATACATGCAGAGGTACTTAAAGCTCTCGGTTCCAAATTAGTCATTCCATTAACCAAACTATACAACACCTGTCTAATAAACAAAATCATTCTACGAGCCTGGAAACAGGCACAAGTAATCATTACTGAAAAAGGACAAAAAAAAGATCCAAAAGACCCAGGATCATATAGACCAATTTGTCTACTAAATAACCTAGGCAAAATTTAAGAATTTGGGATGAATCCCAATCAATTTCGCTTTTGAAAAGGAAAATCCACAGAGGATGCGATAAACAACATCCTAATGCACGTACGAAATACAACATCTAAATATGTGGCAGTGATCTTCGTCGACATATCCGGAGCGTTTAATAACCTCTGGGGGCCGGCGTTGTTCACGAGATTAAAACACCTAAAATGCGTTGACGAATTATTCTACAGGTTGAAAAGCTACTGTCAAGATAGATATGTGCCCACAATTGGTAAAATTCTAGAGCGTATCCTTATCCAGAAGATCAACTCCCATATAGATACACTACCTCCTTTCTGTAAACCAACATAGATTCCGTCCCGGACATAGTGCCGTGGACACCATCCGATCCCTAATCACCTCCGCCAAACATCTCCCTCTAAATATGTAATAGCAATTTTCCTTGACTTCTAATCCGTCTTTGATCTTTCATGGTGGCCCAATGTCCTCTAACAAATTAAAAAAGCCAACTTTCCTCGAAATATATACAAAATTCTCAAATTCTACCTACACTCACGTTCTGCAAACCTAAACTCCAACTACTTTTCCATCACCAAACCCCTATCTCGGGGCTGTCCGCAAGGATCGGTCCTTTCACCCATGCTATGGAACCTTTCTATAAACCCCCTTTTAGACCTTGACATCCCTAATATTTCTACCTTCGCCTATGCTGATGACCTAACCTACCTCGTACATGGAAACTACCGTACATCCTTAGAAAACACCACCCGCCTCCTGATCCAAAAAATCGAATCCTGGTCCTTACTAAACAAACAACCACTATCACGCGCTAAATCCAAAATCTTATTACTTAAAGGGCATATCTAGCGCACCCCCACTATCCACATATTTAACACACCTTTAACCCTATCCGAATCAACCACATACCGTAGAATCCAAATCGAAACAAGACTGAAAATGCACGCTCATCTATCATATCTCCGATTCAAAACCAAAGCAATTCTTAATAATTTACACAAATCCCTAACCAAAATCCATTGAACTAACTCGCACCACTCGTAAACTAATCGTGGAACAAATAATAATTCTCATCCTAAGTTACGCAATAGACTCCTGGTATCCTCTTACAACACCTCATTCTCGTAGAAACCTTAATCCAATCATAGGACCTTCCCTGCTATTTTCCACAAAAGCCTTCAGAACATCCCCCACCTCAGTATTATACACGATTTTGAAACAACCACTCCTAAACATCCTACTCCACTCCAAAATACAACTTCGAAAAGAAGACCAATACAATTATATGACCGCACCCTACAACTCACAGAATACGAAACAATAACAATGACAAACATAAACAACCTAACTACTGAATCTCTAACGCACAGCTGGCAAGACCAATGAAACAACAAAATCACAGGTAGACACACATACGACATTTTCCCAGATATTACGAATATCCCCGAATATATCACCTACTCCAACCGATCCACTATTCAATTCCTGACCGGACACGGCAAATTCCGACAAAAATTACACTCGTTCCAACTAATTCTCTCTCCTTACTGTCTCTGCTCGAACCAAAACATTACTGAAACCCCCCACCACTTAATATACTTATGCCCCAACTCCATTCCTCACCAAACCCACTTAAAGCATGCGATCCAACTTGATTCATTTACCCAACTTCCTAACATCAACTTCCTCGCAACTAGCTATCCTCTCCAATTTGACCATTTCCTAAATGTCCAATAATAGTATCCCCTCTACACCAATATTCCTACATCCAGAACACTACACTGCACACCAACTTTTCTGCCAACAGCCCATTAACTCGACGTTAAAAAAAGAAAACCTCAAGATTATCAATGTACTACATCGAAAAGTGATATATATTGCAAATTTATTGTAATTTATGTTATTTGTAAAACTTCTGTTCATATTCACTAATTTAGGCCTTTGGCCCAGGAATAGTGTACAACAATAAATAAATAAACACCACCTTCGAGGAAACAAACTATAATCAAACGTGTGACAAAGGGCTGTCCACAGGGGTCGGTATGTGGACCAGTCCTTTTAGGACATTATCATGGACGAACTTCTTGATATTCTAGGTGGGCCGAGGGAGGTACTGTCCGTAGCAGCGTATGCGGATGATATCTCCATTGCCGTCACTGAAAACAGCACAGTGGAAACAGCAAACAAGATAAAAACTGTATTAACATACGTTGAAAAATGGTGCACACTAAATAAATTACAGATTTGCAAACAGAAAACAACCTATATGTTAATAAAAGAAAGAAATACGAACTTACCATCAGTCGGAATTAGAAGAAATAAATAAAATCAATATCTAGGCTTACACCTAGATGAGAAGCTAAACTTCACGACACATACAACAAATCAATGCAATAAAGCTATAGCTATAATGTATGAGACTTCAACAATAAGACAAAATACAAACAAAATACTCCTAAATAGTAAGACTATACATGAACACCGTGCTTGCAGCAATAACATCTCATGCTGTAAGCTCATGGGCTCTTAGACTAGATTTGGTACGACCTACTACTACAATTAACCGTGCACAACGTGCAATTTTAATTAGACTCATGGATGCCTATAGAACTACCCCACATGACGCTCTAGTGGTATCGAATTGCTAGGAACAGCTTGCAAAAACAATCAAGAGGTTAAAGCACAAATTATAGAAATATGGCAAATGCGGTGGGACACGTCTCCTACTGGTAAAAGAGTACATAACATCCTTCCACACATTCAAAACCGACTACAACTGCGAGACTTTAACCCCACAGAAGAGCTAATACACTACATTACGGGGCACACCCATATCAATCATACAAAAACAAGCTTAGCATATCCAACACTGACATCTGCAATTGTGGAAAATGGGAGGCTCCAGATCATACAACCTTACAATGCCGACTCACGGTAGAAGAAAACACTGACCATCACCGGGAGGAACTTCTACTTAAAACTCAAGAAATAATCAAAGATAAAATAAAGTACGACATACTAAACACCTTAACACCAACATACTCATATCAAACGAAAGAAAAATATATTACACAGCTAAAATCAAACAGAAGACCCACATAATGAAAACAAGTAAAATATAACCAAAATGTAAACTAGGCTTAGATAACACATGACACAACTGTATTCAACACACATAAACACACGTAGATTATACAAACTAGAGATTTAGTAAGTACAAATAGGGTAGGATTCGCGCGCAGCCTCCCCGATATCCGGCTGCCGATGGTCGGGAGCAGCGCGCGGATAGGTTTAGGCAGATGACTGGGTTTTCTGATTTCTGGCTGCCGATGTTCCGGAAACTCAGTGAGATGCAAAATGTAGATAAGACTGTAGGTAGGGCAACTACTTTTAAGTTGATAGGAAAATACACACAAAGTTAGGATCTGTGCAAATGTTTCCAGTTTCTGGCTGCCGATGGCTGCGACCTTACACAGTAGGTTTAGGCTAAATGCACGACTCTGATTTCCGGCTGCCGATGGTCCGGGTTGTGTAGGAAGCAAAGTAGTATAAAGTGAACGGGTAGCATATGTAGGTTTAGGCAAAAGGTTGTTTTAGGTAAAATAACGTAGCACAGGGCTTCGCAAATTGGTAATAAACTATCCTTACTAGAATAAGATGTTATTGACTAACACTAGGTACAATTTAAAATAGAGAAAACATCAAACATTGGGCATAACATTGTAAAAGACAGGAACAACAAGGCTTACTTTAGTATACTAGAGAGCTAGCTATATGTATAGGTTGGAGTAATGACAAAAAAATGAAATGAATGTTCGTCCAGATACTTTTATGTCAAAAGTGTCTCTACTGCCGCTTACCCGCCCTACTCTTGATAAAGATGGTTGCCTATTTGAAAGTTTTATTAACCACTATCATAGTTTAGTCCATCTAAACATCGAGCTGTCAGCGCTGAATAAGCCTTCATACTTTTAAACAGTACTGAAGAGTTCGGTATTGCATACCATATACCTTTGACTTACGGACGCCAATTACCCTCTTGCGTAAAATAAGCTCTGCAAAAATATTGTAATATTCGTCGTACGTCATTTTACATCCGCTCTTTGGCAAAACGTAGCTAAATTTCCCAAATTGAACTCTGACCATCCGTCTGGTTTACAAAATTAGAGGACACCTTTGTCAATAACTTGCAGGCGCTTAAGAAAATTGATCTACCTGTAGAGGAACGTCATTTCATTCTTGTACACATTATTCTAGACCGTCTTGAGCCGAGTAAAACTTCCGTCTTATATTTTTGCCTGATTTTGTCTGGGAAACCTCTCTTAGATATTGAAATCCTTCGCCACCTTTATTTAAAGTTAGACACAGTATTCATCAGTCCCAGTTTCATGTGCAGAGGGGTAGCAAAACTTCTTTAGTATCAACGAGAGGAGGATTTATAACATTGTTTTTCTCGCAACAAAGTCCTCTCACAAACTCCAGGTTTTTACAAAGTAGTATTTATCTTTTGCTCTTCTGTCGCAATCGCAGAGAAAACAGCAGCAGTGTATTTTAATTGAATTCCTAAGTCTTGTGCTACGACTCATAAATCACCACAAATGCTCCGCCCATGTTCTGTGTACTTATTTTTTCAAGTAAAGTTTTTCTACTAGTTTTTCTTCATATTTGTTGGGTGGGCAATATGAACAGAAGGGTACGGATATTCATTGTGGAAGGGAACTCCCTTCGAGCTTAGAGTAGCTGAATCAATGAACAGTTTGCATTCATTAGTTTTGTATATACATCCTAATCCATACATTATTCCAGAAACATTTACACAGCACTCCAACTAATCACACGATGTAAAAGAATAAAGAAAATCTTGTTTACGTGTGCATGTGTGGAAATATGCGTGCCACTTTGTAATAGATTTCAACTGTACTTGACTACTAAGTAATTAACGGGGCAATAACATTAGTATTAGGTACAGATTACACTTCTTGCATTGTACTACCGGATGCCAACCGCAATTAGTAGGATTTTTATAGTGAGGGGGGTAAATGGGCTACGAAGGTTATGTTCGGAAGATTTAAATGCAGCAAAAAGTTAGTTAGAAGCATAAGCATGCAGTTATCCGAATAAATAAGAAGTCGGAGGAGCTCGCGCTGTTGATGTTGGTATGAGGAGAAGTGAAAGTGAAAGTAACAGAGCTTAAAGATGTGACTGGATTTGCCGCAGGGAAATTACGTGGCAGTTACATGAAGTTTACACATGGGAGGTGCGTGAGTATAATGTCGTGACGATTGAGGTAAGCGGAGTATAAACTTGTAAGTTCGTACAGAGATTTTGAAATACATTTTGGGTTAAGGAAGAAACTGCTTATTGAAAAAACAGAGTAACTAATTTGAAAAAATTGACGTTGAAATTCTGAAATTACATAATGAGTAAAATGAGTTATTATGTTTAGATTTATTAATTATGTACATGCACATGAAAATATGAATGGTTTGTATTTAAGTAAGGAGAAAGCAATAATTTTGTCAGACCAATTAGCGATGGAATTGGTGTATATTGATTATATAGTCAATTGTTGGTATGATTGATAAAAAAGTTGAATATTGCAACGCAGCTTGTTTATAGTTTAGCCATTTTATAAGTTATTGTTTTTAATTTTAATTATTATTTTTATAATTTTCTTCATCCATTCCGAATGGACCTGCACCTTAGAGAAGTTCTAGATTTTTAAAACTGGTGGAATAGCTTCCGCATTCCAGTGATCTAAAGAGCCAAACTACAGGTTCAACCAAATTAGTAGGGTCTTTATTGAGGAACAAGACTAAGACAGTTCCCCGAAATAGGACAGCGGCTCTTTCGGTACTTAGATTGACAGAGACCATAGGGGTCGGTACGGCATTCTAAAACCTCTACCGCGATGTGGAAGACAACGTGAAACCATCACATTATCTGCAAGTACACGGTGTACTTAAATTGTATTTAAAATGATGGCATTCTCTGGGATAAAAAATTCCGGATCTCCGGGAGAGAACTACTTCGGAGGATGTGATGGAAAAATTTAGAAAAAAAATAGGGAACATTCCGCGAGTCAGAGTGTGCAATATAGGAAGTATGAAGCAATTAAGTAAGCTAGAAAATTTACAAAGGGTTAGAACTAGACGTAGTAAGGATCAGGAAAGCTCGGTGGCCAGAGACAAAGGATTTTTGAAGTAGAGACTAGGGTAATTCATACAGGATCAGGGGACGGAAATTCTGGTGTTGGGTTAGTTATGCAAAAAAAATAGGACACTGTGTAGAAAACTACTTACAAAAGAAAGATGGAGTATTCTTGTTTATATTAGAATCTAAACCGGTGAATACAGTAATAATACGAGTATACATACCCACCTCCAGCCACAGTGAGGAAGAGGTAGAAAAGATCTACAAAGACAACTAAGATATGTAAAAGAACATGAAAATTCAATAATTACGGGGAATTTTAATGCAGCAGAAGAGGAGGGTAGGGAAGGAGCGGTAGTAGGTTTATTTGGTTTAGGCACAAGAAATGACAGGGGGAATATGCTGGTGGAATTTTCCGAAAAAAACAATTTAACCATCACAAACACATTATTTTATAATCATGCTAGAAGACTATACACGTGGAAGATGCCAGAAGATATAGGAAGATATCGAATAGATTACATTCTTGTTAGACAACTGTTTAGGAATCAAGTAAGAGACTGTAGAAGCTACCCAGAAGCAGATTTAGACTCTGACCACAACATCGTAATTATGAAAGCCCACTTAAATTTAAAAATTTGAAAAAGGGACATGTAAAAAGCTTTGACTTTGAAAAACTAAAAGATAAACATATTCAAGAAAGATTCGAAAAAAAGTCAAATAAATTGCTGAAAGCTATCGGGAAATATTTGATACTAAGGAAGTAGAAACAGAATGGAATAGTATTAAATCTAGCTTAGACATGGCGGCCAAAGATATTCCGGGGTATACACAAAAACAAAATAAAAAATCATGGATAACAAAGGATATCCTGAATTTAATAGAAAAGAGACGAAAATACAAAAATAAATAAGACGGTAATAAAAAACAGAGATACAAAACCATAAAATGGGAAACTATTCGCAAATGCACAAAAGCTAAAGAACAATGCACTGATGAAAAATGCAAAGAGGTACAAACTAAGATGGAAATAGGAAAGACAGACGAAGCATACATACTAATTAGAATGAATTTTAGGGATATAAAACCGTATAGCAAAAATATGAGGAGCGCGGAAGGGTCGTCATCATAGAAAATGTAGAGAAAGTGGTTAGACGGCAAGAATATATGCAAAATTTATATGCAGCATTAGAACAGGAATGAGACATTAAAATGATGACATAGGATATCTTATAATTCGAGATGAGTTTGAAATAGCGTTAAAAGGTCTGAAAAAATGATAAGACGTCGGGTATAGATAAGCTGCAAGCAGAAACTCTAGAAACCGCAGAACAAATAGTAACAGAACGTCTCTTCCAACTTGTAAGCTATATGTATGAGACAGGCAAGATACCCAAAGATTTCACACGACAATGTAAAATGGAAAAAATGTTCGAAATACTCAAAAATTGGAATGAGGGATTGACGGATAGTACATTGCTTATACAAAGAGAAAACAGCGGTAATAAAATTAAAGCAGGAACGTAGAGAAGTAAATACTAGGAAAGGGTTGAGACAGAGATGTGCCTTATCCACGTTAATGTTTAACTTGTACATAGAAGAGGCAATGAATACTGTCAAATGCAGGGACAAAAGATTGGTATGTTTAGATTTGCAGATGATATAGCGGTATTAGCTTCTAGCAAAGAATACTTAGAAGCTGCTCTCAATGAAATGGAAGCAGTTCTAACAGAGAGATACTATATAAAAATTAACAAAAATAAAACTAAAGTTCTAGTATGCAAAAAAGGGGAAAATAAACCGAAAACAGGAATACAAATGGGTAACAAGAACTTACAAGAGGTTAAGGATTTCTGCTACCTAGGAAGCCAAATAACGCGAGATGGGGAAAGCGCAAAAGATACAAAATATAGATTAGCACAAGATCGTGCTACATTTGACAAGAAAAAGCAACCACTGTGTTCAAAGACAACAAACTTAGAAACAAGGAAAGGATTGCTAAAAAGATATGTGTGGAGCACAGCACTGTAGGGCTGTAAAGCCTGAAAAGTAGGAGAAGCGCACAAGGAAAAGGTAGAAGCTTTTGAAATGTGGTGCTACAGACATATGATAAAGATATCATGGACAGACAAAGTTAAGAATAAAGAGATACTAGAAATGGTAGGGGAAGAAAGAAATATGTGGAAAACAGTGAAAAGTAGGAGAGATAGGACGATAGGCCACATACTAAGACATGAGGGAATAGTGCGGAATATATTAGAAGTAGAGATAGGAAATAAGAGAAGTAGAAGTAGACTATTGCACACAGATAGTGAAAGATGTAGAATGTGGGAACTTCATTGAAATGTTTAAGCTAGTTCAGAATAGAAATCGATGGAGGTACGCATCCAATCAGTCCCAAGCTGGAAACTAAGGACGAGAAAATAAATATACTTAAACATTACTATAAACAACTACAGGTATTGTTCTTGCAATATTCTCAACTAATATTAATTGTACGAAAGTATTTACTGGGAAACTGTTAATTCGGCAAATGTCTAAGTGTTGGGGAATCGTTGGCACCCACAGGCTGCTTAACCCCCTTCACATACCATCGAATCTTGGTGAAATAGGGCATATAATTAGAAAACAATAAAAGGGGAACCGAGCTGTATATAGACTGTTGTGGGAATTTCAGGGAACTGTGTAGGCTAGCTCAGAACATAAGTAGAAGTACGCGTCCAACCAGTTTCGACATGGAAAATCTAATGAGAAAAACATAAGTGCACTTAAATCTAATGATTATTGTAAATAACTACAAATGTTGGTTGTGAAATATTTTCAACTAATGTTGATTGTGCGAAATGATATATTAGATAAACTATTAATTCAACAAATGTTTTTAAGCGCTGGGGGAACTTGGCAACTACAGGCTTCTTACCCACCTTCACATACCACTGAATATCAGGGAAATAGAGTAAATAACTGTATAATAATAGAAGGTGACCAAACTCCATCTAACAAGAAAGAACAGCGGATATGTTCAAAGACAACAAACATGGAGACAAGAAGAAAATTGTGCTAAGCATATGTGTGGTGCACGGCACAATACGTCTATGAAGTAGGTGCAGTATGAAAAGCAGACAGAAAGAGATAGAAGCCTTCAAGAATGCTGTGCATCAGATGTGTAAGGATGACAGCCTGGACACATAAGGTTAATAACAAATAGGTTATAGAAATAGTAGAAGAATACAGATATCTATGGAAAACAAAAAAGAATTTGGAGAAATAGAAGAACATGATACGTTCAAAGTAATTTTTAAGGAATGGTACGGGATATATTACAAGCAGAGATAGGAAAAAAGAAGTAGAGATAGATCGAGATCAGACCTTTGCACGCAGATAGTGATAGATACAGACTGTGCAAATTTCAGGGAAGTGCAAGGGTTAGTTCAGAATAGAAAACAATGAGGGTACGCGTTTAACCAGTTCCATGACTGAAGATCTGCTGCTGATGATGAATTTCTTCCATAGGAACCAACTCTAGCACCACTGTAGTTTACGCAGGCATCCTTAAATTATTAGTCTTCGCCCATTGAGGTTAAATCTAAAATTATAACCTAACGCTCATTTTACCCGTTAAAAATTAATCATTATCTTTTTTGGTTGTGCAGGTTAAATCTATTCATTTTCAAGACGACATTATATATTTAAATAAAAAAGTTTTTAGTATAATTCATTTTAATCGATGATTAACTCTCTAAAGGATCTCATATTTTTTATGTATGCGAACTTTTCCTTTGAGGGCGACAAATTATGGAGTGATCCGCTGGCGACTTTTGATCTCGTGGGTGTCCTGACTTATTGCAATAAACTTGGATATATTTTGGTAAATTTGAATCAAGAAAATTTTTTATATTACAAGAATTTCCAGCTCTAATGTGATCGTTCTAAATCTTATGGCAATTACTCCAATAGTTGGCAGCACATAAATGTTAATAAAAAAAATTGTTCAAGCAAAAATGTGATAATTTGCTAATGTTTTTGGTTTAAACATTCTGAAAATAGAGCAATTAACAAAAGTAATCTAAAACGCATTAGGATTTTCAGAACTAACTGCGATAACAACAATAACATATTTTGGTAATTGTATGGTCAATTTGACTGTCGCTTTGCCCAATTATGGTTGAGTAAAAATACTAAACGCAAATAAACAATGTAATGTTATACAGGGAAGAGCGTCAGTACATACCAAATAATTTGAGTAACGACCTTTATTACTGCTATATAGAACACCCGGACGTGGAGAATTACTATAATTCTAAATTTGTTATTAATTTAGACAGAATCCTTGAGTTTTCTATATGTAGTCGATATATAAGAACCTAAACCATTCATATTATTGTCGTTTGTCTCACACGTATTGGCCTATAGATCCAAAATGAAAGTCGGTATATACGTCGTTGTTTTTATTTTGAGCTTTGTATCACTTTCTGATCAGGTAAATAAATAACAACAAAATTATCTACAAAGTAATTAAATTTATTATTTCAGGCCGACCCAAACCCTGCTGGAAAAGAAACTATGAGGACAGTAGCAGAAGCCTGCATTAAAGAAATAAAGGTTGATCCTAGACTAGTAATGAATGCGATGGTTAATGGAAATTTTGCGAATGACGCTAATTTAAAGTGTTTCTTTAAATGTCGTTTCGAAAAGCTTGGCACTAAGGTTCCTGATTCTGGCAGCATAGATATAAATACGGATGAAATTTTAAACTTCTTGCCGGCGAATGCAGACAAATCTAAGACCACTGCAGCATTAAATAAGTGTAAAAAAATTACAGGAACGGAACAATGCGAACTTGCTTTTCAAACTTTCAAATGTATTTTTGAGGCAACTGGAGGATCTCGTCGTTCCTAATGACACCGAAAATTCTTCCTTTATTTTTTTGCTATTCGGAGGCATTTTATTAGTTGTTTGTACAACCCAGTATACGAAATGTATACAAAAATAGTTTTAGTAAGTTTTGGTATAGTAAATATACTAAAAATTTATATATAAGAATTGATTTATTGTTTTAACTTCTGTATTTAACAAAACCTGCGTGTTAATAGACTTTGCTGATTACAGTTTTGAAAAGGTAGGTTTTTAGGCGGCTTTGAAAGGTGAAATTGTAAAAATACAGAAAATGTATGGATCATTGAAAGATTTAAAACACTTGTTTTTTTTTAAATTCAAACAACTAAAAATATAACTCTTTATTTTACAGTAAAAACCACTAGCAAACCTCAATAACAAAAATTATTCATACAATGTATACTACTTTCCACTTTATTGCTGTAGCATTACAATTTAATAGACCTTCTTTTGAGATAAAAACCTCTATCTTTCCGTGCATATTAGTTTTCTACAAAACCTAGTAGTTACTTCCTTACGTGAACAAAATCTTTTATTTCAAGTGCTTTTTATTCTGGGAATAAGCAATAGTCCAAAAGAGCTTAATTAGTTAATCAATGCCCAAGATTGTTATTTTGTTTGCAACATTAACTGGAGCTTCTAAGTAAGTCTTTAAAATCCGCACATCCTTGAACATTCTTCTGACGAACTTTTACAAAAAGTTCAGATAACAATATAATATTAACCAGCACTGTTATGACCAGTTTTAGACAATCTGTAGGAAAAATGAACTACCATAATTGCAAAAAAAGACTTCCTCATGATTTCTACGCAGTGTCTTGGGGCTGGTTGAGCCAGGATGTTTCCACTTCTGTGACTGTTACTTTGCACCTAAATCATAGCAACACCTCACGTTTTGTCCTCAGTCACAAGATGGTTAAAGAGTTTCGATAAATTATTTTCACACTACAAATCTACTTCGATGTTGCGACTTGCAGTTGTGTTTTGTGAGTTGCTTTAAAGGCGTATTCAGTTTTTCCTCAACCAAATAAAAATGGATAACGTGAATAACGCGAATTTTAATGAGGTATTGAAAATCTAGTTCAATTTGTCGACCTTTGAAAATTTCATGTACAACATTAACATTTACTGGAGTAGATCCAAGGGGAAGTTTTTCAGATTGTTATACACCAACAATTTCGATTTAACTGTTTTAAAATATGGAGACCGATTTGTACACTGGCGTGAAAGGAATTGTTTTGCCTCATTATATCACCCTGTTTGCGTAAATTCCCTACGTGAGTTATATATCTCCCAATTGTATAGCACAATAGAAGTTATTAGGAATTATTAGAAATTGTTAAAGAAATTATTAAGTCAAGTGTAACAATGTAATTCATGAGAACGGATGCAATACAATGTATTCCAGACGATAGTGATACTGCAGGTGGCAGGTCACAGACAGTTAAGAAACCGCAATTACTTTGAAATTAAGATTGTTACATTGCATAATGAATAGAATTGAGAAATAAGCAGACATAAGCTCTGCAAGTTCCCACAGAATTGCCAGGGGCAGGAACAACATAAATAGCCCGGAAGCCCCAGATCACGCCAGTAAATCAGTCATAAGTATTTCAACTTTGACATTGCAGTTTGCTTAAGCTACTTACACATATTAGTTCAATTATTAATTATTTTTCGACTTAAAGCAATTTAAAACCAGATTGTGAAAAATCCATGTTAAATTCTGTTTAAACAAATAAATTTGTTACAAAGTTTTTGGAAGAGGTTTTTAAAAAGGACGCTCCCAAGGCCCGAAACGTAACTCGTGTAGAGTTTTTCTTTTTAATTTGTTTGTTGCCAGCCGATCGTATTTTTTTTTAAAAAATTAAGGATAATAGTACCATGTCAACAGACAGGCTACCTTCATACAAGTAACGAACAGGTTTTCTTAAGGGAATTAAGTTGGGAAAATTAAAGATAGATTCTGCTAATTTTGGTAGCAGCTATAGAAATCTTCATAAAGGGATGGAGCCAATACAAGGAGATTCCTCTTTGTATGGTTTAGCTATACACGGTTCATAACTGACTTAGGTTAGTTGTACTCTTTTTAAATATTTTGTACCTTCCATCCCTAAAAAATTTGCAAACCCATCTCTAAAATTTTAAAGATTCCTGTCGGCGCTTATCGACTCGGAACTGCTTTTATATTCTCAACTTTTTAATATTCTACCCGAAGACCAACTCCTAACAGTTATACAAACCCTCAACCTCTATTTTATAACTTTTTTATTTCTAAACATTTTCTTTGCGTGTAACGCATTTAATGGCCTCAAATTTCCGTAGAAGTATGAATACGCAATTAGTTTAACCTTAGACCAACTAATAGTCAAGCCCTAAATGTTTTCAAAAAATTCCACGTTGATTTAAAAGTATTTTATTTACTTAGAGTTATATAATTTACATTACTAGCTCGTTACACTCGCCAACTATTTAAATACACATGTTTAATTACAAATGTCTGCTGCTACCGAGGAAGGCAATGCGGTGGAAATAGTTAGCACCGTGTTCAAAAAACGTATGGTCACCTATCGCGTAGAGATCGTCGACAACGACGGCGGCGGAGTGTCCGGGTTTTTCCGTCTACGGTGGGAGCAAACTTTTTGTTTAGCCAGTAAAAGAAATATACATGGATACAACTTAATTGCGAGCATTATGGTTCATATACAAAAATCTTATGGTTCATATACAAAAATCTGTACTGATTCGAAGACTATCGATGGCAGCAATCTGTAAAGCCTGAACGAGAACTTGTGCGAGGTTATGCGATAAATATCAGTAGAATTGGCGCACCACGGGTCGGGATAGTCTTTACAGAAAGGGCTTTACTTGAAAATCTGTATTAACAAGTATAATCCGCTGTGATGACCATCGTACATTATTCAGTGGATTAAAGAGAAGAACTCTGCAAGGAGAGTAAAGATTTAATATTCATAACTAAATTAGATTAAAAAGATTATGTGCCTAAATGTGAATGTGTATTAGAATAGATTTTGTGTGTCAATAGCTAGTACTTTAAGCTATATATTTAGTAAATAAAAGTTTTTGAAAAGAATGTGTAGTACTTTTTTGTTCAAATCAATCCAGAAATTTTTTGAAAGGTTTTAAGTATTGACTATGGGTTGGTCAAAAGTTAAATTAATTACAAATTTGCACTTTTCAAAGAATTTTGGGTACATTTAATGCTCTATATTTTAAGATAATATTTAGAAAGATAAAATAGGGATTTTAAACCTGTTAGAGATTGGCCATTAATTAAAAGTTATGCCGGATTGGTACTTCCAAGAAAATTTGAACCTAGTAAATGTTTTACACGCTAAGAAAATGTTTATAAATAAAAAGTTAGAACATTTTTGTATAGGAGTTGTTCCTCGATAAGGGTGATCCTAGGGTTAAAATTATTGGCCGATGCCTACTTCCCGATGAAATCCAGATCACCTAATGCTTTACACGCTAAGAAAATGTTTAGAAATAGAAGAGTTATAAAATTACGGTTTAGGGTTTGTAAAACTGTTTAGAGCTGGTCCTATATTTTTACACGCTAACAAAACGTTTAGAAATAAGAAAGGTCTTAGAATGGAATTTAGAGGTTGTAAAACTGTAGTGGTTGGTCTTAGGGTACAAAATAAAAAAGTTGACAGTATAAATGCTGTACGTTGTGGATAAGCGCCGAGAGGTATATAGAAAACTGTATGGGGTGGGGTTACTAATTTTTTAGGCGGGGCGGGTAAAGAAAATGATTTAAAAAACACTACATTTGATTTTCCAATGCTCCATCCAAAGGTACTACATTAACCAGGAGGTCGGTTTTTTTACGTGAAAAATTTTGAATTTTGCAGAACCCTTGCTGTTCCAAGGAAGGTGAGCATCTTTAACGTGCGTGCCAACACTCACACACGGAACCTCCATTTTACCTCTCATTCGAACGACGGCGTATTTTTTGGGAAAATGCTCGCCTAGCATTTTTTAAGCAGACCGTGTCGGGATTTGAACCCGGAACTTTGGGCATAGTAATCATACACATTCGATTACAAAACAGCAGAACTAACCTAGGTTAGTTAGGAACCATGCAGAGCTGAACTACACAAGGAAGATCTTTTTGTATTGGCTCCACCTCCTTATGAAGATTCCTATTGGTACAAATATTACCAGAATCGATCTTAAATTTTCCCATGTTAAATCCTATAAGATTATCGGTTCTTTGTTATGGTACGAAAGTAGCCTGTCTACTAATGTCCTTGCGGATTTACTAATTGTCAAATGACTATACACAGCAACCACGTTTATTTTTCTCAATGGGGAAACGATTTGAGCAGGTAGATATCGACACTTTTGTTATTAAGAGTGCTGCGTTGTTTGTAGCCCTTGTATCAATACGTTAAATATGTTCAACTTTTATTTTGTTTGCACTAAATAGTTAAAAATAACATGTTATTGCTTAAAAAAATACTTGGTTGTGTTCAAATACAAAATCGAACAGTTGAACATCGACTCACATAAGATTTCATCCGCTAAGAAAATCCAAGTAACCTGATATTTTCCGTGCACTTTTACTTTCACATTACTAATAATGTGTGAAAAGTTCCCACCGATATACTGCTTGCGTTTCAAATTATTAAAGATCAAATGTCCCAGAAATCAGTCTTTCGCTTCTGTATTTCCTATGCCTTTTTTGGTTATTGAAGAAGATAAATTTTAAAAAGGCTCTTTAAAAAATTATATATGGATATTGTTCCGTTTTTAGTGTAAATAATTTAAGCAATTTTATTTTACGTTGGAGTTTGTTGATTATTTACATTTGCCGCGGTATTTTTAAATTTATTAGAATAAAATTTCCATGGTTTTACTGGAAGCACGCGCCAACAAGTGCCGCGAGTAATAAACGACTATTCCGCATGTGCAAGAACACAGTGTATTGACTGGAAAATCCACGAACCTCAGCAGTAGAGAATCGATTTGTTGTTCGAACGGGCCGCATTGCTGTTTTACACGTTCTACGTAGAACAAATTAATTGCATAAACCGCTTGTCTTTAGAACACCGCTATCGTTATAAATGTGCTTCGTTACACCCGCCAAAGAGAAGAGTAGTATTTGTTACATCGTTTTTTTTTTCGTTGGCAGGGCTTCATAAATCACTAAGAGCGTGCTTTTAGTAAACGCTTGATCTGATTAAAAACATTAATTATTTGTTGTTTGTTCAATATCACTTAAATTTTTTATACAGTCCACTTTTCTCTCCTAATTAGCTATTGTAGTTTCGCTTCAATATTTTACATTTGGTAAGCTTCTCGCCGGATTTGTGTAAACAACAAACTCAGATAATTAATTATACCGCTCATCGAAGCATTTAGAGTTAATTAGCATAATTTGTATAGTTGAGTTGTTTACGAGCATTTGTTATCTGCTGTGCAATAGGCATACGTGTTTGTTATCGCCGCTAGGCTATTAAAATTGTCAAGATGTCGTTCTTATTTCATCCGCTTTGTATTTATATTTAACTATGTCAGAAAAATTGAAACGTAATGGTTTTCTACGTAATATCGTAATCAATTCGCTAGAGGAAATGTTTGAAATCTCTCAAAAATGTACCGTTGAAATAGCTTGTTTAGATTTATTTCGTGCACGGTATGAATCTCTGGAAACCGTTAAAGAAAATTTTCTTACACACCATAATTGGATAGTAGGTACCATTTCTTCCGCCGGTGACGCTGATAAAAAATTTGAGATGGAAGACGCTATCCGTAGACGCTTTGACAACAACTATTTTCAAATAAAAGCGCTTTATTTCAAGCTGTTTACCAGCCAATCTTTGCCTCGGGCCGATGTGTTCCCGCCGCGATATATTCGTATATTTTAAAACTAGGTAATATAAATAAAAACAATTGTAGAAAAAGAACACCAAATTAAACTATATATTTTTATCGCCTTAGCATTGTATTTTAACTTATAGGAACATCTGTCACCAATCAGTCATATACACTTCAAAAACTGTGACGGTATACCTTTAGGTTTAACATGCTAGTTTACGTTTGTGTTTTGTAATATATATTTATATTTTTGTTACATTTCTGCTTTTCTACTTACACCAATATTCCAGTTTTTGTAAGTGATTTTACTTATAATATTTTAATGATGTTATAATATTGCAGCACCCTGATAAAGATTTTAATTAAAATCGAAAGTTTGGTTAAAGCCAAAGAGTTTTAATTTTCATAAGTAACATGGACCTATAAACCCTTACCTAACTAATTTGAATATAAATTAAAGGTCGTTATTTTTGACATTATGTATATATATATATATGTGTGTGTGTGTGGTGCGTGTGTGTGTTTTTGGTTGCGTGTACATTGACTTTGTTGCAGCAGTGTGTTCTGCTAAATACCACCATCGCCCTGATATTGAGATAAGAGGCAAGGTCATCACGCTTCGCAGCGGGATCACGGAGCCAACTGCTTTACTATGATAATCCCTATCGACTTAATTGATTCGTATATAGTCTTATTTCTTTTTTCCCATGCGACTCCGCGTGAGCTGCTAACCGGAGAGGAGCAGTTTCTTACACCAACCCTTACCTTCCCGGCTGAATTACTTCGTTTAGACTCTTTTTTATGATTCTTTTTCTTTGTGTGCCAGCTACTTCTATTAAATTCTTAATTTTGACCCGACTTAATCGAGAGTAATTCTCAAATTTGTGGATTCTTCTTTCTTTTCTCTTTCTGAAGTTAAAAGCCGTACTTAAATATGAAAAAGTCAATGTTAATCACGTTTTATGAATAAATTATGAGTACTATTTAAATAAACTGAACTAATAACAATTAAGTAAATAGAAGTAAAACAAAAACCAACAAACATTCGTAAATATTCGGTGAAGGAGATAGCCAGGCTCGGTAGTGTTGAAATTGTTTTTGATTATGTATGAAAACAAATATTAAAAAACGATACGAAACAGCATCTCATAATTTTGTCTAAGCCGTAGTGCAGAACGATACTAATTGACATACTTTTAATTCTATATAGCCTTCAATGACAAAAAGTGTAAGTGTAAGCTATTCAAGTATCTAAAATCAGTGGTGCTAGCCATCATACTTCCAGGAAGCTGAATAAATTTAAAGCGGTGTCTATAATTACTGTAAAAATTTGTAATTGTTTTTGTCAGTGGTAGGTTATGCTTGATTGATTTGTATAAAGTCGGTCAAGAGACATTAGCGAAGACAATTGATACGGGACAAAACCCTTTCAATTTGCCAAAGGTTTATATATGCTGTAAGATTATAAAATAGACAAATGGTTAATAGTAATTCTCATTTTATACGGTTTTAATATACCATTCAATTAAAGTTACGCTGAAATAATTATATATGCTTATATTTGCAAATTCATTTACCATCCTACAAGCTGGGTGTATTTAGAAATGCGCATATAAACACCTATTGTCCTAGTGTACTTACTACGCAGAACCTTGTATCATATTGAGCATGGCCATGTGTTTCTAGTGACGTAATACGGTAACCCATTTTGAATTTTAAAGGATAATCTTTGCCACAGAGGTTCTTATAATTAATGAATCTTTGCAATACATTTATAAACTTTGAATAAGTTGTGATGTTTTGATCAAGTTTTAGGGTTCTTCAGTAAAATTTTTGTGCGCAAATACTGAAAGCTATATAAAATACTAATGAGAAACAACTTTAGCCTGTTACAAAGCCATTGTCCAAAATTCATTTAGTTTAAATAGAATAATTAGAAATCGGACTAACACATTGAATATTCGAGAAAAAATATATTGTGCACAAATCTGCTTTTCATCGATTACGGTTCTTGTATTTGGAGAGTCGGGTTTTTGAGAGTCATTTTAAAAATGTTTCGTTACGTGTCGAAACGGCATTACGTTAGTATTCTAATATAGTCTAAATGGACGGAGAACACCACAGCAGTTTTCAGCTGCACTAGGGATGGTCTCGTGCTCGGGCTTTTGGACCGGCCCGGCCCGGGCCCGGCCCGATTTCGGGCCCGAATCCGGGCCGGGCCGTTGACTACTTTATTCGGGCCGGGCCCGGGCCGGGCCTATTTTTTTTCGGGCCGGGCCGGCCCGAACTTTTCGAGCCGAAAAACGCACGAGTGGATATTCCACCATCGTTTCACTTCTATCTCACATTGAGTAAGTAAACGTTCTTAATTATATTTTCACGAAGTGTCTTCATGAACCCATTAATAATCAGTTTTTCGTCTTGTTTAGTGTATAGGAGACATGATATTATAACTCACTTCTTATCCCGAATATTTTTTTCTAGCCCTATTTAATGTTCAGCAACTTAAAAATACCCAGAAACATCAAACTAGGTAATTTATTCATAATTCGAAAGTTTGCACGATTTATATTATGTATATGTATATACTTTAAATTTTAATCATGCGGCGAACGTCGATATTATCAATGACGTGTATAGTTTATATCTACCGCATAAAACACTAGAGAGTTATTGCAATGTACATTGTACCAATTTTTTAATAAAGTTTCCTTATTTGACATTTACACATGTGCAATTAACACACCTTTAATGTTTGTACTTTGTACTTTGTACTTTATTTAAATACAGGCAAGGAATGCTTTTATTTAAGGCGCCTTAATTTTGACATATATTAAATACCTATCGTACAAACTTACATTTAATTGTCTGCTTTCTGTATAAATATTGTGAAATTAAATGGATTTTTGTATTGTTGTTTCCATAATTAAATTTAGAGATATATTGTCCAAGTTTATAACACGAAAAGGATATAAAACGTCAACGCTCTAAAATACGAGGATTCTGTTCTGCAATGCTTTTCCTCGAAGTAAGGTGTAAAAATCCTTTTAAAAACAGATATGCTATATGCTTGGGAAGAAGTAAAAAACAGTGTCTTAAAGTAAAATCGAAGAGTATTCCGTGAAAACATTTTGACAACACATACAAATGTTATCGAATCAGTGGGAAATGAAAGACTCCAATAATAAAAAAGGTTGATCTTTATGTGAATACAATTTTTTGATCTTTTCCAATATATTTAAACATGTATTATAAGGTCACCTTATCACAAAAGAGATTAATTTTTTATTCATTTTTAAAACATAACCTACAGATATAGAATACTAAACATATATGTCAAAATAAATAGTAAAGGAAAAAACACTTGCAATAACACTCCTTTAAATTGGATGCAAACTTTTAATAAAGGATAATTTATTTAAAGATTCTTTTAATAAAGTCTACTTGGAATGAGTCTGCAATAACTCTCTAATATCAAGTAGGTAACTTTAGTGAAATTCTTTGAAGTAGGAAAGAGAGGATAAAGAGGACGCAAATTTATAATAAGGTGATAAGGTATATTAAGCATACACTCAATTTACATAAAAGTCCAACCGATGTCAATGCGTTCTTGCAACAAATTCCTATTTTCAATTTATTGTAGGATTTACTGTCAACCTTTTTTCAAAAATTGCCTGTTGATTTACTCACGCCATAAAAACATACGCCTGTTTTATGTTTTTATATGCGCAGATTTTGCAGCCACATGTTGTCTGTAATAGCTTTCGTAGTTTAAATTTATAGTTTTATAGCTACAAGTTAAAGATGTGGTAAAATTGTTTAAAAACATCGCGTATCTTCACCAAATTGGTAGTTTTCCGAAAAGCTGGATGTACCCTTTCCATATTATCCCTCGTACATTTTGTACATAATGTTTTCAGTGCAGATGCAAGTCCGTGTAGAAAACAGTTGGTTTTTATGGTAATTGTACTTCCTAGGAATTGTTAATTGAACTTCCTTAGATTTCTAAAAATTTTGCTCAAGTCTCCCAGTCTCAGTTTGTCGATGACAATTTTATGCTTAAAACCGCCTTTATTTGAATTTAATAATAACACTTACTTCTAATATAGTATATAGACTACCGAGTATAAGAAATATTTAACAAATAAAATAATTTTATCTACTTCATATATGATAGTTTTGTTTGATATAATAACTATCATGTCCACTTTGATAGCGACGATAGAGTGAAAGACCTTAATTATAATCCCAATGAAAGTGGTAATAGTGCCGCTGAAAGTCAAACAAACCTACGTTTTGATTTGACAACCGATTCGACATCCCGTAGCAAATTTAAACAATTTTTTGGGTTTGGTGTTATTTCAAATGATACAAAAACTTCATCTTGTTTGTTGTGTAAAAAGAAAAAAGGCAGGGTGGAATTCAAAATTAAATATTTACGCACCACCAATTTAAAACGTCATTTAAAATCAGTTCATGAAAGTGAATATAAAGTTTTATTTGCAAATGCTGACTAGACCGGACCCAGTAAGGACCCATTTTATACGCAAAAGACTCTAAAAGAGATATACCAGTTGAAAGTAGGCATAATATTTACTGATTCTTATAATTAAGAATTTAATATTTCAAAATAAGGTGTTTGTGTACAGACGAACTATAGATATAAATTACCTACAAAAGCTCTCACACGTTAATTCTTTTCTACTGAATAGTTTATTTTACAAAAAGTATTATGTGCAATTTTAAAAACGCTTGACCAAAGCTCTCACATGTTTATTTTCTACTAATTAATTTTATTTTGTGTAAAATACAAGATGCGCACATTGTATCTAAAGTACTAAATTTTTCGTATCACATAATTCTTTGCTTTGAAATAGTAATGCTTAATTTATTTCTTTTGCTTGTTTTGTACAGAATCCTTTATTTGTTCTTATTGTAAATAAATAATCGTGGGCAACGTGTTTTTTTTTGTTTTTTTGGTATGTAGGTAAATCCCCCCACTCTCCGCGTCTGATAGTTAGTCTGGTATTGACGTTTCCTCCGGCTACGTCTAGGTACGTAGCAATATACTTTGCTTGAAAAATTTAGGAAAGTAATTTTTGTTGGCATATATGCCAAAAATAAATATGTGTCCACACTTATTCAATGACACAAATTTGGAATAAAAACAACAGCTGTTATAGCTTCTCCGAGATGTCAAACCCTTTAGGTCTCAGGGAGCAGGGAGATAATAGTATTTCTTCCATATAACATCACAGGGATTATGATACAGGTGATGATAGTATGTTTGTTCATTGAACTTTCTCAATTGTATTTAAACGAAAGTTAAAGTTTACCTCACTAAAATGCCAAATAGGTACCTTACCTACACCGATTTGTACTCACACATTTGTTCCTATCGCTCACGCTAATCAACCGTTAGAAAGCGATCTACTACTTATTCTAATTCACTTGCTTGAGCAGTTTCCAGTTTGTTTTAGAGAACTCTTATTAAAAAAACTAAAAACTTTTATATTAATTTTGATTAAGTTTTGTTAGGATTTTTCCAGTCAATCCTCAAATAAAATTTCAGACCTGTTAACATTATATCTGGAAATTCTTCGAAACTTTTTGCAGAATTATACCAGATGATTAAAATGAATTTGAATACCATTAAATCTAAAACCTAAAAAACTCCCACTTAAAACTGATTCGATATGCGAAGTTGTAGAGATTCATCACCGATAGCAACAATGCTTTAAATATATGTGCTATATAGCCGTTGGTTTATATTAAATTAAATAAACATCATTAAAGTTACAGTTTTTATGTTGGTTGTTACTAAAATTCATTGCTGAATAGTTACTTTTGAACACAACTGAAAAAATATCTTCTCAATCACTGAATGAAAGTCGGGCGCGCCGGGCCGGGCTGCCAGTTTTCATTTCGGGTCGGGCCTCGGGCCGGGCCGGTCACTTTTCTGCGTCGGGCCAGGCCGGGCTTATTAAAAGCCCGGCCCGGCCCGACTAGAGTCTATCCCTAAGCTTCACCGACCTGTAGTTGTATGGAGTGGTTCCTGAAGAAGAAAGTATACAAAAATGGGGACTGTGAAATTACAAACAACTGCGCTAAAATGCACACTTACTTTGGAACACATTCTAATGTTTCATTTGTCACAATTTGTATGGCACTAAACTATCGTTCTCTCCTCAAGCCTCTCTTGCGATAGGACTTCTACCCAAAAAGAAGGTTGTTATTTTGAATCGGTCTCCTTTGCTTTTGTTTTTCTTTTTCTCGTTAATTCATATTTTACCTTTTTTAAAAATATAGTTAAAAGAAAAAGTTCATTAAATTGAATATAATTAAAAATTCAAAATTGAGAACCTCTTAAACCATTGGAATTCTTCAGTGCCTGCTACAATTTTACGTCACTGGTGAAGCTAGATATCTTTATACAGTTGTATTGCTTTTTTTCTTCTTTGCTAAATAAGACTCCAATAGTCAACCTACACTTAACCCCTATTCACATTAAATATTTGAAATATACATACCGGCACATTTTTCTGAGGAAAAAGGAAAATCTTATTGTCTACACTTCCCTATCATCAAATTGACCAGGGATGCACGAACATTAGTAAAAATCGCTTAATAAATTTTTAAAAAAATTGCAGTATAATGTTTCACCTTGACTCAAAATACTAAACATATAATGTTGTAGTCTCATCCCTTGACAATACCATATTAGTTGTAAACAAAAAATCTAGTTCCAGACAGTTCTAACCTGTCATTTAATAGCCTATGGCAACGGTTAACTTTTTCTAACTTCCTAATAAACCATAAACATAACCAGATACAAGTTATTCTAAAAAATTAACATGCACGTAATTATGTTTACTATTCATTCAAGAGGTTGAAGTCTAACTCAAAAGTCTAACTAAGGACGTCCAGGAACGCCAGTAGCTTTTGCCTTTGAATGGTCCCTTTTTCTTCATTACGATTTCTAAATCATATAAGCTCACTTAACATCAAACAAAACCCAAAATGTTTATCAGGTGATATTTCATCACCCGCTACCGATCTACACTTAATCCGTATTACTTCCGGTCGACGCGTTTGTTAAATCCATGATACACGTGCAAGCTAAGTTCAAAGGAATAGTTTCAATGTTTTGAAAATGCGGCTGTTGATTATGCATTGGCATATCCTGAGGAAAGCATTTTACCAAAATAGTATTTACACGATTAGCGGAACGTTTAAAACAAACAAGTCGTGTGCATTCAATTCCAGTACCTACCAGAAAATGTTGTGAAGTTCTTGCGTATATTGAAGCATATCCGCATGCAAGTACCAGGCAAATTTCTGCAAACCTTATCTACAACATCGGTGTATGGTGTTATGATAAACCACAAATTGCATCCAAAGCATGTGGTTTTGCACCAGACCCTTCTAGATATCGATATTGATAGGAGACTAAACCATTGTCACTTGTTGAGAGATATGTGCACTGAACATCTCTTATTCTTGTCACACGTATTGTAGGCAAATGAAGCTATCTTTTGCAATGATTGGGCAGTAAATTAACATAATATGCATTGTTGGTCTGTAAATTTGCTAGAAAAAATTTTCCGAAGTCACTGGATAGGAAGAGGGAGTTTATTTCCTTTGCCTGCTAAGATCCCAGACCTTGCTGTACTAAACTTCTATTTATGGGGAAGGCGAGAACATTTGCTCAAATTCAAAACGCCATAGACAGCATTTCTAAAGCTGAAATTGAAGCCGCTCTAACAAGTGCCCGTCGAAGGTTGAAAAAATGTATCTCCACTGATGAAAAACACTTCGAACATGTGTTGAAATAATACTAAATTGCCAATTGGTTCTTTTTGTTGTTCCTTTGGATTGGGTGTATATTAAATAGATATTGAGCTTTGCAGTAAATGAATACAGGTGAGCAAAAGTGACACTTTTTGCAGTTAAGCATATGCCATTGGAACTAAAGCTATTCATATACTACCGTGAAAAAATTGTATTTAATAATCTCACCTCTACTTTCTCAGATTTATTATTAATAATGTTTAATTATTTATTAAGAAATCCGAATTCGTTTGCAATTGTTTTTCAGACTGCTTTAGCATGTGCTTAATAAAGTTATAGCTTTTTATTTCATTTCCTCTAAAACGAAGGATGACTAAATAATTTAAAGTGATGTTCCATCAAAAATTCAATAAAATTGAAATATATACAAATTTCCTCTTGTGGCAGACATTTTTTGGAACAACTTACGAACCATTAAAGACATCGTGATGCGGTTTTCACTAAAATCTTTATTTATATGCTTCATAAAAATACCTTTGGATTAATATGCTTTCCATTTGATTTTTGTAAGTAAATGGACAAAAACTGATATGATCGGAAGAAACGCCCTCTAGCAAATTTTAAAAACACTAGCAAAATCAGGTTAATAGTTTTTCTTGATAATTGAGAAATTCTCTTTTAAATGATTTTTAGAATATTAAATTCCACCATGTGATGCACCAGATCACCCTATATACATGTAGACCAATTCACCAGGTCCTATATCCGTCCTTGTGCGGTCTACAAAAAAAAAGGTTAAGTCCAAAGTTGCACAGTTGCCCATTCACGTTTTGAGCATAATACCTTGTGCTGAAATTTTGGGAGCGATATTGATTTGTGTCGTTGAGCTTAGAAATTGCGGTCAAAATTGAAACTTAAAAATATTTTCCAGCAATTCCCCATGGCCACTTTACTTAATAATTTTTTTTTACCATAGCTCAAAACATACTTTATGATATAAGGCCCACGCAATACGCTTAGTAAAATACCCGATATATTAGTATGCAGATTATTATCGGTATGTTTTGCCTATAAATATTATTGACAGATTCGTACACAATCAACCTTTGACTTGAAATGTTTAGGAAGATGTATGGAACACGGTTTCTACGACCAAAACACCGCAATACCAATAAATTAGAGAAGAAACAAACTATTCAATCTAATATAGAACCTACTGATAGTATCAACAAAAACTGCAAAGAATGGGTTTCGGCATTAACCGATTGGTTTGTTTTATGCAAGTTTTCAAACTTTCATATTCATGACAGTTGCTTCATGTCAACATAATGTGATAATCTACAGTAATTTTTGAAGTTGTTCGATCTTAGGTTATCCGTAAGATAGTTTTTTATTGCCGTTATATTGTTTATGACCTTGATCAAGCTAGTAGTTTATCTACCTGCCGAAACGATTTTCTTTTCACAGAACAAGTGTCAAAATCTTTACATTACACTGCTCTCCAAGTAACAGATGGCCATTCGTTAAGATGCAATTCTTTAGACACGCTGACTGTTAACACTGGACGATGTGGTTATCGAATTCAAAAGTTTATCTACATGCAATGGTTTAAAATAATTTGTAGAGTTAAATATTTTTACAATACACGTATAAATTATTAATACTGTAGCTTCCCGTTGCGGTCTGCATCATTAAGCCTTTGACTAATTTAATTGCTCGTTATCTTTTAGGTACACTGTTAAACAAGAGATTATCCAAGTCCATTCCTTTCTACTACTCTTCATAGTATCCATTAAGGTAGAATCATTAAACTGGATTCTTTTGGCAGACTAACTGTATTGTTGTGGTCTTCAAATTTTTGCGGCTTAAGGATTTATATTTGTAAAGATAGAGGTGGTATGGATATTAAAATGAATATTAAAAATACCACGTTTAGACTCGTAAAGTCTCAAAATTTGTGTCCATGCCTCTTCCGATAAATCTCCCTTCAGCAGTTTTAACTCGGAAGTATAAACGGAGTATTTCACTAAAGGCCATCATATTTTAATAATCTGTAATAACTAGAAAAATTGCATAATCTTGGGATACCCGTAAGTATCTGCAGCTTCGTGGTTTTCCGTGCCGTTTATTTCTCGCGCCGTCTACCAAACCAATTCTTCACTCGCTTAAATTTCCGTTGGCTATTGATCACTGCGGGATCATCAAACGGAATTCTTTTAGTATACACCCTGCAATGGAGGACAGTAGATCATGTGATCGCAAAATTTGACGCCCTACCGATACGTTAAATGTGGTAATTGTAGGATTTTAAGGGTTAGGACAAAAGTCCATTTCGAAATTTTGAGAATAGGGAATTAAGCTTCACATAAAATTAACTGCATATCTGAGCATGTTCATCTTGGCTGGTGACAGGGAAAGTATCTATTAGCTATCCTTATGTTAGACACACAAAATAACGCGTACAATGCAATGCTGCAAAATATCAACTACACTTTTTCCTCCAAAAACGTCTACAAGTAAAATGGAAATCTAAGAATAGGCTAAGAATTAACAACATTGCCTTTACATATCAAGGCCCACAACCATACGTTATCCATCACAGGAACCACAGCCGGTCAGTATATCGACTCTCTATAATTATTTTTCATGTTTGTGCTCTTTAGTGCATTTGTTACATACTTTAAGATTGATCAATTTAATTTTTGGTTTTGTAATACTTTCATCGTATCAGAAACAAATTACTTTTTGATTTTACTAATATTATACGACTTCGTTCATTTTTTACCCAGGAGTTGTTACTGAATCCAGGCATTTCTAAGTAAAGTTGTTTTTTTTGGAGTTGCGGAAACGGAGACTTCTATGTAACATTTTCTTATAAACAATTGTAATTTAGAGAGGGCTTTACGTTTTGTTTATAGTGTTTCTAATATTACTGTTTATGGTTCGGGAAATACCTGTTTCAAGTGTGCTGTTTTAAGCCGTTTCCAAAAATTGCTGCTTTGCTCACAGTTTGACATTAAAATTATCGAACTACTATTAAATTCTTCGTTTGCCTTTTTTTCCATATTTGAATTTCAATACCTTCTTTATACAAATAATTTCTGATAGTGAGAATTGGACGGGCATTGGTTAAATGCGTCAAAACGTTTTTTACATTCTAAATTAAAGTAACCTGTTGAAATTAAAATAGAAAATAAAGATTATAGGAAATAGTTTGAAAAGTAAGGGTTAAAGATGGCGCAACGTGTGGATGTTACGTTAAATTGAAACCGGATGCAAAAAAAGAAAAATTATTCTTGAACGGACAACCTAACAATGATATACCTTGAGTAATTTTGTTATCATGAATAATGGTGTTCAGTAAGCATGACGTTTCAATAGATCGCGAGTTCTGTTAGAATCATAAACTTAAAAATCACTACAGCATTGTTTTATTCATGTCAAAATACATATTAAGATGTAACTCAGGTTAATAAATTATTTTAATGCGCAAGAGGGCATACAAACTATTTACTTCAGTAAATTTTCATAGTGCGATTATGCCATTTGAAGGAAGTTTAAAAACTATGACATAAATAACCGTGAAATTACTAATAGACATCTCCATATCAAAATTATTCCAAATGTAACAGAATTCTCCCAAATTGTAGCAAGATGAATTAGAATTAATATTATAGAGTTGCAGTACAAAAAAACACATACACCTTAAGCTTGTTCGTACAATGTAAAACACCAAGCGCTTTATTGGTAAGATTCGCGAAAATCAAGTTGCCGAAATACCTTAATTATTTCGAGATAATACAATGTATTCATTTCATATTGCTGAAGACAAAAGGATAGATGAAACATTAAACCAAGTAAGTCGCAAGATGCGACAAGTAATTTCTCGGGATTCATTCCACAAACTCAATAGAAAGACTGCACCAAAAAAAGTTCAACTAAACGTAAGAAAGAGGGAAAATTAAATGACAATAATTAAATCCGATGGAAGATGAATTAATTATTCATAAACCGGTAATAAAAATAGGACAAAATGTAATCATTCATGCACATAATGCAGCTGTAAACTTGTGCAGTAGGCTGCAGCGACTAATTTTTGAATTTACGCCTGCACAGAAAATGCACCTTCAAATCATGTTTGTAGAATTAATGTCGTAATCACCTATTGAAGTGATTACGACCGGGAGAGTTCATCCCTCCATTAATTTAGAAATTTGTGATGTGTTGTTTTAAGAAGATTTGTGGTAGTAAGAAAAAAGTGTTAATTGCAAGCACTCAAGATGAAAGTTACGGATGGATTCTGTAAATCTTGAACCCTTTTCAAAATGATAGAGTTTAAAACAGTGAGTAATATTATGAGCGTTTATATCCATACTTTATATACGTGAATTTTAAATCTAACTAGATAAATTATCGATGGATTGGTGTTGATTAAAGTTTACGCAATATATTATCGTACAAGAATGGTTAGAATATTTTAAAATATTAAGAAATATGTACGTATAAAATTTTAAATGTATATTTCATTGGTTGAAATTGGTGTTCGTTAGAGCAATAAAAATTAGTATTTGGGATGGATAATAAGAGGATTGAAGGAAGAAGCGGAGGATTTAACTGTTTTTTATGTTTGTTAATAACGATATTTGCATAAATTCGGACTTATAAATGTAATGTAGTTTAAAATAGGAACCGAAAAAATTTTAAAGTAATATTATTATTATTCGATTACGTTCAAGGTCCTTTTAGGATTATTTTTAGCAATACGTAGCCAGAGTTAGACAAAGGTTCTTTTTGTAAGAAACGTATATTGGTATTTATATAGAAATTATTTAATGCTAATTAATTTATTTAAATTTATTTAAAATCTAGGTAAACAAACAAATTTGTAAAGAATAACAAATACTCAATTGACCACAGACAATTTGGCTCCACTTACTTTTGACAAGAGAAAAAGCCTTTCAGGGTTAGTGATTTTGTAACGGAGTTTGTTTATACTTTAGCTACTTTATTACTTTCATCTCTTTATTTTTAACAATTTTGAAAACTTTTAAATGAGAACCCACTCTCGTACCATCGCGGTCAGTCGACGTACCTTATACCGCTACCGGGTCCCCGCCCTTTAAAGCCAAATCAAAATTTATTAACGTAGCGCTCAATTCACCCGTAAGAAAAGCGAATTGCCGATGTGCGTTAAAATGCTCGAAACCGAATATTTAATAATTCGCTCTCTTTTCTAATTCATTCATATTTAATTGATGTTCCGTATGTGAATTTTAACAATGCTAGTAACTGAATTTTTTATGTTAATACAACTTAAACAAAACCTAAAATTGGAATAATTTTGTAGTTATATTTCCAATTTAAATAAATTTGAATGAAAACCATGTGTGATGTTCTACACTGCAGAGAAAGTACCCTGAAAAATAATATCCTAGACAGAGGTCATATACAAATAAATAGATTTCTCAAGTTCTCAAATCTTTTTTTATTAACCGTTATTTATACTCTTTTTCTGAAAACACCTATTTGGATAGAAGCAAGACATTTAGATTACTATAAGTATTTATACAATAGTGAATAAATAAGAGTATTTTTAGTCACGATAGAAATAAAAGGACCAGCATCATGCTGCAAAATTACAAATTTTTAAATGCTGTAAACAGTTTCATTCGGCATTACTGTCGCTTTTAAAATTTAAAATAAATAAGGCAGTGCTTTATTTAGACGCAAAAAAAGAACGTTGTGTTGCAAAATTGAATACACGGAATTATAAAAGATTGGATGTAAAACAAAAAATTCAATAATTTATTTCAAAGTTGGTTACGTGCTGATTTGACGTTAAGTACCTAAATTAATTTGATGATACAAGGTCAAAATGACGTAATAGTAAAATAGTGAACTGGCTAGTTTTACTAGTGCCTTGCGGGTTCTATGACCCTAAGGCGAAACTTCTAAAGGTATACAGATTATAACACTTCAAAAAATTTTAAACTATCTTTGCCTAATAAAGTCTTTGAGTCCCAACCCACCTGGTTATACACAAATAATACCTGGCTGAAACAAGGGTGCTCTGAAAGACAATTTAACGCTTCCTACTGCAGTAGAGGGTGATGGAAACTTTGGTACACGTTACTCGCCTTCTACTAATTTAAATTAAACACAAATAGAAACAAACGCTTTAAGTTTGGTATACCTATCCTATATTATTAGCATGAATATTGCAGTAAGCAATAAACAGAAAACTAAGATCTACCCTTAATTGGCCAAATAAGCGTATATCTAAAGAAACAAAAACTTAAATCAATTAATTCGTGTTTAATTGTGGTGCTTTTTATATGACAATTTCTAGGTCTACAATACGCTTTAAATAAGCGTGCACCAACGTAAAAAGTCCTCTTAATTAGAAATTTTACTCATTCTTATTACTACACTCAATCACAATTACTGGTTTGACAGGTAGAAAGCAAAAATTTAAAACTTATAAGCTTTGTTCGCCCTCACAAAGCTCTGAACTATCTTTCAATACAGGAAAATCGGTTGCAGTAGTCACATACCCCAACTTAGCGTTAAAATAATGCTTTCAACACAGGGGTGCTTTCACCTGTAACGGCATTTCTAATTCTGCATTTCGCTCCCGTTTGGCAATTTGTTTGCTAACAATCTAAAGGTTTAACACCGTTCCTTCAATTTCTAGATGATCTACCTCATCCCACACGGAGATGGTAAAAGCAACTTTGTTACAATATCATTAAATCACCTAGATAGATACAACTGGTGACCTAAGTGAAATTCATGAAGAAAACATTACAGACATAATACTATACAGGACAAATCAAGTTTTTAGAAAGTCGCTATTGCAAATAACATCCTCTAATATTAGGATAGCAGTATCAGGATACAAACGAAAAACACGCGTCTTTCACGTGATTAGGTGTAAGCCAAAAATGAATGACCATAATTCAATGATATACCCCTCAACGGCATAGCAACTAGATAGCACAAAAAGACTGTTAACGAAAACAGAAAAATTAATTAATCGTGAACGGATAATAAGAACACATGTAAGGGTAGTCGTTGATAGGATAGTCATGGTAACGCATTGGAGTATGAGATCATGAAACTGTATTTGATATCCGCGGATCAAATCGACATCGTCCCGAAAACTAATGAAGGAATTTGGGCAGATTGATTCTAAACTAACTTAATTGGACTTTAATTACCCGTGGTAGAACGAACTCAGACTGGCGTAGTGGAGAACTTTTTACGTATAAGCGAGAATTTCAAGCTGTTGGCGCCATTAAGGTAATTTTATTAAAAGTAGAAATGCTAACATTTGTATATAGTTTATTTATTTAGTTGATAGCTCGCAGATGTTGAAAGTCAAGGTACAAGTTTAGTTGCTATTCGGACTTTGCATTGAAAGGTGTTGTTTCCAATATATAATATAAAACTTGTGTCGCGTTCCAATATCAGCAGCCGTCTGTCGAATTCGTCCGCCGCCACCAATAGCTATATTGATGAAGGGTGCCCTTTTTGAATCTAGTAGAAGAGTGGTTTCCTGTTGATCTTCTGCAGTCGATGCTGAATTGGTAAGTACTTTTGTCTTGCACTTGCTTTATTTATGTATTTGGAACTTCCGCTAAAATTAATTATTAAAATCAGTTTGTACTACCGCTTCACGCTCAAACATTGGTCCTATTCGAGTCGAATGTTCAGTTTTTATTTGTGATAAAAATAATTATTTTATGATAAAATATATGATACAATTTTGTTGAATTTCAACATCTGCGAGTCTTGTTGAGTTGTTGTGAAAACGCCTTAAATTTGCGATAAGTAAACTATTGAGATTAAACGTAATCTTTAAACTAATTTGTTTAGGTTTTGATATTTAATTAATAAAAGATTATACAATGAGTCATTTAGAGCTTAGTTCTTGGGTAACTAAAAGAGAGAAATATTTTGCTAGAATTCAAGCACTTTATGACGTAGGAAACAGATGCATTTTGTTATTAGAAAAGGAACAATCATACGCACCAGAATTAGATACTTTCATTTCGCGTTTCAATAGAATGGAAGATGATTTAGATGCTTTTGAACGTATAAATGATAAAATAGGAATTTTAAATTTTAAGGTAGACGAAAGGGAACGCATTGACGTTAATCAACCTTCAGTAGCCTATGATGAACTTTACTTTAGTATAAAAACACAAGCTCGTAAATTAAACGTTCAAATGAGATCGACAATTGAAGGGCAAACCTCCGCCGCCACTTCGTCTAATTTAGTAAATATTGAATCTCATTCGGCAAAATTACCGAAACTAGAAATTGAACCGTTTGATGGGGTAAAAATAAGCGATTGGCCAAACTTCTACTCTCTCTTTACGTCACTGATTCATAAAAATAAATCACTTTCAAAGGTGGAAAAATTAACGTATTTAAGAAGCTTATTAAAACAACACGCATTATCACTTATTGAATCCTTATCAATATCAGATCAGATTTACGATATTGCAATGCAAATTTTAATAAAACGCTTTCAAAATAAACGTTTACTAGCTTCAAATTATTTAGATAAAATATTTTCTTTTCGTACCCTGTCTGAAGACTCCTCGAGATCATTAAATTCGTTTGTTGAAGTATTTAGTACGAATTTAAACGCTTTATAGGCACTGCAAATTCCTGATTTATTTGACTTTACTATTTTACACGCTGGTTTACGATCACTGTCGCCTACCTCACGCAAAGAATTTGAATTCAAATGTTCTGAGATGGATATTCCTAAATGTAACGACTTGATCAAATTTGTAGAAGATAGGATTAAAGTTGTTGAATTAACGCATTCAAACGCCAGGTCCGCGCCTCCGCAATCATGTAAGCCTGTTCTTGCAATTACTAAATCAAATAAGGGACATTTTAGCAATCCACGCAATTCATTGTTGTCTATCGCTTCCAATAAATCTGACATTACAAGAGGACATTCTGGATGCCCCTTATGCCATTCATCACATAAAATTTACGCATGTGAAAAGTTTAAAGAGTTTCCCATTTCTCAACGTTATGATGTTGTAAAGAAATTTGCATTATGTTTTAATTGTTTAGGTTTTCATAGATTGTCTGTATGTAGATCTCAGTCAAAATGTGTACATTGTGGAAATCCCAGGCATCATAGTTTATTGCACATGATTAATGATAATAAAAATCGTTCCTCATTAAATACTATACGAGATTGCCAAAATAGTGTTTCACTGAAAGATGAGAATAATATCGTAGTGGCTGAATCAAATTCTGCACTGCAGACATTGTCCTGCTCTGTTACCGAAAATGTTTCGATGAACAATTGTTCAATATTGTTAAGTACCGCTATTATTGGGATGTATGATGCAAGTGGTTATGTAATTCCTATTCGTGCCGTAATCGATAGTGGTTCCCAAGTTAGTGTGATTACCAATTCTTGTGTACAAAAACTAGGTTTGGTACGATACAGAAATCATATCGCGTTGAAGGGGGTGTCTAATATCGCTATTGAGAAAAATAGACGTTTTGTTAATTGTTCGATTACACCATTAAATAATTCAAATATCCAACTTTATACAAATGCTTTAATAGTTGATCAAATTTGTAGCGACCAACCTAATGTACCCTTAGTTTCAGATGTAAGGAATCGCTTTTCTGATATCAGTCTAGCTGATCCTTATTTCGATAAAAGGGCTCCTATTGATTGTTTATTGGGCGCTGATTTATATACTGAAATTATGGCAGACTCTCATTCTATTATTAAGGGACAACCAAGTGCTATTTCTACAATTTTGGATGGGTTCTGTGTGGCAAAGTGCCTCAACCCCTCTCACTGTCACTTAGTAACAAATCTGATCATACTTCGCTTTTTTTATGTTGTGAATCATTAGACACTTCTCTTCGCAAATTTTGGGAAGTTGAAGAGGTCAACCGCCCTCTGCTGGTTAATCCTGAAGATTCTATAATTGAATCGCAGTTTATAAAGAATTGTTCACGTGATCCTTCAGGACGATATACTGTTAGTCTTCCTTTTCTTGAGGAAAATCCCATTCTACCTGATACTAGGATGTACGCTCAGAAACGCTTAATTAATTTGGAGAAACGCTTACAACGCCAACCCTCACTTTATATTGAATATCGCAATTTTATGGATCAATACATAAACTTAGGTCATATGAATATCGCTTCCTCACATTCTAATTATATTATTCCACATCACTGTGTAGAAAATCAGGCTAGTAGTACCACCAAAATTAGAACGGTTTTCGACGCGTCGTTTCGCCCCACCTTAAACAGTAAATCTCTTAATGATTTTCTTTTACCAGGTCCTAAATTGCAACGTGATATAACAGACATTATTTGCAATTTTCGACTTCACGCTGTAGTCGTTTGTTGTGATGTTCAACAAATGTACCGCCAAATATTAATCAACAAAGATCAACGTAAATTTCAACACATTTACTACCGCACTGAACCCGACGGTGACATTCAAGAATACGAATTAAATACGGTCACCTTCGGCGTGTCAACCGCACCTTATTTAGCGCAAAGGGTGCTTCATCAATTGGTTGAAGATGAAGGTCAACAATTTCCTTTAGCTTCAAAAGCAATAATGCAACAAACTTATGTGGATGATATCTGCGAAAGTGTAGATACCATTCAAGAAGCATTACAATTACAAACGCAGTTAATAGACATTTTTAAACTAGGAGGTTTTAGTTTACGAAAATGGATTAGCAATCATCAATCTGTTCTTGAGGGTGTACCCATTGATTATCGCAATCACGCTTTAATTTTAAATACAGAAGATAATTCTGTTAAGATCCTCGGTGTTCAATATGAACCACGCGAAGATTGTTTTTCGTATCGTATAAATTCGAATTCGAGTGTTATGACTAAAAGAAGTATGCTATCTGAAATTGCAAAATTGTATGACCCTTTAGGGTGGCTTACGCCAGTTATTTTTTACGCAAAATTACTAATTCAAAAGGTATGGTTATTAGGATTAAACTGGGATGAGCCGCTTCCAACTAAAATTCAAGAAGATTGGAAACAATTCGTTATTGATTTACCCTTGTTAACTGAAATTAGAATTTCTCGTCATATCGATTTTAAGTTAGCACTTTCTCGTCAAGTGATCGGATTTTGTGATGGTTCGTCAAAGGGATATGGAGCGGTCTTATATATCCGCTGCGAATTTCAAAATTATATTAATATTTATTTGCTTAAAGCAAAAAGTCGTATAGCCTCGCTTAAAACTTTAAGTATTCCTCGCTTGGAATTATCTGCTGCAGGTCTTTTAAGTCGTCTATTAAAGTCCGTCGAATGTTTTATAAAACAAATCGAACCATGCTCCGTTCATTTATTTACTGATTCGTCAGTTGTACTTGCTTGGTTACGTACACCGCCTCATACCTTAAGAACTTTTGTGTCTAATAGAATTGTTGAAATTTTAGAAACTTCTCTGCCTACTTATTGGCATCATGTTTCAACACAAGACAATCCTAGTGATTGTGCAAGTAGGGGTTTACAACCCAAATTCTTATCGCAATTTACCCTCTGGTGGAAGGGCCCTCGTTTTTTGTATACGCCCTTCAGTACCTGGAACTTAAATTCTTGCAGTCCCCTACAAGATAATTTAGTACCAGAATTAAAGTCTGAAACGCTTATTGCCACCACCGCTAAAATATTGCCTCTATTAGAACTAATAAATAAATGTTCAAGTTTTAGTAAATTGCAAAGAAGTATTGCTTTTGTATTGAGATTTTGTTTTAATTCACGATGTAAAATATACAACTTCCACGACGTACTGGTCCGCTTTCTCCGATTGAATTACAAAATGCTAGGTATCTATGCATAAAAGAAGTACAGGCATTCTATTATTCTAATGAAATACACCAAGTAAAAACGAATCAGTTGTGTTCTCCTTCGTTACAAAAGTTAACTCCGTTTCTAGATAATCAAAACTTGCTCAGGGTGGGCGGTCGTCTTGTGAATACGACTCTCCCCTATGACGCTAAGCATCCCATATTAATTCCCAGAGATTCCCATCTGGCGGTCTTAATATGCGATTATACACATAAAATAACGTTGCACGGAGGCCCGCGTCTAATGCAATCTCTCATTCAATGTCAATATTGGATTCCCGGAATTCGTCAATTCATACGTCATCGTATTTATAAATGCATGCGCTGTTATAGATTAAAGGCTCAAACCTGTGAACCGCAAATGGCAAATTTGCCAAAAGCTAGAGTTCAGCAATCGCGTCCGTTCTGGAATACGGGGATTGATTTTGCTGGACCTTGGACAATCAAAGAAAGTCACAGAAGAAATGCTCCGCAATCAAAAGGTTATTTGGCCATATTCGTTTGTCTAGCTACCAAGGCGGTACATCTAGAATTCGTATCGAGTCTATCCACCCCTGCATTTCTTGCTGCCTTAGATAGATTTGTTGCTTGCGTAGAGGCAATAATGAACAGTCGTCCGCTAGGTTCTATTTTATCAGATCCAAATGAAGGTACGGATTACCTCACTCCGGGTCATTTTTTAATTGGATCCCCTTTGTTAGCACCCCCCGAAATGGATTTTGAAAGGGTTAAATTAAGCGGTGTGGATCGCTACCATTTACTTCAACAAGCTACCCAGTCATTCTGGCGCAAATGGTCAAGCGAGTATTTACACACGCTAATGCCACGACTAAAATGGTATGCAAATCAACCAAATATAAAAGTTGGTGATATTGTTCTATTAAAGGTTAGTGACACGCCCCCGCTGTCCTGGCCACTTGGCAAAATTCTTGAGATTTATCCTAGCAGGGATGGCAGAGTTAGAGTTGCCAAAATTAAAACTAGCACAGGAGTTTATGTCAGACCTCTATGTAAAATGGCAACCCTACCGCTGTTAGATTCTGAATAACAATTTTTTATTCTTTTACTCAAAGTTAGTTTACATATTTGTTTGGAGTCATTATATTATAGTTAAGTTAATTTGTGTTTTTTGCTTTTGTATTTTTTATCAAAACATTGTTTTGGGTGGGCGGTATGTTGGCGCCATTAAGGTAATTTTATTAAAAGTAGAAATGCTAACATTTGTATATAGTTTATTTATCTAGTTGATAGCTCGCAGATGTTGAAAGTCAAGGTACAAGTTTAGTTGCTATTCGGACTTTGCATTGAAAGGTGTTGTTTCCAATATATAATATAAAACTTGTGTCGCGTTCCAATATCAGCAGCCGTCTGTCGAATTCGTCCGCCGCCACCAATAGCTATATTGATGAAGGGTGCCCTTTTTAAATCTAGTAGAAGAGTGGTTTCCTGTTGATCTTCTGCAGTCGATGCTGAATTGGTAAGTACTTTTGTCTTGCACTTGCTTTATTTATGTATTTGGAACTTCCGCTAAAATTAATTATTAAAATCAGTTTGTACTACCGCTTCACGCTCAAACACAAGCTGTAGGTTCCATTATCCATTTATATTCTATTGGTGGCATTTATGAATCAAACGAGATTAGATAGACAATGGTGATATTAGGAAACGTCCGCCTGAGTTGTATAGTATAAGGTTTATATTTTTATGAAAACGAAGTGAAATTTAAATAGCGCATTTGACGATTTAATAAAATAAATGTAGTTGGGTGTTCTAATTTTATGGTTGAATGAAAATGTGTTAATTTTAGAAAGTAGCTGTATAAATTTATGTAATGAAAAATTTATTTGTAACTATTTACCGGAGTATTGTTATGACTATTGAACCAAAATGGACTTGGGTGACGTAGTGTGAAGGTACTGTTTGTTTTCTTTGTTAAATGTAGTGGTTGTATAAAGAACTACATTCGACTAGGATGCCGAAACAATCAGGAATCACTAGGAACACTCGTCTTCCATAGGATCGTGCCCTAGACATGACGAGTTAGCGCTCTTTAATTAAGATCGTACCAAAAATCCTTTTAGGGCGTTTATGGCAAAATAGCTTGGTAGCAACTATTCCCTTTACATTGTTGCAATTGATTAGTTTGCTGATACAGACATCCACTCACGCACCACTGCAATTAACCAGTGCGCCTTAGTTTATTATGTGATTTCCGCCCCTTCCGGGCAATTCAAAATTTAACAGTCTAGCGATTCTTTTACTTTTATCAGATTGCAAGTAACAACAGCCTTTTGTTTCAGCATTATATACTTTTTCTGCAGCATCAGCATGTAATATAATTTTCCGTCTTATATAATACCAAAGTAGATTCTTAGCGGCTTAGAAATTACAAAAGTGGGTTGCTCAAAACTTTTAATCATAGATTAATGTATCTTTAATATAATTTTATATTGTTTCGCTCTACCTTTGCTAACGGCAAAAAAACGCTAATTTAAAGCTCGCTCATTTAAACAGCATAATCGTAATACGGACTATATAAATGCGTTTTACTAAAAACGTTTTGATTTTCTCGGCTACCATATTCAGCTTATTTTCACCACTGTCCATCAAGTGCAATTCCTAAAACTTTAACCTCATAGTTTCTTGGTCTTTCCGCCATTGCTCAATAGCTCTTCAATGCCTGTTTAACGCAAAAACCTTATCATATACTGATCTGTCTAAGTTACATACTCTCTAGCCAAGTTTTAGTACATTGCAGTTCTAAGGTACTGCATTTTCATAAATTCTCATCACGCTGTTGTTCTGATGTTCAAATTTTAGTTGCACTATGTCTTTATATTCTGGCATCGATTACTTCTTTGACCTCACCTCTTATATGTTATTGATTGCATAGCACTTGCCATTATACATGTGTAACACAATTGTATTACTTTATGAAACATTTGGCGGTAGTAATGGGTTTATTAATTTTAGTTAGTTCAATAAGCTTTAGCACGAAAACAGATTGTAAAATTCAGAAACCTTGGCAGGGTTCATTAAATAGCGTGACAATTCAATACGATTTTAAATTAGGATAAATACTTAACAAAGTGCCTCGTACACTTTATACAACCTGTAATAAAAATCGGGACTCTACGCCCTTACAATTAAATTTAGAAAATTACAGGAAATAACCGGCATACAAAAATTATTTATACACACCGCAACCATGGTGGATTATCCGAAACCCGGAAATGTTACTATTTTTATTTATTTTTTTATTTGATCCAACGTTTCCGTAGTCTGCTACCTGAAATTTAAGTAGACCTGGCTCCCCCCACAAAGTAACCGCGAGTAAGAGGTGTGTGTGTGCGCTTGAGGGCATGTGTTATGTGTATGTATGTGTGTGGGTAATGTTGTGTGTGTATGTTATGTGTGTTGTATGTGTGTTGTGCGTGTAGTGTTGATGTCCGTGCTACGTTCCCCTTCTAGAACCAGGACCATCGGCAGCCGGAAATCCCAGTCGTCAAGGAGAGATGATCAACGTATATTGCCATATTAGTTCGGACCATCGGCAGCCGGAAATCCAGATGTTGAAAAGGCAATGTAAGTATGTGAATGGCATTTGTGTTTGTACAGCGTGTGCACGGGCTTGAGGGCGTATGTTATGTTTGTGTGTGTGTGTGTGTGCGCGCGCGTGTGGGTGTGGGTAAAGGTTGTGTGTATGTGTGCATGTGATGTTGGTATCCGTGTTACGTTCCCCCTCTAGGACCAGGACTATCGGCAGCCGGATATCCCAGTCGTCAAAGAAAAACGCTCAACGGATATTGCCTAATCAGTACGGACCATCGGCAGCCGGACATCCAGATGTTGAAAAGGCAATTTAAGTGTGTGAATAGGTATTTGTGTTTGTACAGTGTTTGAGGGATGTTTTGTGGGTTTTTGTGCGTATGTGTGTGTGTGAATTTGTGTGTGTTTGTGTATTATTTGCATCCACCTTGCATCCCCCCCAGTACTAGGACCATCGGCAGGTGGAAATTCAGTCTTCGGGAAAAAGTGCTTAGCGGATGTACTTAAAGTGTGTTAGAAAGGTTAATTTGTGTTTATGTTTGCTCAGGTTACCAAAAGGTTGAATTGAATTGATATAATTTTGTAAATGTTTGAACTTATACTATTACATAAAAAACTAGGTTCTTTCAGAAGAAAGGATATGTGTGTTGTATTAGTTGCCTCATGTGTGTGTAAGTTTGGTTCTTAAACTTTAGCGTTAATAAAAAAAAAAATTCCCTATTCTACGACTTAAGATTAACTTATACTCTTACAAAATTTAATCCAAGGCGTCAAACTCTAATACAGACACTTGGGGTTCCTAACATTCAGAGGTGAGTTTAAGTACAAAAAGCCAATGGGTGGCTACAGAAATTATAAGAACACATAAGTTGCGGCTAAGCTTAAGAATTACCTTATGCGGAGAGACATGAGTTAGGGTCATGGACGATTTTGTTAACCAAAAAAAATTTAGGCGCCACTGCGTTTATGAAGACACGCACGAAGAGAGAAACCACAGGAGAAACGCAGAAACCTTATGGTGTGAACAAAAAAGAATTAATTACTAAGCCTCCTCATCAATGGACGGACCCGCGGCTAAAATACGACTAAAAATATATTTAAACCTGAAAAATAAACAACATAATAAAATTTTCAAAGAAAGAACACTTATTGCGTTCTGACAATAAATATTTTTTTCAGAAATCTTTCACACTCAGAAATAAAAATTCGAGATTTATTAAGGGAGAGATGTTTACTAAAATATTTCTTTTATAAGCATTTTAATTTCAAAAAATAAGTTTAAAGATCAAAAGTCATTCAATTTTAGATATGCTAAAACAATTAAGCTATTTACAACAAATGTTACTTCAATTAGACAGTCCTGGCGTTTGGATTACACGGGACAGCACAATCTGTTTACCACATGACAAAATTTAGTATCTGGACAACAAATAGAAGGTTTTTCTGTAAATTTTTATAAAAAATGAGGCATATTTATTTTTGTAAATAGAAATTTCTGCTTAGAGCAGCTGTAAAACCTCTAATATTAAAACTTATTTCAATTGACTGAACAAAATATAAGCTCACTCGTAACAGGTAATAAACTTTAGACTTACATATAGGACAGTATGCTTCTAGGAAACTTTTCGATAATTGAGCAGCAAACCCAAGCACAGAACTCTTGATAATCTGTTAAACTAACAACAAAATAACTTAATGTCGTCAATCATAAAACAACATTTAATAATCTGGTACATCACAGCACAACTACACGTCCATGATGATAACACATTCTAACAAATGCACGCGCCATAGTTACGAACATCCGACATGCGGCCAAGATGGATATATCAGGTTATCATAAAGTAAGGGATATGTTTTAAATTATGATAACTTTTTAACAAATTAAGTTAATAACAAGAAATAAATGAAATCTAATTGCTTATGAAATGGGATTTAGTATGCCCAAAACAGGTTTCGGCAATTGCTCAATATGACCTCCATTTTGTTGTTGTAAGATCACCATCCTTACCTCCAAATTGTACACAGCATTTCGTAACATTTCTGGTTGAATTGTACCAATTTGCTCCGTAATACTGTATTTTAATTCTTGTAGCGTAGTTGGTCGTCTTCTAAACACTAAACTTTTTTAATAACCCCACAGCCAGTAATCCGCTGGGGTGCGGGGGTGCTCCATCCTGCATAAAAATGATGTTTTCAATTCCGTAGTGCTCGTTTTGCAGCTGTGGAATAACATAATTTTGTAACATTTGCAAGTATCGTTCACCATTTACAGTTACAGATACGGCTTGTCCATTCTGCATTTCCTCGTAGACATACGGACCAATAATAAAATCAGCTGTAAAACCGCACCAAACGGTGACTTTCTTGTCATGAAGACCTTTTTGAACGATTTGTTGCGGATTTTCTGCAGACCAGATTCCACAGTTTTGAGTATTGACTCCACCATTCAGAGTAAAATGTGCCTCATCTGTCCATAAAATACGGGATAACCATTCGGGTTCAATTTCCATCTGAGCCATTACTCGCAAAGAAAAATCGTACCTAGTAGCCAAATCTGCGTTCTTTAATTCAAACAGCATTTTCAGTTTATATGGATACATGTTTAAAATTTTGCGTAAAATTTTCCAAACCGTGGTATACGGCATTTGCAATCGCTTGGATATCGCATTTGCACTGCTGATTGCGAGTGAATTGCTTCTGACTATGTCTTGATTTTCATGAAGAACCTCTGCAACTTGGACATCACTAATTATTGGTCTTCCTGATCTTGGTAAGTCAGTTACAGACCCTGTTCTTTCAAATTTTTGTATCAAATTGCGGTACGCTTTCATTTGACAGGGTCCCGCTCTCAAACCCATTCTCGTACGAAATCTTCGTAATCCAGCGGTGTAATTTCTGCCGGATTCATAATAGCACTGAACTAAACCAATTCTTGTTGTAAATCCATGTTATTACAGTTGAGTCGTTTGAACTCAACGTTTACTTGAGTTTTAATTTCAAAATAAAACTTCAAATTGAATAATTTCGTTTTGACACTAGTGTCAACAATTGTTATGACAACGCTTTTGTTTCTCATAGATACGGTAAAATCCCATTCATTAAGCAACTAGATTTCGTTTATTTTATGTTACTAACTTAATTTATTAAAAAGTTGTAATGATTTAAAATATATCCCTTACTTTATGATAACCTAGTACTTCCAGTCAAGTAGATTTACTGCGTATTTATTCAATAGTGGAGTATATTCAGCAAAGATGCATCACAACAACTTCTGTTTCAAAATCCAAATTAAAAATTCCGTTAACATCAAATTCCAATTCAATCGCCTCATTCTGCTGATCATTCTTCTTTACCCTCCCTCTAACTTACTCCACTTCGCCACGCTTGCGCCCATACCTGTCCAAACGTACAACTCAGAAGTGTTTCTGTACATCTTCAATTAGACCTGACTTAAGAAGTAATCAAAATGAGCACCAATCGCGAAACACGAACTGATTATGACAAAATACATAATAAGAGAGGATACTACAGTGATATTAGAATTATTGTTAACTATATAATACTTAAAACAAACTGTAAAATCAAATTAGCATAACTTAACGTAGCGTGTGTGTTTATGTATATACATGCGTGCGTTTGTGAGTGCGTAAATGCGTACGTTCGTGCGTGGGCGCGTGTATAAACTTTTATATATGAAATTGTTGTCAATTTAATAGTTATTTTTTATTCTAGGTCTGAAGCAAAATAATCTCTTTATGATAGAAAGCAAAGTGTCGGCAGAATGATGTCACAATTCTAACACAGTTCAGTAAATCGTTACGGTAGAGTTACCAATTCACATTTCTTCTAATTACAACGGCTAAAAATCTGTCATTAAACATCCTATCGTAGCAGGTCAACCACAAAACTTCCTGTATGGTGAATGTCAATAAACATTATCTCGTTTTTGGATGTTTCTAGAAAAAATTTGTACAAATATAAGGATATAACTGATTTACGTTTTTTAGTTATACTTGAAGAAAGCCATTTACCGGGCTTGCTTATAAGAATCAAATAAAAGGTAGGAATTTGATTTAATTAAAAACAAGTTATGAAAGTAAAAGCATTATTTTAGCCACTTAATAAACCCAGCCGATAAAACCAAAAGATACATTTAATTAAAGTTGAGACTACAAAACTATAAATCGAACATAAATATACAGACGATGTCTAATTTACATATTATGAAGTTCTCAACCAACAAAAACTGAAAAAAATTAATGATTTATTTTAAAGTAATAATCTAATGATTTCCGGATCGTACCTCAGGACACAAGATACCCACTTTCCAAATTATGTAGTTTGAATAACGCTTATGTTGGTATACACCAAAAAATGCAGCATTTTATATCTATCAAAGCTGGTAAAAGTATCTTTTAATAACAAACAAGCATTCAGAACATAACACATAAGGTACACTGGGAGTACGTGAAACCACAAAAATTTAAATTTCAAATCTATATCAAGATTGTGAACATAAAATAAGTTTTTAAACTTATGCTATGTTTGGCGAGTTATCACCACTTCATTGATAATTTAAAAACTGTAATCTAAGAATGGTTTCTTTTTAACAAGAAATACATTAAGAATAGTGCACTGGGTTCTTCTTTGCCGACATGTGGACGTAAGTGGCAAACATGTTCTATTTTATCGTTGGATAAAGTTAATTTGTTGCGGGGGTAGTAAAATTGTATAAAAAACATTTTTTTATTTTACAAGTTTATTGAAACTAAGATAAGAATATACATTAGGATATAATTCGATGAGACGAAGGGCGCCTTGAACATGATAATAGTCCTCTTATCAAATATTGAAGGTGGCGATTGTTTAGAATTTTGTTGCGGTTCAAAATGCTTTTATCTTAAATGTTTGGTAAATGGAATGTCGATGTTGTGTGAATAGGTCTAGCAAATTTAGCTTCAAGACAGTGCTTAAGGACTGCAATCTGCGCAACGCGCAGTTGAGCATTCTTTTTGTTACAAAATTTTACGATGATCCAATCATTAATTTTAAGGTTGGTACTGTTCAAAACTTTCCTAGATCAATTTCTTCTCTATTATTTTCTATTTCTTCATTCAAGTCATAGTCATCACAGTCGCTCCAGTTTGGTAAGTTTTCTGCATGTGATGTATATTCGGAATCTATAACCTTCGACCTCTTCATTATTTTCTTTGGGGCGTCTTATTTTTCGCATTATTGGTATTCTGAAATTTCTTCACAACATCGAACGAACTAATGACTTCTAACCTAGCTCATACTCGTTTTCATTTCTGTTCAACCTTAAGAGACTGTTTTACTTGTTGTAGTAGTAGCATGTGTTTAAAAAGCAGTCTCTGCTCAGCATAAATTGAAGGCGAAGCTTATACATTTCCCGATGTACAAGGCATACTTCTGATGTATGGCGGTAGTTTCAAAATGATAACATTCTCTTGTGTTGCTCTCTTAATCAATTTCATACTTCCGTATGAAACATGACAGTTGTAGATCAAAACAGCGGGGTTTTTCTTCACCAATATTATTCAGAAACGAGTTCACGCATGTTGGTCCTTAAAACCCTTGTTCCTTAGGTAGAACCTAGGAATTCCATTGATGTTTACCCTTGACCACAAAAAGCTGTGGAAGTTTTTCTTCCGCTGCTATACCGCGCATCAAAACCCTAGTATTTTCTTTGCCAGGTGGACTCTTCAATCTGCGTGCCATCGTTCTTTTTTCTCCGACAACTTTTACCTTAGCTAAATCTAAACAAAACCTTTTTTGTCGATGTTCCGTATCCTATTAAGTGAGATATTGTGATACACGTCTTTTACAATTTAAAGTAAGCAGAAATGATGAATGGATCGATGTTCCATTTTCTTCCGACTTCCACACATTGCGGCATTTTTTTTTGCTTAATTTGTAATTTTTTTAAAACGTTGGAAAAAAAATCTCTGGAATGTCGTTTTTAAGAGGTGTCTTAATTTTATTTTGTGTGACATATTACCCAACAAGAAATAAAAAATTTTTTCTGAGAGACCAAAACCCCATTTTCACATTGATGTGACGCATTCTGCAATTTTCGTTTCATCTTCAAAAAAATTGTAGTTTTTTACGCTCTTAAATAGTCTTGCCTTTGGAATATTAAATGTTTTGATGCTCTATATAGGATAATACTTCTGCTTCCTACAGCATCTTCAGCCTTTGAAATATTACTGCGGATTTGTCTTTTTTTATAATTACGAACCATAATCATAGGAAGAACAATTTATTAAGTAATTCACATAAACCGTACTTATTTAAAATATGTAATTAACATAGGTAATTAATCAGAGTGAATAAAATTATGTAATCATCAATTTATTAGTATTTTAATTTATTTATCTACTCCTATTTAGTTATAATACCATTATTCATATACTTTTGAACAAGTAATAGTGTTCATAATTAAATACCGTGAGTTATGAGCGTGAGTTATAATAACTCACGCTTCCAGCTTATATTTCTATTTAATTACCGATAATAAATATACCTACCAAAAGTATCAAAGTAGCCATGCTCATTGACATTTACCTAATGTCAAACAAATTTTTAAAATAATCTTGATTACATGTGTTTCTTAAACTTGTTACTGTGCTTATAGTCGTAGATAAGTATAGTATTCAACATACGGTAATGGCAATAACTCACTTGATGAATTACGGCACTCGCCTTCGGCTCGTGCCGCAAACTTCATCTGCGTGAGTTATTGCTCACATTACCGTATGTTGAATAATATACTATTATCTTATTATCTATTTCTATTTTATTATTAATTCGTTACTTATTATTAATAATTAATGTAATTACAAATGATGAAGAAACGCATAGGACAAGTGGAACCTATCAATAAATCGATAGCTTCCACTTTCACAAAAGAAAAATCAACTGGGCAAGAGGAGCCCAACTCATTTCACAAATACTATCAAAAATCTAGGTGTAGTGTTTGCAGGAATCTTAAAAACTAATATTATTCTACTTACTGGGTATGCCAGTGTGTCGCTACTTAAAAAATTGAGAATTTTACGATAGATTTCAGCTCGTATGGTAGTTTACGCAATGGACACAAAAACGCACGGCTGTACGTGGAGGCGCATACAATCAAACTGTTGCAAGTAACGTCATAATGCCCTAATGTATAATTAGTTGCATATATGGTTTAGTGAAAACAGTACTGATACTGTGGTCTTTATGTGTATTGTGCAAAATAAAGGCTGCATGCTCCACTAACCTCGCATTTTCACTTATCCCCATGTCCTTTATGACAATGCAAATTTCTTTCAGTACCCAGTCACGTATACCACATATACCCAAAACAGAATTAAAATGGTACACCGCCATCTTCGGCTTGCACGATCCTACACGATGTGAAGTACCTGAAAAGCTGATAATTATCACTAGTTCGGTTGCCAGAGGCGGAGGATTTTTGGAGTGGAGACTTCAGGGTGATTCATACAATAGCAGAGGAGGAAATTTGGGTGTAGGGATAGATATAGGAAAAAGATAGGATATTGTGCAGAAAAAAGGTCAAAGATATCGAAGACGTATTGAGATACGTAAAAGGACATGAAAGTTTAATAATTACAAGAGATTTTAATGCAGTGGTAGGTGAGGGTAGGGAAGGAGCGGTAGTAAGTTTATTTGGTTTAGGCACAAGAAACGATAGGGAAAATATGCTTGTAGAATTTTGCGACACAATTTAATCATCACAAACACATTATTTCAACATCATGCTAGAAGACGATTTACATGGAAAATGCCAGAAGATATAGGAAGATAACAAATAGATTACATTGTTGTTAGACAACGGTTTAGGAATCAAATAAAAGACTGTAGAAGCTACCCAGAAGCAGATATAGATACTCACCACAACATCGTAATTATGAAAGCCGCACTTAAATTTAAGAACGTGAAAAAAAGAAACGGAAAAAGGCACTTGGACTTAGAGAAACTAAAAGATAAAGATATTCAAGAAAGACTAAAAGAAAAGCCAAATGAATTGCTTTAAGATATCGGGAAAATATCTGATACTAAGGAAGTAGAAACAGAATGGAATAACATTAAATGCAGCCTAGACATGGCGGTCAGAGGTATTTTGGGGTATACACAAAAAGAAAATAAGAAACCATGGATAACAAAGGATATCCCGAATTTAATATGTATGAAACAGACGAAATACCCAAGGATTTCAAACGTAACATCATAGTAACTATACCAAAAAAGAGAGGCGCGGGTAGATGTGAAAATTTTCCAACAATAAGTCTGACAGTGCACATGTCAAAAATATTAACTAGAATTGTACAAAGAGAAATGGAAAAACGCCCTGAAGAAATGCTAGGAAAAGACCAACTTGGGTTTAGGAGAAACAGGGGAGCACGGGAGGTTATTCTAGCTCCGAGAGTGATAATGGAAAAAACAATAGAAAAAGGGAAAAGCGTGTATATAGGGTTTGTAGATCTGGAAAAGGCATTCGACAATGTAAAATGAAAAAATGTTCGAAATACTCAAAAAGATTGGAATGAGTTATAGGAATAGACGAATAGTACATAGCTTGTACAAAGAGCAAACAGCAGTGATACAATTAGAACAGGAACGTAGAGAAGTAAACATTAGGAAATGGGTGAGACAGGGATGTGTCTTATTCTCACTAATTTTTACCTTGTACATTGAAAAGGCAATGAATACCGTCAAATGCAGGAAGACATTTGGAATTGCTAGGCAGGGACAAAAAAATGATTTGCTTAGATTTGCAGATGATATAGCGGTATTACCATCTAACTGGGAAGAGTAAGAAGCTGCTCTTAATAAAATGGAAACGGTTCTAACAGAGAGATACGGTATAAAAATTAACAAAACTAAAATTAAGGTACTAGTATGCAAAAATAAATCAAAAACAAGAATACAAATAGGTATCACGAACATACAAGAGGCTAAAGATTTCTGTTACCTAGAAAGCCCAATAACGCAAGATGGGAAAAGCACAAAAAATATAAAACAAAGATTAGCACAAGGTCGTACTACATTTAACAAGAAAAAGCAACTTTCTGGAGCTCAAAAACCACAAACATAGGAACAAGGAAAAGATTGCTTGAAACATATGTGTGGAGTACAGCACTGTACGACTGTGAAGCCTGGACAGTAGGAGAAGCGGGCAAGAAAAAGGTAGAAGCCTTTGAAATGTAGTGCTACAGACGTATGATGAAGATATCATGGACAGACAAAGTTAAGGACGGAGAAGTACTAAAAATGGTAGGGAAAGAAAGAAATATGTGGAAAACGGTAAAAAATAGGAGAGATAGGATGATAGGCCACATACTACGGGATGAGGGAATAGTGCGGGATATATTAGAAGCAGAGGTAAGAAAAAGAGAAGAGGAGGTAGACCTAGGTTAGACTACTGTTCACAGATAGTGAAAGATGAATGCTTTTGGAGTTTCAGGGAAATGTGTAGGCTAGCTGAGAATTGAAATCAATGGAGGTACGCATCCAACCAGTCCCAAGATGGATAAATTAATGACATAGAGAGTATTTGTACTTAAACATGATGATTATTATAAGCAACTGCAAGTATTGGCTGGGCAATATTCTCGAATAATGTTAATTGTATGAAAGGCTTTACTGGAAAACTATTATTTCGGCAAATGTCTAAGTGTTGGAGATCGTGACAGCCACAGTCTGGTGAAATAGGGTGAAATAGGGCATAAAATTAGAAAACAATAGAAGGGGAACCGAGCTGTATACAGCTGTGTGAAAATTTCAGGGACCTGTGTAGGCTAGCTAGAATATAAATAAGTGCAGGTACGTGTCCAACTAGTTTTGAGACGAAAAACCTAATAACGAAGAAATTATTGAATTTAAATCTTATGGTTATTATAAACAACTATAGGTGTTGGTTGTGACATATCTGCAACTAATGTTGACTGTGCGAAGAGATATATTGGAAAAAATTTTAAATCGGTAAATGTCTAAGTGCTGGGGGAACTTGGCAGCCATAGGCTGCTTACCCCCCTTCACAACCGTGCATTTACATTTCCAATGCTCGACCCGAAGGTACTACATTGGCCAGGGGGCGAGTTTTTTGTCCCCCCTCACAGTCTTGCACAGTATTGATTCAAATGGCAAAAAGTCAACCAAAGAAAAGGTTTAATGGAATTGCCTAATATGTGGATAAAAGCATACGATTCTTGAAGACATATACGAAAATAAAGAAAGAGAATCTGTACCGGCTTACGTTTTTAGACAAAACATGTTTTTTTTTTAAAATAGTGCCGTAAGTCGTTCCTGGCAGTTACGAGCACACGAATGAATGGAAAAGGTTATTGACATACCTACGTACCCTTTATAAAATATAAGGTAATTAGTCTTTCGGGTACATAGTATTACACCCCCAAACTGCCACGAAAAAGAATGAACAAAATTTTTTAAATTGGATAACAACAGCCTGAATAATGATGAATAACCGTGTCTAGTAAAATATGTAAAATTTAGCACGATAAATATTTAGAATATATCAGTAGTAAAAATACACACGTTAATAACATTTATAATTAGTTTAAATACGTTGATTTACAAATTGTCAATAGAAGATCATTCTATAAGAATACCTTCAAAGTTACAAATCAGATCTCTTCACCTACTGTTAACTATTATCAACCTCCGTATTTTATCGATAGCGTTATTTTACTCGCTTGGTAGTAGATTTTGGTAGTGGCAATCCGCCACGATGTGACGTCACACATATTGATGACGCAAGCCTATTTAGAAATCGCGAAGACTATATAACACATTTTTGGTCTGTACTATCTAAGTAATAAAAACAATTAATGTTCTATATTATTTATACAACTTTGATAGCGTAAAGACCGATTGTTAACTATTTCTGACATTCCGGGTTATAAAATGTTGGAAATAATACGAGACCAGATATTTCGCCGAAAAAATATTGCATTTGCTTTGAGTTTAACGGGCATCAAGCTTTTTTGTTGTTCATTGTATTTGAAAAAATAAATTCTTTAAAAAGATAATATTAAAAGGCAAATAAAACACCAGAACTCTTCCATGGTTTTGCCGTCTGTAAAAAATATTTAGATAGGTCAGAAGCCTTTGAAAGTCGGTACCATAGGAAAATGTTGAACATTAGCTGCGTATACAGGATTGATGAGGAGGTACTGAAGCGAATAGTTGACAAATGGTTTTTAGGGTGAATATAATAAAGAAAAGAAATCGATTGATAGGTTAACACTTAAGACATCCAGAACTGGTCTCGCTGATAATGGAACAAGAGAAAGATTAGAATATTACCTAGCTAGACTCGAATAAATGTGACAAGTTATAAGCGATATATATTTTGCTAAGTAAGTCGGCATATAACAAGCTGGCCAGAATAGAAGGTTTGGAGGTAGTGTTAGCAAAAACTTGAAATGATAAAAACCGGTTTACCGATTTTACTCCAAACCAGTTTGGTAAAACCGGTTTACTGAAACAGATTTTCAAATCAAAGTCGGTTATGCCACAATCGATTTTATCAAAACCTGTTTTGAACGGACCGGTTTTACAGAATCAAGTTATATCGAAACCGATTTTATCATGTTACGAATTCTATCGATACCGATGTACTGACTTTAGTTATTACAGTAAACAATACCTTTCGTGGTTAGCATTATCCTTAAAAAATAAGGTAATGCAGTAATCAGCTTTAAACATCTAGTTACCTTATTTTTTATTAAAAGCACAAATACTTCATATGCATTCCATTAGTAGAATTACAACTACGACTACATAATTAGAAAATTTCCCGTTGACACCTAGTAGAATCGGAACTATTCTAAGTAAAAGTGTTACACCCAGATAGTTATAGTTGTTCCTATTGTGCATTATTTTGATGTGTTAAGCTTGATACTGCTTATGTTATACTATTTATAGAACTGAAATATTTTAATAAATATGGGGTTGCGGTACTTCTTCATTTTTGTGTTTCAGTCATATTATAATGTACTAAAGAGCTTTCCTAAATAGAAAAATCGCACCATACATGAATATGAACGCAATAACCTGTTTTTTCAAATTTTAATAGATATCTACGACGGACCAAATTTAAACTATCGTTTCCATACTTAGAATGCGAAAACAATAACCAGACACTTAAACCGGAAGTAACATGTATTCGCAAGTTTTTATTTGGTTGATAACTAGCGCATTGGCATGCTAACGATACTTCTAGCGTATGATTTTGACCACAACTCTAAATATCTAAGTCGGTTTTCAGCGGGATTTGCCAAAACCGCTTTTCTAAAACCCCTTTACCAAAACTGATTCTACCGAAATCGATTTTAATACAAACAGTGTTACGTTCACTTTCCGACAAGAAATAAAACCGTAAGCTTGTTAGTTCTTTATTCATTTACATAAATTCTGTTTCAATATTCAAACACCACCCGGTATATTAGACCTTCCTACTATAAGTACGCTTTACAATAATTTCAATTAAATCTAATTATTGCAAAATAAAAAGCTCTTCTGTAATATCAATCGTCCGTACCTTGTTTAAGGTATCCGTTGAATTGATACACATTACTGTAGCGAATAATTACTTCTTATTATACCCAATCATAAAGACTCGTTGAAATAATGGATCGTACTTATTTGTTAAGATTGTTTCAAGTTTCTATTTAACACCTGCGCTTGATAAGGTCGGGATTGATGTAATTTCGTTTCGATAAAACGAGTTCATTACTTAATTCTTTCTGCAGCTAAACGACTGTGCATATTTGTTGAATTTTTGGTTGTTTAAAAAATTTTGGGCACACCACTGTGTACTTCCTCCAGTGGACATGCGACCTATTGATATGCCGCTTCTTTTAGTATGGAAGGATACACAAGTTACGTAGTTTTCGGTTCATCTGTCCCACCCCGGCCCTAGAAAGAGTGTGGTAGATCCAACACCGTAGACACGTGGGTGAGTGTTTCTTCCGTGCTATGTTGAGACCCTGTCTACGTAGATTTTGCTGTTTAAGCTCATACATTCATCGAATTAATTCGTATGTGCGAAAATGATTGAACTATTTTGGTAGATATTGCCATGGTATTAGTACATTACTATAGATTTTAAATGACAAAGAAAATATACTATCTATTAGTGTGTAAATGATTTAAAAACTTGTTGGCATATTGGAAGACGTTATTGCCATTGTATTTGTAGTTGTGTGTAAGTAGTGTTTGTGTTATCAGAACCCATGTGAGGTATCATAATATTATGATTACTAACCTGAATTTTGAAATCTGGTATACAAATACAATAGATAGTAAATGATAAAATTTGAGTATTCTCACATACTCAAAATAAGTTTGTTACGTACAGTGACGTAGCCTACAAAAAAACCAAAGCAAAAGAAAAAGTATGACCGGGCTCAATCGGTGAGTGGGCGGGTTTTTTTTACCTATAGACAAATTAAAGAGAAACCTGAAATAAATAAAGAGAAATTTATATACACTCACTCATTCACACTCATTCACACTCAGAACAAAACATACAAAGAAAAAAAAGAATTTATAATTAAACAAAATATCTACAGAACACAGTATTCCCAAACCCAACAAAAAATGAATGTTCCAATTTACATATACATAATGAGAAACCCCCAACACCAAAAAAAAAATACTCATGAAAATGGCGAGCTGTAGTTTTTAGGTAATTACCCCCTGACATTATTTAGTAAAAAAGAACTAAATGCAACCCTAAAAACCACAGCTCTAGATCATCGTAAATATAAACTGGCAACAACGTTTTCACACATGCCAGCAAGTCTTTAAACCATTTTTACGATAACAAGTAGTGTATTTTTAGTTATTTAAAAACAAAATAGTACTGCATTAATATAATGCCAATAAATACCATAATAGAGCAATAATTTTCGTGTAGATCAATTAAATTTGAAAATGCATGATACCTAAACGGTAAAATCCCAGACGGTCTGGTTCCAAAGTAAGTAGTAAGAGAAAACAAAAAAAACTCACCCTCAAGTTGCTGACGTCGGGGTTGAGCCAGTAGCTGGTCCACGTCAGCAAGTAGGTGGGCCTACGCCCAGAAAGAACGCGTTGGGCCTCCCATTACAACAAGAAGTGGCAACTAAAGGGATTAGCGTGTCCCCCGCAAGAAGCTAGAATAATTTCGCACAATAAATTAATTCATTGAAGCCGAAAAGTACCGTTTTATAAACACCCTAAATACTTACCACGTCGCATTGTGTGGACAAAATTCGCATAACGAAAAACGGAACGAAGCAAAACAGGGCGGATGTTTTCGTGTTGCTATTCGAACTGAGCTCAAAGTAATCTTGTTGTTAAGGAAATAAAACAGGAAAACCCGAGTTTATTGAAATACTATGCAGTATTTATTCCATGAATTCTTTTAAAGGGAAACACAAGCATTAATTATCGGATACTTGGGAAAACGTTCTCGCCTACCTAATTATGGCGTAAATTTCACGTTAAAGAATTCTTAGAAAGGATATTTATTTTTAATGAGCAAAAAGATTTATCAAGTAAAATATAGAGGTTATTTATTATTAATTACAATAGAATTTTAAATACGTGAAAGGGTTATTTTAATTTACGGAATTAATTTTTGTGTTTAACGCCAAAGAGATTTGAAAAAGTATTGTACACAAACTAACCAATTATTTCCGAAAACGAACGTAACAAGTTTATGCCCGTTGTAATGTATCTAAATATTGGGCAATAGGAAGGTAGAAACCGTTTTACAGTACACTCATTACTTTTGCAAAGCGTCAGTTACCCGACGGTGATTGTAATGCTTTTTTGCTAATTAGAGGTTTTTTTAATGTTTTATTTCCTTTGTTTTTTTATATATTGGTATAACTTCAGGTGGTGATTTTTTATATTAAGTAATTTTTACTACTTCTTTAGATGTAAAACCCCGCCTACTCGCCAACTGAGCCGGGCATTCTTTCATTGTCCTGCCGGTTACGTCGATGTACGTAGCAACAGGTTTGCCGAAGCAGGTTTTCGATTTTGATGAAAACTGCGGTTTGTCGAAACCGGTTTACAGATTTTTACCGAAAACCGGTTTTGCTGACAGCTCTACTGGGGGTTGCATAAATCAGTTTGAAGACAAGAAATATAATCTAGTTGGATTTCGAATTCACAAATTCAAAGAGAAATTGGCAAATTATATGTGTCCTCATTTGTATTCAGAATAACGTTGTAAATTATTACAAATTGCGTTAGGACATTTGCATTTCCTTCAATAAGTGTCATTAATTTTTTAAACGTCTTGAATTTCTTTAGAATCGTCTATTCACTTTTACATTAGTTACATTTTGTATTCTAAAATATATTTTAAAAGTTTTTAAAACATTACATATTGAAGTTCGTTAACAGAGCTAGTGCGGAATTTTTATTAAGCTACACGCTTCTTATTAACTATTATTTTACATGACAACTGCGTATACCGTAATCTGTTTGCAGGTTATACATAAATAAATTTTAATATTTTTTTTTGGTTTAAATATGCAAGTCTATTAATGGAAAAATCGACGTTCAAAAGAAAGAATATGCTCATGTGCACCAGCATGCAAATCTGATAAATTCTATGTAATATGTGTGTTGTGGGTAGCTTTGTTACAAAGAACCTTCATAATATTAAAGACGTGTTAATTTCACTCTCTTTAAGATGAACATCTTTAGTTTTAACAAACTGTAGAATTAATTGTTATTAATTAGCTAATTTCCCACATAATGTGCCAAACGCAATGTATACAATTAGCAGCTGCTGGTTAACTATGTAAAAGACAGTAATTAAGTTTGAAAGTCATTTTAGTAGATAAAAGTGATTTCATCTATAAACAAATAGAAAGTACAAGTAGGTTTGTAACAAGTTCTTCTAGAAAGTGATCTCTAAATTACGTTCATATTGTTAATTTTTAAATGCTTTAGAACCAGTGTTCAAAAAACCTGCTTTTTATCTTGTCAAATCCATGTTTCAAGGTAAATTAGATCTGCAATTCTTGCTCTAAGTATCTTTATTTACTGTATGGTTCATTACTGATTTCAAAGTATTCACTACATTATAATTTTAATTAAGGGGCCGCTATGCTTGCGGCCACGTCCCCAATGCTCCACCCGAAGGTACTACACTGGGTTCAAACGCGAAAATATAAACGTGCTCCTAATTATTCTAACTTCAAAATTAACACATCCTAAATAAAAATCTAACAATTGAAACAAAAAACTTAAAATAGGGTTTGATTGATGGTATCCCTAGTATTTCACTACAGCTACAATGCACGTTACCTGTTTTTGAATATACGAAATTATCTGCAATGAAAAACCTAGCTCACTTTTAAATATTTCAAACGCTGACTACTATTTGTATAAACACTTTTACTAATTAAGTTGATTCATAGATACAGTGAATATAATTTCAACGTTTGGCGTGAATGTGACTAACAAATTAGGGAACAAACAAACTAATTTTATATGTAGTTTACGTCAAAACAGCTATGTTTATTTCTATACTTTTAATTCAATAATCACAAAGTAAATACAACCTTTCAAATGAAAACAGGAACTTGTCAGCACATTTTGCGGAAACTTTTAACACTGATGTTTAAGTGCAGCATCTTCTCCCGTCGGAAAATAAACAAAAATTTATTAAATCCTGGTTAGAATCATAACTAAATTTAGTAGCTCCAAACAAGAAGATATTTGTTGTAGTAAATAGCGTTGTGGTGTTAAAAGTAGTGATAGGTTAGTTAAGCTGTGAACAGGAATTTGTGTGTTTCAGGACTAAAATTTGAAAGTATCTTAGGGATGGATTTATGGTGAAGTTAGGTCTGGTAATAGACATGGAGAAAAGATTAGTAAAGGTTAGGGATATGATATTGCCCTTGAAAGATAGTTATGACGTAACAGAAGATGACGTGTGTTTAGTGTGAATTTGATGGAAATAGATGATGGGGAAGTAAATGAGTTAGATACTATTAAATGTCCGGAAGAGAAATTAGAGGAAGTTCAGGCACTTTTAAGGAAATATTCACAATTAGTAGGTGTGGAGACCAGCACAGCGCTGAGTTGTGAGCATGTTTTAGAGGTTGATAATTCAGAACCGTTTAATTCTAAAATATACCCGATACCTGCAGCATATAGGGAGCCAGTAAATTACGAGTTAGCAAAAATGTTGAATGATGGCATAATTGAATATTCGAATACACATTTTTTAAACCCGTTGGTCTATGTAACTTTGATTGCAATTAATACAATTAATTTTATATATAACATGTCTTTCACTAAGAGCCTCTGATGAATCTTTGATTTTTGAAAAAAATTTTCCGATTGATAGAATATTTTTATTCGTTATTTTGATATTAAACTTCTTAAAGGTGTTGCATGATTTAGATGTTAGTTGTTTTATGAAAGGAAGAGATTTGCATGAAAAATCATGTCTATTTGTATTTTATTTACATCAGTTTCAGTAATTGAATCTATAGATTCATTTGAATGACTGAATAGAAGTTTAGTTATGAGTGATTTAGGATAGTTGTTATTTTGAAGAATTTTAATGCAATGGTTCAAGCGTGTGGATAGGCAATATTTCGAATGGGAATGTAATAATCCTGAATTGGGGGAAAATAAATTTTATTCAAATAGATGGCTTAATGCATGGGAAATACTAGCTGATTATGGAAGAGTCAATGAGAAGAAAATAGACCAGGTTAGATTTTTAATTATAAGACATTATTTTTCTATTTTTTTTATTTGAATATTGAATTTGCTTAATATAAATAAATGTAAAAAGTCAACAAAAGAAGGACTTGAATAAGTATAAAGTACGTAATATGATAAGAGGCTTCGAACGTTCCACACTTCTTTTTTTTTATAAAAATAATAGGTTTTTTTAGTGACTTTGGGTTTTGAATAAAAAGCATATGATTTCTGATAAATGAGATTTACAACATTAATTAATTGAAAAGTGTATTTTAAATAATTTACAAAAACTGTACATAATATTTGTTTCATTATATAGAATCGAATTAACTGAATTTTATAATTCCAAATAAATGCTAGTCGAGGTCATAAGATAAAGTTAATGGGAGTGATTTGATAATTTTAACAATCAAGGAGGAGTTATAAGTTGAATACGAAATTTATAACGAGTAAGGCGGTAACGTATCAAATTTTGTTATTGGTAGACAAGGTTGGTTCAAGATAAAATCCAGTTATGTTTCTGGGGGGAGCTTATAGCAATATTAATAAGACAGCCCAACGTCGGAGGAGATAATTACAATTCCAGTTTATTCATAGCAATATATATATATATATATATATATATTGTCATGGAATTATAGGTTAAATAGGTCCAGATAATAAAATTTCAACCACTGTGTATATAGGAAATAGGAGCAACTTATTTACGCGCCAAATTAATCAGTTTAGATATGGAAGACGGACGGTTATTAACATATTTTGTAATTCTAAATTAGAATGTTTAAATTGCATAAAGGGAAGAAGCGTTAGAGTACATAAAAACTCCAGGATACGCATAATTTAATTGTAATAATTTTAAATCAAGCGCATGGGATAGGAAACGGAGCTCTCAAGTATAGAAAATCAATAATTTAATCGCAGATTTCCATTTAAAGAAACGAAAACATTCGTTTCACAAATCCTATGAATGGATAAACTCGGAATTGTTATTTTAAACAGACTGTTGCTTTGAAGAAGCACCTGTTAGTTAAAATGTCGAGTTTGGGAAACTTAAACGAACGTTAGCACAAAATTCTATAGAATTTTGTGTGTAACGGCCAATGCATAAGCTGCTGAAATAACAAATGCCTTGAAGACTGAGTGAAATAAACGATCTATAATGTAAAACAGACAGAGAAGCGTATAAGAAAGCGTTGGTTACAAGTCACGTCTAAAGTACAAGGGGAAATGTAAAGGCCAACAATAATATCGATTTTCTGTAGCTTTAGAGGGGTTCTAAAAAGAGACAATAAATATGCGTGGAACGGAGAAAGGTAGCTAGGAGGTGGAACGTTATAACGAGGCAAAGCAATATCATTGGTTGAAGGATAGCAGTTTTTGAGAAGCTCGCGTCCGTTGAGGTATCGAACCAATTTCTATGTAACAGCACGATGAACGGAGAATTTTTCAGCCGTTGGAGTTCGTTACTATAACATTTTTGAGAATCGGTTTAGAAAATAAACTTTTCAATGAAATAGGTTCCATGGGGGTATTGAAAAGCGTATAAATAGTCTGAGAAAAATATTAAAGCTCTCTTATCACGTATATCGCGCTTAGATCTCTAACGTAATTGCTTGTACGGGATCTTAAGTTGTATTAATTATTGTTTATTCGATACAACATCCTATTTTAAAGTATGTAAAGCAGTTTGTAATGGAACATAAAAGTATTAAAAGTGATTTGCACGAGTGAGTGATAAAGTTACAAAAGGTGCCGTTACTACAAGATACAATTGAATGATAGGATGGTACTTGGTATGGAATGTTAAGTTTGGACAAGACAAGTATCCGGGTAGAATATTAAAGGTGGTTGCAGAGAGTTGGAGAGTAGGGATCAGTCGGATCCAGACATAATCGTTAAGTATATGGACACAACGACGAAGGTTTCTGGTACACATCTCCTGAGGTAACGATGGACGAAGCCTACTCCAGGTAAAAAAAAATCAATTTCCTGCTTTTTGCTTAAACATTTGTGCTACTATTTTTTGTGTTTGAGTGTTTTGGCTTGTTGGGGGTGTATTTATTATCATAAAAACTCATTTAAAGGGGTATATGAACAGGACAATTAATATTGATTATTTAAAAGTGTTTATTGATGATATAAAATGTTGTTATAAGGAGTAAACTGGCCTTTAGATTTATGTTTAATAAAAATGCGAGGTTTAAAAGCATTTAGTAGAACTGGGTTATAATGAGATCAAATAGACCAAAATAAAATCAATCTAAGGTTGCATGACGGCCCCATCTTAAAGAAATTTGTTGAAATAATTAAAATCATAAAATTTTTAAAAATTTAAAGATTGAGATGGTAACAGTTTTATCAAACTGTATGTACTAATGTGTAAATATCTTCGTAATAATGAAAACTTGTTAATATGTGTAAATAAAAAGGTTGTGCAGAAATAAGGAGGCGTTCCAAAAAGGTAGTGTAAGAAATTTTTTTTTAATTTTTTTTTCAGAAAATGTTATGTTGGCACAAGCGTGGGTGAGATTTTGAAACTTTCACGTCACTTTTATGACGGCCCAACGCTGAGGCTCGATTTAAGAACTTAATCCCACCATTCCACAGCAATATATATATATATATATATATATATATATATATATATATTGCTGTAAAACCTTTTTAATTAGATTCGAGCCTCACGAATTGGGCGTCATGTATGCTGTGATACCTCCTAAATTAACTGGTCCGTCGACTTTCTTCTGTTAATCGCCTCGGCTGCTCCTCTAGATAACTTTCATCCTCATTCAAAAAAAAAAACAAACACATTCCTACCACAAACATCAACGTTAACTCTATTTACATCAATATTTACAATACATTAAAATTTCAAAATTAAAATTCAGCATAAATTTCAGTATCAGAAAATTTCAAGATTAAATTTGTTATCATTTTAATGTGCATCCAAAATTACAGTCCTTCTAGGATGCCTACTAATTAATGTAACAATATATGCAGACCTGAGTCTGAGTACAAAGGGAGCATCTACCACCCCTTTACGTTAATTAACCAGGTTCGTCTAATTGAGCTCAAAGACATACCCAAATTTTCATCAAGAACATAAATACTAAATACTCCTTTCGACTTAAACAAGCAAATTTCACCTTAAAATTAAAATTCTGTTGTTAGTACAATTTCACTACTGTCCATTTTAAGTAAACCAATTATAAAGTTATTCAACACACACCAAAATATCAAAGTTCGAACAAAATAGTATAATTTACCTGAAGGTTACTGCACTCGTAGCTTCAATGTACATCGTCCGTTTTGTTAATCACACCATTCCTGGGTTATATTTACGGCTTCTGATTCTCAACGCTTTTAAAATTTTCTCCACCACCATTCATCTGAAGTTGTTTCAGGACTTTTCCGGAACTCATCTATGTATATCTGAACCTTGTTTTGTGGATCCAGACACGTTTATGAACCATTTAATTATTAACACCCTCGAAAAATAACAAAGAAATTCATACTTCTTTCACCAATATACGCCAAAACTGCCTACTTTTGTGTATTCATTTGTCGTTGTAAATTTTACTAATTGGTACCGTGATACTAAACTTTATTACCTTGTATCTTCTTTTCTAAGTGCACTAAAGTACATTCATTGTAGCACGTAAAGAACAAGCTGTTTTAAATCACAAAAATATTCGAGCAAACTGTTTAAATTATTTAATCAAAACCGGAAAACTAAAAAGCACTGTTTAACGCATTGAATCAAGTCGAAAATCTAAGAGAGCTTGTTCATATTCACCTGGGTATATATAGAGGTTAGCCTGTCTGTCGGTCTAGTCCCCAAAACGGACAATTCTTCAGAATTTCGCATGCTAGGTTCCCATTCCGCAGCCCGGCATGCGATTTTTACGAAATTTGCACTCGCCCCAGTTAAATCTCAGAACTTTCGACACGGCTCGCAACGTCTGGAAATAACTAATTGAATTTTATACAGAAATGTTATTTTTACCTTTCAAGTTTGCCTTTTACTTTCAACCAATCGCAACCCCGTGACGTTGCTCTACTCCCGCCTTTTACTATATGCGTCTCGGTCTTGCGCATATTATCTGTCTCTATCTAACCTGTTCTTTATTGGTGCAAATTGATATTCCTTATTATCGATTATTTTCAGTCCACATGGACTGTTATCTGGGTTAAATAACCCCGTATCTAGTCTTCCCGTTAATATAAGCGACGGTTTCTCCAACATTCTCTGAAACCATTTGTTATCTGCAAATTTTACTCAAAACAAGCTTTTTTTTTAAATACGCAGGTGTTCTGTATTTCGTGCTAAAGCATTCGACCGTTTCCAATATCCGTAGAATCGACATGTTTATCTAAACAAATTAAACTGAAATTGCCTTTTAAGAATACGCAGGTGTGTTCAAACGTAACATTTTAAATACCCTTCTACGATTTGACTATTATTGGGTTTTTACAAGTTTTTATAGATATTATATGTTACTAATGGTTCAATTAACTTCAATTAAAAATAATACCCTTTAATTTTTAGTGACTCCTAATCAAATATTAATTATTATCTGTACATTTTGTTTAATACCGGTTACTTAAAATTGAGTTAATTAATATAAATTTTGCACGTAATTTCTATTTGTTTCTTTACTAGGAATAATTAAATTACGTAGAGCTTTCTAATACTGCTTCCTTTGATATAAAGCGTCTTGTACATGATTTAAATCTCTTATTTTTAATGAAACAAATGAATTTTTATTCTCCACGGTTTTTTAATAACGCGTACCTTTTCCCAAAGCTTCTACACGGTGATTAAAATTATTTGATGTGATTATTTAATTTTCTACCCTGGTCTAAATATGAGTAATATATATATAATATTTTTATTATATCGCTCAAAATCATAGCGCAAATAATTCTATTTTTTACTCTGATCTCTAAACAAAAGAATGAGGTATTAAATAATAAGTCTACCATCACGTCACCCATGCATCGAGTAGATTGGGCAGTTGTCCTTAAGGAAGTAATCCATTGCGCATTTGTGCTTTGGAATTACTGTTAGAATACGACAGTGGTGCCAAGGTCTCGTAACTCATTGAGCAGGAATATTATCGATCTACCTACTTCACGCTGGAAACCGCTTCAATGGATTATTATCAACGCTTCAGAATTTAATGCGTTAGATCAGGCGCGAAGCCCTAGAAGAGACCCAGGTATGCCAATTTATCTAATTAATTTTGATATTCTGCATTTTGTGTCATAAATAATAATATTAATTACGAATATTAGGTAGTTTCATAAAGCGTAGGGTCAAGGATTTGTATTTTTAAAGAAGTAGCTAACTTGTAAGTTTATTAATACGAAAGTTCCAGTTTCTGTATATAGCAAAAATCAATAATTTAAGAAGGTGAATTTTTTAATTGCATAAAGTATACATAAATTTAGCATAGTGAAAAGCTTTAATATTGATTAACCTTGCAAAGAAGTAACGTAGGGTAGAAAAGTGTGGTCTACAAACAACGTATAGACGGCTAAAGTTTGTAAGAAGCAACGTGCAAGCAAATAATTCGTTTCTAGTTAAAAATAAACGTTCAAAAGGTTCCTGGTATTAATTTAAAAAAAGTAGGGAAGATAGTTTATTTCTAGGATTTTTAGTTAAACGCTCAAGATCGTTATAAACGAACGAATAACAAGTATTTGAGGTGGGGGTATTGAAGATTATATAAATGAATCGATATTAGATAGAGAAACCGTATCTTAACATGTATTAAAATGGACAAAATTTAGGTGTGCATCGACTTTGAAACTACTAAGGGGATAAGGACTGATATAATGAAGATAGGAGAGACGAAAATAGTTGGCAGGAATACACATATAGGAAGGAGATGGGCGATACTCAGGAGAGAGAAAATGTGTTAGAATAATATTATACTTGTAAACTTGGGATTAGAGATAGAAAATACGGGTTAAACAAGGACACGATAAACGGGTAACTGGCATGGACAATAAGAAAAGTGCAAAATAAAAGACAGAGCATTTTTGGATATAAGAAAGAGCGAGGTTACTGTATATACGGGCATGCGAGAGGCGTGTTATAATGCTTGTGTTTGTATCAGCGATGAGGGAATTTAACTAAGTCGACACCCGTTAAAAATTTTTAAATGATTTTCGAGGTAAAATATTTATTTTGTATGCAAAATTATTAGACTTTCGAGACGGTAGGCATACAGCTGCCAGTTTTCCACGATATTGTGGAAGTTAACGATACGATTTTTAGAATTAATGACGGTTGAGTGTTGTTTGGTGACGTGTTTTGAGAATCGTAAACCGTTGTAGAAATGTTTACCAAGATGGTTTGTTGTTGTAGTGGTATGTGATATAGCCTCTATTTCTTTTTTCACCCTCGGTTGGACGCTTCATTTTTCTTGATGTGATACGGCCCCTTACGTTGGTGTGCCCCGTGCCCCTTTTTATTGCTGTGATCTAACTCTTATTAAAATCCTATAATTTCTGGAATTTGTTTTTCCACGGCTAGCTCACTGAATGTTCTACTTCGCAACAATAAAGATTGTTTAACCTTTTTTCTTCCTACTACCTCACTGTTAAATTAATTTAAAGGAAACAATCCAAAGATTACACAATATAATGAACGATACTATGTACAGTTTTATATAAATTCAAAATTTTAGCCCCTGAATAGAACATTAACATTCGCCAAATTTATACTTTCCTGAAAGCCAGCAAAAATGTCTTTTAATTATTCTTAAATATCTTTCGAACGTTAAAAGATTCTTTCCCTATTTTCAAATTCTTAAATGACCTTTTTGTTAACTCTTACAGATATATAATAAATAGCCAATATTAAAATTGAAACAGTCTTTAACTAATAAAAATTTTAAGATCTCTAACCTGCGTTTTCCTTGCTTGTCACTGGAATTGTCTCATATTATCTGTGGTCAACACCCTTTGATTGCTACAGCTCGACTTGCTTCGCTTGATTGGCCAGAATGATGGATTCATGGTTGCTTGTATTTTTCCCCTTGGATTTTTGGAGTAACTTTGAGTATCTTTACGTTTATTTTATATTTCCATATAATAATTTATTTAGACGTATTTTCAGACGTATTATTTAAATATGCGTTTAGAGTATTCATTCTGACGTACATTTAAATCTTTAATCGGACCCTTATTCGGACCTTTAATCAGATCCCTAAATGGTTGAGTATTAGTACAAATTTTAATCAATAGTTTACCTTACGTCTAAGCGTAGAACAGTTTTTTTTCGTCGCACAAATTTGGCACTTTCAATCTTTCACTTTTTAAAATCATTGACTTTTCACAAATTGTCTCTGGTACATAAATTTTTACTTTATATCGACGTAGTTCGTGCCTTGTTGAAGCTGAACCGTCTATTTCCAAATTTCCTATCGTATTTATAAGCTCCACCTATGCATGTTTTAATTGGTGCGCGTCGCGTGTTTAATGATAAACTTTTATAATTTCCGCCTATCTCTATAGAACCTTGGTATTTCTCAAATTCCCTGTTCTTATTGTTGTACTTTCATTCAATCTCGCACGTAGACATTCAATATATCCTAGTATCCTTTTAGAATTTCCAAATATTCTTTTCATTCCGTTACGTATTTTATATTTGTGTCGCTTATAGTCCACAGCTTATCGTATAACGAACCGTCTGTTATTTATTTGTTATTAAAAATATGTTAGCTTTGTCCGCAAATGTAATATTTCTACTCACGTATTTATTTTCTAATAATGACGTATTGGAATGCGTTTACTTATTTATGCGTTGACATTTTTGAGGGTATTCTTAAATAGCCAGAATACCAGGTTATTTATCTTTCCGGATAGTGTGTTTATATTGATGCAATTTGTTGCGTTTAAAACCTTATCTTTTACTCGTTTCTTAAACTTAGAGCGTATTATAAGACGTATAAATTATTATTTTAGCTAAATAGTGTTTGATTATTCCAAAATGAGCTTTTTTCTTATGAATTAAATTAAATATACTTTATATACAGTGTGCTCGCTATTGACCTTTTGTAAAATAGTCGATTAACTCCTATAATTGGTGAAATTATTTGTTTTTCCTAACGTTCAAATTATTTACATTTATTCTACAACCTCTATGACTTAATCTACCCTTAAACTACCCTCTTATCATAGCATTTTATATATATATATATACACAATATATATATATATATATATATATATATAATATATAAAATACTCATATTTAGACCAGGGTAGAAAATTAAATAATCACATCAAATAATTTTAATCACCGTGTAGAAGCTTTGGGAAAAGGTACGCGTTATTAAAAAAAACCGTGAAGCATAAAAATTCAATCGTTTCATTAAAAATAAGGGAGTTAAATTATGTACAAGACGCTTGCTATAAAAAAAAAGGAAGCAGTATTAAAAAGCTCTACTAGTAAAGAAACAAATAGAAATTACGTGCAAAATTTATATTAATTAACTCAATTTTAAGTAACCGGTATTAAACAAAATGTACAGATAATAATTAATATTTGATTAGGAGTCACTAAAAATTAAAGGGTATTATTTTTAATTGAAGTTAATTGAACCATTAGTAACATATAATATCTATAAAAACTTGTAAAAACTCAATAATAGTCAAATCGTAGAAGGGTATTTAAAATGTTACGTTTGAACACACCTGCGTATTCTTAAAAGGCAATTTCAGTTTAATTTGTTTAGATAAACATGTCGATTCTACGGATATTGGAAACGGTCGGATGCTTTAGCACGAAATACAGAACACCTGCGTATTTAAAAAAAAAGCTTGTTCCGAGTAAAATTTGCAGATAACAAATGGTTTCAGAGAATGTTGGAGAAACCGTCGCTTATATTAACGGGAAGACTAGATACGGGGTTATTTAACTCAGATAACAGTCCATGTGGACTGAAAATAATCGATAATAAGGAATATCAATTTGCACCAATAAAGAACAGGTTAGATAGAGACAGATAATATGCGCAAGACCGAGACACATATAGTAAAAGGCGGGAGTAGAGCAACGTCACGGGGTTGCGATTGGTTGAAAGTAAAAGGCAAACTTGAAAGGTAAAAATAATATTTCTGTATAAAATTCAATTAGTTATTTCCAGACTTTGCGAGCCGTGTCGAAATTTCTGAGATGTAACTGGTGCGAGTGCAAATTTCGTAAAAATCGCATGCCGGGCTGCGGAATGGGAACCTAGCATGCGAAATTCTTTAGAATTGTCCGTTTTGGGGAACAGACCGACAGACAGGCTAACCGCTATATATACCCAGGTTAATATGAACAAGCTCTCTTAGATTTTCGACTTGATTCAATGCGTTAAACAGTGCTTATTAGTTTTCCGAGTTTGATAGAATAATTTAAACAGTTTGCTCGTATATTTTGGTGATTTAAAACAGTTTGTGCTTTACGTGCTACAATGAATGTACTTTAGTGCACTTAGAAAAGAAGATACAAGGTAATAAAGTTAGTATCACTGTAATAATTAGTCAAAATTTGCAACGACAAATGAATACACAAAAGTAGGCAGTTTTGGCGTATATTGGTGAAAGAAGCATGAATTTCTTTGCTATTTTTCGGGGGTGTTAATAATTAAATGGTTCATAAACGTGTCTGGATCCACAAAACAAGGGTCAGATATACACAAATGAGTTCCGGAAAAGCCCTGAAACAACTTTAGATGAATGGTGGTGGAGAAATTTTAAAAGCGTTGAGAATCAGAAGCCGTAAATATAACCCAGTTGGAATGGTGTGATTAACAAAAGGGACGAGGTACATTGAAGCTACGAGTGCAGTAACCTTTAGGTAAATTATACTATTTTGTTTGAACTTTGATGTTTTCGTGTGTGTTGAATAACTTTATAATTTATTTACTTAAAATGGACAGTAATGAAGTTGTACTAACAACAAATTTTTAAATTTAAGGTGAAATTTTCTTGTTTATGTCGAAAGGAGTATTTAGTATTTATGTTCTTGATGAAAATTTGGGTATGTCTTTGAGCTCAATTAGACGAACCTGGTTAATTAACGTAAAGGGGTAGTAGATGCTCCCTTTGTACTCAGACTCAGGTCTGCATATATTGTTACATTAATTAGTAGGCATCCTACAAGGACTTTAATTTTGGATGCACATTAAAATGATAACAAATTTAAATCTTGAAATTTTCTGATACTGAAATTTATGCTGAATTTTTAATTTTGAAATTTTAATGTATTCTGAATATTGATGTAAATAGAGTTAACGTTGATGTTTGTGGTAGGAATGTGTTTGTTTTTTTTTATGAATGAGGATGAAGGTTTATCTAGGGGAGCAGCCGAGGCGATGAACAGAAGAAAGTCAACGGAACAGTTGAGGTAATGAATAGCTTTTTGTAGGATTCACAGCATTCTTGACGCCCAATTCGCGAGGCTCGATTCTAAGAATACAGGGTTTCACAGCATTCTTGACGCACAATCTGTGGGGCTCGATTCCAAAACCGGAGTTCCCAGATTTTGGAGGTATCACAGCATTCTTTGGTGCCCAATTCGTTAGGCTCGATTCTAATACAGGGTTTCACAGCAATATATATATATATATATATATATATATATATGTTAAATGTTTTTATTTTTCGACTTATTTGCTTGCACGTTCCTTCTTAGAAACTTTAGCCGTCTATACGTTGTTTGTCGACCACACTTTTCTACCCTACGTTACTTCTTTGCAAGGTTAATCAATATTAAAGCTTTCCACTATGCTAAATTTATGTATACTTTATGCAATTAAAAAATTCACCTTCTTAAATTATTGATTTTTGCTATATACAGAAACTGGAACTTTCGTATTAATAAACTTACAAGTTAGCTACTTCTTTAAAAATACAAATCCTTGACCCTACGCTTTATGAAACTACCTAATATTCGTAATTAATATTATTATTTATGACACAAAATGCAGAATATCAAAATTAATTAGATAAATTGGCCTACGTGGGTCTCTTCTAGGGCTTCGCGCCTGATCTAACGCATTAACCTCTGAAGCGTTGATAATAATCGATTGAAGCGGTTTCCAGCGTGAAGTGGGTAGAGCGATAATATTCCTGCTCAATGAGTTACGAGACCTTGGCACCACTGTCGTATTCTAACAGTAATCCCAAAGCACGGATGCGTAATGGATTATTTCTTTAAGGACAACTGCCCAATCTACTCGATGCATCGGTGTCGTGATGGTAGACTTATTATTTAATAGCTCATTCTTTTGTTTAGAGATCAGAGTAAAAAATAGAATTATTTGGGCTATGATTTTGAGCGATATAATAAAAATATAATATATGTATATATATATATATATATATATATATATATATATTATTACTCAAATTTAGAACAAGGTAGAAAATTAATTAACGACATCAAATAATTTTAATCACCGTGTATAAGGAATTTTATTAGATAATACGCGTTATTAAAAACCGTGGAGCATACAAATTTATTCGTTTCACTAAAAATAAGGGATTTAAATTATTTACTAGACGCTTTCTATAAAAAGAAGCAGAATTAAAATGCTCAACGTGTATTTAATTTAATTGTTCCAAGAAACAAATAGAAATTACGTGCAAAATTTATATTAATTAAGTCAATTTTTAAGTAATGGGTATTAAACAAAGTGTACAAATAATAAATGAATATTTAGTGCGTATTCGCTAAAAATTAAAGGGTAGAAGACAATGCCATTTATTATTATTTTAATTGGAGTTAATTGAACGATTATTAAGGTATAATATGCACAAAAGCTTTTAAAAACCCAATAATATTCAAATCGTAGAAGTGTTATTTAAAGTATAACGATTGAACACCTGCGTATTTTTAAATATCAAAGTTCTAATTAATTTGTTTGGATAAACATGCAGCTTCTAGGTATATTGGAAACGGTCGGATGTTTTAACGGGAAGGCTAGATACGGGGTTATTTTACTTAAGAATACACGTGGACTGAAATAACCGATAGTAAAGAGTATCGATTTGCACCACTAGGAGCAAGTTAGAAAAAGACAGATAAAATGCGCAAGGCAAAGACACAGATAATGAAAGGCGTGATTTGAGCAACGTCACGAGGAAATGATTGGTTGTAATAAGATGCAGATATGAGAGGTGTAAACGTAACAATTTCTATACAAAATTAATTGGTTGTTCTCGGACGTGTTTGCGAGCCGTGTGAACATTCTTGGATTTTCAACTTGGACGTGTGCAAATTTTGTAGAACCGCGTGCCGGACTGTCGAAAAGGGAATAGAGTATGCGAAATTCTGAAAACTGGCCGTCGCGGGACAAAACCGACATACAGGCGAGCTATTATTTTAACCCGAACTTTAAACAGTTTCGCTCTCTTAGATTTTCGATTTGATTCAATACTTTAAACAGTTTGCTTTTATATTTCGGTGATTATTGAATACTTTAAAACAGTTTGCTCTTTACGTGCTACGATACAAGTTATTATGCATTAGTCCACTTAGAAAAGAAGATACAAGGTAACAAAGTCTAGTTATATTTGCGAGTATTACTGTACCAATTATCGAAATTAGTAACGATAAATGAATAAACAAAAAGTAGGCAGTTTTAGGTATAGCGTGAAAGAAGTATGAATTTCAGTGCTATTTTTCGGGAGTGAGTAATCAAATGTTATTAGTAAACGTGATTGGATCTACAAACAAGATTTAGATATACATAGATGCGTTCCTGAGAAGCCCTGAAACGTTTTAAACGAATGGTGTTGTAGATGAATTTTAAAAAGCGTCCAGAATCTGAAGCCGTAAACATAAACCAGCTGGAATGGTGGAATTAGCAAGTCCGATGTACATTGAAGCCACGAGTGCAGTAACCTTCAGGTAAATTATACAATTTTGTTCGAATTTTGATGTTTTGGTGTGAGTTGAATAACTTTATAATTTGTTTGCTAAAAAATGGACAGTAGTGAATTTGTACAAACAAAAAATTTTTAATTTTAAGGTGAAATTTTCTTGTTTAAATAGAAAGGAGTATTTAGCAGTTTATGTTCTTGATTATGATGAAAATTTGGGTCTGTCTTTGAGCTCAATTAGACTAACCTGTTTGATTAACGTAAAGGGGTGTGAGATGTTCCCTTTGTACTCAGACTCAGGTCTGCAAATATTGTTAATATAATTAGTAGGCATCCTACAAGGACTTTAATTCTGGATGCAAATTAAAATGATGACAAATTTAATCTTGAAATTTTATGATACTGAAATTTATGCTACAATTTAATTTTGAAATTTTAATGTATTATGAATATTGATGTAAATAGAGTTAACGTTGATGTTTGTGGTAGGAATGTGTTTTTTTTTATGAATGAGGATGAAAGTTTTAACTAGGTGAGCAGCCGAGGCGGAAAAAGTAAAGAGGCAACTATCTGAAGAGATTCAACAGGGCGAGAATCACGGCAAATCTTGGTGCCCAATTCGAGAAGCTCGAATATTGTTTTACTCTGGTGAGGCTTTTTGTAGGAATCACAGCAACTATGACGCCCAATCTGTGGGGCTCGATTCGAAAACCGTAGTTCCCGAGAATTGGGGAGGATCACAGCAATATATATATATATATATATATATATATATATATATATAGCTGAGCTGAGCTGAGCTGAGGCTCGATTTAAGAGCTTAATTCCACCATTCCACAGCAATATATATATATATATTGCTGTGGAATGGTGGAATTAAGCTCTTAAATCAAGCCTCAGCGTTGGGCCGTCATAAAAATGCCGTGAAAGTTTCAAAATCTCACCCACGCTTGTGCCAACATAACATTTTCTGAAAAAAATTTTAAAAAATTTCTTACACTACCTTTTTGGAACGCCTCCTTATTTCTGCAGACCCTGGCTAGCTCAGTAATCGGCTTCTTCTAGAATACCTACCATCCTAAGTACTTTCCTTTCTCACAAACACACTCAAATGAAATTACCACTCAAGTAATGCAACAAAACATACAACCTTTTTATTTACACATATTAACAAGTTTTCATTATTACGAAGATATTTACACATTAGTAAATACAGTTTGATAAAACTGTTACCATCTCAATCTTTAAATTTTTAAAAATTTTATGATTTTAGTTATTTCAACAAATTTCTTTAAGATGGGCCCGTCATGCAACCCTAGATTGATTTTATTCTGGTCTATTTGAGCTCATTATAACCCAGTTCCTCTAAATGCTTTTAAACTTCGCATTTTTATTAAAAATAAATCTAAAGGCCGGTTTACTCCTTACAACAACATTTTATATCATCAATAAACACTTTTAAATAATCAATATTAATTGTCCTGTTCATATACCCCTTTAAATGAGTTTTTATGGTAATAAATACACCCCCAACAAGTCAAAACACTCAAACACAAAAAATAGTAGCACAAATGTTTAAGCAAAAAGCAGGAAATTAATTTTTTTTACCTGGAGTAGGTTTTGTCCATCGTTACCTCAGGAGATGTGTACCAGAAACCCTCGTCGTTGTGTACATATACTTAACGATTATGTCTGGATCCGACTGATCCCCACTCTCCAACTCTCTGCAACCATCTTTAATATTTTACCCGGATACTTGTCTTGTCCAAACTTAACTTTCCATACCAAGTACCATCTTATCATTCAATTGTATTTTGTAGTAACGGCACCTTTTGTAACTTTAGCACTCACTCGTGCAAATCACTTTTAATACTTTTATGTTCCATTACAAACTGCTTTGCATACTTTAAAATAGGATGTTGTATCAAATAAACAATAATTAATACAACTTAAGATCCCGTACAAGCAATTACGTTAGAGATCTAAGCGCAATATACGAGATAAGAGAGCTTTAATATCTTTCTCAGAGTATTTATACGCTTTTCAATACCCCCATGGAACCTATTTCCATTGAAAAGCTTATTTTCTAACCGATTCTCAAAAATTTTATAGTAACGAACTCCAACGGCTGAAAAATTCCCCGTTCATCGTGCTGTTACATAGAAATTCGTTCGATACCTCAACAGACGCGAGCTTCTCAAAAACTGTTATCCTTCGACCAATGATATTGCTTTGCCTCTTTATAACGTTCCACCTCCTAGCTACCTTTCTCCGTTCCACGCATATTTATTGTCTCTTTTTAGAGCCCTCTTAACCTACTTGTAACCAACGCTTTCTTATACGCATAGTTATTGAAAGATAATTAAAACGAACGATTGTGCAAAGCCTAAATGATTATTTTAAATCGAATTAGTGATTAATGAAAGGAAAATATAAATTCGCGGACAGTATTCTAACCGGTAATCTTTCAATTTCTATTTGGACGCGTCAAACAATTAAGCCGCCAACACTAATAAACTCAATTGGGAGGATGGACAAATTTAAAGTCCGCAAGCAACCATATACAACCTGTCTTTCCATTACCTTAGGCTGGTCAATTATTTTTGACAGGTGAAATTTTTTACTTGTGTCAGACATAGACAGAAAGTGGCGCTCAAATTAATGGCTTAAGCCTACTATTAACAGTGAGTATAAGGTAGCTGCAAAAGAAAAATTGATTTGTAATAAACTAGATTAATTAATAATATGAAATTAAGCTTTTACACCAAGCCCAAATAATCATTTCAAATTAAGCTAGTAATTGAAGGAAGAAAAAGATAAGGTCTTCTACAAGAACTGTCACCTTCCAATTTGACAAACTTTGGGTTGATATATTTTTACGTATGCCATTTACATTTTATACTTATCCATCTTCTAACAAATTAAATTTACCGGTCTGGATGGCACAATTGAAAGTAGAAGCTCGGTTCTCTATTGTTAACTCAATTTTATCTTCATAGCTTTTTGTTGTAACAGACTTTTGTGCAATAAATCATATCTCTATGATTTCAGACATGTCTTTGTACTAGTTTGTCTATTTTTTGTCTATTTTTAAAACAACTATATATTTTTAATTTTTAAGGTTTGGGTGTACCATTTACAATAATAAAAAATTTTTATAAAACAACTTGGCAGGGCAGGGCGTACAGTTTTATAAACGGAAATTGTGTTGATTCATTTTTCTAATTTTTTATTGTGGATACTAGTCTCCATTCGCCTTGTAAATACAAAATGTGAATATCGTTTTTTAAGGTTATTAAGAAGAAAGCAAATAAACATTAAATGTACATCAGTTTGCAAAAAAACTCTGAAAATCATTTTAATGCATTCTTATTTGTTTTTAAAAAGCACCATGTTGGGTTTGCAGGGAAACGGTATATTTGCTAAAGGTAGAAAAACTGTGGCCTTTGTAGATATCCATCATCACGTGATGGCGGAAACGAAAGTATTATTTCCTCACTGAATATTTCCTTAGTTAAAAAATTCTAGCCAAAAATAAATTAGCAAGTACGTTTCACATCTTATAATGTGTACAAATCACAATTATTCACCATAGAAGCTTTCTTTAAAATCTTAGATAAATCAAACGGTTTAATCTGAATAAAAATAACTTCCTGATTTTCAATTTCTAAGCTCTTAAATAGATTACAAGAGGACTTACCTTGAGTATCGTCATGAGGATATCCATGTGTATTAAAAATTAGGTTCACGTGTCCCAGAAAGAGCACAACAAGGAAATTCATTGCCAAATGTTAGACCTCCTACGATTAAGAAACGCGACTGACATACAGCGAGCAATTCTTGATTTACTAAATAAATATGGTACAAGAACTTTCTATCTACTTTATACGCTTAAGAAGCTCTGATGAAGGTTTCCCCACTTAACTATTGTTACAGATCGGATGGGTTCATCTACCTTATTATCTGAATAATTCATGAAGAACTCCACTAATTTATATTAAATATACAAAAAAATTAACCCAGTTTTGGAGTATATAATGAGATAACCAGATACTATTGGTGAGTGTGATGAAACATTTTTTGAATTAGTTTTTATTATTCTAACGTGTGCTGCTTTAGTGGAGCGTATAATGAGTTGCGTACATACCGAAGAGCAATAATAAGAAATTACATATACCGATCTAAAAGTCATGGTAGTTATATGGTAGGAACTATGATAGAACGTAAATCGTAATCTTCCTATCGATAACGTATACTAGCATTACATAACAAGTGATTTACTTGAATATATACAAACTAGAGCGCGTCTGCCGAAGAAATTACATTGGTTTAGCCATCTTTTCCGAGTTTAAATCGATTCAACCTGCTTTCGAACACATAATTAAGAATTGCTTTGGTCTAGTTTAAAGTCATCTCGAGCACAGAATGGGATCCTTTCTGTAAATATAGCATCATAAATATACTTGAACAGATTCATAATGACGAGCTTCTTTTGATGTTTTTTCCTAAGACACGAGTTTCAAGTTATGGACGTGACCTCTCACTAATCTCATGTACACTTTGATAGGCCGACGTTAGTGTTCTGTTTCGGGAGACGAATCACAGGTTACTAGAAAAGGGAACAGGAAAAACGTTGAAAAGCTTAAAATGTTCCATAAATTGGAATGTGAAGTGCTTCAAAATAGAAGAAGCGAAAGATTTTTAAAGAAACAAATGTTTAGGCTTTAATTCTGTTTTGTAGGACTTGCTAAAGTTAGGTTACCAATAAAGATAGTTTTTGGTCAGGAATATTGATAGTAATCCATACAGTCATAAGGTTGCAACAAAAAATAAAAAAGTAACTAAGATAAAATTACTGTTCGATAAGTTAGTGGTTAGTGGTAGCCTAGTAGTCAACCTTATTACCATGTACGCATTAATTTTTTAACTCCAACTTGGGCCCCTCGTGCTCTGCCAATGTAACAATTTTTTATTTCTATCCCCACAATGTTAGGTGCTAATGTAAGGGGTTAAAAGAAACGAGAAACTAAACATTGCGGTATTATTCTTAAACCGGCGTCGCCGTGGATCAATGTAGTAAGCGTAAGACTACGGATCCCAAGGTCCTGGGTTCAAATCCCGACACGGACGACTGCTTGAAAAATGACAGGTGAGCATTTTTCAGAAAAATTGCGCCCTCGTTCGGATGAGAGGTTAAATGGAGGTCCCGTGTGTGAGTGTTGTCACGCACGTTAAAGATCCCTACCTTGCCTGGAACAATATATAAACTCTTTTGGGGTCACTCGCCCTTAATTACTAGTGGTTGGCGACGGCCTTCAGATTGCCCTAACACAGGTCCCGGCTGTATGGTCACAAGGCGTCGGCTCCAAGCTAATGCGGTGTGGGATAGAGCTTCAACATTGTTAACTTGCGATCTGGTTGACTTACTATTGAGGTGGTTAATCCTACAGAGGGTTTGTGCTGTAAGGAAACCGATTAAGAAACTAAAGTTTCTGTACAGCAGTCTCGCCATCTACGACTTTCCAGGACACTTGCCTCGATGATGGGGAAGTGAGTGGACTATGAAAATTACTTCCCAGGACAGTTCAAGCGGGGAAGTTTTATCAGAACAAATCTTTCAGTCCCTCGCGCAGTATAGCATGGAACAAGTTGGAAACTATGAGCTATTTCTTGAACCATAAGGTACTTACACCGAAAGATTAAATTGTTATTTGCGACTTTACAAACCATGTTTCATAACAGCTGGAGTGTATTCTGCAAGATTGTGGATACGAAATGTTGAACTTAACCTTGTGAATGAATCAGATTAGAAAATAACAACGAGCTTGCTGTTTTCCATATGGGACCAAGGACTTATGAAAACTTGAGGATCAATCCAATACTGTAAATAAGTAGTGTGGACGGATTTTTTAAATTTTTTTCCTTTCGCTTTTTCCTGCAAATTTCTAATTTGTTTCAACTAGAAATTCTTTTCCTTACAAAAAATTGTTACAACCAAACCAGTAAATACAGCGATAATGCAGGATGAATGCGCAAATCATACATTGATCATTTAATTAGAACCACAAAACGACTGCTAGTAATAAAACAAGAAGAATAGTAGATGGATATAATTTAGGAGATAATACAGAAAACTAATAAAAAACAGTTCTTTTTGTCATCAAAAGGTAGAGTAGTTTGGGGCAACGTTCTAAGCGTCTCTATTTTACGAGAGTTGTTTTATGCTAACATGCCTGGTATCCCTTACTATTTGTCATTAGTATACAAGTGATCTATCTACTCAATTTTTCACTCCTACCCTTGTTTTCATTATCGGTGATATCACTTATTGATTTTAAGTGATTGAATCCAAAATTTTACACCATCCTAATGTGATAGATCAAATAGTAAGTTGATACGTTCTCTATAAAATAACTCCCTAAAAAATAGGTAATAAGCTTTTATTTAAAATACCTTCACTTTCTAAATCAAATTTTATAAATTCAGGTTGATGTTCATACTGATTAATTTCGAGGAGTGTGATTGATCTGCCTCTTACTAAAAATCCTGCCCCGTAGTAGAAGGTACCGGTCTGTTATTGTCTCAGCAAATGTCCTGCTGCACTTCCATTATTCTCGTTCTCTCGATCATGTTTCTACTTTCCATGATTCTTGACTAATCTTCTCTTCCTCCGTCTCTTCTGATTGCGTGGATCTGGCTCCAATTACCACTATTAACATTTTCGCTGTCGAAAGTTCTACCATTATAACGTTCAGGTCAGGTACTTCTGGGTTGACCCATTTCATCATATCTTTGTAGGTATTCTAAGGCTATGCGTTGTCTAACCTCCGCCTCCAAATAAATGTATGGCTAGATATTTAATTACCTGTTTATCATATAAATGAGGATCAATTTGTTTTGCCACACTTTTATGGCATATAGTTCCGTTGTCATGCCTGAATCTGTACAGTATTTTCCCAAAATTAAATTATACCTTACTAGTCCAAACCAAATTTCAACACTTCCTTTCAACATAAATCTTCCTGTATTTAATTTTGTCTGTTAACTCCAGTTACCCTATATTAAAGTTTTGACATTATTTAAGAATATTGTTCGATTTAATTTATTATCCTCATAAAATTTTAAATGCTATTCTAACGGGACACTGTTTGGACTCATCCTCATGGGTTCCCTAACACTAATGTTCTCTGCTCTATCCTCTAAATTTTCTACCTTATTTCCTCAATCTGTTTTAAAATTTCCCATGACATTCCTAAATGTTGTAAATCCAACTTGCCAACTTTTTTCAATTTCATTTACCTTTTGATTTAGGTTTTTAATCTTTATTCCTTTCTTTTTGCGCGTTTTTTGATTAGATTTTATTTGAACAATTTTTCTTTGACATGATCCATATCCTCTAAAATCTGACCACTTTACTTCTAATTTCAAACTTCATTTCTTCTATGGTTTTATTAGTTTGTTTTAAGTCTGAAATTATAATGTCGCTCATCTCGCTAAATTTTCGTTCATTCTTTTCGCATTCTGATTTTATCTCATGAGTATTCTTGTCAAATTTTTTACTCGTTTCTTTGATATATTTCTCATCTATTTCTTTTCACTCTTGTCATGTTTCTCATTCATTTCTATAATACATTTATTACCTATTTTCTTTATATTTTTCTCATTTTTTCACTCATTTCTCGCATATTTTTATTTAAACTCAGAAAACGAGCCATCATTTTGAATTCCTGAGTTACTTCTACACTCCGTTCTAACTTTATCTACGGCTCCTCCTTATTGGGATCTTTCAATAGACGTTTTCATGAGAACCAATTTCCACAACATCAGCTCTCAATCCCTCACGAAGTTCTTTCATTCTATTAGTCATTCTGATAACCAGTCAAATATATTTCAGAGGGAAATTTCCTACAAAATCCCATCACACACAAGAAGCTCTAATTTTCAGGCTGCTTTTGTGCTCCAGATTGGGACGCCAATAAAAGTGCTGAGGTTTATAGCCTGAAAATAAGTAATGAAATGAGCCCCTATGTTGGGTGTGAATCAGAGTGCTGTAAATTATAGCCTGAAGATGTCCGTATTACCTTGCTAGCTCAGTTTAAATGAAATGACGCGAATCAAACATTAAACAAATAATGATATCAAATACTTGTTAACAAAAATCTTGCAAATAACATTTGCTACATCCGTATAACCCTTTTCCTTACTAAACATTATTCTCAAAAAAGAAAAACTACTTACATACCTAAATCTTTTCGTTCAGTAGTAAACTTGAAATAATTTTCAGACGCCACGTTTTCAGAAGACAGTTGTGGCGTAAATGATATTTCTTTAGCCTTCCAAAAAGCTCTTGAAATATGCTGGCGTGTAATGCAACACCAACATTCATATGACCAGTGGCGGGCATATCACCCATGATGACTCGACCAAACGAGGTAAGAAGTGCCGAGAGCTTGCCTGTTAGACGCAAAGGATCGTTGGGCGTGGCATCTAAAACAGCTTAAACACCTATCAGCATATCAACTGGAGCTGAAACGTGAAATTCAAAATCCACTAGTTGAAGTGATGAAAATTTGTCTAATACCTCCTTAGATAAATTGGTTATCGATAGATCAGATAAAACAACAGACTGTAAATTTAAGGAAATGTTGTCATATATTGATGTCACTTTACAAGTAGCAAGACCATAAATTTTTGCTAACGGAAACTGGCCTACTCCGCGTATTTCAAACGGACACTTCTTAAGCTTAAGACCTAACTTGTTTCCTAACATAATGTGATGAAGTTGGAATGCCAGCCTTGATCTCAAAACTAAACGACAGTGATGCCAACTACTGTCACAAGTTAAAATTTGTACCTGAGCAGTAGCTAAAAGCGCAACTGTTCTGTGTTTACGCACGCAGAAATGAACAAGAAAAACTGGAGCAGAAGAATGTTCAGTAGAATTATCAGAAGTTGAAGAGTATCCTACCGCGCTTTGGGAAGGAGTGCGAGTACTGCAAACTATCGATATGTTATTACACAGGAGCGTATGGTGCATCTTACTGTCACACCGTCTGCATTGAAATTTCGATTGACAAGCCGAAAGGGGATGTGGCGATAAACACGCAAAGCATCTGCAATATTGCTTTACCATGCATTGTCGTTCCTCTAAGGATAAACACAATTATGTTTTTATTACAAGTACTTATAAACATTGTTAAACACAAAAAAATTAAATATACCAAAAATTCCTTAGCTTAATGTAAAACGTTTTCGACAAACAAAATTACTTTCTAAATTCTTAAACTAATAACAAAAATATACTGAGTATACTTTAATAAGTTTGTACAGGTAAATTTAAAAAAAAGTTTATTCATTTACAGTTACTGTAGGTTATAGTTTCAGGAGTGATTTCTGACTTTAGATACCCTAGAAACAGCCTTCTGAACTCAACTCTTTCAAGCCAGATCATACGGGACTTTTGGGACCTCGGTAAACAGTTTGAGGTTTTTTGTTAACACCGCGTTCTTCCAACATGAAGTTGTCTACTAAAGAAATACTTTAGAACTTCTGAACTTATTGGCCAATTACATTAATCAATTCGATGCCTTATTATCAACCATTAACGGTACCTACTCACGTTGAGTATTGTCTGACTCGATGATAATGACAAAGTTCTCCATAAAAAAAATCTTTTTTCCATACACGATTCGAGATATGTTCGGCTGAATTCGGACAAATGAATTAAGGCTGCAAATTATAATTACGCTTGTAGCTTTTTCTCTATCTAACACATGTGAAATTTCTCTTTCTGAACCATTAACTTGAATAAGAGAAATGACTTTCTATTTTCTGAATCAGCATTAATTTAGCGTGTGAATCTTCTTCGTTCCAAGATGATGCTGTTATAGGCGAGAACGTTATACCTTATTAATCAAACCGAATAACTGCAAAAATTAAGAGTGCAAAGTAATCACATTTCTAACCTTACACTGCCTTAATGAATTGGACAACCTTTGAGTATGAGCAACGTATGACACAAAAATAATCTTTCCTTGTATCAAGAATGCATGTAACCTAAAAATTATATTACTCAAATAAAATAACAGTAACGCTTTTAGTGGAATTTACTAATAGAGAAACTATTAAAATGAAATATGGTTAAAAACATTTCAAAAGATTGTCACAACATGTTAGAACCTTGCAGAAATGCGATATTTGTCATGTGTGTAGTTATAAAAATTTGTGAAAACATTAATAAATATTTGATATACAGAGGTACAACCGAAAAATTGATGTGCTTTGTAATGTGCAAGAAAAACATGTCGATTGATCTCATTATAATCCACTGTTTCTCAATTTTAGCAGTAGTAATCGTATAGCAAATACTGCAAACTGAATGTTAAATAGTTTTGAACTAGAACTACAAACAGAAATCGTCTTGTTTCTAATACGTAAGCAAAAGTCTTTAATTTACGCCACCGTGGGTCAGAATTTTGCAAAAATGCGACATTTCCCACATGTGGTGCTAGCCATCCATGACTAAATTTTTAAAAAATACTTAATCTACAGGTATGTAAACGACAATGTTGTGTGTATGATATATATATATATATATATATATATATATATAATATATATATATATATATATATATATATACATATACATATATTGCCGTGGAATTATAGGTTAAATAAGTGTAGACAATATAATTTTATCAACTGTGTTTATACAAAATAGGAATAATTTATTTACGCGCCAAATTAATCAGTTTAGATAGTGAAGGCGGATGGTTATTAACAGATTTTGTAATTCTAAATTAGAATGTTAAAATTGCACAAAGGGAAGAAACTTTATAGGACATAAAAGCTTAAGGATACGCAAATTAAATTGTAATAATTTTAAATCAAGCATGGAAGCAGAAACGGAGTTTTCAAATACAGAAAATCAATAATTTAAATGCAAATATTTCTATTTACATAAAAGCAAACGTTCGTTTACAAATTCCAAAAATGGTTAAACTCGGAATCGTTATTTTAAACGGACGGTTGCTTCGAAGAATAACTGTTAGGTAAAATGTCCAGTTCTGGAAACTTAAACAAACGTTAGCACAAAATTCTATAGAAGTTTTCTTGTAACGATCAATGTATAAGCTGCTAAAATAACAAGTGCCTTGAAGACTGAGTGAAATAAAAGATCTATAATGTAGAACAGACAGAGAAGCGTATAAAGAATGCGTTGGTTACAAGTCACGCCTAAATACACGGGTAAATATGAAGGCCAACAACAATATCAATTTTCTGTAGCTTGAGAGGAGTTTCTAAATGAGACAATAAATATTAGTAGAACGGAGAAAGATAGCTGATAGGTGGAGCGTTGTGACGAGGAAAAACTATATTATTGGTCTAAGGCTAGGCAGTTGTGAGAAGCGCGCGTCCTTTAAGGTATTAAACAAATTTCAGTGTAACATTACAATGATCTCGGAATTTTTCAAACGTTTCGTTTAGAATTTGTAGAAGTGTTTTTAAAAATAAGCTTTTTAATGAAGAGAGGTTCCTTAAAGGGGGGTGAAAAGCATATAAATACTCAGACAAAGATATTGAAGCCCTTTTTCCTTTTACATCTGAGATCGCGCTTAGATCTTCAACGTAATAATAGTATATGCTCTTACGTGCATTAATTATGGTGTATTCGGTAAAGTAGCATACAACATGCTGTTTGAAAATATGTAAAGCTGTAGTAACGTACCGCAAAAGTAGTAAAAGTGATATTGCACGAGTAAGTGCTAAGGTCTAGATAAAAGGGTGCTGTTATTACAACGACTCTATTGAATGAAGGGATGGTACTTGGGTAAGCGTATCCTAAAGCTTAACTAGTTAGCATGAAGTGTATTTGGTATGAAATGTTGAGTTTGAATAAACAAATATCTGGGTAGAAGATTAGAGGTGGTGGCAAAGATTTGGATAGTGGGGATCAGTCGGATCCAGGCATAACCGAAGTATATGGACACAACGACGAGCGTTACTGGTACCCATCTTCAGAGGTGACAAGAGACGAAGCCTACTACAGATAAAGAAACTTAATTTTCTGTTTTTTTTGTATAAACATTTGTGTTTATATTTTTTGTGTTTGAGAGTTTTGACTTATTGGGGGTGTATTTATTATCATAAAAACTCGTTTAAAAGGGTATATGTACAGGACAATTAATATTGATGATTTAATATGGTTTATTGATGATATATAAATGTTTATTCATGATATAAAATGTTGGTGTAAGAAGTAAACGGGTCTGTAAATTTGTTTTTAATAAAAATGCGAGGTTTAAAAGCATTTAGAAGAAGTGGGTTATAATGAGCTCTAAATAAACCAGAATAAAATCAATCTAGGGTTGCATGAGGGGCCCATCTACTCATATTAAATAGAATTTGTTGAAATATATTAAAATCAAGGACTTTAAAGTATTTAATGATTAAGGTGGTAACATTTTAGCAAACTGTCTGTACCATGGTGTAAATATTTTATTAATAATGGAAACTTGTTAATATGTGTAAATAAAAAAGTTGTATGTTCTGTTGCATTATTTGAGTGGTAATTTCATTTGACCGTGTTTGTGAGAAAGGAAGGTGCTTAGGATGGTAGGTATTCAGGAAGAAGCCGATTGCTGAGCTAGCCAGGGTGAGCAGAAATAAGGCGTTCAAAAGGTAGTGTGAGAAAAAAATTTTTTTATTTTTTTTTAAATCAAATTTCAGAAATTTTATGACGCTCGATTTAAGAGCTAATAATAAAAGTTCCACGGCACCAAACGATCCACGGCAATATATATATATATATATATATATATATATATATAAACTATCATTTTACTTTCACTATTTACATTAATATTTATTCTATAAAAAACATTATTTCATTCCAAACACTGATGTCAATTTTAACCATCCTCACTTTGTAGCCTGTGATCAAGCATAAAAATATTTTTGCGAAAATTTAGACCATAAAAAAGAGCATTTATTTAAATCCAGCAGACCTAAAAAAACCTACAAAGAAAAAGTATTATCCCTGCAAGGTCACGAAGCATTATATTATATATATATATATATATATTATATATAGTGTGAGGCTGACCTTTATTGAGTATATAGTGGGGCCAAGCTGGTGTTACGAAAGAAAAATAGCATGCTCTCGGTCTAAACTCGGGATCTATTCTTGCGGAGGCATGAGATAGTCGGTGTATTTTCTGAGACTAAACTTGTCTTTGAATAAACTAGGGCGCCACTGCGTCAATAAAACTAACACAAAAATTCATCCTAAGGATAGAAGCAAGTAAACCTTAAGGGAATAATATCTACCTGAATTTAGAAATGAAGTAACATAATTTCTTTACTTGTTTTTACCTCAATCAAAACTGAGAAGTTACTTATTTCATTTATCGAGATGTTGGAAATAAAACGATTCTGAGTTTTGACTAGTAACTAAAAAAATTTGTTTTTTTTCCATCTATTTAAAAAAAAATTTAAAAGGTTACAGTGTAAAAACTATTGCACGAAAGTGAATGCTGATAAGAAATGTTAAGTAGGCAAAAGTCACACTTACTAACAGGTTAGACCTGTCATAAAAAATTATTCAAAATCTGACTATAATTTTTATATGCTGTAATCAGAGATCTTTGATATAGCTCACAAAAATTTTCTCTATTTTATACTTTAGTCTTTATAAGGTTTTTACTGAATTATTTCTATATCATGAATTATCTCAATACAAAAGTTGCTTAGTAACATAAGTGACATCTGTTTTAAACAAACATGAAAAACTTGACTCTTATCATAACACATGCTATTTTGAGTTGTTCTTAACAAATATTTAGCAAAAGAATATGACGACATAAAAAACATTTGTCAAATCATCTAAACTACACCAAATAAAAATAGGATTTGTTTCAACAAGATATTCAAATTTGTGAATCATAAATCTATAAATTCGCATTTCCTAACTAATTACTTTCAGTTTAGCTAACTCAGCTTCTCAAACAAAAGTAATTGTACTCACCAAAGCTTCACAGCATTAAGTAAGAACAATGAATTACAGAACACCTGTTTAACAGAGCATCTAGAGTTCGCCATCTTTTCCTAGGATCCACTAAAGCTTGCTTAGCAAAACTAAAATTTACATCTTGAGTCACAATGATTGGTATTGAAATGAGAATCTGTGTTATTTTTCTAATCCATAAATTATACATCTAAAGCTGCTTGCGTTTCATATATACTTAATCTTAGTTAGAACTACGTTCAAACAAAGCTCTGTGCTATGGTCCTAACGCCAAGCTAAATGCAATTGCCACGAATGGAGCTTTCTTCTACTCATGACGGCCCCAGAAACTCACACACCACCTTTTTAAATACGTGTCTAGCGACTACATGCCAACGATGATCTTCTACGTTTTATTTTAACGTGCATGACTATCCACTCACGACTGCGCTAGAACTCAAACATATTAGCAGCGACTTTCTCGCTTAAATTCCGGCAACCCAAACAGCACTAAGTGCACCACGTATTTGTTTAAAACTAAAGTGTTACAATGTGTGGACTGGGTTAATTATTTTTTCCCACGACTACCAGTAATGCATTTCTTACGCATTTAAGAATAGAATAATAATAGTACTCACTATTTTGTAAGTTTATATGAATTCATAATTCAACACATTCAACCAATCACGAACATCCAGGTCGTGGATAATGATCATAATCCAACACCTCTGTCCAACCAGTACAAACCTACATTTTTAATAATAATTTTCGTATCATGCAAAGTAGGCTGTTACACTTTGACAAATAATTTTTTGCTTGTCAGGGTTTGCGATATTAGTTAAAACGTTAAGAGAGCATCTTATAATGAAGATTTGTGTAGACGTGGGAAAATGATTGTAATCTACTCGCTAGTTGTGGCCATTACTCATTCGGATTATACGCTAGCTCTAACCGTCTCGCGACGCAAACCTTCTGAATGAGAAATGGCTATCAAAACTCGCTCTTTGAATAATAAACCAATAACCAATTTTTCCGTACGTTGGACAGTGGTTATCATGTAACTGCTGCAGCAGATGCGAATGTTTAATAAGCAAAGATTAATCAATTCAGGGTGAATTGATTAATCTTCGCTCCCCCGCTTATATTATTTTTTGAATAACTTAGAAGTGCCTTAATGCGAAATTTGCAAACATATCTACACAAGTGTGGAAATGAATAACGTAGAGGAATTTTTTTTTAATTGTTGGGAACTAACTTACCCTCTTCTATTCATTATTAAAGAAAGCCGTTTTCGTCATTAGTAAGTACAACCCAGAGCTACAACAATTTATAATTAATTCTCCTCGGATTTGCTTCTTCATAATCAAGCACGTTCTACTGCATAGTCATATAAAGTATGAAGTGTCCTGAATTTTACATTAGTGTCAAGTTTAGACATTGCTTAATGTTAGAGTTGAATTCCATCTATCTTTATAGCTCTACAAATTTAATTACTACAATAAGTGCAACTACGCGACCAGTCTCACAAGGTTAATTTTGCAATTCATATTTTAATTTATATGAATTGGAACATAAGGTCGTAACACTTCTTCAGCCAGCGGCAGAACGAGGATGTGCTACAAATATTGCGTAACATTAGACTGCGGGCGGGTTATGCAAAAACATGTTGGCGAATAAAAAGTGTCTTCCGATTATGATGATTAAAATCAAGCAGAGATTTTCTACTCCGGTACAAGAAATTACCTTTGACCCTGGGCTTGAGCAACTTTCACTTGCCGGAAGATTTCGAATAAAATACTGTAGTTTCTTTATAATACAGCCTTAAATTCCAATATTTACGCAAACAGATACGTTATGTCAGAATAATAATTCAAGATGTATTACGTATGGTTTTGTCAGATGGTCAATAAAAGTTACGAAGATTGACTGTTTTAATAATCTTTTAGCTCTAAAAGTATTTGAGGTGTTATTCAATTATTTTGTTATAATTCTACTTTTGGGGGGGATATTAAACAACACTTCGTACCTATGAAAATATAGAAGCAAAGGGTCACTAAGAATGCATACTGAAATATTATTTAAGAAATGTTCCGTAATATTAAACACGTGTTCGGTGCAATTACCTTTTGAAGAACTAATAAAGAATTCGATAGGAGATCAATCAAAGTTATTTTTTATAATACAACAACTCCTATCGAGTGCATTTTATGTGGTTCTAGGACCATACCAGTGGAAATGATCGTTGTGAAAAAATGGCATTTAATCTCTTCGGACCTAACTTTTTGTTTGCAAACAAAAATGTTTATTTACCTTTTAGCATAAATAGCGTTTTAAATATACGAATATAAACAATTTATATTTCTGATCTTTTTTATATAAGAAAATAGAGAATTAATAGTATACTATACAATGGACGATTAGGGTAACAATAGTAAGCATTTTGCAAAAGCTTTGATTTATAATAGTATTAATATAAAATTTAGCAGAAGCCTACATCTTTCGCTATCTGCGTGCAATAGTCTGATCTAGGTCTACCTCTACCTCTCTTTTATCGTATCTCTGCATGTAATACACCCCGCAATATTCCCATTTTGTTTAGATATCTTTATTCCACTACTATTTCTAAAACCTCTTTGTTATTAACTGTGTCTATCCATGCTATATCACCATCATACATCTGAAGCACCCTATTACGAAAGGTTTCTATCTTTTTCCTGTGTGCTTCTCCTACTGTCCCTATCTCATAGTCGTACATTACTCTTGTTACGTTTACTTTACGACGGTCAGTTAAAACCTACCCCTTTTTGGTATTTCATTCTTCATTTATGTAAATTCTGCTCAAATCCTCAATCAACGCCCAATATATTAGACCTTCCTACAATAAGTACGATTTCTAATAATTTTCAACTTAAATCTCTTTACTTTAAAACGCAAAGTTTACTCTATAATTTAGGTAGTCGGCACTTTGTTTTCGGTTGAATATTTGCAATTTGTTTTCAGACAATGAATCAAATTCATTATGTTGCTAAGAGCACCATTATTTTTGCTTACATACTGTTTTTTTCTATTTATTTCAGTATTGAAACAGTACTGACACTTTAGAAAAAAATTACAAATTTGCATTGTTTTCTGAAAAAAATGCACAAGAAAATTTTATATATTCAGCTATCTAATTATTCTAATGAATAAAAAACAGTGTGTAAGCAAAAAATAATTATGCTCTCGGCAAAAAAAAAATACTGATAACGATCAACATTGCATTCTTTGAGCCTTGGTTACTGTTTTACAAAATCTTCATAGAATATCTAGCTATCAACTTTTTGATTCAGTATTACGCTACAATCCCATTCGTTTCTAATTGTATTAAAGAAATAAAAAAATTGAGAAGCTCAACAATCTCGCAATTAACCTATATTGCATAGAAAATATTAAAAAATACGCCCTTTTTGTTTAAGTAAAAATTTAAGGAAAAAAATGGAATCTATAAGAAATTTTTTAATGCTGATGTCTGCAGAAGAAACGATTAAACTCAGTAACAAATTGTACAGATATCTCGAAAAATTTGCCAAAGACAGACAGACAGACAGACAGACAGACAGACAGACAGACTGACTGACTGACTGCACCAATTTTCTCATTCTCGCGCTTAAAGAATAACAAGTCGTAGTTATTAAATCGCGAACTCAGTTTATCTGCAAGAAATATATAAACGAGGAAATTTATGAAATGCTCCAACATCAAAAAACTAGAAATAAATCTATTGAAATATATGCTAACGTTTTGATTTGTTCTATAGAACACAACTACAACTTGACAATAAAGATTGAGCGATTATAACACACATATCTTGAGTATATAAAGATATTAAATAACAAGAACCGCAGAAAATTCAACCCATGTCAGACAGCGTTTTTTTTCTTTATCAACGATAGTCTAGTCTATTGCTTCTTCAGCATTCGCATTTCCATAGTTACGTACTGAAGGCAAGATTAGACCAAGTAAATGCATTAAGAAAATTAAATCTATATATTAAGCCAACGAATACATACTCTGTATTGGTGTCATCAGGTCGTACGTTGCAATTGGTGGATCTGCTCACGGTGTCAACGATTTTTTCCAGCACTTCATTTGGATCGACTATAAACTACTCAATAATTTTAACCCAATCACTATCATTTTTGATTTGTTCTATAGAACACACAACTACAAACTTGACAATAAACATTGAGCGATTATCACACACATATCTTGAGTATATAAGGATATTAAACAACAAGAACAGCAGAAAATTCAATCCATGTCATGGGATTGTAGCGTAATACTGAATCAAAAAGTTGATAGCTAAATATTCTATGAAGATTTTGTATAATAGTAACCAATGCTCAAAGAATGCAATGTTGATCGTTATCGGTATTTTTGTTTTGCCGAGAGCATAATTATTTTTTGCTTACATACTGTTTTTTATTCATTAGAATAATTAGATAGCTGAATATATAAAATTTTCTTGTGCATTTTTTTCAGAAAACGATGCAAATTTGTAATTTTTTTCTAAAGTGTCAGTACTGTTTCAATACTGAAATAAATAGAAAAAAAACAGTATCTAAGCAAAAATAATGATGCTCTTAGCAACATAATGAATTTGATTCATTGTCTGAAAACAAATTGCAAATATGCATTTTTTATAGTTATCAGCAAGTTTTCGAATTTGCTTTATTTTTTCTGAAAAATTGCTAATGTCTAATTTTACAGCTATTTGCTTACATCAGAACATATTTATGTATAAATAGTCAATAAATCTCTACAGATATTAATTATAAAGTAATTTAGCTAGTGACCGAAGTCAGTAGTGATATTTTAAAGTTAACAGTGAAGTGTTACACTCGAAGAAAACTATAAACAATCATGATCTGCTTAAAGAGTGTGTTCAACATTTGTTCCCGTTTCGGACTTTATAACTATTTACATTTTGATTCAGTATTACGATACAATTCCAATTGCATTAAAAGACAGAATATTAATTCTAAATATTTAATGTGTTTTGATGTTAATAATTTATATGGGGCTGCAATGTCTTAATATCTTCCATATGGAGAATTTGATTTTTTTTTAGATGGCACCAGCCCAGAAATATTATGTTTAGACGTTATTTAATATTGCCGATGATTCTGATGTAGGATATATTTTTTTTTGAATGCGATTTACACTACCCAGTATCTTTACATGAAATTCACAGTGACTTACCTTTGGCGCCTGAACATGTAAAATAATAATAAATAGACTGTGATTGCTAAATGATTTTGTTGTATTTTTCTTTTTCATAATTTGTAAAGGTGCAGTAATAATAAAGTAATTATAATATTCTTATGCTGTTTGAGAGTGGATTGTATTTGACTATCTTATCATGAAGTATAAGGCAATGACAAGATGTATTTGGCAAAACGTTTATGCTAGTTTCAAATTCTAATCTAATATCGACATTATCAGATTTTAACGCTTCGCTTTGTCTAGAACAATCTATGACTACTAATGACACACTACTTCGTAAATCTTCAGGATTAAAAAGTGGTTCGTTTTCCTTTTTGTAGTATGATTGCTGAAACTGAAGACAGCCCTCATAGAACCGATAATGCAATATTTTTAACCGTTCAGAGTTGGAGTGAGTTAGAACTGTTCTTTATATTTGGGATGCTTGCTCATTTAGAAAACGAAGATATAAACAACTTAAGTGAATTATAGTATGTTTATTCTAGAGTACATAACATTATATATATATATATATATATATATATATAGATCTATTGGTTTCTTGGGATGCACTCGTTCGTAAAATAAGAACTATAATGTCAAATTGTAACGTTTATTCTGACGTTTTGGCATGAATATTTTGCCTTAATCATAGACTAAAATATGATGAATTTAGTTTTGTAAGGTTAAAACAGTATAGCTAATCTACTTACATAATTACCATGACTTAAAGAACTTCTACATTTAAAAACTAATACATAAATTACAGTTATAACTTTTGACAATTATGAAAACAATAACAAATATTTACAAAAGCTAACTATGTGTACAATGCTAATTTTAGTACAATAAAAATTATAAAAGAAAAATAGAAAGAGCTTAAATAACTAATATGAGGTTGTAAATTTGATAAAATTATTAGTTAGTGATAAGTATAACGATTGGAAATTGACTTGAAATTAGAAAAATATGAAGGAAACGTAAAAAAAAAGGGGGGGATAAGATTTTAGGAATTAATTGTTTGCTTTATTAGTGGAATCTAAATTAATGGTCTGTGAAAGTGGATATTATTAAATTTATATAGCGAAGAATATACTATATTTAAGTTGTTTGTATCTTGTTTGCTGTTGAGTGGGTTAGGTTGTTGTAGAATGTGAAAGGATTCCAGGAATAGTCTTTTGTGGTAGTTGTTTTCAATGTCTAAAATTTTGGTGTCTTTGAATTTAGCAGTGTGATTTGTTGCATGTAAATGTGATGACAAAGCACAACTTACTTTACCAAGTCTGGCATCACTTTTATGTTGAGTTATTCGATTTTTTAGCCATTGTTTTGACTGACCCGCATAAGTTCTATTGCAACTACATTCTACCTTATAAATAACATTACTGCATAATGTTTTTTCGGTGTTATCTTTTAATTTAGTGAATAACATATCTATTAATTTTTCATAAGTATAAGCTATTAGAATATCAGGTTGTTTCAAGATTTTGGTTAGTTGAGGGGTTAAATTTTGAATAAAAGGTAATTTTCTGAAATTTGTAACTAGTGGTCGGTCTATTGATGAAGTTTGTAGATTATTGGAGTATAAAAACTTCTTTAAAAGAGGTTTTGGGTATGCATTGTTTAGTAAAAATTCCATTCCAGAACACTTGATCGAATATACTTTATATATTTTCAATAGCTTCAATACTAATTTGGTTTTCACTTTCGAAAAAGAAATTAATTTCAGTATTCCTTTTCTAGATACGTTAGTCCTCAGATCTCCCATAAATACTTTATATTTTGACATTTACAAAAAACCTACTGACTCTGGTAGATACTTAAATTATCATTCTAACCATGCTTTTATTCATAAACTTAATACCATATTAGCTTTAAAATACCGTATTCAAAAAATTAGCGAACCAAATTTACTTACAAACAACTTAAAAGATTTGGAATATATTTTATTAAACAATGCAAACCCAAAACCTCTTTTAAAGAAGTTTTAATACTCCAATAATGTACAAACTTCATCAATAGACCGACCACTAGTTACAAATTTCAGAAAATTACCTTTTATTCAAAATTAAACCCCTCAACTAACCAAAATCTTGAAACAATCTGATATTCTAATAGCTTATACTTATGAAAAATCAATAGATATGTTATTCACTAAATTAAAAGATAACACCGAAAAAATATTATGCAGTAAAGTTATTTATAAGGTAGAATGTAGTTGCAATAGAACTTATGTGGGTCAGTCAAAACAATGGCTAAAAAATCGAATAACTCAACATAAAAGTGATGCCAGACTTGGTAAACTAAGTTGTGCTTTGTCATCACATTTACATGCAACAAATCACACTGCTAAATTCGAAGACACCAAAATTTTAGACATTGAAAACAACTACCACAAAAGACTATTCCTGGAATCCTTTCACATTCTACAACAACCTAACCTACTCAACAGCAAACAAGATACAAACAACTTAAATATAGTATATTCTTCGCTATATAAATTTAATAATATCCACTTTCACAGACCGTTAATTTAGATTCCACTAATAAAACAAACATTTCGTTCCTAAAATCTTAGCCCCCCCCCCTTTTTTTTACGTTTCCTTCATATTTTTCTAATTTCAAGTCAATTTCCAATCGTTATACTTATCACTAACTAATAATTTTATAAAATTTACAACCTCATATTAGTTATTTAAGCTCTTTCTATTTTTCTTTTTATAATTTTTATTTTACTAAAATTAGCATTGTACACATAGTTAGCTTTTGTAAATATTTGTTATTGTTTTCATAATTGTCAAAAGTTATAACTGTAATTTATGTATTAGTTTTAAATGTAGAAGTTCTTTAAGTCATGGTAATTATGTAAGTAGATTAGCTATACTGTTTTTAACCTTACAAAACTAAATTCATCATATTTTAGTCTATGATTAAGGCAAAAATATTCATGCCGAAACGTCAGAATAAACGTTACAATTTGACATTATAGTTCTTATTTTACGAACGAGTGCATCCCAAGAAACCAACAGATCTATATATATTACTACCGTTCGAGAAACTACCTATTTTATATATATATATATATATATATATATATATATATATATATGTATATATGTATTTTATAAAATACAATAAAGAAAAATACATTGTGTGTTTCATTTCACATTACTCCCGATTTAATAACTACGTAATCTCAGTTTACAGAACGGTGTAAAACAATTTTTGACTTTTAATCTGCGTGCATTGGCAGTTTAAAAATTTGATGCCAAACAACACCTTCCAACAAGTATAAAACCGCAATTTTTTTGCACACAAACTCGTTTTTCTTGTATTTAAATCCCTGAATATCAATTATATACATGTTTGTATATAAATATATGCAGTAAACTTCGACTAATTAAATTAATATTAGGAGCATTCTCCTTATATAGCAGATTACCACCATCTGCGTACTTTGCCAACCTACTTTTCAACCTATCACAAGAGTGAACACATTTTGAATTGAAACCGGCCCATGTGTATTTGTAGCCTGTAAACATAAATAAAAAACATAAATCAGAATCCACTTTAATTAAATACAATTGACTTGAATGCGATATCTTTCATCTGGCATACTTTATAACTTCTCGCTAGAAAACCAAATTCAAAACAGCTACACATTTTCTCTGCACTTACATTTTTTAACATACGTGTGTTTTGAAGTATGTATGTTCCATTGAAGGTAATATAAAGCCGGTCTGACTTCAAAACGTGCCCACAAGTATTTTACATTTGAAAGTATATAAGAATTTATGTTTTCACAACTATTTTACATTTAAATGTTTTCACAACTATTTTACATTGAAAGTATATAAGGACGGTCCTAATTCAAGACGGTGCACGTGTATTTCACATATGTAAAATACGCGTGAGCACGTTTTAAATTAGGACCGGCCTTACTCCACTACTTACGCATGGGGGGCATAAAGTATAAGTTAGTTGTTTATATGTATTTGTATAGATTTTGTAAATCTATTGTATATATTAGTTTTCAAATTCCATAATTTTTAAGCTCCTCGCCCACATTCCAAATCCTTCTTGCTTCTATCCTGGTTGACAGAGTACGCGTGTTATCTCCACGTGGTGTTGGCGGGACACAGCGGTTTTAGATTTTTAGAGCAATGGTAGGTTAAAGCATATGTCTTGGGTAGCGAAAAAAGGGTTTTAAAGTTGTAGTTAAATAAAGATGGGTAAAAATTAGAGGTTTGGGTCTTTAAAAGGCGAGACTTTGTAGGTTGTTCTATTTAAAATTTATTTGCAGATTTGGGTTTCCTAGAAAAATCTAATATTAGTGGATACCAAAAAAGGATCTATTTATCTTAAAAGAGTGACTACCCCGCGGATAATAAATACAATATACCGCTTGTCAACAAAAAAGGGAAATTCAAAGACGAAATTAATGGGGATCTAGTATTAGAATTCGTTAGTACAAAAGTCCTATTGTATTGTAAGCGAGAAAGACACGATTAAAAAGATTAAAGGGGTCTCAGAAAGTGTAGTTAAGTAAAACCGAGGGTCCTACAACCTATAACGAGCATATTTTTTCAAAAGTGGTGGGCATGTAACTACGTAACAGTGCGTGGGAGAATAAGGATTCTCTCCAATAAGAAATTAAAGTTTTCATGTACGTAGCACCAGTCATTGGGAAATGGTAGAAATTTGGAACCTATAAAGGCTATTATTATTGTGGTTTTAGAAAAATAGTAGTTTTCTTGGACTAAATAAAATAGCTGAGACTGATTAATGTATATGGTTACATATTCTCGTACACATCCACAAACATCTGCTTACATCCACATACGGACATGGCGATGTCGGTAGTTTTTGTTTAACAAATAATAGGAAAGATACGTTAGGTGTTAGTGTGGAAGCCCATCGGATTGATGGATTCAAAAAGAACGGTGCGGTGGAATGTATGGCGGTTCCCGTTAGAATAATCGAAAGTGGTTAATCGATCGTATTAGATGTTTAAATATGCGAAAGTGTAAAAGCCTGCATAAGCAAAATTTAATTATCTGACAATAAAGTGCGCGATGTGCTATACTTTTAAAGAAAGTATAGAATGGTGCTTTGCAGCGGTCCTAGCAGTAAAAAGGGCGACTGACCTTTTCAAGCAAGTACAAAAATAACAGTAGCGCAGAGCAGGGGTATGCATGTATTATACAGCGCATTGTTAGTTCACGGGTAGCTCGAACGTGTAATTGATAACGACTTATAGATTCCTCGGAGGTTTAAAAATTCCTAGATTATTGTCGTTTGAAAAATGTTTGGAAATTATCAGAACGGGAGCGGGTCGAAGTATAAGTTAGATGGATGATTGACCGAGTTTTTCTACCTTTTACGAGGGAATCGGAAGTTGACAGACATCGAGCATCTAATTCTCTATTTGGGTAATATCGAGTACTTACCGGTTCTAGAAATAATTACGTACTACCGACCGCTATGTGGAAGATTAGGTTCTAGGAAATAACCAACCTACGAAAGCATAGAATACTCGGTATTAATGTTAATTGGTTTAGTGCACCCTTCGAGTGTCTTCGGCAATCTTCGATTGTTTCCAAAGAAAATATTCAAGCCTGCCATTTCCTAAAATATGACGTAGAAGTTATTTAAAATTAAATTGCTTTATTAGTAAGTATCCTGTAGACAACAAGTTTGGTAGTCCCTTAGTAAAGGTTTAAAACGTTTTATTAAGTTTTTGTTTATAGTAGCACTGTATCTCCTACCACACGACTTGCAACCAATTTGTGTGTGTGTGCTACCACCCTTTTGGATTTTTAATATGCACGCGATGCGATTGTTAATCCGTATAACATGGAAGACGTTTCCAATGTTTCTACTAACTGCATTCGCAGCATGGACAAAGCGAACCGGGCGCATACATTGGTGCTAAATGTACTGGACAAGCAGTAAGGATTGGCGAAAGATGACGTCATTTAGTTTCCCGCTGAATCCTCAACTTTGTTCGGCTGTCTTCGGAAACCTTCGGTTTGCATTCTATTGGGAGCATAAAGCAGCTACGCAAGAGTAAACTCTTTAGTTATAAGTTAGTTCGCTTACAAGTTTAACCAAAGTCCTATAGTGCGTATTTTGTTTTGTACTAAAATGGTACCTGCAAACGTTTTTAAATACAACGCTTGCGGTGCTTCCTATACCTGAAAAAACCGCTACTGGTGAAGATAGTGTAGAAATGGTTAGCATAGCGTTTAACAACCGTATGGCTAGCTATCGCATATAGAACGCTAGTGTCGACGATGGAGTTCCCGAACCGTGGAAGAGGTAGGCCTAGGTTAAAAATAAAAAATTGTGAATATGTATTTAGAAATGTGGTTTACAAAATTTAAACTGTATTAGTAAAAATTTATTACACGCCGCTTTCACATGTAATTCGGAGCGATGATGACGTTAAACTTGACCTTCCCATTTATATATTAAAAACACATTACATTGGAATGTTTTACATTATTCTCATATTGTTAGATTAACGACGATATGTCTTATTGACCGAAACACGTTTCCTCTCATTTTTAAACAGCACATTAATCTCTTTTAGTTATAGGTATTTTTAAACACATTAATGTTTTTTTTGTTACAGGTTACTGTAACCTGCTTGGATTCGGCTACACTAAGAAGATAATGTTATACTTTGTAAAAATTGTATTCTATTAGTTTATTAAACTGTAAATTGGATAAAATAAATTATTAAACTTATGCGTGCTTAATTTCTTTGTGTTAATACTACTAAGTGTTTGGTTAAAGGATTCTAGATATTAAAAAGGATAGATGATTAGAAATTGACATTGATAAAGAAAATCTTAAAATAGGGGTAGTTCCCTGGGGGGATGATGCTATCTAAAAAATTCCTAGAGATTCTGGTAGCTGAGAAAAATCTAATATTAATTCATACCAAACAAGGTACATTTATCTCGTGGGCGGAAATGTGGAGAAAGGTTTATCTCGCAGAGGATATATGTGTAACTTTGTAAGGTGTGGTTGGATTTTAAATATATTTACAGAATCAAATTCTGCATAAAATTTTAGACTGATTTGATGTGTCGTATGTTTAAAAAATTTATAAGGACAGTTAGAAATCGCTATCAGCAAAAAAATTTTAAAACGAGGGTAGCTCCCTGGAGGATGATGCAATCTAAAAAATTCTTAGAAATTCGGGTAGCTGAGAAAAATTTAATATTAATAGATACCAAACAAGGTAGGTTTATCTCGAAATATGCAATGGCTAGTCGAAGAAAACTATTTGTTAGGTTATAGAGCAAAGAGCAAAATTTAGAGGTTTAGGACTTTAAAGGGGTATAACCTTATAGGGGGTAGTCCGATGTTAAATCTGCTTGCGGATTGGGATTCTCCGTAAAATTCTACACTAATTTGATGTATTGCATTATAACATTTTTTTACTTGAGGGGTTAAATAGTTAGGGGTTATTTTTATATCCCCAAATGTGACCAGTAACCTTTAAGGAAGGATTCCCTTAAAATGATGGAACGCAATTATTTTCCGACTATGCTAGGGGTCTATTCCTTGAGCAGAGCTTATGAGGATTGGTCGTGGTTCTTTTTACCAAGCATTATTTTATTACTAGGGCTAGATTCTCGACAAAACAGGGGTTTAAACAGGGCGCCACCAAGTCTGTAATTTTAAACACAGGATTTCCTTAAGGGGGAATTGAGCGTTCTTAAGGAGGAATACCGTATTAACTGCTGAGCAGGAGCTGTAAAGGAAATTTAATTAAACATACTAAAATGAGGACACAAGAAGTTTTCTCTTGCTACCTCATCTATAAAAAACAACAAAGATTAATCAGGCAACAATAATATGAACACGAGTTTTGTTCTTTAAATACTGAAAAGGCTATTAAAGCTCCTTATTAAATTGGGTTTACTACTTTACTCTATTTGGCTTATTCTTTGTCACCTTACTTCTGAACGTACTTGTTCAGATTAAAACAATTAATTAAGAAAATTAAATGTTGTTTCTTTAATTAAAAATGGTACTTTCATAAAAATTGTAGATATAAAATTTATGTTTAAGAAAAAATAATACAAGCTTCATCTACTCATAAGGTAGAATTATATTTTCAAAGAAAAATATCAAGACTCCAAATGTTACTTTAATTACAAAAATCTAACTTGAATTTATATTAGAAATGTCAGATCTGCTTTTTCTGTTTACACTTTATAAAACTTTAACTGCTTCTCTATTAATTCATTATTTAAAAATCATGCGTAAATGAAACATCAATAAGAACTCTTAAGTTCACATTATTTTATAAAATTTAATAACTGTAATTGTATTGAACTAATATTGTCAACAAAAATTTACTAAGGTACTTTTTAATCTGCGAAATGGATTTGTCAAAATAGATAATTACAAAAATATTTTCTGAAGCAGCCTGGTATTAAAGATCGCCAAATGTAGACATGATGAAAGAATAATTTAATCTCTTACCTTGGCTCTGCAGGTGTTCTTTACATGTTGTCTTCACAGCATGTTAGGGCAGGTGTTTATACATACATTTTCAGAAAACAAGTGACGTCAAATCCACATGTTCCACCGAACACGAACAGCTGCGTGACCCTTGGACTGGATCATGTTAACTTTCATGCGTTTTTGTTATACGCACGAACGGGACCAACAAAATTCTAATACTTTCAAAAGCATCTTCGGACTTAATTTATAAGCCATAAAAATTTCTACCTACTTTGTAGAATGTTTCTTTTACATTCCAACTTATTGCTTTTCCATAACATAACACAAAATCCAACTATCCATCATACGGTTGAAGGACGTTCTTATTTTACATTCACAGATGTAAAAGTAGAATTTTATCTTCTATTAAACACAGCCCACTCGCTGCTTTAGTTTGGTAAAACCAGATACTACAAAACGACTTCTTAAAGTTGTTAATTGTAATATAAAAATCTAGTTGACGAATTCTACGAAGCGTTGAAAAAGATATCTTATCGTACTTTTGCGAAATCATTAAAGAATTGTTTTCTGTGTTATTTACACAAATGTCCAAAGAATTATTAAGTGAGTTTATCTCAGTAATTATCGAAACGAAGTTATTTATTAGAAGTCATTTAAAATCGACTTTTAAACGGAACGTTATAACAAAAATATTGAAGATTATTAAAAATAAAATTACGAAGAGTGTAATTATGAGAAGGGAAATTTATCAAACGAACATCTTCTATAAGTTAAATTATCAAAAGAGCAATTACCAAAAGGACGCTGCAACAAATTATTTAGTTGATCTAATTAATTATTATTTTAATTATTACCATTGTTAAAATCACAAAGCCTGGTGTTTTAGCGCACTAGGGCTGTACTCCGCACAAAAAGCTAGGCGTAAGTTACACGCCAGAACCTTTACTGGTTCCATTATTTTCTCTACGAGAGCTCTGGCTAAAGTGCGCGCAAATGTGCTATGCACTAAACAGGAAAGGTGTTTGGCCTTAATAATAGTTGTATTAACTTTCTGCGCCTGATGTTAGCAACCAAACTAACATTTCTGTATGGCGGTTAGCACATACAATATCGAAACTTGTTTGTTTTAAAAATGGTTCGCATGATTAAATGACTTTACTTGAGTTATTAGAACTAAAATTCGTTGATATAGTGCAGCGGTCAAGAAAACTGTTACAGCATGTCTAAAAAATTTATAAGGATGGTCAGAAATCGCTACCAGCAAAAAATCTTAAAATTGGGGTAGCTCTCTGGGGGATGATGCAATCTAAGAAATTCCTAGAGATTCAGGTAGCTCAGGTAATTCTAATATTAATTGATACCAAACAAGATAGGTTTATCTCGAAAGATGCAATGGCTAGTCGATGAAAACTATTTGTTAGGTTATAGAGCAAAGAGCAAAATTTAGAGGTTTAGGATTTTAAAGGGGTATAACTTTGCAGGGGGTGGTCCGATTTTAAATCTGTTTGCGGTTTCGGATTCTTCGTAAACTTCTAGACTAATTTGATGTGTCACATGGTTAAAAAATTTATAAGGACGACCATAAAATCGCTACCGGCAAAAAATCTTAAAATGAGGGTAGCTTCCTGGGGGATGATGCAATCTAAGCAATTCTTAAAGATTCGGGTAGCTGAGAAAAATCTAATGTTAATTGATACCAAACAAGATAGGTTTATCTCGAAAGATGCGATGGCTATTTGGATCAGATGTGGGAGCAAATGAGGATGCTAAGATGAAAATGCAAGATATATTTATCTCGAAAGATGAAAAATGGTTAGTCGAAGAAAACTATTTGGTCCAGATGTGTGTGGAAATGTGGATGCTGGTGAAAATGTGGCGCCAGGACCCCTGTCCTCCTCCTACTCAAGAGATGAATAGCCAAATAATTTTCAACATAATCCACCCAAACTGCTAAACATTCATATTTACGCCAGAAATTCGAAACGGTAGCAGATGCACCACGAACAGGAAGGCCATTAACTGCGTTAAAAAACAAAAGTTAAAACGTGTAGCAGAACAGCTCGTAGAAAATCCAGGTACATCTTCACGCAAAGGGCGTTTGCAAGTTGATATGTCTCGATCGTCGTACATAAAAGCTAGACGTAAGTTAAAATTCAAATGTTACAAGCCACGCCGCATTCATGGTTTGAATGAAGACAAATTTTGTGGCAAAAAATACTTGCAGATTGTATTCAACACCTCGATTATTGCATAAATTGTGAGGGGAACTAATTGAGCATTTGTACTAATTGTAGTTAGATTATTTTGCATCATTATTTATAAGTATTTCATATTTACATTGATTTTCATTTTCTTGGTGTGCAATGCCATTTCGAATGGACCTGCACCTTGACGAAGTTCTATATTACTAGAACAGGTGAAATGGCTTGCGTGTTCTAATGAGCTAAAGAGCCAAACTACAGGTCCAACCAAAGTAGTCGGGTCGTTAGTGAGAAACCAGACTAAGACAGGTCCCCGAAAGAGAGCAGCGACTCTTTCGGTACTTAGATTGGCAGGAACCATAGGGGTCAGTATGACAGTCTAAGACACACTACCGCGATGTGGAAGGCAACGTGTAACCACTACATTACCTCCCAAGTACAGAAGCGTACATAAATTGTAATAAAATGGTGGCATTCACTAGGGCAAAAGATTCCGGAGTTAAAATAGTCCCCCATTCGGATCTCCGGGAGGGGACTACTTCGAAGGATGCGATCGGAAAGTGCAGAATACAAAACAACCACTGAATATCGAAGAAATATGGTATATAATTGTAAAACAATGGAAGGGGACCGAACTGCGCCTAACAAGAAACAACGGCTCTTATAATCAAAGACAACCAACACAGAAATAAGAAGAAAATTGTTCAAAGCATATGTGTGGAGCACAGCACGGTATGTCTATGATATACGGGCAGTAGGAAAAGCAGACAGAAAAACGGTAGCAAACTTTTGAAATGTTGTGCTTCAGATGTATGAGGATGATAACATGGACAGAAAAAGTAAATAACAAATAGATTATAGAAATAGTAGGGAAATAAATATATCTGTGGAAAAAAGATAGGAGAAATAGACGGGCAGAATACGTTTTAAGGCAGTTTGGGGAATAGTATGGGATATATTACAAGCAGAGATAGGAAAAATGAGGTAGATGTAGACCTAGATCAGATAGTGATAGATGTAGACTGTGCAAATTTTAGGGAAATGTGTAAGTTAGTTCAGAATAGGAACAATGGGTACTCGTCTAACCAGTTTCAGGACTGAAGACCTAATGATGATTGTGTGCAATGACTTTGGGACGACTCTGTATTTAGGCAAACAGAAAACAAGTAAATTTAAGCAAACATTTTCAATAACACACGTACTGCAGACAGTAGTTATATCAATCTATTCGTTATACAATTTTTAGATACCAAGGAGTAACACAAGTCCGGGACATATTCGTATGCTATTTTTGGTTCATAGCAAAGACCAAGTTATGCATACCTGTATTGGAAGAAAACACTTAAGTTTTACAAATAAAGATAGTTTTCAGAACTCAAAATCTGTATTAAATAGCGGGTTTGGCTGATATTTATTTATATTTCGTGAATTCCGCAGCCACTTTTTGTATAGTGGCGCTTAAAAGTCTAAACCACCCAAAAATGCATTTTCCGGGTTTTGCATCTACAGGTCTCATTCACATATAATTTAAGGAAACTACACACAATTGTTATACAATACCATTATCATTAATTAAGCAATGTACTAAAAATCGAGTAAGATAGAAGATCTAAGTTCTACTATTTCTGGAATACTTAAATTTGCACATTATACAAATTTGTCTTTTATAGTTAATAGAAATCGTCTCGATAGTGTGGAAAAACGAGAAATATCTCCTTAAATTTTGTCTTGTTTTTGTTAAAAAAGTGTTATAGCATTTATACCGCTTAATTGTAGTAGCACAACTTTAAAATAATGCAAGACAAATCAATTCTTCAATTAGGATTATAAACGAGAAATACATTTTCAAAAATCATTGATATATTGGTATAGTAGCAAGAATGTGTTCTTGTGCTTGGATTTCAGAATTCCCAACAACAGTTACATACCGTGTCATCTAAGATATCTCTTTGTAACCAATGCGCGATAGCCTGCTTAACTACAGAAATCTTCTTCAGGTTACTTCCTAACCCAAATATAATCGTTAAATTTGTATTTGGCTAGAATCCGCTAGGTGACGGATTTAAACAGGTATTGCTTCTGTAGCACGCGTTGTCTATGTCGTAGGCGACCGAATTCTCCATTTCTAAAATCCTTTAATAATTTTCTAAATTATACTGTGCTTCTTATAGAAAATGCAGGGCTTAATTTATCCCAATACACATTATACATGCGCTGCCCTACTAAACTCAGAAGCGGTAACTGCCTTACCAATTGTTTTAAAGTAATAGAGGTTTTAAGTTTGTGGTCCTTCCAACTTTATTTGTTGACATAATTATATACAAATTACTTAAGCTACACTATGCGTACGTAGTTTTTTAATTCCTTTTACATACAACTAAGCGAGGAAAAGATATATGTGCATCCAAAGATATAATTAATTCAAATAAGTTGAAATTAAAACGTTTTCGCTATTTTAAGCTTAAATCAGTAATTTATAAAATTATTTAAGAAATTGGTATAACTTGAAAGTTGTATCCAAAAATTATAGGTTTCTTGCATAAGTAGGGCTGTTTTTTATATTATAATCTGAAAAAAACCTTGAATAAGTAAGTGAAAGAATTGTTTGCCTTACCATTCTGGTTGTGTTAAATTAATTTTTTTAAAAAATGGGAATGGTTTTAAAACACATCCCAAAACTAATGTTATATAAAAGAGTTAAATAACAAATTCTTCATAATTATAGGTGTAATTTGACTACATTCGAAAATCTTAAGAAGATTTAAACGGATATAAAGTAGTAGTTGAGATTATCTAGCGTGGTTTGCAAAAGATAACCGCATGTCGTAAGTTGGTATGTATATCTCAAAGTACTCTTAAGTGATTTTAAGATAGAGTAAGTTATAATAGTTATAATAGTAGAATAGTGTGGTAATATTAGTGAGTTCAATATTAGCCTTTTGTATTGGTGATGTTATTGTTGACAGGTTTGTTAGATTTATTTTAATTTTTTTAATAAAGTGTTTGTTATTTTGTATGGTAGTAGGCTATAGTAATTATTATTCAAATTTTCGGTATCTGTATGATAGTTTATTGCATATGGTGTTTATTTTATTTCAATGCTTTCTAATAATAGTCTCTCTTTTTTTAAATTGGGTTCTTTGTATATAACTTTTGGTGTTTTTAAATTAAAAGGATGGCAATTATTTACTGCGTCGTCTAATAAGGCCGTATTTAGTTTATTAGGACTTAAAAGCTTTTCTTTAATAGCTTGTTGATGTAGCGACATTCCTTTTCTTAAATATTGTTTTGTTTGTCCTATGTAGATAGCATTCCATTGATTGCAATTAATTTTATAAACTAGGTTTGAGTTAAATTCTAATTTAAGTTTGTCTTTTTGGTTCGTATTCCCGTTTTATTCATTTTAAAATAAAACACTATTTATATCGCGTTTTTAAACAACTCCAATTGTTAATAAACCTATTTTGAAATTGGTGCATTACAATCGCCAATTGTCGTAAATATGCCGAATTATCTCCAATGAGAAGAGAAGAAGACGATTTGGCATTTCTTATCATTCGTTTTCGTAATTTTGAACTTCAAGCAACAACAAGTGCAGCTGCTCCATATGGCTGAAGTGCGTGATTTCAAGTGAACCAAACCGCTTAATCATCGCCGTTTTCAGTGTACCGTACCTGCTCAGAAAACTACTGGAGGTATGTTCGTTTTGTTATAATCAATTAATAATTTTTGCTTGTTACATTTATATTATAATTTTTGATATAAATTCAATCACTATTACTGCTGATAACCATATGTCATTACACATTGTGTTGAATCACAAACATATTAAAAGGTCCTTCGAATTTCGCAATCTTTCGCAATCTTTACGCACCATTTCTTGGTCACTTCGGCCTGAATTTGTAACAGTCCTGGAATTACATCCATTAAAAACAATAATTTCGACTTTGGTTATGTACTTAATAAAAAACGTATTTGTGTATAGTGTGATTCAAGACCTGAATTACAGATTTTGTGACCGACTTTATATCGCTTTCTTTACAGCGAATATTATTTTGAATGTTTGACTTCGGGCAATACCCATAAGGTGGCGCAGTAAGTCAAACATAATTTCATTTCCAAATCATTTGCATTTGTAAACAAACATTTTAGGCTGTGTTTGTTGAAAATACTTATTTACTACAATTATTTATCAAAAGTTTATGCATTTTCGTTAATATATGTTGTTTGTTTGTAACAAATACACATGATTCAAAGATATAATTAAATGGTAATTAAATACTTACATATAGGTTTGCAACTTCCTTCTAATACATGTTTACAGAGATTAATAATTGATTGAAAATTGTTTGTTGTTTTTAATCTTATTTAAACGCAGGTGAGTTATTGTATAATTATTGTTATTAGCATCTTTGGTAAAGTTTAAAGTTGTATTGTAGCCTAAAACTTGAGCTTAGGTTTGTTGTTTGCATTATTTAGTTTGTTTACTTGAATAAATTTGGACATTAGCGACATTCTAATGGCTCCAAAGAAAGATCAATTGATTTTAGCCAATTCCTTGCATAAAGCAAGATTGGAAGAGATCTTAGATTGTGCAAATCGTTCGGTGGATGATCCATCACTTAGAAATTTATTTAAAATACAATATAGAAATGTAGAATCAATTTACAAAGAATATAATGAAAACTTTTTGTTAATTCTTCATGCAACAAGTGAAGAATCTCAACAACTACTATTTAAAGAACGATTGTCACTTGACAAAATTTATTATTCTATAAATCTTTTGGAAGGTCAACTTTTTTCTTCATTCAGCACGTCAGAGAGTTTTAATACACAGGCGCCTGCTACAACTTGGTCTCAATTGTCTAATGTCAAGCTTCCCAAAGTCTAGTTAAGTACATTTTCTGGTGATCTGAAGCATTGGCGTACATTTAAAGATTTGTTTAACACACTTATACATAATTCAAGTTTGTCGAAAATCGAGAAATTTCAATACTTTATATTATCACTTAAAAATGAGGCATATAATCTTATCAAGAGCATTCCAATGACCTTTGATAATTACCCTTTAGCATATAAAACACTTACAGATCGTTTTTCGAATAGAAGGCTCTTAGCCAACCATCATTGGTCTTTATTGAAAAGGTATCCGTCTCTCACTGCAGAGAATTCAAAGCAACTTCGGAGTTTGATTGATGGGTTTAATGAAAATTTGTCAATATTGAAATCGTTACAATTTGATACAGATAGCTGGGACTTGGTTCTGGTTTCTTTTGTTAAGCAAACTTGATGAAGCTACTCATAAAAGATTTGAGTTGCACTTTAATTCGTCTGAAGTGCCAACTTATCAATGTGTTAAAGAGTTTTTGTTGAAACAATGCGTTGCTTTAGATAACCTGGTGCCCAGTGGGATTTCGAAATCACCATTGTCTAAAGGTACTGCTGCTAAATCGTATAGTTGACTAAGTCCTACACGTTCTAATTTCGATTCGGAGCCTTAAACATTTCTAGCACAAACTACTACTCATTCTAGGAGTAATACGTTATGTACTATTTGTAAAGGCAATCATTCGTTGTATTCGTGTGAGAAATTTCTTAAATTGTCTCCAACTCAGCGTCATGAACAAGCCAAACATCATCAGTTATGTTTGAATTGTCTTCGACCTAACCACAGCATGTCGTCTTGTTTTTCGAAGTCATCCTGTAGACATTGTGGTAAACATCATCATTCACTTCTTCATTTTGTTTCGCCTAACACTACTTTGCACTTGTCCTTTTCGAATACTCCAATTAGTCAAGAGACACCTCAAACTAGTAATTCTACTAATGTTTGTACAAGCATTATTGGTTCTGCAGCAACAACTTGTCTTGCTTTGTTACACACAGTTCGTTTAGAAATTCTTGACAAGAGAAATCGACCTCAAATTGTTCGTGCTCTTGTTGACACTGGAAGTCAAATCTCGTTTATTACTGAAGATTGTCGTAAATCTATTGGGTCGTTATCTCGTCCTTCGCATGTTCCTATTTCTGGTTTGGGTCAAACTTCGCATCATACTTTAGGCATGATTTCTGGTATAATACAACCTATTCAGGAATATGATTCTGTCCCTACAGATAGTAATTTTAAGGTAACTTTTATGGTTTTACCGTGCATCTGCGGTGACCTTCCAGCGAAACTTATACAATCTCGATGGTCTCATTTGGAGAATATTAAACTTGCAGATGAACAATGGAGACAGCCAGCTCCTATTCAGATGTCGTTGGGTGCTGACGTTGCTTTTCGTATTATACTAGATGGGAAAATCACTGGTAATGACAATTCTCCAGTTGCAGTTAATACAATTTTTGGCTACATGGTTTTTGGTCCTATAGATTCCATGTCAGCACATCGCTTAAATTCATTTTTTGTTTAGGTTGATCCTTACAGGGATATTAATCTCAAACAATTTTGGGAACTTGAAGATATTCCGGGTAGTAAACCGTCCTCTCCGGACGACCTTATGGCTCAACAGTCATTCGATAAATCGTTATTTCGTTTGTCCAATGGTAGGTTTAGAGTAAGTTTTCCGTTCAAGGAAAGTATTCCCGACTTTCCATATTCAAAAGCTATTGCAGTTAAGCGTCTGTTGGGTTTAGAGCGTCGTCTCCAAGCCAATCCAGAACTTCGCAAATTGTATGTTGATTTCATGTGTGATTATGAATCTTCAGGTCACATGTCATTTTTACCGTCTGCCCCTATTGGTAGTGATTCGTACTACATTCCGCATCATGCAGTTTTTAAGATGGAAAATGGTAAATCCAAATTGAGGGTTGTATTCGATGCCTCTGCACAATCAACTAATGGTATTTCATTAAATGATACCTTGCTTACTGGACCTAAGCTCTAGAACGATATTGTTAAAATATTGTTAGCTTTCCGTACTTACAAATTTGTTGTCGTTTGTGACATTAAACAAATGTATCGTCAGATATTGATAACAAAATCAGATCGTCGCTATCAGCTAATACAATGGAGGTGGAATTCGTCTGAGCCTATTCAGACTTATCAGTTGAACACCATCACTTATGGGGTGTCATCAGCTCCATTCTTAGCGATTCGAACAATTTTGGAGTTAGCCAAACTTGGCAAGAATACATATCCTTTGGCTGCTCAAGCGTTGGAAAACAATTTGTATGTTGATGATATTTTGTGTGGTGCTTCCACTCTGTCGGAAGCTCAGGAACTAAAATGTCAGCTGGTCCAGTTGCTTGGTTCAGGATGTTTTGATTTACGTAAATGGGCTAGCAATAATCCAGTACTTTTGGAAGACATCCCTCTTGAACACCAACAATCGAAGTCAAATCTTGTTGCAAGTGGTGGTGAATTTATCATTAAGGTACTTGGACTCCGTTGGCAATCACAATTGGACATTTTTTCTTTCGATCTTCAACTTTTGGAGAATCGTATCTCTAAACGTATACTTCTCTCAACGATTGCTCGCATTTATGACCCTCTGGGATTTCTTACTCCAGTCACTTTCGCCGTCAAGAGACTCATTCAACAATTTTGGGTTCTTGGGTTAGACTGGGATGAGGATCCTCCAGATGTCAGTGTCATGTTTTGAAAAAAATTTGTTTCTGAATTTTCAATTATTGAATCAATTCAGATACCACGTTATCTAGCTATTGAAGAAGCTTGTAGCGTGCAGCTTCATGGTTTTGCTGATGCCTCAGAAAAGGGCTATTCAGCCATTGCTTATTTTCGTGTGGTATTTCATTCTGGGGATATTTCTGTTCGTTTTGTTATAGCTAAATCAAAGGTAGCTCCTCTGAAATACTTATCTGTACCTCGGCTGGAACTTTGTGCGGGGTACTCTTATCAAAATTGATACAATTCGTAATTGGTGCTTATTCGTCTATAACCTTTGAAAAAATCATTTGATATACTGACTCCTCGGTGGCTTTCACTTGGATAAAGTCACCTGCTTATCGTTTGAAAACATTTGTAGCTAATCGTGTAAGTTTCATTCAGGAAAGGGTTCCTCCTGAATGAGGTGGTATATTCGCTCTTGTGACAATCCTGTTGATTGTGCCACAAGAGGTTTGTTTCCTTCTGAAGTGCCCTCGCATCCGTTATGGTGGGCAGGTCCTTCATTTTTGTCAATCCCTGAAGCAAATTGGCCTTCGCCTTCGTTATGTGGTTCGTCTCCAGAAGCATCTGCTGAAGAGAAACACCTTGTGTGTGTCTCTACAATAGGATCGACATAGATTGATAATTTCTTTAAAAGATTTTCGCCTTTACGTAAAATTCAAGGCATAATTGCATATTGCCTAAGAGTATTTCACGCGAGAAAAAATATTCTGAAGTCGTTATCATTGTTTTTGTTAGAGTTACAAAATTCTCTAATGGTTATCACAAAAGTAGTTCAACACACATCGTTTAAATATTAATTAGAAGCACTTCGTCAAAATGATCTTTTACCTAAACACTTTCAGCGTTTAGGTTTATTCCTCGATTCCAATGATATTTTGAGAGTGGGCAGTAGACTAACTCATTCTAACCTTCCCGATTCTTCTAAGTATCCTGCTTTGTGACCTAGTAAACATCGTTTTACGGACTTACTGATAGAACAAGTTCATTGCAAGAATCTGCATTCTGGAGTGAATACAACTTTATATTTAATTCAGGAAAATTTCTGGATTATTTCGTCTCGTCGCGCTATTCGTCGCATTTTGTCGAAATGTTATCGTTGCTATAGAATCAATCCTGTACCTATTGTTCCTATTATGGGTAACTTACCCCATTATCGTGTTTCCTAGGCTTAACCATTTAGCTCTGTCGGAATAGATTTTGCTGGTCCCTTTACTATTACGCCATATCGTAAAAGGGGCTCCAGAACATTTAAGGCGTATCTTTGTGCTTTCGTTTGTTTGGCTACCAAGGCCTTGCATCTTCAAGTTGTTTTGGATCTGTCTACTGACTCAGTTATTGCCTGTCTTCGACGTTTTATAGCTCGCCGCGGTCGCTGTCAAGACATCTACAGCAATTGTGGAACAAACTTTGTTGGTGCTGATCGACAACTACAAGAATGTTTTCGTCAATCTGTTGAGTCAGAAGCCATTGTCTGGCATTTTAACCCCCCTTCTGCTCCCCATTTTGGAGGCATTTGGGTAAGTGCAGTTAAATCCGTTAAAACTCATTTAGCTCGTGTTGTGGGTAGTCAAATACATAACCTTGAAGGGTTTCAAACTCTTACTGTTCAGATTGAGGCTCTGTTAAACTTTAGACCTCTTTGCAGTCTAAGGAGCGATCCTAATAATCTTCGTTCGTTGACTTCAGGTCATTTTTTGACCCTGAAACCTTTGTCGTCATTCCCTGATCCTATTATTTCTCATATAAAACAGTCTCGTTTGTCGCGCTGGCAATTAATTCAAGCATTGCAGCAGGGATTTTGGGATTGGTAGCACAAGGAGTATTTACATCAATTATATCAACGTGCTCGTTGGTTCAAAACTAAACAATTAGACAACATTAACATTGGTACTCTCGTTATCATAAAGGAGGATTCAGTATCTCCCCTTCATTGGCGACTAGCTCGCATCATTCAGCTACATCCTGGAACTGATGGCGTTTCTCGTGTAGCTTCTGTTCAAACGTCCAAGGGAATACTAAAACGTCCCATGGTCAAATTGTGTCCGTTGCCATCACAGTGAATAAATTTCAATTTGTGCATCTATGTAAATATACTAATAATATTTTGTGTTCGTGTTTTATTATTATTATTTATTATATTATTATATTTATTATATTATTATTATATTTTATTATATATATATATATATATATATACATATGTACATAACCAAACTCGTATTGTTTTATTGTATTCGTGTAACTTATAGCTACCAGCAGTTATAAGTCAAAATTTTGTATTTGAAAAAATAGCATCTTACATGCTATTTTTGGTGGGCAGTTATGGTTCGTATTCCCGTTTTATTCATTTTTAAATAAAACACAATTTATTTCGCGTTTTTAAACAACTCCAGTTGTTAATAAAACTATTTGAAATTGGTGCATTACAATCGCCAATTGTCGTAAATATGCCGAATTATCTCCAATCAGAAGAGAAGAAGACGATTTGGAATTTCTTATCATTCGTTTTCGTAATTTTGAACTTCAAGCAACAACAAATGCAGCTGCTCCATATGGCTGAAGTGCGTGATTTCAAGTGAACCAAACCGCTTAATTATCGCCGTTTTCAGTGTACCGTACCTGCTCAGAAAACTACTGGAGGTATGTTCGTTTTGTTATAATCAATTAATAATTTTTGCTTGTTACATTTATATTATAATTTTTTATATAAATTCAATCACCATTACTGCTGATAACCATATGTCATTACACATTGTGTTGAATCACAAACATATTAAAAGTTCCTTCGAATTTCGCAATCTTTACGCACCACTTTTAATTTTGTGAAAATATGCTTTTTCAAAGTGTTTGTATTTTGGATATGGTTTTAATTTGTTGTGTATTTAAGGTTTTAGCAATTTTTTCTGATAAATAAGGGATAAATGGAATAGTTGAAGTAATAAAAGATTGGCTGTATTGGTGATTATTGAATTCTAAACTAAGAAAATTGGGTTGTAAATTATTATTATTATTATCATTTATCGTATTATTGTTTTTTATTAATAGTTGTTTTTCTTTTGTATATTTCTTTTTTAATGAAAGATAATCGATAATTGTTTTTTAACAAGTAATTTTTAATTATTTGTATGTTATTATTATGAAATTTAGGATCAGATAGTTTAATGTCACGGTCAACTAATCCACATGTAACACTTTTTTTGTAATTAATTGAGGTTTATGATTTGTAATTTAGGCATCTATCCGTTTTAATTGCTTTTCTAAACCAATTAGTTGTAAATGTTCCATTATTATTTCTATATAAAGTTAAATCAAGAAAATTTATTGATTTATTTGGTTTTTCATTTTATATTTTAAATTGTAATCGGGGATAATAATTGTTAAAACTTTCAATATTGGATTAAATTTTATTTTTGTGAGCAGTTTTCATTATATCATCGACATAACGGGTGTAATAAGATATATTATTTGTATTTTTGCATTTATTAATATTAATAGTTTAAGATCAATTAGGACTAAATTTGCTATATTACAGGAAATTGGTGATCTCATAGGTACACCAAAATATTGTATAAAATATTGGTTATTATATGAGAAATGTGAATTTTGTAGTATAAATTTGGTTATGGTTATAAAATTAGCTGTAGGTAAGTTTGTATGATATGATATTTCTTCCGAATTGTTTGTTATTGCAGTAATGGCTAAATCGATGGAAATGTTAGTGTATAATGAGACAATTTGAAAATTGTTTTGGAATATAACTTTTATTTTGGGAATATCTTTAGAGGTTATCCTGAAAATTATCTTAGAATTTTACTTTTATCTCAGGGATATTTTAAGGAATTCCTCTCTACCTTGGTCCTGTGTCGCGAAATTACCCATCTGTTTTTATAATTGGACAAATTGTAACAATTTTATTTTCGATAATAATTCTTTGCATATAATTTCAAGAATAATGTAACAATTTTATTAATAACAATAATAATTTGCATTCAACTTCAAAAGTAATACGCTAAGCCTGCATCGTCCTTTAATAATCTAGTTATATTCAGATATCTGTGTCGTATTCAGTTATTTACAAGCACATCTCTGTTTGATTGTTCCCCTCCTGATGGCGCGACCGCCCGAACTGGTTATAAGATAGTCGGCCACAGGTGATAGAGATATCAACATGTTCCCTTGGTTGGAGGCCGGCAATCTGCGAATCCATTTCGATTAGTGAGGATATCTTCGAATAACGGTCGGTAATGTATATATTTTGCTAACTTGTATAATTTGAGATAATTTATTTAGCGCGACAAGTAGGATGCAACTTTTAAAAACACACAAGGACACAATAAAACACATGTAAGATGATACCTTTAGAAGGTGACGTAATTCAACTTTGAGAGTACGATTGCTGCTGAATGTAAGGTGACAGGATATGATTCGACACGTGGAATGCAGGAATTATAGAAGTTGGTTTGGATGAAGTGGTTTCAAATTGCAAACGCTGTTATCGTTGCTTGAAGAACGGTGATCCCGTCTTCCTTTGTCACAATGCGACAATTGCAGTTTTGGTTCGTAGATAGCTATAAGTTCTTTTTATGTGTTTCAAAATTTGGAACACGTTAACTTGCTTTGATGCTTAATACATGTACACTGAAAAAGTTCCAACTATTTGTTGAGCTGCATTTACCAGTAGTAAAACAAAAGTTCATTGATTTAACGTTCTAAAAACAACATGCTTTGTTCCATATGAATCGTCAGTAATGTCAACAGGTGTTACTGACGTCATATTTTTCTACTTTGTATAGCTGACAGATGTTATTTTAAAAGCAAATGCTTTGAACAGCTTTAGTACAATATATGTTAACATGTATATTTTTGTGATCAGCTTTAGCTACATTAAAATTAGTATACATAATTTTGAAAGTTCAAATGCTAATATTGTTAGGAACTATTAATTTGTTATCTACCTGAAAAGATCTGCCCAGGTCATAACCCTATTTGTACAACAAGTTCATGTTTTAAAGTAAAGTGTTTGATTGATAATGATAAAGACAAACATGAAAGTTAAAAGTTTAAGATTGATGCAGTTAATGCTTACATTTTTTTTACAAGCTATATTATTTTAAAAGAGATCTTTTAGTAAACAATTGGTTCAAGATTAAAGGTTTTTTATTTTGATCAAGTGTGATCAAATCTTATTACATAAAGCTAAAACCCATCTGAGTAATAAATTGATGCCAATGTTATATTGAAAATACTTTTTTTATTATTTCTTTATGTATTTTTGCAGGACACAAATGGTGTCCCACTTTTTTATTTATTTAACTATCACAATTTCTTACAGGAGCTGCGTCTTATTTTATTAAGACAGACTTTTGTCAGTGAAGGCAATCCTTTTTTCTTTGGGTCTTCACGTCCGCCCTTAGAACTATGCTATGCAATTATCGTGATTACATCAGGACTTGGTGGCGCCTATTTGATTTAGCTTAAGTTTGATCTGCAAACAAAATTTGACTTAATCCCCCCCCCACTTCTCATTGCTCTACCCAGGAATAGACCCCTAGTTGTGTCGGAAGATTTTTGGAACAATAAATACGTTTCACTGACGCCCATGCGTGGGGCCAGATATAATAATAAAAAAAAAATTCGTTTCACTGGCGCCCAACGTGGTGCCATATATAAAAAATACGCTTCAATAGCGCCACAACCTACGCACGCAAAAAAAAATTCGTTTCAAAATAGCCAAGGTATGATAAAATAATACTGTAAAATAAAAATTTGTGCATACTAGCACAGAAAGCATTTTTAGTTGCGCGACCTTACAACATGTCTCTTTGGTAAGAAAATGTATTGAATCTGTCCTTTTCAAAGCGCGGTCTCTATTTTATACAGACAGAGCCATGTATGGAAATAGGTATATGGCTTTTAAAGATATCGCTGAAAAATCAAGTGTGTAGAATTCCCAGACAACAGCTGCAGAAATACAAGCTGTAACAGCTTGCCAACAAAAAGATGACGCAATTAACAAAGGATTTTTATACAAAGAATAGCAATCTTATTACTTCGAAACATCTTCACAGCTGCAGGATAACAGTAAAAAACCCATTGCAAGTGTTCATTTACTAGGCATATGGTTAAGTGGATTTATCTTTTAGAAGAAAGCTGTGCATCTATGTGCAACCGTAATTAAAATGTAGTCAGAGCAGGTGGTAGAATTTATTTGTAGCAACTTTGTAATGTGGAGTTTTCTACGCAGTTGTTTGATTTTATAGGGCAAAAGTTTATATAGAGTAATTACTTGAGAAATTTTATAAATTAATACTAACTTCAAGTGGTAGGAAATAGAGCTTGTTGAGAAATTTTTGGGTGTTTTAAATAGAATACAGAGAAAATTACTTGCAGGGTTTTAAACGTAACAATGTTCTTAAGCCGAACATGTCTACATATCGTGTAAGCTAAGTATTTTGATGTACCTGGAGGTATGCTAGCTTTAATTTAAAGCAATAGTAATTTTGCTAAACTACATCTAGAGTTGCGTGTCTTGGAAAGTGAAATATTTAATGTAGAAAAATAATTTTTATAAACATTGTAACGTATTTTTTTTTAGTTACACCTAGCCTAATAAATTAATAATAAAACAAATAAATTTTAAAGTATTTAATTCGTAAATATTCAGCCAATAAAAATTAAAGTATAATGTTCATAATAACACATGGATTCTAGAAGATATATATTCTAAAGCTTGTTACCAAGCGCTGTCAAGTTGATAACCGGCACTTTGGTCTCCAACGTCCTAGAGTGAAGCCGCTTTTTTGTAGACGAGAGATAAAGTCAAGATGATGACCCGTCAGAAACACGAGGCATCTAATCGAGTGAAGAAGAAAACTTGAGCTGAGAAAATGGATTGATAATATACATCATTTTAATACAGTTGGTATAGAATAATAAAATATATTAGACTAACACTTACTCACTTTAGTGCAATATCATATGGACAGGTTTACAGCAACGGTTTTCAATGTAAATTATAATAATTTTCCGTCACAGTAATTAATGGTAAACAGCTATGGTTTCGTCCTTTTATCTAACTACGCAGTATGGAAATGGTTGATGTTACAAAGAACCTTGACACTTCAATCTAACTGATGACTAATACGATGAAATAAATACAACAGCTGAGGTCGTGATTTTCCACCTGCAGTTCTTTTGTCTACACGTGAGTGTTTGAAGCTATAGTAAATTATTATGAAATTTTCTACGTTAATTATTAGAGTAACAGAAAATATAAAGTACTTTCTTAAAGTTTGTAAAACAACGTATAAATATCTAGGTTGTCAGTCACTTGTACAAGCACACAATGTGTTGAGATATTCAGAATCTAAACGCCAGACGCAGTCTTGGTTTAATTTTATATTTTGTTTAATTGAAAAGCATGCACGTCATGTAAAAGTCTTTTATTGATACTGAAATTCACGTATATTCTTTTAGTAGATTACCGTTAAAATTGAGTAGTTACATTTTAAGGTCGTTATTGTCCTGACGATCGAATTTTTTGTGAATGGTCAAGGAAGCGCTTCTATGATTATAGTAAAAATAAAATCCTGTGTTAGGAACTAATAAATTATGACATATTTGCTTAAACTAAATTTTATAGAAACGATTAATTTATACGTATTTATTCTGAAGGTTAAATTATACAAAATTCTTTTTATAAAAATTAATGACAAGATAGTAAACATATGTATTGCAGTCGCATGTATATAGTCAGATTTCCATATGAATAGAATTCCTTTTGTTTTTCATAAAGTCGTTTTTATTATTCAATATTTAAAATATGAAAAGTAAACTAGAGCAAATCCTCCTTAAGAAAAACAGATAAAGAGAAGAAAATAAATGCCTTTAGTATTTCATAGATGTTTAAATTCTCTTATTATATTTTTGGGCATATGCTTTTAAGGACACAAATGGTGTCCATGTGGTGTTTTTGTTTGTTCACAGGTACAGCTGAGACAACTGTTTAACAACTGGTGGTTGATGTTTTGGTAAGTGTGTGATAAAGAGTGAAATTCAAATTTTATGGCTAAGATAGTGGTGTTAACATAAGGTTTCCGCATTTCCTTATACAAACACAGTTAAATTTTGTTGGCACTTGTATTAAAAAATACGGTGGCGCCTATTAAAACTATTTTTGGTCAGTTATCCACCCATGACCCATGCTCATGATCTACCCAGAGCTAACACTCTACTAGCCGTTTAACCCTTAAGAGTTTTCTTTGTCTATAGCCGTTTTCCATCCGACATTACCCTGGGCTTGGAGTTTAAAGAAGAAATACTCGACCTAGTGATATCAGATTAAAATAGAGAGCTTTAGTATATAGCTGATAGTCACCAGGATAAATTTGCAAAAATTTTATTATAATTACACTTGCGCTCGCAACGTGGGGCTGAAAATTCATTTAGGGGCTGAAAATTCATTTAGGGGCTGGAATTTCATTTAGAGGCTTGAATAACTTCACTTATAGGCTGGAATATTTAGTAGTTATCTTCATCACACTTATATCTACCGACTGAGGTTTGCATTGATTCTAGTAAATAGTTTTTGTTTCATTTTGTTAAAGTTTGTTACAGTTTACAGTGGGTTTTCTATATAGTTAGGACATTCGTTCGTTTGAGATTTCATCTTCAAAATTTTATAATTGAGTTACATTAGAGATATTCAGATATTTAATTATGGCAGAAACTTATAGCATCGTACACTTACTTAAAATGAGTTAGAATATGAATTGAACATTAGAGGCATTGAAAATTCAAGACCAGTTTCAGATAAAAGGAAAATTTTAGCAAGGTTGTTGGCCAAAGAAGCAGATAAACCAGGTTGTTTGATAGATCCTTCTTATTATAAAGTAGATTTCGAAGTAGAGAAAGCAGAGATTGAGTCTAGTATAGAGTCCGTTAAAATGTTTTGTTAGAATTTATGGATGATCCCGCAGAGTCAATTTTAAAAGGATAAGGTCAAGATTAGTGCATCTTACAGGTAGAATACAACGGTTAAAGCTCCCTAAAGAAAATTTTGAGGAAATGGTGTTATTTAAAAATGAAAGTTTGGCTACTATTCTTGTTGTGGAAGCAGATCTACATGAGAAATTAAATAAAGATACAAGTTCAAATAGTAAAGATATTAACGTAAATTCTGTTGCTGCATCTAATGTGCCCGTTCCAACAGTTACATATGTCACACAGTCAGTTCCTATAGCATCTTGGTCGATAAAATATTCAGGAAACCCATCTCTTATATCAATTTTAGAAAACATCAGTGACATTGCACAGTCTCGAAAGGTATCTGAGATGGAATTGTTTAATTCTGCAGTTGAATTGTTTACCGGTGATGCCTTGCTATGGTATCGTTGCGTTCGTGGTTCGTTAACAGATTGGAGTTCGGTAGTTAGTAGACTAAAGGAGGATTTCCTGCCAGCACATCCTGAAGACGATATTTGGGAAAAATCAAGAATAGATTACAGAAGAACGGTGAATCTGTTGTATTGTTCATTGCTAACATGGAAAGTTTATTTAATCGATTACCTATTATTCCTGCAGAACACACTAAAGTTAGAATAGTCAAGAAAATTTATTGCCATATTTCATTCAGCATCTTGCTCTTACAGAGATCGAGAATATTAGTACGTTAGTTAAATTATGTAAGAGGTTAGAAGAAGCTTCGTTGAGTAAACATAAGTCTGTTTCAGTTACGTCATATAGTCACAAACAGCCTTTTAATTATTTTAATCCACATTTTAGAAACAAAACCCCTAGTTCATTTCAGAATGCTTCAAGTCATGTTTATACCCCTCCGTCTTCACATTCCCCAATACAAGTTCTTAATTCTGCCACCCCAATGACAGAAATGAGTGGAGTAGGTAACTCATTTATTAAGCGTAAATTGATTTGTTGGAATTGTTCACGTGATGGTCATACTTTCAATGTTTGTAGATCTTTCAAGAGATTATTTTGTTATGGTTGTGGTCGTAAAGGAGTGACTAGTATCACTTGTCCGTCGTGTCCAATTCAAAGAGTAAAAGAACAGAATTTGAGTAGTGAAATTCTTGTTTCTAGATAAAGTGTTAAAGTTGTTTGATATGGATATTGCAGGTTTATTTGATTTTGTATGTATTTCATCGATAATAGATTCATCTTTCAGTCTTATTAGTTATATTAGTTGTTCGATTAATGGTACACTAGTCTTTACTGTTGAAATATAGTTTGAGATTGCTCTTGTGCATGAGCACGTTTTAGTTTGGTTTGATTTATTTAGAGTAGCAATTTTATGGTCGCGTTGCAACGTAGTATATTGAGTTGAGTTACATCTAAGCGAGACTTGTTGTGGTTCATCGTGTAGCGTTATGTTAGTCTAGACGAAACTCAGGAAGGGTTGGTCGCTCAGCGTTATGTCAGTCTATGCGAGGGTCGTGGTAAGTTGTCGCTTTAGCAGTTTCGACATCGTCACTTGAAATTATTTGAGGTCAGTTATGATGTGATTTGTTTTGCTTATTTAGTTTGTCAGTCTAGATGAGACTCAGAGGAGAGTCTGCCGTTCTAGCAATATTGTTTATAAGTCTAGGTGAGGCTCATAGAAGAGCTTGTTATTCTAGCAAGTTTATGCGTTGTGAAGCACTTTAGTTTAGGTCGACAGTTTGACTATTGGTAGAGTGAGAGTGTACGAGAACAGTTATTAATAGTTATCATGAAGTAAAGTAGAAAATAATTTTGTATTTAAATTTCTTCCCTCCAATTTATCCGTATCTTCATGTTTAAGTCAAAGAAAATGTTTAGTATCGATAATTCTGCGATTGATGAAGATGAAGTTGAAGTTATTAACAATGTTTCTGATCCTTAAGTACTTCCGAGTATAGTTGATGTCAGTTGTAATTCTCTTTAGTCCGTGTTTTGAATCCTTAAGTTAGACAAGTTTAAAGTTGGGAAAATTTTTATAAAGTAATTTATGTTTTAGTAGTAATAGAGCTTAATATGTTTGTTGATTTAGATATTGCATGTGTTAAATGAAAATTTTGATGACGATAAAGGAGTGTTAAATGAAAATCTCTGATGACGATAAAGAAGTGTTAAATGATAATTTTGATGACGACAAGGATATGTTTATGGATTTTGAATGATGATTTTTTTTGGAGGTGTTTGAGAATGCAGCATATGCATAGAGATGTTGCAGGTATATAGAGATGGATATGTATTCAGTGAAGTAATACGTATTCAGTAATGGAATATATGATAGAGAGTATAGAGGGTGTTTAGTAGAGTATTGAGTATGTAGTCATATAGTTAGAGTGTGATAGAATGTTAAGCATTAAAGGAATGCTTGAGTTTTGGTTTAATAGTTTGAGACTAGGCCTAATGTGCTTATTCTTATTGAGAGTGTACATGAGCTAGGATAGTTCATGAAGAGTTTTTGTGAGTAGTTGGTGGTGGTCACCCAATAGGCTCAATATATGATTCGTTAGTGGTTTTAGAGTTCTTTAGTGATGAGTCATTGAGGTTATATAATTTTTGAGAGAGATAGTTGAGTATGTAGAATAGAGATCTTACAGAAAATATTGTGAGATGCTCACTCAAAGACTAAAAGTGTCTTGTTGATGAATATGTATTGTTAATACTTTGTCTGTTTCTCGAGTGTTAGAGATTCGTTTCGTGAATAGACTTTGTATCTAACAGCTTTTGGTACTTACTAAATTCATCAATTTTATGCACATAAATCTTTAAGATAGATATATTAAATTAGAGAAAATATTCGTTGTACAGATTTTTGTTTAGTAGTGATTATAATGTCCAATCCATTTTGTTTATTACAGTTCTGATTTGTAGTAAAATATTTTTCATTTTAAAAAAAAAAAAAAAAATTTTTTGATATGGTTGTTGCGTTTGTAACTATAGATGACATGCATCCACTGAGTGTTAGATACCCTAAATATACTTAACCGATTGACGTATATACTGGCTATGACTTCCCGGATTTGTCCCTTTATAGGCGTGTAGTACGCGCAGTTACTAATCACTCAATCCCATGCATTAATACCCCCGTATCAATTAGCAAATGATCCTGATATTTTTTGTTAAACTCATCATTAGGTATAGTTAATATTTGTGTCGTCTTGTTGTGAGGTGTAAGAGGTTGGTACAGTTAAGAAGAATAAGTTTGAAGTTTCAGTTGCAAAAATTTTTTAGAAAAATTCTCCCATACCTCGAATTTTTCTCTTGGAAAGAGGCTGTGTAACGTATTTTTTCTAGTTACACCTAGCCTAATAAATTAATAATAAAACAAATAAATTTTAAAGTATTTAATTCGTAAATATTCAGCCAATAAAAATTAAAGTATAATGTTCATAATAACACATGGATTCTAGAAGATATATATTCTAAAGCTTGTTACCAAGCGCTGTCAAGTTGATAACCGGCACTTTGGTCTCCAACGTCCTAGAGTGAAGCCGCTTTTTGTAGACGAGAGATAAAGTCAAGATGATGACCCGTCAGAAACACGAGGCATCTAATCGAGTGAAGAAGAAAACTTGAGCTGAGAAAATGGATTGATAATATACATCATTTTAATACAGTTGGTATAGAATAATAAAATATATTAGACTAACACTTACTCACTTTAGTGCAATATCATATGGACAGGTTTACAGCAACGGTTTTCAATGTAAATTATAATAATTTTCCGTCACAGTAATTAATGGTAAACAGCTATGGTTTCGTCCTTTTATCTAACTACGCAGTATGGAAATGGTTGATGTTACAAAGAACCTTGACACTTCAATCTAACTGATGACTAATACGATGAAATAAATACAACAGCTGAGGTCGTGATTTTCCACCTGCAGTTCTGTTGTCTACACGTGAGTGTTTGAAGCTATAGTAAATTATTATGAAATTTTCTACGTTAATTATTAGAGTAACAGAAAATATAAAGTACTTTCTTAAAGTTTGTAAAACAACGTATAAATATCTAGGTTGTCAGTCACTTGTACAAGCACACAATGTGTTGAGATATTCAGAATCTAAACGCCAGACGCAGTCTTGGTTTAATTTTATATTTTGTTTAATTGAAAAGCATGCACGTCATTTAAAAGTCTTTTTATTGATACTGAAATTCACGTATATTCTTTTAGTAGATTACCGTTAAAATTGAGTAGTTACATTTTAAGGTCGTTATTGTCCTGACGATCGAATTTTTTTTGTGAATGGTCAAGGAAGCGCTTCTATGATTATAGTAAAAAATAAAATCCTGTGTTAGGAACTAATAAATTATGACATATTTGCTTAAACTAAATTTTATAGAAACGATTAATTTATACGTATTTATTCTGAAGGTTAAATTATACAAAATTCTTTTTTTTATAAAAATTAATGACAAGATAGTAAACATATGTATTGCAGTCGCATGTATATAGTCAGATTTCCATATGAATAGAATTCCTTTTGTTTTTCATAAAGTCGTTTTTATTATTCAATATTTAAAATATGAAAAAGTAAACTAGAGCAAATCCTCCTTAAGAAAAACAGATAGAGAGAAGAAAATAAATGCCTTTAGTATTTCATAGATGTTTAAATTCTCTTATTATATTTTGGGCATATGCTTTTAAGGACACAAATGGTGTCCATGTGGTGTTTTGTTTGTTCACAGGTACAGCTGAGACAACTGTTTAACAACTGGTGGTTGATGTTTTGGTAAGTGTGTGATAAAGAGTGAAATTCAAATTTTATGGCTAAGATAGTGGTGTTAACATAAGGTTTCCGCATTTCCCTTATACAAACACAGTTAAATTTTTGTTGGCACTTGTATTAAAAAATACGGTGGCGCCTATTAAAACTATTTTTGGTCAGTTATCCACCCATGACCCATGCTCATGATCTACCCAGAGCTAACACTCTACTAGCCGTTTAACCCTTAAGAGTTTTCTTTGTCTATAGCCGTTTTCCATCCGACATTACCCTGGGCTTGGAGTTTAAAGAAGAAATACTCGACCTAGTGATATCAGATTAAAATAGAGAGCTTTAGTATATAGCTGATAGTCACCAGGATAAATTTGCAAAAATTTTATTTTAATTACAACATATCAACAAATCAGCACACCTTTCATCAGAAAAACATTTTTTTACAATTTTTACCTTATACTTATTAAAATATTTCTACAGTTAGAGTTTCTTTTGACTATTGAATTGTTTGTTTATTCGGGGAATCAGAAACGCCCTATTTTCATCTTCAAGAATTGGAAGTTTTTCTAATGGCGGATCCAAACTTAAGAGAATTCAGTGTTAAAATTATTTGCGCAGCAATTCATTATCTTCGAGCAATTGATATAATAAGAAATTAATAAATTAGCAGAAGTCTTGCTAGTTGTTTGCTCCAACTCAATTTTATTTTAAGTTTAGTGTTTAGTGTATTTAGGGCATTTCTAAAATCAATTTAAACCACAAAAATCGTTTAAGTAACAAAAGTTAAAGAATTCTATTTCCGAGTTGTTATTTACTTGATTTGAAGGGGTCACAACCCCCTTTTTTGTTTATTGCTAATTAGGTGGGTATCGCCTCTATAAATTTGGTTCTCTATCATTATTCGTTCACTCACGCCTCTATGCGAACTTAACGTCAATTAGCCATTTTCTCTTCAAGAGTTTCTGACTGCAGTTCCCTCTCATATTGGCGGCATTTTTAAGGCAAAGTAACACCGTTAAAACGTTTTGTTTACATACAAATAAAAAGTACGACAACTTTAAGTTGCGTACTTCGGAAAAAGTGAATACACGTGAATACCGTAAAATATTTCACCAACCTAAACTTCCAGACGCTAATGTTTAGCATGTTTTAGTCACAAATAGTTCCGATTATAGAGAGATGGTTTCAAATTAAAATTAGATTGTGTCATCGTCACAGGATTGTTGCCTAATTAGTGAATAGATTACAACTATCCGCTTTCCTTTCACTTTTATTTATACGCTTTGGGCTACTTTCAATATTGCATATAGTTCTTATTAGTGCACGCCTCAGTGTGCAACTATAGTGCACTTCCTCGCTCTACTTGTATACATTGGTTGTAAATGTTAGCTTTTTCCATGCTGCCCACATAGGTACCAAATTGGCCAGGAAACGAGTTCTTTTAACCTAGAAATTTAAAATTTAGCCGGACCTTTGCCATTCAAAGAAAGGTAGAATATGCGTAACAACACTTACACTCGGGATATACATTTTATCCCATATCCGACCGAGGGTGTTTTTTTTTTGGAAAATGCTTGCGTAACATTTTTCAAGCGGTCGGTGTTTCGGATCGAATCTAAGATCTTGGGATTAGCAGCCATACGGTAATCTGTTTGATCTACAGAGCCGCCGGTACACATTGGCCGCAACAGATTACGTATTGCCAATACAATACTCATTGATATAATCACTGTGATATTAAGAAAGAGAATTCCACTTTTTCCAAAGACCTTTGTAAAAGTAAGTCGCATCTGTAATTTTTCTTTACTGTGATACTTCACGGAAAATCAGGCTCCGTTGCAATAATGACCTTAACGCGTTGCACTACATCTCCTTGCTCTGCGAGCACTAGTATTTCAAATAGAGCAATCTCTGAATCAAAATAGAGAGAGTTTGTTAGTGTTGTACAAACTTCCACTGGGATTTCAAAACTGGTTAAGCTTTGTCTGAATGAGATTGTGGTATATTGGATTTGAAGCTACCATACGATTGAACCGCATTGGATCCTTAGCACACCAACTGCCGTATAGAGATAGTATATAGTTAAAAAGGCTCTTTAGTTTTTTCCGGTAACACAATGGCCTTTAAATTATTCCTTCCACGTGTTTCCTTCAATCGTAACGCGAGTTATATATCCCAAATTATGTACGTATTATAAAATAAAATCTAATAGGAAATCATTAGAAATTATTAAGAAGTTACTAAGTGAAGTGCAACAATGTAATACAAGGACAATTAATAAAGTTTATTAACAGTTCATGAGAACGGACGCAATACTTTGTATCCAGACGATAGTGACAGTGCAGGTGGCAGGTCACAGACGGTCAAGATACCGCAATTACCTAGAAAGTAAAATTATAACATTGTAACAATGAATAGATTTAAGAGTAAGCAGACATGAGCTCTGCAAGTTCCCACAGCCATGTGAGGGGGTAGGGACATTATAAATAGCCCGGGAGCTCCAAGACCCGGCAGTCAATCAAAGTATTCAGCTTTAACATTGCAGTTTCTTAGGCTACCCCAAATAGTACAATTAATTCCTTCTTTCGACTTAGAGTAAATTCAAATTAAGTTCGTAAAATTCCACATTAATATCTGTTTAATTAAATAAAATTGTTAAGAAGTTTGGAAATGTTTTTGAAAAACGCAGCTCCCAATTTCCGAACCTTAATCCGCGTTCGCGTTACTTTAAATGCACAACAAATAGAACAAAAGAAGATTTAATTCTTTACAGACCTAATGAAGATGTATACACCTTTATTTTACGATTTTACTAACACTGAACATTAATTAAGCTTGATTTTCATTTTTATTGTTTTTGAAAAATATAATTTCAATCACGGCAGATAGTATAAGAAAAGTAATCATAATGAATTTTAATTAAATAAGAAGTTAACGTAATAGCATTAAATAGGTAAACTTTGAGAAAGTTGAAACCGCATAAACAAGTAAACCTCTAAAACAAGGGATAACATAAACCATAAAATGTATTAAATACGTCATTGTATGTATTACAATAACGCTAAATATGTGAGACTAAAAACTTTGATTAAAATAAAACGCAGAGGTTCATAGAATAAACAAGATCATGGAGTGTACATTAATAAAATACATAAATGCGTGAGAAACGCACAAACCGCTAAAACACAAAGCCATATTTAGACGTTCAAATGCATTGCAACAGCACAAAGTATTTAACCTTTACGTAGCTGATAGACAATAACTTTTTATTCAGCGTAAATAAAATATGTCACATTGTGAGAGCGAAATTAATAGAAGGGGGAATGAGATATAACAACTAAGTTTCAGAAGTTGGAAGGAAGTTCAAAAATTAGGAGATAAATTTTAGCCAGGACAACATGTAGGTTAGTAGGGTCTTGGGGATTTGGTGGTGAGCCGCGAGCGGCTGTGCTATATTTTGGTTTGCCGTAAGGCAATGAATCAGTTTCAGTGTTTGTGGATTTTACTGTTGCACCGGTGAACTGAAAATCCATAACGTAATTATGGGATCGCAAATAAATGTAAGGGTTGAAACTTGCGAGTTTACCCTTCAGGAAATGAGAATTTGTCATTATCTTTGGTGACCTAGTAGCATTAGAAACCATTGGTGTTGTCTTTATTCAGGGCTGTAAAATAAACCCTTTAAGATGATGTAGAAATAAGTTAATGTCAAATTGAGTTGCGAAACATTTATGGTGTGCGTTAATTCACAGGCATAATTTTAACTATTTGAATAGTGATGGAATTAGAGCTCGTTGAGTTTTAAGTATGCTAGAGTGTAGTAAATTGGGATTAGAACATTTGTTTTGATGGTTAATTAGGATGTGCATAATAATTTTTAAGGTAGGTTTTATATATTGTACAATGCCAGTTAATAAGGGAACAAACAATTAGTTACTATTTTTAAGTGACTATAGAATTCGGATACTAAACGCGATATTGACCGAAGTTTTTTTTATTGGTTTGTTGACATTTCTGGAAATGGGAATTACAATATTTATCCACCAATATTCACAAAATTAGGAAAATTGGTTTCACAATAGTGATTTTATTTAAAGGTTATATCTTTTTATAATACCTGTCCAGTTTTTTGGAAGATGTTTGTATTTTTATATTAGTTATTTAATGTTAACAAAGGTTAAGTGTATGTTGAATTTTGTTTGGAGTTATTTATTAGCAAGGCAAAAATAGAAAAATTGTGAAAGGATGTCCAAACACCCTAGTTTTGATGTCTATTTGGGGAGAGCTCTTTATTTTTAAAAATTTCTTTGAAAAGTATTCGTAAGCTGTTGTAGAAGAAGGTAAAGTATGATTTAACAAGATTTATCATACCAATTGGTAACTCCGGACAGGTCCCTTTTGCTTTTAAAAGCAAAGGGAACCTGTCCGGAATTACCGTCTTCCGCATAGGACGGATTGTCGAAGGGATTGCCGAGACAAGACTGTTTGGCTCCCCTTCATTATGACAACTGAAAAATCCTTTCAAAGTAAGTGGTTACTGAGGCGTAGTTTTTGTATTTCAACCATTTCAAATGTTTATTTTTATTCTCTCGTCTATTGGAATCTATTCCCGCACACTGTAACACAGTTTATCTGATTGTTTAGTGCTATCCAAGTACTTAACTTTCGTTTTTAAAACAGGTTTTCCTCCGTACATGAGTGGAGTCTTTATCCTTGGATATTGTTTCTTGTGCCAACATAACAACAGATTGTAGTAGTCTTCTTTGAAATTTAGAAATGCATTAAAGTAACTACGATTCAAGATGCATGGGGTTTACAGGTTTGTATAATAGTTTATATTAAATTAAGCAATATAATTTAAAACTAATATGGTAATTTAAAAATTCTATATTATTTGATAATAATGATTTATTCAATTGAAGAAACACTATAATTGTATTGATAAATTTATGCTCATTGTGACATAATACAATTGGGGTTCCTACTAATTTATATATCCAGCGTCGGACTGGCCATACAGTCGAGGTGGCATTTGCCAGCCGGGCCCCTGCCTGCGCGGGCCCCCCACGGGCCTGGGTTGCGGGGCATGCGGCAACCGTAGCACAGGGGGCCCGCGCAGCGTGGCCCCTGTGCTACGGTTGCCCGCGTGCATGTCTCGGAAACTATGCGTCGTACAAAAAAATTGTACAGTCATAATTTGTAGAAAATTGCTTTGCCTACAAATATGTTAATATAATTTTTTGCCCTAAATTAAAGATTAAAGAAGTTATAAGCAAAAAATAAAAAATCCTTTTTGCTTATGTATAACTTCTCTAATTTTTAGTTCAGGACAAAAAGTTATGTAAACATATTTGTAGGCAAAACAATTTGCTACAAATTATGACATAACGAATTTTTTGTAAGACGCATAAAAAAGTGTTTTCACCCCTTTTTTCAAAATGGCGGTTAGGGGACAAGGGTGGCGACCCCAAAAACTTGAGGTTAAGCTTCTATTGAATTGCGTCCTCTAATAAATGCAATACTCGGAAAATTGCCGGAAAATGATGGGAGTTTTATTTTGCTTTTTTTTATGTATTACAGTGGTTATTATTATTATTATTAATAATAATAGTGTTTATTCCGCCGTTTATTAAATAAACTAAAGCAAGAAACCCTACAGGAATCTGTCATGATTTGGAAGGACTGGGACTTTTTTGCTGAGGAAAGGTCGCGGAAAAAACGCGTAAAATTCGCAATTTACGCGGTTTTCTGGATCTAGCTAACACGGCACTAAGCATACGCGGCTGATTCCTGGAAGAAACGTTTTTCACGTCAGATCCGTGGCTATTATTTTTTTTAATTACAGAAGAAAACTAAAATTATGTGGCAAAAGAGGGCTGAAAAATAAAACATTTTGTCGATGAGGCACCCTCATAAATATAATAGGAAGTGAAAAAAAATTGTTTTTATTTGTCTCGACACGGATCTGACTATGTAAACCACGGATCTGCTAAGGTAAGGTCGCGGAAAAAGCGCGTAAAATTCGCAATTTACACGATTTCTGGATCTAGCTAACACGGCACCAAGCATGCTGGGGCGATAGAGGTTAAAAACTCGATGAATTCGGAACTGCAACATTTATAAATAACAATTAAGAAACGTAACGTATTTATTTACTCTCATCTCATAATTCTGAGAAACGAAACGCATTAAGCAAGTAAAGAATCTTGTGGTTGGGGAATCCCCGACGTGCGTTCGCTGCTCTTTGAATCGCATTTCTTTGTTAGTCGGGTTTGTAACGCCGGTTTTTAAATATTATACTGACTTTCTTTACATCGAGAAACAATGGAAAAGGTTAGTTGCATTATATTAATTTTATTGCTTTCTGAAAAAAAGTTACTTTGGTGCTTTTGTAATTTAATATTATATACCTAAGTATTACTCAAATTGATATACTTAACGGTTTCAGTCACGTTCAGCGACATATAAACCTAAATCTGGTTCGGAGAAACGGAAAAATAAAAGAAAGATAGAATTACAAACAGCGGCTTCGAATCCAAAGCAATCCAGGCTTTCTTTCACGTCTACATCTCAAGAGCTTGAAGATCCTCAAAATCGGAGCGAATCGCAACCAGGTTAATAGATTTAATTTAATACAGTTTTTTTTCTAATTTAACAAATCTTTACATATTGGTTTGCCAGTTTTACCTGTAGTTTCACTTTTTAATTCCTTCTTTATAATCTAAAATTTGTCAAAATTATCTGTTTGAAGCCAAAATTACGTCTTTTATATATCGACTTTGATGTATAAATTTTAAGCTACAGATAGGTACGGAATATTTTAGAGAATGCTACATTTTTAGAAATTTTATATTATTATAAACAAAAGTCTTGGCTGATTAACTCATTAGTGTCCAGACCACACCCTTGAACGTAGATAGCTCAATTTTGTAATAAAATGAAATCCCTTTACTCATATTGTAGACGAAAAACGGATTTTATTAAATTTCTGAAACCCTCAACCGATTTCAATGATATTTTGTGAATGTGTATAGCTATCAAATATTTATACAATATTTTATTTATTTTATAGGACCCTCATTATCATCATCAATATTTGAGTTAGACGAAAATTGGATTCAGTTTCGTATGCAAGTAATTCAGAACAGAGCATAGCAGCGGCGACTCTACCCATACTAATCACGCAAGACACAGCACCACAAGAAACAAATGCATGCTTTTCTAATCCTAAAGACACAATTACTTCAATTACTTCTAGCGACACTGGATCTAGTGCAAATATTGATAACGTTGCGTTAAAGCCACTTACATTAACAGTCGATGATTGCAGTGAAATTCAAAAACTTTCTGAATTTGCTGCGCCAAGAAAAATGCTACGACTGCTGAGAAATTAAGTTTCTTATCTGTTCACCCTATCCAACCTTCGGATGATAAAAACAGTTTGCCTTTCGATGCAAATCGAGTTTACTACCGAAAGTTACTAACAGGAACTTTAATTCGACGAGAATCTGTCTCTTATTCTCTTGAATTAAATAAGCTATTTTGTACTGCCTGCATGTGTTTTGCGTCTGACGCCACGAAAAAAAAGGCGGAGGAAGAAGTCCATTTATTGATGGCGTTACTCCATCCAAAAAACATATTTATGAGCAACTTGTCAAACACGAGGAAAACCACAGTCATCAGTTAGCCGTAGTCGCCTTGCTTACAGCAAAAAAAAGGAAATGTGGAACAGCATCTCACGCGAAAGAATATGCAACAGATTTCCAATAGGCGTCTGGTCCTGAAAAGAATAATTGATGTAATACTATTTATATCTAAACAAGGCATTGCTTATCGTGGAAAAAGTGAGGCGTTGTACTCGTTATCGGATATCGCAGACGACAACCAGAATCACGGAAACTTTTTAAATTTAGTTGTCCTGTTGTCGAAGTATGATCCAGTTCTTAAGGCCCACACGTCCGAGGCAATTACTGAAAGTAAAAAAAGAAAAGACTCAGGAAAAGGTAAGGGTCGAGGTAGGCTTGTTACCTTTTTATCAAAAACCACTATAAATAAATTAATAAATATATGTGCACGTCAAGTTAAACAAGAAATCGTTAAAGAAATCCAGGCGGCGAAATCTTTTAGCCTTAATGTGGATTCTTGCCAGGATGTTGGCGTTGTTGACCAGGCTGCAATTTGCGTGCGCTATGTTAAGAGTGGGATCCCACAAGAACGGATGCTCAGCATGGTCCCGGTCCGGAAATCAACAGGAGAAGATTACAGACCTCTTGTAAGCAATGAACTAGCCCAGTTAGGCTTAAATTTGCAAGATCTTATTAGCCTGTCATTTGATGGTGCCGGAAATATGGCAGGAAGGTATAATGGTCTTCAAGCAAAACTGAAGGAAGAAGTGCCAAAATTAATTTTCACACATTGTTATGCACATGTTTTAAACTTAGTGCTGGGAGGCGCTACGTCAAGCTGTACTGAAGCCAAGAATTTGTTTGGGCTCTTGGAGTCTACCAGTGTATTTATTCATGAATCATTTAAGCGCACATCTCTATGGGTGCAGAAAATTTCAGAATTAACAGCTGGACAAGACAAATTGAGACGATTACAGAATATCGGAAAAACAAGATGGTGGGTTAAAAATAAAGCCTTGACCACTGTTATGGAGAAAACTCGATATGTGGCGTTGATAAAAACTTTAAGTGCCATATCATCGAGCACGGAGTTCGAGCCAAAGGTTTCGTTCCAAGCAAAGGCTTTGATGGATTCTTTTTTGAAATTCGAAACATTCCTGACAGCGTTCACGTTCAAGAAAATGTTTGACCTACCAACCTCAGTAAGCCAATATCTCCAAACCCCTACATTGGATTATCTTAAAGCTTGGGGATTCATCAAATGTTTAGATATGGATTTAGGAAGATATTTAGATACTTTTGATGATGTTTTCAAAGCTGCAAGTTTATTTGCATCCGATGTTCAAGACTTGATGCACGCTGAAAACATCGATCTTGACATACAAACCACGTTACCGTTACGAAGAATTTCTAAAAAACCGAAGAAACATGACCAGTTATGTGAAGATGAAGTAACATTATTGGCTACAGACCCAAAGAGATTTTATTCTATTTCTGTCTACAAAGTCATTATTAATACAGCTTTAGTTAAAATAAACGAAAAATTCATCTGCAACGAAGATTTAATGAAAGATGCCGCTTTTTTTTACCCGAAAAACTTCAATAGAATCAAAGAAAATGGGATTCCTAATGACGCACTGAAGTCTATCGCATCAATTGCAAATATTGATCGAGAGTTGCTGTCAAAAGAACTGGAATCTTTTGCAAATAATTTTAATGAACTGTCTAAAACTCTTTGGGATGAGCACATTTCTTCTAGGCAGCATAAGCAAGATTCAGATTCACAAAGCGACGAAGAAAACGAAGAAGATGTTTTAGACTTATACCAGGCAGCAAAGGACGCCATGTGTTTTTCCGGAAGTGTTTTGGACGTCTGTCAAAGTTGCATACCATGTGCATGTAAACTTTTATCACAGTATAACATGCATATCAGCACGTACACCACCTTATATGTTGCATATTGTGTAATTCTCACAATTTCATTCACGCAAGTGACTTGTGAGAGACGATTTTCAGCATTAAAGCGCATTAAAACGAGACTTCGTTCTCTACTGGGGCAAGAACTGTTAGATTCGTTAATTATATTAAATACAGAATCGGATCTAATCAAGGATGACGAAAACAGCAGCTTTTACGATCAAGTCATTAACTGCTTAGCTGAAAGTTCTCTTTTAAAAAAAATGTTGATTGGCTAGCTTTATATTATTATTTGTTATTAGTAAATACCTACTTATTATTTTACTTTATTTTAGTAGTGTAATAAATTTTTTATAGTTTGTTTATCTCAATTTGTGTATCTCAGTATTTTTCGATAGTATCCCATCACCATGATCTAGTCTCGGGCCTCGGGATTGCGATCAGCCACCCGGGCCTTTCCGGCCCAGTCCGACCCTGTATATATCAATCCATTTCGCAATTGATATTCTGTCTTAGGCATATGAAATTACTGAAAACTCAAAGCAGTTAAATATATTACAAAATGCAAGTAAACGTCATCCAATAAACAGAATTAGGACTCCAAAATCAACTCTAAATTCATTTAAATTGTTAGTGGCAAAAGCCGCATACAATTTGAACGTGATTCTAAATATGTAGAATTTTTTGGAAGTACCTTAAAATTGAACCTTTTATTTCCAACAAATTTTAAAAACAAAATTCTTTAACTAAATTTTAATGCAATTTTATGATGGTAAAGTAGGGCAGATGTTTTAAAAGTGCTTCAACGTAACTTAGAAAAATATAAACGCTTTGTTAATCCTGTATTTAGATGCTACAATTGGTTTTTCAATCGGGATTATAAACGTAAAATACTACATTTTCAAAACCATAGGATTAATGCGTTCTTCTACTTTGTGTTTCAGTAAGCTTAAATGCAATTGCTTGCCCTGCCATCTAGCATATGACTTTTTAACCATCTCTTCGTAGCCTACCTAACTACAGAAATCTTCTATAGTGTAATCGTAACTCAAATATAATCATTAAAGTTGTATTTGGCTTGAATCCGCTAGGTGACAGATTAAACCAGCATTGTTTCTGTATCACGCGTTGTCTATATCGTCGGCGATCAAGCTGTACATTTCTTTAAACCACTAATAATTTTCTTAACTATACCGTTCTTCTGAAGGAAAATACGTCGCTTAATTTATCCGAAATCGCATTGCACATGCTAATTACACAAGAAACTAATAGGGTTAAGATGTACAATTTTAATATTTAAATTCAAAACCCTTAAGTTATGTTGTTTGTGCATAGTAGTAGATCCTATAAGCCGATTTTAAATACATGAATTGCATGAACATAACTGAAATGCAAGATGCAAAATAACTATCAGGCTTAATCAATTGTCTAAATCAAATAGCACAATTATCTTGGTAATAGAATGGGAGTTAAGACGAGACAAAACGTCCAACATATATTCAATTCTCACCTTAATACTCGATCTCTTCTACCCTATTCTGCATCTTTGTTACAAAATTAATTCTACTGGCCATGGAAAAGGAATCAACTTTCCATTCCAGGATACTATATTATATTTTTAATTTCGTGAACTTTTCGCATGCTCCTATATAGGAGATAATGGTATCCTACCTGCTGTTCGCAGATCAAGCACTCGGATCTGAGTCCCCTACAGACTGAGCTATCTCCGAAGTCTGTTGCAATCAGTAGAAACCTACAAATACAAGCGTTTTACTGCTTTTATCCGTTTGACTTTGTTATCATTATCTGACTATCTGCAGCCCGTTCCTCAATTTCACTAAACTCTCTTCCTCTATATTACCATACTACTAGTCCGGATGAAACCAATTTTCTCGTTTCCCCTGTACATACCTCATACCTTAATAACTGCACTGTTCCAATTTACACCGCGTCTTTCAGAAAAACATTGCGTAGAGTAAACGTTACCGCACAAAAAAATACATGTTTAGAGTAGTGCAATAAGATATCTCAGGGGTGCAAATACCAACCCGAAAATATTTGTTATTTTTTCTTAAAGTGGTACATTCAGATCATCATACTTAAGGTCGGTTTGACGCAGGTTAAATTTCTTTTCTATTCTGTGCAAATCCAAAAACTTCTACCTACCCTTCACAACCTAGATTTCTAATAATTTGACTAATATAGCTTGGTCTAAGTCTTCCTATACTCTTTTTCTTATCTACCCGGCTCAACATAGGTATTAGCAACCTGGTGGTTGTTAAAGAACTCCATGTTTACATGATTCCCATTTACAAAGAAATGACATATTACCTGGTTATCCCCTCAAAAAAAAAAGTTAAATTATATGTTATGGTATGGCTTTATCAGCGAATCGATACCAACATGCCAGACCGCTAACTAATGGTGAGTTATGCCACGGTTGCGTTTATTAAAATATATGTTATGGTAAGGCTTAAGCAACGAATCGCTACCAACATGACAGACCGCTAACTAATTATGTCGTGGTGACATTTAGTTAACTGATTTTTATTTATTTATTTATTTTTTGTTTTGTTTTCGAACTTACTTAAGGTCGGTTTGACGCAGCTCTAAATTCTTTTTTATTCTGACCTAGGCTAAAAAGGTCTACATACCCTTCACAACCTAAATTTCTAATAATTTGAACAATATAGCTTTGTCTAGGTCTTCCTACTCTATTTTTATTCGGTAGTCTATAATCTAAGACCTTGCTAAATGGTCCCTCATGTCTTAACTGGTGTCCTATCATTCTATCTCTCCTGACCTTTAATTGTTTCCACATACAGGGTTCCTCACCTGTCCTTCTATAAACTTCCTGATTTGTTACTCTATCTGTCCAACTAATTTTTAACATTCTCCTATCACTCCAAGTTTCAAAAGCTTCTATCTTTTTCTTATCTACCTCTTTAATTGTCCAAGTCTCACTACCGTATAATAGGACGCTCCACACGTACGACTTTAAGAAACTTTTTTTATTATCTAACCTTATACTATTAGCTATTAGTAAGTTTTTTTTTTTAAACATTTTTCTAACTTGAGATATTCTAGCTACTATATCCCTTCTGCTACGTCCGTCCTGTGTAATTATACTACCTAAATAGCAAAACTCATCTACCTCCTTGTAACGGTTCGTCTTCCCTCTTTTAAAATAACGTATAAAAATTTTGTGTTGTGTTATAAAAAATTTTAAATTTACCTTTATAATTCAATATGAATCGTACATCTACAATTAATACAAAATTAAAACAAGGTATCATAATTTCGAAACACCCCAATTATTGTCCTTTATTCTAATTATCTAGTAAATAAAGCGCATAGTTATAAATGTCCAGTTTGTATTGTAAAGTCATGCTAAAACTCGAACAAGCTGTCCAGAATTTCCACAAAGTATCTTCAAGGTGATATCGAATAGCGTGCTTTCGCGCACCTGCTTACTGAGGTTGTTGTCGACGAGTCAAATTAGTAGGCTTTTGATCATTCTAACGTCAATATGGATAAATTCATATCCAAAGCTGACTTGGGAGTTGCAATTTAGTTTCGAATAATCCATCGATCTGAATGCTTAGAAACTTATCATGCGCAACACAAAAGAACTAATGAACTAGAAAAATAAAACAACATTTAAGAAATGAAGCTGTGATGGTCGTACGAGACTGTTAAATTTTTACTGCGTATTAGATATAAACGTTCCTCGTTTTTCAACATGGAAATTTTGTTTTAATTCAGAAGCAACATTTTAGAGGTGATTAATGGTTGTAAGAACAAGTTAATTTAATTGCGTATGAAACGATTACGCATTGGAAACTTATAACATGGTTCTAGTTTACGAGGCGTTGTTATAACAATGTAGACAACTGCTTTTTCATAAGTTTGTTCAATGTTGGAAGTCCAGATGCGGGTCGAGCTTGTAAGCTAACTGGTCTGTTAGCCGCCATGCCCTGAATTCAAGGTCGGTAAATGATATCTTTTTTGAGACAGACATCTGTTCGACGTTTACGTCATGTTTAAACCGTAACCTTAGTAGTTTGAACCCATGGAAATTAACATCTTTGTGATAATATTTAATTATGAACTTAAATTTTCAAATGTGGTTTTGCATCAAAATTATGCTTTATAAAATTGTTTATCTAACAAATCTTTATGAATTTACATTATGAATAATATAGTCATATATTTGATTACACAGGACAACTTTTTAACAAAGATTAAGTTTGCTAATTTAAAAGATCTTATTACAAAACTAATTTTGTATCCATGTGAGTCATTTAGCCAGTACTGAAAAGATGAAAAAAAGCTCATAATTATGTTAATGATATACATAGTGCCTATTTGCTTTAGAGGCTTTTTTATTTAAATTGACAAAGATTAACAAAATAAGTACATAAAATTAATTGAACATTCAGAAAACTTATAATAATTATCTGTCAGAATTAGTCAGAAATATTTTACAGTTAAAATATGTGTTGATACTCAACAGCCTTAATTTCTTTACAAACTTAAACAAGGTTAATTACACTCATAGAAACACGTAAGCAATAGTATTTATTTTGTCCATACCTATCACTGGATTCTATGAATTATATATAAACCAGAAGTGCATGAATTTAATAAGTAGAGTGTCCAACCACAATTACACAAAAGAAAGAAGTTATAGATATACAAAACCTGTCTGATTTATTGATTTTATTTTGAGACGCAAATTGCTGCCTCTAATATTATTTTATTTTATTTCAGGATAAACGTAGTGCCATCTAAAAATACAAAATCTTGTATATTATAACAGAATATATTCGTTGAGGATCCTATATTTTTATTAGCGATATTTCTTGCTTTTACACACTATCTAAGTACAGTGGCGCCCTATTCATCCGTATTTATTTAACGACCCCCCTGATAGTCTCTCTAAACCGCTGAAGATAAAGTTCAGAGCTAGTGCGGAAGTCTTCAAAAGTCAGTAGTGTTAATACGGATAAAACTACATCGTTTGCACGACTTTTGTAAAAAAAATAAACACATTCTTAGAAAGTAACACCATCGCCCAAGGCGTCCCAGTAGAATCACGTTACATCCTTTAACTCAGTATTACCTATTTTTAATTTTGGTTTAGAACTAGGCCGTAACTTACTTGTCATTATCTTTGTCCTTCCTGAGTTAATTCTCATACTGTAGATACTCTGTAGTATTTCATCTAAAATATTTAAAAACTCTCCTAACTCTTTTCTAGAACCTGCTATAATGGTCATATCATATGCAAAACGAAACATGTCTATTTTCTGTCGCTGTACACTAATACCTATCCCTTTTCGCTCTCTAGCTAAGTTTAAAGCTTCCTCAACATAAACATTAAAAATCAAGGGAGATAGTATACAGCCCTATCTATCACCATTTCTTAGCTTTCTTTCTTTTTCATCAAATCTAATTACTACGCTTTGATTTTTATATAGATTGTAAATTATTTTTCTATACCTATGAGAGATTCCTGTTTTTCGCAAAACCCTGAACATAGCAATCCAATTAACCCTATCAAATGCTTTTTTCTAAATCTGCAAACACGAAATGAGTCTTTTTATTTTTGTATCCTTTTTTCGATAATTACGCTAATCATTAGTATCGGTTCTCTAGTTCCTTTGTTTTTACGAAAACCATATTGGTCTTCGCCTAAATAATTCTCAGTAGGAAGTTAAACTAACCGTTCTAAAATTCTCACACCTATCAGCACCTAACTTTTTTGGGATTGGAAAATCTATTGGGACCTCACGTGCGACGTATATTACTGTAGCAGGTTACTACTACCGCGTTTCACTAATTTAAAACAAGTAATAACAAGAGTCTTTATTACTCACTGTTCACAAGTCTAATTAACAGTATATGCCATATTTATAGATGTTTTCAGTCCAATTAACAATGAAGCACTATCACACTAATGAATTTACAAGCACCAAGATCTTCTTAAACTAACTTCTTAAGGATTGGTCCATTAACAACACTAACACAACTATTTATTTATTACACTTTGTCTATTTATGTATTCTACAAGCTGCATGTACATTAGACACGCGCACTTAACATTTATGTTTACGCTTGGACTTCCAAAAGCTCAACTATATAATTTTACACGATATAATTTATGTTCGACATTCTGATATAGACTAACTCTGTACTTCATCATCGATCTTATTTATGCCGTGAATTAAAAAGGATGACTCATCCTCCAGTAATTGCCAGAAGCTTCTCGGTCGCTGTAGAATATGTAGTGATTGCGGCGCTTGTGTATGTTTGATGGGTTGCCTAATAGTAGATCGCAACATTACTTTTACTGGTTCATATAATCTGTCTAAAGTTTTGTGACTTGCATATTTTATTAATTCTGCGGGTATATCGTCAATCCCCGGCGCTTTATTTAGTTTAAGATCCCTAACAGATCCCTATCAAATTCCTCTCTTAATATCGAGAACCATATTTCTACATCCTCCTCTTGGTCGTTCTCTAACTCATCCATATCGTCTTCCTTATATAAATCTTCTAAATATCTTTTCCATCTATCTGCTACCTCAATTTTATTTATTCGAAGCTCATTATTCTCATCTTTAATACCATTATATTTTTTTCTATCTTCCCCGAAAAACTTTTTAACTGCCCTGTTAGACTTGTCTGTTTTACCTACTCTCAAATGATTTTGTATTCCCTTACAAGTCTCCTCCATCCATTTATTTCTAGCTTTTCTACACTCATGTACTATCTTATTTCTAACTCTATTATATTTTAGCTTACTTTAACTATCCAATTCTCTGAAAGGTTTAAGCTTTCGTCTATTCTCTATTAAATCTATTGTCTCTTTTGCTACCCAGGTTTTTCTCGCTTCTACTTTTTTCTTACCTATAGTCTTTGTTGCTGTATCGTGTACAGCCCTTTTTATTTCTTTCCCTCTATTTTCTACGTTCCCTCCTACAGCTATCTCTTTGATCTTATTATCGAATACTTGTTTATATTTCTCTTCTACCTCATTATCATTAAGTTGACCTAGATCACATCTCTCCGTTTTAGCCTTTCTCAATTTTTTTAAATTTTAGATTACATTTCATTTTAACTAAGTTATGATCGCTATCTATGTCAGCCACTAGATAACTACGACAGTTTTAACTTGGTTTCTAAATCTTTGTTTAACTAAAATATAATCTATTTGGTATCTAACCCTATCATCTGGCGCTTTCCAGGTATATCTTCTTCTAACATGTTGTTCGAATAGGGTGTTTACAGTTACTAATCTATGTTCCAGGCAAAACTCAACTAATCTTTCTCATCTATTATTTCGTCTACCATACCCAAATTTTTCTACTGTTTTTCCCTCACTACCCTTTCCCACTGACGCATTAAAATCGCCCATAACTATTAAATTCTCATCTCCTTTTACCTTTCTCAATATACTACTTATATCCTCGTATACCTTTTCTACTTCCTCATCCACGTACTGAGTTGTTGGCGTGTAAACCTGTAGTAAAACAGTGTCTGTGGGTTTTGTACTCAATCTAACCATAATTATTCTATCACTAAATTGTAAGTACTCCTTAACTTTACGTCCTAATCTATTACCTAACACTATTTCTACTCCTGCCTGTCTATTAATTGAAGAAGTTGTAATTAATCTATAATTATCTTTCCAAAAATCATTACTATCTGGCCATCTCACCTCACTAATACCTAAAATGTCCAGCTTTTCTTTCCTCATTGCGACTAATAAATTCGTTAACTTATCTACTCTAAGTAATGACCTTACATTCCAAGTCCCTATCACTAAATCGAACCGTTGTTTTAAATTTTTATAATGACGAGCCCTAAGTATCCCCTCTCGGAGATCCGAATAAGGGGGTATTTTACCTCCAGACAAGAATTTTACTTGCGAGCTCTCCATCATATGTATTTCGTGTTTTAGGCCACGCATACCTGGGAAATATTGTGGTAGGCTCCCATATCTTTCCACAACGCAGTTCTCAAAGATAAAAAGCCGTATCTGTCACGGTCAACCCCCAATAACTTTGTAAATTATTGAGGATCACCCGAGACTAACCGGCTTTCCTCCAATATCTTTTAGCCAACAAGGTGCTGCTCCTTGCTGCGCCTTTTAATCGCCTTTTACGATAAGCAAGCTTACTATAGTAGTATTCTTTGTCCCCTACTATAGGGACCAATTAATCAAGTAGTTCGTTTTAATTCAGAGACATCCAGTATATAGTTAGGAATTAGTTATAGATTTGTTAATGTACCTATTGCGATATCTTTTATTTTATACAAAATAAATTTCATTCAGTATTATAATGTATGTGGATGTACTACTAACCTTTAAGAAAACAAAATTTACCATTTATTAATACTAAAACCTATATCGAAACAACCTACATAAAAGACAACAGCATTTATAACTTATTAATATTAGAACGAACAACTCCTACAACTCATCCAAAACACCAGACATTATTTTATTATGTTCTTGTTGAAGATTTAATTCTTGTTTACAATATTCTTGCTTGTAGGTATAATAATTCTTCATTATACTAGCTTTTCTATTTTCAGTTTCCACTAGATGTTTGGAGATTTGGAGATACTTTTCGAACCGTGTAGATTTCGCGATTCTTTTCCTCTGGGTTTTAGCAAAACTGCTAGTGCACAATTGTGTTCTCATAATGTGGAACCCTATAACAAATCTTCAATTAATACAGAATCCTGGTGCATATTTGAAATCTGTACAATTATAACATTCGGTGTGTGCGGTTTCGATGTAGATCAAATTGCTAGTTTTCCACGATTTGTTCAAAGTGCTCGCTTTCGTAATCTGGCAGGTTCTTTGAAACCGGTCATGGAAACTCCGGCAATCTGATCTCCAATAGAACTACTCGTACTAGTATTATTCAATGGATAATAATTAGCAATCACACAACGACTTTAAGAATAATAGTAGAAATAAAATATCTGTAATTGAATTAAAATACACATACTTTAGATACAATTACTACCTGAAAATCCTGCATCTCAATGGGTAGCTCGGATTGTTCTGCCTAAAAATACTGTTATACTCATGCTATATAAAATAAAGCAACATGATTTACAGCACTGCTAGTGTGAATTTGATCAAAAACGATTTTAGATTCCTCGAGAGAAAGATGTTCACTGGAGAATTTAATTCAGAAACTTTTGTATCTTTATCTTCATCACTAGTCTTCATATCTACAGGGCCACCTCCAACTGTGCACATGTATAGCGCCTAGCCTTTGCTGCCATAGATTTAGTACTTTTTTAAGATCTTGAGAGGTCTGTGTAAGATAAATAGATAGGCCTAATATTTCATTGTAATTTAGGTTACCTTTCCCCATTGCTGCCATAGTTTTTTAGCGCAACTGGGAATAGCATTCAGCAAGATCACTAATTCTTCACACAAAGCCTGGGCAGCTTTGTAACTAAACTCGGTCGTAAATTTTCCCGTTGACAAATTTGGATGGTTTTTTAAAAATCTCTACTAAAATATCTTTCTGGGGTGCATTCGTCGATGCAAGTCTATGGTTCCGCTCATTTTCATTAACACAAAACACAATAACGGCGAAAATATTGGTAGTGTACACCTCACAAATTAAGTTGGAGTCGCCTCATAACTTGTCATCTGTCAAACTAAGTAGATTTAAATATACTTGAGAGACTTAAAAAATAAAAATGCCCACAAACTTTTGAGAAAAAGTCAGACGAATTCTTGAAAGACATTGGGAAAAATTCTGATACTCAAAGAGTAGATGTAAAATGGATTAATATTAAATTCAGCTTAGGTATTGCGGGCGGAGATACTCTAGGGTATAAAGTAAAAGAAAAAAAACTATGGGTGACATAGGGTATTCTGAGTTTAATAGAGGAAAGCGAAAATACAAAAACATATCAACCGAATCATGGAAAAAAAGATACAAAGCCATAAAATGGAAAATTACTAGCAAGTGCGGGAAAACAAAAGAACAATGGATTAAGGAAAAGTTCAATAAGATGCAAACCAAGATGGGGGTTGGAAAGACATGAAGCGTGCAAACTAATTAGAATGAATTAAACGGATATAAAGCTGTATATCCAAAGTATAATGTGCGTAGGTAGCAGAATGGCAAGAATGTATATATATATATATATATATATATATATATATATATATTTATATATATATATATATATATTTTTCTGATCTACTCTCTCTACCCTCCCTTTCTTTCTTTCTTTACTTTAATTCTTTATTTATTTATTTTACACTTTTTTTGTCGCGCCTTTTATGTAATGTGCACACCTAATGCACGCCCCGTACTTGCAACGTTTGGTTGGTTCTTTAATTAAACTGTTTATTACAATGCCTCGACTATTTAAGCTCTTAATTCTCAGGGTGTTCACCTACTTATAATGAGTTCCGTTATAAGTAGATGTGCAATGCCCAACCAAACTGCACACTCTTTTGTTTTAGTACTAAATTTTTAATCTACCTTTGTATATGCCAAATTTTTATTACGATCAACGTTGCCTTGTGCCAAATTAAGTTACTACCACAAATTTATGACTTTTTTGACGTTTTAAGATATTTCAGCACTCACCTGGATTATACTGCGTTCTTGGCCTCTCTAACTGCTGGCTCAAAATCCCCGTCGCCGTATGCGTCTTTACACGGTTGTACTATCTGCTAGAATTTTCGTATCGCCTCCAGGTGTCGTTCTTAAATTTTAGATGCTCCCCAATATCTGAAATAAATAACCCTAATTTAGAATTTGGAATACCCGTTTATGTTACTTCCCCTGCGCTAATTCTTCTGTCCTTATTTCTGCTTTGAATCCTCCACTACCAATTGCTGCTCTCCTAATTTCGCTCCTCGTGTTCTATATTAATCCGTCCGCCTTTCCGTATTTTATCCAAATCTAATTGCCGTCCTGTTTCAAATTACTCGATGCCCCGCTATAAATCTATATCCAAATCAATCTTCGTTTCTTTATCTACCGACTCGATGTCCTGCTACCTATAAATCTCTATCCAAATCGATCTTCGTTCCTTTAAATAACCACCCTATGTCCTTCTGCCTTTAAATCGCTATCCAAATCAATCCCAAATCTATTTAAATATTTGTCGCTTCGCCGTCGCTTATATAACCACTCTATGTCCTTCCGCCTGTTAATCTCTATCCAAATCCAACTTCGTCCCTATGTATAACCACTCTATTTTCCTTCCGCCTTTCCCAATATCGTTCCAAATCTATTCAAGTATTCGTCGCTTCGCCGTCGCACTATTAACAATCTTTACACCTTTTATTATCGTCGCTGTTGCTTATTTATATTTCGCTGCTGCTCTTTACCCCTCTTTACTCAATCAAAACTATTCAAAAATCAAACACTTTTATTAACTTTTAAAATCGTTATACAAATTAGCACAGTTCTATGAAAACACGTCTTTATACAAAATTTTTCGAAATAATCTCTTCAAATCGTACATAAATTAGCGCAGTTCTATACAAAACACGTCTTTACACAAAATTTTTCAAAATAATCTCTTTAAATCGTACACAAATTAGCGCAGTTCTATAAAAACACGTCTTTTTACAACAAACTTTCGAAATAATCTCCCTTTGTTTTCTTTCCAAGGCGACCATTATAACATTTCTTGCCTATTAAATTATAAAGTACATAACTAAAATCGTCCAATAATATTCACACACTACGTTTGTGTCGCACATACCATAATTCATGTCTTTTTACACTTTCATAGTTCACCTAAAATTCTAGTATTGGTCCTAAATATTTACAGTCCTTCAATCACATTTGAAGTTGTTATAACTTATAATTTTGAGCTTACAAATTTTTGTCCAAAAGTTGATTCTATATAAATTAAAAAGCCAAAATAAATCACACTTGAACCTGGATGCGTGGTTGATAGTGAACATCCATAGACGCATCCGGTTTTTGGACGGCAAATGTACTTTCAATGGCCTATAAAATTCAAACTCGGTATAAACCCTTGAGCACTGTACATCTTACTACGTCATTTAGTCATTTTAATTTACCTTTTGGCACTTATATTTCAACTACCATTTTGAATTGTACTTTAGCATATGTAAAGTACGGCAAACATACATTTTCAAATTATGTGATCAAATATATGGATTATTTTACTTGGCATACACTACCTTGTACTAAACAACCCTTAGAACCTTTGGTAGCTCCCTCAAACATTTCAATATATATATATATATATATATATATATATATTGACGTGATAAGAGGTCACAAGGCGTCATTGAAACCCTAATTCTAAAAATAAATCCCACGCAAATATAATAGAATCCGGAAAAAGTAAAATTTTCCATAAATTCATGGTTACGCTCTGTATAATACAAGCGTACCTCTATTCATTGATGTGCCATCCAAAAACGCAGATTGCGCGTGTATAAATAATCACCCTGTATGATACAAGCATATTGTAAATAAATAGCAAGTAACGTAAATTGGATATGTAAATTGTAAGATACCGTAAAACGCATTTCGATGCGAATGCAAATTTATACATTTTTGATAAAATTTGCTGTAAATAGTTTTACGCATTTAGCACAAATATACATAGTTTCATGAATTTACTATAAAACGCAAACCCTTTTGCGTTAAAAAGCAATCAAAGTAAGTTAATTAACCCGTGGATTGTAGCAATTGATTCTAAATAAAGAACTTTCTAGAATATGAGTCATCGGTATTTAAAACTACGAATAAACTCATTATATAAACATTTTTATTCCAAGAAGCAGCTTGAACCTCGAAAAAACTTGAAAAATCCCAGGGATAATCGATTATCTTTTCCATTAGTATGCGACGCCGCAATAATAGTATATGAGAAACAAATGCAGAGAACGTCTCACAGATACCTAAAACAGATAAGAAGGTAATAAAATATCAAAATTTTATACGCTAATTGGGTATTCCGAGAACCTTACATCATAAAGTTCGAGATTATACTGTTGAAATTCTAGAAAATAGACAATTATTTATGTTTGAAAGAAACGATGTTGTAAATGCTTTTGTATGTAAGAAAATGTTTCATATTGTATAAATGCTTTGTGATATTGCTGCATTTTATTTTATTTTGAAAACTCCGTAAATTCTGTTGAGCTAACCAGGCAAAGTAAAAAATTAGAAATGAAGGTAAGTGAACAATTTCAAGTTTACAAACCAGAAGTATCTTTCAACAGCACTCTTTCAGCGACACTCGCAACGCGAGACCATTTTTATATCACTCTTTTAGCAGTGCACTCAACGCGGATTTGTCACAGCAATATACATGGAGAATTTATATGCAGGACCGAAATTAGAAGTACTAAAACAGGAAACAGACATTGAAAAGGATTACTTGGGACGTTCTATCTTTAGAGACGAGTTTGAAACTAGTACTAAACAGCCTGAGAAATAATAAGGCGCCAGGTACAGATAAAGTGCAACCAAAAACTCTAAAAGCTGTCGGACTTGTCAGTTATATGCCTGAGGCAGGCAAGATACCATAGTCACTAAACAAAAAACAAAGTGCGGATAGATGTTATAATTTACGAGCAATAAATTCAGCAACACATTTAATTAGACAATTACTTAGAATTGTACAAAAACAGATAGAAAAACGGGCTGAAAATTTGGGTTTCGCAGAAAGAGAGCAATACGGCAGGCCATTTTAGCTTTAAAGGTAGTAATGGATAAAGCAATAAAAAAGCGATCTGAGAAAAGCATTCAAAAATGAAAAATGGAAAAATGCCCATACCACTAAAAAAAGGTGTGGTGGGTTATAGAGATAGAAGGATAGTACATTATTTACACAAACAGCGAACAACTGTAATAGAATTAGAGGAGGATGATACGTTAAATTCCCTAATTGATTGATTTCTGCATCAATTATATAAATATTAATTTCCAATAACCTCGTTTTTACATTTATTTAGAAACGCCCTATAAAATTTCTAAATTAAACGACTTCACACTCATTAAGTGATTTGACAAGTTCGACTACCTTTCAATTGAAATGAATACCTATTTATGTGTCCTATAGTATCTCATTAAGTATTTAGTACCACGTTAAATATCTGGAATTTATTGTATGTTAATTTGCTTTGCAGAGGTTAAAACTTATTGCATTATAAGTTTTCTAAAATAAGCCAAACACCTGCATCGTTTAAAGAAATGCTTTTAATGGTTGGCTTTAAAGTGAAGAAATGTTTGTTATCAATACTCGTACTACAAAATAACAAACGCAATATTTTGTTATCGAGCAGGTGTTCAAGGATTCAGTTTTACGAGCAATGCAATTGCCCTGTACTTATCGGTTGTCGGTAGTATAATTCAAAATAGTATATGTTCATGGTTTTCTGTCACAAATAGCCAACCTGTCCTATACTTTACTCTATAATCCTGCAAGGCGGGTTGCAAACATACCTAGCAGAAGGAACATACGTTGCTTTCTCACGCGGATAAGTTTATGGAAGTCGTTTTGTTATATTAAGGCTAACTGCTTTTGTTTACAAGCCGTGTTCTGAGAATACTTTGCTATTATATCTTGCAGGTGGTATTTTTGTCGATGGAAAATACTTTTAAAAAAAAACACGTTACCTCCTAATGTTTTCTCTCTCTATAAATACCAGCTGAGCTTCGAAAGAAGTCCTATTCGATTTTATATGGCGTCTTTTTCCGTAAAGAGACTCTGTCAAGTCAGTTACTTAAGATGCTTTCTTTCAAGAGAGATCGTTTTACTTTAGTTTTATAAAATCAGACTTAGTCAAGTGACATTATTACCTAGTAGCATCAAGTCCGTCGGCAAGTGTATGTACGCACTTCCAGCTCTGCTACGATAGTACCAGAGAAAGGCAGCTACGCTTGTTTAGGTACGATAAAGTATGGATATTCTACTTTTTTATGCTTCTATGAAGTCTAGTGATTTCGTTCCTTTGGTGTTTTCGTTTTACTTAATCGTGGTTATGGCTCGATAGATTACAGACTCCCGTGCTATGAACTTGCTTCCACATGATAGCGCACAGGTGATTATGTGACTGTTTAACAAGTTACAATTAATTAAACCTAAGCTCACGTTAGAGCAATTTTGCTTACTGTAACTTAAGATCTACGAAATATCAACGTCACAAATTTTTTACTATTTATAATCTAGATTAAGTATAATACTTAGTTCACTTCAGTTTATGGTCATGCTATTTCAGTTTACGGTTACGTTATTAGCTTTAGGAGCAGGTAAGCAGCGTTCTAATACTGTACATATATGTATTTTTTTTCTTGAATTTATTTAGGGCTGGAAATATTATGTAACTGTACTGGTATGTGTTATCTAGATTTTAAGATTTTATGTGACTGAGAAATAATCTCTAATTTATATTTGCTTAAATGCATATTTTGAATTTAAGTTGTGTTATATGTGTGTTGATGCTTGTGTTTACAAAGTGTAGTAACAGGAGATTATGGAAGTGTTCGATTTGGTTTTTGTAAATATTCCTTTGGACACTATTTTGGTTAACTATCGGTTTGAAAATAAATCTACTTGCTACGTTTTCCAATTTTTCTATCTGTGCGACCTACCCCACTCTAAGATATTTTCAGCTAGTTCGGCATCCAATTCTTTTCTATTCTACCTTTTTCTTTCATTGCGGTAGTCGGTGCGGGCGATTTTCTTTACTTACTTTACTACTTTCTTTCTTGTCTGCACGGAATACCGTAACAATGAACATAGAGAAGTAAATAATAGGAAAGGAATGAGACGAGGTTTTGACCTATCTCCACTAATTTTGAACTTGTATATCGAAGAGGCAATGAATACTGTCAAATGCAAATAGACATTTGAAATAATTATGCAGGGACAAGCGATCGATATGCTTAGATTTGTAGAACATATAGCGGTATTAGCGTCTAGTAAGGAAGAGTTAGAAGCAGCTCTTTATGAAATGGAAATATTACTAACAGAGAGATACGGCATGTAAATTAACAAATATAAAACTAAAGTACGAGAAGGTAATAGAGGAGAAAATCAGTCAAGAACGAGAATACAAATAGGAAACTAGAACTTACAAGAGGTTAAGAGTGTTTGGTACCTAGTAAGTCAAATAGCGCAATATTTGAAAGGTACCAAAGATATAATACTAAGATTAATACAAGACCGTGCTGCATTTAACAAGAAAAAACGACTACTAATTTCGAAGAAAAGAAACACAGAAACAAGGAAAAGACTGTTGAAAGCATGTGTGAAGGACTTCAGAGTACGTCTATGAAACGTGGACAGTAGAAGAAGCGGACAGAAAAAGATAGAAGCTTTTGAAATGTGGTGCAACAGACGTATGATGTAGGTATAATCGCGAGACAAAGAACAAAAAGATACTGAAAATGGTTAGACAAGAAACAAAAATGTGGAAATTTAAAATATGGGAGAGATAGGAAGATAGCACACGTTCTAAGGCATGCGGGTATAGTGCGGAATCTATTAGAAGCAGATAAGGGGAAAAGTAGAGTTAGAGGTAGATCTAGATTAGACTACTGAATGGTTAAAGACGTAGATTGTAAAAATTTCAGGAAAATGTGTAGGTAGATAGATAGTAGGTAGATGTGTAGGTAGATAGTAAAAGATAAAGACTGGGAATTTCAGGGAAATATGTAGATTTGCTCAGAATAGGAAACAATAGAGGTACGCGTTCAATCAGTTCTCGGACTGTAAATCTAATGATTATGATGAGTTTATATTAACTAACGGTCATTGTGCATAACTATGTGCAGAAAAAAAAATATTTTTCTTTCTTTTGTTCTAAATATAAAAATCCTTTTGAAATGCGCTAATGTGAAACAACATAATTGTGTCTAAGTGTGGGAGTGGTATAGTAAAATTGGGAACAGATTGAATGAACGTAGGAATCACCCTGGCGCTGACTTAAACCAGTTCAAGCAGAGAACAAACTTCAGCAAGTTACATCGAATAAAAATATAAAGAAAATTGTATGGCATATGGTTCTTTTAATACCTAGAGTTGCCTTCGGATTCGAGCTTTGAACAGAACTGGATTTCAGTCGAGCCGAGCCGAGCACGGCATGTAGTCGAATAGAACTTTTCAAGCCCGTTCCCGTATAACCTAATCTAAAAAGCTACCTGAGACTGCAATTCAAACAATCTTGAGTTATTCAATTCGAGCTGTTATCGGCTCGAATTCAATATCGGCTACAGTTAGAGCCAAGCTTCAAACCGAACTGGAGTTGCGATTTTTGACCTATGCCAAGCTTTCGTAAAGCTCGACTTGGTTCAGCTTGAAACTAACACCAACTATTCCTTAATGTCACTGTAATACCATATATCTAAACCTGTTAATAAACATGAAGACACGGTAAAATTCATAACAATGCTTGAGAAAAAGTTCTTCAGAACAGTAGGTGCCATGAAAGTTAAAAACTTGTACCGTATTGCAAATACCAACGTAATAACGTATTTGCTGCCACACGTAAGAAGTCACTCTGGTATGTGTTTACTCTTTTATTTACGAATTTCTTGCTTTAATTAAACACATCTGAAAATTAAATGTTTTATTTTTACAAGGGAAACATTTTTGAAATTGTTTTACATCGCCTATACATTTTTAAACTGCCGCCAGTACAACCATCTGTGAGTGAATCGCATAACCCAGCAAATTTTTATACAGTCTCTGAAAAAACAATAGAATAACCAATATACTATAGATGTCTGTAATGCTAATATATTTACTTTCCTTCACGTGAAGCTGTATAGATGGCAAGAGAACTACAGTGTTTTGAGTGTATATAAGATTGCCTACAAATAGGGGAAAATTCGTATATGTAATATAGTGTGACTATATTATAATTGCAGAAAATAATTAATCACGACAATTTAGTAGACGCAGTTTGTGGACTTTCAGCTTAAAAGTTTCTTACCTGTCATGGGTTGTGAATAATTTTTTTATACGTCTCTCAGAATATGATTGCCATTAGAATAACCCGTCGATAGCTTATTATGAATCTTGTCGAGCTTAAGATATTTTTTGAAAGCTTTCAATACAATGCGGATTATCACTATTGGCTTTCTTAACGATAGTTTACTGAATTTTAGGGAAAAAAATTAACTTAACCGAACAGAATTTACCCAATATAAGAAGAACCCAATTTCATAAAGCTACTAAGGAAAGGCGTAGGAATAGATCTGAATATCAGGTAAGTTAAATAGTTGCGAGAGTGAACTGTACAAGATGCATTATGTAAGGTAGTAGTTCACAAACTATTTTCATTTACGACGTCCCATTTTGTGAAAAACTTTTTTGAAACCCCTGGATAAAAACTAGACGATTTCTTTTATCGTCAAAATATTTAAAGCGAAATTCCTTATTGGATTAGCGCCTGTGGGACTAAATAGTGCACATAATTTTATGAAACAATGGTGTTATTTATGAATATGTGTCTAAGTATTTTTTAATGAATAATACTTTTAAAAAACGTTCACATTAAAAGAATTCTATGTGACGCCTGTGCTTGCAGAAAATTCCTGATTGCTTCTATGTTCGGAAATCGCAAGTCGCAAGTCATACATACCTCGGATCAAATAAAGATCGATATTTTGCATTAATGACAATTAATTTTAAAAAGTAGGTTCATGCAAACCGATTCAAAAATTGAATGATTGTTTCTTTAAATTGGCATGTTCGTTTTCAATCAAAAACCCTCATTGACGTAGAAAGGTCAATGCTACAGAACGAAAACATTTATTAGCAAGAAATATCAAATACAAAATTGATTAACAAGTTAAGCATTACGATTTAAAAAAAACAACTATTTTGAGGAATGTTCAGCAGACAACAGAAAGCAGAGAGCAGAGAGCACAAAGCAAATAGCAGAGAGCAGAGAGCAGAAGGCAAGCAGCAAAAAGCAAAAAGCAGAGAGCAGACAGCAAAGAGCGGAGAGCAGAAAGCATAACGCAGAAAGCAGAAAGCCGAAAGCAGCAAGCAGAAAGCCGAAAGCAGAAAGCAGCAAGCAGCAAGCAGAAAGCAGAAAGCAGAAAGCAGAAAGCAGAAAGCAGAAAGCATAAAGCAGAAAGCAGAAAGCAGAAAGCAGAAAGCAGAAAGCAGAAAGCAGAAAGCAGAAAGCAGAAAGCAGAAAGCAGAAAGCAGAACGCCGAAAGCAGAAAGCAGAAGCAGAAAGCAGAAAGCAGAAAGCAGAAAGCAGAAAGCAGAAAGCAGAAAGCAGAAAAGCAGAAAGCAGAAAGCAGAAAGCAGAAAGCAGAAAGCAGAAAGCAGAAAGCAGAAGCAGAAAGCAGAAAGCAGAAAGCAGAAGCAGAAAGCAGAAAGCAGAAAGCAGAAAGCAGAAAGCAGAAGCAGAAAGCAGAAAGCAGAAAGCAGAAAGCAGAAAGCAGAAAGCAGAAAGCAGAAAGCAGAAAGCAGAAAGCAGAAAGCAGAAAGCAGAAAGCAGAAAGCAGAAAGCAGAAAGCAGAAAGCAGAAAGCAGAAAGCAGAAAGCAGAAAGCAGAAAGCAGAAAGCAGAAAGCAGAAAGCCGAAAGCAGAAAGCAGAAAGCAGAAAGCAGAAAGCAGAAAGCAGAAAGCAGAAAGCAGAAAGCAGAAAGTAAAGAGTAGAAAGTAGAAAGCAGAAAGCAGAAAGCAAAAAGCAAAAAGCAAAAAGCAAAAGGCAAAAGGCAAAAGGCAAAAAGCAAAAAGCAAAACGCAGAAAGCAGAAAGTAGAAAGTAGAAAGCAGAAACCCGCAAGCACAAAGCAGAAAGCATAAAGCAGAAAGCAGAAAGCAGAAATCAGAACGCAGAACGCAGAACGCAGAAAGCAGAAAGCAGAAAACAGAAAACAGAAAACAGAAAACAGAAGGCAGCCGGGAGAAGGCAGAACGCAGATGACAAAAGGCAGAAGGCAGAAGGCAGACGACAGAAGGCAGAAGACAGAAAGCAGAAGACAGAAGACAGAAGGCAGAAAGCAGAAGGCAGAAGGCAGAAGGCAGAAGGCTAATGCAGGAAGCAGAAAACAGAAGGCAGAACGCGGAAAGCAGAAAGCATAAAGCAAAAATCAGAAAGCAGAAAGCAGATAGCAGAAGGCAAAAGGCAGAAGGCAGAAGGCAGAAGGCAGAAGGCAGAAGGCAGAAGGCAGAAGGCAAAAGGCAGAAAACGGAAAGCGGAAAGCAGAAAGCAGAAAGCAGAACGCATAAATCAAGACGCAGAAATCAGAAAGTAGAAAGCGGAAAGCGGAAAGCGGAAAGCGGAAAGCGGAAAGCGGAAAGCGGAAAGCGGAAAGCGGAAAGCGGAAAACAGAAAACAGAAAGCAGACGGGAGAAGGCAGAACGCAGATGGCAGAAGGCAGAAAGCAGGAGACAGAACGCGGAAAGCAGAAAGCAGAACACAAAAAGCAGAAAGCAGAACGCAGAAAGCAGAAGACAGGCGGCAGAAGGCAGAAGGCAGAAGGCAGAAGGCAAAAGGCAGAAGGCAGAAGGCAGAAGGCAGAAGGCAGAAGGCAGAAAGCCGAAAGCCGAAAGCGGAAAGCGGAAAGCGGAAAGCAGAAGGCAGAGCGCAGAAATCAGAACGCAGAAACCATAAAGGAGAAAGCGGAAAGCGGAAAGAGGAAAACGGAAAGCGGAAAGAGGAAAGCGGAAAGCGGAAAGCGGAAAGCGGAAAGCGGAAAGCGGAAAGCGGAAAGCGGAAAGCGGAAAGCGGAAAGCGGAAAGCGGAAAGCGGAAAGCGGAAAGCGGAAAGCGGAAAGCAGAAAGCAGAAGTAGAAGCAGAAAGCAAAAAGCGGAAAGCAGATAGCAGAAATGCGGAAAACGGGGAACGGAGAACCGAGAACGAAGAACGGAGTACGGAGAACGAAGAATGGAAAACGGAAAACGGAAAACGGAAAACGGAAAACGGAAAACTAAAAACGGAAAACGGAAAACGGAAAAACAAGCGAAAACGGAAAACGGAAAATAGAATTTAGGTGGTAACGTCTCCCATGTCTGTGCATCCAGGAAAATTTACATCCGAAACTAACTAGGATATCCAAAAAAAAATTAACTCGATACAAACCATCAAAAGAAATAAACTAAGGGTTGCTAGTCAACCACCCACAAGTATACTATATGGGCCCGCTTTAACTGGGAAACCCCCAAAACATCCACACAACGTTTTTAGTCAAGGTTTGCCTGTTCCGCCTACAACACGCTCGGAAAAGGGTTGCCTGTAGCGAAAGACACACATTTACAGTCTTTCTAGGACTTCTTCATAGAAATATATTGATTTACTATTTGTGCAGAAGTTGTCCCTTCTATATTTATAATGCCGTTGCAATCGAAAAAGTACAGCAGCATTTATTTCACGTTTGGTTTCGACCTGTGAGGTTTTTTGGTCTGGGTGATTCTTTCTAACACCATTAACTTTGACGTTTTGTTTCTAGATCATAGTTAAAGGATCAATTCTTATTGCTAGTGATGGCACGACTCAATATCAGTAGATTGATTTGTAATTTTTCTACCAGATCAACTGCTACATTTATCCATGCATTTTTTTGTTTCATGAGATTTTTCGGGATAAGTTTTTCACAAACTTTTGGTGTATCTAGATTTTCTATTATTAGAGGAAGAGATTCCTAATTCATGTTCACTTCCTCTGCAACCATTTTTGTAGATAATCGTACATAGAGTGATACAATATCGCACATTCTAGCGGAGATGGTATCCGTACGTGAGGTTTCAGGTCATTCGTCGAGTTTTTGGCGTTCAACTTACGTTCTGCCTCCACTAAACATTTTATTTCAACGAGTAACTGAGCTCTTGACAAAATCGCTTTTCTAAAAAAAACTATTTGTTCTACAACATTTCTAAATTCAAAACCATAATGAGTTAAAGAAACACGTGTTTACTTATTACGCCAATGCTTAAAACTGAAAACTTGTGGGGATATGCCGCTTGGACTATTACGGTGCTGAGTATGAAGATCACAGATGGCTTGTCAATGGACGCTGTAACGTTTGCCCCATTTGGCGCTAAAATATTAATCTCAATGCTTTATTGTCGACCTCGTAATCGTATTTTCAATTACATTTTCTAAATGCACCCTAGTAGTTGTCACTCATAACATTGTTAGCTTAACGTGCTTTATCACTTTCACTCTTAGAAGCTCCATGGCAGAAGTAAAATACAGCATGGTATTTGATACATCCGGTTCCGAATGTACCTGCTCCTTGAAGAAGTTTTAGATTACTTGAACGGGTGGAATGGTTTATGAGTTCCAGTGATCCAAAGAGCCAAACTATAGGTTCAACCAAATTAGAAAGATCTTTATCGAGTGACCAGACTAAGACAACCTCCGAAAGAGGGCAGCAGCTCTTTCGGTACTTAGATTGGCAGAGACCCTAGAGGTCGATATGGCATTCTAAGGCACACTATTGCGATGCGGAAAGCAACGGAAAACCACCACATTACCTCTCAAGTACACAGCGTACTTAAATTGTTACTTAAGATGATGACATCCTCTGGGGTAAAAGATTCCGGAGTTAAAATATTCCCCCATTTAGGTCTCTGGGAGAGGACTACTTTGGGGGATGCTATCGAAAAGCTTACAAAAAGTCGGGAACATTTTGCAACTGGGAGCGTGGAATGTCAGAAGTATGAAGCAAGTAGATAAGGTAGAAAACTTGAAAATTGAAGTGAATAGGTTAGCATTAGACATAGTAGGGGTTCCGTGAGCAAGGGTGGGGCATTTCTAAAGTGGAGGCTTTAGTGTACTCCATACAGGATCAGAGGAAGGGAATTCGGATGTGGAAATAGTTATACGAACGAAAATAGGACACTGTGTAGAAAACTACTTACAAAAGAACGAAACAATACTCGTTGTCCGATTAGAATCTAAAGCGGTATGTACAGTAATAGTATAAGTATACGTGCCCATCTCTAGTTACAGTGACGAAGAAATAGAAACGATCTCCAAAAATATCTAAGATATACAAAAAAACGTAAAATACATGAAAATTTAATCATTATAGGGAATTTTAACGCAATGGTAGGTGAGGGTAGGGAATGAGCGGTAGTAGGTTTATTTGGTTCAGGCACGGGAAACAATGATAGGGGGAATAGGCTAGTAGAATTTTCCGACAAAATCAATTTAACAATCACAAACACATAATTTCAACATCATGCTAGAAGACGATGCACGTGGAAGATGCTAGAAGATTTCAAATAAATTACATTCTTGTATGACAACGGTTTAGGAATCAAGTAAAAGACAGCAGAAACTACCCGGAAGTAGATATAGACACCGACTACAACATCGTAATTATGAAGGAAAAATTTTTTATACTAAGTAAGTAGAAACAAAATGGAATAACATTAAATCCGGCTTAGACATGGCGATGAGAGATATTCTGGGGTATACAAAAGAAGAAAATAAAAGAAAAACATGAATAACAAAAGATACTTTGAATTTAATAAAAGAAAGACGAAAATACAAAAACAGACGAAACAAGAAAGCATAGATACAAAGCCACAAAATGGGAAATTATTCGCAAATACAGGAAAGCTGAAGAACAATGAATCGATGAAACATGCATAGAGGTACCAAACTAAAATGCAAATAGGAAAGACATACAAAGCATGCAAACTAAATAGAATACACTTTAGGGATATAAATCCGTATAGTAAAAAATATAAGGGCGCGAGACAACACGCCATTATAAAAAATGTAAAGAAAGTGGTTAAATGGCAAGAATATATAGAGAATTTATATGCAGGAGAGGAACTGACAGCACTGCAAAAGATGACTTGGATATCCTATACTAAGAAATTAGCATTAAATGGTCTGAAAAATTGTAAGGCTCCGGGTAGAGATAAGGTGCAAGCAGAAACTATAAAAGCCGTTGGACTAGCAGTAACAGAACGTTTTTTCCAACTTGTATGTTGTACGTATGAGACAAGCGAAATACACAAAGATTTCAAACGTAACATAACAGTCACTATACCAAAAAATAAAGCAGGCGCAAATAGAGTTGAAAATTTTCAAACAATAAATTTGACAGCATACGTGTCCAAAAATTAACTAGAATTGTACTAAGACGGATGAAAAAACGGACTGGAAAAATACTAGGAGAAGATCAATTTGGATTTAGCTGGAACACAGGAGGCCATTTTAACTCCAAGGGTGATAATAGAGAAAATAATAGAATAAGTGAAAAGCGTGAATATAGGGTTTGTAGATCTGAAAAAAGCATCCGATATGTTGAACCAAAAAAAATTCTCGAAATACTCAAAATATTGGAATGAGTTTTAGGGATAGACGAATATTACATAACTTATACAAAGAGCAAACAGCGGTAATAGAATTAGAGCAGGAACGTAAAGAAGTAAATACTAGGAAAGGGATATACCCTATTCCTCTTAATTTTTAACTTGTACATTGAAGAGGCAATAAACACTGCCAAATGCAGGAAGACATTTGGAATTATTATGCAGGGACAAAAAGATTAATATGCTTAGATTTGCAGATGATATAGCAGTATTAACATCTAGCAAGGAATATTTAGAAGCTGTCGTTAATGAAAGTAAACTGTAAAATTTGCGGTGAATTTCGAATAGCTCTGTGGTAGAAAGAAGTGGACATGTATACAAAAATAAATGATAATTAACAAATAACATATAATTACTGGTTTTAACCAGATCAAGCATTTACTTCAAAGCACGCACCTGTTGTTTACGAAGCCGTGCCAACGAAAAAAAGATGTGAACAAAAAACTACTCTGCTTTTTATCGGGTGTAGCGATGCACATTTGTGACGGTAGCGGTGTTCTGAAGAAAAGCGGTTCTTCTAATTAATTTGTTCTACAGAGCACGTGTAAGCAGCGATGCAGTCTGCTAGAACGACAAATCGATACTCTTAGTGCTTTATGGGTTTTCCAGTTACTACACTGTTCTTGCACATGCGGAATAACAAAGTTTTATCACTCGCGGCACTTGTTGGCGTGTGCCTGAAGTAAACATAGAAATTTTACTCTAACAAATTTAAATATACCGAGGCGAACGTAAATCATCAACAAACTCAATGGAAAATAATATCGGATTGCAACTTCGGCCCAACAAACAAGTAATCGTTTAAGGACGATTGAGACAGAGTTTTAACGAAAGCGTTGAAAACAACTCGTAATTTCGTACTTACGCTTTTAGGTTTCACAACGCAATAATGCGGGATGTAATAAGAAAAGTCCGCATGAGACCCAATAACAACAGATTGCATATGTTGAAAATCAATATATTCACGCATGTACGAAGCGTATTGGTCCTAAACACGGGGTTGTTCAAGTTGACGATTTTCTAAAGCAACAAATTGTTGTAAGGCAAGATCACGACTACCTGGAAGAAATGGTTCCTGATCTCTAAACGACAATGAGACGACATGGCGACCTTGTTCATTGTGGTGAAACGTGTAACAATTACGATTTTCTGTTATTCAAATATACTGTAACGGCTACTTCGTAACCGTACAAATTTGTACATATTTTTGTTTGTTAGTGTAAGTTTGAGCCCGCATGTTGTTATTTTGAAATTCAACATTCTTGATAATTTTCCAGAACATTGTTTAATTCTGATCTATTTTTGGTACCAGACCGTGTCAGGCTAGGGTATTATTGTATTTAATGCATAGCATTTTCACCTTTAAATTCGTTCACAATTAATAGCGAAATAGAATATCGTAAATTTATACTTTCGGTTGTGATAAGAATAAATTTATGAACCTTGTACACAGATGTGATATCTTGGTAATTCATTTTTTCGTATGGCGTTGTAGAAAGCGGTTGGGTCTGCAGAAAACTACGAAAATTTCTTGTTGAAGTAAAAAGTTGGCTGGCGCCTATATACAATTTAAAAGTGTATACTTTTTCCGAAGTACTCGGGATTGTTCAACTAGATTTTAATTATTTCTGGAGGGTCTATTATATGATATTAAGCAGTGGTGCAGTAGAAACTCTGGTCGACAGGTGTCGAAGAAGTAGTTGCAGATTCGCTGATTTTATAGTCTTGCGTGAGAGGTAATTAATTGATATCATAATATAACGTATTTTAAATAATTTGTTATCGACAGATAGGTAGTAAGAAGTTGAAGAAAACTGGTTACGTACCAATTAGAAATTGTATATAAAATATTAATCCCGTGATAGCACGGTAAGTTAAATTAGAAATACTAAAGTGTGTTTATAGTTTATTATAGGGTTTCAGCGTCAGGTTTCAGTCCGGTGTCCAGTTTTAGTTCCATGGTTTAGGTTTAATTTCATTTTCTGCCATAAGGATTGCCTACACTTAAATATCTAAGGACTTAGACCTAAGGGATAAGAATAATTACGACTAACAACTAAAATTACGATTTATTTACATCTGTTGGAGGATCAACGCCGTGAAGGATTGGAACGTAAGGTCCTGGAGGCGGTTGGAAACGGATAGTATAAAACTGCGTGAGTACTAATATTAAAACACAAGGGTGCAAAATAAAACTTTAAGCGACTAATAGTCGAACTCTCATTATTTTACTTAATGCCTAAACATGGCAAATTAATTTGTGAGGTACATTGTAAGCCTTGAGACTGAAGTCTAATATTAATTATTATTAGGTCGAGATTTTGCCAAGTTTGCAAGGTTTAGTTATCCATAGTGCACTTAGTGGAAACAGACGATAAAGTATTTTGTTCCGTTATTTTTTTTCTCTTAGATAAACTGGAGAAACGGGAAGTCAAAGCATCTTGTCTTCAGCCTTGGTAACCAGGTAATAATAATAAAATAATTGTTTTCTTACAATAATTACATTGATATATATATATATATATATATATATATATATATATATATATATAGGTTGAGCTAGGCCACAGTTTGGGGTCTCGTATTTATTATATATGTATATAGTTATTCAAGTATGTGTAATATATAAATATCTGGTAAGAGTAGCGTGTGCTTTTAATAATTTATTTTGAGATAGTGAAGTAGGTTAGGTTTTAAACAGTCAAATATTACTGGACGGTGGTTGGTTTAATTGGGTGATTAATAGCCAACGGTTTAGTTGCGTTTCAGGGGTAATCACCTTGGCGCCCATTGAAATTTTACATTTGCACTCTTTGCCCCGAGAGACCCACGCCCATCGGCTTTTGACTAGCTTGGAGACACATGAAATGCAACTGTTTTCTGTATGTCCAGTGTAAAATAAAAACATGAGTATTATATACGGTCCTTGTCCCTGCCAAATTCTGGTTATGGTGACAATACAATTTTATTCAATACACCTAGTCAATAAATATTAAATTTCTATTGAAACCCTTTATTCTGATTTCATACATAGTACGCCATCTACATTAGAATAGCAAAAGTGAACTTTAAGTGAACTTCTAGTTGTTTGTATCTTGATTTAATATCTCCCTTTCCGGCGCATGCTTGTATAGCTAAGATTGCCTCGTGGAATAAGCCATTTTGATATCAGATGTAATCCGAATACCAGTATTATCCAGGGCCAGCAGGTTTTTAATTAAACATGTCGGCCCAACGAATAGTCAAGTGGAGTCAACGTATACTATGAGTTTAGTTTTGGTGGCAGCATCGACCTAAGATGGTTGTAAATATATATTTTTACGCGCAAGTTTTTTTTTAGTTTAGAGTTTTAAGGATTAAAATACCAATTATTAAATATAAAGACAATTTTAATTCCGTGTTTTAAAATATTAAATTCAAGTTACACGTAATTAAGCAATGGAAATTAAGTATTATAAAAAAACAATCGTTAACCATAAGGCAAGCACGAGACTAAAAGGTTGTTTCAATTGTTGCTAGGCAGGCAAGTGGAAACTCCCACATGGGATTGGTTTGTATGAAGGTCAAATCCGGACACCTGCGTCAGCCACGTTCAACTATAAGAGTAGGGACGCAGATGTTTAAAAAAAATTTAAAAGAAGGAGAACCGGCCGCCAAACAGATAGCCATCGATGAGTCATCCTCCATTTTTATACCTATACTCTTTTCAAGAAACTTTCTTTAAAATGTACAAATAATTTTCGAAGAAGCTATACATAAGTTTGTTTAAAATTAATTCTCGAAATTTTGTGAAGGTTCATAGATCAATTAATTTGTTTTACGTAAAATTTAGTTTGAAAATTTAGTATTTGGATAAGGCATATTTGACCTTAATATTTTCAAGGTATTTGTGTAAGTTTATGTTTGAAGTTACAAAGTTGTATTAAAAGGCTTGCTTTACCAAAACATGTGATATGATAAGAATTGTTTGCTGACTTATTGTGTATAACTCATTGTGATAATTCACCTGAAGCATAGCAATATCGACAATAAGTATTTTTCTTTGACCTTTGATTTTATTAAAGATAGCTATTAAAATATAGAGCCATAAGCAGCGAAATTTTTTTTGAATATGTAATTTGTTTCTTGTACACTAAACAGGACCCTATTCAAGTAGCATGAAGTCACTGTAACATAAAATGAAAGTCTTATATTTCTTAATGAGATTTGAAGTAATTTATGCAATAAAGAAACAATATTCCAAGAATGCTTAGAGATTAATATTAAATAGTAATAACGGAACTGTTTCTAAAGTCTCCCAATAGATAAGTTTGTATAAACGATGTATATATACCTTTTTTTTTAAAAAATCAATACAAAAAATATTAAGTTGTCTCAAAATTTTCTTTCTTTGAAGTCAACAGTAATTGTCCTACAGAAGCAAACAGTTTACAAATATGAAATCTTAGTATTAAAGAAAGGTATCATTGGTGTTAAAGTTAAAAGTTTTTTTTGAAAGTATAATTTTGACTTGTACTTATAATTTTTTTGTGATAAAGTAACTAGGCTCTAACGAAGCCCTAGTTTGAACATGTTTAGGTGTGGTTAAATTTTCAGATAGCACGAGATCGTCGTTCCCAGTCCAGATTGCAGAGACCAAAGTAAGTATTTTTGTTTATGTTGCTCCCCAAGTAGCATTTAATATTTGTCAAATATTGTTTTTCCATTGCAGAAATGTACTGATAATATTGGTTCAAGATTTAAATGTGAATATTGAGCAACAATGGGTCAGTATTTAATTTTCTCTGAAAAATTGTAATTATGCAATATTGAATTAATATTGCCGTTAAATATTAAATCCGCCATATTTTGCAAATATTGTAAATATTTCTTCAATATATAACCAATATCTAACTGCTATGCATATAGTAAATATTACTATTAATGTTTGTTAATTATTGGTTATAAATTGTAAATATTGCGCCAAGATAACAATATATGACCAATATTTATACTATAGAAAAACGATATATTCTGCTACCAGGGTCGTCTTAAATTTTTCTCTTTCGAAGATTTCCGTATCTGATCTTCGGATAGTTTCTTATCAAACACTCATTAAGATACGGTGGCGTCCAATAAAATTTCTTTTGTTTTATCGTATAACATCCTACGACCCTAGCTCATAGCTCTGCCCTAAGTTGAAGAAACTTAGCTGGCTGGAAAATATCTTTAGAGGGACCCTTTTTTTTCTCAAAGCCATTCAACATCCTTTTTATCCTGGGCTTGTCCGTCAAACGGGAACCTCTCGTAATCTATCGAGGCTCTGCCGCCTGTATGGTAGAGCAGACATATTATTTTCCTTTTGAGGAATTTAATAGGTTAAAAACCTATCGACAAAATGTTTTTCAACAAGAGTTTCATCAGGCGTGAAAGGTTGAGCGGCGGGGACAGCTTCGACTTCCCAGAATTTAGCGACAATAGAATCTGTCATACAAAACAAGCTAGCTAGCTCAGAAGCGGGCGAGGAAGGTATGTTTCCCATTAAAACATATCTGAAAATGGCATTAATAGCAACAGGTTGATCGTTAGCGCCCTGGATGCGACCATCTAATAACACTTGGGGGAAAATATCCGCCCCAAGTAAGTAATCAATGGGTCCAGATTGAGCAAAGAGCGGATCAGTTAACTTGAGGTTAGCCAGATGATTGAAATGTTGTAAAAAATATTAAAAGTACTATAGCTTGAAAATTAATAATCGGTGAAGAAATACCTATTGGTTTGAGCGAAACGGTGACAGTGCCATGCTGAGCAGCTGAGCGCATGTAGCCTAAACCACTAGTAAGAGAATGTGGAGTAGTGCAAAAACCTAAACGTTTCACACTACTTTGCGAAATAAAAGAACTCATGCTGCCCGAATCGAGTAAACCGCGAAATTTTTGGAAAGAACCAGAGCAATCAGCAATTTCCACTTGAACCGTGGAAAGTAGAACAACTGAAGTTTTAGCTAAGCAATTAAATAGAACGATATTCGAAGTTGACAGACCACTACAGCTAAACGAAGTCGATGATTCCTCAGAGGGAAGAGAAGCGGATGACTTGCAGCGGTCTTGAATAGCGGGAGTAGTGCGAGGTGATACCTTAGAGGCAGCGGTGTCTGGGCTCAAGCGAGTCTGGTTACTAGCAGCGAAAGCGGGTTTAGAGGAAACGCGATCGAAGTGCAATAACGAATGATGACATTGATTGCATTGGCGGCATGAAAAAGTAGACCGGCATTTATTTACAATGTGAGAATTGCTAATGCAATTAATATAAAGATGTTGGTTTTTTGCAAAGTTGTAGCGATTTTGCGACGAAAGTTTTGTAACTATTTTTTTTCTCTCTAATTGGCTCCGCTAGCCTCACGCATGTGTGCTAGTGAAACAAACTTACTAGAACTACTAAAACACCAGCCCCACATTTGGTGTCAGTAAAACGAAGTCTTCCGATGTAACTAGGGGTCTATTCCTTGGGTAGAGCTATGAGCAATGGGGGTAAGTCGAAATCTGTTGGGGGGTCACACTCAAACTAAAACAAATAGGCGCCACCAAGTCCAGATTGATTCATGTTAAAAGCTTAGCATATTTCTAAGGGCGGACGTGGAGACCCAAAGAAAAAAAGGATCGCCTTCGGTGACAAAAACCTGTCTTAACAGAATAAGACGCTGTTCCTGTAAGAAAGAATAATAATTAAGTCAACATAGAAAATGGGAACACTGTTTGTGTCCCTCAAATATGCCTAAAAAATAAAAGAATATTTTCTACATAAGGGTGGCATCAAAATTCAACTCTTATTGCCTTTTTGGGTTGCTAGGTTTGATCACACTTGATCAAAATAAAAAACTTTAAACTTAGGTTAATAATTTACTAGAAAGAATTCCTTTAACTTTAAATAAAATTGAATGCAACAAAATTAAATAATTACTTGTAGTAGTTTGGAAATTTAAGATAAGGTTTATCAATCTGTTTCTAGATCAAGAATATTACAACAAAGTGTACTTGTTACATTAATAGTTTTAACCCATTCAGATCTGATTAGGTCTATTACATTGTCAAAATTAAAATACAAAATATTCTCGTTAAGTTACATGTGCTAATTTCAGTTTAAAATGAAAATGTTCATAAAGATATTCTCGTTTTCAAAGTTGGTAGTAATAAAATACTAAGCATCTGCTTTCATAAATACAAGTGTCAGCAGTATATCTCAAACAAACAAATGACGTAATTACACATGTTATTTTATAGTGAAGCAACGTGTTGTTCTGACTAAATAAACAGTGAATTTTAAGTTTGGCGCTGGGAAATCCAGCTTAGCAACAGATAAAGTGAATAACAAAATCGTATTTATACGTATCAAAATAAAATAGCGTGTTTCCTGAGTGGAACACAATTGAATTTCTTAAAATTACTACGAACCAAACAAAACTGCTTTCATAGGCTGAAATAGGATGTGCATCGTCATGCGGAATTAACTGCTTACATCCTAACAAAGTAGTATCTTGGCTCGGACCAACAAGCGATCTCCTGTTAATTAGATCTGCTTTCTATCCTCTAAAAGCATGTGTTAAATTGAAGTGGTTTCTAAACGTTGATTCACAGTTCTAAGTTATTATTGTTTAACTTCTCATTGCCTAAGTGTTGTAGTGTTTCGTCGTCTAATCTTGGTTTGCGCTAAACAAATTTTCAAATTACATACTATAATAACGAGTATACATTACCAACCGTTATTCAGAAAATGTTTCACTTAATCAAACCGACCCGCAGGTCACTCGCCATTGTTCTCTTAACATGCTGCCTCTTCTTACCTATGGCCGAGTGATCCCAAAGGGGGTTGTCATTCCTCTCACGCGCTTGCGACTGGGTGTGAAATACACCGCCATCCAAAACAACTAGACTAACGAGTCAAGATGCTGTTACAATGTAATATTTTAATTGTAAAATGTATTATGACTTTACTTAACAAAGGTGTTTAACTATTGTCGTACCTTAAATGAAGCGAATTATGAATTGAAAATAAAATTGTTACACTACTCCTTTCCTAAAAGAAAAAAATTTTTCAAGGAATTTAGTATAACAAATACAAAAAATTTTTTTTTTAAATATACTAGCCTTTTCTACCTTCCTAACTATCAAAACAATTTTTACGAATTTATTCAAACGAGGGAGACAAATATTTACAATTCGAGTGTGTTGGTAACTACGTGTACCGGAAAAAATTAATCAAAATCAAACTCAGAATAATCCTTCAACTAGAGGTTCTTATTCTTACCAAGGCTAGTATCTACTAACTGTAACCAAACATTTCACAATTTATCACAACTTCCACAAAAAAAACTTCACTTCCTGGAGCTCTATTAGCTCTATCTACAAAAAAAATGCTACTACTCAAAACAGCATAACCATTCAAAATATTATCACTATAAAGTGACAATCAAAAGGAAGACCCTACTAATAGGCCTAAATTTCAAACACTATTATCACAAAGTGATAATCAAAACAAAATTAACCCAACCAAAAGGTTGCGCACAAATTTCAAATACAAAAAATCATCACTATATCGCAAGGAGACAATCAAAACTAAGGTAACCTAACCATAAGGTCACTTAACAAATTCAAAAACAAAATATTATCACTTTATCGCAAAGAGATAATCAAAACTAAGGTAACCTAACCATAAGGTCACTTAACAAATTCAAATACAAAATTGAACCAGATAGGGCTGTAATCTCCTACACCCTACTGATTATCCTATCACTAATTTCCAAACAACAGGTCCCATCAGTGATGGACCAAATGGTGAGGCTCACCATTTTGACCTACTCAAACAAAAATATTTCGAACGGTCAAGACAAGAGAAAGAATAAATCAATATTCTCTCTACCTTGATATGTAGAAATCAGGACCAACAACTTAAATAGCCCACCTACTTCTACATTAAAAAGATATCTGTCAACGACATCTTCTAAACACATTTCCGAATAACGCGCGAACAAAACGACCAGCGTTCACATCAATGCACACCTCAACCCTACAAAACCTACAAAATCCTTAACCACTTGTTCCACTTATCAAACAAAATACTCAAAATTAGTGAAACGACACTAAATCAAAAAATCGGAACAAAACAAAGCAAACCACTACTGTATTACTTAACATCAAAGAGATGACCAGACCGGAACTAATCGTCAGGATCATCATTTTCATTTGGACACGCTACTTCAACGGGTTTCAAGTCTTTACGTGCCATTTCCGGCTCTTGTTCCATCTTCGTTCTCTAACTCATACACTAAATTGGAATGTTTTTCCGAACTTTACTCATAACGAACTTTGGAGCTAACTTAGCGGAGAATTTATCACCAGCACTCGAGAGTACCTTATTAGCTCTCCAAACACTTTCTCCGACTTGGAACGAAATGTCTCTTCTTCTAAGATTGTAGCGTTTACTCGAACGTTGATAAGCTACATGCAAATTTTCACGGACATTTCCAAAAATATCAAACAAAAGTTGATGATCCAAAACATAAGAAGGTCTACTACTGGAGACGACATCAACATCCTCACCAGGTTTAAAATTATCACTATAAGCTTTTCCACTTAAGGGTACCTGACGACCAAAGACTAAAAATTTGGAGAATAGTTGGTGGACTCATGTTTTGCTGAATTAATTGCGTACTGAATTTTGATATTTCATTATCCCACGTATCATGTTCTTCTACGTATGAACGAATTGCAGTACCAACTGTCTTATTAATTCTTTCCACAAAATTGCATTGAGGAGCATAAACAGCATTGTACCAAATCTTTTGAATTTCGTACTTTGCACACAAGCTTTAAAACACGTCCAATTAATTGTGGACCATTATCACAAATAACAAATTGTGGTACTCCATAGACAAGAAATACTTTTTCCTCCAAAAACTTCTCAATCAAATGTGCCGTGGCACTACGCAAAGGTTGTAAAATCGAATACTTCGAGAACCAATCACCAACAACTACAAGCGATTTTCCTGCTTATGAATCATCAATAAAAAACTAATCACGACTATAGCTAACAAAAAGATCAGTGTTCGGTACACTCTCACCCTTCTACCAACCGAACTGTCGAAACAACTGCAATGCTTCACAACGCCAAAATATGCTAGAGTGACAAACCCTCTACGAGTCTCACCTAGACTAACAATACAAAAATTACATCAACTCAAAACAAAATATGATGCAAAAATTCTAGAGCGCCTAACTCACCTCGAGTCTCGTCTAGACTTACGCAATGCCGAGCGACCAACTCTTCCTGAGTCTCGTCTGGACTGACATACTGCTGAGCGACCAACCACGACGACAAGTTCCGCCTAGACTAAATTGTGTTGCAATGCTGATCTAAACAAAATCTGCTGACAAAATCAAAAACGTGCTTATGCACAAAGAGCAATTTTCAAATGACACGACGACAGCTCACTCCAATGTACCCTCAAATAAAATCTCTAGCCTTATCATCAAATTTGGACAAAAATGTTCTTTATTGACTCAAGCAAATCAAACTACAGGCTTATCAGCTTCTTTAACTGACAGTCTTCCTAAAATTTTCCTTTCTCCAAAACTGGTTTCTCACTCACTACTCCAGTTCTTCTTTAAGCAGACAAATAATTTGGAATTTTTCCGACATGATTACAAAAGCCTAATATTTTAATGAGATCAAACTAATAAATCTAAATGATCTAAACCTTACAAAAATTATCAAAACAAATTTGGGCAACTAAAGGTAAAAGTCAAAAGGTGTTTTTGGTAAAGTAATTTTTGCCAAAACAGTATCAAAAAAAATTATATTGGGTCAAAACAGAATGAAAGTTAAAAATAAATTTAACTAAGTTAATTAATTGACTGACTGTGGTTTAACGTTACAACCAATCTTTTAAACAACCAAACCTAATTATCACCTAAACTTTGAGCAAACAAATTTCGATGCAAAACTATTTTTGAACAAACAAATCTCGAAGCAAAATACTTTTCGAACAAACTAATTTCGAAGCAAAATAATTTTTGAATAAACAAATTTCGAAGCAAAATAAATTTTGAACAAACAAATTGAAGCTAAATAAATCCTGAACAAACAAATTTCGAAGCAAAAATAAATTTTGAACAGACATTTCAAAGTAAAATTATTTTTGAACAAACAAGTTTCAGAGTAAAATAATTTTGAACGAACGAATCTCGAAGTAAAATTAATTTTGAACAAACAAATTTCGAGGTAAATCAAATTATGAACAAACAAATTTCGAAGTTAATCAAATTATGAACAAACAAATTTCGAAGCTAATCAAATAATGAACAAACACATTTCGAAGCCCCAAACGTTGCCGGCGCCAGTGTAACTATTTTTTTTCTCTCTAATTGGCTCCGCTAGCCTCACGCATGTGTGCTAGTGAAACAAACTTACTAGAACTACTAAAACACCAGCCCCACATTTGGTGTCAGTAAAACGAAGTCTTCCGACGTAACTAGGGGTCTATTCCTTGGGTAGAGCTATGAGCAATGGGGGTAAGTCGAAATCTGTTGGGGGGTCACACTCAAACTAAAACAAATAGGCGCCACCAAGTCCAGATTGATTCATGTTAAAAGCATAGCATATTTCTAAGGGCGGACGTGGAGACCCAAAGAAAAAAGGATCGCCTTCGGTGACAAAAACCTGTCTTAACAGAATAAGACGCTGTTCCTGTAAGAAAGAATAATAATTAAGTCAACAAAGAAAATGGGAACACTGTTTGTGTCCCTCAAATATGCCTAAAAAAAATAAAAAGAATATTTTCTACATAAGGGTGGCATCAAAATTCAACTCTTATTGCCTTTTTGTTGCTAGGTTTGATCACACTTGATCAAAATAAAAAACTTTAAACTTAGGTTAATAATTTACTAGAAAGAATTCCTTTAACTTTAAATAAAATTGAATGCAACAAAATTAAATAATTACTTGTAGTAGTTTGGAAATTTAAGATAAGGTTTATCAATCTGTTTCTAGATCAAGAATATTACAACAAAGTGTACTTGTTACATTAATAGTTTTAACCCATTCAGATCTGATTAGGTCTATTACATTGTCAAAATTAAAATACAAAATATTCTCGTTAAGTTACATGTGCTAATTTCAGTTTAAAATGAAAATGTTCATAAAGATATTCTCGTTTTCAAAGTTGGTAGTAATAAAATACTAAGCATCTGCTTTCATAAATACAAGTGTCAGCAGTATATCTCAAACAAACAAATGACGTAATTACACATGTTATTTTATAGTGAAGCAACGTGTTGTTCTGACTAAATAAACAGTGAATTTTAAGTTTGGCGCTGGGAAATCCAGCTTAGCAACAGATAAAGTGAATAACAAAATCGTATTTATACGTATCAAAATAAAATAGCGTGTTTCCTGAGTGGAACACAATTGAATTTCTTAAAATTACTACGAACCAAACAAAACTGCTTTCATAGGCTGAAATAGGATGGGCATCGTCATGCGGAATTAACTGCTTACATCCTAACAAAGTAGTATCTTGGCTCGGACCAACAAGCGATCTCCTGTTAATTAGATCTGCTTTCCATCCTCTAAAAGCATGTGTTAAATTGATTCACAGTTCTAAGTTATTATTGTTTAACTTCTCATCGCCTAAGTGTTGTAGTGTTTCGTCGTCTAATCTTGGTTTGCGCTAAACAAATTTTCAAATTACATACTATAATAACGAGTATACATTACCAACCGTTATTCAGAAAATGTTTCACTTAATCAAACCGACCCGCAGGTCACTCGCCATTGTTCTCTTAAACATGCTGCTGCCTCTTTTACCTATGGCCGAGTGCCTATCTCGTGCTCTCGTACGATGGGAGGATCCCAAAGGGGGGGGTTGTCATTCCTCTCTACGCGCTTGCAACTGGGTGTGAAATACACCGCCATCCAAAACAACTAGACTAACGAGTCAAGATGCTGTTACAATGTAATATTTTAATTGTAAAATGTATTATGACTTTACTTAACAAAGGTGTTTAACTATTGTCGTACCTTAAATGAAGCGAATTATGAATTCGAAAATAAAATTGTTAAACTTTAACGAAATCATTACAGCGATAAAGATTGTGATTTTGTTTACAAAGCGGACATTTATTAACACTAGACTTTGTCTGAACTAACATGGAAACGGCGGATCGACGTTTAGACGGGTTGCTGGAATGAATAACTTTGTTTAAACCAGTTTTATGTTTCAGCGAAAAAGTCGATAAGGATTTACACGTATTTTCCAGATAAGCAATTAACTTTTTATAACATGAGATAGCGGTCGGATCTTGATGCATTTCAAAACTGCGAGCAGTGTGTACATCCAGTCGATTTAAGATCATTTGTACAAGAATAAAATCCCATTGCTCTATGGGCAAATCAAATTTTTTAAGCGCTTGTAAATTATCGACAAAAGTATCAGTTAGGTTTTGCAAACCGGCGGGGTTATCGGAATTCAATTTAGGGAATTTATCTATATTATTCCGTTGAGCTGAGGTAATGTGACAAATATTACGATATTTTTCGCGAAGAGGGTAAGAGGGTAATTGGCTTGTGTAAGGTCAAAGTTTTTAATGGTTAAGAGTGCGGAACTTTTTAGTGCTGATTGAAGATACGAAAATTTATCCACGTCCGACAAATCGTTATTAAGATGAACTAAACTATCAAAACGATCAATAAAACTTTCAAACAAACTTTCCCCATCAAACGTAGGAAGCGTCAGCGGAAGAAGAGACACTTTCGACTTTAAAGTATCTAACGGCGGGGACACATTAGCCCGAGGCGAAGATTGGCTGGTAAACAGCTTGAGATAGAGCGCTTTTATTTGAAAGTAATTGTTATCAAAGCGTTTACGAATAGCGACTTCCATTTCAAATTGTTCCTCAGCGTTACCGGCGGAAAAAATTGTACCTACTATCCAATTATGGCGTGTTAAGGAATTTTCTCGAACGGTTTCCAGAGATTCAAACTGTGCCCGAAATAAATCTAAAAAGGTTGCTTCGACCGTACATTTTTGAGCGATTTCAAACATTTCCTCTAGCGAATTAATTCCAATATTATGGAGAAAACAATTACGTTTCAACTTTTCTGCCATGGTTAAAATTAAATAAATACAAAAGTGGATGAAATAAAAACGAGATCTCGACGATTTATAATAGTCTAGCAGCGATAACAAATACGTAAGCCTACTACAAGAAGTTCTAATAGCAAAGCAGATAACAAGAAAGGCTCGTAAACAACTCAACGATACAAATGATGCTAGCTAAAACTGTCTGTTACAGCTAGAAACTGTACTTTATTGTATTGTATCTTATTATTGTAAAAGAAGGTAAATTTTAGTTTTCATATCTGCATATGGGTTGGGGTAAACGGGGAACAAAACGCTCTCTCTTTCCTCAAGTAGTGTTAAGCAGAACGCGATGGTAACAGCATCTCGTTGTGGAGATGCCATTGTATACAGTTAAAGTAATAAATAAAAAATTATCCTTAGATTTGCCTTTTATTGCTAAAGGTCGCTAAGATAATATTACACTGTCAATGCTTTGACAAGCGGTATGATTAATTTAAATATCAATTGAAATTTGTTGTTCATTCAAATCCGGCGAGAAGTTAACCGACGTAAAATTTGCGGTGAGTTTAGAATAGCTCTGTGGTAGAGAGAAGTAGACACGTATACAAAAATAAGTGATAATTAACAAATAACATATAATTACTGGTTTTAACCAGATCAAGCATTTACTTCAAAGCACACACTTGTTGTTTACGAAGCCGTGCCAACGAAAACTGATGTGAACCAAAAACTACTCTTCTCTTTGGCGGGTGTAGCGAAGCACACTTATGACGATTGCGGTGTTCTGAAGAAAAGCGGTTCTTCTAATTAATTTGTTCTACGGAGAACGTGTAAGCAGCGATGTGGTCTGCTAGAACGACAAATCGATACTCTTAGTGCTTCGTGGGTTTTCCAGTTACTACACTGTTCTTGCACATGCGGAATAACAAAGTTTTATCACTCGCGGCACTTATTGGCGTGTGCCTGAAGTAAACAAGGAAATTTTACTCTAACAAATTTAAATATACCGAGGCGAACGTAAATAATCAACAAACTCAACGGTAAATACATTTAGCTGTAAATTATTTACAATATAAACGGAACAGTAAACAGTTCTAACACAGAGATACGATATGAAAATTAGAAACAGAGACAAGAAAAAAGAAAGTAGAGGTAGACTTAGGTTAGACTATTGTACACAGTTAGTGAAAAATGTAGCCTGTGGTAATTTCAGAGTAATGTGTAAGTTAGCTCAGAATAGAAATCAATGGAGGTACGCGTCCAACAAATTCAAAAGATAACTGTACTTAAACCTGATGTTTATTATAGACAACTATAGGTATTGGTATTCCAATATTCTCAACTCATGTTAACTGTGCGAAAGGATTTTCTGGAAAACTGTTAATTCGGCAAATGTCTAAGTGTTGGTGATTTTGGTAGCAACAGGCTGTTTATCCCCCTTCACATACTACTGAATCTCGGTGAAATAGGGCATATAATTAGAAAACAATAGAAGGGGAACCTCAGCTGTATCCAGGATGTGGGAATTTCGGGGAACCGTGTAGGCCTGCTCAGAACAGAAATAAGTGAAGGTACGCGTCCAACCAGTTTCAAGACGGAAAACCTAATGACGAAAAAAATAATTGCACTTATATCTTATGATTATTATAAACACTAGAAGTGTTGATTTTGAAATATTTTCAACTAATTTTGATTGTGCGAAAGGAGTTACTGGAAAACTATTAATTCGGTAAATGTTCACATACCACTAAATATCGGGGAAATAGGGTATACATTTGTAACACAATGGAAATGGAACCGAACTGCATCTAACAAGAAAGAGCAGCGGCTATGTTGCAAGACAGCAATCTTAAAAACAAGGAGAAGATTATTGAAAGCATTTGTGTGGAACCAAGCACGGTACGTCTATGAAATAGGGAAAATATGAGAAGCAGACAGAAAAACGACTTCAGATGTATGATGATGATAACATAGACAGACAAAGTTAATAACAAAGAAGTTTTATTAAATAGTAGGGGAGCAAAGATATCTGTCGAAAACAGAAAAGAATAGGAAAAACGTGCGAGGAGGAGACGTTGTAAGGCATTTTTGGGGAATAGTACGGGATGTATTACAAACAGTGATAGGAGAAAGAAGAGGTAGAGGTGGAACTAGGTCGGAGTATTTCACGCTGATAGTGAAAGATGCAGGCTGTGGAAATTTCAGGGAAATCAGTAGGTTAGCTCAGAATAGGAAACAATGAAGGTATGCGTTCAACCAGTTTCAGGACTGAGTCCCTACTGATGATAATGATTCGGAACATCGGACAATCTCAATGGTCACCGCGCACAACCGGCAGCGCGTACTTTTAAATTGCTTTATGGGATGGTAGGTAAAAATCGGCATGCTATACAGGTGTATAAGTACACTCTAAAAGTGAATGCAACAAACTAAAATACTACGTAAATAACAGTGCCCTAGTCATTACAAGTGTGTTTGCAACAGCTGTACTAACCGACTTTTTTTTTTAAAACGAGCAATATTTCTTCAAAACGCTTCGTCTACGGACCACGGTTGTTGTTTTAGATTTTTGATTGCTTTCTATTTTCAGACATATCGATAAATCCAAGTTTCTTCACATGCTACGATGTTATATACATTACTTGACCGACTACTGTTGAATTTTGTATCATTTCCTTGACCACATTTCACATACCAGTTTTTGAGAATTTCTCAACTTGAAAAAGATCCATCGACTATAAAGTATTTTTTGTTCAATTATCGTTCTAAGTCATGCCTTTGCCTAAGACCTATCCTAATTTATACGTTTTAGATAAGTATAAATACATTTCTTGGTAGATTTGCTTGTTCGTTTGCTCTTATTTTCTTCCGCGATCTGTTTGGCGCCCTCTATGGTTTATTGCTTATCGCTGATTAAAAGAGTGGTGCGTTTCTAGTCGATTGTGATCTGAGTGAGTTTGTGTTGTGATATTTAAGCTCGGGTACGAAATATAGGTATATTTGTTGTCGTATGTTCCTTCTACATATGAATTCAGGTGGAAGGCTTAGTGCCCAGGATTTTCTTAAAAAAGTTGTTTACCTCCTTTGGGTAGTTCGAGGGCAAGAAGGTTATATTTGGATATACAGATTGTGGATTTATTGATGCTTTAAGGTGAGCTTGGAAATGAATTGTATTTGAATAAGAGTATGTGAAATGTGTTTTGGGTTCGGATAAGGCAGTACACGGACAGCATGGGGAAGGGATGAGGTTAAACAAATATAATTGTACTCGGAAATTTCCGTGACCGGGTTTGAAATTAGACTATTGTGTTAATGGGTAAAGGAATGTTCACGATTGGGCTGAAGTTGAATAGAGTTCAGTGCTCCTGCTATGTGTGGATTGTAGAGTTACGTATTAGAGTTTTCGTGTCTGTCAGGGGTTAGGCGCGGTAGTTTACGTAGGTAGGGGATATTTTCTACAAGTAAATCGGGCGATGGGACTTTGGGTTACGTAACTAGACAACGGCATGTATAGAAGGATACCTAGGGTGGAATTAAAAGTAGTGCGTATAGAGGGGCGTGGAGGAAGTACGATATGTCCTTGAGGCGTGTATAGGAGAAATGAACGAATGATGTAATTTAGTGAACGTCAATCTGAGCTGGAGGTTAAATTGAGATTACGATGTGGTATAGGATTATTCTTCGGTTGGATTTGTATAATCCGAAGAAGCGGACGAGTGAATAATAGAGGTTATTAAGGGTGCTTTTTGTTTTAGTAAGGGTTTGAAAAAGTGGGTATGGAATTTCAAGCGCCTGTTGATAAACACGCCTAGGTAAGTTTCAGAGTGAGAAAATGACATACGGTTGCCTAGGATACGAATTGTTGGGTTTCCATGCAGGTTTATGTGGCCTTGGAAGAGTAGTTTTTTACACTTGATTGGTTTAGGAAGGACCAGGATTTGAGTTTGTTTATGAGGGTGGGCGCAGTATGTTCTTGGCGAAAAACGGGAGTTACGGCGAATGAAGAAAACTAGATCCTCGGCATATGCAAAAGTGAATACGTTATGAATGTCGAGATTGTGCAGACGCTTTAAGACTAAGTTCCAAAGGGTGAGGGAAGGGTGGAAGCCTAGCGAACATCCTTGATTGAGGGGTTTGGTAATAGTGTGGTAGTTGGTTCTCGCAGTGACTCATTGAGAAGTCATTCAAAGCTGCTGGAATGCAACTGTTCGTGCAAAAGTTTTTATTTGTTCGCTGCAGTATCTAGGGATGCCCCTGTCTACCTATATGTAGCACACTAATCTGCTAAAACCGTGTCACGCACAGCATCGATATTCATCGCAATAACAGAAGCTCGTGGACGATCTTCGGTAACATCGTCATCAAACGTTGGTCTTCCATGCTTGAATTATGCGAGCCATTTATAAACCATAATTTTGGATGGTACTTTATTCCTAAATAACGAAATAGGGTTTTTCACGCATTCTTGTGGTGTTTCACCGAATCGAAAATCATAAAAAAATATTTACTTGAAAACCAAATGGAAATTTCCATTTTATACAAACAAATATTGCTTTGTTTAATTTCGTTGAAACGAAACTGCTAGCGTTGAAGTTGAATTGTTACCTGATGTACAGGTTAAAAATGTCGAATTTTAGGAATATGAGAACTGGAGAACGTCGGCAATACAAAGAGTACTAGATGTCGAGATTTCTAACAGTGATCTTCATACGGGTAATGCGTCTTCATGAAATTATAATTCGTAAAATATGATAAAAATAGGAGCCCAAGCTAAAGTCATTTGTAATATGTAATTTAATACAATCCAGTTTTATAATACCAAATCCTATTTTACAAAAATCGTTTAAATTTTTAGCTTGACAGCTTTGCTTCAGGGCAATCGACCACAGCTTTGTCATACATTTCTTATTTAAATTAGCTTTTATTATGATTAATAACTCTTGATTTTAACATAACAACAAATCACAGTTACATTACCTTAGTACTAATTTAAATGACAAAGTTATAGTGTACAAATTAATTTTAGTTACCGTAGGTAGTAGGATTCATCACACTACCCACCGAATTCGTTCCACGCCCACCTATCCACTAATACTTATCTTTAGCCTCATCATTTACATCCTTTTTAGGACAAATACCGACGCCGCCATAAAACATGCAGAAATTGTGTATAAATAATCTACTACCTGTTGTTCTAGACGAAAAAAAGATTACTAATAGAAATAAAATATGCAGCCAATATACATACCTTTACAAACTTTCAACAACCTTGCGAAAGCAGTGAATCATATTTTGAATAAAAGATTAAAATTTATCAGGTTTGTAACCCACATTTTATTAGCGGTACCATTGCATATTTTTATATGGCGTGCATATGGAATTACCTGAATCAGCGAGTGCCTTTCAGAGACAACCTCTTTCACAGTTGATTTTAATTTATTGTTATGATTTAAGATCACGAAGTTGTGACTTTTAATAACATGTAATCTTTGTTGAAAAGAAAACATTAAAAGCTCCAGGATTCGCTGTACTGTGATACGTTCATTTTTACTACTAAGTTTTTAATCAGAATTATAAAGAAGTGCTTCAATTACTATTCTTGGCCATTCTAAATTCGTAATACTTCTAAACTAGACAACACACTTTACTCTGTGTTCTTTCATTATTTGAAGTCCGGCTTTCGATCATCAAACCCCATTTGATAGCTCATTGATAATACATGTCCTCTATTTAACACCTGTTTTGCATTCAAGTTTGAAAGAAGGCTGTTATCTAATATTGATAACAAGTTTGTGTTTTAGAAATGAATATACAATTATTCTTTAGTAAGATTTTCGGCCTTTCTGAACGGACCTGCACCTTGACGACATTCTAAAATACTAGAACAGGTAGAATGGTTTGCGCGTTTCAATGAGCTAAAGAGCCGAACTATAGGTTTAACCAAATTAGTGGGGTCTTTAGTGAGGAACCAGACTAAGACAGGTCCCCGAAAGAGGGCAGCAGCTTTTTCGGTACTTACAGTGGCAGAGACCATAGGGGTCGGTATGACCTTTAAAAACACACTACTGCGATGTGGAAGGCAACGGGAAACCACCACATTACCTCCCAAGTACACCGCGTACAGAAATTGTTAGTAAAGATGATGGCATCCTCTGGGGTAAAAATTCCGGAGGTAAAATAGTCCCTCATTCGGATCTCCGAGTAGGGACTACTTCGGGGGATGTGATCCGAAAGTATAGAAAAAGATCCGTGAACATTCTGCGAGTCGGAGAGCGGAATGTCAGAAGTATGAAACAAGTAGGTAAACTAGAAAACCTGAAACTCGAAATGGATAGGTTAGCACTAGACATATAGTAGGAATTAGCGAAGTCCGCTGGCCAGAGGTGGGGGATTTTTGGAGTGGAAACTTCAGGGTAATTCATACAGGATCAGAGGAAGAAAATTCGGGTGTGGGGATAGTTATGCGAAAAAAGATGGGCCGACGTGTAGAAAACTACTTACAGAAGAACGAAAGAGTACTCATGGTTAGATTTGAATCTAAACCAGTAAATACAATAATAATACAAGTATACATGCCCACCTCTAGCTACAGTGAAGAAGAGGTAGAGGCGATCTACAAAGATATCGAAGACATACTAAGATACGTAAAAGAACAGGAAAATTTAATAATTACGGGGGATTTTAATGCAGTGGTAGGTGAGGGTAGGGAAGCAACGGTAGTAGATTTATTTGGTTTAGGTACGAGAAACGACAGGGAAAATAGGCTGGTAGAATCTTGCGACAAGAACAAATTTAATCACCACAAACACATTATTTCAACATTATGCTAGAAGACGATATACGTGGAACATGCCAAAAGATATAGGAAAATATAAAATAGGTTACATTCTTGTTAGACAACGGTTTAGGAGTCAAGTAAAAGACTGTAGAAGCTACTCACAAGCAGATATAGACACTATCGACAACATCGTAATTATGAAGACCGCACTTAAATTTAAAACTGAAAAAGAGGAACGGAAAAGGCACTTTGAGAGGCTAAAAGATAAAGATATCCACGAAAGATTTGAAAAAAATGTTATTATATCATGTACAAAAGGCAAAATACCAATAGTATTAGAATACTTGTTTGTTATCTTTCAAGTTCAATTATAAATTTGCTTGTGCTTGATAACGACCTGTCTTTGTAATAGTTGGTTCAATAAATTGAAAGAATATACTTCGTTGAGTATATAGAGGAGTTTTATTATCAACAGGTTATGGGCCCAGGCGAATGCCACGTGCTAACAGTCGTTTTGATTACGCATTTATATTTTTAAAACAGTTAGTAGTAACATGGCAGTTAATTATCTGGCGAGTGTTCCAAAATTATTGGGCCGCGAAAATTACGAGAATTGGTCGTTTGCCCTCGAAAACGTATTTGTTCTAGAATGTTTAACCAAAAGCATAGATGGTACCGAAAAAGATGCTGGCCTAATCGCAAAAGCTAAAACTAAATTAGTACTGACATTAGACCCATCATTGTACGTACACATCAGGAATGCAGAAACGGCGATTGACCTTTGGACAACCTTAAAAAATCTATATGCTGACAATGGTTTTACAAGAAAAAGCTACGTCGTACTGGTTTTGACATCAACGAAGAATGGGTGGGATTGTTACTTCTTACCGGTTTGCCGGAGAGATTTTCGCCTATGATAATGGCAGTCGAGCACTCCTGAATTTCAATCACCACAGAAGTAGGGTAAATACAGGCATTCTGCTCCCTCATTCCACACTCATCTGGACCAATTTACATGTAAATTCCCATAAGGAGGAAATGAGGAGACGAATCTCCACCTTGCTTTCTCCTTGTGAACCGTCTTGTAGGATTTTTTCCCCAACCATCCCTACCCTAAAAAATCGGAAACGTAACCCCTAAAATTTTTGAGATACTTCTCGGTGCCTATTGGCACCGCACCCACGAGATAAATCTATATTGTTTGATATCAATTAATATTAGAATTTTCTCAGCTATCCGAATCTCTAGGAATTTTTTAGATTGCAACATCTCCCAGGGAGCTACCCCAATTTTAAGATTTTTTTACCGCTAACAGATTTGAAATAAGACCGCTCCTTACAAAGTTACACACATACCCTCTGCGAGATAAATCTTTGTCCACATTTCCGCCCACGAAGTAAATGAGCCTTGTTTGGTATCAATTAATATTAGAATTTTCTCAGCTACCCAAATCTCTTTCAATTTTTCAGATAGCATTATCCCCACAGGGAGCTACCCTCATTTTAAGATTTTTTACCGACAGCGATTTCTGACCGTCCTTATAAATTTTTTTAGACATGCGACACATCAAATTAGTATAGAATTTTACGCAGAATTCGAATCTGCAAACAGATTTGAAATAGGACCACCCCTTACAAAGTTACACATATTCCCTCTGCGAGATAAATCTTTCTCCACATTTCCGCCCACGAGATAAATGTGCCTTGTTTGGTATCAATTAATATTAGAATTTTCTCAGCTACCTGAATCTCTAGGAATTTTTAGATGCCATCATCCCCCAGGGGCTACCCTCATTTTAAGATTTTTTACCGACAGCGATTTCTGACCATCCTTATAAATTTTTTTAAGCATGCGATACATCAAATTAATCTAGAATTGTATGCAGAATCCGAATCCGCAAACAGATCTGATATACGACCGCCCCTTACAAAGTTACACATATACCCTCTGCGAGATAAATCATTCTCTACATTTCCACCCACGAGATAAATGTGCCTTGTTTGGTATTAAATAATATTAAATTTTTCTTAGATACCCAAATCTCTAGGAATTTTTTAGATGGCATCATCCCCCATGGAGCTACCCTCATTTTAAGATTTTTTTACCGACAGCGATTTATGACCGTTCTTATAAATTTTCGAACAATAAGCTTGACAGCACACACTTCAAAAATATTAACTAGAATTGTACAAAGACGAATGAAAAAACGAGCTGAAGAAATACTGGGAGAAGATCAATTTGGGTTTAGGCGAAACAGGTAAACACGGGAGGCTATTTTAGCACTGAGGGTGATAATGGAGAAAACAATAGAGAAGGGGGAAAGCGTATATATAAGGTTTGTAGATCTGGAAAAAGCATTCGACAATGTGAAATGGAAAAAAAATGTTTGAAATACTCAAAGAGATTGGAATGAGTTGTAATGATAGACGGACAGTACATTGCTTATACAAAGAGCAAACAGCAGTAATAAAATTACAGCAGGAAAGTAGAGAAGTAAATATTGGGAAAGGGGTGAGGCAGGGATGTGCCCTATCCCCATTAATTTTTAACTTGTACATAGAAGAGGCAATGAATACTGTCAAATGCTGGAAGACATTTGGAATTAATATGCAGGGACCAAAAATTAATATGCTTAGATTTGCAAATGATATAGCGGTATTAGCATCTAGCAAGGAAGAGTTAGAAGCTGCTCTTAATGAAATGGAAACAGTTGTAACAGAGAGATATGGTATGAAAATTAACAAAAATAAAACTAAAGTTTTAGTATGCAAAAGAGAGGAAAATAAATCAAAAACAAGAATACAAATAGGTATCGAGAACTTATAAGAGATTAAGGATCTCTGCTACCTAGGAAATCAAATAACGTAAGATGGCAAAAGCACAAAAAGTATAAAACAAAGATTAGCACAAGGTCGTGCTACATTTAACAAGAAAAAGCAACTAGTGTGTTCAAAGGCAACAAACAGAAAAACAAGGAAAAGATTGCTTAAAACATATGTGTGAAGCACAGCACTGTACGGCTGTGAAGCTTTGACAGTAAGAGAAGCTGACAAAAAAAAGGTAGAAGTCTTTGAAATGTGGTGCTACTGACGTATGATGAAGATATCATGGACAGACAAAGTTAAGAACAAAGAAATACTAGAAATGGTAGGGGAAAAAAGAACTAAGTGGAAAACAGTAAAAAATAGGAGAGATAGGGTGATAGGCCACATACTAAGACATGAAGGGATAGTGCGGAATATATTAGAAGCAGAGATAGGAAAAAAGGGAAGTAGAGGTAGACCTGGGTTAGACCACTGCTCACAGATAGTGAAAGATGTAGGCTGTGAGAATGTCAGGGAAATGTGTAGGCTAACTCAGAATAGAAATCAATGGAGGTTCGCTTCCTACCAGTCGCAAGATGGAAAAACTAATGACAAAAATCATAACTGTACTTAAACATGGTGATTATTATAAACAACTACAGAAATTGGTTTTGGAATACTCTCAACTGGTGTTAATTGTGCGAAAGGATTTAATTGAAAACTATTAATACGACAAATGTCTAAGTGTTGGGGGATGCTTGGCAGCCACAGGCTGCTTAACCCCCTTCATACACCACTGAATCTCGGTGAAATAGGGCATATATAGGCTGTTGTGAGTATTACAGGACACGGTGTAGGCTAGCTCAGAACGTAAATAAGCTGAAGTACAAGTCCGACCAGCTTCAAGATGTAAAACTCAATGACGAAAAAATAAGTACTCTTAAATCTGATGATTATTATAAACAACGACAAGTGTTGGTTGTGAAATATCTTCAACTAATGTTAGTTGTGCGAAAGGATAAATTTGAAAACTATTAATTCGACAAAGGTTGTTACTACAGGAATTTGTAGCAACATAAGCTGCCTTAAAACGGTACAACACAAGACAAGACAAATATGTCGATGAAGCAGCAGGAGCCAGGCAGCATAATCCACAGCTAACGCAGTCACGAGGATGGGGTGGGTTCACTCCAATTCGCTCCCCTGCCAAGATAGTAACCTGAAACTCTATAATAATAACCCTTAAATATGGCATCACCTAAATTTAAACTAACACACAGCTGGGCTCCTTCAAAACAAACTTAGGAAGTCCTTCGATTGCGGGAAGATACTCCAATCTACTATCTTAACATTTATACATACTAGCACTAGGAAAAATAAACAATGCAATACTTGAATTTAGTCCACATTACTTTTAAATCAAGAATAACATCATACTTTATTTGAATTTGCTATCATGCGGGTGTAAATAATTCCAGAACTTATACCAACATAAATATTAACGGCCAAATCAACCTACTAATTAAATATAAAAATACCATGAGGAGCTTGGTATACCTTTAACCTCAATGTTAATATAGTAACGTTTCACACAACTTGCAATTATATTTTGATAAGAAAAACTCAAACCAGTTGGCTCAAGTTCACAACTTTTTGTTGTATATACTTTAAATTTATTATCTTGATTAAACCAAGGTTGGAATTAGTTGTTCATTGCAATTGTCCAAACACAAATAACAATGCAAAAAATGGGTTTCTTACCAGATGTCCGATTGTCTACGATATACGGCTCCTAAACTGACAGTTGGGTCGGTACACAGGAATCTCGCCTGTATGTGTGTCCTCAATATGTCGTCGTTGGACACAGCACCAATAAGAATATAACCACATGAACACGATGAAGGTACAGAACAACAACAATTAACAACGCCGGAACGAACAGTCGGTACAATCAATCGAAGTCAAACAATCAGGACCAAACAATCAGGCCCAAACAATCAGGACCAAACAATCAGGCCCAAACAATCAGGTCGAAACAACCCTATCAATAAACATTGTTAGAATTTCACGTATTAACATTAACACCACTTACCGATATAAATCGGGTTATTTATTCAGAATAAAACAATCTATGCTATTAAGATTGCCAATCGATAACAACAACAACAACTTCCTAAAATAAACGTATAAATTTTGTGCTTCGTTGAAAACATACTTACGCTTCAATTACAAAACCCTCACACGGAATATGAGAAGAATAATTTCTTAAATCTATATTCACCAAAATATTCTTCCCAAACGAAACCCAAGTTAACCCAAATGCTCAAAATTTAGAGCAGACAACAATACGTCTATACAAGTTAATTGGATCTTTTGAAACGCGAAGTATTAAAATCAGGTCGCTTTACTTGAAACCAACATTCAATTATTACACTAAAGATAACAGAACCAGAATTCCGCTTGATAGCGTTGTAGAAGGATACTACAACCACGGTTTTTCCTTAACCATATAAATTTTACGAATTAATTTTAAATAAAAGGTAGGTAACGAAGTCGAAATTAATAGGAATGTCGTTGCGAAAATTTATAAGGTAACAAGGTTCAGGTGCTAGGGGAACTTGGCAGCCAAAGGCTGCTTACCCCCCTTCACATGCCACTGAATATCGAGGAAATAGGGTATATAACTGTAAACAAAAGAAGGTGACCGAACTGCATCAAACAAGAGTGACAGCAGCTTTGTTCAGAGACAACGAACATAGATACAAGAAGAAAACTGTTCAAACCGTAGTGTGGAGCACAGTACAGTACATCTGTGAAATAGGGGCAGTAGGAAAAGCAGACAGAAAAGGACGGAAGCCTTCTGGAATGCTGTGCTTCAGATGTATGAGGATGGTAGCATGGACAGACACAGTTAATAACAAATAAGTTGTAGCAATAGCAGAGAAATGAAGATATCTGTGGAAAATGAAAAAAATAGAAGAAATAAAAGTACCGGATACGTTCTAAGGCATTTCTGGGGAATAGTACGGGATATACTACAAGCAGAGATAGGAAAAGAGAGGTAGAGGTAGACCGAGTTCAGACTTTCGCACACAGATAGTGATAGATGCAGACTGTGCAAATTTCAGGGAAATGTGTAGGTTGGTTCAGACTACGAAAAAATGAGCGTACGCGTCCACCCAGTTGTAGGACTGAAGACCTAATGATGAGAAAGATTTTCGGAAAATTTCCAAAAGAGCAAGTTACATAAATACTTCTTTTAAATCATTTCTCCTGGTGTAAATATGTGCTTTTAGCCTAGGATTTAGTTTTATCCTATGATAAAATTATAGAACTAAGTTGGGTTGTATATCCTTTTATGTATAAGTCCACAATTTGGCCGAAAGATAAAGTGCTTCCATTATTACTGTCGTAAATGTGGTCCAAGTTGACATCATATGAATCACAAGTCACTTCTCATAGGAATCCCATTACTGGACTAGAACATGTTCTCAAGAATTATACAAGTAAGATCCTATTTTCTATATAATTCACTTATGAAATATATCGCACATACTTCGTACCAGTGTTCGTATGGTATGAAATAACAGTATATTAATTGACACAAGAATTAGCGGGTATTTGTTAAGAACTAATTTTTTTAAATAATTTAGCTCAGGTATAAAGCAAGTCCTATGGTAACCTTAATGTGCAACTTATGTTTCGATGTTTTCGAAAATAAAAATATTATCTTCTTAAGAAAAATTTAACGTCATTTTTACTAAAACAATTGAGGTTTAGATATTATAATAGTTCTAATGTTCCAGATTTGCAGTCCTGAATACAATCAAGGTTATTAGACTAGTAATGTTTAAATTATACTTTTGTGCTAATTGTGTAGGCGTGCGCTGGTGTTTGTAGTAGTTTATGTTACAACAGACGCACTAAAAATATTTGTATTAAAGTGGCTCAATATTTATTGTCAGCAACTTTATACCACTGCTAATTATTAATCATTGTTACTGAAAACCTTACAGTTAAAAAAAATTTCTAAATAAAAGAAATTGATAGACCATTATATTTATTGTTTTATTTCTTCATGTTGCTTTTATTTTTGCGGACTAACGTTCTGTTATGATATAATTGTTTCTACAGGTATTCATACATTTTTTTAGTTCGGATAGTTAGTTTGTGGTATCGCGTTTCTACTAATCCCACCCCAATCTCCCATTTGCTTATAATCCAGTAGGTGGGGGTTTTTTGAATGCAGAACGTGAAGTAGTAGCGATTTTTTTAGTGTGTTGATAGACTTGGGACCCTAATGAGAAATCTAAGTTTTCGACCTCAAGGCGCATACGCTCGAGCCACCATCTTGGATTTTAAGTACAAGAATTTGGTTTTTTGATAATAACTCAAAAACGATGTTTTTCACGACAAAATATTCTATACAAAGTTAAAGAGGACAAAATTTCCAACATTTTTTGTAGAAAAATTTTTTTGTAGCACACATATGTTAGAAGTTACAACTCCGTGAATTTGCACTATTTGAAAAAAAATGTGAAAACCTCATTTTAGTTGAGTTTTATTATATTATTCTTATTATATATCATTATATTTTTACATAATTATAAAAAAAAACTGAAAAGCACTTGAATATTATCATTTAACAGTATTATCCTTTTCGTAAACAAAGTTAAAGACGAAAAGTATATCGAATTTTTTTTAAATTTAAGAATAGTAAATTATGATTTTAGAGCGTTACAAAAATTAATTTTTACTACATTTTGGTACGTTTCGATGGTCCGGGTTAGTTATTGTCGGTTTCCTGGTCGCAGTCGTCTGTGACCTGGTCGTAGTTTTGGTCCGTAGCCTGAAAAATGTCGTGATCCTCATTTTCGCTTTCAATGCGGATTTCCGGCATATCTCCGCAATATTCTTCGTTGCAGAAGCCACATACAACCGAACTTTTAAGTCCAGCCTTTCGACAGCTGCATGCCCCACCACACCCCTTTTTGTAGTTACAAGATACCGATTTTAATATAAATCGTGAGCGGGTTTTTCCACCATTGTTATGGGAGTGAGCCCGTAAGCGCCATGCTTCCAACCCCAGTCTTCAGGATTTTTCCCTATCCCTCTCCATTTCTGTACTTGGTGGTACGTCTTTTGTAGGCGGCAAAGAGGCAAGATTAAATTTGTTTTCAGCGTAGATTTGGCGAAGCGTTGGAAACAAATCTCTTCCAAACTCTCTTTATCCATCTTGCCCCCATATAAAGCTACAAGAAAGCGTACTCCGGCCTCAGCAATCTTCTCTGACGTGTCATCTTGTTGGTTGAAAATTTCAATTATTTCATGAACCGCTCTCTTCTTTTCTATCAGCGTACAAAATTTAGTTTTTCCCTGATTCAATAAGGATGACGTAGTGTCACAACCGCTGAAGGCATGCAAGAACAGAATATGCTTGGTTGCTTCTTTGTATTTTAGGTAACTTGCTGAATATATCCTCTCAGCAGTTTTTCCTCTTCCAGGTTTAGGGAAGTAAATAAAACTTTCGGCTGGTACTAAGGCAAGGCCAACGTCTTCCGCGACCACAAAAACAGCATCAAATATTGAATCACTGCATAACGAAATTAAAGTGTTGACAATTAGCGCATCGGCATCATCTTCAACTTGTTTAACTGTAAATTCAGCGAGCTCAAATTTGTTTTTTAGCATCAATATGAGACGAACTTTATTTCTTTCATTGTCTAAAAATCGCTCCTGCAAAACTTGCACCACCATTGTTTTGTCAAAAAGGACATCAGCAGACACGTGCTTTTTTGATCGACGAACTCTTTCTGCGGTCTTTGTATTCGTATTGCCACCATCAGTTGGATATCTATCAAAAACAATAACTGCGTGGGAACTAAAATGATCTAGCACATATCGAACATATTTGTCACAAATCACTCCAAACAAATCATTTCGGTGCCACACGACTTTGTGTAGGAGGTTGGAAATATGCCCCATCCACCACATTGATCTGGTTAGCTACGAATTGTAATTCATCGGAAAGCGGTGTGAATACAGAATATAAGGATGACTTGGTTCCTTGGCGCATTCCTGCTTCCTAAAAAAGCGACACAGGAAAAGGGGCCAGCTCGTATTTAAGGTAATCCTTTATCTCGTTTTAGGATTTCTTATCAATGTACATCCTTTGAAACAGCATTAGTGGATTGAGACAAATGGTTTTTCCGCCGACTTTAATGCTGCTATTAACTGCCAGTAGTGGGATAACTTTAACTTTTTGTTTAAATTTGATTGCCTCAAAATTTTCGTACGTTTTAACCATTTTGTTCAAACCTTTCAAACCCATTTCCCTGGACAAACGACAGTTTATCGTTGCATCTCCAACAAGTCCAGTGCTTATGCAAACAAGGGAATTGATTTCGGTAAAGGGAGAATGCTGAGAAAACCAATGCAACAATTCTTTTAGGTCTTGATCCTCTCGTGAGATACGTGAAGCTTTACAAACATTGTGCAAGGATATCATTCCCAAAGTCCAATAAGCCAGTACACTATAGCTGATTCCTCGTCTACGAATTATACCATCAGAGCTATGCATCATTCGGATTAATGTTTGTTTGATGGTCATGTCGGACTAAATGCCTCACCAACATTTGTCAGTACGTCTAATCGTGAAAAAGCCTTCTGTCGTAAATTTTTTGTATTCAACTGGATCCATCTTGAGTTCCAAATCAAACATACTTTGCAAATAGATATGAGCACATTTTGCATACAAGAAATGCCCGCTTGCATGAAAATATGACTACATTCTTTGAACAGTATTTAGAACCAATTGCCAGTTCCCCATGCGCTCCGCTTCAATGGAATGCTTTACCAAAGTGACCATTTGTAAATACTGAATCCATAGTTTGGCTATAGGACCATTATTTTCTAATTTTGCAAGCGCTTTTTTAAATTTTGTTGCAACATCCCTAAATGCCATGTTTTCATCTGCCCTCAGAATAGTCGATTTATTAAAATTGCCAAGCAATTGTTGCACGACATGACGATCTTTGTCTGTACATTCCAATGATTCCAAAATTACATGTGCCAAAGCAAGATGACATAACATCTGAGCACGAATTGCACGGGCATATGCTTGACCAGCTAGCATTTTCTCTACACTATTCTCAACGAACATAGTACTGAATATATCTTTCAATCCACTTCCGCCTATAATGTACCCAATGCCACCTGTTAAAAAGAAACAGAACATGTGTATTATAGAACGGATTACACGCAAGTTGCATATACACGCAACTTTTGCATACATTGAGCAATATTCAGAAATAGTCCAAAGGAGAACATTTAGTTAAAGTAAAATAAGTTTTACTTGCCTAAAAAGTCTCGCGATGACATTTAAAAATTTCAGATTATTTGCCACGATTTCTTGAGCTTTTGCATAGAGTGGCTGATTGAAGGTGACAACGCATGTTTTATGGTTGGACGCCTTACATGTTTCCATGGCAAAGAGCAGAGATGAATATATCGTGTCATACTGGCTTAGTGGAAAGTTTATGAATGGAAGAAATATTATCTTGGACCGCATAAAAGACTCATTAGCTGTTGCTTTTTCCATAAAGCCGTTCTATCCAGGTAGATTTAATTTTGACCACTTGCCGTACAGCCAAAGAAAATCGTGAGAAAAAGGTACGATGTCTTTTGAAAAAGGATGATTTCCGTCTACGTCCGTAATTTGTATAGTTTTTAAGCCTGTATTATGAATTTTATTGAAAAATACAATAGGAACGGTGCCAACAACCTGTGCCATTGGAATTTGCTTTAAACGTTAAATTTCTTGATCGGAAAATACAGTATTATGAAGGGTCACACACTGGATTGCTCCCATAATATGCACGGTATTTAAGCCATCGATAGTGTTAACGTTGTGGTCAGCATTATCACAAACAAATTGAGAAAATGCAGTTTCGTCAATAGATCCTTTCGGACATGCGCAGATGCTTCAAAAAGTATCGTTTCTGCGTAACTCTCCCCAAAACTCAACGATGATAGCGGGTTGATGAGTTTTCTTGAGCCGAATTTTTATACAAATATGTACTAACTCCGATTAGAATCGGCGACAAAAAAGATATCGGCCTAGCCGCAGAGATCACAGCATGGGATAATGCTTCGCATATTTAATTCAATTTGACAAATGAATCGCGCTTTCTTTATAATTACTTCTTCAAAAAACATTTTAAAGTTTGTAGAACTACAGAATTGGCCTCATTAAAAAAACTGTCGGATGGTGGATATTTTCACATATCATAGTCCTGCAAACGGATATCTGCCAAAATAGTAGCCGCTGCTTCTATAACAACACGAAGCCGTTCTTCTTCGGGATTTTAACTTTTTTGACGCATACCATTGGTCAGCTAGAAGTTTATAACCTGTGTCCCGGAAGCAGACAACAGGCGATTGTTTATGTTTTTCAATGATTAGTATATCTTTTTCATATTTTTTCATAAAAAGAGTTTTTACGGTTCTCTGATCTGGACAGTATTTCTCTTCAATGTGGTCCATGAGCTCATCAAGCGAAAATTGACGTTTTTCAGAATTCTCGAGAAGATACGAGTAAATATATCCCATCGCTTCGTCAACATTACTTGCAGGCCGATATCTTCTTTTTCTTTCCCGATGGCACTCGATTATACAGACGCTTCTGCCATGACAATGTTATCTTGCATCTACTGCAACCAAGTCTGCCACATGTTGAATTTTTTTTATTATTTCCAGTCCCCACTCATCATCCCTTTCTTCAGGTGCTTTTAAAATTGCAGTTTTTACTCCCAATTGTTGCACCATACAAACGAAATCTCGATGAGATGAGTGATGTCCTCTTTTTCGTTGTTTATTTAAAAAGTCCGGTGTAATTTCTTCAGTACAGAGAGAACACTGTGCTTTAAAATTATAATTCGGTATACTAGATCTACGGGATGTCGACGGTAATTGAGGTTTGTTATCTTTTTTACGAAAATGCACAGTTACAGAAGATAGTGTTCTCAAAATGCGCGCATGTGCGCGATTACCTCGTAACTCGTTCGATTTTACAAATGTCTTAACACCTCTTTCCCTTACAACGACAACGTCACTTTCACTTAAAGTTTTCTCTCAAATAAAGCACAAATCAACTTGGGGATTTTCCATTATAACAACGTAACCTTCTGCAAGCTAGACAATAAGCACACTGACGCATCCAGACTCAATGCAATAAAGGCCATTTATGACCCTCTCTCAATACCTACTAGACAGCAGCAGTGCTCTCGCTACCTGCATATCCGTTAAGATTTAGGGCAACGTATTAATATAAAATTAAAGTAGTATCTTTAAAAATTATTTCAATGTGATTCGCATTTGTTTAAATTATTTATTTTAGTTATTAACCGTCAAATAACAAAATATATTACTTTTTTTTTCAAATAGTGCAACTTCACGGAGCTGTAACTCCTAACATATGTGTGCTACAAAAAAAAATTTCTACAAAAAATATAAGAAATTTTGTCCTCTTTTACTTTGTATAGAACATCTTTTGTCGTGAAAGCCACCGTTTTTGAGTTATTATTATCTAAAATCCAAGATAGCGGCTCGAGCGCATGCACCTCGAGGTCAAAAACTTAGGTTTTTCATTAGTGCCCCAACCCTAACAACTTACTAAAAAATGGCTACTACCCAACGCTTTGCATTCAAACAGCCCTTTTTGATACCCACATACTGAACTATTAGCCGGTTTATACTTTTTGTTGTATCGCGGGTTTTACCGTAACAACTGTTTCAATTTTTTGAATCAAAATAGGCCTAGAATTTCTCTTTAACAGTGGACAGTAAAAATCTACCGTAGTTAATTTTATGAACAGTTGTACTAGCATTTCAATTCACCAGTGAAACGGCTAAATATATCGCGAAACATGTGTTTAATACCTCTTTTAGTCCAGGCGCCAACTAACATTGAGTATGCATGGAAAGAGGCAAAGAAATTGTTTTTTGAATTTGATAATAGGGATCTAGGTAAGTGTTAAAAACCAGGTCGTCGCTTCTGATGGATGATCGACAACATACGGGATGGGGGGCAAAATCAGGAACGACATCAGACAGGAAATACGGTCATATCTCGCTTAGTATTTATTAAAAGTTGAGTTTTATTTTTGGTAGTTGTAGCTAATGAAATGGTCTACAATAACGATTATTACAAAAAAACACGTATTTTTGTAAGTTTTTTCTAGAAAAGAAATATTAAATATTTTACAAAGATTAAAATTTTTAATGGAAAGAACCTAACATTTGTTCGATAAATAGTAATTTCACTATATTTACATTATACTACAATTATATTAACAAAAAAAGCTTGTTATTATTGACAAAATGTTGCTCAAACTTAAAACTACTATGTTGTGACGTCTGTCGCCGCGCTCCACGACAGTTATCCTGTCTAGACATTATCTTCGTCAGTCTGCTATTGTATGACATAGTTTCAGTGAACACGCGTTATTTCGGTCTGACAAAAGCGTAATTTTTACTTAAACATTGTGGTTTTAGGAGTGTGAAATAATGTAAGTGTGTAAGACTCTGTGATTGAAGCTGCAGTGTAGTGGCAGTTTCTTTTGTAAATGTTGGTAAACGAGGAATGCTCTTTGTTTTTAACCTTTATGCAATGCACCAAATAGTAAGTGACAAGTCGCCATTAATTGAGAACCCCAAAGCGGAAGGCTTTGAAAAATTATCAAACGCTATTCAAAGATGATGGTTCCGCAAGGTTATCACACTTTCTGGCAAAAGAAAAGTTCAAATTCTTGCAATGACATAGACTGTGTTACAATACCACCACAAGTAAAAATACATTAAACACAACGAAGCACAATTAAAAAAAGTAGGAGATCAAATGAAAGGAAAATGGAGTCTGATAAGTCCACACCCAATAACAGAATATTAACCGCTAGAAATTTATTAAATAAAACTGATATGTTAAAATGCATTTTCTGCTAAAAATTAACGTGAAAGAAGTAGCAATCTTATACGGATTTTCAGGAGTAACATTGGCTCAAAAACTATTAGAAACCTGTAGACAGCAATATTATGTATTTACTAGACTTAGAATGTGTACATTGGCAAATACTATATTTGCAGCAAATGTTTTGTATCATGTTTCGTGTAAAAAAGAGTATTTTTGTTCAACACTGGTCAGTAAAAGAGAAGGTGACTTTATTGTTTGTGACTCACCAATACACGAGGCTTTTAGAAATATCAATTGCAGAAATTCATACTGTAAAATGGAATCTATGCCGAATGAAACATCCCATTTCAGAGTCCAGTATTTTTCCCAAAAATGCTGTGTGCCCTGTCTGGACACCCGTTTGATCAGGCTGTCGGCGCATCCGTACTGCTTGTTGCAAATGTAGCGTTATACACAATGATTTCGGTAACATCAGCAAATTAAAACTGCGTTTATTCAGCTACGAATAAACTTTCTAAACTTAAACGAACAACTTAATCAAGAATACCAATTTTTATCCTGTGACATGGTCATATACTTAATAACAAAAAAATTTTAATGCAATCTGATGAATTTAGAAACTTTGTTTTAAGAATAGGAACTTTCCATCTTGTCAAAAACTGTTTGTCTGTTGTGACAGTTGCATAAAAGATATATTTGTCGAGACAAGCTTGTTGTACGGCGAAAATGTCACACAAGCTTTACTTAGAGGTACTCAGTACAATAGAGCTTTGGGAGTTCACAAAGTAATGTCTGCAACATTGCGTAAGATGCAAATGTCAATGTTTTTAAATAAAATACGAGAGGACACTGCATACACGAGTAATAAAACATTGGTGCCACAACTTCAAGAAGCACTAGTGAATGGTAGTGAGAGAACGGGGTTTTGAAATCATAATTGCTACTTGGTAGATATAATGTTGAACTGCATCCGTGCTGAGAGGGATGGAGTTTGGGACTAACACTTAGCAACAGTATCGATGATGCTGCAAAGTTCAAAACAGCATTTATCCAAGGACACTTTTCTGTGAAAACAAGATCAGGTAAATTCATCAATGTTGCAACTGATCTTGCTTTGGAAAAGACACTCATACGATTTTTAAAAGTGTTAGCAGCTGTTATTAAGATATCAGCTAATTATAATGCTTTTCAAAATGGTTATTGTTATATCCAAAGAGAGTTTTTATACCAGATATGCTCTTCGCCTTTTGAAAAACTATAATGAACCCTACTGGAGATGGAGAAGAATATACCCATAGTGAATGAGTTTCAAATAGGTTGACAAGAAACAAGAAAGGTTTTCAAAAGATAATATCGTTCATGAAAGACTGTGATAATTCCTTTCAAGACTCTTAAGACTATCGACTGCGAAACATTATTCGTGGCAGATGAAAAAGTTTCAGAATATTTCTTAACAATTGATGAAAAACGCCAAACACTGTATAAGTAGTTGATACAAGAACGGCCAGTGAAACTGGCAAGGTTTATACTTTCACCTATGAAGCGCAACCCGATTAGGTCATTTTCCACCATGAATACTGTGTGAATTAATCTCCTTGAATTTTTGCTTTGAGGGTATTTAAAGAGTGCGATCTAAAGAACTATTCTTAAACAATTTCAAACCTAACAAATTAATTTTAATGCCCTATCACTAAAATAGAGCAGACCATATGCCAAAATGGGTTTAAAAAAACTTTGTAAACAGTGTAAACATCTACCAACGCTGTCGTGAAGGCCATTTGCTAGATATTCTCTTTTACATGCAATGACAGACTTAATACTTTAAAAACCCAGAACATTTTCCGAACCAATTTGTTACTAAAACACTCTTCGTTTACATACCTCATGGCTGGATTGTATACGGAACACTTAATAGCATGACTGCAGTATAAATTACCCTATCTTCAATTTGACAAAATGTAGAAACGAAAAAAAATTTGACGATGTTAAATATTAATATACAACTTACACAGAAGCATACAATTTTAATAGTCGGCGTGATAGGTTTTGGGCCTTTGGGAACTTCTTTTAAAAAAGTCTTTACTTCCAAAAAACACTCCATCAAGTGTATTTTAAATATACAGTAATTACAATAATGATGTGACAACTTGGACGTTATGTTCATTAACGTTTTAATTAACAAATATTCAAAGTTACTTATTACTAGTGAGTAGCCGAACAACCAACAATATCAAAGTTATGAAGTTCGAAACTGACTGGGCATCATGGGCTCCTCAGGGCATCCCTGTCTTTGCATCGTCTTGTGGGAAGTGCAGAACTCATGTCTGTTACTTCTTGATAAAATACATTGTATTACTTCTTAGTAGTCCTAATTCTAACAATTGCTTTATTATAATCTATTGTGACCTACACCTGCAGTATCATGTTACGTCTGGAATACAAAGTAATTGCTTCTTTTCTCACGTCTGATGATGAACTTTCACTAACTTTTTATAATGTGTTCTTCAATTATACAATGTAACATTCTATTTCTTAGGATTGAATAGTTGCACTTGAATATACATATATATTAATTTGAGGGATACGTAACTGGCGTTATGAATTATTATACTTTAAAGTAATCAAACTGAAATTAATGAAAAGATTGCATGCTGATGCAAATGACTAGAGGAAGATTGCATTAACAGAAAAGATATTAACGCCCTCTAGACTTCAATTTACATTTTGCTTACGTTCGTAATAAATTATGTTTCTCGTTTTTTTTTTTCTATCGGTAGCTCAGTTCCAATTGGTACAGTCTACTGGCTTATATAAAACTTGTAAATAAATGAACTCAAACATGCTCTCAACCTATTTAATTTTATAGAAATGGTTTCTGTAATATTGTTTAAATACGTTAATCTGTTTACGGATAAACTAACTTTTTACCTTTTGGTCCAATACAAAGCTTAATAAAATGAGATCAACAATTACAAAGGTTACCCAAATTGATATATTTTTACTAATTTATATCAATCTCCACATCACCAATAATGTACGTTCATTGAATTGGTAAAACAGAAAAAAATTAAACGTTCCATGTTTTTTAAGAAATCCTTATTTTAAGGTGCTAGAGATGTTTGTTTCCTGGTCCGACTTAAGTTTGAGATCCCGAAAGCGATACCCCTTTTTGTTTGAAACAAATTGGGATGTTAGCTTTAAGCTTTGTTTTTATGTTTCTAGCGTTTTTCCAAGTTGTGTACTCATGCACAAAAGAGTTAATTTCTACATTTACACACCTAATAAGTTTTTCAGAATAAAGATATAATTAAAGGTTAGTCTCCTAGGGAGCGAACTCCATTAGACGTCCCTGAATAACACCTAATGTTGTAAAGCTCATGGAATATTTCGCGTTTTAAATTTACAATACACCAGCGAATCCCATGTTATTTATTTCTCAAGACTGTAGGTTAACTGCAATAAAAGGTTGGGGTGGAAATCATGGTTGATAGGGAGTATGCAATGTTTGTTTGAAGTGTGCAGGATTTGCAAAAAAATATCTGTTAGAAAGAAAAGAAGTGATTTTTTAACTGGAGTTTTGTAAAACGTGGAAGTGTGTTTTTACTTCAGCAGAGGTATATTTGCTGAGGATATTTATTCAGCCAAAGGTACCTTAACTATATTACTTCGAATCTGAAAAATGTCAAGAATGAAGTTGTATTATAATGAAATTCTGCACAGTTGTTTAAGACTTTTGCTTTAAAGTAAATTAGGACATTTTAAGTAAAATATTTCACTTGGTTAGTTTAAAGGCATAGGTTTGGTAAACAGTTATACTATATGAGATAACTGAAATGATTGTCCGCGGTACATCATAGGAATTGCGGCCTTAAAGGCGCCTTCATTAGTTTAAGTAAGAATAGGTTATTTTAATTAGAAGTTTGTCGAGTTTATTCCTTCAAAAGACCTGAAAGCCCATTTAGGTCTACATTGACTTGTAGTGTTATAGTGAAATAAGTTGTATAAATAACATTGATTTTTGAGAATTCAAGTTTCTTTTTAATGTACGATAGAATTAATATTAAAAAGGGAAGCAGCTTCCACGAATCCATCAATCACCCCCAATCCAAACGATTAAATAATTTTGCACAACGTTTCAATCGAGCTTTTCCTTGTTGCAATCTGTATTAGGGAATTGAACGATGGTGTTTGTAGGGAAGGAAGTATCCTACTCTTAATTATTGTTATATTTTTAGTAGAGCCTAAAGTGCGATTTTTATTCATACTTCTTGTACTTTATATTGGCCCCCACATGTTCGACGACAATTGTACTATACCACAATAAGGGAGAAGTAGATGGAGATGGTGGCTAAGAGAAATGGAAAACTCTAAGAGGATAAGCTAGCTGGGGATCAACCATGCAGGGTAATAAAACGAGAATAGGTAAGCATAAACAAAAAGTATCGGGACCACACCTCGCCTGGAAGAAAAATAAACAAAAGGAAACAAACAAGTGACGATTACCAAGGGTAACGAAAAACAAAAGGAATAAAAAACAAACAGCACGAAAAGCTCATGAGCTTAGACACACATATAACAAATAACTGGCAACTGTAAGTACATATGAATACTCAACATGAACAGGCAGGTAACTCAATTCTGAGAACCTAAACACTTGAACACAAATTACTCCGGCCTGCACCTGTAATTAAAAGAGATAATTTGCAAACACACAAACTCATATATATCAAAAAGCTAGGTATTTTTATATTTTTTAACTTCATTTTGATATTTACACTTAGATATATTTAGTGAGATCATCTTAATTTAGTGGATACCTTGTATAATTTTGTACTCCACTCATACAAACTTCGTATAATTTCAAAAATAGAATTACTACTTGTCATCGTTTTATATCTTTTGTTTTTTAAGTTTTTTTAAGTAAATAATAATTATAGGTTCAAATATATACGGTTAGGTGTTTTGTTTGAAACTAGCTTTACACAAAAAAATGTATTACTCAAAAATACACCTGTAGCATTGAACTAAACTAAAAATGTTTTAAGGTGTTTAGAAAGTTTTGGCAGAACATGTAAAATTGAGATATTTTTAGCTCACACCTGAAGCAGAAATTTATTACTTTTAAAGAAGCAATTGCTCGCTTCAAAGTTAAACATAATAACTTAACCAAAAAGAAATTTTAAGATTTCTTTAAGGAAGTAGATGATAATTAGTTACTCCTAAGATTGAGCTTTGGCAGCAACACTACTGTAGGCTAACAGGCAAATTGCTCTTAAACAAGCTGCAATAATCTAATTCAAATGTATATACTTTAAAGAATTTTCATAAAATATAAGCGTTACAAGATGTTAATTGCAAACATCCTCCTAACCTCAAAAAAATGTTGGCAAAGTTGTACGGTATAAAGGTTTTACCAAATTCATCCTGATTGATTAGTAATGAGTGGTTACAAATTTATAAGTGAAATTTAAAAGCTTAACTTAAACAGGCATTTATTTATATTCAAGTTATTTTTGAGTTCTAGTCCTTGAATCAAAACTGTAAAACAAACTGTTACGACAAACACGTCACACAATCGGCACACAATTCTATTGTTTTAAATCAGTTGTGTACAAATGCACGCTACCCAGTAAATTAAAGGGATTTAATTAATTAACGTGGTTTTATAGATAAATTGGTTTGTTATGCTGCCAACATTAAATTCTCAAGTACATAAATTTCTTGATTATTATGATTTGTGCTATGAATAACAATAAAAATGTAATTTTGGAAATACAAATGTAGGATTGTTTATCATTGTAATCATTTTAAAACCAACAAAATCATAACTACGATGCAAGGGCCCGAATTATGACTTCCGTCAATATCAAGCTATTCTCAAGACCCGGCAGGGCCGTTTATCGTGGCGAAACCACAGCTGAGACATGCTACCAAACTTGTCTATAGGCCAAGAATGCCCCGGAATAACCACTAAACGAGCCTTTAGGTTGCAAGAACAGCAGAGGGCGACATCAAATATCGCTAAATACAAACGTATATTATAAAGATACGTTCAAAAATAAACTGTGGTTTCAGATATATGGTAAAATACTTATTGATACTGGGTAAAAAAAAATTAAGTTGCCACAAGTTTACCATATAACCAGGTTGGAATTCGTTTTGTGTTAAATTGTTGTTCGAAAAACGAAAAATTTAAAAATTTGTATTTTTTGGAGATTCTTAACCTTTTAGAAAATTAATTAAACAGTGAGCGACTTATTAATTATGTTCATGGGAATTGTAAACATAGATGGTTGGTATTTATAAAATAAAAAATTTATCAAACATAAAAGTAATTAGTTTTTTAAACGATGACTGCGACGGAATCGTACTGGTTAAGTTTATGCATAATGTTGTCGTGCAAGGAAGTTGAAACGTTGCAGGATATTAAGAAATATGTACGTATTGATTTTAAATGTAAGTTTTATTGGTGGAAGTTGATGTTAGTTAAAACATTAAACTGTAATATTTTGAATGAGCAATGAAATTATAAAACCATATGTTGATACTTCACTGTTTTCTAAGTTTATTATTAACACCATTTCCAGGCAATTGGATTTAGAATGTTATGTAATTCAATATGGGAAACGAGAGAATTTAGGCCGATAGTATTATTGATGAGTTTGATTTAATTTTTTTAGTATTCCTTTTAGCAGTACCTGTTCAGTTTAAAATTAAGATATTAGGCTTTTTCAAGGAAAGTATGTTTGTATTTATATTGCAATTATATGGTGTCAATAAAGTTTAGTGTAGGGTGAAGTTTATTTGCATTTATTTATGAACTAAATAAAAATTAGTTCATTTAAAAAGATATCCAGTCACCCCAGTGATAAAGTTGTATTTGAACAAGCTTTTATTTTGAGAACTTCTTTAATTATCACGAAACTTAATAAGGGTTTCAACGTATTTTAGAAAAAAGTAAAGTATAATCCGATAAATAATGAAAACTAAATGCAAATGATACCTATTCGGAATAACCGTTTTCCGGGTAAGCATATTATCAAACGAAGTGCTGAGGCAAGATGTTTTAGCATTGCTTAGTTATGACAAGTGAAAGGTTTTTCAGGGTAAGTGAATATTATAACGCAGTGTTTTTCATTTCAGCCATTTCAAATGTTTATTTCTTTTTATCTTTATATTTAACATATTTTTATTATTTATTTCATAAAAATCTACTACCGTGCTATTGTAGTTAGCCGAAGCACATACAAATTGTTACGAGGTGTTCGTCCTTCAAGGCAAATCTTAATTTACAAAGTAACCCTCATTTTACCCGCAGTGTTTAGTTAAAACTCCATCAAAATCAGTATCAATATAACAATAAGATAGAAAATAATTATTACAACCAACTAATAACAATTGCTTTTAAATAATGTTTATATAAAATCGGATATCTTAAAAATATTTACAAAAATTAATAAATAGCCACTTATACAGGTTGTGACAATATAGAAAAAGAAACAATCAAAATATATTGATATACCGATATCTTTAAGTTCGTGTCAAAAGTCTAATTTCGGTTCAAGTCTAAATCGTGTATAATTCTGCCTTGACATATAATATACAAATACTAAATATATATCAAGAATGTATATACAATATTGAGGATGAGAAAATCATATCTGGTCACATAAAGGGCTATCAAATAACAACAGTTTTTAAAAAATGTGTCATTTGATCTATGGCAAATGTCATGCAGCAATATTTGATAAGAGTCATTCAGAAGAATTGCCATTTATGAAATGACGTATAGGTTATTTTAATTAGAAGCTTATCAAGTTTATTCCTTCAAAAGACCTGAAAGCCCATTTAGGTCTACATTGACTTGTAGTGTTATAGTTAAATAAGTTGTATAAAAAACGATTGATTTTTGAGAATTCAAGTTTCTTTTTAATGTGCGATAGGACTAATAATAAAAAGGGAAGCAGCATCGACAAATCCATGAATCACAACCAATCCAAGAGATAAAGTAATTTTGCGCAACGTTTCAATCGAGCTTCTCCTTTTTGCAATCTATATTAGGGAATTTAACGATGGTGTTTGTAGGTAACAAGGTATCCTACTCTTAATTATTGTCTATTTACTTTATCATCGTGCTTTTTTATTTACTTTACTATGTGTCATAATAAACCAAATAGTTTCAAAACTTCAAATATTCAATTTGCAATTGAGCGTATAACATCATGTGAATATCAAGTACACGATTTACGTAAAAAGCTGAATACCCAATTAAAAATTGTTTTATTTTCACACGGAAACACTTCAAGATGAACTGACATTCAGAGCAATCACACCATATGATCCACTTTGACAAATTCTGTACGTAAAAATTATGTAACAACCAACACGGATCTAAAACATAAGGCTCTCTACGCAAAAGGAGTTTTTAATTAATTCGCTTTGTTTATCTTAAACAAGATGGAAATTCTATTTATACCGTTAATAGAACAATATACAGTATTTTAAATTAATCTTTGGTAACAAATTTAGAATTTTTCACACAAAAATAAAGAAAACACAATGCAGAAACCTGAAACGGATAGTTTACCTGAAGATTCATTTAACTTTGAAAAAATGTATTTATGTTGTTGAAGAGTGCAGTGACACGGCTAAAAAGGAAGTCAATTTAGAGAATACGCGGCAACAAAAATGGTCACTTTTAGTAAGGGTTACTAATAGCAATAATATAATTTCGGAGTTCTTATATAGCATTTTACAATAGGAGCCCAATTAAATACCCCATTTTAAATTCTAAAGACTTGCAACCTTACAGTTGTATCATCACGCAATCTTTTGTCAACAGAAGTCGGTTATATGTTGGTTGATGCAAAATCATCTAAATGTTTGGGTTCGTTCAAGGTTCTAATGTGCAGCTTACGCAAATCCCCATACGAAATAAAAATGAGAAAGGTCGATTGGAGTCACTTTGGTTTATAACTCTTCAAAATATCAATATTTATAATTGGCGCTGGTGTTGACATTTTGTAAGTAAACGAAAGCTTGTAAATCAGGATATATTTTTAATTATTCATAACGATAAAATATATAACGATTCAAGCAAAATTTTGCCTATATATCTTTCGAAGATAGTCTAAACATCAAACGAAAATGAATTTCTTCACCTGTTTATTCAAAACTAAATTTTCACCATGGTTTAGCAATACAAAATTCTACTATGAATCGATTTTAGTTCTATGATCAAAAGTTTTTCTTTTACGTATCAAGCAAATAACTTTTGTATATAACCTACCGAACAGATCAATGCATCTTTTCGCGGTTTTAATTGCCTACTACGGCGTTTCTAATTATTTTGAAAATTATAGAATGTTGTTTTTATCTGACAAAACTGTGTTTCGAAGGGAATATACGATATCTATAAAAACAACGCCGTAATGACAGGTAGAGAGTTATGAATAGCATTTTTAAATACTTTGGTTGCTTCAATAATTTATAAGTTTTTTATTAAAAAGAAAGCATGAGTTATTGGTTCTAAAAGTGGCATGACTGGTGACAGTTCATGTTCCGCTTTACCCTTACAAATCTATTCTTTTTCAAATGATTTTTATTAACTGTTATGTGTATATGTATAGTGAAGGGAAAAATGATGAACTGCATTTCGGCTAAAATTTACATAAATATAGAAATGGGGTTTTATTTGATATCGTGGTCTTATTTTTGAGTATTACTATCTCTATAAATACGTTGTCAATCACGGTATCCTGGCCTTTTTCGGCACCATATGATTAATTTGTAAAAAATAACAAATTGAATCTTGTAAAATATTTAAAATGAAGCCATCATAGGGGAATTTCACAAAACGGTCTGATATCTGTAATTTGTGCTTAGATTGTGACATTGGTATATCACATACCCGTCTCTAATCAATTTGAGACGGGCGTATGCTTTTGTGCGGTCGCATGCTCCTGCGCGTTTGCACTCTAGATCATGTATGCGCTGTGTGCGTGTTTGTACGTGCATGCATGCTTGCATGCGTGCGTACGAGCGTACGTACGTGCGTGAGTGCATGCGTACGTGCGTCCATGCGTGTATATGTATGGTGTGTGTGGTGTGTGTGTGTTGTGTGTGTGTGTGTGTGTGTGTGTGTGTGTGTGTGTGTGTGTGTGTGTGTGTGTGTTGGTGTGTGTTTATTATCACTATTGTTATTAGGGTTTTCTCAGACAGATTTATCTGGTTTCAGTAGATAAGCATGTGGACTGTAATAAAACATGCTTTCTATTTATCTATAAGTTATATTATGTATTTAGAAAGGGAAGGAATTAGTTCGATAGGATGGATGTTGATGGCAGATAAGGGTGAGACAGCAGACGGTTAAGCTCGGATACCACGGGTTTGCCTTGCTCGTACCTGTTTGGGAGGTATCACGTACCTGAGTGGTTATTCTAGTAATTATTATTATTATTATTATTATTATTATTATTATAATTATTATTTCTTTCTTTTGCTCAAAAACGTTTATTTCGTTTTGGTAACTAAATTATTATAATTATTATTATTATTATTATTATTATTATTATTATTATTATTATTTTTATTTATTATTATTATTATTATTATTATTATTATTATTATTATTATAACAAATATATTATGTATTATTAATTAATTATTTTATATACTTTTTCAAATATTCTAGATTATAACGAATGTATATACATAGTTTTAACACCTTGTCAAGCAACTCATGGAGTTAGCTTATGGTGAAAAGAGAACAAACTTATAAATAAATTGAAATTGAAATTGAAATTGAAAATTGAAAATTGAAAATTGAAAATTGAAAATTGAAAATTGAAAATTGAAAATTGAAAATTGAAAATTGAAAATTGAAAATTGAAATTGAAATTGAAATTGAAATTGAAATTGAAATTATTATTATTATTATTATTATTATTATTATTATTATTTCCATCATTATTATTATTATTATTATAATTAATTAACACTATTATTCCTTTTTGTTCTCAGATAATTTGATTTGGTTTTAATAGATAAGTACGTGACTGTTGTCAAACCTGCCTTCTTTTTATCTATAACTTTTATTATGCATTTAGAAATTTACTAGTGATTGTACATGTGTTGAGTAAGACTGACCATTATAGATTTGTGAATGTATTTGGATGTAGTTGCAGGTTTTGTATGTGTTGGTGTGCTATGTTCTAGTACAACTTTTGTACTTGATAATACGATCGATATTAATTCTACTATGTCTTGGCGCGATCTTTGATTTCTTAGCCAGTTGTATGTATTTTTCTACCTTTTCTCCTGTCTTCTTCCGTATATTGGATGCGTTTGCAATAGATACTTATATTAGTTGTGAGATTTTATCTTGTTTGTGGATGAGTGTAGTTTCTGTTTTGTTGTGTGGTGTTGTTTTGTCGGTTATTATGCATTTGTTCCAGTATAGTTTTTATTCTGTATTTTCAAGTATATTTACATTGTGTATTTGTATATTGGTGTATATTCCTTTGTGAATTTGTGTTGTAGGGCTAGCTGTTGGTGTATCATTTTTGCGGTGTTGTCATGTCATTTGATATATACTCTGCGTTTGCTAGTATTGGGCATGCGCCTATAAAGTGTTCTATTGTTTTTATTTGTTGTTTACAAGGTCTATATTTGTCTATTGTGTTGTTGAGGTCTCTGATTATGTGTTTACTGCAATAGTGTGTATTGATTGTCTGAATGCCTATTTCACTAAATACCTTTCTTTTCTCGAACCAGTCGATGCCTCTTGATCGATATGTAGTTGTGTAAGATAGTGTTGGTGTTTCGGTATAGTGTTTCTTCTTCTGTTCTCTTGCCTTATATGTATTGTTGTGATTTCTTTTATGGAGTTGAAAATACTGTTGTTAGCTTGTAAAGGTGTGGTTGATATTTTTGCGTGTATGACACCTTTTTGTACGTTACTTGTTTCTTCTCGTTTTATGAAGTAATTTGTTACGTGCAACGACGTATTCAAAAAAGAAGCAAAGCAAGGAAGAAGAAAGAAAGAGAAATTGACCGGGATCAATCGGTGAGTGGGCTGGGTATAATACCTACAAAAATTAACTAAGGCCTGAAATAAAAGTAAATTATTAAGTGTTTCATACTAGCTGTAAGAAAAATCCCTGCCGGCAGTTATACCTAAATACAAAAAAAGCAAAGGAAATAACACATTAACAAAGGAACTCTAATTGGCATAAAAAAGAAACATTATAATGGGTATTTACCATGTTAAATGAAGTGAGAACAAACCACTTATATTAATATTTGCTAGCTAGAATATTTGTATGCCAGATTTCAGAATTTCGTTCAGTAATCATAATACAGTATTGCCCGAAATAAACAGTACTGAAACTAAGTTGGCGGTGTTTTTATGCGTGCGCTGTCACACTCAAGTTAGCTAGTATAGACCTGTCAAGTAAACCTCAAACAAGTAATTAGTAGGGCCTAATTGTTAAAAATGGTGTTAAGTACAGAGGAGAAAGTGTTTCTGGTAGAGCATTATTTTCGTTCATACGGAATCGGCCGACGTAATGGTGCAAGTTTGCTATACGTGTCTGATCAATTCACACAAAGGTTTAATAAACGTTCTCCAAGTAATGCTGTAATTTTGAAGGTTATTGAAAAGTTTAGAAATACAGGTAGTGTATTGTGCCAACGAAAAGGAAACTCGGGGCGTCCCAGGACAGTTAACAACAACAATAACCATGAACGTGTTTTTGAGCAAATCTTAGAAAATCCGAAAGTCAGCCAGGCAAGGACAGCGTTACAACTTGATTTAAAAAGAACTTCCTTTCAAAGAATCCTGAAGGAGCTGGGTACATTTTCGTATGTGATTCAGGTACATCAACAACTACATCCTCGGGATTATCGCAGTAGAGTGGAATATTGCGCCAGAATTCTCGCGTTACAGTATGAAAATCCTGAATTTTTGAAAATGTTTGGTTTTCAGACGAAGCACATTTTCACTTGTCAGGCTATGTGAATCGTCGCACAAATCGATTTCTGGGCTTTGTCAGACCCGATGAGGTTCAAGAGGTTCCTTTACATAGTGGAAAAGTGAGTGTCTGGTGTGCTGTTTCCGGACACGGAATCATTGGTCCGTACTTTATCGAAGAGAATGGTAGGCAAGTCACACTTAATCAACAGAGGTACAGACAAATTTTAACACGATTTATCCTTGATCTACGTCAATTCTGTCGTGCACGTAACTTGGCATTTCGAAACCAATTTTTTCAGCAGGACGGGGCAACTTGCCATACTGCTGCCGCAATTCGTCAATTTCTTCAAGAACATTTTCCAAGCAAATTCATATCACGATTTACTGACTTCCTTATCCTTCACATTCTCCAGACCTCACACCTCCAGACGCATACATTTGGGGCATGGCTAAAAATGCCGTTTTCAAACGGGCACCACAAACCATCGATGAATTAAAGGATGCCGTTAGAGTCTTCTTCGCAGCCCTGAGACAACCCTTATTCAATAACATGACCAGAAACTTAGAACATCGTTATGAAGTCTGTCTCGAACGAGGAGGTGCACACTTAGAACATATAATAAAGTGTCAATAATATGTATTTTTTAAATATACAAAACAATTACAATTTCAGTACTGTTTATTTCGGGCAATACTGTATTATGATACCTCACATAGATTCTGATAATGTTAACACATAACCTATAATTACAAGTACGATGGCAATAATGTCTGCCAATGTGCCACTAAGTTTTTAACACATCCCCGCATTAATAGTTAGTATTTAAAGTTACGCGTAATATAATAATCCCATGGCAATAAATCCTTTTTGGTACAGAAAGGTAATTCGAGACCTATATGAGCCCCACACAGTAAAATTTAAGTGGGTAGGGTTTCGATACCAGCAAGAAAACAAAACACTCACCCACGTCTCTAGATGTTCGATCTCTCGTTCGCTCCTAGAACCGGAGCGGGCCAGATGGACCGGAGATCACGTAACGGGTGCAGCCTTCTATACTCTAGGGATCGGTAATTCAAGAACTATCGTGTCCCCCGCAGGAAGCTAGAATAATTACAAAAAGTATTAATTTATTTACGCCGACAAGTACAGGTTTGTAAAACTATAAGTACGTACCATGCTGTAAGGCGTGCGCAAAATTTCCATAAAGAAAAACAGAACGCAGAATCTAGCAATTCCGACGAGTGCTTTGTAGCATTTTCGAAAAGAAAATGAACATAAATTCGTTTAATTATACAACCAGAGCTCCAAGTCATATTGTTGTCGAGACACGATTACGAAACTGGAAGACACGGTTTTATCGGCTAGTTCAATACACTATTTAGACAAATGTTTATATGAAATACACATAACAAGCAATTATACGCTATCACAATGTTTAACAAATTGAAGGTTACCTAAAACAGGATATAAACTATTTAATTATAGCATAAACTTGTCGTTTCCAAGCAAATAGATTTGAGTTAAAATTATGTTAAGCGGGCCTATACTGAACAGTTCCAATATACATAGTTATTAGAATACAGTATTAGTATTAGTATTTCTATATACAAAGATTAAAATTTTTTACAATTAACCTATAGTAATAATTTTTATAAAGTAACATCCTATTTAATGTCTTCTTACAACATGTTTAATTTTGAGTTTTTCTATTAATATTTTTGGAATTTAACACTCGTAAACTAACGCATTTTGCAGTTGTGTGCAATACCGCGTAAACATGCTACAATAAGTCTATTATTATAGTCACTCACGATTCTAATAACCCTAGCTTCGCTTTCTCTATACTTTCGCTTTTTTCTTTGTGGCGCTTGTACCGTGACTAGCTGTTTATTATAAATGTCGCGAACAACCTGTACCTTACGTAGTGCAGTAATAAATTTCCATATTATTGGATGATGCGTTCCTAATTCGATAAACATTCCACCGGTGCACAGCTGTCCTTGCGCCCACTTGGCAGCGCCCAGTTGGCGGCGTCTCGTTGGCCGTTCTCAGATGTTCTAGACCACTGAGAACGTTCCAGACTTTCTATTTTGTACTTCGACACGGCTCAAAGTGCCCAAAGAGAGGCACTAATAAAACTTACCGGACCGTATCGCACGACGCCCTCTATGTGATAATAGGATTGCTCCCTATTGATCTGTTTATCAGGGAGAGAGCGGCGGCATACTGGCTAAAAAACAACGAACCAGAAAAAGTCCGGGAAATCCTAAAACTAACATTATAATTTGAATAAGGGCCACTATACTTGCGGCCACGTCCCCAATGCTCCACCCGAAGGTACTACATTGGGTTTAAACGCGAAAATATAACGTACTTCAAATTAAACCTAACTTCAAAATTAATCCACCCTAAATAAAAATCTAATAACCTGAAACAAAAACTAAAAATAGGGTTTGAATAAAGGTGTCACTAGCGTTGATTTTGGAGTGTGTCTGATCAACAAGACACACGCGAAAGTAAAAGATGAGGAATCCGTAATACCGGGTAGCAGTCGCCAGCTCTGCTTACCGATGCGACCTGAAGGGTCGACTTAAAACTATCCAAAGCTAGCTAACTAATTAAAAATGGATTCAAATTTCAAAGCATTCGCCAAATATTTGAATAGTAAATCCAGCTATTTTGCCTGCTCTATGTATTTACAAGTTCGTCCTCCCTGGTCTAAGTAATTTAACCTAAACCCGTTCCTAGCTTTCCCTATCATGCCCTAGCTCATTTATATTATAATGACAATCTTCTCTAGTACATTCTTCCTTCCTATTAGAATGCTGCCACCAAAAATGGCGGCAGAACGTCAGAAAAAAACAAACAATTCAAGCCCCAAAATAATATAATACATGCAAAACATATAAAATATAAATAAATATAAATTATATATATATATATATATATATATATATATATATATAAACAAATAAACATCTAAAAGCATAAGCATGTAATAGTGCATTTAGCAGAAGCATCAATCAAATAAATTATCAGGTGCACTCGCATAAGCATTATGTTGGCTGGCGCCATTACACACAAGAACGTGCGCGTCAAATTATTTCAAAATTTTCTTATTAATACAAATCAATGCTTATGCGAGTACAGTCGCCACAATTTTATTCTTACCTTAATTATAAATTTTCCCAGCATCCGAAGACCTGGTCGTCTGCCTACGTCTATTTGTTTCTTACTTCTAGGGGGATGGTTATGCACTGTTATAGTCCTAGAGGGTATGCACTAAACGTTGGGGAGGGGGGGGGGGGGTTTACAATCACTATGACTTTAAAAGTCCCGGGGGGTGGAGGTGTGCGCGGTTTCACTCTAATTTATTTCTTTATTTATTACACTGATTTAAATTAATGAGGTTTTCTGATTTAGTTTGTTATTATTTATTTGTTTTCGTTTATTACCGATTTTCTGATGGGACAGCGATTGCTTTAGTGATGTGGGAGGTTCGCCGTGCATATTAGATTTTTGATTATTATTTTATATTATTATTACTTTATTTTATTATTTTTTATTTTTTTTTTAATATTTTTTTTTCTCTTTTTTTTACAGTTATGGTTATCATGCTAATATCATTTCTCACGCCAAGTCAAAATTAAAGTTTTCCAATCCTCCCTACGCCCTCCCTTCACCTTCCGATTTACACGCTGTTATCACCACTCAATCTCGCGACCCTTCCTGAAAATTCTTTGAAGGCGGTCCAGAACGCCTTCTGGTTAGTCACTTCCCCGACTTCCTCTGGGCTCTTTGGCCATGCTAGCCCTGCCATAGCAAATTTCATATCAGCTAACCCCCGATTTGCCACCTCTAGTGGACAGTCGAAGAGCACGTGCTCTGAGCTTTCTGCGCCCTCGCCACACTCGCAGCAGTCATTATCGATTAAACCAAATAATTGTAAATACGCTTTCAGGGCGCCGTGCCCTGTTAACAGTTGCACCATTTCATGATCGAGCTTTACCTCGATCTTACCTCTAGCTTTTATGCTCGGTATAAATTTGTGAGTCAACCTGCCCGTGGCAGCGTTGTTCCACCTCTCTTCCCATTGTTGAATTGACTTTTCGCGCAGTTTCCTTTTAATATGGGACCTCGGTATCGACGAATGTGATATCCGAAAGTCGCCCGTCGCGGCCTCTTTAGCTAATTCGTCAGCCCTATCATTCCCTACGTTACCATCGTGCGACCTAACCCAACAAAACTTTAAACGTCGAAACTCGAGCGCCGTATGCGCTATCCTCCAGACGTCCGCCTGGAGGTCTGTTGAGGTGTTCATGTTTGTTAAAGCTGTCAGCGCTGATTTACTGTCGCTGATTATATAATATTCATCTCTGCGCACGTGGTTTATTACGTAATCGATTGCCTTTCGTATGGCTACCAATTCGCACTGGAAAATAGTGCTCCAGTTTGCGAGTTTGGTTTGAAACCAAAACACCTCCCTTTCCTGCTTTTACACGACAAACGCCGCGCCTGCTTGCCCGTCATCCATGCGTGAGCCGTCTGTATAAATTCTGATACCCGTCGCGTCCCCATCGCCTTCTACAAACTCGATTCCTCTAATACCGGCCGGGTGTCCCAACTCCGATACAACGATCTTTCGTTCTACCTTCCTATTAGCAAACTGAATATCTTCGATAATTTCGCGCCCTTTCCCTATATTTATCAATTTCCTATCTCTAATCTCCCTAACGACATATTCCATAGGAACAGTCCTACTAATCACCAGGACCGCCTCCGTGAAGGTGGTCCTGTACGCCCTAGCCGCTTTCACAGCGGTTATGCGTTGTACGCTAGTCAATTGACGCATCTCCCGGACTTTACAACCTTCCGCCCATACAGAAGCTGCATACATCATAGCCGGCTCAATTGCTCCGGCATAAATCGTCCTCAGCGATTCGCCCTTGAAACCCCAGTTGATTTTCACCGCCGCCATCATTTTGTTTGATATACCGCTGCCTTTGCTTTTAATGTACTGCACGTGAGCTTTCCAATTTAACTTATTGTCAATCTTTACCCCGAGATATGTAATTGCTTCCTTAAACGGTATTTTCTCCTTTCCCAGCTCTAGCCTAGGAGGTCGCTGTCTCGGTTTCTTTCCGAAATAAAGCGCCTCTGACTTCGCGGGGTTAAATTTTAATTTTACCGCCTGCGACCATTCGTGTAGTTTATTAAGCGCCTTGTTCGGTTTTGTGCGCATATCCATTAACAATCGCGATCTGACAATTAAAAGCGTATCACCCGCAAACCCAACGATTGAGCATCCTGTGGGCAACTTGACCCTAAAGATGCTTTCATACAATAATTTCCAAAATGTGGGACCAGAGCATGACCCCAGCGGGCATCCCCTTTCCACCTCGCGCGACAAAACTTCCCCGGAATTTCAACCTGTGCCAATGCCCCGAGAAATAACTCTTGACCAAAGACATCAAGTTTTGTGGACAACCCCTATTTTCCAACTCGCAAACAATCAATGGCCACCAGGCAGCATCAAATGCTCCTGAAATGTTCTAAGCAACAACGACACAATACTCCTTTGCATCTCTCGCCTGCTTAATTTCCCCGACAACGAACTCTAATGCGTCGATAGTCGACTTTCCCTCCATAAAACCCAACTGTTAGTTATTAAAACCACCGCTGTCACGCACTAAGTGCTCAACTCGGGTAGTCATAACGCAATCCAAAACTTTCCCCAGCACCTAAAACTAACATCAGAAATTCGGATAAAAAAGGACATTCAGAAAACAATACTAACCGAGTGGCAAGATAGATGGAACCAAAGCACAAATGAGAGGAGGATATACGCACTAGTCCTAAACATCCTGGACAGGCTAAACTGTCACCACTTGGTCTCCTCACAAGGACTCATTCATTTTCTCACGGGGTATGGTCTTTATCCAACCTACAGGAACCGCTTCGATATCCAAGGCAACACAACTACACATGTAGTGAGGTGGGGACACCGGAACATCTGGTGTTCCACTGCACCGAATTGCAATAGGACCTAGGAATGGACAGGAAAAGCCCTACGAAACATACCTCTCTCGGACATGCTCTGAAATGAAAAAATATTTCCTTACCTAAACAGAATCACTCACCAAACTACCACTATGCTACACCAAAGGTACGCAAACGGATTCTCACAGGACACACACTAACGCCATACAAACTCCACACATCACTAATACCACATACACAGAACACACGAAACACAGAAGTTTGACAAAACGCATCGAATGTGCAATACAAAAGTAAAGTCCACCCAACACACATGGGAACCGATAACAAACAAACGGCATTCTCCCAAAGGCATACCAGGAACCACGTGTCTCCTGAAGATCTACCAGAATTCTCGTGAATCCTGACCACCGGGAGTGATACCAGTGAAAACGAAGTGAAAATAGCGAAAATGGCAAAAATGCGGCAAAATATCGCAAACACAAGTCTCCCCCAAAACACCTATCAGCATTAGAATACAAACATTAGTAGGATAAGGACTCAATACTAACCATCTAACCCAAAAATACAACTAACTAAAATAAACGGAAGAAAATACAAACCATATTTGTAATTGCTTTAAAGATGTTGTAGCGCAACTAAAAATTACTATTGTGGAAAAGTTCTGGCAACATAATTATAACACACCGGCACGGCAATATACACACATACACGCACACGCTTACGAACACGCACAAGCACACACACAACAGAGTCTGTACTTGACCTCCCTGTTTTCCGGCTACCGACGACCAACACACGTACAGGGATGGGAACTTTTCGGTTTCTGATTTCCGGCCGCCGACGGTCGGAAGCTTGGGGAAGAAAGCAATCCCAAAGACATTACCATAGACAGAAACACACACATTCACAGACACGCGCGCGCGCACACACACACACACACACACGCGCGCGCGCGCACAGACACACACCCGAGTATTTCCAAACGCATTAATATAAGAATATCCAATATAACTTAAGGTAGCAAATAATTCCGTTAGATTTTTAAGGAGTAACAGGTTTGCAGTAATTTTTAGGTAGCAGACTAATTATAACGTTAGAATTAATTTAAAAAACTGCTGTTTTCTGTGGTAGTAATTTTTCTGTCTCGTTTTCATTAGCGTTATCACTATGATCAGAAACATCGCTTTTCCATCGATATTCTAACATTGTTTGTAAATAAACTTCAAGCCTTCAAGGAAGTTGAGAATATATAATCATTAATAAATAAAAGAACATAAGGTGGGTAGCATAACTAGGTATAAATTATTGTAGCATTTATATATTGTATGTTCTTAAACAAATTTGATGAGTACATATACGTACGTTTTTATCAATTACTGCGAAACAGGAGGTAGGATCATTTCACCCTCATTGTAGTATCATGCTCTGTGAATCAATTGAACACGTACTTGGTCAAAAACCTATTTACGTTTATCTTACTACCAAAATAAGCGTTAATACGCGAGACTGCGAAGTTCTGCGTTGTGTGTGTGTGTGTGTGTGTGTGTGTTTGTGTGTGTGTGTGTGTGTGTATGTGTATGTGTGCGTGCGAGAGTGTGTGCCTGCGTGTGTGCTTGTGTGTGTGTGCACGTACACAAGGAAATAGATTCATTATACAAAACACCCACGACTACGTTATGCATATCATTTTGCTCAAGTTATAGACAGTAACACGTTTTTTCATTGCATCAGTAACCTTGGTAAATGGTGGTATCATTTCTTGCAATTCCTAAATTACATAAATGTTCTGAATCAAGGATGCATACACCATTTCCTATTTTCGACAGTTTAGTATCAAGTGCTCAAAGCTTCATAGTGATGAAAAAATTAGGTAAATATTTGTAGTAAACGCAATTTGTTACTCTAATTGTTGTAAGAAGGCATTATTGTAAAGAGCAACTTCTTTAAATGCATTGTCTAAAATGAATGTTATTAAAAACAAGTTGAAAATGCAAGGCATTGTCGCAACGAACTTCCAAATGTAGACTTACTTTAAAACAATTTAAAGAAATTAAAATTATTATGTTGTAATAATTATAAGTATTCAGATAAAATAAAAATTAATTCCCCGGGGGGGTCGGGTATCCGTGGTCAGATTTTGTAGGGGGTACCATATTTCGACTCAGCTATGTTAGGGGAGTCCAAATATGTATCGCACATTAATTTTGGTCCTATTTGAAATTTTAATTTTCCCGACGGAATATCGCGGGGGCACGGCGTCCCCGTGGCCCGATTTCAACTGACATCAAAACTTAAGCTCAGGACACCGAGCTGAATCGATTGATGTATCACACATTGATGTCCGACCATTAGAAAGGCCTCGGACGGACAGACAGACGGACGACAAATCGATTTCATAAACGAACGAAGTTCGTTGATAAATCTGTAATATGCGTCAAATAAAGAACTTATTGCTGTTCATTTCTTAGAGAATTTCAAAAATTCTTGTCGTTAATAAAGGGTTTTTGTTTGGTAACGAAACAATTAACGGTATTCTTCAGAAACCAAAATTTTAATAAATTTCCACATGTAGTTGTTACTTAGTTGCAAACACAAATTTTGTAATAAAATGGTCATAAACATTTATGTGATCGTAAATACCGATTTCGAGAATTAATGACACACTAACTAAATTATCCTTCATTTTGTTATTTTTCTGTTTACAAAAACTAAAAGTGTTTCACTTGCATTCTGTTAAAATATTACAGAACTATTGTTTGACATTATCAAATCTTATTTTTACTTCTACTTTTTACATTGTTCTACTTTAAGTGTATGATCCCATAACGGGCATTTGTGTTGAATGATCATAGCTCCTAAATCAGTCTTTATAATCTACGTAAAAATGTCTTGGGCATTGTTTCAGATTTTCTTCTTGAAACCTTTGTCAACAACCCTATTTGATCTCTATTCTGGATCCGTTACCATGGTGATTAAGCTAAAACACCTTGGAAAATAAAACAAAACAAACTCCGACATTCTTTGAAAGTCACCGTCAAATTTTAGTAATCTTGCATTAATCAGTTGCACTATATAAAAGTCAGACTGTTAAAGATTTATTTAGAAAAATGGCTTTGAACATAAATGCACATAACATCGTAAAATCATCTAGAATAAGATGGCATTTATTATTCATATTTTATGCACCAAATTTATACTACGTTATTAAATTTCATATCTCACCTTGTCGGTTCATAAACTTTTTCACATTATTAATAGCATGTCGATGTCTACTCGAAATGTCAAGAACCTACACCAGGTAGATAATTTTCGTAATTATCCCTAGCTGTTGTCACATTCCTTAAAACAGTACAACGCAGAACATAATAATTAGTATAATTATCTTAACTAGTGCAGTTTAGCATATTCTATTAGCAAGGAAGTTTTTACTCAAATAGAAATTTAACATTCTCTTACTTATATCAAGATGAAACATATATTTTTACACCAGAAAATCAAGTTGTAACCGGAAGTTAATTTTACTAATTATTTATTACTAAATTGTGATACTTCATGCAAAGTCGTATAAAGTAAATTAATTGAACTATTTCTTTGGTTGATCCCTGCAACTGTCTTGACAGTTTACAAAACGCATGGAAATATCTTGTACTATGTAATATTGTTTCATTGCTGCATCATTGATATGAAGCGCTTAGTTTTAACAAAACGCGAAGCTGCATATCCCTCAAGGGATGTTGAAAGAAGATTAATAGATTACTTGCTTAGTGAGGTACTATTACTAAGACTATGTTTTCATAACTTTAACATAGTTGCTTATATTGAATAAACTCACAATGCGACGATAGCTATAAAACATATACCACGTTATTGTAATCACACTTTCTAATAATTTTTTATGTATCATATGTCTTAAATTTCAAAAAAAAATGCAATAGATATCTAAAGAAATCATCAGCAGCATCGTGTCCACAAATACTTGATTCATTAGATCATCGAAGTTTTTAATAATGGTGAATTAATTACCGCTATGTGTTAATGATCTATCAAATAAACATGATAAAGGCAGTTAATACGCTTCTCGAAAATAGCTTTGTTAATTGACAAAAACTACCTCTTACCATTTAGAAAGTCGTATTATATGTAACCTCAAAGATGAACGACTAGAAAAAAGGACTCAAAAAATGGTCTGTATTTATTTTGCAAATAAAATCAATTAAGCATTTGCTGTTTAAAAATATGTCTGAGGAAACTATAATAATTCAGATTCCGTAATCTTGAAAAGCAAATACATACCGCACAAAACAAATATCTAATTATACAAAATAATATGCATCTCCTCAATCATCTTTATACTTCATAATCGTTTTATTCTAATGTACTAGTGAGTCAATTCCGTTGTATTACTTTTAGCATGTTTTTTATGCACTAAATTTGACTCGTAGAACTTGTGATAGTTTTATTCATAAAAACAATGTAGTGTTACTTATGGTCGTATTTTTCAAACCAACTGAATTATTCTACCCGCGCTATTGAAACGAAGCGATTATTTACGCGGTTTACGTACATTAATAACCGGTTACAACAATTACTTGTACAGAGGAAGATGATACAATTCGGAAAGTGAGCTTATGAGCTTATAAGCAAATGCTTAAGTGTAACAAACTTTCTTACGGAAATTTAGAATAAAGGGGCTAGTACTTCACAAGTACCAGTTTGTTTAGTCGGGTACGCACCCACCCTTGGAAAATATTAGTGTTCAATTAATGAGACGGAACTTGTCGTCACACATTCCAGCGTAGCTAGCATTACATTCTATATGTACAATGGTCGAATTAATTAAATTAGGGCATGCTAGTGAAGTAACCCATTTTAGGGCAAAGCAATACCGCTTGCCTCCATCAAAGTTTACTTGAACCTGAACTAGCTTACAAATAAAAACACAACGCTGCTATGTGCCCTCTGGAAGACAATAGTCTCAATTATGCTTGTGTAAGAACTAGCTATACTAACACTAACATATTTTTAAATTATTAGTTAACCAATACACAAACTCGTGTAACGAATCTGTTTCAACGCAAAGTCTCTGCAATTAGGTGTTGGAATTGTGACAAAAGGGGAGCCTCCTTTTTTTCGATTATGCCCTTAACCAAAAACACTACAGTGCTCTAAATGCGATGCCCCATGCGGAATTGTCCAGTGCTCGGGAAACGGACAAACGAGCCGCATTGGACCGTTATGCGTGCTTCGTTACGCTGCCAAACCCAATTATCTTTTATAAGTGAAGTGTCCTCAACAATAATCTTAACCCCACCATTAGGGTCAATCTAGATTTGTTGTGGCCAATGTTATACACGACGAACGCCTTTACCTTCAAGTGGATATATACGACAAGTCCATACTCTGTTCGCTTAACAGTGGTGACTCTCATACCATATTAAGCCAAGCAGGTTACAGCAAGCTTATAGTAAATGAATGCTACACGGTTTATAAAATAAGTGCGTAGATTATTGGTATTCTTAAAACAGTAAAAGATTCCCATCATTACCATGACATAACTACACTTTTTTACCTAGCCAGACTCATCTCAAGCGTGTTCTTTTTGCTCTAATATACCTGTAAAATTTGATATTCAATGTACCCTATAAAACTAATAAACAATTGGTCTAAAGTTTTTAATTACAAATTAATATTTAATGACAAATTAAGTTTAAATAATTAATAAAAGTGTCTGAATAAAAATCATGTAAGAGGCCATACGCATGCATGTGGTTTACATCTAATTTAAATAAAATCTGTTACCAAAACAATTTTCTTATCTCCATTTTCCATCGGGATTATTACCTACACCAAAAATATTAGTAGCTTGAGAACGTCGACTGTTAGCTGTTGCTGCCAAGACGGTTATTGTAGTTGTTAATCCTACTTTCAAAGACGGTCCCAGACTGTTCCTTGTAAGAGTAAGGACTACGAAATTTGTTGGTCTGAATTTCTCCAACAAGACTGCTATACCACTCTTCAACCACCAGTGATTCAGACCAACCATTAAATTCCAAATATACAAATACCAATTACGTAGAATGCATGAAAAATAAACTACCAGAAAACAAAGAAGGATACCTAAAATACAAAGCTTTAATTGAAAACCAATAAAACGTGTTTTAAATACTCACAAACTTCTCTTGAAAAACGGCATCGTGATATACTAAAAGAATCCGGCATCACGCCAATAACTCGAAATACTCATCAAATAAAGTTTATAATATATAAGGCATCAACTATTCGAATCCCGAACTCCTACTGTCGGATCTATTGTATTCCAGTTAATATTTTTAGATTTACATCTATAGTACCGCCTATACATTTGATTTTTTTCCAATGCTCCACCCAAAGGAACTACATTGTCTAGGAAGCAATTTTTTTTACCTGGAAATTTTGAATTTTGCCGCACAGTTGAAGTTTGTCTTTCAACGGAATTGCTAATGTTACCTTTCCTACACAATTAACATTTTGAACATTAGGTATTGTTCATTGTATTTCAACATCCGTTTTATTTCAGGAGCTAGATTTTTAATAAAATTAATTCCATCATACCCAAAAATATTCTGTTGGCTCCTCAGTCTAATAAGCCGTTTATTTTACAACCATAGATTTGAACAGTTACATACGGACATTCGTCACCTTCAACTTGCGATAATACATAACCCAAAATTGGTTTACTTGTGTAATTATATTAATGAATTTGTTCTTAGTATAATTAAAACTATTGTTGACCGTTTCGGGTGTTGAAGAAACCAAATCACGGTCTAAAACCGGTTTCTTCTCTAGTTTCCCGAATTGCAAGATGACCAAGTAAGCTTTGTAAACTCTACTTTTCCACAAGAAAAACATTTTTTGACTGTCAGTGTTTTTTGCGAAGTGATTTTTAGAGTTACAATTGTAACAAATAATTTCTGACGGATTGTTCGTAATTTTGTATTTATTTAAAAAGTGTGAATTACTTCCTCCATCACTCTCTCTACTTCTGCTACTATTTCTGGAAAAATTTCTATTTCGACCTATACTATTATCACTTGTGTTACTAAAATTACTTTGTTGATTTCTCTCACGACTATGGTTTTATTATAATTATTGTTAAAGCATGAACTATTCCTAAACGAAATATTATCTCGACCACTAGTATGTGATATATTAACCATTTCTCTACTAACATCTTTAGTATGTTTCCTATCATTGCCAAAATTCCTATTTTTCTTCCTACTTTTATCTCTTAAATTTTGATTATTCCAATTACTGTTTTGACCATTAGCACCTCTTGAATTGGAAATGTTACGTGTCCTATAACTTTCGCGACATTTTATTATATCCTCAAGTTGCTCGTTAAATTCCCTATCATAAAATGTGTATTCTTTAGTTTTCTCGTTACTCTCAAAAGAAAGTCGAGGCTTTGAAACTACAACCCTGTCTAATTAATTTTTACTACCTGTTTATTTCGGTATGATTAGTCTAACTCAATTGTAGCTTTATCAACATAGAAAGAGTAAAATTGGTTATTGAATCTCTTGTTTCTTCTATTTTACGACCAAATTTTTATTAATTCATTAATTGAATCAATATCCATCAGTCCTAATTAGCTTTGATAAAATGGAATTATATTTTCTATAAGAATTTTTAATCTCATAGATTTACCAAAATTAATCGAAAACCTATTAAACAAGTTGTTCATTACAGCTACGTATATCCATATAGATTCTTTTCCCCTGAGTTTTGGCGTTAATTTGATTCCATAATTTTTAATTATAATCCTTGGGCAAAAATCCATCCTTTAAATTTTTACATATTGTATCCCAGTCACCAACTTTATCTTTTATATCCCTGAACCATATAAGAGCCTTTCCTTCGAATAATTCTATTGCACTTTTATATAGGTATTCCTTACTAACCACCTGGCATCACTAAGCTTAATGACCTTTTCCAGGAAGGCATTTAATCCTAATGCGTTCACTTCCCCACTAAATTTTAACCCCCCAAGTGTTTATTTTATAAGTTACTCCTGAATTAATTTTTCCCAACCTTTTTATAAATAAATCTGTGTTTGTCATCTCTGCCAACTCTATATTAGCGGAATTTTGGCGTGTAGTATGAGGTAAGTTTGTTTCGAGATTTTTCTCAATTTCAGCAAAAGTTAAATCTAAAACATCATCGGATTTCTTTTACGACGTTTCATTTTTAGGTTTGTAATTTGAAATTAAACTAAGCGTTAATGCCAAAAGTTTTAATTTTTTCCAAATCATTTTTGGCAGAAGAATGAATGTGTGCAATCCTATTCAGAATGTGACACAATTTTGTTTCAATTTTTCTAACTACCGTTTGTGTTAATGGTTCAGTCAACCAATTACTTACAATTCGAATTTTTTTCTGAAACAATCTTTAATTCGTCCTTAACTACTATGTTAATTTTAGTTTTAAAATTTTTCCCCAGTTTTTATAATTCAATTAATTCCCATAATAAATTTTGTAGGTCTCTAGATGTTTCTGTTTCGGGAGGTTGAACTCCCTACAAAGTAACTCATATATCAGCTCTTCCTTAACTAGTCTGTCTAGTTTAAAATGCATCTTTAATTCAAATCTACAAATTTCTAAAAATTTAAATATCACCTAGTGAAATTGGCATATATTCTCTTCAAAACAAGTGCTTATAAATGTCAACAGATTGCGTACGCATTATAAAATATGAAAAAAATACCAAAATGTGAATTCAATTGGACGCCAAAATATGCTACACGGTTTATATTATTGATATCTCTTAAAACAGTAAAAGATTCCCATCATTATCATGACATAACTACACTCTTATCTAGCTAGACTCATCTCAAGCGTGTTCTTTTAGCCCTAATATACCTATAAAATTAAATGTACCCTATAAAACTAATAAAAAATTGGCCCAAATTTTTTAATGGCAAATTAATATTTAATGACAAATTAATTTTAAATAATTAATAAAAGCGTCTGAATAAAAATCATGTAAGGGGCCATATGCATGCATGTGGTTTACATATAATTTAAATAAAATCTGTTACCAAAACTTGTAAGTAAACAATTTTTTTAATTCCTTTTTCTCTCGTTCCCTCGGGATTACTACACCAAGAACATTAGTGACTTGAGAACGCCGACTGTTAGCTGTTGCTGCCAAGACAGTTATTGTAGTTGTTAATCTTACTTTTAACGAGGGTTCCAGACTGTTTCTGGTAAGAGTAAGCACTACGAAATTTGCTGGCCTGAATTTCTCCAGCAAGACTGCTATACCACTCTTCAACCACCAGTGATTCAGACCAACCATTAAATTCCAAAGGTACAAATACCAATTAAATAGAACGCATAGAAAACAAACTTTCAGAAAACAAAGGAGGATACCTAAAGTACAAAACTTTAATTGAAAACCAATAAAACGTGTTTATAATATTCACAAGCTTCTCTTGTAGAAACGACATGGTGGTGTACTAAAAAATCCGGCATCACTCCGATAATTTGGAAAACACATCAAATCTAGTTTATAAGACTTCAACTATTCGAATCCCGAACTCCTACTGTCGAATCTATTATATTCCAGTTAATATTTTTAGATGTGCATCTATAGTTATACACTACATTTGATTTTCCAATGCTCCACCCGAAGGTACTACATTGGCCAGGAGGCCAGTTTTTTGTTGCCTGGAAATTTAGAATTTTGCCGAACCCTTGCCGTTCCAGCCAAGGTAGGGATCTTTAACGTGCGTGACAACACTCACACACGGGACCTCCATTTAACCTCTCATCCGAACGAGGGCGTAGTTTTTGTGAAAAATGCTCACCTGTCATTTTTCAAGCAGTCGACCGTGTCGGGATTTGAACCCAGGACCTTGGGATCCGTAGTCTTACGCTTACTACATTGATCCACGGCGACGCCTCTATAGTTATACAACCACTTGCTTTTCATTCCAATCAAGAATTAAAAAAAAAGGAAGAAAAATTGTCGTTACCTTCCTTTTTAATAGCATTCAACCTTGAGCAATACATTTTTCCAACCATAGGTGGGGAACATTGCGAACAAAATATAATATGAACTATCAACTCTATGTACACAAATAAGTACATGTAAAATATAGAGAATTCTTGTACCCAACATAATAAATTATTCCCTTATTAGATTTCAATTTAAAATTATTTGAAAGTTATATCCTTTACAAAATTATAATCATTTTGAAGAAACCAATGTCACCACTGTTTGCAAGTTTTCGAAATTTACAAACTACAAAACGACAATTACCAACAAAATAGTCAACAAATATCTAAAACCTTACAATATTGTAGAAACCTAAACAATCATAATTATTATGGTATATGAACTTTGAATTTTCCAACTATAAAGAAAATAACTGCATTAATTTATATAATAGAAGGACACAACTATTCAATAAACGTTTTCAATGAAGAATACGTAATAGTCCAAAACAAAAATAATATTTTTATAACCTTAGTTCACTCTTGTAAGTATTCTAATTTGAAATGGGTTGAAAACTATTAATAACCACAGTGACAGACTAACATGCAAAATGAGGCAGGCTGTCACACTGAATATAAAACGCTTAGCTAGTTACCTTAAGTTATGCCCCTTTTCTAATGGCCGAATGTGTGAAGTTAGGGGCACTTACAACCTACCAATACTATTAGAAAATTAAAGTTGTCAGCATAAAAGCTGTAGCGATTCTTTCAATACCAGGCACGTTCATCCTTGGTACAGATTTCTGGATTAGTATAGTTTTGGTTCCTGTTTTACGTCACGTCACGAAAGAGAGAGAAACGTTTATGCATAGGACAACAAAACACACATTTTAAGGACACTCAATAGTGGTTTCTACTAAATCTGAAAAAGAAAGCTACAATTAATAAATACGATGGGATCACTAACTGCGATCCAAAATAAATAATAAGTGTATTAGAAGAATTAAAACTTACTAACATTTAACACCTTGTGTAAGAAAACCAAAAATAATAAGACCTTTACCCAATAGCATTCCTATTTCTTAATTAAAATATAACTTTGAACTTCAATTATAGATCTCTATAAAATATATACAAAAATAATCTAAAAAGGTCCCAGCTTACATTTAATTTAATTATTAACATTTATATGGGTCCTATTAACATTCAAATCTGAATGACTTACAGATGGTTATTAAAATTTTTTAACTTTTAAGATCAACATAAGAACGTTAATAAATTTTATGCCTTAACTTCCCATTTGGTATAAAACTTGTAACAAAGGTAATTATTAACAATACATTTCAAAAGAGTCTGACCTATTTTTAATTCAATTTAATATTTCTTGGAACAAACAATTTAGTAATCCAAAAGGAATTCTTTCATGAGAAAAGCTGGTTCTATATTGTATCCTATCTTCTGTAAAAAGAAAATTTTTAAAAGATTAACAATATAATACATTAAATAACTAATAATCAATTGTGTATGAAATTTCAAGAAACTGAAAATTAATTTTTGTGCTAAAAATGTTATTCGCTTTTCAAGTTGATGAGGTATTAAATCCACGGCAACATACTTAAAACAATTCAGACAACAAACCAAATATTAATAGTCATAAAAAGACTTTGCTTGCTTTATTAATCGGTATAAGCGAATAGGGTTGCAATTACTTTACCATACTGTACTGATAGAAAATCAAACCCAAATGCTTAGTGATATATGATATTCAAAGTCAGCATTTCATGGCTTTCGTTTAATTTTCAAACGTATACTTGAAATTCCACGTGTATTCTCAAACGCCATTACAAGCAACAGCAGCTTCAAATATCAACTAATCAATTTATTATCTTCCAAGCTTTACACTGCAAATAAATTGTTTTAATAAAAATTAGAGGCAAACATTTTACCAACCATTACCGAAGAGATCGATATCAAAACTAATTAAGACTCACTTTGCCAATTTGGTAGTGCAATTCCTAAATTGCATATCCTCTGTAAAACTTGAATATTAATTTTCGTTTCGGAAGAACGATGATTTTGGAAGCAGGCGTGAAAAGACACTCCTTCCTCTGTATTTAAAACGACATACTAATGTTTGTAATAAGTTTTAGCGCCAGCAAATCACACAACCCACGATACAAATTATTGCTTAAAAGCTACTAATCTGTCTCTGCTAATAGTAGGACCTTAAAAGGCATGAAATAACTAAATATGATGATTAAATCAAAATAATTGCAATTTAATTAGTGCAGCAAATAAACTTACTACAACATTGGGGCTGTTTCAAATCTTTATACATAGCGACCTTTTATGGTTTAAAATCTTACTATGCAAGAAGTTCGACTGGGTCCAAAAGAGGGGCAAAACGGAAGAGGTTTTATGCTTTTCTTTAACTGTGGTAAGCGTAGAACAAATCTATCTTAAAATGCACCGTTTGCTTTATCTCCACGATTTTGAAAAGAGCAATAAAAATAACCGTAACGAAAATTCATGCTATCCGCTTACGAAAAATGTTGCTAAAGTCGTTTAAAATACATCTTATCCTTAAGAACAGAAAACGAACGCTATTGATATAGTGAATACTTCGTTTGATGCCATTACACCATTATTTATCTTACTGCAGCCTAATGCTTGTCGTTCACAAACCACAGTCGAGAAATGGCTTAGAATAATGTATGATGAAGTTACCTTGTCTTAATAGTTAATTATAAATCTATCACTAAATTGAATACATCATTTGGAAATGCTTATTTTAAATATGAATCAATCTTATATGACGTAACAAAACATTTATTCCCGGTAGTTTGTTGACGCTAAACTTTTTCTAAACATCATAAAAGGAACTGTAAACAAAACAAATCCGTTTTGATCAAGTGCTTTTTAGGGTTATTACTACATACGTGAAGAAGCTACGTGCTTGCGTACGGAAACTTCTAAAATATTTGTTAGAACAGTCATGAAGGGTACGATCAAAACTAGATATTTCGAATTATATGTATGTCACCTAAGGCTATGATATTGAAAAGCTACTATGAAGGTTTATTGAATGTTCTGTTAATTGCCGGATCATTCTAGAATGTTAGCTTTATAATTATATAAGTAATGCGCCCTATAGAAACTTACTTTAAGTGTGTATAGATACATCATTTTCTTTAAACTTAATTAACGGTTACGTCATAGAAATTTACGACCACTAAAATTTCGGTTAATAGACTCAGTATAAATGGCACCCACTTAAGATAAACCAAAAGTAGTTTGTGAATAATCAAATCGTTTTCAAGTTACCAAAGGCTAAAAATGAAACTTGCGGGGTTGACATATGGATATAATGACCATTTTTGAAAAGTACATATATAACCGGGATAATTTTAATTTTGTATGAGAATATTCAAGCATCCTTAGATAAAGTATTCACTTTTACTGCAAACCTTATCCTCGCTGGAATGATGAATTTTACAACATCGCCATTATCTTAAAGTCCTCGTTTTGCATTGCCATACAAAGTGTAGAACTATTTGTCATTTAAATGAGAATTACTGTACAAGGGCAGTATTATAATTTTAGACAATCACAATAAAAAAATTGGTGATAGCATATTTTAGATGAGAACCCAAGAGAGTTGTATATCTTGAATAAAATGCAAATTGTTAATATGTCTATTATTCTCTGTACTATTGAAACAACTTTATATGGCTCCTAAGCACCAGCCACAAATAAAATGCATGTGTAAAAGTGGCAGGTGTCTTAAACTGATATTACATTACAGGGTACAATTTCTAAAACCTATAATATTGTTTTGCCCTGATCTAGTTTTCTGTAGAATTATACTGTGAAAAACATTATGAAAGTAACAAATAAGTTGAGTAAGGACTAACGTATCTAATTGGCATACTAAGTGTAGTCGTTGTTTACCATTTTGTTGCAACGCTCAAAATGAGCCCCAATGTACTAAAAATTTTAACTACAGCGTTAAAAGCAGGTTAAACGAGATTAAAGCAACTTTATTTAATTGATGCAAACTAAAATAATTGAAATATTAACTTTCTGTAAAGTT